>CAWUFW010005260.1:0-1370078 GCA_963921515.1 Calotriton arnoldi | reverse complement strand
ATCCAGCTGATACAGCATTCAGGGGGAAGAGGAAGCCCACCCACACGGAGCAGAGTGCCCCTCGCCCCCGGACACCCTCCCCCAGGCGCAGACAGACTGAGGCCCCCACCCGCAAGTCCCCCGGAGTCGTAAGAGCAAGACCTTGCCGCCGCCCTGCAGCTCAGGCACCAGGTCTCCTTCCTCCATCCCTCAGGCCCCCACTCCACAGGTGCCCCCACCACACCCTGCCCCAGGTTCCCCCACCCACAGATATACCATCCCCAAGAGGATCCGGCCTTCTCCCCCTGCCACTTGCTCTCCCGGCACCACACCCCCGCTGCGCTTGTCTGTGCCACTGATGTGGTGAGGGTGTCCTCCCCTCTGTCCAGCCCACCTTGCCTGTTCCCCATTCTCCTCCCCTGGTGGTAGGCACTGCAGTGGAGTCCACTACCACCCTGTCTGACTTGGGCACTGCAGTGGCGGACCTGTCCACTCCATCTGCAGGGTCCACTGCAGTCGTGCCGGCACCCACAACATCTGAGTCATGCCCCCCAGTTGTGCCGGCACACACCATGTCAGACACCTCCACTGCAGTTGTCAGTGGCTCTCCAGCACCCACCACCCCTTCCCTGCTTCCTCCTGGTGAGCCCTGATCCTGTCCCTGCGGTGCCTGGCCTGCCCCCCGGTTGCCCCTCCTAGTGGATTGTCCCTGGTTTTGTGCAGGCATGCGTAGGGTGACATCTGCCACTGTCACCCAGTTTGGACTTTGACAATGGACTGGCCATTGGCCTTTGTGTTTTTTCTGGACTTTGTTTTCATTCCACACATATGCTGAATAAAGCAACTTTCTGTTCTCTAGTGCTTATGCTTCTGATGTACATGTTGTTGATGATGCTAACCATGCCCTTGCTGCAGTGATGGTGATATTTGGTCTCATGATAATGAAGTGTTACTGTGCAGGAACCCATGTGGTCCAGGGGGAATGTGTCCTATCCTGTGGTGTATCCATGTCATCCATAGCAGCATCTGAGGGTGTCATGTGTTCAGTATTTGGCAATGGGATTTCCTACTTAGATTAGCTATTTCACATCTGTGGCTTCCACCCCTGCACATCTGTTGTGCCTGCCATTGTTCAATTCGTCTACTTCCCTGACCGTGTGGCCATCTCCACTGGACATGCAGGTTTGGGCATCAATGGGGAAGGACTCATCCGTGTAGTCAGTGCAACATTGCTATACAAGTGTGTTGGATCTGTGCTGATGATTCCGTTGGCACTTCCATGACCAGGCTGATGTGACGGGAGCCCTCATTTGGTGCTAATTGTTGATTGTGTGACCAAGTGCTCAGCTGACATGATGGGGCCCTACTGAGGCAACATATGGCACAGCTTTCCTCACACAGGAGTGGAGTCCCCTCATGGCAGTGTGTACTCCTGTGACATTGCCTGCGCCCAAGGTGTGTGTTGTATGTGCATGTCTGTGTGTTCACTTCCGTTTAGCTGTGCATGCTGTGATCCCTAGTGTTGTACCTGTTTGTGATGCTTGCTGAGTTGACCTATGTTCCCCCAAAGTCTTCTCCCTGGGTTCTCTGTGATGTGGGTGCATGGCACATTACTGGTCATCAGGGTGTCACCCATAGGTGTGTTTGCTGTCAGGGCTGAGTTTGTGTGCAGACGCAGATGGGTCACAGTCAGGTTTCCCCTTGGCACTTGTTGTTTGCCCCTGTCATGTGATTTCCAGTTTGTGTTATCTTTCAGTGATTGTGACACGTTGTGTGTGTGACTGCTGGCACTCCTCAGGGTCCGGGCTGCAATGTTGGTTGTTGTCTATGTGTGTTCTTTGTGGGTGACCTTGGCTTCTTCATTGGTGTGTGACTGTGGCTGGGATCCCATTGGTTGGTGTGGTATTGCCGTCATGTCCATGTACAGCGTAGTGTGCAGTGTGTCAGACATTCAGGAGTCTTGTTGAGTGGCCATGTGTGATGTGTTTCTGCACCTTGGTTCCCACCCACCACCCTGGAATAGTCATGGGTGCATGTGCAATGTCACCAGTGCATGTGTGCTTCACTGCTGCACATTGTTGGAGGTCGAGGGGTGTGGTGTTGAGTGTGTGCAGATGAGAGTTGTTGCCCGGCTAGGCCCCTGCCTCCATGTTGGCCTTGGCTTACTGGCCATGCTGATTGATTTGTGCTTGTGTAGGTGTGATGGTAGTTTGTTGCTCAGGACACATGACTGTGGTTCACAGTGTGAACGACATTTAGCTTTGTCATCACAGTGGGATTGTAATGCAGCCCAGGGTCACCACATTGTGGGGGCCCTGGGGGTAGTGCTGTGGTGTGTCTGTGTCTTGCTGTGTCAGTTGCTGTTCCTACGTGCCTGTGTGACATGTGTGATTTGTGCTTCCTCTCATCTGACAATGCCTGCTTGCCCACATAGGGGATTTGGATCCATGAGTTACCTTTGTGTGGCACTGTATGCACATCTGTATGATTGGTATTCAGGTCTCCTCATGTGTTGTGTGGTTGCCTGGGGACACTGGCACCCCCCTCACCTGTTGTGTATGATGTGCAGTGTGGGTCTGCCTGTTTGTGTTTGTGCATCTGCACCACTGCATTGGCATATCTTGGGTGTGCCATTGGCTGTATGTAGTTTGGTGGGTTTCCCCTGCTGTCCCTGGGACTCCTAGGTCATCGGTCAGCACAATGATCATGGTTTGTGTGTCCCATTGCTGCCATGGTATGGTATCTGTTCACCTCACATCTGCAGTCTCCACAGGGTATCTGCATTTGTGTGCCCATTGGTGCAAATATGTGGGTCTGCATTCTGATGGTCACTTCTGTCATTGTGTCATTGATGAATGTTGACAGTGTCAGCCCCCATGGGTGTTGTTTGTCTGCACATGGCCAAAGGTATGTCTTATTTGCACTGCAGTATTTGGCTCCCCCAATTTATGTTGCAATGGGACACATACACTACTTTGCCACTGATGTGTTTTTTGTTCTGTGACCAGGAATCATCCATGCAGTTTGGCAGTTGCAGCTCTTTCTTTGTCAACACTTACCTTTTGGTCACTGTGGTGATGGGGCGTTAGACCCCATTGCCACAATGTTCAGAATGTGCTTCAGCTATGGACCCCACACTTACCTTTTGGTCACTGTGATGATGGGGGTTTAGACCCCATTGCCACAATGTTCAAAAGGTGCTTCAGCTATGGACCCCACACTTACCTTTTGGTCACTGTGATGATGGGGGTTTGGACCCCATTGCCACAATGTTCAAAAGGTGCTTCAGCTATGGACCCCACACTTACCTTTTGGTCACTGTGATGATGGGGGTTTGGACCCCATTGCCACAATGTTCAAAATGTGCTTCAGCTATGGACCCCACACTTACATTTTGGTCACTGTGATGATGGGGGTTTGGACCCCATTGCCACAATGTTCAGAATGTGCTTCAGCTATGGACCCCACACTTACCTTTTGGTCACTGTGATGATGGGGGTTTGGACCCCATTGCAACAATGGTCATGGCCTGCTTGCATTGTGGGGGCCACACACATATATGTGTGGCACATGTGCTAGGGGGTCACATTGTATGTTCAAAGTCATGTTCAGTGTTGTAGGCATTTGACACAGTCTACACACGCTTGTCATGGTGTTGGGGGATGTCTTTTTCTTGCATTCCCTAGGTTGTGGTGTGCTGGTTGTGTCATGCATTGTCCATCCTATGAGTGGGGGTGGTAGTGGTGGTAGGCATCCAGCCCCCCTGGGTGAGGGTGGTAGTAGTGGTAGGCATCCAGCCCCCCTGGGTGAGGGTGGTAGTAGTGGTAGGCATCCAGCCCCCTGGGTGAGGGTGGTAGTGGTGGTAGGCATCCAAACCCCCTGGGTGAGGGTGGTAGTAGTGGTAGGCATCCAGCCCCCCTGGCTAAGGGTGGTAGTAGTGGTAGGCATCCAGCCCCCCTGGGTGAGGGTGGTAGTAGTGGTAGGCATCCAGCCCCCCTGGCTAAGGGTGGTGGTAGGCATCCAGCCCCCCTGGCTAAGGGTGGTAGTAGTGGTAGGCATCCAGCCCCCCTGGGTGAGGGTGGTAGTAGTTGTAGGCATCCAGCCCCCTGGCTAAGGGGTGGTGGTAGGCATCCAGCCCCCCTGGCTAAGGGTGGTAGTAGTGGTAGGCATCCAGCCCCCCTGGGTGAGGGTGGTAGTAGTGGTAGGCATCCAGCCCCCCTGGGTGAGGGTGGTAGTAGTGGCAGGCATCCAGACCCCCTGGCTAAGGGTGGTGGTAGGCATCCAGCCCCCTGGCTAAGGATGGTAGTAGTGGTAGGCATCCAGCCCCCCTGGGTGAGGGTGGTAGTAGTGGTAGGCATCCAGCCCCCCTGGCTAAGGGTGGTAGTAGTGGTAGGCATCCAGCCCCCCCTGGGTGAGGGTGGTAGTAGTGGTAGGCATCCAGCCCCCCCTGGGTGAGGGTGGTAGTAGTGGTAGGCATCTGGCACCCCCATGGCTAAGGGTGGTAGTGGTGGTGGGCATCTGGCACCACCCTGGCTAAGGGTGGTAGTGGTGGTGGGCATCTGGCACCACCCTGGCTAAGGGTGGTAGTAGTGGTAGGCATCCAGCCCCCCTGGGTGAGGGTGGTAGTAGTGGTAGGCATCCAGCCCCCCTGGGTGAGGGTGGTAGTAGTGGTAGGCATCCAGCCCCCTGGCTGAGGGTTGTAGTAGTGGTAGGCATCCAGCCCCCCTGGGTGAGGGTGGTAGTAGTGGTAGGCATCCAGCCCCCCTGGGTGAGGGTGGTAGTAGTGGTAGGCATCCAGCCCCCCTGGCTAAGGGTGGTAGTAGTGGTAGGCATCCAGCCCCCCTGGGTGAGGGTGGTAGTAGTGGTAGGCATCCAGCCCCCCTGGGTGAGGGTGGTAGTAGTGGTAGGCATCCAGCCCCCCCTGGCTAAGGGTGGTGGCAGGCATCCAGCCCCCCCTGGCTAAGGGTGGTAGTAGTGGTAAGAATCCAGCCCCCCCTGGGTGAGGGTGGTAGTAGTGGTAGGCATCCAGCCCCCCCTGGGTGAGGGTGGTAGTAGTGGTAGGCATCCAGCCCCCCTGGGTGAGGGTGGTAGTAGTGGTAGGCATCTGGCACCCCCATGGCTAAGGGTGGTAGTGGTGGTGGGCATCTGGCACCACCCTGGCTAAGGGTGGTAGTGGTGGTGGGCATCTGGCACCACCCTGGCTAAGGGTGGTAGTAGTGGTAGGCATCCAGCCCCCCTGGGTAGGGGTGGTGGTGCGCATTCAGGCCCCTGTGTGCATATGTGGCATTGGTGATGGGCATCCCGCCCCTATGGTGCTGCTGTTGCTAGTGTAAGTATATTCTGCATCCCTCTGTGTGTGTGTGATGTGTCGTGTACGTGTTGTATGTGTTTTGTGGTTGGTGTCTGACTTACCTTCTGCGCCGTACGCGTCCGTGCCTGTTCCGGTAGTAAATGTAGAATATTGGTATGATCGGGACGAAGGGATTCATGGGTTGGTTCGTGTCGTTCGTCCTTCTCGTTGCTTCGCGTCGTCCTCGTCGCTTCGCGTCGTCCTCGTCGCTGGCGTGTTCGTCTCGTAGCCGTGGATCGTGTTGTGGCGCGAATCGGAGCTTATGTGCGCCTCTCCCGGATGCTTTGACGTGCCGTGCGTAGCAACGGGTTCGGCGCGTACGGGAAGCGCATCGTACTTGGTCGGCCAGACGGAGCTGCATTTTCCCTTCCGTGCGACTCGATTCGGCGTTTCCGGATTCGCCTCGGTCGGAGTACAGGACCTGGATTGGGTGAGTACGGCTCGGCCGGATTCTGTGCTGTTGTGCTCATCGTACTTAGTCGTTCGGTCTGCTGTACGGATCGGTCGGGAAACAGGCTTTCGCATGGCTTTTTTCCCGACCGAATGGTATTGGGTGCGCCTCCGACCGAGATCGGAATCGGCCCCAAAGTGTTATTGAACTAATGTGGTTCCGTAATTGTGTTCCTGTTCACTAAGAAGTTGAGCTGTGATTGGTTGCTCAGCAGGGAGCCATGCTGGGATCAGTGAGACGTCACTACAAAGCTGTGCTCTGATTGCTTGGTTGCTGACATAGTAGTGCAGTGAAAGGTTGACCTTTAACAAAGCTGCACTGTTATTGGTTATTGTTTGCTAAGTTTGTTCATAGAGTTTTATTGTAGCTTTGAGTTTGTCTTGAATATATTAGGTGTAAAATATGGGTGATATATTTTCTAAACCTAAACCAAAAAGAGATACCTAACCAAGGTTAAAAATTTCTGAGTGCAGGAATACCATCATATAAAAGGATGGTAGAAGTCTGGTATTACAATTGAACCAAGATCTCTGAATGGAATAAGTATACAGCACATTATGACGTTTTACAGTTTCCACTGGAGGGTACCTTTAATCTTAACACGTTAGACTTCCTGCGAGAAACCATGTACGATATGAAGCCAATGCCTAGAACTACACAGTTTAAGGCGCTTAATGAATGGGATCACATGGCAACTGAAAAGGAAAGAGAGAAGAAAGATAAAAACATAAAGAAGTCATTCAGGGGTTGGCTAGAAAGTAAACTAGATTGCCAAGAGAAAAGTTGTAGGGAAGACATGATTGAATGTGCAAAAACCTTTCCTGCTATGGTTAATGGAGAAGAGCATGATAAAGAGAAAAAAAAAAGTTGTGGAGTCAGATAACAATGATGATCAAATCATAAGTGAACTGTTTAATTCTAGACCTCCTTCGTATACGGATAGATCGAATGAGGCACCTCAGTCTTCTACAGGGGCTAAGAATGCTGGGGGAATGGCACAAGCCCCTACTGGGATTATACCAAGTGCCCCGACAGAGGCTACAGCCATAATGATAGTGCCTAGTATAACCAGAAGCAGGGTACCAGAGGTTCAGACACAGGGTTCTCATGTGAGAGCAGTGGTGGTAAAGTCACAACTTAAAGAAATTTGTATTGGAATTCAGAAAATTGACTTTGGTGAAATGTTGCAAGGAAATGTTGATTTGAACAAATTACTGAATTACAATGCTGATAACATGAGATTCTTGATAAAAGAAACAGCTAGGTGTGCTAATGAAGCTCATGATAAACTAGAAGAATTAGCTGATGAGCTATAGGTTGACATTAGAAAAATGTAAAATGAAATTATAAAATAGATTTAACTCATGATGAAATTAAAAGATGGGCTTGATTACTTTAAATGCTCATATTAGAGATTTAATTGAGAAAACAAGAGATTGGAATGATTTGAAGAACTATCGAGAAAAATGTAAGAAAGGGACAGCGAATATAAGGAAAATGGAATTGAAAGGGATTGAGGGAAAAGCAAAAAATATTGCAAGTGATTCAGAAGTAGGGACAGCCTTAGTGGTGGAATACCCCTTAAGGAAAGTGCCGTGAAGGAATTTGGTACATGGACGAGGGCTGATTTGAATTATTTTACGAATAACTTTTCAAAATTACGAGACGACCCAGCAAAGTGGTATGAGGCAATAAATTGGTTGACACACATTTTCCCAATGTTATAGACTGATTTAAATATGTTGTTTGAGATTGTAGTCCCTGGAGATCTGTGGTTAGAATGCAAGGTTGTACTGAGTGCTCGGCACAAGAACCAGCTAGGGTTGGTCCAAATAATGCTTCGGTAACTGAGGTATCACACAAATACAAAGCCGTGATTAAGCATTTGAAAATGCGAGTCCCTGAAAAAGTCATAAACTGGTAGAAGATTATGAGAACAACACAGGAACATAAATAATCAGTGCATTCCTATTATGAAAGGCTGATGCATGTTTTAAAAAAACACAGCAGAATCAAAAATACAGAAAAGGATGGAGCTGGTGGTTTTGTTTCTGCTTTTGTAAATGGATTGAGAGCATAGATTAGTAATCATATTCAACAAAGTGAGTTGTGTTGGCAGCCGAAGAACATTGATACGATTTTGATGTTGGCTAAAAATAGTAGTGACTATTTTGAAGCAAGGCAAAGGAAGTTGAAGGAGAAGATGATGATTGCTCAGACAAACAGTTTGAAAAGGGATCACTGAATTAAATGGTTTCAAATTTGAATTTTGTGCAGAATGGAATGAATGGGATGAATCAAGCAATATAAGGTAGAGGTGATGGAATGAGTGCAAATTTTGAAAAGAAATACAGGATCCCCATTACTGTGGAAGACTTGGACCCTGGACAGAGAATGTAGACAGAATACTAATAGCATTCAGGTCAATTTGGAACAATTTCAGCAAAATCAGAGAGGGAATATGAGGTTGGATAGGCTAATTACAGGGTAGAATATGCAGAATCAGAAATATTTTTGAATGCTATGCCAACAGCTCCAGTGATGCAACAAGACATGAGAAATAAAATGCCATAAAATCCAGGGTACCAAGAAAATACTATAATTTTGAATGATTAGATAGCAGAGAGTAGTTCACAATGATGATGCAAGTCCTGTGAATTTACCTGGAAGAGACCTTCTTTGTAAAATGAATTGGATGACATATTGCACTCCTAGTATTGTTGGGAATGAAACACAAGATGAAGGTTTCGTTTTTAAAATAAATTCAGAAGTCACCGGAGTTGAGTTGTACCCAGTTAAGGGAAAAAGATGATCTGTCTCTGGATTTGAGAGATACTGTCAAGGAAGAGATATAGAATTACACTGGCAAAGAAATTGGATGAAATAAAAAAAAGCAGAACCAGTGAAAATAAAAGTTAAATCAGATGTAATATTTCCTAGAACTAGACAGTACAGACTTAAAAAAGAAGCTGAGGAAAGAATGAAACCAGTATTCGAAAAAATGATTGAGCGGGAAATTCTTCTAGAATTACTTAGCAGTCCTTGCAGTTCTCCAGTGATGGGAATTAAAAGGCCGAATGGCAAATGGAGGATTGTGCAAGATCTCTGCAAAAATAAACGGAATTTTTGTTCCTTGTTTTTTGGTGGTACCAACCTAGCAGTAATATTGTTTCAAATTCCATCAGAAGCAGAATGGTATCCAGTCGTTGACTTATGCCGAGCGTTCTTCTCAATTCCATTACATGAGGATTCTCAGTTCCTTTTTCATTTCAATTTTTGAATAACATTCTCATGTGGTGTAGAATTTCAGAAAGGTATACTGAGAGTCCTTCAATTTTCTCCCAAATACTGAAGATTTAGAAAGTCTAAAATTTCCATGTAACTCTGTCCTAGTTCAATACATAGATGACTTGTTAATGTCATCTGTGACAAAGGAGCACTCTAAACTGGATACCATTACCTTGTTAGATCATCTGGCTTAAAATGGGCATAAAAGTCTTCCTGACTCAAATGGAGTATTGTAAAAAAAGAAGTAATTTTTCTTAGGCACCATATTGAAATGGCTGTGAGGAAAGTCTCTAAAGAACGCATTTCTGCATTCCGAAATTGAGCCTGCTGACTACCCAGAGCAAAGTTTGAGTATTTCTTGGAGCTGTTAGCTACTGTTGTCAGTGGATTCTAAAATGTTCCTTGATTTCAAAACCTTTAGCAAGGTTGACATATAATGGTGTACAAGATCTGGTACCATTTGATGATGAGTGCCTTGTTGTATTGAAGAAATTGAAAGAGCATTTGTGTCTTGAGCCCGCACTCAGGATGCCTGATTACAATATGTTTTTCCTATTTTGTCATGAAAAGGATGGATGTGGGCTTTCAATTCTCACCTAGAAACATGGAGGATTTATCCATTGGAACTGGCAGATCTGACATTATTTATTGATGGTTCATGTTTAAGAGACCAATATGGAGAATAAAATGCTGCTTATGCAGTATGCTCTATTACAGAGACAATTGTGCCATTCTCCGTACCAAACGTGACATTAGCGCAAGTGGCAGAAATAATTGCTTTAACAAGAGCTTGTTGCTTATCAGAAAATTTTAGTGTGACGATTTATACAGATAGCCTGTATGGTTAGGGTGTTGTTCATGATTATGGACAACTATGATCACAGTGGGGATTCATGACATCTTCAGGAGCTCCAATCAAAAATGAAATATATATTTTGGATTTGTTTGGGCAATTTAGAAACCAAAAGATGTGGCTGTGCTAGGCGCATAGCCCATAAGGCTAGCAAAGACACGGTCACTTTGGGAAATAGATATGTGGTTCAGATAGGCAGATATTGCACCCTACAAGAAGAGTCAATTGTTCAATAAAAATGAAAATGGTGATTCCGCAAATGATATTGTACAGAGTTCAAACTATGTAAATTGTTTCTTTATGGATTCAAAGCAGACATCCTTGAGTAATCTATGGGACTTGAAGGGGATGCTCCTGAAAATGAGAAAAGAAAATGGGAAAAGTTGGGCTGTAAAAAGAATTATCAGGATGTGTATGTAAATCCAGAACAGAAATATGTCCTACCAGATTCAATTTTACAGCCTATGTGTAAATATTTCCATAATCATACTCCTGCAGGAAGAGATAGTCTGGTTAGAATATTCGGAAGTACTGGGAGAATACAGGATTTCAACATGTTGCTGCGGATGTTTGCAATTGATGCCTAACATGCCACTTAAATAATCAGAGCAATTGGTAGGGTAATGGAAGGCCTTACAGCCTTAGTTCGGTTCTTGATTACGCTGCCTTTGTCGGCGATAAGTAGAGTAGCCTTAAGCAAACTGGTCTTATTACCTCGCTGCCTTTATGCAATGCAGAATTTGTTCTGTGTACTGCCATCCACACTGTTTTGGCAGATTGATACGTTGTTGGTGAACCTGGTGTGGCCTGGCAAGAGCAGCAGTGTCCACCTGGGGATCCTGAAATTAGATCTCAGCTGGGGTGGACTTGGTCTCCCGAATATCCAACTTTATTATCTGGTGGTTCTATTGCAATACACTGCACTGTGGTGCGAAGACGGATCTAACTGGGAGATGGAATTGCACTCTGGCTCCACTGTGATTCCTGAGCTTCCCAAACTGCTTATGAGCAGCAGTAGGATCCTGTTGGGGGCTCCGTTGTTTGTCACTCAGGTGGCCCAAGCATGGGAAAAAGCTGACATGAAGGTTCTAAAGCGGGTGCCCTATGCCAGGCTCCTCCCGATTTGGTGGATGCACCCTTTCTTGCATATTTGAGATTCCATGGATGTTACTAAATGGCTGGAGGGTGGTTGCCAGAGAGCAGGAGACCTATTTCTAAATAGTAACTTTATGTCCAGGGAGTAGGTTGAAACTCACTACGGCATAGATCGGGGACAGGGTTTGCACTATGTGAGTATATCATGCATGGCCCACGAGATCTGGACATCATTCCCAAAGGAGCCAGAACAGTCCCAAGTTTTACAGGTGATTCTAGATCCTGGCTCCCTCAAAGGTATTATCTCCTGGCTAAATGTAGCCCTAAAAATGAAAGGCAGATGAAAATCACACTGAAGCGCGCCTCCTGGGACAGAGAGTCGGGACTCAGATTACATATGGGGAATGCAACAGAGCTCTTGCACAGGTGCAAGAAGTAGCCAGCAATGCCTGATTTAACTTGGTGCAATTTTACTTCCTCTATAGAGAATATCTGACTCTGCAGCACTTACATAGGACTTATCCGACGTGTCCGGCGGGTTGCACAATGCGTGATGTAATCCTGGCAGATTTTGGACCTGTTGCGTGGGATTGTGTCTAGTTACAGACGTTTTGGGGTTAGGTACTGCAGGAGGTGTGCAGAGTGACAAAGGTGAATGTAGAACTTACAACCGAACACTGCTTGCTGGGACTGTTGACTCTTCCCAATAAGGGGAAAAAATGCGGTACAGATTTGCTCAACTGGGCTAAGTACTGGCACAATGACACATAGCCATACACTGGGCTAGCTTGACCTCTCCAACTCTGTCTAAATGGCGGGCTGACTTTCTGGATGGGTGGCTTCAGAGGAGTGCTGGCTCCGGAGAGTTCACACTGATAATAACGCATTATGAGACATTGAGAATTGGGATGCCATGATAGACAAGTTGGGTGATCACAACACATAGATGAGTCTGACTGCCACACTGGAGGGGCACTGGAGGGGCTTGATGAAGCCCCCGCTGTGATAGTCGACTCTGGGACTGGGTTGAACGAGCTGATGACCCCCCCCCACCCACACTGCCCTGCTCCCTCTAATGCTAGTGGGGCCACTTAAGAATCACAAATAGCTCAGCCGGTGCCATTATTCCCTCATATAGCACCTGAAAGTATGTGGTTGCCTTTTATTGATCTACTCTACTTGTTTCCTTGCCCTCACCTGGAAAGCTCCTCTTTCCTTGCATACCACACCAATAATGTGAAAGTACTTGATAATGTAAGGCTGCACTAATTTGTTTTATATTATTTCGAAAACTGACTAAACAAATTTTCAACTTTCAATTTTTAGAGCAACAAAACTGTTATGGTTATGAATCACATTGGCAAATCAGAAGGCCCATTTATAAGATTATAGGCAGACTTTATTCAGATGCCACAATTAAATGGCTTAAAGTATGTCTTACTAATAGTCTGCCTGTTCTCTAAATGGGTGGAAGTATTTCCCTCAAGGAGAGCAGATAGCCTTACAATTGCCAAATTGTTGCTAAAGGAGCAGATTCCTAGATTTGGACTCCCAACTTCTATTGAGCGCACTTGTGTTGCACACTTCAAGAATGAAGTGTTACAATTAATTTGCACAGCTTTTGAGATCAAGCAAAGATTTCACTGCAGTTATCGGCCACAATCTTCAGGTTTAGTGGAACATATTATGGGCATTTTGAAGAATAAACAAGTGAAGGTCTGTGCCTCAAGTGGTCTGAAGTGGCCTGATGCTCTTCCTCTTGTTTTGATGAATATGAGAAGTACGCTAGACAGAAAGACAAGTTTGACTCCTCATGAGATACTGATGGGCAGGGCAATAAGACTTGCATTTGTACCTTCAGCAGCACTAGTTTCAATAACTGATGACTTTGTTCCGGATTATTGCAAAGGTCTGGCTGATGTGGTGAAATCTGTCTCTCATTAGGTGAACATATCAACTGAAGATCACAAGGATACACCCTGCCACAGACTGAATACTGGGGACTGGGTGGTTATCCGAAAACACAGTCGCAATGGCTTCCTGGACGAAAGATGGAGAGGCCCTTTCTAGGTCATAATAATGGCAAACTGTGCTGTCAAATGTGCAGATGTGCCTCAGTGAATCCTTGCTGCTCGCAGGAAAAGAGTATGCGTAGCTGAAGCAGTGGACAAAGCAAATGATCAAAGTATAGAGTCTGCTCAACAAGCTCAGAGCTAAGCCCAGGTTCGTAGCGTGAATCCGGGGGGTGGGAGGGTCTCTGAAACTGGTGAAGTCAAAATAAAAAGCAAAAGTGAGAAAAAATTTCAGGTGAGCAAAAGTTCAGAAGAAGAGCCTGCAATTCCTGAAGTCCAGTTACAAAGTGATTTGAGTGAAGAGTTATTACCATGCAAAAGAGCAAAGCAGGAGTGGCGGCAAGAAGCAGTCTCTGATCAAAGCAGTGACAAGCTGCAGTTAAAAAATAAGGTATAAAAGACCCCTTCGGAAGAAAAAGATTCACTGTGGAGAAAGCAGACAGAGGTAAATGTGATCAAAGAGCAAGCTCGGGTTTGAGTCGGAGCTCAGGATTGGGCGCATGCCAAAGCCAAGAAGAAGACAAAAATCAGAAAACTGCAGTATAAAAAGAGAAAGCTGTAGACATTTCAAGAAAGCTAACCTGTAAACAAAGGTACTGTGAGCCAAAAAGAGACTTAAGAGACTTAGAGATACAATTGAATCCAGAAATTAGTGAGAGTGAATCACCAGTTGCTAAAACATCAACTAGAAAGAAAGCTCCAAATCAAAAATACGCCTGGCCTCAGTGGGTGTATTTAGCAACAGTATCAGAAGAAAAAGCAGATGAAAGTTAAGAGGATTACTTCTGAATGAGCAGAAGTCAATTTTGTTTTGAGAGTGGTTCAGACACCGAGACGGAAACTGAAGAAGAGCCACCTTGAATAGTGAAACTGAGACTAAAGGTATCCCTGATTTGACTAAGAAGACCCATTATAAAATGAAAAAGTGATTAGAGTGATTAGTGATTCTCATAAAATGAGAATGTGATCTAGAAACTTACAACAGGGTGTTGGAATTTTTGAGATACAAACTTTTAAAAAGACTGAAAGGCTTTTGTTTCATTATTAATTTAAAGAAATAAGAAGAAAAGATGTTTTAATTAAAATTTTGGCTTAATTTTGATTTTTGCCAGGATTTTGTTTTTGGCCTCAATCAGAAAGATGGGAAAGAGCAAATGCTGTAAAATTGTACGGATGATGTTGCTAATTATAACCTTATTGGCATTATTTGGCCTATTGGTGTGTTTACTGATCCCTGTGGAAAATGTCTCAAGTTATTTGAATAATAATTCTGAAATTGAAACTAATTATGAAGAGTTTAAATACATGAAGAGCATTTAGGTAGTGATTTTAAAGATAATGTGTATACTAAAATGGGTATCTAGACAAAATATTGAGTTTTAAATATTGTGATGCAGAAATATCGTTGTCAAAAATATTGTTTTTTCAGGTAATACCGTTGATGAGAATATCATTGTGTAAATATCGTTTTCAATAATATAGTTGTAAAGAATATAATTGTTTTATTAATTTAATGTGTTTTAGTTTATATACTAATTTTATATGTTAGTATTGTTTGTATAATTGTTATTAATGTTTTAAATATAGTTTGCAATAGTAAGTGAGCTAGAATTTTTAGTTTAACTGTTAATAGTAATTTATAGTGTTGTAGCATGTTGTGTGGTTTGTAGGGGGATAGGGCGGGAAGGTAAGTAATAATTATGAATTATTTAATAATGTATAGATAAGTATGTGATTGATATTCATTATGTATATTGTGTAATATTAATTTATTATATTTATATTTTAGGTGCAGGTTGCTGTTTGTAGGAGTATAGAGTGGGAAGTTAATTAGGTAATTATTCATTAACAATTCATTTATCATTTATTATTACATATTTGATTGATTATTAATTATGTAAATTGTGTAATAATCATATACTTTAGTTCTATTTTAGGTGAGAGCTGCTGGGTTTGTAGGGGTATAAGGTGGGAAGTAAATTAAGTAATAATTATTATTAATAATAATTAATTAATAAGTTATTATTAATTCTTTAATTGATTAATAATTATGTACATTATGTAACGCTGATTTATTGTAGTTACATTTTAGTTGCAGGTTGCTAGGTTTGTAGTAGTATAAGGTGTGAGGTTAATTAAATAATAACTAAAAATAATTAGTATTAATGTATAAATAAATATTTAATTGATTAATGTAAATTGTGTAATAATTATATATTAATTAACAATGTAATTGATTATCAGTTATGTCAATTAGGTTATACTTATTTATTTTCATTATATATTGGGCATGGGTTGCTAGGTTTTTAGGGGTGTTGAGTGGAAAGCTAATTAAGCAATAATTAACCACCCTGATAATTTTTTTAAATTGAAAATTAATTATTACATTGTTTACATTGTTTACATTGTTTACATTGTTTATGAATTTTGTGTATTAGATAAGTGTTGCTTATTTTTTTACTTTTTATACATATTTTATATTAAGTAATAATGTTTAAATTTAGAGTTTTAGATTTGGTCTACATTAATAGGGTTATTCCAATATGTAATGTGTTTGAACCAAAGTAGCTTACCTACTGTTGCTTAGAGTTGAATGTGAATAGTAAATTTAACCCTTCCGAAGTTCAACGCTTTCTCTACTGTTGCACAGAGTGAAGTGGGAATAGTATATTTTACTCCTCCGAAGTCCAACGCTTTCCCTACTGCTGCACAGACTTCAGTGGGAATAGTAAGTTTTACTCCTCCAAAGTCCAATGCTTTTCCTATTGTTGCACAGACTGCAGTGGGAATGGTAAATCATACCCCTCAGAAGTTCAATGCTTTCTCTACTGGTGCACGGACTGGAGTGGGAATAGTAAATTTAACCCCTTCGAAGTCCAACGCTTTCCCCACCGTTGCACAGACTGGAGTGGGAGTAGTAAACGTAACCCCTCTGAAGTCCAACGCTTTCCCTACTGTTGCGCTGTTTGGAGAAGTAATAATACATTTAACCCCTCCAAAGTTCCACATTTTCTAATAAGGTTAAATATAATTTTTATTAATATTTATTTATCATTTTAATTTTATAGTACAGATTTGTTTAAAGTTTCATTTTTATAATATTCTTTGTAAATTTGTTCTTTTATTATTTTTATTTGTTTGCTAATTTATTTAATGTTTAGACTTGAATTGGCAATATGGTTTCTGTTTCATGTAAGATAAATATATATATAATGTGCTTTTTATAGTAGTAAGTTTAAAGAATTAAACAACAAAATTAATAACATGCAATATATATATTTTTAATAATTGTGTTACATTATATATATATATATATTACATAAACACACATATGCATATGTATGCATGTTTATATAAGTATTTATTGATAAATAGCATTAAATATTAGTGAGATATACTTAATTGACATTGTATTAATGGTCTATATTAAAGTATTTAAAATGTGCTACTATATATATTAAGAAACAATATTTTAGTATGTTCTTTAACGATATTAGTGTAAAACAACATTTTTTTCAATATTTTTGTACTTACCATTGTAAGGCTAGGAAATCAATATTTTTGTAAGAGATATTTTAGACATGATAATACTGTTACACTATATTGTTGATTCTGATAATATGTCAGTGATCCCTAAAATGATTAGGGTATATGTATATACTTGAAGATTAACGGGTGTTACCTATGTACTTACCCTCCTACTTCAGTTGGGAGGGCACAACATTTTTATTCTTATTCACTGTGCTGTAACATCTTTGTAGCCATTTTTAATCATGAGGAATTCATTTGTCCTTATCTGACTGATTTTAATATGTCTTTAGAATTTTTATTAAAGAGAATGATAAGAGAATTAAATATGGTGAGTATTTGAGGGTGATTGCAGAAAAGAAAAATAATACTAATTGTAATAAAGTTTATTAATGTTTATTGAGTATTGAAGAGAATGACTTTATGAGGGAATATAACGAGAGAGGAGAGAAAGTAGTGAGAAATTTAGAGGAGCAGAAGACTCAGTTAGAAGAAATAAAAGAAGAATTTAGACTGTCTAATTTGAATACTCAGTTGAAAGTGGAAGAAGAAAGAGAAAACGTATGAGTTAAATGAAGAACATGACATGAAAAGAGTAATGTGAAGTTTTGGACAAGTAGTTTTAGACATTTTAGAGGCAAGGATTCCTTCAAGGGATGTGGCCAAGAATGATGTGAAAATTAGACGATTGTCTACAGCAGTAGATAGGCTTGCTGTAGATACAGTAGGGTCTTTTAAATTAGTGAATGTAGAAATTGTAGTAATTAGAGCAGTAGCAGAACCATCTTGCCTTGGATATTAACCTGCCGACAGAGGGTGAAGTTTGTAAAGTAATTAAGGCAAGGAGGTGTTATGCCTACATACCGGATTTTAATGGAGCAATTGATTTTTATCTTTCTAACATAACTAAGTTGACTCAGTTCAAATCCTTTATTCTACTAATGCCATAAAAATACACATTATCAATTTAAAAAACTTGCAATAAAACAAAATACATTTCACATACATACCTACTTCAAAATCCAATTTTTACATCATTTTAAAGGCTAGTTTCTGTGTTACATGCTATTAACAACGATAAAAAGAGGAAAAGGAACACCATCATGGTAGTCTTTCTAATACATAGCAATACTATGTTTGACCCTAGGAAGCTTATTTATTCCTAAATATTAATTCCCAATGTATAAAACGAATAACTGCAAAGCAGATGGAATACGACTTGAAGCACTATAAGAAGTGCATACCTAGCTTGTAGGACCTAATATTTTCTGCTTGCCGGGTTGGGCGCAAAAATTGGAATCTAGTAAGCTGTAGAGCCTACAAAATAACATAAAATGTGCAGTATACTGAGGCGACATATTGTCACAAAGACAGCTTGGCGAAATAGGAAACCAAGTTTCTTCCTGAGGGAAAGCTACTAAAAAGTGCACAGTACATAATCTAAAAAAACGAAAATAAAATCTATGTTCTGTTTTAGATACAAACGTTAGATCTGGTTCCAGCCCTGCTAAAGTAGAAATTGGAGAATATATCATGACAGTATCCATTGATTGTGCATGAGTCAACCGAAGATCAGGTATATGCCTGAAAAACTGATTTTTAACATAGATCTTGGAATTTTTATCAATTGCGACAGGTGAGTAAAACAGATTTGGAATCACCAATTCAGAAAATACTTGTTTGACTTAGGATAACCAGGGAATCTCCTCCACGTTATCCAAGGTGATACAGTCCTCGAGAATAAAACATGAGAAATTTGATTCAGGAGTGTGCCATATCTTTTGGGTTAAATCTGTTTTATTGAGGCTTTTTTAAGATGAAGTATCAACAATACAAAACTCCCACCTACAATCACTGGCTGGTGGGGTAAGATGACCAAGGGATAAGACACAACCAGGGGAGGCAGATGGATAAAGGACCGAGGGAGGGTCTGACAGGGTGAAAACAGGAAAGGATATAAGGGCAATGTATTTGACAGCTCTCAGCAACAAATGTTATGATGTAGTCTAGTCAGCAACAGAGAAAGGACCATCAAGGATTGGCTAAAGTCCCTCCAGTAGAAACCTGTTCTCCCTGAGTGAGGCGGAGCACTCTTAGGTGTGTCGGGCAGGACAACTCTCTAAACTCCTGGTAGAGGAAACATATGTAGTGTCCCCATGTCTATCAAATTGGGGCAGCCTGTGGTCAACCACTGCAGTGAGCTTCTCCCTACCCAGTAGGCCCCATAGTTTGTGAAGCCAGTCCATTTTCTTTGGGACGGTGTCTGTTCCCCATCTAGCTAATATAGTTTGTTTTGCTGCACAAAGGACCTGATTACGAGTTTGGCGATGCGGAGGCAGACCGCCATGCCGGTGGCACGCTCCGATACTGCCTAACCCGTGGTGAGGTAGACCGCCAGATTACGAGTGTTTCTCATGTCTGGGGGGCTTTTTGTGCCGATCCCACGGCGGTGCCTCTAAAAATGGGCACCACAATGGGAACACCAAAAAAAGGTTCCTGCACGGCATGGACTGTAAAGTCCATGCTGCGTAGGAACTGGGGTGCATGCACACATGCAAACCATGCATTAGGGAGTCCCAACAAGATGTAGCTAGGGAAGCATGGGATAGCAATGTCATACATCTAGTTAATATCCACCAGGACCTCTGACCAATAGTGCTGTAGTTTGGGGCATTGCCAAAGGATGTGTGTCAGTGTCCCAGGGTGACCACACTGCCGCCAACAACTATTATCCCATCCCGGCTTCATGTGGCCATTCTCTCCAGTGTATAGTAGCAATAATGCATGATTTTTATGAGTGTCTCCTTGCCATTGGCACTGCAGGTAGAAGTGCGTGTGCGAGGTGAGATCTCTGCCCATTCCTCGGGGTAAAGGAGCGTCCACACTTTGTCTCCCATCTCTGCTGTGCTGAGGAACTGTGTGTAACAGGGTGTTAAGAAATCCATAGATGTCTGATAGGAGTTTCTTGTCCATGGGGTGAGAACACCGCTCAAAAGATGTAAGTGGGCAGCTGGCATGTGGCTTGATATGAGGATGAGTGACCCAATGTCTAATGGCTAGAGATTGCCAGTGTGCACTTGTGGACATGTCATAGTCCGATTGGACTTGGGAAAAGTCCAAGAGGCTGTCTAGGTTGAAGAGGCCACCCACCCTTTTGCAACCAGCAAGCTGCCACTACAAGAAGGACGGCCCGGTGAGGTAGGGGGATATGGGGTTCACACGTATCGGCATTTGGGGTGAAATGCGGGAGGACAGTTTCTTTGATATTTGTACTTAGTCCCAAGTGCCTACTGTTGTCGGGAGCACCAGGGAAACATAAACCTCCATTGGTCTGTGTGGTTTAGGGAGCCGGGGTATCTTCCGGATGTGTATCCCTGCTATCACCTTGTCTATGAAGCACCAGTGCTTCCCAGACATAGGGCGTGACCATTCAACCATATATCTAAGTTGTGCTGCCTGGTACTAATGTGTCAAGTGGGGTATTCCCAGACCACCCTCCCTCTGTGGCCAGTAAGCTTCTTTTTTGGGCATCCGGGACTTTTTGCCATCCCAGATGTAATATTTAATTAACTGCTGCATTTTTCCTAGGATGTGCAGCAGGGGCTGAAGCGGCAATGTCTGCATCACATATAGTATTTTGGGCAGGAGAGTAATGTTTCCCATTGTCAGTTTTCCCATCCAGGAGAGGGAATCCTGCGTCCATAATTGCAGGTCCGCCCTGGCTGTGGAGAGGAGAGATCCATAATTACGCTCTGCTGTTTTCTCCAAGGTGGAGTGGATTTGCAGGCCCAGGTATGGGACCCCCTGTGTAGTCCAGAGGAAAGGGAAGAGTAGGCCAAGTTGCGCACTGTCCACCTGCGGAATGGAGAGATCCAGTATTAGCGTTTTCTGAAGATTAACTTTAAAGCCCAAACCCTACTGAAGGCCTCTAGTTCTGAGACCAAGTGCAGAAGAGACAACGGGTGAGTAAGTTGTATATATCATGATGTCATCTGCATACATGGCCAGTTTGTGTTCCTTACCTCCCATGGGGATGCCTGTTATTTGTGGATTGCCCCGTATTCTCTTTACCAACGGTTCCATATACAAGGCAAAAGAAGGGGGACAGAGGACAGTCTTGTCTGGTACCTCGTGCGATGTCAAAAGGGTGCAACCACACTCCATTTACCCTGACCTGTGCACTCGGAGCGGCACAACTACACCACACCCATTCCTAAAAGCGTGGGCCCAGGCCATACTTGGCCAGCAGCTCCCGCAAGTATGGCCAATGTAAGCGGTTAAATGCTTTTTCAGTTTCGACCGATAACATTATTGACGGTATGCATGATTGATTGGATTTGTCTATGAGATGGCAGTGGCATTTGGTATTATCACTGCAGTCCCTTTTGGGGATAAGTTCTGCCTTTCTCGGGATCAACCAAGCCCTGCATGTTGGGGACCAGGTGGGCTGTTAATACTGGCGAATATTTTAGCATCCATGTTCAGCAAAGATATGGGGTGGTAAGAGGCACAGTGTACCAGATTGTTCCATGGCTTGGGAATCACTGTAATAATGGCATCTCTCATAATGTCTGTAAGAGTCGCTGAAGCACTGAAAGAGTTGTAAAAGCGGGTCAAGAGGCGAGCCAGTGTAAGTGCAAAGGACTTATAAAAGTCAGCAGGATAGCCATCCTAACCAGGTGCCTTTCCCGGCTGCAGCCGGGCTATTTCTGCCAGATCTTCAACCGGTCGGATATCACTATCCATATGCACAGCTTTCCTGCCAGGGACACGTGGTACCAGGAGTGGAGCAATGTAGCAGTTAGCTTACTTTACATCAAGCGTTGCTGCCGTGTTCAATGCCTCAAATTTTTGTGTGATCTGCACGCCCTGGCAGACTGTGTGTCTTTGCTGCGTCTCAATTTCTGTTATCCTTTGCCTAAGAGCTTGGGCACACAATCTATGGGCTAGCAAACGTACGGCATTGTTACCCCCGGAATAGTACTTTTGTTTAATGTGTAATAAGGCATATTCAGCCTTATCCATGTCTAAAGCTTAAAGTTCCTTGCGCACTGATGTAAATTGATGCCTCAGTTGGTGAGCCCCCAAACATTTATGCTCCTCCTCGAGGTCTCTCATGCAGCCCTCCAGAGCAAGCCTCTTTCCTGTCCTTTCTCTATTGTATCGCACGGATATAGCAATGAAAGTGCCTCTTATCACTGCCTTAAAGGAATCACATAGTAGAACACTGGGAGTATCTGGGGTGTCGTTGAGGTAGAGGAATGTGCACATCGCAGTGGCGATTTTGGTGGGGACTGTGATGTGCTGTAGTAGCCTGGACCTCAGACGCCATGTGGCAGACTGTGAGGGGTTATATGGGGTGTGTAAGGTTATGAAAATGGGAGAATGGTCAGACAGGGCAGCTGTTCCCAATTCTACTCCCACAACGACTGCATACAGACGTGGCGACTTCAAGAAAAGGTCTATGCAGGCGTATGTTTGGCGAGCCGTAGAATAAAATGTGAATGCCTTGTCAGTGGGGTGTTTAGTTCGCCACACATCCTCAAGTCCCATATCCCTCATCCATTGGAGACCCGCCACAGTAAAGGCCCCAGTTTGACCTATTCTTTTAGCTGATCTGTCAATACAGGTCGCCAGCACTAAATTAAAATCCCCACCTATCAGGATGTCAGTGTCCGGGGATGTCAGTACCCTACCCATAACATCCAGCAGGAAGGGCTCTTGGTGGTCTTTGGGGGCATACACCATGGCTATTGTAAATGTGTAGGTGTGCAGAGCACGTCTGAGTACAAGCATTCTACCGGTTATCTCAGCATGCGTTTCTATAACGTGACCCGGAAAGTGGTTGGCCAGGAGGACCACCACCCCAGCACTTTTCTGAGACCCAGAAGAGAAAAACTGACAATCGAACCAGTGGGAAAGCAGCTGATCCCAATCCTCTGGAGGAGATGGGTCTCCTGGATAAGACATATATCGCATTTGGATTCTTTAAGCATAGAGAGAAGTGGCAGTTGCATTACTGGGGCAATGAGTCCTCAGATATTAAGGGGCCGATTCCGATCTCGGTCGGAGGCGCACCCAATACCATTCGGTCGGGAAAAAAGCCATGCGAAAGCCTGTTTCCCGACCGATCCGTACAGCACACCGAACGAGTAAGTACGATGCGCACAACAGCACAGAATCCGGCCGAGCCGTACTCACCCAAACCAGGTCCTGTTCTCCGACCGAGGCGAATCCGGAAACGCTGAATCAAGTCGCACGGAAGGGAAAATGCAGCTCCGTCCGGCCGAACAAGTACGATGCGCTTCCCGTACGCGCCGAACCCGTCGCTACGCACGGCACGTCAAAGCATCCAGGAGAGGCGCACATAAGCTCCGATTCGCGCCACAATACGATCCACGGCTACGAGACGAACACGCCAGCGACGAGGACGACGCGAAGCGACGAGGACGACGCGAAGCAACGAGAAGTACGAACGACACAAACCAACCATGAATCCCTTCGTCCCGATCATACCAATATACTACATTTACTACCGGAACAGGCACGGACGCGTACGGCGCAGAAGGTAAGTCAGACACCAGCCACAAAACACATACAACACGTACACGACACATCACACACACACAGAGGGATGCAGAATATACTTACACCAGCAACAGCAGCACCATAGGGGCGGGATGCCCATCACCAATGCCACATATGCACACAGGGGCCTGGATGCGCACCACCACTACCACCCCTACCCAGGGGGGGCTGGATGCCCACCACTACTACCACCCTTAGCCAGGGGGGGCTGGATGCCTACCACTACTACCACCCTGAGCCAGGGGGGGCTGGATGCCTACCACCCTTAGCCAGGGGGGGCTGGATGCCTACCACTACTACCACCCTGAGCCAGGGGGGGCTGGATGCCTACCACTACTACCACCCTTAGCCAGGGGGGCTGGATGCCCACCACCACCCTTAGCCAGGGGGGCTGGATGCCTACCACTACTACCACCCTTAGCCAGGGGGCTGGATGCCCACCACCACCCTTAGCCAGGGGGCTGGATGCCTACCACTACTACCACCCTGAGCCAGGGGGCTGGATGCCTACCACTACTACCACCCTGAGCCAGGGGGCTGGATGCCTACCACTACTACCACCCTTAGCCAGGGGGGCTGGATGCCTACCACTACTACCACCCTTAGCCAGGGGGCTGGATGCCTACCACTACTACCACCCCCACTCATAGGATGGACAATGCATGACACAACCAGCACACCACAACCTAGGGAATGCAAGAAAAAGACATCCCCCAACACCATGACAAGCATGTGTAGACTGTGTCAAATGCCTACAACACCGAACATGACTTTGAACATACAATGTGACCCCCTAGCACATGTGCCACACATATATGTGTGTGGCACCCACAATGCAAGCAGGCCATGACCATTGTGGCAATGGGGTCCAAACCCCCATCATCACAGTGAGCAAAATGTAAGTGTGGGGTCCATAGCTGAAGCACATTTTGAACATTGTGGCAATGGGGTCTAAACCCCCATCATCACAGTGAGCAAAATGTAAGTGTGGGGTCCATAGCTGAAGCACATTTTGAACATTGTGGCAATGGGGTCTAAACCCCCATCATCACAGTGAGCAAAATGTAAGTGTGGGGTCCATAGCTGAAGCACATTTTGAACATTGTGGCAATGGGGTCTAAACCCCCATCATCACAGTGACCAAAATGTAAGTGTGGGGTCCATAGCTGAAGCACATTTTGAACATTGTGGCAATGGGGTCTAAACCCCCATCATCACAGTGAGCAAAATGTAAGTGTGGGGTCCATAGCTGAAGCACATTTTGAACATTGTGGCAATGGGGTCTAAATCCCCATCATCACAGTGACCAAAAGGTAAGTGTTGACAAAGAAAGAGCTGCAACTGCCAAACTGCATGGATGATTCCTGGTCACAGAACAAAAAACACATCAGTGGCAAAGTAGTGTATGTGTCCCATTGCAACTAAATTGGGGGAGCCACATAGTGCAGTGCAAATAAGACATACCTTTGGCCATGTGCAGACAAACAACACCCATGGGGGCTGACACTGTCAACATTCATCAATGACACAATGACAGAAGTGACCATCAGAATGCAGACCCACATATTTGCACCAATGGGCACACAAATGCAGATACCCTGTGGAGACTGCAGATGTGAGGTGAACAGATACCATACCATGGCAGCAATGGGACACACAAACCATGATCATTGTGCTGACTGATGACCTAGGAGTCCCAGGGACAGCAGGGGAAACCCACCAAACTACATACAGCCAATGGCACACCCAAGATATGCCAATGCAGTGGTGCAGATGCACAAACACAAACAGGCAGACCCACACTGCACATCATACACAACAGGTGAGGGGGGTGCCAGTGTCCCCAGGCAACCACACAACACATGAGGAGACCTGAATACCAATCATACAGATGTGCATACAGTGCCACACAAAGGTAACTCATGGATCCAAATCCCCTATGTGGGCAAGCAGGCATTGTCAGATGAGAGGGAGCACAAATCACACATGTCACACAGGCACGTAGGAACAGCAACTGACACATCAAGACACAGACACACCACAGCACCACCCCCAGGGCCCCAACAATGTGGTGACCCTGGGCTGCATTACAATCCCACTGTGATGACAAAGCTAAATGTGGTTCACACTGTGAACCACAGTCATGTGTCCTGAGCAACAAACTACCATCACACCTACACAAGCACAAATCAATCAGCATGGCCAGTAAGCCAAGGCCAACATGGAGGCAGGGGCCTAGCCGGGCAACAACTCTCATCTGCACACACTCAACACCACACCCTCGACCTCCAACAATGTGCAGCAGTGAAGTACACATGCACTGGTGAAATTGCACATGCACCCATGACTATTCCAGGGTGGTGGGTGGGAACCAAGGTGCAGAAACACATGACACATGGCCACTCAACAAGACTCCTGAATGTCTGACACACTGCACACTACGCTGTACATGGACATGATGGCAATACCACACCAACCAATGGGATCCCAGCCACAGTCACACACCAATGAAGAAGCCAAGGTCACCCACAAAGAACACACATAGACAACAACCAACATTGCAGCCCGGACCCTGAGGAGTGCCAGCAGTCACACACACAACGTGTCACAATCACTGAAAGATAACACAAACTGGAAATCACATGACAGGGGCAAACAACAAGTGCCAAGGGAAACCTGACTGTGACCCATCTGCGTCTGCACACAAACTCAGCCCTGACAGCAAACACACCTATGGGTGACACCCTGATGACCAGTAATGTGCCATGCACCCACATCACAGAGAACCCAGGAGAAGACTTTGGGGGAACATAGGTCAACTCAGCAAGCATCACAAACAGGTACAACACTAGGGATCACAGCATGCACAGCTAGACGGAAGTGAACACACAGACATGCACATACAACACACACCTTGGGCGCAGGCAATGTCACAGGTGTACACACTGCCATGAGGGGACTCCACTCCTGTGTGAGGAAAGCTGTGCCATGTGTTGCCTCAGTAGGGCCCCATCATGTCAGCTGAGCACTTGGTCACACAATCAACAATTAGCACCAAATGAGGGCTCCCGTCACATCAGCCTGGTCATGGAAGTGCCAACGGAATCATCAGCACAGATCCAACACACTTGTATAGCAATGTTGCACTGACTACACGGATGAGTCCTTCCCCATTGATGCCCAAACCTGCATGTCCAGTGGAGATGGCCACACGGTCAGGGAAGTAGACGAATTGAACAATGGCAGGCACAACAGATGTGCAGGGGTGGAAGCCACAGATGTGAAATAGCTAATCTAAGTAGGAAATCCCATTGCCAAATACTGAACATATGACACCCTCAGATGCTGCTATGGATGACATGGATAAACCACAGGATAGGACACATTCCCCCTGGACCACATGGGTTCCTGCACAGTAACACTTCATTATCATGAGACCAAATATCACCATCACTGCAGCAAGGGCATGGTTAGCATCATCAACAACATGTACATCAGAAGCATAAGCACTAGAGAACAGAAAGTTGCTTTATTCAGCATATGTGTAATGAAAACAAAGTCCAGAAAAAACACAAAGGCCAATGGCCAGTCCATTGTCAAAGTCCAAACTTGGTGACAGTGGCAGATGTCACCCTACGCATGCCTGCACAAAACCAGGGACAATCCACTAGGAGGGGCAACCGGGGGGGCAGGCCAGGCACCGCAGGGACAGGATCAGGGCTCACCAGGAGGAAGCAGGGAAGGGGTGGTGGGTGCTGGAGAGCCACTGACAACTGCAGTGGAGGTGTCTGACATGGTGTGTGACGGCACAACTGGGGGGCATGACTCAGATGTTGTGGGTGCCGGCACGACTGCAGTGGACCCTGCAGATGGAGTGGACAGGTCCGCCACTGCAATGCCCAAGTCAGACAGGGTGGTAGTGGACTCCACTGCAGTGCCTACCACCAGGGGAGGAGAATGGGGAACAGGCAAGGTGGGCTGGACAGAGGGGAGGACACCCTCACCACATCAGTGGCACAGACAAGCGCAGCGGGGGTGTGGTGCCAGGAGAGCAAGTGCCAGGGGGAGAAGGCCGGATCCTCTTGGGGATGGTATATCTGTGGGTGGGGGAACCTGGGGCAGGGTGTGGTGGGGGCACCTGTGGAGTGGGGGCCTGAGGGATGGAGGAAGGAGACCTGGTGCCTGAGCTGCAGGGCGGCGGCGGGGTCTTGCTCTTACCACTCCGGGGGACTTGCGGGTGGGGGCCTCAGTCTGTCTGCGCCTGGGGGAGGGTGTTCGGGGGCGAGGGGCACCCTGCTCCGTGTGGGTGGGCTTCCTCTTCCCCCTGGATGCTGGAGCAGCTGGATCGGAGGGGAAGAGGCCGAGGTCACTGAGGAAGAGTCGCTGGGTCTTTGGGGTTGCAGGTGAGGCAAGGGAGGGTGTTTTGGAGGGAGAGGCAACTGAGGACTGCGCAGTGCTCATGGATGCGTGTGTGTGTACCAGGGCCCCATCCCCTGTGATTCTGGTTTCAGTCCCCTGACTGTGCGTGCATGTGCGTTTTGTTTGTGGCGTGTGTGTCTGTGTGCTGGATGTGTGTGTGCTGGTGTGTGCCTGTGCGTGTGTGCTTGGGACGGGTAAGGTGCTGGGGAGTGTGGATGGAGCAGAGGCAGGAGGGGTGAGGGACTGTCTGAGGAGGGACACTGCTGCCGTCAGGGAGGAGTCCATGGACCTATTGCCCCTCTGTAGGTCAGACATGCCCGATGAGATGCCCTCCATGAACGACACCAGCTGAGTCAACAGAGCGGTGTGCGCATGGAGGACACTCAGCATGGCTGTCTGCCCTACATGGAGCTGGCGAAGGAGGTACACAGACTCCTCACTCAGGGCAGCAGGGGACACAGGGGCAGGGGGTGCGGTGCCTGGCCCAAAGGAGACACGCTCCCGAACATGGGAGCCTCCACGGACCTGGGGAATGGGAGCCGATGGGAGGGCGGTGGTGGTGCTGGTGGTGGCGGGGACAGCAACACTAGCTGGGGTGTGGTGGCTGCTGACACCCGCCTCCATAAGGGAGTCATCCTCCGAGTTGCTCTGGTCCTCAGCTGAGGTGGATGGTGCTGAGGACTCCTCGGTGTGGCTCCCCTCGCCCTCCGTGCCACTGGGTCCCTCCGACCACTCCTTGGCTGCTGACCCAGTCTGGCTCTCCGGCTCCTCCTGGTCCGTGGAGCTGTCCCCTTCCGTGGCCGTGGATGTATCTGCAAACAATGGGGAAACAGACAGACATCAGTCACCTGCACCAAACGCACACACCACTGTGAGCACAGCACATTACAGAGCAAGCCCTGGCATCATTAGTTGTACATTGCTAAAAGTGCCCTAACTGAACAGGAGCAGCCAATTGTCAGTCTGATGCCAACAATGGCACTCACATCCCACATGGCCTTGCACCCATCTGTCTGGTGTCTGTTGGATTGCAACACCCCAGTGTGGACACATGCACCAACTACACAGTAGTTGGACAGTGCAGAGGACACGGTGTAGCATGTGGACATGCACACATCACAGCTCTTGCCACTGAGTCAGTACAGGTTTCCGGATGAAAGGGATGCCCAGAGTCAAATAGGAAATGCATGTGATGCATACCAGCGACAGACACCATGATGCACCCATGTCCTGATAGCCATCGCCACAATGGTGTGCATGTAGCACATGTCACTCCCCTGCAGGATCACCAATAAGTAGACACATGCCATGGCGGAGGCATGACTGCTAAGTCATACATCACTGTCTCAGTGATGTATGACTTGGCAGCCAGACAACAACACTCTGCACTGTGTCACAATAGTAGGTCATGGGGAATGCAAGTCCTGGAGCTGCACAAGTGCACATGTACATCCCCCACACAACACATCATCTTAACCCTCATCTGTCCAGGTCATACCTATTGGACATATGGGAGACCTGTGACACTACCCTCTGAACCTGAGCCCCTCACAATCTGCTGTGAATGGGGAACAGCTGCCTGAACTTCACATTTGCATACCCCAGTCTGCACGGGCAGCTGATCAAACACCTATGTAACACACAAGTATCGTCTCCTATGGTCACATCTCCAGTGGCATGCTGAGCCCCTACCAAGAAACACCCCAGCAGTCCTGGCAACTAATCCACAGCACACTGACACAGAGGCAGACACCTGAGGGGTCAAATCACTGCGCACAATGTGTCAGCTGATACACGGGAGTGGGAGTACAGAGTGCATTGCATGGCCTGGAGTAGGCATGACTGTCCTGCCCCACATGAATGAGGGATGAGCCCTGGACAGTGGATAGCTGGCTATGTATGTGTGACACACGTAATCTGCACACTCCTGGGGCCCAAACATTGTTCCCACCCGCTGCATGGGCGTGTGCCACATACCCCAGGCACATGTGGTGGCTCAGCTCAGCAAGTGGACCGCATATCAAAGCAACACGCAGATTACATGTCCGAACACAGGCGTTGTGTGAACAATGGACCCACCCATGATGCCCACAACAGAGTTAGGGAAACAGATGCTGTCCCCCACCTTTAGTGAAGCAAACTGCAAGGACACAGTCCCAAGTGACACAATTCCCTGAATGTAAGGGCCACACCTGGGTATCAGATGAGGAGTGGGCAGTGCACAATAGAGGGACATGGCTCCTGGACAACATGACTGCTGCACTGTGGCAGTTGAACCAGGCCAGAGGAGGGCACAAAGCATGTAATACAGAGTTCACAGTGCAGTCTTTGACTCACCCCCTCCTTGCTGCTGTCTGGCCTTCAGCTGCCCATCCAGGTCTGGAAACACCACCGCCAGGATCTGGAGCATGTGGGGGGTCAGGGTCCGTGTTCCGCCCCTCCTGCGAGGAGGCGACAGCTTCAGCTGGACCCGTGCAATCCTCCGGGTCCAGCCCCGAAGGTCCTGCCACCTCTTCTGGCAGTTGCGGATCCGGCGCTTGTAGACCCCCACGGACCGGACAGCCCGGACAATGTCCTTCCAGATCTCCTGCTTCCGATGGGCATTAACCTGTCATGATGACAAAGTGAAAAGGCCATTACTACACATGCAACATATCCGTGCATGACACAGTTGTATATACATGTCTCAATCACAGGGGCACATGATGTACACAGGCAGTGCAAAGCTGCCCATGGACAGTTTGCCAGACGTCACTACATGGTATCATTGCATGGGAAGTAAAACCTTGTTCAAATGCACTGTCACTGCACCATACCTGTCCAGTGCATGTCACTACACACTATGGGGGGTGACAACTACTCAGTGAGCCTGCTAGCCAGTGGCGTGCAGACTTTCAGCCTTGCTAGTCAGACAATATGCACATTCAGAAAGGCAGTGCACAGAACACTCACCTGCTCCCCTGGTGTCCCATACAGCTTGCTGTACTGTGGAAGTAGGCTGTCCACCAGGGCCTGGTTCTCCTCAAGGCTGAAGGCTGGGGCTCTCTCCACAGTACGTGCCATTGCAGGGTCCAGAGGGGCAGAGACAGCAGCAGTGCAGTGGCAGATGTCGTCCTGGAGCATGTAGTGCAGGCAAGTGAGCTCTCAGGGGACCAGCCAGCAATATATATGTGCTGGAGAGGCAGATACTGTCCCTTGTGTCCAAAGTGATAGGTCCAAGTCGTTTGCATCTTCTGAATCTGGCCAATCCATGGAATAGCAGCACCAATACACGCCCACAGCATCCTTCAAATCTTCAACTTCATGACATACATGATTTTGCAACATTGTTGTGGGTGACCAACTGAATTTCCAGCAACCGACTCGTTCGAAATTCGAAAACGCGTCCGTTGCCAGGCAAGGCCATTGTCAATGGGTGCGCACCGATCGGTCCATTGCAGTACAACGCGTACAGGGTACAACGCGTACCCGCACACATTGAATGCAATGGGCCGGCCGGGGCACCGATCGGTCCATTGCTGATCAACGCGTACAGGGGTACAACGCGTACCCGCACACATTGAATGCAATGGGCCGGCCGGGGCACCGATCGGTCCATTGCAGTACAACGCGTACAGGGGTACAACGCGTACCCGCACACATTGAATGCAATGGGCCGGCCGGGGCACCGATCGGTCCATTGCTGTTCAACGCATCACTGTACAAGTGACTGGCGTATGTCACCATGCCTGTCTCAGATGGACATATGCCAGCCACAGATAGCTCCCAGGAGTGAGGGGCACACCTACATCACGACAGCCTGTACAAACTTTATCATAAGGCATGTAAGGCTGCATTTCCTATTGTGTGTATGTTGGTGTACATGTTGTCCTGTGGGTGTCACCTGTGGGCAGCCACCGCCAGGCTGTGCACGTGTTCATGGGGACAGGATCCTGGGTGTTACGTGTACATGACCACTGTGATGTGCAACTGTTCATATCTGTGCATGTGCCATGGTCACATTTCACGGTGGTGTATGTGTATGTCATGTCACATACCCCATGAGTCCCATGTGGGACGGTATGTTTGAGCCAGGGTGTCCCAGTGGCACAATAGTGATGGTCCTCCACAGTCTGTGTGCATGTAGTGTTTACAATGTCTCTGATTTCATGTGCACAATGGGAGACAGTCTCCACATCCACGTTGTGTGTGCATGGACTTTATTGTTGTGCGTGTGTGTGTCACAGACGTCCATGTCTGTCCTGCCGTGGCAAGTGGGACCACTACCTGTGGGGGTCATGGTTGTTTTGCTGTGGTGTATACATGATACTCCATGTAATGCCAGTGTCCATGTGGCAATACAGGGTCCCTGGGAATGTACCTGTCGTTGAGCTGTGGTGCCTGGGGCACATCTGTCCTCACATGTCACTGTGGGGGTGATTGTGACACGGCAGCAGGAGATGGGAACTGTGGCACGGCCTCATGATATCCAATGGGCCAACCTGGGACTAATTGATGCCACTTGTTGGACCGTGTTGACAGATGTTGGCCATGTATGTACCATACATGTCCTTACGGAACTGCACACTTCATGTAGTTGTGCCTCATAATGATGTATGTTGGGATATTGAGTGTGTTCAATGCCGCATATGTGGGGTGACTGACAATCTTGCTTACTTCTCCTCTGCACTGCAGGGCTCCTGCTGTCCATCGACCATTCCCAGACCTGGCAACGATGGTGGAACGGGACAGCATCCGACGGTACCGCTTCACCAGGCAGCTGATTGAGGATTTGGCAGTGCAGTTGTCCCCACATTTGCAGCCTGGCCGGCCGTATCCTACAGCGCTGACCCCCAAGGTGAAGGTGATGGCAGCCCTACACTTCTTTGCCACCGGTACCTTCCAACATACTGTGGCGACTGCTGGTGGGATGTCACAGACCATGTTGAGCCGTGTGCTCCGCGATGTTTTGGCGGCAATGTTGCTATTCCTGAACCGGTACATCTATTTCCCTAGACTGTGACGACTCACTGACGTGAAGAGTGACTTTTATGCCCTGGGGAGGATGCCGCATGTCATTGGCTCCATTGATGGGACACATGTGGCTTTGGTACCACCACAGGCCCAGGAGCAGGCCTACAGGAACCGCAAGCACTACCACTCGGTCAATGCACTGGTGGTGTGTCTTGCAGACATGACCATCACACACGTGTGTGCCCGTTTCCCTGGTTCAGCACACGATGCCTTTGTGATGAGGAGTAGTCGCATCCCCAGGATGATGGCACAGATGCAGAACCAGCGTGCCTGGCTTGTCGGTGTGTACTGACTTTGTGCCATTGTGTGTGATCTGATCTGTAGTATTCCGCCCACTTTTCCAAGTCAGCTAATGTGCACTTGTCTGTCCGTAGGTGACTCGGGATACCCCAACATGCCGTGGTTGCTGACACCCCTCAGGAACCCTGTGACACCAGCCCAGATGCTCTACAATGAGGCACATGGTCGGACCAGGAGAGTGATTGAGCGGACATTTGGTCTCCTGAAGAGCCGCTTCCGCTTCCAGGACAAGACCGGAGGGTCCCTCCCATATGCCCCTGCGAAAGTGTGCAAGATTATCATCGCCTGCCATATGCTCCACAACCTGGCAGTGCGGAAGGAGTTGCCTCTCATCCAGGATGACAATGACCAACATCCGCCACCTGTGGAGGATCCTGGCCTGGACCACGATGCCAGTGACGATGATGATGATGATGATGAGGGTGATGTCCGCACACAGCTCATCACCAACTTCTTTAGCTGAATGTGAGTATCCTGAGGTGTCATGTCAATGATGTGAGTTGGCATGATATGTGTAGGTGGTGCTCTGGTGCTGTTGGAGTGTGTCCATGGTCTACTTGACTGGATGTGTGTTGCGATGTGTGCTTACAGGTGGGCTGTACTCCCCAACAGTGTTGACATGCTAACTTGGTTCTGGGTGGGTATCTTGTAACATGTATTGTGCATGAGTTTTGCTGTTCTGTCCTGTACTCCATTGCTTTTGACTGTGTGTCATTTCTGTCCTTCACAGGGTACTTTCAGATTCAATGGTCAACTGTGTCCACCGACGACGTGATTGCACTTCCAGGGTGGTAGCTGTTGTGTCCCTACAGGTGATGTGCGCCACACCCATGGACTTCCTTCCGTCTACAGTTGTTGACTGTGTGCCCACTGCCAGGTGGGATTACCTTGCATCTGTAGTGGTTACGACATGTTGCAACTGTGTAATAAACCTGTGCTTCACTTTGTGATGTGCGTTGTCTGTGGTCACACATTTGACTGCCATTTGCTTACTGCACCTGTGGGCTACTTGACTCCAACTGGGAATGGGTGTGGTGTCTGTGCATTGCACCGTCTTCCCTGGCAACATCAGTGTAGGCAATGAGTCAGATGGCCTAGGTGTGTATGTGTTGTGTAGCCCTGGTGGTGTGTCTCCCTCATATGTGTCACGTTGCCTTTACTCACATGCCTGTGTTGTACTTGCTGTTGCAGTTCGCATACACAGTGTAATTTTGCAGTTCATCATCCCCATAACAGCACCCACGTTGGAATCACAACAGAGGCAAGTATGGTGTATTAGTGTGTTTATTGTGATACATTTGTGTGAATAGTGCATAGGATGGGTAGTGCTGTACATAAATCTTGCAATCAGAAGTTCCTAGGTGAATTGAAAGTCCTGGTAGACAGAATCCCCAGTATCGGGGCCACAGTTGTCTGAGACATTGGTCCAACTTGTACTCCCCATGCAATGTGTGGGAGTAGTGTTGCCGTCAACAGGGTGAACAGTCTGTGCACAAAGGTGAACATCCAGAACAGGTTCAGGCTTCCTGGGAGTTGCGCTTGGCCATCGGCCTCTCACTTGCCCCTCTTCGGACGACCCCTCTTCTTGGGGGGCCCTCAAGTACAGGCTGCTGCGGTGCAGGGGACTCTCAGCCAGAGTCATCCTCCCTCCCTGTGGCAGTTGCAGTTTGGGCAGCACCAGATGTTGTTGGCACACAGGGAGGTGTGGACTGGTTGCTGTTCATCTGGCGGAGGCATTGTAAAATGTCCCTGTGCACCGCCGTCATCTCATGCAGTGCATCCCACTTGGACACCTCGCGGGACATGTGTGAGTCCACGCGGGACATGTGTGACTCCACGTGGGACATGTGAGAGTCCAAGCGGGCATGATGGGCAGCCTGCTGCTGTTTCATGTCTCTGAGGAGCCCCACTACCTGGCTGAGGTCTCCGGTGCTGGACTGGTACGCATCAGCTATGCGTACCAGTTGTGGGTCGTCATGCACACCAGCAACCTCTGCAAGCAGCGACCTCTGTCTCCCACCCCTCCCACCACCCCTGCTGACATGTGCAGTGCGTGCAGTGGCACGCACAGATGACCCTGGTCCACCTTGGAGGTTGGTGGTGGTGGTGTCCATGGCCCCAGGTTGGTCCAGGGTCCCTGTGCTGGTGTTGCTCCTTGTTCTGGCCATGTCAGCAGGGATGGTATTTGTGTTGGCAGTCGTTGGAGGGGTGGGTGCAGGGGGTGCAGCTGGTGGTCCTGCTGGTGCTGCAGCTGGTGGTCCTGCTGGTGCTGCATGTAGACTTGCACCGGATGTGCCAGGCTGGTCTTCTTCGTCCGAGGAGGGCAGAGGCTGTACGTCACCAGTGAGCTCCGCATCCTCTTGAGCCTGGGACTGGGACTCCTCAGCGTCTGCTGCTGTGTCCCCATCATCACCTGTTTTTGGGAGACACACACAATGTATGTTATGTTTCTGCAGGCATCAATGGTTGACACACCTGACAGTTGTGACTGTGCCTCTGGGTGCGGGCCTGTACATTGCATTGTCCTAAGTCGTCACAGTCAGGGGTTGATATTGGTGTGGCACATTGTCCTGCATTATTTGGGCATTTCTATGTATTTGTTGGGGTGTGAACATGGTCTGCATTGGTTGTGTTTGGTTGACAGTCGGCCCTCCTTCCCACCCACCCAGCCAGTCAGTTATCCCACCATGGACTGTGCTTGCATTGCAGGGAGTGGAAGTTGTCTCTCAGGATGTCAGTCAGTGGTGTCCTGCTGTTTGTTGGTGCACAGTTGCCAGCAGGGCCTTGTGCTCCCCACAGCAGTAGCCAGTGTCAGCCATCTTGTGAGTCCTTCTCCACTCCCTGTGATGTGAGCATGGTTCAGGGTGGTGTTGATGGGACAGTTGTGGGGGTGACCAATATCTGTGACTGCCACTCCCATCATGCTATTGCCTCCACCCCACTTGCCAGCATTCCCATACTTACTTGCTTTTGTGGGGAGTTCAGTATGTGTGGGTGTGTGAGCAATGGCAAGATGGCTGACAGTGGTGTCCTGCTGTTGGTTGGTGTGCAGTTCCCAGCATGCCCTTGTGCTCCCCACGACACAGTAACAGTGTCAGACATCTTTGATGGGCCTTTCCACTCTCTGTGGGATGTGCATGCGTGAGTGTGAGCTTGCTGGGCCATGTGGTGGGGGATGTAGAGCTGTGACTACGACTCCCATCATGCTATTGCCTCCACCCCCCTTCCCAGCATGCCCATGCTTCCTTCCTTTTGACTCTGCTTCCCTGTGGGGTGGGCTGGCTGTGCTGACAGGATGGCTGGGAGTGTTGTCCTGGCAGTTGTTTGGCTAAAAGTCCCAAGAGTGTCCCTGTGCTTCACACAACATAACCCAGGGTGGTGGTTCTTTGTGGGATCTTGAGTTAGGATGGGAGGCATTGCATTCTACCAGGTGGGTTCTGTGGAGTTTGTGTTGAGGGGGTGTGAGGGGAGGTGCTTGTGACTATGGTCAGTGCTGCAAGTCCTCCTTCCCACCCAGCCAGCCAGATATCCCACCATGGAACATGCTTGCATTGCAGGGAGTGGAAGTTGTCTCTCAGGATGTGAGTCAGTGGTGTCCTGCTGTTTGTTGTTGCACAGTTGCCAGCAGGGCCTTGTGCTCCCCACAGCAGTAGCCAGTGTCAGCCATCTTGTGAGTCCTTCTCCACTCCCTGTGATGTGAGCATGGTTCAGGGTGGTGTTGATGGGACAGTTGTGGGGGGCAATATGTGTGACTGCGACTCCCATGATGCTATTGGCTACACTGACTTGGCCAGCATACACAGAATTCCTTCCTTTGAGTGGTCTTCACTGTGTGTTGGTGTTGTTGTGGTGGCTACATGTCTGGATGTGTTTGTTAGTTCTATTTGTGCCACTGCCTAGCTGTAGTTGTAGTTGTGTTTGTACATGTGATGGCACGGTTGGATGTAACTTTTTTGATGGCATGTGTTGTGTTTATCTGACTAACATACACATTTTGGGATGATTCTGTTCTGGTTGCTGTGTAATTGCTATGAGTGCATGGTTTGACTCTCCCCTTGACAGTGATGTGTGTGTGTTTTGTGGCAGAATATTGTGTACATTTGTTGTGTACTCACCAGGCTCTGGGATGTTCTCTAGTCCATATACGCTCACTGGCGGAACATGGCCCGCACCTTCTCCTCCCAGGGCCTGAGGTATATTGGCTTGGCAGGAGGGCCACTGCCGGTGTGTTGGCTGATGATGTAGTCTTTCTTGAGCAGGTCCCGTACCCTCCTGCGCACGTCATACCACCTGTTCTGGATGTCGGTCTTTGTGCGCAGACATGGTGATTGTGCGTTCACCCTGTTGATGATCCTCTCCCACATCTTGGTTTTCTGGGAGATGGGGGTCTGTTGGACCAGTGTGCCAAACAGCTGTGGCTCTACCCTGAGGATCTCGTCTACCATGACTTCCAATTCACAATCTAGGAACTTGTGATTCTTCTTGGGGGCATGGTGATGGGTGGTGATGGTGAGTGATGTGTGTGTTGGTGTACAGGTGAGGGTGTGTGAGTGTGTGTTTTGCTGGGTGTATGTGAGGTAGGTATTTGTTGGTGTGCTGATGGTGTGTGGCTTGTGTGAGGGATGAGCTGTGGGTGTGTGGTTGCTGTCTCTTGGGTGCTGGCAGTGGAATGGCATTTGCAAAGGATCATGGTTGTGATTTGTGTCCTTTATATGGGTGGAGTTGTGGGTGTGTCTTTGTTCTCTGTCCCCCCCAGTATTTATTGGCTTTGTAATTGCTTGTTTGGCCTTTTTTGTGTGATTTTTCCTTTGTACTGTCTGTGCATGTTGGAGACGTTCTTGTGACCGAGTCGGACCCTGCATTTGTCTCGTACGGTGTTCTCCGTTTCGTTCACGCTGTGTTTGTGCAGTTTTCTATGCTGCGTACGCGTCGGTCGCGGTGTTTTGTGTTGCTTCGGCTCGGTTTTGTATGCGTGTCGGTCGTACGGCTGGTCCTCCGTCCGACTCGGTCGTGGTTTTCGCGCCTTGCATCGTACTTTGCGGTTTGGAGTTCGCGTGTACGTTTCGGTCGGATTTGTTCCGGGTGCGTGTCGGTCGGTTGGATTCGCGTGTTTTTCCGGCCGGATTGCTGTTTTCCGTGCGGCTCGGTCGTTCGGCTTGGGTTCGGTACGTGTCGGTCGGATTTTGCACGCCTTGCATCGTACTTGGCGTGTCGGGCGCCACAGGTACGTGTCGGTCGGTATAATTTCCGGCTCTGAGTCGGTCGGTGCTTTTTCCGGCCCGAATCGGAGTCGACCCCTAAGTCTAAGGACTTTGATCATGGTATGGGGTGATCCGGTATGCCCAGACTACAAGGAGGGGCAAGCAAATCCCGTGGCATGTAACACATACGCCCCCAAGCGGACTGGAGGATGGCACGACTACAGTATGAGCAGCTAAGGGAGAGAAGTCGAGGGGGGGTATGGGGAACCCAAGAAAACAACAGTGTTCCCACTCCTGGGAACTAACTTTCCAAAGGGCGAGGGTCTTTGTTCCACGCAGCCTGGCATCTCCGCAGCAAATCATGAAGGAGAGATGGAGCCCCGTCGCATGAGAAATGCAGAAGGGTCCAGCTGCAATAGTATTGTCAGGGCTGTCCAGGGAGCAGAGGTCTAATCCATGTCTGCAAGTGAGCGCCCGCAGGTAGCGACTGATGAATTGGGCAGGGGATCATTCATTTTTAGTCTCCGATGCACTCCCCTATTGTTGCAGTTGTCGAAAGAAGTGCTGCTCACTCCTTATAGCTTTCAGATGCTGAGGGCTTTGCTGTTGATGACTTTGCAGTGTGTCATTTCAACTTAGCGGTGGAGTGGGAGGAGGACCAGGCCTTAGGGTGGTGAGTCTTGTCCTCCGAGGTGAGTTCACGTCCCAGGACAGAGTGGGCCTCCTTGAGGGTGCGAATTGCGTGAGTCTCCTTGTTCCAGACAAAAAGAAGTTGGAAAAGGGGTCCCCATCGGTATCAAATCCCTTTCTCTCACAGGAAGGTTGTGCCTGGACGCAGTGCTCTGCGCCGCTGGAGGTTGAATGGAAAGAGATCTTGAAAGATACTAACTTTCGCGCCCTCAAAATTGGTGGCAGGCAGGTCCCGGACAGTTGCCATGATTAGTTCATCCTGCTTACAGGAGTAAAGGCATGTGAGGATGTCTTGAGGTATTTGCCAGTCTGCCCGCCCTGTGCGTGCATTCCAGCGGAATGTCTTTGTCCACCAGTTTCTGCGCCACTTGTGTGAAGAGCCACATCACATAGTCCTCCAATGTCCCCAAATTCACCTGCAGAGGCGCACCCCTGATGCGGATGTTGGAGCGGCGTGACCTATTTTCAAGGTCCACCAGATGATAGTATAGATCTTCATTTCTGTCTCACAACTCCAACAGTTCACATCTATGCTTATTAAGTTCTTCCTCACGTCAGGTACCGGACAAATCCAGTGTATCCATCCTTTCCCCTATCTTTCCTCAGTCTTTGTTAAGCCCTTTGACGTCGGCCACAACATCACGTCTGAGGGCTGCAATAACATCTCTTAAGGCCTCAAAAGCTGTTCCAGGAATGTGCAGGTCACAGGTTCCTCAGGCGACAGTGCATCAGATTCAGGGGCAAAGTGTCGTGAGGAGAGGGGGGGTGGGGTGCCAGGGCGATGCTCGTATTTTTTGAAGGAGAGGTTTGCTCACCATTTCTTTGATGTTAGTGTCTTCTTTTTGGAACGGTTCATAGCCAAATTGCGGGGTGGAGTGCTCCGGTTCGGCGGCAGAAGGGTATGTAGGTTGATTCTGGTCTGTGGGCGCCGGGAGGCCGAGCTGCGTGACTGAGCCAAGTGACTGGGGCCCCGCAATGGAGGCGAACGCTCTATGAGGAGGCCCCATATACAGAGCGTGGTCCCTTTTTTACTCCAGGAGGCATGGGTTGGTCTGTGATCAGGATGGGGGTTCTATTTGCAGCGTTGTCAGCGTCCAAACCAGAGCGTGAGATATGGACTTCAGGAACTCGTTGTTCCGGAGTCGATGTTAAGGATGTTTCCCTTCAAAATTATTAGGAGGTAGAATACATCCTTGGACCAGCCCTCCAATTTGACTACTGGAATCTAGGGATAAAGTGATTGCACCTGGATCACCTTGACTTTAAATTCCACTGAAATATATGTTAACAAGCCTCCCTTTGGGAGTCCCTTTGCTGTAGGCTTGGCTGCATACTTATTAAATTTAATGATGCCGATTAAGGGTGAACTTCCCTGCACCCATGTCTCTTGAAGTAGGAGGAATGCTGCGCCTTCCAGAAGATGGTAACTCCGGGTGATTCCAATGCAGTTTTGAAACCGCCCATGCTGACAGAATAAATTAACAGGGTGGTGAGGTATTCTGTGATGTTGGTGGGTGTGCCTTGTGAACTCTGGGTCATCCTTCCATTTGGATGGTTAATGCACAGGGCAGTCAGCTCCACTCAGTGTCTATTTTTCTTCCTACATAGTCTCATGTCAGAAATTTTGGGGGTGTCACTGGTGTGAATTTTTTTCAGGATGATGTTTTAATTTTTATTAACACCCTAGAAGAAAATGTTGTCAAGGTCAAAGAAGTTCTAAAATCTTCAGTCAGAAATGAATAATGCTTGAAATTAGTAGGTGTAAGTTTTGTCTTTCTGAAATATCATTTGTGGGACATGTCACCACTAGAGAAGGTGTGAAGCCTAAAGAAGACCTGATTAAGAATATCTTGAATTTCCCTAATGCCACTAAGAAAGTGGAGGTGCAAGCTTTGCGGGGAATAGCAAGATGATATGCCAGGTTCATTCCAAATTTTGCAAGCCGCCAAGGTGCTATTAGGGATCTTCTCAAAAAAGGTGTGCAGTTTGTGTGGAGTGAAGACTATCAAAAATAATTTGTTGATTTAAAGTTCAGCTATCTACAGCATAGTTGTTTGAAGGGTTTTATTTCGGGTATGCCTTGTTTTGTCACTGATGCCAGTGACAAAGGTCTTGATGCTATTTTGAAACAGAAGCAGGATAGGAGAGTGGTCACCAAAGATTTTGCCTGAAGTCCATTGAAAGGAGCAGATAATCGCTATTCCACCATTGATAAAGAAGCCTTTGCTGTATATTGGGCAATAAACAAGTTTAAGCAGATTTTATGGGGTAAGTTTCAAGTGCCGACTGATCATAAACCTCTTCAAGGAATGTTTGGGAAGAAGGTATTGAAGTGCATCTCTTCTCATACCTGTAAGTGGCTTGTGGCACTACAAGATTTTCAATTTGTTGTTACATATTTACCAGGGGTGGATAATAAAGCAGCTGATTGTCTAGGTTAGTTGTGGAGTGCCCTGGATAAGGTAGTTAAAGTGGACACTTGGTGGAAGGATGATGAGGTCAAGGTTTACAATTTTACTTTGGGTCGTGTGTCGGAGGATGAATGGCTACTTGAAATTGAAAAAGATGATACTTTGAAACAGGTGTGCCAAGCTGTTCTCAGTGGTAAGAGAAATTTGACCGGTGATGAAAGATTGTCCGGATTTGTGAAAGTATTGGATGAACTTTTAGTTAATAATAATCTATTACTAAGAGGAGGAAGGCTAGTTCCTCCTCTTTGTGTCTGTAATGTTTAATACATCTTGCTCATGAGGGTCATCAGGGCATTTGTAAAACGATGGAAATGTTAAAGTGCAGGGGCGGTTCCTCCGTTATGGCGGAGGAGCGTCGCACCCCTGCTGGTACAAGCAGAGGCACGTAAAATAAAATGATAATAAAGCAGTTCATAAAACTGCTTTATTATCATTTTATTTTACTACAGAGCCGCCGGCGAGTCTTGAGGGCAGGGCTTCCGGCAGCAGGAAGAGTGGTGAGCTCATGCACTGCCGTCCAAACCGACTTGCACACTTGGATATCTCCAAGTTGTTCGCATGGAGATATCCGCAGGACTTAGGAGCACAGACTCCTAGTCCCTGCTGGAGCCCGCTCCGCCCAATCCCTACGCTCCTCTCATGCTGGGTAATGCCAGCATGAGTGTAGCGTCTGGATTGGTACAGGGCACTTTGGGAGCCTGTGTGAGGATCGTCGCATCGGAGCTGAAGAGGCGCAGACGTCGGGCTTCCAGGTACGTTTTTATTTTATTTTGATCCCCCTGCCCCACCGATTTTCCCAGCTAGCGGCCCCTACTGTTAAAGTGTGCATATTGGTGGCCTGATATGTATGACCCTGTTGAGAAGTTGGTAAGAGAATGTTGTGAATGTAGGCTGAGCGATAAGAAAATGAAGACTAGGATGTCCCCCATGGTTTGTCGGGAGATACCTAAAGAAGTTTGGGATGAAACAACTTTTGACACTGCTTACTGACATGAGAAACACTTCCAAGTACTTAGTGGTTGTTAAAGACTTGCTCTCAAGATGGCCAGAGGTACAAATTAAATTACTACTTCATCTGTTAATAAGCTCTTGGCTGAAAATGGAAAGCAATCCCAAATGTATTCTGACGGATAACGAGAAAGATTCAACAGAAAGTTAAAGGAAACCATACAGATTGCCAGATGCAGTGGTTTAAGTGGGATTTCATCTGTGAAAATTAGAGTGGAGGAGTACGACTCCTCATTCTACTACAGGAGAGAGGACTTTTGTACTATTGAAAAAATACAGATCTTGTACTGGGTGTGTCCTACTTGGGTAGGAGTTTATTGCAAAGAATCTGCCAGGGTGGAGGTTACAAGTGAAAGAAGTAGGGCTAGAGAACTGAGATGCAGGGAAAGAGGAAAGAAGTGTTTTACCACTGTAAAATGGTTAAACCATGTGCAGTTATAGTTGGAGACCTTGTATAAATCAGGTTACCAAAGAAAACACAAAAATATTCTCTTTTCAGAAAAACCTTTTAAAGTTATCAAGGTGTTTCGTGGAGTTGCCAAGATGGGCATATTTGGCATTTTAATAGGAAGGTGGTCATAAATGAGTATGATTGGGGGGACGGGCACACCGCTGCATGGGAATGCCGTGGACTATGGGGTGATCTACCTGTTCTGCCCCTGCTCTCCTGGCGACGAGTGTGACCGCCAAATAACTCCAAGCCCCACAAGTCTTTGCTAGGTCTGCACCTGGCACTAACTGGCAGTAACTGGAAGCGCTACAAAAGCGCAAGGGAGTCCCGCTGCGCTGGGGGACACACACACCGCTGCCTGGGGTTTTCATGGACTCTGGGGTGAGCTACCTGTTCTGCCCCTGCTCTCCTGGTGACGAGTGCGACCGCTGAGGAACTCCAAGTCCCACAAGTCTCTGCTGGGTCTGCACCTATCAGTAATTGGCAGTAACTGGAAGCGCTACAAAAATGCGAGGGAGTCCCACTGCGTGGGGCGCATGCAAGCCATGCCCGAGTGAAGCCCGGGCCAAGGGCGGGCCCGTCCTGCGCCTGTCAGTGCCTGGCAGAGGCTAAGCAAGGCCACTCCTCTTTTATCCATCATCTGGAAGAGACCATGGGTAAGCGCAAACTACTGTGTAATTCTGACACGGAAAAGGTAAAAGTGCCTCGTAACTGTGCCTCCATCATTTCGTATATAACAACAGCTGTGGGAGCCCTGACAGAAGAGATTCAAAGCGCAGAGGAAAAGTGAGGCCTACGGGCTGATAAAACCGCATCGAACACGTTAGCCACTGAGCCCCGACCAGGGCTGGGAACATCATTGGTAGAGGGGGGCAACCCGGTAGTGGATACATCTTCTCCTTTGAGAATAGCCCCGCTAAAAAAAGGAAGAAAAGGGCATAAAAGCTGGTACTGTCACGGCTGCATCATTACCATGTCAGGAACTGGGAATGCCCTTGGACTGCGATCACCCACTGTACCTATCCGGGAAAACAGATGTGGGTGACCTTATCCAGTCGCGTTAAGAACCTCTACTTGCGACGTTCCATGAGAACTTAGTCAAATTCGTTGAGACTACTGTAGAAGGGCTGGTGGGGAACATGTCCCGAATAGAGTCTCTATTGGTTGACTTGAATACCAGGTGTGTGGGCAATAATATCAGGTGTGTGGATAATAATACTCAAGCTGCAAATAATCTGTTAAATACCATCCAAAGTAGACGGAGGGAGGGGTTTCTTGGAGGGGAGCAAGATAGCTGCCAGCACTCTGGTGTATCTAACTTTGACAAGGCTAAGTCTAGAAAGGGACTTGACCTCAGGATGGCAGAAACTAGTTCAATTCACTTGGGAGCCCATCCTCCCTCTCAGCCAGAGAACCTACCCCATTTAGTGTGCAGTAAAACATCTATACATAGGGTCTGTAGTAAATGCAGATTACATCTACCCCCTGAGGCTACTCCCTTGATTGCGGTATTAACAGGGGTACCCCTGTTAAAAGATGAAACAACTGAATCTACCTCAGAGCTCGCCCGTAAAACAAAATTTTGGTGTAAAAACTTGTCAGATAGTGAGGCTCAGGCGTCCTCCCATATTATCATGGCTAGACGGGTGGGATGGGTACGTTGGAGAACTAAACTAGGAGAGGGTGACTGCATTATTATCAACTTTGACCAGGCTGATATAGCAGGGAGGCTGTTTCATGGAGGCTCTAATTGGAGTCCAGGGGGTATCAAAGCATTGCCCCTTGGCTGTTTCTATCCCCCTAGAGAGGTAACCCAGGCTGGAGACCCCAGAGATCTAAGCAGATCAGCTTTTGTACCGGGGGGGACTGCCAGATAATAGATTAGAAATAACGGACAGACTCCCTCCTGGGTCTGGGGCTTCCATATACCCTCTAAGACTTGTTGAGGCTTATGTGGGGGGGTATTTGAAAACAGAATAGAAACGACAGATTCTCCCCACTGAGCCAGCTGGATAATAATGATTGACTCATATCACCTTTCCCCTCCCTAATACAGAGTAAGGATAATTTAAGTACTAATAAACCTTGCCTTATTAAAAAGAAGTTAGCTAACACAAACAGATATCTAAATGTCCTTAGTTGGAATGTAGCGGACTTAAAAAATAAAAGACATGATACAGGATGGGTAGATAATCTAAGGGGGTATGATGTGGTGGGCCTACAAGAAACCTGGGAAACTGATAATACTTTTTGGGTGGATGTTTACACGACCTACTTTGAGCCCGCTCGGCCTTCCTTGGCGGGCAGAGCTAAGGGTGGCTTACTGACCTTAATTCGCCTAAATAACTTAGGTACCCATTGTAAGCTTGACTCTGATTCCAGCAACTGGCAAGTGGTTCAAATAACTCCTATAAATGCGCCAAAATTACTTATTGTGAATTTTTATAATTCCTTTGAGAGAAACTTGTGAATGAACATTTGTGTAGCCTAAAACGCCTTTTAGAGTCATATAAGGACAAGCAAAACACTCTTCTTTTGGTGATAATTTTAGGGGATTTCAATATACATTTGTGCCCAAAGGATTGCTATGTCATTGATATTTTTTGGCCAGAGAACTGCTCAAATCTGCACTTTGAGCATATGTAGCAAGGAGGGGTTTTAAAGGATATCATGGCTGATTTCGGCCTATTACACCCGAGTATCAATAAGGGTGATGACAGTATTCCCTCCTTTAAGGGAAGAGGGGTGTACTCTACTATTGACTATATTTTTATTACCACAAGCTTGTTCCCTCAGGTTGTATCATATGCAGCTAAATGGTTCCAATTCAGTGATCATAATTCCATACACTTAAGGCTGGGTTGTGGTACCGAGGAAATTACAAATTCCGGGGAAGGCACCATAAGTTCCAACGTAAAGCTAAAGGATCAGGGTCGTAGGCTTCACTAGAGCAAGGTAATCCCAGAACAGTTTCTCAATTACTTATTAGAAATCTCTAGGGATGATATTGAATTTTGCCTAGATAACACTGATGAGGGGAAAGTAATCCTAATGGCTTATGACCGGATTTGCCAACAGGTGGCCAGAGTTCTTTCACCACCCGCCAGGAAAGTTAAGAAGGGTGGTGAGAGGTGGTTTGACCACAAATGTACAGAGTCCCACCAAAAATAGTTTTATGCACTGAAGCAAGTTCCCCAAGATAAAGCCCAAATAGTTATACTCAGGAAAAAGTATAAGCAAACCTTGGAAATACGCAAAGCAGAAATTAAAAATGAAGCCTGGAACGACGTATTGTCTACAGATGTCATGAAAAATAGCGCTAGGTTTTGGGAGATTATTAACAAGCCATTTTTTACAGGTGATAGTAACTGCCCATTGGATTGTACCATACCCGAAGATCAGTGGTTCACCCATTTTAAACACATTTATGGTGACCAGGTAGATAAGGGTACAGACGTTGTCCCGGCCGATCTTTACAAGTTAAATGTGACACTATGGTCTAAAATAATGACACATGTATTTAATGTGGCCTGTTTGCATGGCTTGCCGAGGTCTTGGTCACAATCTACCATTAAACCAGTTTTCAAGAAGGGGCAGAGAGAGGATCCACAATGTTACAGGCCCATATTGCTGATTGATTCAGCAGTAAAAGTAATGGGGAGAGTGATCCTTAAGAAACTAATGGATTGGCTACATGAGCGTAAGGTATTGTCAAACTTACAATACGGGTTCAGGAAAGGTAGGGGCATGACAGACCAGTGCCTAAATTTACATCTGATAGCGGGGAAATATACTACCGCTAAAAAGAGGACAATGCATCTGGCCTTTATGAATTTGTCCTCGGCTTTTGACCGAGTAAACAGATCCAAACTATGGGCATTACTAACTAACATAGGAATGGACCGGAACATTGTTACTTTCTGTCCGACCTGCATAGGGACCTCTCTGCCATGGTGAGATCTGACCAAAGGGGCAATCACACACAGCATATTCGCATAACAAGGGGAGTTAGACAGGGATGTATTCTAGCTCCCCTATTGTTCAGGTTATACATTAACAACTTAGACTCGTCCCTGTGTACAGTAAAGATATCCCTCGTGCGGGGGACTGGTTAATCCCTGCGATCGTATATGCGGATGACACAGTATTACTAGCACGGACAGCAATTGGGCTTCAGTGTCTTCAAAATTCCTTTGCTGACTTTATGAGATCACTGGACTTAAGTGTCAATTTCTCCAAATCTCACACAATGATCATGGGCCCAAGATCCAAAAGAATAAAAACTAATTTCTGTGAAGCAAATGAAATAACAAGGGTGACCACTTTTTCCTACTTAGGGGTATTGTTTGATGAAAAGGGCACATGGGCACCAAAAAACAAAGCACCAAAAAAAATGCCATGGCGAGAGCGACAGTAGCGGTCCTTGATTTTGCACGTAGGCTAGGGGCCAAACCTATTCAAGCTATGCTAAATATATACAGAGCCAATTGTACCGCTATAGCTAATTATGGGTCTGATATTTGGGGATACAAGGAGGCTGGAGAACTCCAAATAGTGGAGAAAAGGTTTTTTAGAAATCTGCTTTCGGTTCCGCAATCAACACCCTCATAGTATTCATCAGGAACTGGGTGCTGGTTTTGTATCAGATTTGATTGGTATGGCTCCACTTTTGCGGTGGATCACGATTTGGACTAACCCAGAATTGGAGCTGAACTGTAAAATTGCTCGGAATTGCTAATCCCTAGATAAAGCAAGTAGCATTCCTTGGCTAGGTTAAATCAAGAGCTTAACAGTGAAATTAGGGCGGCCTGCCTTATTTGATTCCCCCAACAAGCTGGTGAGAGAGGACTTGTTGTGGGTTAAAAAACATTTTGTGTGTGTGATGCAAGCAGAGAGAGAGAGGCTAGAGAGCTCTTGAAACCAACGGTAGGAGCCTATATATTATTGAAAACAGCCTCAGGGATAGAACCTTATCTAAATGAAATAACAAAGCCCTATCACCGCTTCCTTTTAACAAGATTCAGATTTAACCTGTTACATCTTGTATTGGCAGAACCTCAGGGGTGGTGTAAGGTGAAAGACTTGGGCCCTTGCTCTTGTGATAACTTCTCTACCCAAGATTCTTGGCACTTTATAATGTTCTGCGATTACTATCATCATATTCACAAACGTTTTTTATTACCTATACTGAAAGATAAAGGTTTTATGCAGGTAAGACCTGCATTAACATATTTAATATTGCTAGTTTTTTAGTTGCGGCGGTTAGGGAAAGGAAAAAAAGGCTTGTATGATCTGGTACACACTTGATTTTTATACTGTAATGATGGTAAATGATGTTATCTTGATGTTTTTGGTGTATAAGATCATGTTTTTAAAGAAATATGAATTTGATTTTTAATGTTTCTCTCAGATGTTTTGTAGTGTACTTTTATGGTTTTAATTAACCGAATAAAGTAATTTTGACTGACTATGTTTGTGCATATTTTATTACATTGTTGTTATTTTTGTGTATGCTTTCTCTCCATTTTTAATGTTTTGTAAGGGGAAGGGTGTGTAGTATTGTTGTAGTGTTAACTTATTTGTCATTTGGTTCACCTCATTATATTACCTGCTTTACAGTATAAATAGTACCTTCTATTTGGAATGGTTATTGTTGAAGGAGAAGCTGTGAAGACAGTTGCTGACCTGGCTGGTTACTGCTCTGCTGTGGCTGGAGTTTCTTCAATATTATTAAAGGATTACTTACTCATGTTTCTACACTCTGTATTACTTGTCTTATTTTGGCACTCACGCCCTTCTTTCACTTGTTTCATCAGCTTGGACCAAGCCACATCTGGAAACGACCTAGCAGAACGCAAGTTCTCCATCCACCTAGCTTCCCGGGGACCTCTGTAACTCAACACAAAAACATAAACAAAACCCTGCCAGAGCAATACTGCATCATTTCTCCTGTCATAGTCCTGCAACAAATACTGCACCCCCCTCCAATTTGATTGGGGTATGCCCCCTTACTCGCTGCAGAAGGGGGCCTCCCGCTTCCCCCTTTTACTTTCCTTTGTGAGGGGACCGGCCCTGGGCCACTTCCTTGCCTCAACTATGAAGAGGTTGGTGGCACACAGCAGTGGGTAAGTGGGTGTTTACCATTACACCTGGAACATTTGTGTAAAAAGCAAAAGTACTCTCTAATACAGTACCCCCTGTAAAATCCATAACATACCACTTGCCCTCCAGTCGTACCGACTGACCTACCTAAGACACCGACCCCTGTTTGGGTGGCACGGCCCTGAATGGGAAGATATATTAAAGGCAAGACATTAGCGGTACAAATTGTGGGGGGCGGCCTGCTAGGCGTCATGGTATGCAACCACAAATCTTTGTTGAACTCTCCCCATTTCCCACCAGCAAATACTGAGAGCCTTTCCCAAAACTCCTCATCATAATGAACCCAAACAAACCCCCCCCCCCCCAATGTGATCTGCGCTTTGCATATGATGTCCATATACTGGAAAAGGGCAATTTAGTGTTAAACAGATATTTTTCACAGTACACGCTGGCGTAGATAAGAAAAGCAACCTTCCAGTTTTCTCTAGTCACTGGCACCTGTGGACGCCTCGCCAGCTCATATTTTTCTTCTTTGGACCCTTCCTTTGCCCTCATCTCTGTGTAGAACCTTAAAAACTTCCATGTATTCCCCTTTCCATATCCTTTCCTTCGTTCTTATCATTAAATGTGCTCCCAAAGGCTTGGTGATGCTCATGTAGGGCAACTTTTTATGTTTTTAGCTTTTTACTCTCCGGCTTATCTTTTTCTGCCTCTTGACCTTTATCCCCAGTCCCTTACCCCCTTCTCCTTCTCACCTTTTTTGCCTACCTGTGCACTTGCAACTCCTACCTTAGATTCCTTTGAGTGCTCCATGCTGGTCCCTTGAGTCACCACATACTTACCCTTCCCAAAGTGTGGTGCATCCTATTTATCTGCCGTCTCACCCCCAACCAAACAAGCCAGTGTTATCCTGCCCCCTTTCTTTCTTGCCTAGCCTTAGGATCAGGGCCCGCTCCAAAGCCTTCTGGCCTGCCATGGTTTTTTCCACCACCTTTGTGTGTTCCTCCTACAAACTTTGGCAAAATGGTCAATTACCACACAATAGGACCATTTTGCTTTCACTGCAGGACAAGACTTATCCCTTGCCAAGTGTTCCTTGCTACCACACCAGAAACAAGCAAGGGTTTTATCTCTGCCTTCCAACTTCTCTGTCCCCTGTGCCTTATTAGTTCCTGTGTTCTTTTTAACATTAGTGACTTTACCCACCACATCCTTAGCATTGTCTTTAGTACTGGTTGTAGTGATAGCTGCTCTAGTACATCTTTTAGACAGCTCTCCCTTTTTAGGTCTCGCGCCTAGCGGTGCACTGCGAAGCAGTGCTCGCACAGCGCGAGACATTTAGTGGGTGAAATATGGGGTATTGAGGCTGACCTAGGAATCGCACACGCTCGTGCGTGTGCGATTCCTTTTGTGGTACGCGATTGGCCTTTGCGTGCGTCTTTATATATAAGACTGCACGCAATTGGCCAGAGGCGGGCACATTGCTCCGCCCATGGCCTATTGGTGTCTATTACGCGCTTGGTGCGCGTAATAGACACCAATAGGCCGCGTGGTTTCAATTATCGTGCCCAGACACGGGCGCGATAATGAAAACCAGATGGCTCGCTGTGGCGCGCGCGCACCACTCGCGGGCGTGTTTTGCGATCGCTTTCGCGATCGCTTTCACTGCCGCTTGTTACACAGAGCAATGTCTGACATGAAGTGGGAGTGGTACTACACTGAAATCAGCACTATTCCACGAGCAGGATCTTCAGTGGAAGCCATGACGTGCCCTCTGCTGCCTGGTGATAACCCCAGTGTACAGCAGAGTTCGCTTTCTGTGCTCCACCGTACATGCGATCATCTCACACTGAGCGTTTAAGCTCTCAGACCATATTTCAAGTGTGACACTGGAGTTTTGTACCAGCCTGTACCGGCCAGCTTGTGAACATCACTGAGCTCTTGGAAGTGTTCCTAGCTTGTGCTCAGAAAACCATGGCTTCGCCCCGCTTTCGGATAGGATGATTTGAAATGTATTTTTGTTCCAAAACATCTCTAAGGGTTCTTTTCCGCATCCTGACTTGGCAGCTTGATGTAGAAATAAATAGTCCCTTCCAAGTTTCCACTGAAAGGCAAGAGAGGCCCCGAAATGAACGCAGCTCCTGCGCACTGACTGTGTGGTATAGAGTTCCCCTCAAACGTTTGTTTATACCTGTATAAACCACATGCATGGCTTTTAATGTGATGACAATTGTGCATTGTTTCTTTCTAGTTTCTCTGCACATAGCTGTTAGTTTTGTGTCTGAGGGATTTTCACTTGCACATCTCCGCCTCTTTTAACGGGTTGTCCTCCCTAAGTGCCTTCTCTCTGCTTTTTGCGGTTTCTAGAACGTTGCTTTCGGCCATGCCTTGCTTTTTAGGTCTCGGCCTGCACCAGCGCTTGCGCTGGTCTGGCCGTGAGTTTTAGTAAGCGGGTTTTGGAAGTGCAAACCCACTATTTCGGCTGGCGACCAGCTTGCGTTCACGTGAGCGTGCACGCGTGCCATCTGCCTTTCCTCCCCCTCCCTCACCAGAGAGTGCGTTTCCATTCCTCGCATCGCTGGCGAGGCGCCATCTGCCTTTCCTCCCCCCTCCCTCACCCCTCCTCCCCCTCCCTCACCAGAGAGTGCGTTTCTTGTTGCTGCTTTGAAACCCCTAGCAATACGAAAACGAAACCAGAATGTTAACATAGAGCAGTTCTGAAAACTGTGATATGGGCATGTAAGTACCATTTTGGGACATTTTTATAATTCTCTTGATTTAATATTCTTGTTAGTGTAGACATGTTTTGTTGTGCGTGTATTCCAAAGTTTAATTATATGGAGACCTTGAGGTGTTTGGCGCGTAGTTTACTAGTTGGCATCAAAAATGGCAGTATGGCACCATATAAGAATGACACAGTTAAGTGGTTGTATGTTTCAATCTGTTTTATTTCTTTGCTTTCTGTCTAATGTATCTCTTAATATTAATAATGAATACGTTATGCTTCGGTGGTAACATCTGAAGGTGGGATTATCGATTAAGTTCATAGGCAGGATAAAAATGTATATTTTAATTTTAATTCTTTACATGTCTGTGGTATGTACGTAATGTTTTAACCCGGCCATTTCCTTAAATAAAAGCTGTTGAAAATGAATAGTAATGGTTCAAAACGAAAGGGAAAGGCTTAGTGCAAGGAACTATTTATCGAGGCGCGGAAGCGTGAGATGCAGTGTTGGTGGGGGTGGTTTGGCCTGAGTTGACACAATTCTCCCTCTCGTAATTGAGGGCTCATCACGAGGAATTCTTCAAACGGGTATGTCATTATTATCACATTCTTTGTGATCGCAAATATTATCGTTGCTTTTTGTCGGAAAAGCTTTTTTTGTTGCCATTGCTTGAGAGAACATCTCATAAGTGTTGCTTCATATGTGAGTGCAGTCGTATGTTAGGAATAAGCATTTTTGTCTCTGCGCTGGGCCTCTTCTGTTTCATATGATGGCGAGTGTGCTCTCTTTTGAAGGCCTTTTGTTTGAAGGTTTTTGGAGTGGGTTTTACGCCACAGTCCTTTTCCAAAAGCACCGTGCAGCCTTCTAGCGTAAAACTATTAGTCCGTTTATGAGCTTGGATATAACCCTCTCGCTTTCTATAGGTACGTGGGTGTTCTCAAATATGAGGCCACTGCTCAGTTGCTGAGTTTGTCTCAATTGACCCATGAGAAATGCCCTGCGTCATGGGTGACCAATTGGTTGTCGGTGAAACAACCGCACTGCTTGGTTAGGAATAAACACATAAAATGCAAGCTTTTGTGTTTCACAGGGTAACGAATGGGGGCACACTTAATTTGCTGTTCTTTATAATGTCTAAATCCAGTTGCACGGTCACCTCTTCCTCAGAGTGATGATGTTAGGGCTAAATTACAACAAGCATTGGCATAGCCAATAGGTCTCGCCTTTGGGACCTTATAAGTGTTTAGTTATCCAGCACAATATCCTTGGTGCAACAACATCAACTGTTGCATGGCTAAACACTTATAAGGTCCCAAAGGCGAGACCTATTGGCTATGCCAATGCTTGTTTACAATAGCTATCACATCCTTTAAAGAGGAGTCACCACTCACCCATAATCTTTCTTGCAAATTACTATCATTCGAGTGCATTATAATCTGGTCCCGAATGAATTCGTCATGTAGTGTGCAGGACACCACTAATTTTTTAAGAGCTGACATCTAGTCATCTATCAGTTGCTTCCTTTGAAAGAAATTAAATCTGTCAATAACGGCGCAAAATGCTGGTTGATAGTATGTATCTAGATCCTGTAACGCATGTTTGAAAACATCTTCTTCCTCTGGTGATCTTACTTTCTTTTCCATCTAGCCATACAATCTAAGGCCTTCTGAACCCACTGTCCCTTTCTCCTGTACTGAAGAAATATAGCTCATGAAGTACTCCTTCCACTCTGGCCATTTCATCTGGGGTTCACTCTGTAATGGTAGAAACGGAAAGGGTGGAGTAAGAGTGGTTTGGGCATACATAGTTACGTGTAACCACCAATGGAACACAGAGTAAAATACCTCAATTCTAAGCGTGATAATAAAGCCGACTATATATCCTGAACACACTGTAACTGAATACATTAATACAGTACTTGCTGACAGTTGGTTCCGTGGTGCAATTCCTATGAGCACAACACAAGGGTGTCTGCATTACCGTTGAATTGCCTTGCAGTTAGAGTTGCATAAGTAGTACAAACGAGGGGATTCAATGCTACGCTTTAAGGTTGTGCTCTTCACCATGAAACGACGATGTGGCTCAATTAGGGATATACATATCTGAGTCTATTGGCGATGAGATTGCATGCACTGGCACACAATTCAATTTAATTTTATTGACATAGATCTCTTACGAGATCAACAATTGCACATAATTCCATCCATCAACATAAAATTCTTCCATAAAATATTATAAAGATTAATTTAAAAATCACATTTAAAACAAAAATAGAACACATTTCATGCATTTGTACAATTTATAATAAACAAATTCATTTGGTGGACTTTTATAAAAGGTGATCAAATCGGTGGAGGAGGAAAGGTTATATCTAAAAGTTATAGGTTATTTTAAATGGTTGCGGGCCCCTGCTACCTCCTTGTTTGAACATAACCATAAGATATGTGCTAGGTCCTGGGTTCCGTAATTGCATTTATCACATACCCCACTAACATCATCAAGGTTATTCCAATGTCGGGGGGCGCTAGAGGGCGCCAGGCAAGATGGCCGCACATTAGTACTGCTCCGCCCGGCTGATTCCTAATCCGCCCAGTATCCGCCAAATAACGTTGCATCGAAACTTGCAACAGGCTGCCCTACATTGCGCTTACCTCCTGCAACTGGTGGAGTGAACTGCGGCTCTCTGGGGGCACTGCGTCGGCTGTAAATCAGGGACCGAGAAACAACTGGCGAGCGGCAACATGGCGGCCGCCGCGACCTGATGTGACTTCGTCCCGCTCTCTCTGCCCGGTGTGCGGAGGACTGCTAGTGAGTGGGCGAGGCCTGCCAGTGTGGATCCCGCCGGAAGGAGGGTGCCGAGCCCTGTCTCCCGTGTTGCCCTGAGGGAGGTGGTGAAGGCGGCTTCCCTTCGCGCCATTTTCGGCTGCCGGGGCCTGCCGTGAGGCGCGCTTGCATTTGCCACCATAGCTGAGGATTTCGGCGGTGCCCGAGGTGGCGACTGCGCTCCCTGCCCCTGACTGATGAGGTGGACATTGAGTCCCTGCCTGGGGCTGCCGGGCTCTCGGAGGCCTGAGGAGCCACGGCCTGCTTCGCTGCACATATCGGTGCAGTCTCTGCCCGGCGATCCGGCTGAAGGCACGATGAACTCTGACTGCATTTGGCCCGCGCCCTGAGAGACGGATGACACCAACTGCAGGCGGCGGTGAGTGGGGTGCGGCCGGGCTCTAGGCCTTTAGCTGCGGCGGTGGGTGAGGGCCGGAGCGGTAGGCCGCACTCTGCGAGCTGCGGCCTGTGTGTGTGGTAGAAGGCGCTTAGTGGCTGCAAAATCCTGGGCGGTCCCGCACAGCTGTTGAATTGGGACTCAAGGTGTTCCCCGGCGCATTCCTTTCTGGCTTTCCTATTCTCCACACCTCGGAGCTTCCAGGCCCTATACACTACCGGTGGTGACCCTTTGCATCTCCCCGGGGCTATTGGTGGAGCCTCAGACCTAGCTCGCATTTCAGCTGCAACCAGTCAAGGGCATTATGGTGCTTGGGGCCACTTTGTCGAGGTTATTAACCCTTATTGCCCTGGAACTCAAGTGTCTGGTGCTTGTTTGAACTTACCTGGGGCTGGCCTGCCGCTGTTTCCCCCGCTATATTTGCTTTCCCAGGAGGGTGGTCGTGATTTGGCGGGCCCCGCCTGGCGTTGTGGGCTGCTGTGTAATAGGCCTACATCCACTGGCGGCTGTGCTTGCACCTCTGGGGTTCAGACTGTGGAGGAAAATAACCCTTATTCGCCTTGTTATTGGCCGTCATGGGGCGAACTGACAAAACGCAGCCTCGCCTCACGTTTGAGGCGCGCAAGTCCACCAAATCGCAGCAAAGAGCGGCCTCGGACTCCGAGGCGGATGCCCCGGGAGAGGGTCCCTCCAAGCTGGAATCAACTCTGTTAGCCATGCAAAAGAGTCTCCAATCCATCGAAGGGACTATGGCGGCGGTGAATCACAGGCTTGACCATATGTCCTCCCAACTGGAGAAGCAGAATGCGAGGATGGGGGAAATAGAACAGCGCGTCTCAACAAACGAAGATGGCCTTAGCGAGGTGGCGGAATAAGTAAAAAAGGCCCTCCCTGAGTTGCTTTTAGGTCCAAGAGGAGGAAGGAAGAAAGGGAGCCAAATGAAGATAATACCTCTATGCTGACCTATATAATTTAACAAGCGACCTAACAAGGTTCAAAAATAGCAAAACCCTCTATACATCATACATTATTGGAAATACCCCCCATCTAACTCAAAAATCGTAAAATAATGCAGTATGATTTTTTATTTCATTGTTTTATATTTTATTCTGAAAACAATCATGTTTATCTTAAAGATTCACACTTTACATATATGTTTGGGACATTTAATACATTTGATTTACATGATATTTCATCATATTATTTAGAAAGCAGAAATATATATCACATTAGACATCCCACAATAAATACAAAACAGTATAAAAATGTCCACTAACTTCATTCATTACAAATCACTCTCATACTCTCACATACTCACATGCATACTAATCAATTATAAAGACATATACTAAAAGAAAAAGGGAAGGGAAAAATCTTTTAACCCTGTGGTGGATTTCACAGTGTTTTTACATAACTAGGTGTAATTAATTACACAAAACATCAATAAAAGGAGAGACGATTCTCCAAAATCACTCTTCTGAAAATGGTTCGCGGTCTACGCGCGTTTCAGTGGAAAACCACCTTCTTCAGGACCAAATATGCTGAAAATTCATTTAAAATTATCTTGGGATGTCTGCTTGAAAAGTGTGTTGACAATCTTCTCTTGGAACGGAACCTTCTATTTTATATTTTCTTATCAATTAATGTATTCGTTCTTGAAGTTAAGTTTATTAGACTGTAAAGGTAGCGATCAGATCGTCATAGTGGGGAAAATGAGCCGTACTTTAGAAATGAAGCCTCATTTCTTGAAGTGGGTTCATAGAACACATAGGGTAATTTCCCTCTTTCACAAATCCTAGTTATTAGAGGTGACAGCTTGTTTTACGCGTCTTCACAAATTTTTGTGCATGTATTTGTATCGTGTTCTCTCAGTGTGGAAGATCCAAGTTCCGTTGTGTCCACAAACTGCAAACATTTCACTTAGCGAGGTGGCGGACAAGGCGCTCCACATGGAAAAGGTTTTAGCGCTCATCCAAGCGAAGAATGAAGATTTAGAGGCCCGGTCCCGCCGTAATAACGTCCGTATCATGGGCCTTCCGGAGTCTACCAATACCGGTAGGATGGAGTCCTTTATTGAGTCCCTGATCAAGGACATATTCGGCCCTGACAACCTCTCTCCTATGTTCATAGTAGAGCGGGCTCATCGCTCGCTGGCAGCGAGACCGGTTCCAGGTGCCCCACCGCGTCCTAAAATAGCACGCCTATTGAACTACCGGGACCGGGATGTCATCTTGAGGCTCGCTAGAGAAAAGGGCACAATTAACCACCAAGGAAACGCCCTGGCTTTCTTCCCTGACTTTACAGTGGCCGTCCAGGCAGCAAGACGGGAGTTCGGCGCAGTCAAAAACTTCTTGCAGACGGAAGGCATTCCGTACGCCATGCTGTACCCCGCCCATTTACGGGTGGGCCAGGATGGGGATTGTAAAATTTTCACATCTCCTAAGGCGGCAATGGATCACGTCAAGAAGTTGAAGCGAAGAAGATCTGAGACTGCTGTGGATCACGATGACGGGGAGCAGTGATTGTGTTCCTGGGACTGCTCTATGGTTGTGTTATTGTTTGGCATATGTGACATGCTTAGACTCTTCACGCTGGACTCTTCTGCTCATATTTTTGTCTGGTCATACCTTGCGAGCTATTACCTGTGGTTTTTTATCTACAATGTCAGTGCGCTTCATGCTCACTCTTGTTTGCTGCGGGATCCGATTCTGGCGGGGATGGCGAACTCCACCCCGAATGCTGGTCTTTTTAGAGGGTCAGCTCCCAAATTCAACTACAGTGTTGTGTCTTTCATCCCTCCTATTCTGGCACTGAGAACTTTGGGGCAGGTGGATGGTTGTGGCCGGCCTCCTGTGCCTCTCCCTGTACCTGTGCTCCAGTATTGGCCGCTTCTCTGGCTACACATTGTAATCTTTACCCGCTCTCTCTCCGGGGAGATTCACGTTACCCGCATTCATTGTGGTCCTCGATCACCCAAACTGGCTGCCTTGTAGGGACAGCACTAAATTTTGGAATGACTGTGTTTGATGCAATGTTTATTGATGATTGTTCGTATATCCTGGCACATCTTTTCTACCTGATCAGCCACCTCCTGCCATGTGGGAGGTTAGTAGCACTCTGGTGTTCCCCCCATGGGTGCGCCCCAAACAAAGTTCTGCTTATTTTGTTCTCCAAGTTGGGGATTGTTAAGGTTGGGACGGGATGGCTTTGGCAAGTTAGGGTCGCTGAAGTGGGTGGGGGGCTGTGGGGGGTGGGTTGGGTGGGTTAGTGGGCATTTTCATACCGCAATTCCATTGTACCTCTTCGTCCTGGTTTCAACATTATCTCTCACGCTACTGATCACATTTGACTTTGCAAGTCCATGGGCAGTAACATAAAGTTCCTTACCTGGAACGTGCGAGGCTTGAATAGTCCCAAGAAGATACGGTCTGTGCTAGCGCAGTTAGACAGACTGGACGTCCAGGTGGCGTTCTTGCAAGAGACGCATCTTATGCAGCATTCGGAGAAGGACGTTGGCACCCGTTGGGCTGGGCTGAGGGTTGCCTCCTCTTACTCTTCTTACGCTCGGGGGTGATGATATTGGTGAAGAAAAGGGTCCCATTCACGGTGCTGCACACAGAAACGGATACACAAGGCAGGGTGGCGTTGGTCCATGGTCACCTTGGGGGGTGTGGGAGTCCTTCTGGTGAATGTCTACGGCCCAAATGTTGATGACCCCTCCTTTTTCTCAGATGTTTGGCGCCGCATCTCAAAATTTCCTCCAGCTGAATTGCTCTGGGGTGGCGACTTTAACGCCTGTCTAGACGGGCAACTCGACAGACAGGGAAGCGGGGCGGCGTGACATAGCCAGGCAACTGATGCGTTATTAGGTTTTCTAGATGCAGGGGCTGTACAGGACATTTGGCGCAAGCGGCACCCAGGTATCCGCGAAAGTACATTTATATCCACGGTACATGGCACATGGTCCCACTTGGACTATTGGCTCCTTTCAGAGATTGCATGCACTTGGGTTGTGGACGTTCGCCACCTGGCCAAAACATTGTCGGATCACTCCCTTGCGCTCTTAGAGATGAGAGCCAGTGGCGTCACTAGGTGGGTGCGGGGGGTGCGGACCGCACCGGGTGACACCATCACATGGGGTGACACCTTTTCCAAATGAGACTATTTACTAAATAGTCTCATTTGGGAAAGGTGTCACCCCATGTGATGGTGTCCCGGGTGACACCATCACATGGGGTGACACCTTTTCCAAATGAGACTATTTACTAAATAGTCTCATTTGGGAAAGGTGTCACTCGCACTGGGTGACACCAACCCTAGTGACGCCACTGATGAGAGCTCCCACCTGTGAGCGCCCCCCGTTTCAATGGCGATTGCAGCCCTCCTCACTTACAGACCAGGTGTTCAGGTGCACAGTAGGCGTGGCCATTAGTAACTTTTTTAAAGAAAACGCTGGATCGGTCGAAAGTCCTAGGATACGGTGGGAGGTATTTAAAGTAACCATCAGAGTGTCTGCATGGGTGCGCAGGCGGGGGTCTTGAAAGACCTCCGAAGTCGGATGCATAAACTGGCTGACAATATCTCTGCTTTGGAGCGTGAGTATGCCCAAAACCCAGCCTCAACTACACTAGCTACCATACGGGAGTTGGTAACGGAATATAATGATACAGCGGATCAGGAGCTAGCGCATAGGTCACGGCGCTGCACTGCGCGTTACTATGGGGAGGGGGGTCGCCCCAGTCGGTCGCTTGCTCGGAAACTGGCTGCACCTCGTACTCAGGACCACATCACAGAAATGCTAGACTCTGAGGGAATAGCGCACTATACATCCCCGGCAATTAGTGAGGTGGTGCTGGACTTCTACTCCAATCTCTATGGGGATCGGGAGCATGTGTCAGCTACCGACATAAATGCATACCTAGAAGATGTCGCTCTGGGATGGCTGTCTCTCAACCAACGTGAATATCTCACTCAGCCCTTTGACGTGGAAGATGTCAAATTGGCCATTATGTCACTACCCACCTGCAAGGCTGCGGGCCTGGATGGACTCCCTAGTGAGTTTTACCAGGCTTACGCTGATGATCTTGTGCCCAGACTCTTGGACGTCTTTGCGGAGGCATATGACAGTGGAATTCTCCCCCCCACATTAAAAGAGGCTCTCCTGGTTATGCTTCTCAAGCCTGACAAGCCTGCTAATCGGTGCAACTCCTACCGCCCCCTCTCCATAATAAATATAGATGCCAAAATTTTGGCAAAAATGATTGCCAGTAGGCTTCAACCCCTCATTCCTAACCTGGTCCTCCCGGATCAGTCGGGTTTTGTCCCTGCCCGGTCCACGGCGCACAATTTGCGTACGGTCTTCTCCACCCTGCATTATTTTGAGGCCGATTTTCAAGCTGTGGCTGTGTTGTTGGACGCAGCAAAAGCATTTGATTCCCTGCAATGGGAGTTCATGTTCACAGTCCTACTCAGAATGGGGCTACCACCCTTTTTTCTGAAGTGCATACACCTACTATATGAGGCGCCGGCTGTGCGTGTGCGGGTCAATGGATGGGTATCTACTGCGTTCCCCATTCGGCGTGGCACTCGGCAGGGCTGTCCCCTGTCGCCGATGCTTTTTGCGCTAGCGTTGGAGCCACTGGCTTGTAAGCTCTGCCAAAGCCACGCACAGGCAGCACTACGATTCAGACAGCGTCCATTGGTAGTCTCGATGTACGCCGATGATATGCTTCTGTATGTCCGTTAACCCGCAACGTTTCTCCCAGGACTGCTTCGTGAATATATCAAATTCGAACGCTTTTCAGGGCTTGGCATAAACTGGGCAAAATTGACGGTGTTCCCCCTCACGGCTGGCACGCAGCATGTCGAGCTAGACTTCCCACTAGCATGGTCAACTGACCCAGTAAAATATCTAGGGATATGGCTTCACAGGGATCCCGAGGTGGTTGTCTCGGAGAATTATGGCCGGGCTCTGACCCAAATCACTGAACCAGCAGCGCGATGGGCCAAACTCCCGCTCTCTTTAGCAGACCGCATCGCAGTAGTTAAAATGATGATCTTGCCCAAACTTCTTTACTTGTTCATTAATGACCCCATCCGCCTCACTCTTGCGGTGTTTAACTCAATTCAGTCAGCACTGCTTTCCTTTGTGTGGGGTGGCAAGAAGCCTCGATGCAGCTGGGAGGTGCTGGTATTACCGTTCGAGCGGGGAGGCTTTGAAGCCCCAGATATGCGCCTATACTATGTCTGTGCACAGGCCCAATTTGCACATTATTGGTTCTTCCCACAACGATTCCAGCCACACGTAGCTATTGAAGCTGACGCTGTCCTTCCGATGGCCCTTGCTGCGACTGCCTTGTCTGGTGGGGGTGGAGGACCTAGAACTGAAATCAACCCCGCACTTTGCACGGCATGGGCGTGGAAGATGCTTGCGACGTGGGCACAATTGCAGTATCTCTACGCCCCAAGGTTACCTCTCGCTGCACACCCGGATATTTCTGCTGCAAAACAGCCGGCTACTCTTAAAGTATTAGGCGCGGTGGGAATAACACAATTGGGGGACCTTTATAAACAAGGCTAATTTAGCTCACTCTCTGACATACAGGGTGGCAGGGACCGGGGGTTGATGCTCGGGTTCACTTATGTGCGTGTGAGGCAGGCGATACGAACCATCTACCCCGATTACCCAGCAGAGCCCAAACCGCTGTTAGCACTGCAGGCGGTGTTAGCAGGTGCGGATCGCACAGGCCTGATCACGAAATTGTATACTGCGTCCCTTAGGGAAAGAGAACAGCTCGATTCCCCTTCATATAACAAATGGGTGGTGCTACTGGGGACTGCACTGTCGCCGGATATGTGGAAGTTCTGCTGCGCCCTAACTGGCCGACTAACTGCGAATTGCAACCTCTGCATCATCCATTTTAAATACCTGCACCAGTTATACTATACCCCGATTCAATTGATGCGTTTTGGCCTGCGGGAGAGATCCTGCTGTGTTCGTTGTGGGCAGGGGGATGCGGGCTTCTTGCATCTCGCATGGAATTGTAAAGGTATATACAGTTTTTGGGGTAAGGTTACGAACATGCTTACGAATGTGGTGTCAGAACTCGTGCTATGTACTCCTGAGGTTTGTCTATTAGGCTGGGTAAAGACTCTTAAACCCTGCAACCGCAGACTGGTGGCTGTTTCGACCTTATTAGCTAAGAGAGCGGTGGCGCAGTGCTGGGGCTCTAGACTCACCCCAACCCTGAAAAAATGGGTCCAAGATTTACTGTATTGTAAAGAGCAACTTGAGATCTATGCCGAGGAATTGCCTGAAACTTCACGCCCTAAAGACTTTTGGGCTTCGCTCTCTGTGTATCTTTTTACAAACCCTGATTTACAATAGATGCTGAATCTGATGCTCTAGATGTGTCTATTCTTGGGACTGCCATATGTTGTAATGCTGTCAGATGTGATGAGATGCCTCGTTGGGGTCACAGTATTTTTCTCTTAGTGCCGTGGGGGACAATGGGTTGGAGGGTGGTGGGGAGTTCTGAGGGTTGTTACTTGCTCTATGGGAAAAAACAAAATAACAATTGTACTATTAGTGATCCTTGATGACTGTTTTGGCCCCTTGCAGGGGACCCACTGTGTATTGTACAAGCGGTTCAATAAACAAATAAAAAAAAAAAAAGGTTATTCCAATGTCTTGTAAAAACCTTTAACCCCTTGACCGCGATCGGAATTCCGCTCGTGTGCTGGACATTCCGATCGCGGGTGCGGTCGTGACGAGCTCAGCTCGTCATGCGCACAGCGCTACCGCGCAGCATGACGAGCTGAGCTCGTCACGCCAATCGAAGGGGTTAAAGGAAGTAAACCTAAGCGCAGCATGGTAATACATCTCCTAATACTATATTCCAAGATAAAACTTCTGTATTGTTGAGGGGACTTAAACTCAATAGTAGAAGTGATAGAGTTATAATGAGATAATTGCAGGCAGTATGCCTTGTCAAGGTCGAAGCTTAATTGGGGAGTCGCATTTTTCAGAAAGTGCTTCAGGTGTGCTGGAGACCAGGATTGAAGAATGGCTTCGGTACACTGAAAATATCGTAAGATTTTGTTTGAAATGTATCATGTTTTTTCCCCGATTTAAAGCTTTTGCATCTCAGTAAAGCCCTTAAAGAGCCTTCTTCTGCGTGCAAAAGTTTGAACGCGCATCTGATTATGTTGGCTAAGGCTTTTGAAAATGCACTTACGATGGCAAATTCTAGGCGAAGGATCTGTACTTGGAACGCTTGATTTAACATTAATTTATGTAAAAATTTACCTTTGCTGATATTCAAAACGTTCCATCTGACTAAAGGAATATACTCTGTGGCATAGGTTATAGTTGTTGCAATTTTGTATTGTATTGTATTATAATTGCATTTATATAGCGCTTACTACCCCTGTTGGGGTGTTGAAGTGCTTTTTTTGGCAAGTAGCACGCTACTCTGGAACCCATTAAAGGATTAGTGTTGAATTAGTATAGTGAAATATGAAAGTAATTTGAGTGGTGGATGATATGTTAGTCAGTTATTTGGATTCAGAAGGATAGCGGAGGGATAGAAGATGGAAAAAGGTTTGCATTTATATAGCGCTTGTTACCCCTGATGGGTTGTTGAAGCACTTTTTCGGCAAGTAGCACGCTACTCCGGAACCCATAAAGGATTAGTGGTAAATTAGTATGGTGAAATATGAAAGTAATTTGAGTGGTGGATATTAGTCAGTTATTTTTATTGAGAAGGATAGCGGAGGGATAGAAGAGGGAAAAAGGGTTGCATTTATATAGTGCTTGCTACCCCTAATGAGGCGTTGAAGCGCTTTTTCGGCGAGTAGCACGTTACTCGGAACCCATAAAGGATTAGTGGTGAATTAGTATAGTGAAATATGAAATTTGACAAGTGGACATGTTAGTCTGTTAATTTTTTTTTTTTTTTTTAAGGATAGTGGAGGGATAGGAGAGGGAAGGATTTCGATTTTTTTTGGGACGTCTTAGCAGTAGTGGGAGGCTTGGGATGAGTAAAAAGGGTTGTGGAGGGGAAGAGTTTAGAAAGGCTTGTTTTGGGGGGTCAGTATAGTAAAAAAAGGTGTCAGATGGTGCAAGGAAAGGTAGAGTAGGGGAGAGTCTAGAAAGGACTATTTTTGGGGTCATAGTAGTGGTATGGGGTTTGAGATAAATGAGAGAGTGGATGTAGAGGATATATTGATAGAGGTATAGGGTGAGAAATAGTGTAGTGCATCGGAAAGAGTAGTAGAAAGAGGTTTGAGATGAGTCAGAGAGTGGAGGTAGAAGATATATTAATGAGGTATAGGGTGAGAAATAGGGTAGTGCATTGGATATGCTGAATTAGAAGAAAGTAATAAATATATAGATCCAGAAGTACATGGAAAGTTTATAGATGCATAAAGGAAAGTAAGTATATGTAGATTAAAGATATTGATAGAGGTATAGGGTGAGAAATAGGGTAGGTTTTTTTTGGGAGGAAAGTAATAAATACATAGATCCAAGTACATGGAAGGTATATAGATGCATAAAGGAAGTAAGTATAAGTAGATTATAGATGCATTCGATAAACTCTGGTTTTCAAGTGTTGTACTTAAAAATTTATTTATTTATTCATTTTTTTTTAACATAATCGACATGTTTATACAAAGCAATACACATATATAGGTACATATCTATAGTACAGATAAATGCTTATATACAGAGGAATATGCTATATCTTTCTGTTTGCGTATGGTGCTTATGTAGGGAAGAGCCAATTCTCGAGTAGTTTTCTGAAGATAAGGTGGTTGTCGGTGGATCTTATGTTGGGGGGTAAAGAGTTTCATATTTTGGCTGCTTGAACAGAGAAGGATGTGCCACCCATGGTTTTTTTCTTGTATCTTGGGATTTTGAGGCGAGGTGCCATTCTAGAGCGGAGGTTCCTATGATGAATGTGTTTGGTGATTTTATTCCTGATGAAGAGTGGTCCCATTCCATGTATCGCTTTGTGGGTGATACAAAGCAGCTTGAACGTGGATCTTCTGGCAACCGGTAACCAAAGCAGGGCTTTCAAGGCATGGGAGATGTGGTCTCACGGTTTGATATGCAAGAGTAGTCTGGCAGCTGAGTTCTGAATCCGTTGTAGTCTTTACATAGTTGTTAAAGGTGATCCGTGGTAGAGGCTATTGGGGTAATCGAGTTTGGACAGAACAAGGGAGATGGTAGCTTGGACCTTGTGTGGAAATCCCAAATGGGGGAAGATTTGTTGCAGAGTTTTTATAGTAACAAAGCTTGATCTTGCTAGTTTGTCCACTTGGGCATTCATTGACATCTTGGAGTCCATGGTCATTCCGAGGTTTCTTACTTTCTTCGATACTTTAGGCGGTGATCCCAGTTCATCAGGCCAGGCGGCAAGCGGGTCATAATGTTTCCAATCGCCACACGTGAGTATATCCATTTTGGAAGCATTCAATTTGCGATGGCTACACGTCATCCATTGATCCACGGCCCTGAGACAACTGAAAATTGGCGAGTTTCCAATGTCTTTGGGGCATTCCAGTTGAAGGAGTATTTGCGCGTCATCTGCATAGTTATAGCACGTGAGGTGAAATTGATTGATCAGTACCGGTAATGACTTCATGTAGATGTTGAAAAGCATGGGCGAGATGATAGAGCCTTGAGGGACCCCAGCTTTTGTGGAGTACCGTTTGGACGAGAAAGGTGGGGTATGGATGACATTAGTTCTGTCCCGTCTATGTTGGCTTCGTAGAGTCTTTGTACCAGAGTGTCATGGTCAACCGTGTAAAAGGCAGCAGAGAGGTCCAAGAGGAGTAGTGCAGCAACCCCGTTGTGGTCAACTGTGTTCTTCAGGTCATCCCAGATGGCAAGGAGGGCAGATTCTGTGCCTCTTCCTGGATGGCATCCCGTTTGGAAGTCTGAAAGTATGGCATTGTCTTCAATGAATTATGACATCTGGGCGAATGCTGCTCTTTCTATCAGTTTGCCCAGGAAAGGTCCATTTGTAATGGGTCTGTAGTTGTCAGGGTTCAGCAGGTCCAAGTTTGTTTTCTTCAGTAAAGGACTTTTGTGTTCTGGAAATATTCCGGTAGTTAAGGAATCGTTGATGATTCTTCTTACTGGATTGGCAGCAGAGGTTGTTAGAAGAATTGTCTTGAAAGTTTGCGGTGGACACGGGTTAGAAGGGCTGCCGGCAGGCCTGCTAGCTTTGACCAGGTCCATAAATTCATCCTGTGAAATGTGTTGGAAGGAACGGAGAGGCTGAGTTAGAGTATTCTTGGATTATTGTTTTGTAAAAGGGTTAGTGCTGGTGCTTTGTCTCTGTTTTAAGTACGAGTCCAACGTGTCTGCTTTGTCCGTGTAATGATTTGCCAGTTTGTCTGTGAAATCTTGAGTAATGTGATGAGTTCCTTCTAGGCAATTTGGTTTACGAAATTCATTGAGTATTTTATAGAATTCTTTATTTGCACATTTAGCATTTTGAATTCTGTCTGAATAGTACCTTTTCTTTGCTTTTTTATAGCCGACTTGTATAATCTGTTAATTTTCTGTAGGTAGGTGAAGTTTGTCTTGTTTGTTTTTGTTTTGAGCCAGGCACATTGCAGCTTTCTAATTTGTAGTTTTATGTCTTTTATCTCTGTATTTCTCCAAGGTGCTTGTTTTCTTTTGTTCTGTTGTATGGTTTTGAGTGGTATCAGGATATTAAAAGCTTCCTGTAGCCACTCATAGTTTTTTAACAGAATTTATTGGTTCCAGAACTGTACTGGATGTTAGTTGTGTTTCTAAGTGTTCCAAATTGAGTTTGTTCCACGGTCGATAGGTGGATGCACGTAAGGTGGTTTTAGGTGAGTTGCTTAGTGTTGTTTTATGTTGGAAAGCAAGCTAATGGTGGTCTGACCATGTGACCGGGTTATAGTTTGAAAGGTAACTAGTTTGGTATTAGCAAAAATGACATCTAGGATATGTCCAGCGATGTTTGTGGACAATCTGATGCAGGTTCAGTGCGTTTAGGCCATTGATTATTGTTTTTGGATGGGTCATATTGGGTTTGTCAAACCAAATGTTGAGGTCACCTAGAACGCATAGGTTGGAGTGTATTGTTATCAGGTTTGAAACCGTGTCTAGAAGTGTGTCTGGGAATCTCGCCTTGCTAGGTGGAGGTCTGTAAAGGAGCAGGAAGTTACAGGAGGAAGATGGTGTAGGATTGCATCTTGTGAGAAGAGCCTCACAATTCTTTATGGAGATGTCGTCAACTTTGGTGATATGTAATGTTTGCCTGAACACAACAGCTAGACCACCTCCTTTTTTGCCTATCCGATTTTGGATGATCGTTTGATAGCCTAGAGGAATGGCTTCATGCAGGACTGGAGCCATGTCATCTCCCAACCATGATTCAGTTATGAATAGTATGTCTGGTTTTGCATCGGTGAGAAGGTCGTAGATGTGATGTTTGTTTTTAGAGAGTGATTGAGCATTTTAGCTCTTTATATTTCAAAAGGTGCTTTAAAATGCATCTTGCCTGAATAAATGTAGAATTTCCTTATGGCGTTTTTGTGTGCTTCTGCTTTTTGGTTCATCTGGTGAAGATGAGAATGAACTTCTAAGGTTTGTGTAAAGACTCGCCCAAGATAGGTATAGGCTTTTACCACCTCGATTATAGTGCCATCTAGTTGCCATTTATAATGGGTGCGGTGTTTCTGTTGGACTTGGCCCTTTTTGCAGGGTTATCCCCAAACTTTTTGCTTCTTCCTCCTATTTTTTCCTGACCTGTTGTTGTTGGTTTCAGGACTCTGGGCACTTTACCACTGCCATTCAGTGCTAAAGTGCATATGCTCTCTGTGTAAATTGTGAACATGATTGTTTATCCAGGATTGGCATATTTGATTTACTGGTCAGTCCCTAGTAAAGTGCACTGAGTGTGCCAGGGCTGGTAAATCAAATACTACTAGTGGGCCTGCAGCATTGATTGTGCCACCCACATGAAACGGTAACTCAGACCTGCCACTGCAGTGTCTGTGTGCAGTTGTTAACTGCCTGTCGACTTGGCAAGTGCACCTTCCCTTTTCTTACATGTCAGCCACCCCTAAGGTAGGCCCAAGGTACCCCTGTGGGCAGGGTGCAGTGTATGTGAAGGGTAGGACATGCCCGGATGTGTGTGGCATGCCCTGATAGTGAATTACTGCCAATTTTGTTTTTCACTATTGCAAGGCTACCTGCTCCCATAGGACAGAATGGGAAGTTTGTTTATAACATCTTATAAAAATACCTGCTCCTGGGAACAAGGTATGAAAATAAAATTTAGTATGCCTGAACTCAGAATGTTGAGATGCATCTTTTAGTGAGGATGATTTTTACATTCTGTGTTTGAAAATACACCTTTTAGAAAGTAGGTATTTTCTTGCACAACCATCCAGTGTGCCTCTGCTAGGATGTGGATTGACTCTCTGGCTGTAGAGTGACAGGGGCTAGGGAGGTGCAGTGGCTCCAGAGAGTCTGAATGAGTCAGCGCTAGGCTGAATAGGCCTGCTCTGCATTTGGAGTGGTGGGAGGAGTAGCACCTGCACTAGAATAGGGCTGTGTCTGCCTTCCACAATGATGGCTCCGCCCCCCTGTGGTGTGTCTGGAGCCAGGGCTCACACTGACAATGGAGGTTGTTGTGCACTTGCAAAGTGCCCCCCAGAACTGGTTTGGACTGGGCTCAAAGCCCTGGGCCAGGAGAGAACAAAGAGATTTACTGCATGAAAAGAGGGGCCCAGACCCCAGACTTTTAGACTACTTCTGGAATCAAGAAGAAACTTTGCCAAGGAGAAGAGCTGGTAAAACTGAGGAGAAGTACTGCCCTTGCTGTGTGTCTGGGGTTGGCCTGCAGTTGCTGTTTCTGCCGAGGAAAGGAGAAGGACCTTGCTGTGTGCTGTGGCCCCTGCTTGATGAAAGTCTCCAAGGGCTTCAGCAGAGCTTGCCTCCTGTTTTGAAGCCTCAGGAACACAAAGACTTCACCCCCAGCTCCCCTGAACTTCCTTGCTGGGAGTTCTGACCTGCCAAGAAGTGCCTGTGACCATGTGGGGCCTCTGGAGGTTCCTGCTGCTGGGAGCTGGAAAGCAACGCAACAACAAGAAAATCGACGCATCGCTCTTCTTGCGACTGTTTTCCGACGCAACGCCGTGGTGCGAGAAGAATCTCCACTCATTGCCGCGCCGCTGCTGAAACCGACGCAGCGCCTGTTGCTACTGCAAGAATCAACGCATTGAGGGATCACGGCTGAAGAAATCGACGCAGTGCGGCTCGACGCCGCTGCAAAGATCGCTGACGCATCCCAGATTTCCACGCATCGTCCCTGTGCGGCTAGTTTTCCCCGCCGCATCACCCGTGGATCGGAGTCGTCTCAGAATCGACGTATCGCTTCCCCCTACAGACCAGACCCGACACACCGCTCCCATGTGCCGGAACTGTCGCATCGCATCCACGAAGGTCTCAGGAATCGACGCATCTCTTTGTTTTTCGACGCTTCCCATCGCTGCGGCTGTTTGACTTGGTGAAATCACGCATCCATAGTTTTCTATGGACTCAGTTGCTAAAACTTTTTGAAAGTCATATTTTTAACTGTGTATGTTGGATTTTTGTTGTTTTGGTCATGTTATGTTTAGATAAAGATACTTTATTTTTCTAAACTGGTGTGGTGTCCATTTGTGGTGTTTTTACTATGTTTCTGTGAGTGTTGGTACAAATACTTTACACATTGCCTTTGGGATAAGCCTGTCTGCTCGTGCCAAGCAACCAAGGGGGTGAGCAGGGGTTCTCTGGAGTGTGTATCCCCCTTACCCTGACTAGAAGCAAGGGTCCCTATTTGGACAAAGGTACCTACCTCTGCCAACTAGAGACCCCCATTTCTAACAGTTTCCTACCCCTAAATGGAACTACCTTTGTTTTGGAAATATTCACCTTTAGGAAATTTGTTTCTGTATATTTAGTAAGTACTTCTATATTTTTCTGTAAGCCCAACGGGGTGAGGTCGAAAATTAATACGTCATCGGCGTACATTGACACATATATATTTTCAGAGGCTACTTTCGGAGGAAAATTATTTACATGTAAAAAAATCTCTGGAAGATCGCTTATGTAAAGCGAGAACAGGAGGGGGGCTAGAAGGTAGCTCTGCTTTAGGCCATTACGAGTGGATATCTTGTGAGTCAGGCTTTTGTCACCTCCCATCTGAACTTTACACCATGTTGAGGTGTGAAGATCTACTATCAACCTCAAATGTTGAATCTGGTATCCCTATTTTCTTTAGTTTCCTCCAGAGAGATGGTCTGTCAACTCTATCCAAAGCTGTCGAGAAATCAACAAAAAGACTATATGCTATTTGTGATTTAGATAGTACATACTTATCGATTATAGAGTTTAAAATACCTATGTTATCGATCACAGAGTGATTGGGTCGAAATCCCCCTTGAAACTTTGGTATTATACCTTTGGAGAAAGCCCAGCCCCTTAAATGCTCGAGGATGCTTGCTGCAAATATTTTTCCTGAAACATCCAAGAGTGCAATTTGTCTAGAATTCCCAGGGTTAAGTCGAGTGCCCTTTTTTAATATTGGAATAATGATACACCCAGTCCATAAATAAGGAATTTGAGCAGGAGCGTAGCAATGTTGAAAGAGGGGCACCAAGAACGCACTCCGCTTCGCTGGGTCGCTTTGTAGCACTTTTATTGGTATCATATCCGGACCCATGGCTGCGGAGGTTCTCGCCTTCCTAATATAAAACTCAATTTGTTTTCCTGAGGGGGGAGATAAAGGTTGTTTGATCCCACCGGAAGGACTCAAGTTGGGTAATGCATCCCTACTGCCCATATGCTCTATGTTTGGCTTATAGAGGTCCAGAAGATAGTTTTCCCACTCGGACTCTGATATCTGCGTTGTTTTAAGAAATTAAGATTGCCCATTCCTTTAGCAATCAAGTGCCAAAATTGCTTGGAGATCCTCTTGGTGGCAGCCATATGTAAATCTGTCCAATGTTTTTCAGACGCTGCTTTTTTTTTTCCCTTAACGAGTCTTTGCAGTTTTTTCTTCAAGCTAGCTATTTCTGCTTTTCTTGAACTTGAAAAGGTGATAAATTGGCACCTGATTAATTGATTTCATCTTTTAGAGATGTTCTCCCCTCCAGTGATCTTCTTGGACTTAAGAGAGGAATTGTATGGGAGAGCCTTCTTATGGAGTTTATTGGTAATGGCAGTCAAGGTTTGCTCAAAATACTTAATTGGGCTGAGAATATGATCTAACGACCGGAGCTGATGAGAGGATATTACTTAATTGATTATATTTATGGGTGCCGTGTTCCAGATAATACGGCCCTGCTTGGAGTCTAATACCTACTCACCATTCATCCGAGACATCGACCATGAGGAAGTCAACAAGAAATTTAACTGAGATTCAGATGGAGTATCACATGGTCGCTATTGGGTGAGAATTGGGAGTCAAGGTAATTGCATTTTTGATATAGCAATGGACTGCATAATATGTAGTCTAATATAGAACTGCCATCGACTCCTTTTCTTGTGTAGCTTGCCGGTATATCCCCGTCAAGCCTTCTGTTTAAGATCACTCCGCTAGTTCCGATTGCTAGTTCAAGTAGCATCTTTTGTCTTCTGTCTTTTTTTATGGCGTCAGGAATAATTGGGGATGGAATAGCCCAGGCGAGTTCTTCATCTATAATTCTACAAGTTTTTATTGCGTGGTTGGAGATTTTTGCATTGAAGTCTCCTGTGATAAGGACTTGATGTCTACCGCACGATTCTAATATTGAAACTTTCTGGTCAAATATTTTTACAAGCATTGGATTGCATTCCGGTCCAGGAGGAATATAGAGGTTAAAAAGAAATATGGTTTCCTTAGTTCGAGAATTTTTGTAGCCTGTATGTATCCTTATGCATTGCACGTTGCTGCTTCCCATGTCAATTCTTTCAAAGTTCAAGTTTACATATTCTTTCAGTAGGATCATCAAACCCCCCTTTGCATGGCCTCTTTTCACCCTATTTGCTGGGATTTCAAAAGAAAAATAGTCTTTTTGACTACAATTTCCAAGTAGCCAAGTTTCCTGGAGGGAGAGTATTGCTGGTGAGCTTTTAAGGAGACAGGATCTTTTTGGGGGATCCAGGCCTGCAATATTCCAAGAGAAAAAGTCGATGGAAGAGATGGAGCCTTCGCAAAAAAGGGACTTTCGTGTCTCGTCCCTGTCTATTTGCATTTAGGTTATCCGCAAGCCAGGACCAAGATTTGTCCTTTTTAAAATGTATAGTTTCATAGAGATTATGATTCTGTATTGATCGATCTCCTTCTGTTATACATAGTGTTAGCTTGTTGATTTGCCGATCCGACTGACTTTGTAAAGGATTATTTTGATCAGAAGTCAAGAAAATATGCAGAGGTCCCCTTTGGGGCAGAAATGGAGCCTTCTGTAAAGCCTGTGAAAACTTTTGCCTGATTCCAATCACGTCTAATCCATACTTGTGGAGGGTTTCTCGCTCATTTAAAATAATTGCTGGAATAACACCAGACCAGAAGTCAACTCAGACTGTAAATACATCAGCCTTATCTGGGAAGGAGATCAGTTTTAGGTCTGCGGATGAAAACGTTTTCAAGGAGGGGAGGGTATGGATGAGATTAAGTACCCTATTCCAATTTAAAAGGTCATTCCCTACTGGAAAGAGATCGGATAACTCTAAAGTTAGATAGACGTCTTGAATTTGGCTATTTCCTGTTGCATTAGATTCGAAAGAAGTGGCATCCCGGTGAAGATAGCTTATGGTCTGCTGAAAACATTTAGTTATAGAGGTAGTTGCCAGGACATTCAGTTGTCTTAAGGCACCTAACTGTGGGCATTGGGGAGATAATGCAAACACAATTAGATAATGGACGGAGTGCTGAAACTTTTCAAATACTCACCCCCAGTCACAGATCTGGGTTGAATCCATCATCATTCTTTAGCTCACTTTGCCACCCCAGTTCAGACATAGCTATATGCAAATCAGTCTTGACCCTGTGCCTCATGGGAACAGTCCAGACCGAACTGCCAAGCCATGTCTTCCCTGGACCGGAATCAAGCATCCTGGGACCGGTTTTGGGCTTACAGCCCTCATCAGCCAGGCTAGCTTGAATCCAGTGGCAAAGTGAGCAAGGGACCCACGTCTGGGCATACCCTGCCAACTTAGGGCGAACAAAGCAAACACAAGGAGATAATGGACGGAGTGCTGAAACTTTTCAAACACTCCTTGTGTTTGCTTTGTTCGCCCTAAGTTTGCAGGGTATGCCCAGATGTGGGTCCTTTGCTCACTTTGCCACTGGATTCAAGCTAGCCTGGCTGATGAGGGCTGTTAGCCCGAAACCGGTCCCAGGATGCTTGATTCCGGTCCAGGGAAGACATGGCTTGGCAGTTCGGTCTGGACTGTTCCCATGAGGCACAGGGTCAAGACTGATTTGCATATAGCTATGTCTGAACTGGGGTGGCAAAGTGAGCTAAAGAATGATGATGGATTCAACCCAGATCTGTGACTGGGGGTGAGTGTTTGAAAAGTTTCAGCACTCCGTCCATTATCTCCTTGTGTTTGCTTTGTTCGCCCTAAGTTGGCAGGGTATGCCCAGACGTGGGTCCCTTGCTCACTTTGCCACTGGATTCAAGCTAGCCTGGCTGATGAGGGCTGTTAGCCCGAAACCGGTCCCAGGAAGCTTGATTCCGGTCCAGGGAAGACATGGCTTGGCAGTTTGGTCTGGACTGTTCCCATGAGGCACAGGGTCAAGACTGATTTTCATATAGCTATGTCTGAACTGGGGTGGCAAAGTGAGCTAAAGAATGATGATGGATTCAACCCAGATCTGTGACTGGGGGGTGAGTGTTTGAAAAGTTTCAGCACTCCGTCCATTATCTCCTTGTGTTTGCATTGGGGAGGTAATCCCTTATCGTTGTCATTGTCAGTGTTACTTAAGGTATCTACAGGTGAATTTGTGACTTATGTCTGTACACCTGTGCCTGCTCGAAGTCTTCGAGAAAACTTTATTTTCCGGGGCTTTGCTTTCGTAAGTCTGCGGTTATACCTTTTCCTTCTTTTTGTGCTTTTGATGTGTGATTTTTCGATTTCCATTTCTTGTTTCCCACAGTTGGACTTTTGGAGTTTTTTTAATTTGGGGAAACTTTCCTTATTTCTCGAATATCTCCGGTTTTCGACAGTGGTCGTAAGGAAGCAGGTTTGCAGGTTGTTGCTAAGGATTTTAGTTTCTCGCCTGTGTTTCTTTGCAAGTGAAAATTGAATAAAATTTGGGGGTTGCAATTTGTAAGCTGCTTTCCTTTGGTGTCTCAAATAGCTTTTTTAAAGAATACATTTTGTCGACTTGATCCAGTTTTGTGTTTTGAGATTTTTACTTTCACTATTTGCTTGAGTACCATTTGTTTTTGTGCTTACTGGAGTGACACCATTTTCTTTTGTTTGAGTATTGTTGTCACTTAGTTTAAATAATTTCTTAGTATGATTTTCGATTGTACATGCAGGGGTTTGGCAGTTTATCTGGTCTGTCAAAAATTGAAGGACTACTGATTGAGTTTCCAAGACATGATCTGAAATTGCTGTAGATTTGCATAATAATGCCAGGCATGCTTCCAAAACATTTTGCAAGGAACACAGCGATTCCGCGACTGAGCTCTATCTTTTTGTACATCCGGTGATAATAGCAGCGGAAAATCCAGAGATAAGGATAGGTTATCATCAACGTCCAGGAGGTTAGTAGGCGTACTGTTAAACAGCTGTACCGACTCCCTTGACGTTTTTAGGGGAGGGAATGAAATCACCCGACTCATATTTATGTCTGGGAGAGTGAAATCCAACACGGTTGTCGCAATTGTAAGAGGAGGTTGATATTGGTATTGGGGGACCAATTCCTCTGGAGAGGAGTTAGATGGGGCTTCAGTACCCTCGATCTGAGGAACTAGAGGCTGATCTAAGGAATCCTTCATAATTGCCTTGAGTCCCCTTTGTTCCTCTTGTTTTGGTATGTCATGAGCCTTAGTTGATGATGAAGGGCATGAGGGAAAAAATCTGGTATTGTAAGTGTTCCTGAAAGTACCCCAATATGTGCTGAACGAGTTTTGCTTCTTCCCTGTGATTGGGCTGTACCCAATCTTTTCATAAAAACTGTTCTACTTCTTAATTTTCTGAATGCCAATGCTACACCATAGACTTTTATGCTGTCGGCCAGCTACAATCTGATATGCTTCCATTTCTAACGATAATGGCATTACTCCTAGTCCTACTCCCTCGCCTTCCTTCAGCACTAATGAGGCCCCGCCTCCCACCCAGACCCACCCCCAGCATAAAAACTCTGCCCGCCCCCACCTCCACCTGTACGTAAACAAGCCGAGCTAGCACTCAGTTGAACCGCACCGGGAGGAGGGAGGGAGGGTCCTCGAAGGAAGGCGAGGGAGTAGGACTAGGAGTAATGCCATTATCGTTAGAAATGGAAGCATTACCTCCCGTCCCTCCCTCGCCTTCCTTCAGCACTAATGAGGACATAGCAAGCAGAAGAAAACAGAGACGGACAACTGAGTGATAAAGAAACACCAAAATGTAATACAGTGCCCCAAACACAGCAGATCAACATCCCTGGTCCCGCATAGAGGACAAAACCCTGTGGCCCAGAACATTAGCCAAACGCTCCAGACTCGCAATTCGATAGTGACGGACAAAAGTAGAGGGAGAAGACCAGGTCGCCGCCCTACAGATTTCCACCACCGAAGCCCCCTGCAACTCAGCCACCGTAGCCGCCATACTGCGAGTGGAACGCCCCTGAACCCCCACAGGAGGAGCCACCCCCTTAAGATGGTAAGCCATCAAAACCGTGGACCGAATCCAACGACTCAAAGTAGCCGTGGAAGGCTTAACACCTTTCCTAGCCGGACCGAAGTTAACAAACAAAGAGTCCCCCACCCGGAAGGACTCCACAACCTGCAGGTACCACAGCAAAGCCCGACGGACATCCAAACAATGCAAGCGACAATCCTCAGCCGAGGAAGGAGCAGGACAGAATTCAGGCAAAATCACCTCCTGACTGAGGTGAAAAGCCGAATTGACTTTAGGGACAAAGGACGGAACCGGAACCAGAACCACCCGATCCGAAAAGACCTTACAGAAGGGAAACTTACAAGACAAGGCCCCCAACTCCCCCAAGCGCCGCGACGAGGTGATAGCGACCAAAAAACAAGTCTTAAAAGTCAAGAGACGCAACTCAAGACCCTCAAGGGGCTCAAAGGGAGGACCAGACAGGACATCCAACACCAAATGCAAATCCCACGAAGGGAAGGACCGAACAGGGCGGGGAAACAAATTCAACAGACCCTGAAAAAAACGCGCCATCAGAGCCCCGTCATCCCGCAAATTACGCCAGGAGCCCCGAAAAGCCTGAATAGCCGCCCACTGCACCCGCAGAGAAGCCACCGACAACCCCAGAAGAGCCCCATCCTGAAGGAACTGCATCACCACAAAGAGCTCAGCAACCGTGGGATCAACACCCTTGCCAGCACACCAGGCCGAAAAGACCCGCCAATGCCTAGCATAGGAAAGCAGAGTAGAGGATCTACGGGAAGCCTGCAAAGTAACAGCCAAAGGGGCAGGAACCCCCAACCCAGCTAAGCCCTGCCGTTCAACCGCCAGGCCGTCAGGTGCAACCTCCGCAGAGAATCCAGAGAAAGGGCCGGAAACTCCAAAGGAGACGGAACCAGTGGAAGGACCCACTCCCGGTCGCAACACAGCCCGGACAGGAGAGGAAACCAATTCGCCCGCGGCCAACAGGGAACCACCAACAACACCTGAGCACAGTCCCTGCGGACCCGCACCAGAAAGGAGCGGAGCAGCGGAAAGGGGGGAAGGCATACAGCAGACCCCGAGGCCAAGGACAGGTCAAGCCGTCGACCCCCAGAGACCCGGGACACCTGCCCAGAGAACAGAACCGGACCACTTTGGCATTCCCCGGATCCGCAAACAGGTCCACCACAGGGAGGCCCCAACGACTCACCAACTGGACGAACACACCGGGAAGGAGAGAGAACTCCCGAGATGACGGAATCTCCCTGCTCAACAGATCCGCCCTCACATTGTCCACCCCCGAATGTAGAGAGCCGACAGACCCAGCACCCAGACCTGAGCCCACTGAAAGATGACGCTGGCAATCAAGTTCAAGGACCGGGACCGGGTCCCCCTGACGGTTGACATAGGACTTTGCCACCAGATTGTCCGTCTGAATCAACACCCAACGACCTTGCAGAGAGTCCTGAAAGTGCACCAGGGCAAGCCAAATCGCCCTCAACTCCCGCCAGTTGCAGGACCTCCGTGAGTGTAGTAGGGACCAGCACCCCTGAACCTGATCCGACCCCAGCCAAGCACCCCATCCGGACAGGCTGGCGTCCGTAGTCACCACAAGCGGAGCCGGAGGAGCCAGTGAAACCCCGGCCAGAAGGTGACGCCGGCAGAGCCACCAGGAGAGCTCCCCCCGGATCCGGTCCGACATGGGTAGCAGGGACAGGAGACTCTGAGACCCCGGAGACCAACCCAACAGGATCCAGTTGGCCAGGCGGAGGAGATGAAAACGAGCCCAAGGAACCAGAAACACCACGGAAGCCATGTGTCCCTGCACCCGCAGCCACTGGACCGCCGGAGAAGCCGCCCGGGACATCAAGGCCCGAACCTGGGACTGAAGAGAGAGCAAGCGCTTGTCGGACAAGGTAACAAGGCCGAGCAAAGTCTGAAAACGAGCCCCGATGAACACCATGTCTTGAGAGGGGACCAAAGAAGACTTTCCCCAGTTCACCAAGAACCCGTGCCCCTGAAGATCCTCCAAGGCCCTCCCGATGTGAGCGAGCAAAGAGACTCCCCCGCAGCATGCAGCAAGAGGTCGTCCAGATAAGGATGAATGAAAACCCCCTCTGCATGAAGGAGAGCCATGAGAGGTGCCAGGACCTTTTTGAAAACCCTGGGCGCTGACCTGAGGCCGAAGGGAAGCACGCAAAACTGAAAATGGGCGTCTCCCACAGCGAACCTCAGGAAACGCTGAGAAGAAGCGGCCACAGGGATGTGGAGATAGGCGTCCTCGAGATCCACGGAAACCAGGAAGTCGCCAGGTTGAACCAGAGGAATGATGGCCTGAAGGGTCAACATGCGGAAGTGAACGGGCCGAACCCAGGAGTTGACCCACTTGAGATCCAGGACAGGCCGAAAGCCGCCGGTCACCTTCCGCACCAGAAACAGAATGGAGTAGGTCCCCGTCCCCATCTCCGCGACAGGAACCCGGCAGATGGCATTCTTGGCAAGCAAACAGGACACCCCGTCCAGCAGAGCCACCCTGCGGGGACCGGAGACAGGCACCGGAGTCAGCCGAACCCCCGAATCCGGCGGAACCAGCACAAAGTCGATCACGTACCCATGACCCACAGTGCTCAGGACCCAGCCATCCGAAACGTCCTGCTGCCACCGAGGAAGAAAACGCCGAAGACGCCACCCACCGGCAGGGAACCGGCCAGACAGTAGTTGTCAGGGACCCTTCTTGGCAGGGCCTTTAGGCGCGGAGGCAGCGTGCTTGGGAGAAAAACGGGGCTGAAAACGCCGCCTGCGGAAAGACTGACGAGAATCACGCTTAGGGGAAGAACGAGGAGCCCTATTCCAAGGCCTGCCAGACGGACCCGAACCGCCCTTATAGGGCAAGGCATGCTTCCGCTCTTTGAAAACCTTCGAAATCAGGGCAGGCAATTGTTCCCCAAACAGAGCCAGTCCATCAAAAGGCAACTTCAACAGAGCCGCCTTCTCACCAGGATCAGCCTTCCAGGAACGGAGCCAGAGGGAACGACGCGCCGCCACCAAAGCTCCAGTGGACATAGCGGAAGACTTGATCACGTCTGACGAAATATCCGCCAGCAGCCTAGCCTGCTGCTCCATAGCAGCCAGGAGGTCAGAGCATTCAGACCCCTCCTGAACCGCGGCAGCCAATTTTTCAAAATCCTGCACCAGAGACTGCGCCGAGTAGGCAGAGAAAAGGCTAGCCCGCAGCGCCAGGTTCCCAGCAGCAAAGGAGCGTTTAAGGCCAGAGTCCACCTTCCTATCAGTAGCATCCGCCGGGGTACAATCCTCAGGCAGAATCACAGTTTTGCCAATCAGAGTGGCCAGGATAGAGTCCAGTTTCAAACTGTGAGGCAAGGGATCCTCCCCCTCCAAAAGGTACAGCTTCTGAAGGAAGCGAGGGACCTGCAACTTATCGATCTCACGCCACTCCCTCAACACCATGTCCCTGACCGGACCCTGAAAGGGCATGCCCAACTTGGAGGGAGAAGCATACTGAGGAAAAAGAGTCCCATCCCTCTCCCCCAGCTGGAACGGAGGGAACCCCAAATTGTCCCGCACATGAGCCAGAACATCCCACCGCTCCTCCCTGGAGATATACTGTCCCCCAGAGGAGGTAGAAGGACCCTCCTAGTCCGACAGGGAAACAGCCCCAGCAGGATCCAGCGAGCGAGGACGCGAAGGAGCAGCAAGCACCGGATGAGCCAAGAGAGCCTTAGCCACCGCAGCCTCAATCATGCCCTGCACTTCATCCTTGGACATGAGAGGCACATCACCCCCAGAAAGGCCCCGACCCCGAGGGCGCTTGGGGGGAACAGGAGAACCATCAGGAGAGGAAGAAGAGGAAGAAGAAACCAGGTTGTTCCTCTTAAACACCCGTTTGCGACCCATGGCAGCAGAGGAATGGAGAAGCAACACCCCGTCACCTAAATGTAGAGAAAACCCACCAGGAACCATCCAATGAAAGCCCAGGCCAGGAAACTGCCAAAAACAGGAAATAAACCACAAAAACGCCAGCCAAAATAAAAGATTGGGCACAAACCCGTCCTACCAGGTCTCCCAGAAGAGTGCAGTCCGAGAGGAGGCAGCCAAGACAGCCCGACCCGGAAACACAGCCCCAGCCACAGGAGGACCGCCAAACAACGCAGCAGCTTCCTGAGCCACCGCTCCGCCCCCATACCACGAGGGAGACGAGGAGAGGAGGCACCGCCAGGAGAACGCTGTCGAGGGCACCGCCGTCGCAGAGAACCAACTCGAAGACTCCCCGGCACCGCCACAGGGAGGAACTGAAGGTAAGTCTCACTAGGGAGACAGAAAAAAACAGGTGGAGGTGGGGGCGGGCAGAGTTTTTATGCTGGGGGTGGGTCTGGGTGGGAGGCGGGGCCTCATTAGTGCTGAAGGAAGGCGAGGGAGGGACGGGAGGTAATTGTGATTTTAAGTTTCCCTTCCAAATTGATTAAGTCCTTCAGGCTCCGCCTTCGGGAAATGATTACTGGGGCTGGTTTCTAGTCCCCGAGTGTCTGATAGAAGATTCACAGCTCCTACTTCGGTATCACTTAGTAATAGCCCCTATGTGATTTTCCTTTTAAGGGAGCCTTCGCCAAAAATGCGAGCCTCGCCGATGTAAGGCAGTAGCTTCCGTCTACATGTGGTGGGGACCGCGGGCCTGCCCTCTCCAGTCTTCTTTTGTGTTACCCGTTGAGTTTATATTCAGACTCCTACAGAAGTCATGGTTCCTTTATGCCTGGTTATCCCTCTTGTCACCAGTCCTAACTGCTTAAGGGGAAGGGCCGACGTATGCCAGTGAGTAGAGAGAGTTGTAGGGTAAACAGGTTACAAACGGCCGAATCCCCAAACTCAGATCTGCTGGACTGTATTCAAAGATGACAGGAAAAAGTGGAGATCAGAGATTCCAATAGACATTAAGATTACTAATTTGGAACAATCTTCGTCTTCTAGATCGCAATACCCCAGTTCCAGCCAAATAGATCCACAGTATACAGTGATGTAAATATTTACACTAAGGTCCAACCTGTCATGGGCCTGGCATGCAGCGCCTTTTCTATGGAGTCCTGCTAATCGCACCACCTTCACCGTCTCGCTGGATCGGGTGATTATTTAGGGAGCAATATAGGCTCTTGGAGTCAATATGGATGCTGACAGCTGGACAAGAAGGCTGGCGCACTGGGAGCTGAAGGGCTTCTTCCACGAGCGATACAGGCGCTAATACCAGCTGCTGAAGACACGCCGGGTTGTCCGCAAACCGCACCTGACCAAGTCAGGCCACTTCCGCGGGGACCCCCTGGGGCACACACTATGACGGCTGACCTCTGGCTGCACGGTATGGAAAGTCGCCATCAATAGCTTTGAGCGTCTTGACCTGCCAGACACTCCAGGGCTGGCCGCTCCAAGCTGTTGGCTACACAGCAATCCTTCGTAGGGCTCCGGAAGTATTTCGTTATTTTTGTGGCTCCTGGCACCGGGCGCTGAGCTCCGTGCTATTCTCTCGAGATCCGCCCCCACTGCTGCCGTACCCCCCGCCGTCACTCTAGGACAGTTGAGTGCGGTGAGGTATTGGTGGGGGCTCGGGTAAGCTTCCTCTGAGCTGCTGCCACGGAGCTCCTAGCAGCAGGTCGCTGCTGCTCCGCTCTGCTCCAGTTGTACTCCTGCCGTACTCTGTCGCACTCACCAACACGTCATCAACACATCACCTCAAGCTCTCAGTTTGAACCCTCCAGAGGTGCGCCGGCACTGGAACACAACAGAATGACCAAGGTATGCGCATCACCGTAATAACAGGGAACTCAGCACTGACATCCCTTCCAATGACTACAGCGCAAACAGATTAATCAAGGTGTGTGCATCACCAAAATACCAGGAATACATGAAGTATGCCGACGCGCTGAGTCTCCTCACCCAATATAGCCACCAAACAGTCACGTTCTCGTGTATCAGGCTCCTTGCGCCGTGCCGTAGTGTTCCGATGCACATAATCTAACACTATCCAAGATCGCGCATGGGCACGCCTGTCAAAATAATCACCCCTCGCGCTGGGAAGCGCACTAGGTCTCATGCTGCCGCTCGAGTACGTACTTGTTAAACTGGAACAGTCTGTTCAGAATAGTTTATTACATTTTATAATAATAATAAACAATGACAATACAAAAAAGAGCATGGTATAGAGTACCCTTAAAAAGACTTATCACTAAATAACAGTTAATTAAATACGGAGCGGTACAATGCTATATGAATGTAGTAATCATAACATAAAAGGAGAAAGAAGAAACAATTAGTAATTATCGTACAAATAATTTCAAATAGAGCTACTATAAGTTAAATATGTGCGATATATAATATAAGGCAATATATAGGAAGGAAGTATAACTAAGAAGATAAATAGCTATCAATCGGTTTCCAAAAAGAATGATAAGAGTCACAATTATTAGTAATACCAGACAAAGATAAATTGGCACCTCTTCTAGTAAAAATAATCCAAGACCGCCAAGCATGAAAGGATAACAAGGACACATCTTTCCAACAGGCAGTGATAGACTTTAGAGCGGCTGACATCAAAAAATGTTAAAGTTTACAATCCAAATCAGATAATTGTTCAGAAAGAGCAATGGATTTACAGATCAGCAAAGTAAATGAAAGATCATCAGAAATATTAAGTATTTTTTGTATAACACTCCAAACTTCATTCCAAAACTTTAAGATAAATGTACATTCAAAAAGCATATGTTTTAACGAACCAGTATGCAAGTTACAATGCCAACAATTCGAATTCGGAAGAAGTTTAGCTTTAAATAACTTTAATGGGGTCCATAAGCAATTAAACAAAATATAAGAATTTGTTTGATAAAGTGATACAGGTAACCATCTTGAAATATTGTTCAACCATATTTTTTGCCACGTATCATTTGAAAAAGATATTGAAAGTTCATCATTCCAAAAAGTTGAAATCGTATCAATATATTACCTTGAAATGTATTCAATTTCTTATATATTAATGAAACAGCATGAGAGGAAGAGGATACCGATTGAACATAAATTGTTAAATCTGATTTTATAATTGTAGGAATATTATAAGAAAAGGAGTCTAGTATAGAATTACATAAAAGTTCATATTTAAGGAAATCTGAAGAAGGGAAGTGAAATTTTGCCTGTAATGCATCAAACGATATAAAAGTATTATCATGGTAAATATCTTTTAGGTAGAAAATACCTGCGTTAATCCACGACTGCCAAAATTTGACAGAAAGGGTGAGCTTTAGTCGCGGATTGTACCATAATGACATCTCTACAGAATTTAAAATAGTTGACTGAAAAAGTGAATCTAAATCATTTAATATTAACCTTGTGGACTTCATAATGGTAGATTTATTAAATAATGTTGCGTTATTGGACATGGTTAGTAAAGTAGATAATGGAAACGGAGTCACTAAATTTTTTTCTATAAAAAGCCATGTAGGACTATTAAGGTGAGAGAGATTAAACCAAAGAGAGCTCAGTTTTAAGATAAACGCTTTATGATAGTTAAAAAAATCTGGCATACCAAATCCTCCATTACATTTTGTCATTTTTAGTTTTTTATAACTAATGCGAGGTGATTTATTATTCCAAAGAAACTTAGAAAGATGACGATCAATAGATTTATAAAATTTCATAGGAAATTGCTTAGGAATCATAGCTAAAAACTAAAAAAAATTAGGAGCTATAGTCATTTTTATTGAGTCCATTTCCCCCCACCAGGAAAGGTGAAGTGGAGACCATTTAGATAATTTATCATTAATATAGTTTATAATAGACTCACAATTTAATGTAATTGTATTTTTTATAGAAGAGAACAAAATACCAAGGTATTTGATTTTATCTCTTTGCCAGATTATTTCCTTTATAGGTAGCATATCCGGGGTACAATGAGGATTTAAGGGAAAAAATTCAGTTTTATTGGTATTTAACGTATAACCATAAATTAAGGAATATCATGAGATAATTTCTAACAAAGGAGGAAGTGAGGATTCAGGATTACTAATAAATAAAAGTACATCATCTGCGTATGCTAATGTTTTAATGGTGATCTCTTTAATACTAATACCAGCAATATCATTACATTTTCTAATGGAAGTAAGTAAAGGTTCAATAACAAGAATAAATAATAGCGGGGACAATGGACAACCTTGTCTGGTACCTCTAAAAAGAAAAAAAATCGATTCGAAATTTGACCATTAATAAATAAGCGGGCAGTAGGGCTAGAGTAAAGAGCAGATATGGATATTCCATATTCGAATAAAGATAAAAAAAATTTTTTTTAAAAAGAGCAGATATACGAATAAACACATCACCAAAATTAAATGCAGCTAAAGTGTGAAATAAAAATTACCAATGAACTTTATCAAAAGCTTTTTCAGCATCCAATGCAAGAACTCCAGACGGTGAGGACAGAGTAGATCCTTGCTCAATAGCATGCAACAAAACTCTTGTGTTATTAACAGAATATCTATTTTTCATAAAACCAGATTGGTCAGGATGGATAAGAGAATCCAATACCGAGGTCAGTCGGGTTGCAAGAATTTTAGCATATAGTTTACAGTCCTGATTTATTATAGAAATAAGGGGGTAATTCGATGCAAGTGTCGGATCTTTGTTAGGTTTTGGTAAAACAACAATCAAAGCTTCAGTAAAGGATCCTGAAGTTGAACCAGAAGCACTAAAAAAGGAAAATAGTTTAAACAAATGAGGAATAAGTTGCAAATCAAATTCTTTATAAAATTCTGCTGGAATTCCATCTGGACCTGGGGATTTATTTTGTTTAAGAGATTTAATAGCTAATTGTATTTCTTCTCAAGTAATAGGCAAATCTAATTTTTCTTTGGTCAATTGCGGAACTTTAGGTAATCCACAGGCCAATAAAAAACGATCAATCAGGGAAGGATCATCGAAGTGAGGCTTATTATATAGATTAGAGTAATAATTAAAAAATTCATCAACAATATCTTTTTATGACAATGCAATTTTCCCATTTGGACCGTGAATTGAATTTATTAAAGTTTTTTCTTTTTGAATACGTAAATAGTTGGCTAAGAGTAGACCAGATCTGTTGGCATTAAAACAAAATTTGGCTTTAGAATTAGAAAGTTGTATACCAGCTTTTCTACTCAAAATTGAGTTAAATTCATAACGCAATTTTTGTAATTTGTTTTGAATTGAGGATCATTAGAAGTAATAAAAAGTATTTCAAATTTTGCAATTTGTCTAAATCTTTAATTTTGGAATTACAGGTTTTATTTTCATGTGCCATAAGAGAAATGGAAGTCCCTCTAATATATGCTTTAAAAGCATCCCATCGATTCATCATAGACGTAGAGCCTTCTGGATTAAGCTGAAAGTAATCTTGAAGTGCATTTAGGATTTTTGGTTTATTATATTCATTCAGAATAATGTTAGTGTTCATACGCCATCTGGATTGAGCTTTAAAATTTGAGTCAAGTTGCAATACCATAGAAACCAAAGCATGATCAAAAATATCAATATTACCAATATTAGGAGTAACAACTGAATTAATTAATTGCCGAGAAATTAACAGATAGTCTAATCTTGAATAAGAATTATGAGGGTTTGAGAAAAAAGTGAACGATTTTTCAGTAGGATAATGCAATCGTCAAATATCCACCAACCTAGTTGATTTAAAAAACGATTTTAGAGTAAAAAATGCTTTGGGTGGACGAAATTTAGTGTGAGATAATCTATCTAATAAAGGGTCATGTAAAAGATTGAAATCTCCTCCAACTATAAGTGGGACATTACCCAACTTGAGAACTTCGGTGTTAAGAATAGACCAAAAATTAGGGTCATCAACTGTTGGTCCATATACATTAATTAAAAACATAACTGTATCTTGAATTTTAACTTTTGCTATAATGTATCTACCTTCTGTGTCTGTGGATTTACTTAATATTTGACAATGTAATCTTTTTGCGAAAAGGATAGCAACACCATTTTTTTTGCCTATCGCGGGAGAAGAAATAATAGAATCAACCCACTTTTTCTTCATAAAAGCTAACACTTTATCTTCAATATGTGTCTCTTGAATGAAACAGATATCTGCTTTATGGCTACCTAAATAATCTAAAAATTTTGTACGTTTTACAGGATGCCTTAGACCCCTAACATTCAATGAAACAAGCTTAAAATTATTAATGTTAGCCATAGTGAGATAGGGAAAATAGAAAGAAGAGGAAATAAAGTTTGAAGCATAAAAGGAAAAGAAGTAGCTCTAGAAAAAAATAGTAGGGAGAAAAAGAAAAGAAAGAAACAAACAAAACATAGAAAACGACAACACATAACATATATAACAATCTTGAAACGCACACACGCTTTGCAAGCATGACCGAACCATTAGAGCCCTGTAAGGAATTAAACAATTAGGTTAGACAGAAAAACTAATACATTCATAATCAAGTGGCAGTCTCATGTGTATCCATAGGAAGCTGGGAATGTTGATCCCAAAAATTCTGCACGTCCTCAGGTCGTTGAAAGGATTTTGAGAAGCCGTCTTTCCAGATTCGCATTGTTGAAGGATCAAAAAGACCATATTTAAATCCAAGACTTCGTAACCGTGGGCGAATGTCAGTGAATTCTTTGCGAGTATTAACAGTTTCTTTGGCAAAATCCTGGTGAATGAAAATGTTATTGCCATTTACCATTAATGAGGGAATTTCCTGTGCCGCCTTCCTTATCCAAACCAAATGGTGGTGGCGTAAGACTTTAAAAATCATTTGTAGCGGTTTAGTAAGATGCGGATTACGATGAGAAGGAATCCTCTGCGCTTTATCAATCTCAAATTTCTCAGGGAATTTAATGCTCAAAAGACCAGGTAGTAGGTTCTCCAAATATACCCTGCAATCATTACCTTCTACATCTTCAGGCAAATTAAAAATACGCAGGTTATATTGTCTGTTACGATTTTCCAAGTCAAGAAGAAGGTTAGACATAGGAAATATCTTAGCCACACGCTGTGAGAAAGAATCAATTTTAACTTTATTGTCTTGGATTTTAATTGCATTGTCAGAAATTTTCATTGACATACTAGCCATATCTTTTCGTAAGTTCTTAATTTCTGACGCAATAGTATCAGTGGAAGAGCGAATTGCCTGAATCTCATCAAATAGCAAAGACAAAGAAGGTTCAGCAGAGTCCACCACTTTAGATTTTACAGGAGGAGGAGAAATATTTTGTTTCCTTTTATTATGCTGTGCCTGCATATTTTTGGTCTCTATAATGCTTAAAATAAATTTTAGTAGTCAAAAAGAAACAAATATGCAGGAGAGAATTAAACAATAAAGCAATTCCTTCAAAAAGAGAGGTACAGCAGCTAAAACTGCCTATGGGAGTGACCAGGCCGAAGCCTCGCCCTTTCCCAGTGTGTTACTCCGCCCCCCTGACAGGAATTCTGGGCAGTACCTGCCTGAAGAGGTCAGAGAGGAACCAGGAAACAATAAACACCCTTTCCAGCTAGCAGAGGGACCGGAAAATCTCCTCACCGGTAAGTAAAATCCTTAAGATGATGCCACCAACAATATTTAACAAAAATCTGGCCAAGAAATGGAGAAAAAATCGTCGTTTGAGGGCCGATGCGGAGAGAGCTCACCAGGGGGCGGCCATCTTGAATTGCGCGCTCGCCTGTCTCTAAACTGGAACAGTCTGGTGCAGCCGATTGAGCTCACGCTAACAGGTACCCCTCTTTTTTAAAGTGGAAAGTCAATTACATTGCCACAGTCTCTTGCTCTCCTGGTAAATCCAATTTGTGCATAATCACTGCCCAGACATTAGCAGAGTCTGAAAGGCACACAGCAGAATAGTGTAAACCTCCGTCAAGGTTCTTCTTTTTTCTCGGCAGAGATGGGTACTGTATTTCAGCAATCGAACCGTGGATAACTTGTTGCCATTTCTGTGGTGTTTCCTCATCAATTACAGGAGCCTGAAGTTAAATAAGAGAAGTTTATTCCAGGAGAGCAAGCAACAGCGTCTGTTCTTCACAATGATCTCTAACTGTCATTCCCCACAATTCCAGAACCCCCACATCCATAGTAACAGTTCCTATGTCACCCAGCTGTATCAGGCTAACCCTGATACCCCACCCTGCCGAATACAAGCGACCACTCCAGTATGCCACACATCCACACTCTGTCTCCTTATAAGCCCACTACTATCCAGCCTGTTCTCCTCCTTTATTACTATGGATGTACCATTATCACCGCCTAATATGTACCACTTGGCCCACTGTGCTCATTTCTTGCTGTTAAAACGGAGATCGGACCGGTCTGATTCCAGTAAGCGCTTCCCAGTCTTGCTGGGGGCTGCCATGACAGTTGGACTCTCCAGTCCGCTGTTTGTTTTCACGTTGTAGAGGTGGGCTGTTCACTAGCATGGATGCGCATGTCTTAGGCTCTGCCCCTGCGCTTCAAAGCAGCGGCACCTGAAGGCCTGCCAATGGCGCTGCAGCCTCACTGCCTGCCGTGGGTGCCGCAAACTGCTTCCCCCATTTTCCCTGCTGGCAATACTATAGGTGAGGTCATTGATGACTCGCACATAGCGCTGTTGGCCTACGTAGTTTTTCTGCCCTAGTGGGGCACACTGACGCTGTAATACCTTCGCCTGCACAATCCTTAACTACTTTGCTCTTAACTTTTCTTCACTTTAGCCTTGCAGGAGATCACGCTAGCAAAGCACCCACAACCCACTGTGCTGCTCGCATCGCCCAAGGCAGCCATGCTTAGTCAGGCACCCCAGGCTCAATCAAATTGGACCTCTCTTCCTCCAACAAAGCCCTCAAGGCTTCTAAAACTTGTTTTATTTGCCATGGCTTATTACTGCTTTATTCAGCACTACCCCTTTTTCTACCCTAGCCTTATCTCACATTACCAGGCTTCCCAAAAACCAGCCCTATCTCCCTGTGGCCAGCATGTACTTTAACCAAAGAAGACCTTTCCCTAACTACCAAACCATTTCAATCTTGTGCCCTCCCCTTATCCTTGATTGGCAAACCCCTGCCCAGCAGACTTCGGGCCTGCACCACTCGCCTGAAGACCCATGGATGGGAAAGCTTTACTAGCCTGCACTCCCCAAAGCCCTAAATTTACAGATAGGGTTGTCAATTCTTAATTCCCAGATGGGGGACATTTGTGTGTTTGAGAGAGAAAGTGTGGTGAAAAGCAAGCCACAAGGGAAGCAGGAGGTCAACTGAGTGACAAAGCATCGACAGAGAGAGAGAGAGATAAGCATTCACGAGCAAACCCATGGCGAAAAGGCAAAATGTGAGCATTAAGGGAAATAAAAAGAAGGTGGGCATGCAGTATTGGCAAATGGAAGTCTACAAGGACTAATGAGGGGGATGTTTAAACGCAAGTTGTAAAGCATTTAAAGAAAGAAGGACTAGTGAAGTGGTGTACCACAGTAGATACAGGGAACAACACAAAATTGTTAAGTCGCTGGTCTAGAAACGTATAAAGACAGAAGTGAAGAAATTAACCTGGAAATAACTATAAGTGGTGGGTGAAAGATTCAAGGTCTGGATACAATAACTCGTGGCAGTAACAGAAGAATACACAATAAGGATGGGGACTGACTCACTAGGAAATGTAAAGGAATCGAGTGACAGGTTGACAGAAGGTGACCATACATGCCATCCTTTTAGAAGAGGAAACTAGGAGATTTAAAAAAAATTATCCGGACAATGCATTCTCCCACTGACTTCTACTGCAGCCTGAATAGGGTCTATTGTCATGTATGGGACTTGCAAGTGCGCTGCTGCAGGATCAGATTTCAGAAATGTAAATATACATTTTTTTCTTCCTTACCTGCCATGAGCATGGAAAAAAACGCTAACATAGGCAGATAGAGCATGGCAAAAATGTTGTGCACTGCCCTGCAGCAGCAGGTCACTGACAGTGCACTCTCCGAGTAACACAAGACCAGTCCCTGATGGCTGAAGCCCGTGGAGGAATTGGGTTTATTGCTTGCAGGAATCAGGAGGCGGGAGACTAGCCTTGAAATCAGTAGTCTCTCGCCTGAATCGGAAAGGTTGGCATGTATGGGTGACCCACCACCGAGGTAGAGGAAAAAGTTATGGAGTAGACATGTTCGAGACAGATACAAAAGACAGAAAAAACGAAAGGGCAACCCAACCTACACAGTAAGTGTTCAAAGAAGGGCAGGTGGAGAGCAAGTAGAGCACACGAGAGCAAAGGGGGGAGAGACACTGGGAGCGGAAGCAAGAGAATAAAGGGAGAGGGTGAGAGGAAAGGGGTGGGAAGAAAAGAGCAACGGGAGGCGGGGGAGGAGAGATGCGGGGAGAGCAGCGGACGGAGAAGCACAGACAACCAGACAGAAGAGATACTTGACGGAGAGGTGGAAGGCACTCTGGGAGTGGAGCAGTTCAGATGCTGCCAGTGACAAGGATCAGCTGAGCGTGCGGGCTGCAGCCCTGACTCGATCATGCCGCAGGGGGCCAGTAAGGAGCGGAGGGGACCGCACTGATCGCTGCTCCCCTCGCCGTCCCGTCTAGCCTCGACCGCCGTGTGATGCGCCCAAAGCCCCGATCATGCAGCCCCGGGGGCGGATCACAGCGCTGAGCCTGGCGCTCGGCCTGGGCTCCCTGGCGCTGCTCGTCACGGCCATCTTCAGCGACCACTGGTACCAGACGGACACCCGGCGGCACCGCGAGATCTGCGACGGCCACCAGCAGCCAGGGGGCCGGGGCGCCGCAGAGTCGCCCCCGGAGCAGCGTCAGCGGGTCATGCCGCTTTACCAACTGCGCGGCTCACCACCTGGCCGCCTGGGCTTCCTCTCCCCGGCGCCTGCCGGTGGCGTGCGCGAGCCCGAGGAGCTACTGGAGGACTGGCGGGCCATGCTGGGCCTGGGCGTGCTGGAGGCCCCGCACTGCGGCCGCCCGCTCTTTTCCACCCACGCGGGGCTCTGGAGGAAGTGCTACCGCACAGGCGTCGATCCGGACATCGACAACCTCATCGGCAAGGGTAAGAAGGGGCGCCGCACTGATGCGCAGTCTAGGGACTCAGCCAGAGGCGCAGCATGCTCGGACACTAACCTGCCACCAGAAGATGGCAGGCACAACGTGCCTACTGGGGCACAAATTGGGGGAGAGACCCACGGGGTGCGTGGTATCCAATTCACGGCCAGTTGACACTGCAATGATCCAGGGGTACCGCATGGGTGGTGATGCTTCTGCATAACAATGGGCGCAGCGTGGCCATTCGCCTGGCACAACGTGGGTATAACATGGTGGTAGTAGTTCCACGTGGAAATTCGGACAAACCTTGATATAATTCCGTAGGGTATACTGTTTGTGATTTTAAGCAGAGCCAGCTGGCACAAACCAAGTATTAGTCCAGGGGTACAGCCTTGGGAGTGAATGTACCTTCGCAGTGGCGCAACGTAAACTGACGAGGCACCTTGCAGAATGTGAAGAGGGGCCGCTGAGCCTCCCGTATCTCGGAGATAGTCATTGGCCTTTGGCTGAATAGGGGGTGGGGGCGGAACAGAAGGGTTGGTGGAGTTCTTGAAAGGTTGCACCACCTACTTCCTCCTCGCCGCCCCCCGCCGCAGGGACCTGCCTTACGCGCTTGCACCTTAACAACAGTCACATCCTGGACTCTCTTTGACTGGAGCCCAACGAAGTAAACCTTTGACAACAGACTGTGGATATAAGCAAGGCTCGTCGCTTTCTGTTAGACCATGGCACGCACCAGAGTTATCAAACCATTGGGCATTGCGCAAGTGAACAACGCGAACAAAAACAAATTACATATCTGGGTTATTGCACCATGGGTACAGCCGGTTACCTGGCATGTGTTGTTAAGAGATAATGTGCCACTGTCTGGGAATAACATGTGAGGCAGTATAACGCAGGCCTCGCGCCAAGTGATTGTGCGTGGGTATTAGAAGAGACTGTCGTCTGGGAATTAACCAGGGTCGGATTGGATCACAATTAGGCCTGGGCACTCCCCAAAAAAGTGGCCCTTGTTCCCGAATGGTTAGAACTGTTTGTAGTTCTACCTCCCCACCAAGGCCAAAAGACACCCGGGCCGAGGTGACAACACCTGGCCCCTAAAAAAGCGACTTCTCTTACTCACCCCTCCCCAGGGCACGAGTGCTAAAAAAAGAAGTGGGGGGACTAACCTAGTTAATCAGTATGCAAGTGGCATCGCAGCGCGTGGCATCGTAGCGCGTGACATCGTGGCGCGTGACATCACAGCACGTGACATCACAGCGCGTGACATCACAGCGCGTGACATCACAGGAACTGGCATCACAAGAAGTGACATCAGATCTTAAGCTCTCACATATATGTTTAGCAGGTGTATCATGAGTACATTTGAGCACATTTCGAGCATACTTGCAAACCCTCCTGATTTAGGCAGAAGATTCACACTTTTGTACGCTACACATAAAACAATGTTACCTTATATCAGCGTTAAGTTTTCTCTAGCCATAGTGCTTTAAAAGAAATAGTGATATATAAATTATTACAACGCCTCCTCAGGGGTATACGCGCTATATAAATGCTATTTATTTTGTGCAAATGCTGGGAAACATCAACACATCTGAAGTTTCTACAGTGCATGCATATCTCCTAAACAGAGCCTGAACAAAGTTAAAAGCTGCCTCGCTTCAGTATGTGTGAAGTGCTAACAAGGTGTGAGCCTTTGTTTCCCCTCTGCTGCATTTGCATCAGGTGTGAGGCTCCTGACTGCTGCCAGCCAGGAGACTCGAACAAAAGGAGGCCGTATGACCCCTCCGATTCGGCATTTGTTATGGGCCCAGCAGGAGTCTGAACTAAGAGAGCCCCGTCCCCGCCTGCACGTTGTTGCAGATAGAAAGCAGATAACGTGCAGGCGCTGCAGGATGTGTCCCGGTGTTTGTAAATTACTCCGGGTCAAATTCAGCATATTTTACAGTGGGGACACACTTCTTGGCAGGGTGGACGGCGTCCACCCTGTGAAAAAAGTGGGGGGACGCCGTCCACCCGCGTGTACCCCCGACTCGTGCCTTGCCCCTCCCCATCCCATTATAGCCTCAGGTTATGAACTGGAATGGGAGGGGGTTCAGAAAAGCACTGCTGCTCCTCCAGGGGGGCTTAGCTGAGAATGGCCCTGGTGTAAACCAGGATACCTTCTTGCAAGTAGAAATCCAGATAGCCAGTCACATAGGTTATAATAGGTTAATTGAATAAGATGTCTTAGTTGCAGGTTATAAGTAAGATGGTAAATGCCCCACCAGGATCACTCCCTGACCACTCTTCAGGCCCGAACACTCCTCAACATTCCAATGACCTCACACACTTGCTGAGCAGCAGGGGACATTGAATCAATGGGGAGTATGCATTATACAAACAGCATGTTACAAAAGGCCCCCAGTGGGGGAGAGACACTGCGCACAGGAGGCAGCGCCCCCTCCCACCCCAGGTAAGAATGCCCTAAGGGCGAGAACAACATCTGGCCCCCAGCCTCAGTTTTACAGCATGACAGGGGAGTGCCCTTGATAATGGTGACACCTTACAGTGGTCTGGTGGGGGCGTGGGAAGACAGTAAGTCTCTGTGGACCGGTTTACAGAGGCCCTAAAAAAACGGTCCACAGATGACCCTGAAGCACGGGCCCATTGCCCAATGCCACCTTCCCAGCCCGACCCTGGGGATTACCAGTGGCGATGCAGCGCGCGCAACGAAATTCGTTTTATTTATTTGTTTGTTTACTTACCTCTGTGCGTCCGTATTCCGTAGTTTACTACCCCCCACCCTGCCCCTCCCCCGCACCGCCCGGCAGCACTCCCACCACGGGCCGCTACTGCTCCGTGGGCTGTACAAACAGGGTTATCAGCCAGTATGTACAACCAGGGCATTATGGGGGCAGGAGCAGGGCTCTTGCACCGGAGTTGGGGACACAAGGAGTATATAGCAGGTCACAGCACCTGCCTAGAGCAGTCAAGGGAGTAGCAGGAGGTACTGCGTGTGTGTGTGTGTGCAAGAGATAAAGCTCAGAGGGGCATAAAGGAATGATCTGATCACACGGAGACGGACCGCACGCGACCACTCGGTGGGCGATACACGCAGGGATACTGCAGAGGCTGTGGGCGTCATAACAAAGATCAGGATGAATAGGGACTAACTCTTGACGGGTACCCAATCTACCAAGGCTCGTGGTGGAACCAGCGGAGAGTGTAAAATAATGGATTCATAACTACCTTGAGCAACATAAGACGTGTTACGTCGTCATCTCCAAATAAATACCAGTGCGTGTTCCAGGTCAGCCATCGCGTGTATTGCAACTCGGGACATGTGTTGATGAAGGAGTATGGGAATAGGTGGTGTCCGCGTGCACCGTAGAAGATTAACCTCGAATATAACACTGCCCTATGCATGCCTGCGAGTGCAGGTGGAGAACACAAGGCTTGTATGAGGAAGTAGCCAGGCCAGTAACGACAGCAGTTTCCAATGTAAAAAAGGCAACCTAACGGCAGACTATGCTATGTAGGGTAGTGGGGCAGGAGGCATAAGGGGCGCTTGCTTTTAAGTATTCAGGCCCACTGCCAGTCACACCCCTCAGTGCTCATCTGCCCTGACGTTTCTCAAGTAGCCCTGGTTGTTGCTTTCCCTGTAAATACAATAATAGAAAATGTATTATAAAACACGAAATATCGTTACGAAATAATAATCTCTGTAATAAAATGTATAATGCTGCTTGGCTATCATCTGAACTAGTATATAAAAAAATCCAGTCTCATTTTCCAGCGATTCTAAGTGCCTTTTTTTTTAAATTTTTTTAAATAGTGTCAATTGGGATTTCCCGCATTTTCTAAAACGGATGCATTTTTTCCCAGATCCTGCCCCTCGAAAGTGTATTTTCATGTCTGCCTGTTTAAATGCCCATTTGTATCATTTCTAAGGCGTCCTCATTTAGGCAAATACGGATTCCAAATCCGATGCACATGGAGGTGAAGTGTTTTGCCCTAGATCACACGATGTTAAGTAACGGGCCGTTTATATATCAACGTGAAGCGGCGATTCTGCTTAACTATCCCAGTCGGACTGTTTGCAGACCAGTGATTGTCTACATGCAGGCGTGTTTCATGGGCGTCACGGGGATTCCAAGTGAGTGTGTGAGTTCATTTCACGTCTGTCAGCAGCTGAGATGCAGAGTGAGTTTATGTAGGACTACCGTTCCTGGAATGTCTCACACATGCATGTATTTTATGTATGCCCGCAGCAACACCAGATAACTAAAAATAAAGAATTGTCTCCGTAAAGGACTGATAAATTACGGCACTCATTCAAAATACGCGTGTTTTGTTGATACCCATCGCGCCTAATGAAGTAATCCCTGGTCATAGATGCGCTAGACGTTAAGGATTACCGATATGCTCTGTACTTAGATGAGCTAGTCACCTCACCCACAAATTCAATATAATAAGTATTCGCCTCATGTAATTAATTTGTCAAATAACACTTCTAGAAATAAATTGACATCTTTTAAAAATATTTTTTTAGCTGAGTTTTAAATGATAACTGAGTGTTATGGTTTTAGATCCGTGTACACTATAAATAAGTAAAATAAAGTTTTAATTTTCTTCTAAGTTTTAGAAAACCAATTTGCGTTTCTTAACAAACCGACGCACAGGGGCATTCTTTCTTTAGTGGATTATGTCAAGCAGGTCCGAGAAAAGAAAGGACGTGATTAAAATAAGTCTCATTTTCCTGAATACCACACCTCTGTGTTTGTGTTCTGTGCACAATAAGAGCCCTCCCCTCTGCCGTCGCCCACTCCCCATCATAAGCAGTTTTACAAATTACACGTCTGCGTTTTTTGGCTGGAAGCGGTTATTCCAAATCCAAGCTTTGCTGCTGGTAAACCGCGGCTCTTCATTTGCATTTCATTAAAGGTTTCTTTGCAGCTTATGTTTATCTTTTGAACTGTCTGCTGGGTTTAGTGGAAGCTCCCGCCTGAAATGCCCAGACAGGGCTTTGATTGGAAAACTGCGTTAGGGTCTTCCCTGGACCAGACAGAGCTTTGGATTGGAGAGAATCTCTGGTGGTCTGAAGGTGATAGCAGGGAAGCGAAGCTTTTGGCAATGGAAGAGGGGGGCGGGGTATGGAAGAAGTAGCGATTGGATGCCGGATCTTGTGGCTCAGTGGACACATTTTGTTTTTGCAGTTTTATGTAGCGCAAACTTTACCCTAAGGTATTGGAGCGCTTTACATGAGCACCAGTTACATTACCCAAGGACCCATTCATTTTTGGTGACCACAGGGAGATTAAGTGATTTGCCCAGGATCACAGGATATTGAACCGTCGCCAAGACTGAACCTGGTTCCCCAGCTCCAAAGGTGGCAGCTCTGGCCGTTACACCACATCCTCTCCCCGCTTCCACTAGGATCTGTGCTTGACCCCCCATAGTCATATGTTGCAATTCCCAAGGGTCAGCTCAGCTTCCTTTGCTTAAGTAGAGAAGGGAGAGTCAACAGTACGAGGTGCCAGAGTGAATAAGGGGGATGTGGCGGGCCGATAACAAAAGATGACAGAGTGAGAGGGTAGCTTAAGGAAGAGGGGAGGGATTAATAAGGGGGCTGAGGGAGAGGAATAGCACTGTGGCTTTGGGGAAGTGGTACAGCGGGTAAAGGGAGATGACAGAGGAAAGATGGGAAAGCTGGTAGTTGTAGCTGTAGAGAGAATGATGAGGTAGTGAGTGAACAGATAATGCGAGATTACAGACTGAATAAGGCGGCGACGCAGTTAAAACTGGACGATGGGTCAAAGGGAAGGAGAGACCCCAGAGTGCATCTGTGGTGATGAAAGAATGGGCTAAGAGATATGGTCTGTGTGGGGCCGTGAGAAGCAGAGCATCAGAAAAAGTAAAAGAGGCAGCGAAATCTGGCAAGAACGAGAATCGAGGAAACAGGTTAGGGGGAAAGTAAAACGCGAGCCACGAAAGTCATTAACAAATATATGTAGAAGTAGCGAGCTGGAGAGAGCGCGAACGCTTGTGTATAGTTTGTGTTGGGCCCTGGCGCCCCCCTCCCCCGTTCATTATCGGGGCAATTCAATGAAAAATGAATCATCAGTATATATATAACAGGCCATTGTCGTCTTTCATATCATTCCCCTTGGTGCAGGCCCAGCACCACTGCAGCGCACCTGGTGGCAGGGTGGGTCTATTGGGACATTGTATGCAATGGGATGGTGCTGGCAGCCCTTCATTAGGTCGAGCCTATAGCGGCAGCGCGCATGCGCTGCTCACTTTGCGAGGCATGCAGTTATCTAGTATGGAGTGGAAGCTCCGTGGAAGCTCCGCCCACTCTCCGCCCATGTTTTTAATTGGCTCGTGTCATTGTCTTTCGTAAATGCTGCCGTCTGATTGATTATGAGGCTTGTTAGTCCCGCCTTATTATGGCCATGTTGTCATTTGTATCCTCCCATGGCTACTGGCCCATTTACTTCGTTGTTACACGGGCATGTACTATTTCCTTTGTGCACACTTAGTCACGCAGCTTTGTCCATGCCTTCCCCTCTCCCCCCCTCCCGTTGTCCGTGCCTTCTCCCCCCCTCCCTCCCTACCGACGTCCGTGCCTTCCCCCCCACCGCCGTCTGTGATGCCAAGTTGCCAATGCAATAGGTCTCCCGTAAATTGGAGACCTATTGCTTTGCAAATGCTTTTTTTTAAACATTTTACATTTGAAGAACAAAGAAATTATTCATTTTTTTTTCTTCTCTGACGTTGAAGGATAGCGCTTTTTTGTCGTAATAAAATAAGGAACCTGGACTTGAGATTTGTAAGTGCAGGCTCCACCCCTGCAATATGTACAGTAATGTTAGTAGCCGTAGTTTTGTGTACACTCATAGGCTGGGAGTGGGCGCGGCGCTCCGGGGGTGGGGCATGGCTGCAGCCTGGGAGCTCAGGCAGGAAGCGGAACTGAAGATGGCAGAGTCCCCACGGCCGATGGAGGGCTGGAGCGGAGCGACCATGGTGGGCGGCCAGCGGCGTTGCGGGGACCCACTTCTATCCGGGTACTACGACGAGGGGCCCGGCGCAACTCCCCGGTATCACCACTGCCCCGCCCGTCTTTCTCTACCCTGGGGCCTGCCAGCGCCCGCCACAGGCAGCGTCGGGGAGCAGCCAGAGCTCAGTGGCGGACAGACGGCAGCGGTGGGGGACGAGGACTCCCCACTGTCTCCCTCCTCAAATCTACCGCTATTGATGATGATGAACTACCCAGGGGCACCCGGAGACCGAGGTGCGCTGTCCAAGAAGTGTGAGTACCGCCGGTGACGGGTTCATTGTGGTACACTTTATGGGTCCAACAGGGCATCGTTGGGAACATGCATTAGTCCTTGATCTGAGCATGCGAGGACTCCAATTGCTTCAATTATCATCGGACTGAAAAGAGGGCACAACAGCCTAGACAGACCCTCGTGTGCACAGAGCTGTCACATGATGCTGTGCTGCCTCAGCTTAGTGTCATCTTGCATTGTCTCCTCCCCACTGCTGGCACCGGCCAGTGCACGCAAGAGACCCTGTTTACAGAGCATCTGATTTAAACTTGGGAAATACATACGTTAAATAGATTGGAAATCGTATTCTAGTTAAGTACGTTTTAAGCACTTTGGTTGGAAAGGGTCCTCTGAAAGCCTCAGTCAAAATATCAAGAGATTTCGCCATAAACCGTGATAGATGCTGCAGTCGGAAATCTTTCACCATGATACTATTATAGAGGCGTGCTGCTTTGGGTGTGGTGTTTTCAGACGAAGGCAGGCAACCAGATTGCATATTTTTGCACAGATACTTGGCGTAGTTAGCGAGAGCACCATGCAGTAAGGATGCATTGGGCACACGGTTGTAAATTAACTAATCATTAAAAGCAACTCAGGAAACCCCCTCCTTTCTGTGCTTCAATTATCTTCTATAATAAACAAACTGGTTGCTATAAACAGGCACCAACTTTTCGCAGAATTTTTTTCCAATAATTAATTTGCATTTTTAGGTCTCACCTACGCAGCGCGCATGTGCTGCGTAGAAGGAAACCTTTTGGAATCGATCAGCATTATGGCCAAAAACGTGCACGTTTTGCATTGCTTTCTATTGCAACACGTGCACGTTTGGCGTTTCCCTTGCGGGAGCGAGCAGCAGCGCCATGTGTTAGCAATTATCGCGCTCGCTCCCGCAAGGTAAACGCTGTGTGTCCTTGCTCTCTGCCGAACTCCCCCCACCCCTCCCACTTGTTAATTATTGTAGGCGGCCACTCCCCTTCCTGTATGCGACGCTCGCCGGGGCCCTTGTCTTTCAGCGCTTGTTTGTTTTGCTAAAGCGCCTCCATGCTGCGCTTTAACTTTAAAGGCGGCCACTCCCCTTCCTGTATGCGACGCTCGCCGGGGCCGCGCTTGTTTATCTTGATGCTGGTAATAAACTGGAGCACTCCACTGGGAAACATCACTTGTTTTACACTCCCCAGAAACAGCTGAGGGGAGGAGACAAGAACGCAGCTGCTTGTGGGTAGCCAAACTTGCAATTAAGTCTGCTTTCGTGTCCAAACCCAGAACATTTGGTGCAAGACAACTCTGACTTCGAGGGCCTCGTAGAGACGAGCTGCCCGCCCCCACATGTTCGCACATTGACAGCTTATGCATCTGCCGCCCACCTGCTCTGGTATCCATTTCGTTGTCCCCGATGACGTGTTTGAAGCTGTTGCACCTCTCCTCACCAACCAACCAACCAGTCCTCACGCCACGCAGGTCTGCCGCGCGTGCAGTGAACGTCAGAGGACCGGCGACCAGGCTTACCTTGATGTGCAGTGCTGTGAGTGAGCCTATGTAAACACGGACTTAGATTACAAATATGGCTTACGGTTTCATGGTGTTTATTTAAAAAAAATTCCGCTTTATTTATATTTATTTATTCTTTTAGGCACGTTTCCGTATTTATTTTAGCGTCCTCTGACAAAATATACTTCTGTTCAGTATATTTCCACATTTATTAAACCGATAAATGTGGATTAACGCTTAGACGTCTGTTGGGATTTTAGCTGCAAAAGCAGCCATGTGTAATATATGAACGCATTCGTTTTAATATTAGCATTACGATGGAAATGTGCACATCTGCATCTATTTAAGAAAATACGCATTTTAAACTCCCCGTGATTTCAATTTGCATAGCTATTGGCATCGCAGTTATGGCTGACAGCCAAGACAGTGACTCGAAGGAAGACGTACCTCCTGTATTCTTCCGTTTTTAAAAATAAATACAGATAGGTCAAAATATTGTTTCTGTCTGTATTTAAATGAAAGAATCAGAAAATTGAAAAGCGGGAGGCTTAGTTATAAACACTGCTCACTCATAAAAAATCTTCAACTCTACATTGTAGCGCTGTCAATTAAGTCCTTCGGTGTCACTAAGTCGATGTAGTCCTACTTCTATGTTTATGTAAAGTCCATTTTTAAAAATCAAAATCTGGTCACCCTGTTGTGTCCTAATCATGAACTCCTCCTTCTAAATTGCTAGGGGGCATAGCACGTAACTGCAAGCAGTGCTCAAAATACAGGGGATCCATCGGGATCCAGAACTGGCAGTTATTACAGAGCCAGATCTGGGATCTTGCGAGCTCCAGTGAAATGCGCGGCCTTTGTCCTGGCCAGCACCAGGGCACAAGTCCTAAACAAGCATTGGCATAGCCAATAGGTCTCGCCTTTGGGACCTTATAAGTGTTTAGTTATCCAGCACAATATCCTTGGTGCAACAACATCAACTGTTGCATGGCTAAACACTTATAAGGTCCCAAAGGCGAGACCTATTGGCTATGCCGATGCTTGTTAAAACGTGTGCTAGAAATCACAAGCGCATTTGCCATGAATAGAATATAAATGTCCATATAAAACTAACAAAGGATCGAAAAAAAAACTGAAAGCTGGATTGTTTAGAGTGCGGTATGTATGTTAGCATTGGTAGGTACTCGAGTGCCCGCCTGATCAAGAGTACTTGATGACAATAACTGAAATCACAGCTTCTTTAAGGCCTGGCTGTAAGCCTGGGGTGGCGTATACCAAATTGTCTCATTGTGTAGCTATTTCTTCACGCTCTCTTGGTCAGGTATACGTGGTGTTTTAGGGATTTATTAAGCACGACGGCTCACATGCAGGGTGAGAGTGTTCCATCTACATAGCTGAAAGACATTTGCAAAGCCAATAGCTCTGGCTAAACACGTATAAGGTCCCAAAAGCGAGACCTATTGGCTATGCCAATGCTTGTTTTTAAAATAATATTAATACGCGTAGGTGCACAAAGTAGTACTTAAGACCCCAACCCCAGTGTTGCCCATTGCGCGGGTTGCTGACACCAAGCCTGCCTTTTCGCGGTTCAGATTGATGCCTCTTTCTCCCAACACTCTACATTTCCTTTCTATTTGCCTCACTCGCGCAGATTCTTTTTCATGCCTGCTTTCTTCCCTTGTCACAGTTTTCCTAGCTGCCTTTTCCTCTTTTCGTTTGCTCAGAGTCAATGTATGATTATAAAAAATATAAGCACTGGACCCCCAAATGATTGCAAGTGTCCGCGAGTAGTAACACAAAATTATGGGGCTCCCCAGAGTGTCTTATTTTTCACAGATAGTCATAGACCTTGGGCTGACTGGTGAGGTACGGGGGGGGGGGCTTGAAGCGTTGAGACTCCCCAGTGCCTGTGGTGGCTGCAGGGGTCGTCTTTGTTATTCCCCTGGTGCCCACTGCTGTGGGGATGGGAAATGTCTTGGGATTTGCAATTGTAACTCATATGAAGTCCTTTAGGTACCTTATGCTTGCACCTAGCACATTGGCGCTACTGTTGGTATTGCTTTTTATTCCAGAGACGAAGAGTTAAGTAGTGTCCACCGGTGTAGGTGAAGTGACAGGTGAGGAATAGAATGCAGCATTCTTCACTAAGTAACTGAGATGTTTCATTTTTTTTTTTGTGGGGGGAGAACTATAACATTTCGATCAGTAACGTGCCGCATTAGTGCTGAACAGTGTAAGTCACAATAGATGTTAAGGTGTTTCACATTATGCAAAGAGCACATATGAGTAAGGGTTCAGTACATCGACTTGTATGATATGAAGAATCTAGAATCTTCCACCATGGACTGTGAGTCCAGCACTCCTTAATTCGAACTCAAATGTTTGTACTTGATCACATTGTGTGACCTTGAGTAAATCACTTTATCTTCCAACACCTAAAGTCCATTTTATGCCACAATTTGGAGAGCTTGGAAACCACTTTATTGACACCTGCCTGATGAAAAAACACACTTGCACTTTGCAAATTTAGGACCTGATCTAGCACATGAACCGACAGGTTTGGGCAGACACCAATGTGTGCCAAGTCCAGGATGTTATTTATTTATAAAGTTTTATATGGCGCAATCAAGACCTGTGAGGATATATTGCGTCTGGAACGGCGTCCAGAGTGTGTCAGTTACTTTGCTACTCTTCGTTTGCATGACCAGTATCACAATAGAATGGAACTAAGAATCTGAAACACTCTTGCCAATGACTATAGTTCTCTAAAGTCGCTTCCAGGCGTTTCCACTTTTACCCTTGTAAGAGGACTGAGGCGTCGGGATGTTGAAATGCTGGTCCAAGGCCCTTCATTGAGTTAAGGTGGCTACATTATGATTAGCATTCAGATCTCCAGCTTCGGTGGTCAGAGTCAGCGTTTGTTCCTTGCACTAGGAAGTTAAAAGTTATTTGGTAGACGGTGTAATGCTGCTAATTCTGCGCACATGTTTATTTTCCATCATCATAAATTTACAGTTAGAGTAGGAAATTGGGTATTCCTAGGGTAGGGTCAAAGGATCGGCCAGTGATAATGTCTAAAAGCCCACAAAAGTCGTAACTAAGTAGTCACAAACATTCCCAGCAAATTTTCAACCCCATTTACAAGTCCCAAAATGGTTTGGGTACATATGTTAATATGTTGGAAACGTCCCCCTGACACCTCATTTCTTTCAGAGGGTGGAGGGGAAAGGGTTCCTCTCTGGGGAAAATCATTTGGATAAAGAAAGAAAAAAAAATATATATATATATATGGTAAAAGGACAGCGTGTTGGAAGGGATTCGGAATGGTGGACTACCATTCACGATCGTGCTGGCTGAATTGCCTCAAATTGTAGCGTCATTTGAACTCTTGGCAATGCGCAAATAACACCTACTCACCTGGCTTACGAGACATTTTTCAACACAAGAGGCACCGCAAAACAGGTACTCACGTTTTTCAACTATGAATAGACTTGGACTTCCATAAGTATATTCAAATCAGAATGCGGTGCACCTTGGGACTTGTATTTTCCACTTTGGTCACGTGAGGTAAAATGATGTGAAAAGCACGCAGGTGCGCAATGAGCAGTTCGATAATCTTTCTCCTGCCTGTGAGCAAGGCCGGATGAGGCTGAAACGTTAGGCGCTGGGGAGAAATCTGTGTGCGAGGACGTTCCAATAAATGTCTCTTTTGCCAGTAATGGGCCGCTGATGGTTCTTTGTGTGAAAATGGATGGGCTGCTCCGTGCCCATTGAACAGAGGTCGCCCTGAAGGGTTCTTGGCCCCAGTAACGAGAAACTTTGTTTGTGTTATTGATTGAGGGGCATGACCCACTCACGCTTCCGACCTACTAAGGAAAGCCAATATGGTAAAAGGACAGCGTGTTGGAAGGGATTCGGAATGGTGGACTACCATTCACGATCGTGCTGGCTGAATTGCATCAAATTGTAGCGTCAGCTGAACTCTTGGCAATGCGCAAATAACACCTACTCACCTGGCTTACGAGACATTTTTCAACACAAGAGGCACCGCAAAACAGGTACTCACGTTTTTCAACTATGAATAGACTTGGACTTCCATAAGTATATTCAAATCAGAATGCGGTGCACCTTGGGACTTGTATTTTCCACTTTGGTCACGTGAGGTAAAATGATGTGAAAAGCACGCAGGTGCTCAATGAGCAGTTCGATAATCTTTCTCCTGCCTGTGAGCAAGGCCGGATGAGGCTGAAACGTTAGGCGCTGGGGAGAAATCTGTGTGCGAGGACGTTCCAATAAATGTCTCTTTTGCCAGCAATGGGCCTCTGATGGTTCTTTGTGTGAAAATGGATGGGCTGCTCCGTGCCCATTGAACAGAGGTCGCCCTGAAGGGTTGGTGGCCCCAGTAACGAGAGACTTTGTTTGTGATATATATATATATATATATATATATATATATATATATATATATATATATATATATATATATATATATATATACATACATACACACACTCACACACATGATCGTGATCAAGACCGGTTTTCTGATCGAAACTCGTCGTGAGCTGCTTGCAGTAAACATTGCTGCATTCTGAGCATCTGAAAGCGCCTTTATTCTCTGGTAGGAGGAGGGCCTATTCATTATATATGTATTTATTTGTAACACTATTATTACTGTGAGCTAAAGATGTCTCATACAGCGTCACTATGTCTGTGTTAGCCAGTGTAATCTATGTGTGATACACACATGGTTTCTTCGGGTGTCTACCATCACTGCTGGGGGCCTATACTTTAACCCTAATAAACGATCAGAAGGGAGAGCTTTAGAAGCTACTGATTGTCTAACTAGAGAACGGCCCACATTTACCCTTTGTTTATTGGGTTGAACCCTGTGGTTAGATGCGTCTAAAGGGTTAAAACGCGCACTTTTAGATTTGACTAAATTAAAAAAAAACCTGCAGTGTCAAAAATATACTTCAAAGGTATAATCTTGACTAAACATTTTCAATAATAGTAACTGGTTAATTATGTATCACTATTGTCCATGGCGCTTTACTTGGGTTTTTTGTGTGCAACTATTAACCAATCTATCTATCTTAGTAGTAATTTAATTGACCTGGAAACATGACAGCTTAAGTGTCGTACAAGGATCTTCGCAAGTGAGATTAACCTGCTCATAATTATTAAAAAACATATATGCAGGTTTCAGTGCTGAGATCCTACAGAAACACTATATAAACAGAATCTTGTTTATGTGACCACTGCATGCCCCCGGGTGAATACACTAAATAGAACATGGTCGTAACTTTCAAAATAGAAGATTAAATGTAGCACAAAGGGAAGCTGTCCATTAAACTTAGCAGAAGCCTGGGGCATTTAAACAATAAAAACAACAATGGCTCACAGTGGTCTCGTTCTCAATAGAGTGGCTGTTGAAAAGATTTAGAAACGTATCCCTAAAGTGAATCAATCAATGTAGAAAAGGCTGCAAAAATGTTACCAGAAAATAACTTTCTTAATGCACATTGAAGACCCATGGGCTCAATGGGATGATGAATTGTTGTGAGGCATCCATGCCTGTGACCCGATACAAATCCTGCTAATTGCTGAGTTTTATTAATCCTGCACCTCCTTTTTTTTTTTTTGTTGGTATATACACGTGCTTTTTATTTCACTGTGTTGTCACTGACGCACTTGCCACCTTAGCTATGTGGTTACAGTGCTTTAATGTGTATTAAAATGATCTTTTCTACAAATATTGATGGCGGGGTTCTCTATTTTGAGTTTCATTTTGTAGTTGCATTTCAAAATCTCCTAATCGGCCACAGTATTGAGAATGACACAGCTGTGATCCTTTGCCACTCTGATTAAAGGCAGGGGTGTGATAATGTTGTGATGCAACTGCCTCAAAGTCATTACTCTTTTTACATGCAAATTAGTTCCCTCAGCTTGTTTTTCGGATTTGCACCCTGTTGACCACCGTTGTGCTAATTTCACAGTTGAAAGACAACTAGCACTGTGCTTTTCTGTGAAATCAGAGATGGGACTTGTGGCAGCATTGTATCACAGTGGTGTTTATAAAGCTCTTTCTTACCCCTTGTGGGGCACTAAGCGCTTTCTGGGTTGTCTACCAGGTATGTGTCTTTTGTAGATTTCATAGCTCTAGTGAGGTCCTGTGGTGCTCCGCTTTGCATCAGGTTCGTGTGTGCCCTGGGGGTGCATAGTTAAAATGATGTAGGTTGTAGTTTCGCTTACATGTGATTCGGTGCTGTGCGTAAGGCTTGAAGCGGTGGAAGGGCACATATGCTTAGGGTATTTTAAAGGGCACATATGCTTAGGGTATTGTAAAGGGCACATATGCTTAGGGTATTGTAAAGGGTACATAAGCATAGGGTATTGTAAAGAGTGTACGAATAGGTGTGACTTTACGTGCAAGTATTTTTGACCATTTTTCGTTGAAGGTGTTATGAACAGGAAGAGCCTTTTGAGTGTGGTGGTGTGGTCAACTGGATAGATACTCCCTGGTCTCTGTCCTTTGAAGAAACAAGAGCCCACCATTAATTTCAGATTCACCCACCGGCATTAGGAAGCCTAACCCATTTGGCCTTTGAAGTAAATCCGTTAGTATTGCAAACTCGGACTCAAATTCCTGCTTCTCACATGGCCAAATTGTGTGATCCTAAGCAAATAATTTTACCACATAGTGCCATATTTTCATCATCAATTGATTCTTGCATTCTTTATATCTTTTCATTACTTTGACGTCCTATATCCTCGTCCCAGTTGTTTCTTTTGTACTTATCCACCTCACTAACCGGAAAAACAACAATCATTGGAAATGCAATTGGTCTCGCATTTGTTGAGTTAGAGCTATTGGCATTGTATATGGCAATGTCTTTTACGTATGTTTTATGGTGTATGTGTTGTGTAGTGGAATAATTTGAGTTGTATTGGATTGGTTGTGTGATTGTGTGTTGTGAAGTGGATTTGTGTAGTGGAATTATGTGGCATGGTGTGCTGTGGAATGATGTAGCTAGTAATTATGTGGTATTGAGTGTACTGGAATTATGTGGAGTCGAATTGTGTGTTATGGAGTGTAATTATGTGGAATAGTATTTTGTATTGTGGAGTGGTATGTATGTGGTGTGTTGAATTTTGTGGCACAATGTGGAATTGTGTGGTGTGTATTAGATGTATGTGGTGTGTTGTTTAATTGTGTTGAGTTTTATTATGTGGGTTGGTGTAAAATTATGTGGTTTGGATTGGAAATGTGTGGAGTTGGATTGTGTAGCGTGGAACTGTGTGGATAGCTTTGCCTTTTTTGTGATCAAAGAGAACAAATAGGTAGGAGCTAAGCTCCAGATCTGTGTTTGGGTGTTAAAAAAAAAAAAGTGAAAGAGAGTTAGAGCTATTGGAGTTGTATATGTAAATGTCTCTTACCTATTTGTTATGGATTGGAGTGGATGTATGTGGTGTGTAGTGGAGTTATGTGGATTATTTTGGAATTGTTAGTTGTGGAATTGTGCCATGCAAATAACATGCCAGTAGGGTCTTCCACTTGCAATAGTAAACGCCTGCTGAGAAAATTGACGGCAAGCGTTTTGTTGCTATTGGTCACTATTGCAGTGAGGTTGCTATCGAAAAGTCAGTTTAGACCGGCTGTGGGAGGCACAGTGTTCTATTACCATTCTGCTAAGCAGACTGGTGCCAGAGGCATTAATGTCAGTTCCACCATATACAAAGCAGCCTCCACTAAAGACATCACAAATAAGATCTGAAAGTTTACCATTTGGGTATTATTCCATATTTCCACCAAGCACTATAGCGTGGCTATTGACAGGAGGACTGAAACGATCCTTTGAAAAGTCATCCCACATCATGTTTTCTGTTGATCCCTTCTCAACTAAGAATGGCAGAGACTTTATGCTGCTTTAAGATACGATTTGATGAGCGGCAACCAATACACACCATGTGGTGAAAAGCTACTAAGCCGTGGATGTCGAGCCCAATCTTTTGATATTCGCATATAACCACTTGACCATGGCGGACTAATGTGCAGTCCTAGACATACTCTTCACGCTGACAGATAATCTTAAACTATAGGAATGGACCATTCATTTACAACCCCTTCAAATAGCCTAAAGATTTAACAAGTCAAACTACATATTCCAGTGGGTTTTGAACATGCTAGCGAGAAACCTGGGTTGGATGCAAGATCAATCTCATCTCCCCTACTCTTTTCTCCTCTGACCCACATAAAGGTATGCTGACCTCTTGCAATGGGACGAAAGAGATGAGGAAAGGTGCAAGAAAGAAAATGAATTGCACATATGCTGAGCAGCAATTGTTCCAGTGCATCACAAAGGGCTTTTGTTATACTACCCTGGCACAGCTGGCAAAAGACCACCATCTGGAGTGCACGTATCTCAAGGCCTGCAAATGTGTTGCCAGTACCATTGTGGAATCGAGCAAACCAGGAGTTATCTACGTCTCATGCGTGCTCGAATTTCTCCAAGATGTAGAGGATTCCAGCTTCCTTTCAGTGGATTGAGCCAGGCCCCTTTCACCACATCTTCACGACATGAAACTTGGTACAGAATAAGGGAACATACTCATTACAGTTTAATGACAGAGAAGGGGAAGCAATTCCTCACGCATGCTGCAAAATAGAGGGCTGTCTGCATCTTCAGTGTCCCAACACATGGTGCACTGAAACAAAGCAGGGTGGGTGGCGATCCTCTGACAAACTAACATAGAGGGTGCACAGACATAATATCGAGTTTTTTATTTTGAACTACAGAAATATCGAGTTGGAAATATCGAAGGGACAGAATATCGACATCAAGAATATCGGTGACCAGAATATCGACCTGAAGGTAAGAAATATAGTTTTTGTTAATATCGAAGTCAGTAATATCGTTTGCAAAAATATCGTTGTTAATAATATCGATGTTTATATTAGTGTTATGTATTTTATATGTATGTGTTCTATATTTTTTGTTAAGTATTGTATTTAAAAAAAAAAATATGTATTACATTTTTAGAAGTTAGTAATTTTTTTTAAAGTAAATTTTGCGTTTTAGTACCGTAGCAGGTTGTGGGTTTATAGGGGAATAGGGTGGGAAGTAATTTAATTATAGTAAATTAAATAATAATTTTTAGAAATTATTAATTATTTTTAATTACATTTTGCGTTTTAGTTCCGATGTGGGTTTATAGGGGATTAGGGTGGGAAGTAATTTAATTATAATAAAGTAATTATGAATTTTTATTTTTTGGTATTGATAATTAATTTATTGTTAATTAATTATTAATTGGTAATTCATTTTTATTAATTGATTAATTGATAATTATATTAATTGTGTTAATTTATTTTAGGAGCGGGTTGTGGGTCTATAGGGGAATAGGGTGGGAAGTAATTTATTATAATAAAGTAATTATTAATTTTAATTTATTGGTATTGATAATTTATTGTTAATTATTAATTGGTAATTAATTTTTATTAATTGATTAATTGATAATTATATTGTGTTAATTTGTTTTAGGAGCAGGTTGTGGGTTTATAGGGGGATAGGGTGGGAAGTAAATGAATTATAATAAAGTAATTGTTAATTTTTATTTATTAGTATTGATAATTAATTTATTGTTAATTAATTATTAATTGATTAATTGATATATTAATTGTGTTAATTTATTTTAGGAGCAGGGTGTGGGTTAATAGGGGAATAGGGTGGCAAGTAATTTAATTATAATAAAGTAATTATTAATTTGTATTTATTGGTATTGATAATTAATTTATTGTTATTAATTGGTAATTAATTTTGATTAATTGATAATTATATTATTTGTGCTAATTTATTTTAGGAGTGGGTTGTGGGTTTATAGGGGAATAGGGTGGGAAATAATTTAATTTTATTAAAGTAATTATTAATTTTAATTTATTGGTATTCATAATTAATTTATTGTTTGTTAATTAATTGGTTATTTAATTAAAAAAATTATTACATTGATAAGCATGTTAATTTTAACCCTCTGCTATCCAACACTTTCCCTACAGTTACAGTCTCTGGAGTGGGAATAGTAATTTTTACCCCTACGCTATCCAACACTTTCCCTACTGTTGCACTCTCTGGAGTTGGAATAGTAATTTTAACCCCTTCGCTAACCAACACTTTCCCTATTGTTGCACTATCTGGAGTGGGAATAGTCATTTTTACCCCTACGCTATCCAACACTTTCCCTACTGTTGCACTCTCTGGAGTGGGAATAGTAATTTTTACCCCTACGCTATCCAACACTTTCCCTACTGTTGCACTCTCTGGAGTGGGAATAGTAATTTTTACCACTACGCTATCCAACACTTTCCCTACTGTTGCACTCTCTGGAGTGGGAATATTAATTTTTACCCCTACGCTATCCAACACTTTCCCTACTGTTGCACTCAGTGGAGTGGGAATAGTAATTTTTACCCCTATGCTATCCAACATTTTCCCTACTGTTGCACTCTCTGGAGTGGGAATAGTAATTTTTACCTCTACACTACCCAAAACTTTTCCTACTGTTGCACTCTCTGGAGTGGGAATAGTAATTTTTACCCCTACGCTATCCAACACTTTCCATACTGTTGCACTCACTGGAGTGGGAATAGTAATTTTATCCCCTCTGCTATCCAATATTTTCTCTACTGTTTTACTTAATGTAGGGTATAATTTATTTTAAAAAGATTAAAAATATTGTAATTATTTAGGGGCCCATTACGATGGCGGGCGGAAGCACAACCGCCGTGCTGGCGGATGCAAAAAGCACCAGTTACCGCCGGCACGCAGCAGTCCACACGCCCGCCCAATTACGATGCGAAAAGCAGGCCAAACACCGCCGGCAAGCCAGCAACACCGTCCGCCATCAAAGTGCGCCCGTTCACGTAGCGGCGCAGCACAACTGACACACACCGTCCGACGAAACACGTCCCGCCCGGCGCATAAATTACGATGCCGCAAACAAACGGCTCCCACGGCTAAGAGACACCGCACGTGAAAGAGAGGCGGTAACACGGACGCAGAGCACGGACAACGAAGAAGCGGCACCCCGAGCATGAATCCAGCACTGCAGGCCCTTCCCATGCTTCTGCTGATGCACCACCAAGGACGCAACGTACCGCGGAGACGCAGGTAGGCACACACACAACAAGTGCACGCAAACAGCGCACACAGTGCAAGGGCGGAAAAAGCGGACAACCCCCACCAGCGCGTGTACACTACACATCCACCATTGCATCCACATATGACACACAGGCCAAATCGTAACATCGCGGAACACATGTGTACACACCACCTGGGACCAGGAACCAACCACCCCGTCACGGCCCCAAAGCGGCGATGACGCCGCCACACATGCGCACAACGCAGAGGCCAACCGCAGCGCCATGCATGCGTCGCACACAGACACAGGGACACAACCAAGCAGCACACACATCAGCCCCACCCCGAACGCACATGACACGTGACAGGCCTGCCACAGACATGTCCCCAACGCCCAATTCACGGACAACACCCAACGCCACACAACCGACGCACACATGTCAGTGAAGTCACGCAACAGCAGGACACACCCCAGTGTAACAAACATGGCGTAGCACACAGCGGCGGCAACACCAACTAGGAGAAGCAGGGCCCCTTCGGGAAGAGGAACGCCAGTACCACACTGAAAAACCCATACCACCCTGCACATATGTACAAGACATATAAAACGGAACACCAAAGAGCACGGGGACCGACAACAGGTGGCCCAAGAATAACATTCACACACAAGGCCCAACGCAGAGCGGAAAGGCAGCCTGCCGCCCACACAAGGGAGAGCAGACAGCACTGAATGACCTTCCATTCCAACACCGAAACCACAGCCCTACAACAGAAGCCGGTGAATACAGCCATTGTCCAAGAATAGACCAACACAGGCATGCCGAGGAGACCGACCACAGGGCAGATAGCGCATATCACAGAAGCACACAACGGACGGGGAAGAAAGAAGAAAACACTCCCCCATGTCGGCCACATGCAAGTTAATTGGAAGGAGTCACACAGCACTGACCTTGAACTGTCTGAGAAGCATGTGGGAAGAGGGCCCGTGTCCTCCAAACAAGCCAACAGAACACAAGTCCTGTCTCCCTACGACTACACAGAGCTCACAGCAACCCCGGAGCGTGCACATTGCAGACTGCACACACAGCCGGAGCACGCCACCTCAACGAACCGCTGCGAAATGGCAACCGCAACACACCTACCCAACTACGCCGAACAGCTCAAGCTGTACAAAACCAACCTGTGCCATACATTGGGATGCGATCTCCTGTCCCTGCTGAACGTAAGTTACCGACTGACTTACCGCATCACATTGTTCAGCTGCGTCATGCCCGTCTTCTACTGTCGGAGGTGTCCCTACCAGCATCCCGTCGAGATATGCCTCTCCAACCCGGCATGTCTGAAGGCGGACCTGCTACCACTACTCCTCCCTCTGGACGCACACGACAGGGCCTGGTCTGCCTATGGGGGCATGGCGTATGTGGCCAACATCGCACCCGCACTGAAATGGGACCACTGTGCCTCCACACGACGGATCATCGATAACAGCTACATCGAATGTCACCCAGCATGCCCCATCATGGTCCTCCAAGGGACAACTTACGAACAACACCTTGACAGCCACCATCCGCTACATTGGCTGGCAAACATGTACACCACCAATGACATGGAAGCCCTGCTGGACGGCATCGCATACCTGACAACCTGTAAATACGTCGGACCACAACGCAGGTTCCCCGAGTGACCTATGATGTCCAACCCCGCACCCATGCTTAGCTTCCGCACGGACTGGCCAGTCACCACCACAACAGCCATACCAAACGACCGGCAACTGTAACCACACCATCAACGACATCGCCATGACATCGGATATGACCGGGACATGCACACTGTTCCCCATCACATCCAGGAACACCGCATGCATCGTGGGAGGCAGTGGCATGGGCTCTGTGTATCGCACCCACATGGACGGAACTGCACGAACAACCAGGACACGACATGGATCCAGCGCCCATGGACACACACACCGCTCAGTGGACATGAATAGGTCGCCTGGAGTCTGTGGGTGCTGCACCCCTCCCACCCCCGCCCCAGGAATCCCATACCAGGACCTTTGCATGGACGACAAGTGCATACAACAACAACACGACCCCAGTGACTGTGACATGTCCAGTAACCACCACAGTGCAACAACAAGTGGCACGCCGCTGCATGCACGCAAGCACATGCCCTGATGTCATCTCACATGCACGCGTGCATGAGGAACAACCGCAGCAAACCTGTCACATGGAACTGAGATGGACTGTGCCCATGATGCCAAGCGGTCTGGTAGGCTACATGTATACCGTCTGTGTCAAAGTCCGCAGCTCCGCAGCTATACGTAAATGTACATTAGCACAGCCTTGGCAAGCAGATGTCACTCTGAAGCCCACATCCCACATGCAACAGCCAATCACATGTAACCCCACACCCTATCCCATTTGCTATCATGCTCAGTAAATCCTCAACATGTATTCCGCTGCCAGTAGTGTCCACTATACTGCATCACAGAGGACTGAAGACTCAATATAATGTTTGAAACCAAAACTGTCTCCGCTGACTCATTTCACAAGTACGTATGAGAGAGGATGAGAGTATGTGAAGTACACGGCAGTCGTGACATGACCATGTAGTCCACTGGTATTGGATGTCAACGCAAATGAGTAGCACAACTGTGGAAGACACACATGTGTCGTGTGAAGTCGTATGGACGCAGTGCTCAGGTGGGTGGGTGTGACGGGTAGATGCGCACATGCCAAGTTGGAGCACGACGTGTTGGGAGGGGTCATGAACAGTACACCACCGCTTCCCTGGGCATTGTGAGAGGACACCTGTCGGGGGAGTGAACACGTGTGTGCACAGCAGCCGGGCACACGTACAAAGCGGTACCAGGCGCACCTCAGCCCACCCTCTGTGGACAAGCTGGATCCTGTTGTGCGCCCGCCATGCCCCTTGACAAGGCACACACAGCCCCAGTCGACCAGGTGTAACCCCAACATAGTCAATCCGCACAGGCGATACAGGGCACGGGATGGCAGTGGAGCATGGTGTGTGAGAGGTCTCCTCGCGCTCCTCCTGGTCATATCACGCAGGCAATAGAACCTCAACGTCTAGCATGGCACAAGTCAAATGGAAGTGTAGGGGGACGCACCACAGCACGAGCAGCACTGACGTCACGGGAGGTGGCTCGCACCATCCCATCCATTGCCCATTATACCAACCACGCCACATGCCATTGCGACTAAGTGCAAGCGCGTGCGCCACCACCCCGAGCCCTCCCCAGAGAGGCCAAAGAGTGAATGTGTGGGCCATCAGTCACAGACGGACGCGGCATGGCCGCAAGGGCAGCCACAGCCACTGGGTGTCGCAGGTGGCGGATCCGGAAGGCGAAGACTGTGATGCATAGTCCATGCAGGCCGGGTCTCCATTTGGGGCACCACGCAGGTGGACGGCGTCCCGCCACACATCATACCCTGAGACAGCCCACTCGTGCAACTGGACCCACACATACACTCCTTGCCCTCTCTGGTGCGAGCTTGGGGCTGCCTGTGCAAGCGCTAGCCTCGCAGGTGAGCATGCATATTGGGGGGCGAGGGGTGGACATGAGGGCTGGGGCGAAGATGACTGTATCACTGTCAGTTAGTACAAGGGATGACCCAGATGTGGAAAGGAAGAGACGTGTCCCGTGTGTACTGCAACTAGTCGCCAATCCAACTACCCCCCATGTCCGGAATGTAAGCCCGCACCTAGGCCCGCCCATCCGCCACATCGAACATACCACCAGCACGACAACCTTCCCATTCGAAACACTGACAGGGGGTGGCGACCAGTGAACAATCATGTGTAGCCTACCCACGCGTACATGTGGGCCCTCCATGATCCATGTCACCTGCGGCAAAGACATGACATGCGCAATGAGGGAAGTGAGGAGAGCTGTCCGCCCCACGCACAGAAGGTGCATCAGCTCCACAGACCCAGCAGCGAGTCCAGCAGGGGTCACATGTGCAGGGGCAGCTGTGCCTGGTGTGAAGGCACATGTATATAGACAGCACATCGACCAATGTGTAGTCTGCCCACATCCACAGTCCATCATCATGCGGACATAGGAATTGAACACAGGGCAACACATCTTAGTTGGTGCACCCACCGTGACCAACAATGCGCAATCATCGACGTACCCGCCCTGTGCATGGCCCCCCACCCAACGGAGGCACATCCAGTGCCACCATCCCACACACACAAGCCTTCCACGGAACATGCTGTGTCCAATGGTCAGTACAGAGTCAGCGCACATCTGGTGGATCCTGAACAGGAGACACATGCACACACATGCCAGCTCCCACTATGTACGTCTGCCACCTGGCACGTGCAATGTAACCTCTCACCTGTGACGTGTGACTGCAAGCACACAGCCGTCTTGGCATGGGGCTGTCAATGTGGACACCTGTCAATGTTTCGGGAGGTGTGATCCGTACAGTGCTGTACATAGGGTGCAGTGCTGACACCTACTACTGTCTCATATCCCCTCGTGCCACAGGTCCCACTTGTTTTGGCCGCTCAGCCTGTGCCCACATCGTCGTCGTCGTCGTGTGCCATACTCATCCAGCCTCGGAAGCAGTTCCATGCTCAGCAGACACTCATGTTGCCGTGGCGTTGCCGCTTGACGAATATGCAGTCAGTCCCCATCAGCACGCCCCGCAAGTCATTGGGGCCTAGATCCCCATGTGCATGCACATGGCAGTGGTATGTCTCACTAGCCATTGCCATTGTTGGGAGACCTGTGTAAGTGTATTGTGGCCGTGCCGTCCCAGCTTGACAGCTGGGCTGTGGCTCATGTGCTTGCTCAGTCATGTCAGTGATGTGTATGCGAAATTGCTATGTGTCGTGTTGCTTTGACATGTGTCCTCTGCAATTTCCCTAGGCGGAGACCGAACATTGACCGCCCATACCAATTGCTGGTGGACATGGACGATACAGAGGTTATTAGGAAGTTTCGGCTGGACAGGCCAACCCTGCATCGACTGTGTGCCATGTTAGAACCCCATCTCCGTCCCCGCAGGGTGTATCCGACTGCTGTCACCCCCACGGCTAAGGTGATGGCCGCCATGCATTTCTTCGCCACTGGGTCATTCCAGCACACAGTGGGCAGTGGAGGGGGATGTCCCAGCCCATGTTCAGCAAGGTGCTGAGGGATGTACTGGCAGCCATGATGCTGTACCGAAACAGGTACATCCGCTTCCCCAGGGCTCGTGAATTGGCGGCAGTGAAGGGTGCATTCTATGCCCTTGGCAGAATCCCACACGTCGTTGGAGCCATTGACTGCACACATGTTGGCCTTGTTCCACCACAGGCCACTGAGCACCTGTACCGCAACAGGAAGCACACGCACTCCCTGAATGTGCAAGTGGTGTGCCTTGCGGACATGGTGATCACCCACGTGTGTGCAAAGTTCCCAGGCTCGGCCCATGACGCACACATAATGCGCAACAGCATCTTGCCACGACTGATGGCCAATCTGCAACAGGATCGTGGCTGTATTGTCGGTGAGTATGTGGAGTGGTGTAGCGTGCTGGTTGTGCGATGCTGTCCCCTGTCCAGTTGGAATAGCAACGGTTCTCTGTGTCCCTCACACCCAGGTGACTCTGCGTACCCGAATGGGGCATGGCTGCTCAGTCCATTGAGGAATCCTCGCACTCCAGCAGACGATCGATACAATGAGGCACATGGGAGGACCAGACGTGTGGTCGAGCGTACCTTTGGCCTCCTCAAGTCCAGGTTCAGGTGCCTGGACCGCACCGAGGGTGCACTGGCGTACTCCCCACAGAAGGTGTGCCAGATAGTGGTGGCGTGCTGCATGCTGCACAATCTGGCCATTCGGAAGCAGATCCCCCTCATTGTGGATGACGGAGATCAACCAGGGCCCCAGCCCGCAGACCAGGACAGCTCGAGTGAGGAGGACAGCGGAGAGGAGGAAGCTGGGAATGTGCGGCAGCAGCTCATCGCCCGCTACTTCACTTGACGGTGAGTGTCCATGTACGACGGCTGATGTGGCTGTATCTGTGCAGGTGTGTGTGTGCTGTGTCAGGGTGGCCGTTTGTTCACTACGTGCTGTGTGTCAACGCTCCATGGCCAGGGTAGTATGCCGCTGTTGGTGACTGTGGCATTGTGCCCTATTGCTCTGTGCGATGTGTGTACATTGCTTGTAGTTGTTGACATGTACTGTGTGATGGGTGTGTGACACACTCATTGAATGTGCTCCTGTTCTGTCTCCCACCCCTAGGTCCCTACAGGCCCTCCGGATTCCATTGCCATGCCACGCATCAGGTGCCTTTCCGCCCAAGGTGGCCGTTGTATTCCGTACAAATAAAACACAGGGCACAAACAGCAGTTAGTGAAAAAGGTGCATTTATTACAAACTGTGACATGTGATTGTGTGTAAGGTGATGACAAAAGTGGTGCGTGCAGTGACAATGAGCTGTCGGTCATGGCTGCGTGATGCTCAGGGTGTACCCACTGGTTCTATGTCCATAGTCCAACACACACATGCCATCCAGATGGCTGTGTGGAGTGGGATCGTAGTCCAAGTCAATGCAGTGGCTGGTCAAGGAAGGCTGGCGGACGGCTGGCTGGCTGCCTCACTTGCGACTGGAGCGTGCGAAGTCCTCCCGGGAGATCTGTTTCCTCTTCGGACGGCCCCTTCCACGTTTGCGAGGGGGTGCCTGCTTGCGACATGCTGGTGGTTGAGGTGTGCTCACTGGCTGTGGACGCAGGGGAACTGGACACTGCTGCTCGACCCTGCGCCCCGGCAGGTGGTGGCGGAGGGGGAGCTGCTATCCCTGGCCGTGTCCTCACCGCCACCACCAGCTGGCCCATGAGGTCCACGAGTTGACCTATACGGGCGTCCATGGACCTCAGCACCCCCAGCACCTCCCGCGTGTCTGAAGCAGACCTGACCCATTGTTCTTGGGCCTCCTCATAGGCCCCAAGGACTCTGGCCATTTGAGGCAGGGCATGGCTCCCAGGGGAGGCTGGCGTTTCCCTGACCCTGCTCCTCCTACCAGTCCTGCTGCCACCGGCCTGCCCACTAGCCACATTGCTCACCACGGTCCTCGCTGTGGCTCCCAGGGTGGATCCAGTCGGCCGGGCCACCACCTGCGCTGGGGCTGGTGCCAGCGAAGACGTGGTGGTGGTGGCGGCGGTGGTGGTCGGTGCGGCGATGGTGGCGGTTGCGGCAGTGGTAGTGGCCGCAATGACCGTGGGTGTGGCCGCAATGACCGTGGGTGTGGCCGCAACGACAGTGGCAGCAGGGGGCTGGGACTGTTCAGCAGCCCTGGATGATGGGTTGGTGGGTAGGAGGGGTCCTGGGGAGCGGCTGGGCCCTGCCACACCAGATGGGCCTGCTTGGTGGTCCGTGTCCGAAGAGGAGGTGAGATCCTCCACATCCGTGTGTCCTCGTTGGGGGCTTGTGGGCTGGCTGTGCTGGCTGCTGTCTCCATCCCCAGCATCCGGCAGTTCGTCACCTGTGGAGAGAATGAGATTTGTTATTGTGTTGCACCTGGCGAAGTATGTATTTGTCGTCTGACATTGGCAGTTCGTGCAATCTCGTACATGGGTTTCCCGGAGGCGTGTGTGTGGCTGTGGCATTTGTAGTTGTGTGTGCTTGGCAATGGGACTGTGTGCTGTGCACATGTGGCATGGGACGGATTGGCCATGCCGATGGGTGTGTTGCTGTGCCCCTACTCATTGTGACTCTGGTGTATGCGGGCTCCTGGCCCATCCTGGGTCTGGTTTGTACTTTGCTTTTGGGGTTCAAATGGAACGCTTAGGAACGCATATGGCAACATGGGGGCCATGCCCCAGATTCGCATTTGGGAGGGAATATGCTTTTGGGGTTCAAATGGAACGCTTAGGAACGCATATGGCAACATGGGGGCCATGCCCCAGATTCGCATTTGGGAGGGAATATGCTTTTGGGGTTCAAATGGAACGCTTAGGAACACATATGGCAACATGGGGGCCATGCCCCAGATTCGCATTTGGGAGGGAATATGCTTTTGGGGTTCAAATGGAACGCTTAGGAACGCATATGGCAACATGGGGGCCATGCCCCAGATTCGCATTTGGGAGGGAATATGCTTTTGGGGTACATGCTGTGAGCCATGGGTGCTGAACGTGACATGTGTTGTGGCAGCATGACCGTGCATGGTTTGAGGTGTGTGCATGCTTGACATGGCCTGCATATTTGCTGTCTGTTGTGATTACTGGACATGGCATTGGACGCATCGTTATGAGTGAGTGATGGTTGTGTGTGAAAGCCAACGTATTGCAGTTGTCCCATCTCCTTGGTGTGCGTGCTGCCCTGTGCCATGTGCATCACTGCAGTGCTCGTGGGGGTGTGTGGCCCATGTTGTGTGTTGTTGCTCACAGTGTGACGTGCGCTTCATTGACTTCTGGCACATGGTTGGTCATGGGCATGTATCTTAGCGTGACTGCTGTATGTGTGGCAGCTGTGCGGATGACATGCCTTTCATGAGACTGGGGCTGACGGATGGGATGGATGGTATGTTGTATGTGCATGGTGTGTCTGTGTGTTTGATGGGTTCAGTGGTGTTCGTGTGCATTTCTGTTGTTCCGCTCTGTTGCGTCTTGTGTTGTTTGTCTTACATAGGCGTAGTTGTGGGGTGTGTGGTTGACAGGCAGTAGGGGCTACATGGACAGGACTTCAATGGTGTTTCGGTTGTGTGTGATGAGTTGCACAGTGGCTGCCGTGTGGTACTATTTTCAGTGTGGCTTGTGTATGCAGACGTGGCTCCTTGGGTGTTGCTATGTCTGTGATGGGTCATGTGGGGTGTGAGTCTGTTGTTCATGTCCGTGTGCACATTGTTCACTTGTTCGTGACGGTGGGCGGTGCTGCGTTTTCGTCTGCTACGTGACATGTCCCATGTGTTGGTCGTGTGCCGGTCCTCATGCCTCCAGTAATCCAGCCCTGTCCAGTTTCCCACCTGCAGGTTGTTCGTGCGTGCACTGTACTGGATGCCACATGGCTCTAAGCGGGGGGTGCTCCATGTTGCAGGTCTGTGGGGGTGGGGGGTGTTGTGGGTCGTGGGGGTGGCTGGACACCCACTGACACCGATTGCTGTGGACCGTGATGTCTGCCTTTCGGCTGTCGTTGTGCACTGCGGTGGCTGACACGTGGCTGTGGGGTGTGGGGGATGCTCCTCCTTGCTGTGCTGTGGGACTAGGGGCCTGGTGTGTGTTGTACTTGTGCTGTCCACCGTCCCACCCACTGCACTTTGTGTTCCTGCCACTTACCTGTTACTTGTCGGTTTGTGCAGCTGTGGCGGACACATGGGTGTGGTGGGTGCTCGTTGTGGCGCTTCTGGCATATTTGGGGACCTGTTGGTGGTTACGTGGCTAGCTGAATGTACACATGTCCCCACGCATCTTACAGTTGTTCTGTTTGGGCTGTGTGTGGTGGTGTCTGTTGCATGTGTGTGTCGTGGTATTGTGTGCTGGACATGGGGGTGTTTGTCCCTGGGAGCTGTGGCATGGTGGTAGTGCATGTGAGTACATGGCGGTGTGCTGGTATACATTAGTTTGTACTTACCAGCCTCCACTCCCCTGCTAATCCGGCGAGGATCTCGGGATGTATGATGACTCGCACCTTCTCCTCCCACGCTTTGAAGCTCTTGAAGAGCGCGGGATTCCCTCCGCCAGTGACGGCAGCCAGCTCTCTGTTTTTGCCCTCCTTCTTCTTGACCAGGCTCTTGACGTCATTCCACCGTTTGTTAATTTCGACTCTGTTCCTGGGCAGGGTCCCGACTGCATTGACCTGGTCTACGATCCGGTTCCACATTCTGTTTCTGGTGGCTAGTGGTGTGTGTTGGACCATGTTCCCATAGATTTGTGGGTGCACCTTGATGATCTCGTCGACCATGACCGTCAGCTCAATGGGCGTGAACTTGGGCATTCTTTGTGGTGCCATGGTGTTTGTGGTGCTGGTGCGGTGTGTGTTGTGTAATGTGCAGGGGGTTTGTGGTGCCGGTGTTTGGTGGTGGTGGTGGTGGTGGTGGTGGTTGTGATGTGTGCGTTTCTGTGGTGTGCTGCTGTCCTTGCTGTGTCACTGTGTCCTCTCCTCTCCTCTCTGGTTTGCAATGTAGCAAGGGGTTGTGGTCTGTGGGAGTGCTGCTTTTGTACTCACCTATGTGGGTGTGTCCTCATGGTCTGTTGTTTTCAGGTGTGTTGTGTCTGGGGTTCTGGCCTTTGTATTTTTTGTTTGTCCGGGGGGTGTTTTCGGGATATGTACTGTGCTTGTGTATTTGTGCGTGCCTTGCTGTGTGGACTTGTTGGCCATGTTGTGTGCTATTGGTTTTGTGTGCGGATGGTTTCTGTGCAGGTACGTGGGCGCCATGGCTTCTGCCGTGTCGATTCTCATCGGCGTTGTTTGCGCTGGCGGGCGGTATATTTGTGGTTTTTCCGCGCTCATGTCGGTGCGATCGTAATTTCACGTGCGGTGTGTCGGCCGTGAGGGCGGGCGGTTTTGTGTTGTCGTGCGTGTTTCCGTCCGTGGCAGGCGGTTTGTCTCCGACTCCGGACGTTGGCGGGCGGTATTTTGTGTGCTTTTCCGCCGATGGCGGTATTCGGTTTGTGTAATCGTAATGGCGTGGTCGGTGTTCAGGCGGTGTGTGCGGGCGGATTTTTGCCGCTTCCATGCCTGGCGGAATTATTTGCGCCGGGTATCGTAATGTGCCCCCTAATTTGTTATATATATATTTTTTATATTTTTATTTATATTATTGTTTTTTTTGCATATATGTATTTATAATTTTTTTAATGTTTTTTAACAATTTATAAGTTATTAAAATAATTATTTATAAATATTAAGTAAGTATATATATTATATTTTATACGTATATATGTTTAATTTATTTTTACATTATATGTATTATTTATAATTTTAAACATTTTAAAATAATTTTAACTAGGTTTCTTTTAATTATATGTATTATTTTCTTTATTTTACATTATTTTTTAAACATAAAAAAACCCGATATTTTTAACAACGATATTTTTGACAATATTTTTTTTCGATATTTTTGTACTTACCATAATGTAGATAGGACTTCGATATTGTGGACATCGATATTTCGGGCCCGATATTTTTGTCTTCTATATTTCTGTAGTCGATATTCTGTCAGTGATTCAACATAGAGAATACAAAACCACCAGTCAAGTGTGAAGTGTCAGGAGTTGGGTTCACAAATCTTTTTGGCCATGAAACAACGTTGAACTGTATTTTAAGGCTTGTGAGTCGGTCAACAAGGGGCTCTCCGCGCAGTAAAAAAGGAGCTACGTTTAGTCAACGCAGGGAACGAGATGAGCAAACCACAATGGAAGTTCATCGGACCGCAGAGACTAACTTCACCAGGAGACGTGATTTTTTGTCTTCGCTATATCAGCCTCGTGCTTCTGACGAGACAGGATATTTTGCCTTGAAAAAGCCCCCGGCCAATTGGCCTTTGGGCGAAACACGTGTCGGCTGTTTTTCTTTGCTTTCTTTTTTTTATTTTTTTATCTAAAGTTGCTTACACATGACAATAAAAAGATGACTTATTGTCCAACGAATTAGTATTTGAAACATTATTTACATATGAATCCTTGGATGACTAAGAGGGTACCAACCTCCAACAAACTATTACACAATGGAAGATAAACAAGCATCCTGTGATTGTGCACAAATAATTTAATCTCCCTGTGCCTGAAAATTGAGTGTCCGTCTGTAATGCAACTGGTGGTCATGTAAAGCGCTCTGATCCCTTCGGGTCGAGTGTGCTCTATATAACACTGCAAAAAAATAAAATAGAGAAAAACAGTCTTGTGGGAGCTGTGAGGGGGGCTGCATGGGGAGATTAGGTGGCGGCAAAGGTGCAAAAAAAATAATAAAGCAGTGTTTTGGGAGATGTGGGGGGTGAGCAACAATGTGCTTGGGACGAAGTGCCAATAAAGGCTGCATACTGGCCCTAGAGTGCATGCTGAGACTGCTGCTCACGCCTGCCGCAATTCATCTCCTAACCCTCAGGATGAAGAAAATCCTGCATTTACTGAAATGTGCCCATGAAATCCCTAAGCATTCCTTATTCAGTTTGTAAAATCATTGCTGTGCTTAAACTTTCTGAGCCTATTGCTTTGGGGCTCGTGGCTACATTAAACTACTATATTACAGCTTTTTAGAAATATTGTGTGCCGCCTGTGTGTCAAATAACAGCAAGCCTTTGCAAATCATGAGCGAGGTGTGCTTAGAAGGAGTGACCACGTGAGGAGGAGGAGGAAAGGGGAGAAACAAGAGAGGAGGGAGCAGAGATGGATGTGGCATAACGACCAGAGTGGCCGACTTTGAAGCTGGGGAACCAGGTTTGAGTCTCGGCGTCGGCTCCAGCATTCTGTGATTGTGTGCAAATCATTTAATCCCCAGTGCTTGAAAAATTAATGTGTTCATCTGTAATGTAATTGGCGGTCATGAAAGCGCTCTGATCCCTTTGGGTCGAGTTCGCGCTATGTAGCATTGCAAAGAAATAAAATTTAAAATAGCAGGGGTGGGGGGTGGATGGGTGGGGGTGCGACATGGGGAGATTAAGTGACAGCAGAAGCTTAACAAACACCGATGCAAACAGCATGGTAAACGAAGTGGCAGCCGCAAGCGTTTCATGAAGCTGGAGCAGGAAGTAAACAGAACCCTGAGCAGGGGTCGGATGTGACGTAACAGCCAGAGCGGCCAACCTTCAAGCTTCTGAACCAGGTTCAAGTCTCGGCATTGTCTTAAACATTATGTGATTGTGCACAAATCATTTGATCTCCCCGTGCCTGAAAATTGAATGTGTCCATCTGTAATGCTGGTAATGTAAAGTGCTCTGATCCCTTCAGGTTGCGCTATATAACACTGCAAAAAAATAAATCTAAAAAAAGCAGTGTTGTGGGAGGTGTGGTGGGTCATCAGCACAGGGAGATTAAGGGGCCGATTCCGATTCGGGCCGGAAATCTCTCCGACCGAGCCGGACCCGGAGAGATTTCCGACCGAATCGGACCCGTGCAGTCCGACCGAACGAGTACGATGCGCACGTATGCCATCGGACACGAGTCGGTCGGACTCCCATTGAAGTCAATGGGAGCCGGTCGTGCAACGCGTACGCAGGCTCCCATTGACTCAATGGGTGCGAGTCGGACAAGTGCGCCCCTACAGCGGGTACGCGGCGAAGCGGTCGCGCCAGTACACGCACAGGTAGAGGGGACCCATGGGTCCCCCTGTGTGCGACTCGCGCGGCTACGCGTACAGGGGGTCCGACACGGACCCCCAAAGTACGGCTCCGACAGCTCTTTCGAGCCGGAGTGCGCGGCTCGGTCGGACTGCTCGCGGCCGCATCGTACCTTACCCGGCCGGGGAACGTCTCCATTGCGCGGTGCGAGTCGAGTCCGAGCGAGTCGGTCGGTGCGGTTCGAGCCGGGAACGAGTCGGTCGGAGCGGTCGGGATGCCCGGACGAGTCGGTCGGCGAATTCGCATCGTACTCGCTCGGCCAGACCCGCGTACGATTCGGTCGGGAAACAGGGCTCCGAATCGGATCCGGTAAAGCCGAATCCGATTCGGAGCCCTACCGGCCGAGATCGGAATCGGCCCCTAAGTGGTGGTAAAAGCTTAATAAACACCAAAGCAAACAACACGGCAAATGAAGCGGCAGCTGCAAATGTTTCATGAAGCCCGTGCACAAAGTAAATAGAAAACTTAACAGGAGCAGAGGCAGGCCAACAAAAAAAGAGTGCTCTTGAAGTTTTGGAAATAACTTGAAGAGTAAGAGCACATGTAACAGGGGCAGTCCGCACGGGAGGATACAACAAGCATTTGCAATGCAATAGGTCTAACATTTGCGAGAGTTTAAGCTATTGGCATTGTAAATGTCAATGCCTTTTATTTATCTGTTTTGATAATTAACACATAAATAAAAGGCATTGTAACTTACAATGGCAATAGCTCAAACTCTTGTAAATGTGAGACCGATTTCATTTCAAAGAGACGTCTGCCATTGTCCCGGGCAGCTTGGAAAGTGAAAGCGCGCATGGTGCGCTGAATGTTGCAGGAATGCATGTCAAGCCTGCAGTTAGAGAAACTCATGAAAGAAAATAGTGCTTACAGACTAAATAAGACATACCGTGTAACAACAGAAGTAAAAGGGCCAGTCCTCATGGGAGGTTACAAATGAAGACAAGCCGGTATTAAGGAGGGACTAACAAGCCTATTTACGAATCAGAAGCCAGCATTTACAAAGGACAATGACACAAGCCAATGAAAAATATGGACGGAGAGTGGGCGGAGCTTCAAGTCCATACTCGAATACAGCATGCCTCGCAGAGCACCGCATGCGTTGCCCAGGCTCGACCTAAAAATCAAAAAGGACGGACTACTGAGCTTATTCACCAATCAAAAGACTGCATTTACAAAGAACAGTAAGAGGAGCCCATTGAAAAGACGGGCGGTGCTGAAAGCCCATATTCTAGGAACAGCATGTCTCAAAGAAACCGCGCATGCGCTGCCTAGGCGAGACCTAAAAACAGGAAATGCTATGAACCAAGCCCCACCCATTCCCTTCCTGGGAGTCATAAAGGACTTGGCTTAACAGCATCCTCCTTTTTCGTTTTTCCTTCCTCCTACAGGAACAAGGACATAGGAAGTGCCAGAAACGTTTCTGGGCTTGAGATAAACAATGGAGCATATTATATGTTTTTGATTAAGCCATGGCAAGAGCCAGTGATGCCGTGTTTAATTAAAATATTAAAGGAATGAAAAGCCAAATAGAATTAATTTCTGATGTCTCGTTTGATGTCATAAGAGCATCAGCGCTTTTGAAAGGTGACACAATTTCTCACAAATACATTTGATGTTGAAAGACTGGCGTACGGAGGCTTCCAGGAAACCTGCAGCTTTCAGGGTCCCGTTCCAAGGAGTGCAATTGTTTGGTTCAGAGTTGCAGGAGAGACTACATGGTCTCTTCAAGGAAAATAAACTTTCATGGACTCTTTCAGCATCAGCAACTGCAGTCGCTGCTGAAGTGGGGGGGGAGGATAATTTAGACGGTTATTAAGAAGGCAACAACAGTATAATCAGGCTAAGAAACAAGGAATAGGCTTTGGTCGAGGCCAACAAAAGCAGAAGCAGTCCTCTCCCCTCAGACATTTTGATCGATGTCTATAAGGTGAGTGTTCTCACAAGTAATGACTGGTACAAGGGCAACAGGACTCGGAGTAGCGCAGATTAAGTGATCTGGGGCATTATTCCTCTGTGATAGTTTCCTGCATTCCTCATCACTTCTTAAAAGTTAAACCCTGAGCTCAGCACAGAGAGTCTCACACCTGACAGTGAATACCTGAGTATATGGAAATTATTGAGACAATGGGGTGTAGCTTCCTAATCCTTAAGCCAGCCCTTCTGTAGCTGTCTTGGGGCTTCCTTAGTGTCAGATATAACATGTTACGTCTGTTGATGTCTCTTATAATGATGTCAAATAGGGAGGCTTAAAGGTTGTAGCTTACTTCTCTCCCTCTCCCCCCACTCATGGGAAAATCGGGCACTGGCACCTGTGCTCATAGATAGGGTAATACCGGCATGATAGATTACAAATAATTTCCTCAAGCCCTTTGGTCAGTAAGCTCAATTCAGTGGCTTTTCCACTGAAATATTGGCCTCTAATAAATCAGCGTTCTACCACTTTGCCTGAAAAAATACTTTGAAACTGTCATGCAAACAGTACTCTGCAATCCAAGGATCTAAAGCCGGCAGACAACATAATTCTAATCATGTGGAATTATTTCATTTTTTAATTGGCAATAAATTGTTATTTTCAAATGGTCATACGGAAGAAACTTGGTGGTATTATTCTTTTGAATTGTTATGACCTAAGCGGAGAACATTAAAGGGTTATTCTTAATGAAAATACAGTGTTAATTGTCAAATTTATTTTTGTAGCTTTTCTAAAAGCAGAAAACTCAAGTTGTCTTGAAGGCTTCAAATACCATCATTTCTGCAGTAGAACAAATGGAACAGATAAAAAATATAGCTTGTTACATATTTCTCTGATATTCAGCACTTCATTGCCAGCCCCTCCTTTCAGACACTCAAGGACATGATATCAAGGACAACACTTTTGTTTAAAAGAAGACTAGGGGAACGCAAGGTAGGAATTAGAGAATCTTCTTTATTGGTCATCCACTCTCCGACACAACTTGCCAACTGACACTGCCAACATTCTAAGGCAAGCTCCCTTGGGAATGTTCAACTGGGGAAGTTACAGGGGGGAAAAAGCGGGGCATACCAAAGGGAGAAACAATGGCAAAGGAAGAAGAGAGATTACAACAACTTTCTTAAGAATTAGACTTGTGTTCACATCAGAACTGCCTCAGAATCTTTCTGTGGCTGCTGCCACATCTAATTTGCTGTTTCCTACGTAGATCAAACTCTAACCGTGAACATTAAACTGTAATTTCCTCACGATCTGTGCTCCAATTAATCGTTACATGCAGACAGTCAGAAAGCACTTAAGTATACAGGTTCACAAAGCTTTTTTCCTGTTGTGTGCCCACGCAGATTGCCAAAAGTAAAAAGTGCATTTTGCGCGTAGCCACAATCAGAAAATATAAATGCGCCCATGTGACCTGATCTGTGCATGTACCAATTGCTTTTGCACATGCACAGTCACACAGGGTTGTGACCATTAAAGAGCCTGGTACATCCAGCATTCCCAAACTGCTGCGGTGGGTTCCATGCTCTCCCAGACAAAGTTTCATTGCAACATTTATATAACTCTTACTACCCCTATGTGGGTCGCTGAAGAGCTTGCCTACTTGGGCAGCACGCTACATTTTGTAGGATGTATGGTTGGAAAGATGTTGTCTTTGTTTTGGTCCTGTGTGGGAAGTGTTTCCATGTTGTAGGCGAGGACCACCGAGGTGTTGTTTTCGCCGTATGGGATCAGCACTTAGCAGTGTGATGGATGAAGAAGGGCGATAGATGGGCATACAGTTTAGGGTTTTTCAGTAGGCTGGCAGCTTTGAGCAGCTCTGCAGGCACCTTTTTGCTATTTCGTATGATCATAGTCCACTTAGCTAGTTAGTTCACTGGGTTGTCCAGAGATATTTTGTTTAAAGTTTATGGTCCTGCATAGGCATAGGCTAGAGGGAGAAGTGGTGGAGAGATCTGATGGGATGTTAACATCATCTCAAATCTGATAGTCATTGTGAGATGCCAAGAAGTGGCTGTAGTATGTAGGTAGTCGGGACCTGCAGTGGTGGACTAAATAGGAGTTCTCCTTTGGCCAGCGGTATATGGCATGTCTCTTCAGTTATTCCATGCCTGTTCAGATGGTAACGGGGGGTTTATTGCAGTGGACTAGTACACTGATGGGTGAGGGATATGACACTTAGCAGTTTGTCTTATGTGAGCAGAAGAGTGTGAAGCTGTAAAGGGAATTGTTAGGCAGCCGGGATGAACTACAATGGTCTGACTGCTGAGTGTTAAGATATTAGTTTTTGTGTGGGTTATATATTGTATTGTGATTACAATATATAGCACTTACTACCACAGATGAGGCATTGTTGTGCTTTACGCTAGGCAGCATGCTGCTCCTAATCTCAAGTTTTGTATTTTTGTAGCTATTGTTGGTTATTGGGATCATTCTTGTGCATTACCAGAACCATTCCACGATTTTACTCCAGTTTCTATGTGGTAGATTACATTAGTATGAAATTAAGTGTGATACCTAGTGGTAGGTGGGAGGATGGGAATTTGTATGCATTGGTTGGGGTTATTCATAGAACTATAGGAGATTAGGTATTGTTTGGATGCAGGGCTATGATTCTAAGGAGAGTTTTAGATCTTTGAAATAAGGTATTGGCAGTTTGCAAAGGTACAATGATGGGGACTAAGGCAAGCGTGCATGTGACTTAGAGTAGACTGCTCGGAGAGAGGAGAGATGCAGAGGATGGAAAGGAAGTAGAGGATAATTTGAAGGAAAAAGGAGAGTAGACAATCGGAAGTTTCAAGTCAAGGTTGTTTTATCATGCACATGCAGTGTTTTTAGGAATATTGTGTAGGCTTTTTGAGATATCATGCAAAACTGCAAAAGGAAACATTTATGGGCATGTGTTACAATACCACTGTATGCCATGGGAACCCCAGCGTTCACACACACCACCATCACCACTTATAAGGTGATCTTCTGATTGAAGGGTAACTTTGAAAGGTGGGAGAGATGTTTTTGGCATTACAGACAAAATGATATCCAGTTCATTGAGGTGAGATGAACCCACTGGTTGATGGCAGATCTAAAGTATTCAGGCGGTATGACTGATTTTACCCAACATAAAAATGAGTTTGATAGTGGACAATTTAGTTCATTTTATAGCATGCAGTTGCACATGCAGGCAAATCAGGACACACCTTGGTATCGTGGAGCGTTGAGGTAGGGTTGGTACGACATCACTCCACAGTCTTAACATTGCTTGATGGGATAGAAGCTTGAGCGCACCACCTAAATGCCCTATGTGCAACAGCCTTAGAACATTGAGAGATAGAACCCCCTATATAGATTGGGTTTATAGCTCATGGCAGAGGCTCTGCAAAGTTAAGTTCCAATTCCAGGTTTTAAAACCTCCAAATAGCATGGAAGATGGCATTTTTGCAGAGGTTAAAAGTAATTGCCTTCGCCAGTGACTGGGTGCATTCACTCCATTCCCTCCCCATGGCAACTCCCCCATCAATATCTGACTATAGTTACTCGGACGGCTCTTATGTCCCTTCCTACTCAAATCCCCCTCGCCAAGACCCCACCTCGTCTCGCACACAATGAAAATCTGTTTGCGGTTGGCAGGTCTGTGTACACACTGAAATATTTTGTGCATTACTTGATGCTAGGTTGCAATTTATTGTAGCACTTGCCAGACTCCATTTGGGGGCCAGAGGGAAAGTAGGGGCTAGTAGGCCTCAACGGTGAGGGTTGTGGTCGTTTGCCTGTGATGTCCTAGAGTCTGCCCTTCTATGGCTTTGCAAACTGGGCCAAGTACAACCATTTCCACTTTACTTTCAGTGGTAGCAATGCCGAGCAGTCACAGAAGAGTGGGGGTGCTCGAGCTCACAGCTCAACAATCAACAATTCAATAAGTGAATGTCCAGCTCAGTGCTTATCCTTACAAGAAAGAAAGTACTTAGTAAGTGTCCCTTGCTTGGCGCTGGGCCCATGCTAGGGTCAGCCACGATTGGGCCTGACGACACTGTGGGCATATGCAGCCCAGGCTGGTCAAGACTTTGGCTGCTGCAGTCCCAATTGGGCTGGGTACAACGTTGACAGTCGCAGCCCCCTGATGCGCTGATCATCTTGGCAGTTGTGGTCACGCACAGGTTGATCTTCCACTAGGTAGTTGCGAACACGCACAGTCCAATCACATCTTGATCAGGCTTGGCCAGGAACTGGCATGCAGAGTCTCCAAGCCCGCTAAATCTCAGGTCATACAGATCGCTGTTCAGCAGTCCTCTCTTTTAGGTGCTCCCCAGACAGTGGGGATCCACTGCACCTTGATTCTTCCTGGACAAACACTCCTCCTCTCTCAGCCGGCAGGGAGGCTTCTAGGTGTTTCAAGACGGGTAGGCACCTCATTCAGCAAGAGATACAGACCTCGTGATGTCCCTTTACCTCTGGGAGAATGACTGTCAGGCAGACACTAGCACTGCTTACACAGCAGTCCTTGGCGTACACTGTGGCGCACTCTTTTTTGGCCATCGGGGACTTGGAATAAGAATAACAAGTAGAGGCCCACTTTTATATAAAACTGGCAGACAAGAGATGCAAATCCATGTCTGAAACTGCAGAACCTGTTGAGGGTGGTTCTTATTTCAAGTGTCCTTTCCACCAGTCGCAGCATTTGTGTAGATTGTTGCTTCTTCCATCAGGAACTCCCACGACGGAGGCACAAAGAGGTGGGAGGTTTCTTCATCTGGCTTTCATCAGCCCTCTGAAGGCATAATTAGGGAAAGATAAAAGAGCAGGCCTGACCTAAAGCTTTCCTCACCTTGTGTTCAGGAAGACTAATCATCAGCTCCTTGTTAATCAAGAGACCTAATTGAATATCTAAATGAGCTTTGTTTCCACTCCCCTCACTACACTGTCTAGGTCTCTTCCCTTCAGCTTCAGAAATGAAAGCAATACATTTCCAACATTTGGTGGCACAATGCCCACCTCCATCTTGAGCATAGCCAAGCCAGGCGTTTCCAGAATGGAACCCACAGGCTCCATTACTTTGGCTCACTCACCCACACCCTGCATGCACCATTCAAGCAATACATGTGTTTTACATGTTCCCAGAATGGGAACTGGGTAAGTGCATAGGAGCAAACCTTTATGTGATTGGGTCAGTAGGCCTCCACTCCAGAGACTCAGATAAAAAGTTCTGATTACACGATGGATTCTAAAAACATGATACACTACCATTAATACTTTGTGCTAAACCTGTGCCAGAGACAGTGTTCCACTGTCAATAAAGGAGGACACACATGCTTTGTGCGCCCCACCTGGTCACATAAGTCCAGGAACTACTCCTGTCAGGAGAAGGCCTAGGCCTTTGTGTACAGGCGTAATTAGTGTGACAACGGGGCCAAAAATCAAAAGGCAGTATCCCAGATGTAATTGAGCCCTCGGGCAGTGGAGAACAACTGTGCTCCATGTAGAGGATATTTCTATCCCAACAGCTCTGTTTCCTAGTATTCAACACAAACAAACACTTTTCTGGACACTGGTAGACACTGTTCTTTTGAACAATGATTACCAGTTTCTCTGATTATAGGGCCCTTTAATAGTGATCGTGGTGCAATTTCAGTCTCCACTGATAGTCTTCTATTTTTTTTTCTTTTTTTTATTGGTATAATCATCCGCTGCACATATCAATATGTGATTAATAACAATACATTTTATATTCAAATATTAGTATCCTCTAATAGTTGATTGACAGTCTTCTAGAAGATTTGACAGAGATTTCATGTTGATTACTCGGGCAATTTCATTGAAATTCATAGATGCCTTTAGGTAGTGTAAATTATGGAGCTTGTTCATGTTTATAAATAGGGGCGGCTCATCCGCAAAGGCGGAGGAGCGTCGCCCCACTGTTCTCAGAGCAGTTAAAAAAGGAGAAATAAAATGATAACACTGTTATTATCATTTTATTTTTCGTAGCTGCGAGACTGGGTTAGGGCAGGGCGGGGCTGGTGTCACAGGAGGAGGATTGGTGACACTCTCTGAGTTCGCATGACGGTTTGGCCAGCCGTCTTGGGCCGGCCAAACAGTCATGCACACTTTGCATGTTCCCCACCAGGCTGTGCATTACAGCCTGGTGGGGAACATGCACAGGCTCACTGTCCCCGTCTGAGCGCCGAACCACGGTGCTTAGACCAATCCCAACACTGCAGTGCAGCGTTGGGATTGGCTTAGGGGAGCCTGTATTCTTCCTTCTTCTGGGACCCGCCAGAAAGAGAAGCAACGATAGAGAAGAGACGGCGACCGTGAAGAGGTAAGTGTTTTGTTCAGATTTGTCCTTTTGTCAGCCCCACCTCTCCCCCCCACCCCGCCACCCCCGTTCCCTGCCAGTTGCCACTGTTAATGAAGAACAATTTCAGAGCAATTTTGTGTCTGCTTCAGGCTATTCTCACCTATCTAGTTTTTCCAAATTGTGTTAAAGTGCTAACCCATAAAAAGTGCGTTTCTAATCACTAGTCAGTTTATCCAAAAAGTCGGCCAAACGACCTTTGCATTTTGAGAAACTTTCTTTCGAAAAGGTTTATACACTTAAATGCCTTTATGTGTGTGTTGTACCAGGTGCTCAAGAATATCTTGATAACAAAAACCTCACTCTTTTGTTTCAGGGTTGGCATGTGGTAGCATCTGACTTCAACTGGTTCCCCGATACGTCTCGAAAGAAGGGTTTGCTATCTCTGCCCTAGCTCAGTATGCTTCATTTATGCCAGGGAAGGTTTTTGTTCCTAATCCGATAAGGACACTGCCCCTCGTTTGCTGATCAAAGGATCAGTCTGGTGCACTAGTAGGCAGTGGCTTTTCAAGGTTGTCAGGGATCCTTATCCAAGCTTGGAAAATGTGCCCTGCTGCCCACCTGTCGGGTTGTAAAAAAAATAATAAAAAATCATAATTGCGTACAGTGGGCCACTCAAATCCTTGCTCCTCAGTGCCACAACACCTCCTGCACTAATGCCAGCTATGCCCCTGCTGCTGGTGGCACCCCAGGTGGTTGCTTAGTCTTGACTTGCTCTAGAATCAGCACGTATTTGAAGTGTGTGCTAACGAGTCTTTTCGCTATAGCCATTGACTTCTAATGCATATACACAAGACTGGAAACAACTACGGTCCTCATTACATGTTGTGCGGAGTGATCTTTATGGAGATGATTTAACATTTTCTTAGGGCATGAACAATGGGATTACATTCAGTGAATATCTTTATAATTCTGGTGCTGCATATGATTTATTTTGGAGTTTTATATAGCGCGAACACGACTCAATTCGGGTATCGGAGCGCTGTACAAATAGCCATCAAGTCACACAATATCGGTAAAGAAGAAAAACAAATAACCATAGATTTACATATATACAGTGTATCGTTAAGCTTAACAGTATTGCCCATTCTATTCCTAAAACTGGTAGTCAGTAATGGGTTGGTAGTGCCGGGTCTGGTACTACCACCCAATTTTTACAGGGAATTCGTAATGAGGCCATAAGTGGCCAAGAAATAGCAATGTAGTATCTGAGAGCAAAGTATGATTTCAATTAATTAAATTGGCATTGTATTAGCATCTTAGCAAAAATGTTCACTTGTGATGGAATACAACATATTTCTAGTTTGAAGAACAGGAGCCCTCATCTTTGTTGAAGCACGGAGAAACGGACAAGCAGTAGACTATACTGCAAATGGGCACACAGCTATATCATGAACCAGGAAAAGCTGCTTCCCCTAGAGTTAGTAGTACCCTGTCCCCTTGGTTTTGAGGGGTTGCTCTCGTCAATTCATTTCAGACAGTTATATCATGCCATTGCTCAACACTCTCCAAAGAAGTCGATAAAATATACAAGTGAAACAAAAACAAGGAAGTTTATGAAATGTGTGATGGCGATGAATCGGGTAATTGCTTACAAGTATGACAATGGAAGAAGGTATCAACGGCTGAGAATGACAGCAAAGAATAGGCCGATGCCTAGTGGGAAAGAGTCCTTCCTACATTGCTGGATCTTCCACTTTTGGTGCTTCCATTACTAGAGACCAAGAGAACATGGCAGCCATCTTTGATCCACTAAGTTGAAAGCTAGTGTTCTGTACAAAAGGGACTACTACATATGATGCTAATAAACCTAGTGTTGTCACTGCTATGGGGAACATAGAATACAATAAGTGACACTTCTGCAGCCACTCCAAGTAGCAGAGCGTCACATCCATTTCAATGTCAGACTAGAGAGGCTTACAAAACTCAGTGTTTTACCTCGTGGTGCTTTTCCTTGCGGTCTCTGAAAATTATATGGCGGAAAGGCTGCCATCAATCAGGCATGCCTTCTGGTGTACGTTGATTGACAGCACTGTAGTGGATGGGTTATCAGTCAAAGATTTTCAACAGCAGACCCATTGAGACTCTTATCACTAGAAAATCGCCCCTTTGCCCACTTGTATACAAGGCAGTTGAACGGTGAGTTTAGCTGGGCCAGAGCTGATTTAGTGGAGCGCTCTTGCCCCAACAAGCTCTAAGGCCCAACGTCTTTACTTCAGAAAACTGAGTAGGCACTGATCCAGATGCTTATTGGGAAACGGGAGAAGGCAGCAATCTTGTGGCATGTTTTGGGAAAAATAACTTAAAAAGATGACAAATGAACATTTATTCTCCATAAGAATTGTGAACAGCAGCTGAGAGGACCTTGTGGTCCCCAGTCCAGGACAGCGCAGTTTGATTTGACACACCTGTAACAGGACCCCTCCAAAGCAATGCTTTCCAAACCATGACACCATTTTTAGAACAATTTTTTCCAGCCCACCTATCTTTAAAGGACATGAGGCATGGGCGATTTTGTAATGTAATAACAGCAATTGTTTGTAAATGTCACGACCTTGACCAAGCCCTTTCATATCGGGCTGTGGCCAATATATTGATCTGCCCATAAAAATGGTAGAAGATGATTGATCTGCACTGGAGTCAAGGGGGGTGCTGGCCTTTGGCATCCGTTCACTGAAATTGCAAGACTTCTGAAAAATATTGATGTTGATACAAGTGATTTTAGCAAATCTGAAAAATCCCTTCTGCACTTAGAGTATGGAGTAAGGCCTCCCATACATTTTTGTGCCAAAACAAGACTCAGCAGTGCATATTGGAAATATTTATATATATATATATAGGGCATTGGAGCACTTAATATGAACACCATATTATATTACACAAGGGTCGGAAGCTCTTTAGTAGAAGCACGGGAGATTAAGTGATTTGCCCAGAATCAAAGGATGTTGAGCCAACATGTTGAGCAATGCCGGGTTCAAACCTGGTTCCCCAGATCCAAAGTTTGCAGCTCTGTCTGTTGGGCCACATTCGTATTTCTCAGTTTATGTGTGAAAGTTATACACAAGTGGTATGGTTATGTATTATTATGTATAGTGATTACATTCTCTGTTGAAATAGCTTTGTGAAATTATAAAACAGAAGCAATGAATACTGAAAGGTTCACCTGGAGTCTTTCTTATGAATACTTGCAAGGGTTTGTTTTAAAACTGTACTAAGGGACATTGTTTAGCACCTTTGCACAGGTGCACAAACTGGGCTAATCATTTTGAATATTACTTACACATAGACCAGAACTTTTGCGATCCACCAAACATTTGCTCGTGCTACGTCAGTGGGTCCTGACCGACAGTTTGGGAAACAGTGTTCCTGAGCATTCAGTCTGCAACCCCCCCCAAATAAAACCCGAATTGACCTATTGCAGCTGCCACTCCTATTTGAGAACGTTACGTCATGCTCTAGCCCTAGCAAGAGCCTGATTGTGCCCGTCGCAGTTTCCTCATTTCCTTACTTTTTAATAATTTCCTTACTTTTTAATCATTAGCCCTCATTGATCAGACGCAAGGACATCAAGTTTTCATCTGGCATTGCCCACAACTATATGTTACTGGAGAAAATCTGGATCTATCCCAATGTCCAACCGCAGAGGCAATTTTCTTGTGAGGTCAAACTTAACCACGAGGAGAGTTGCTGTGATCTTCGTTTACTTCAAATGGAATGTTCTTTGCTAAAAGTTCCACTGTGTTGGTAATTGTGAGTGGAAATTTTATCTGCAGGCAGTTACTCGCTGACTGATTGTTGGAAGACCACACTTGAGTTTATGCTCTTAAATAAACACCCCTCAAGACTTCACGGATCCCTTTTCTACAACATAATTTTGGCAATGAGCTCCCAGTTCAGTGACTATAATTGCTTAAAACTCAACATGGTTTCTGTGATTCTGCAGATGGACAAGGCCACAATTACGAGTGTCAAGCTAAGTGCTCTTTCTATGGCTTAACCTGTCTTGGGTTATAGGAGGGCTCATGTTGGCAGTGTTCTTGGTTCGGCTAGTGATTTTTTTTTTAATATATTAATATTCCTGGATCTGGCTTCATGCTAAACTGTTTCTGCGATTGTGACAACACACACTTGCATTGGAATCTGCAGACTTGTGAGCTGCTACACGCACAGACCTGAGAGAGCCAGTACCTTTCGCTCGTATTGATATTCACAGACTCGTGAGCGGCTAGACATGCAGATCCGCAAGTGCTAGTATATTTCTCCCTGGGTCCATTTGACTCTTCTTTGGGGGGAAAGTGAATTAGGGGTTTCTCGTGCTGCATTGAGCCGCACTGCATTACCTGGAGCGCAGGAGGAGTGGGCGCTTGTCAGCCATTAAATTTGTAAGCATATTGGAGCATGTTGGGGCTTCATTGCACGTCACTTGATCGGGCCATGTTGACTTAATTACATTTATTAAAGGAAAAGCCCTCGTCCTATTTTACATCACTACTTTTAGAGGAATAATCCTAAATGCCCTCAAACCGTTTGTTTTATATCACTACTATTATAGGAATTATCCTCACCAAGAATAAGCAAGGCAGACTTCTACAGCTTTGGAGCTTTTATTCCCCTGTTCTTTGTTATAGTTTGTTGTCAGGGAGGTGTCTTCAATAACTCCACCACCTCTCTTCCTCTCACAACCTGGCAATCCGCCAATGAATAGGAGGAGTAGGTGGATATTTTTGACAATTATCTGGAGGCACTTGATGGCCAGGATGTTCGACCTAACCGGAAAAGGGCAATTTTATAAAGTACACTGGGTAAAGTAGGCCAACATATTTTTAAATATTTGCCTCCGGCTACGCATCAAGATGGTCAGCCTGAAGCAAATGTGTATTGTGAAGCAAGAAAGCGGGTAGAGATGAGGTTTCTTAAGGGAACTAATGTGGTTAGGAGAAGATACAAATTTTACACACAGCCACAGAGATCCGGAGAATCTGTTTATGATTTTGTAACTAGTTTACGAAAATTGTCTTTCAAATGCCAGTTTGGGGGCAATGACAGATGAGATGATAAGCGATAAGTTGATTGTGCAATGCAAAAGTAAGAAAATGCTGGAAAGATTGTGGGCTGCTAAAAATCCATCCTTAAATGATGCGATTTAAATAGCTAAAGTAGTTGAAGAGCCTGAGTATTGCATGCGGGAGATGGAACGGAGGGATTTTAGAGGAGTAAACAAAGTGTTGTATGTGGGCAAATTGGAAGGTGATGTGGCAACAACTTCCAAGGCTGGTATTAAGATGTGGAGAGGAGCTTATAATAATAAAAAATATAGTAAAATGTGTAACAGGTGTGAAAGCAATAATCATACCTCTGAAGTTAAGAAATGTTTTGCCATTGGAAAGAAATATAGAAAATGTGGGCGAAGGATCACTTTGCCAGGATGTTTAGGGATTCTGGAAAGGGAAAAGTGGTGGTGTTAACGGAGGAAGAAGTATGCTTTGAATCAGCTAGTGCAAGTTCAGATAGGGTTTTGTGTGTGGGCAAAGGTGATGGTGGTCTGGGTCGGAGGAATAGATCAAAAGCAGCAGAATTTGTGATGAGGAACAAGAAGGTGGAAATGATGGTTGACTCTGGTTCATTATACACTATTTTGACCAAAAGTATGTTTTTTTTGCCCACCAGCCGCAAGTGAGATTTCTACCTAAAGACATCAACTCTGGTGGGTGTTCGAGTGAACCAAAATGACATTGGCTACTTGCGTTTGGATATAGAGTTTAGAGACAGACTAATAAAAGGAAAGGTGTATGTGACATAATCAGGGCCACCTATCCTGGTTGGTTTTATCAGTATGACCTACATAATATTAAATCACCTGTTCCTAATCAGTTGATGCTGGTGAAAGACACAACGCTTAATGATATAGTTAATTGGGCTAAATATGTGTTCAGAGGGGTAATGGGAGAGTTGAAATGTTATGTACATAAGATAAGGGTGATACAAGGGGCGATACATGTATGACAAAGTTAGAAGGGTGCCAATTTTGGCGTTGATTAAATAAAAAAGTTGTTGGATGACATTTTGAAAAATGTAGCGATTGAAACATCGAGTTGGAATTCTCTAGTACTTATGATGGAGAAAGCTGATGGGAAATTGAGATTGTGTGGATTTAAGAGGTTTTAATCAAAATACTGTGCCAGATAACTTTCCCCTACTGAATATAAATGCAATAATTTTATTGCTTACAGGGGGAAAATTATTTTCTAAATTGGATTTCAAGCATGCATATCACCAAATTTGGCTCCATGATCAGTCCATGTCTTTGACGGCTTTCATAACAATAGACCACATCTTTCAGTTTACCAGAATGCTGTTTGGTTTGTCATCAGTGTCAAGTGTCTTCCAAAGGATGATGAGTGAGGTGCTTAAAGGCTTGGTCAATGTCATAAATTTTCAAGAATATATTTTGGTGTTTGGAAATAGAGTGGAAAGGCACAGTATTGCATTGAAACAGACCTTAGATAGAAGTGCAGAGTCAGGTTTAACACTTAGAAAAGAAAAATGTGTGTGAATGAAGTTGAATACTTAGGTCACACTGTCTGCTGAGGGTGTTAAACGAAAGAAAGATTTGATTTCTGCAATACATTTGCACCAGCGCATCAAGATAAGGATCAATTGAAATCTTTTCTTGGTTTAATAGAATATTATTCTAAGTTTGTCTGGGACTTTGCGAGTGAAACTGAATCTTTAAAGGTATTAATGAGGAAGGACATTAATTTCACTTTGGGGTGATGCACCACAGATATGTTTTGACAATATCAAAGAGGTGGTGTGCAAAGCAGGTATCCTGGTTCCTTTTCATACAAAACAGAAGACCATTGTGACTGTTGTTGCGAGTGCCACTGGCATGGGGTGGGTTTAATACATATTTATTGCTCTACTCAAAAGACTGTTGCTTTTGCCTCACATTCTCTTACCACAACAGAGTGACATTATTCTGTGATTGAGAGGAAAGCCCTTGCAACGCCTTGAGGGTGGAATATTTCAGATCATATGTGTGGGCCTATCCGATTATTCTTCGCAATCGAAATCCTTTAATGAAGATATTGTCTCCAGGAGGAGCTGGGAAGGGTTCCGCAAGACTTGCTACGTTGGCGTCTTGTTTGCAAGAATACAGTTACACCATTGAATATATACCAGGCTGGAGACATGTTTAAGGTGATTGTCTATCTCGCATGCTGTTGGATTGGGAGTGTGTGGATAAGGAAGTAGTGGTTTGGAATTAGAGGGAAGGAGCAGTAGCAAGTGTAAGTGATGTGGTTCAGTGGAGTCATGGAGCTGGAGTGATAGGGCTTGGTTGTCTGCAATCGATGGTGATGAAGTATTAAAATATGTAATTCAAATGATTGTGAAAGGGGGGAGACGAGAGAGTACTTTGTCTAATGTTCTGAGACCCTATGGTAAAGTGTTGGATGAGCTATCTGTGATGGGTGGTAAAGTTGTGATGCAGGGTAAAATAAATTGTACCGAATAATGATGTACGGGAAATACTTTTTGAGATGGCACACGAGGGACATCTGGGTCAAACTGTCACTAAGAAAAGGTTGAGAATGTAATTTTTGTGGCCAGGAATGGATAATGATGTGGTATCTTGGGTGGAGCGGTGTGTTCAATGCAAAGTGTGTGAAAAGAGACTCGAAGTGAGTTGTCAGGCAGGTTTGGGCACTCTCTGTGACCCTGGAGAGTGTTGCATAGTGTGTGTGTGTTGATTTCATTGGCACTTCACTGTTGAACCTCAGGGCTCTTGCTACAATGGTTCTGATGAATTTAAAAAGTTTGGTTGATGTTTTAAAATAGGACTTCAAACACTTGTTGAGCGAATTATTTTTATTCACAAAATTCTATTATTGATAAAATATTGTTTTATATGAATTGGGATGCATTCATATTTTCATCATTGCTTGTAGTTAAACATGGCAGTATTCAATGGTGTTCATTTTGATTCATCATGCCCAATGCAGTTCGGGTCCTGTGATCCTTCATCAGGGGTCTACGATATAAATGTACATCAGCACCGCTTCAGTTACCTATTTGAATAGAGTACATTATGATAAAATAAACCATGCTAAATAAAAAGAACCTTGTGAAAGTAGCTCATTCTAATTGTGGTGGAATCTCATTGCCAGCCGTCTGACCTTTTAGCCTGCAAATCAGACTTTGATACTGTGATTTCAGAAGGGTGACAACCTAAAACCTATGGTGCTCAGCTGTTCCACATGGAAAGAATGAAAGTAATACTTGCACGCATGTACCCCAAACAAATCCTCTAATAATGATGCTGGGTTCAACTGTGTGCAATTTACTGCCGCGTGCTTCTTGCCTACTTAGGGGCCGATTCCGATCTCGGCCGGTAGGGCTCCGAATCGGATTCGGCTTAACTGGATCCGATTCGGAGCCCTATTGCCCGACCGATTCGTACGCGCGTCCGGGCGTGCGAGTACGATGCGAAATCGCCGACCGACTCGTCCGGGCGTCCCGACCGCTCCGACCGACTCGTTCCCGGCTCTAACCGCACCGACCGACTCGCTCGGACTCGACTCGCACCGCGCAATGGAGATGTTCCCCGGCCGGGTAAGTACGATGCGCGCCGCGAGCAGTCCGACCGAGCCGCACACTCCGGCTCGAAAGAGCAGTCGGAGCCGTACTTTGGGGGTCCGTGTCGGACCCCCCTGTACGTGTAGCCGCGCGAGTCGCACACAGGGGGGACCCATGGGTCCCCCTACCTGTGCGTGTACGGCACGAGTCGCTTCGCCGCGTACACGCTGTAGGGGCGCCCTTGTCCGCCTCGCACCCACTTGAGTCAATGGGAGCCCGCGTACGCGTTGTACGACAGGCTCCCATTGACTTCAATGGGAGTCCGACCGACTCGAGTCTGATGGCATACGTGCGCATCGTACTCGTTCGGTCGGGCTGCACGGGTCCGATTCGGTCGGAAATCTCTCCAGGTCCGGCTTGGTCGGAGAGATTTCCGGCCCGAATCGGAATCGGCCCCTTAGTGTTATAACGGACAGCAGGGAATTCTGTCGTGATAAGAAGTTTAAATGGAAGTATACCAACATAGAAAACAACCTGTGCTGTCCTGAAAATGGAAACGTCTTAGTGTCGGAAATGAAAAGTGCTTAGGCTGGAGTAGTGATTCACCAGGGGGCCACAAGTAAAACTGTTAAGAACGGTTCCCTAAACTGTTATGCAATACCCAGTCACAAACACAGAGGGCACTCCTGTTGGCCCATTGGTTTGATTCCTTCCTAATCGCCAGTGCTTAATTTGAGCAGGCGGTTTCCGGTGCTCGGCACCGGCACTTAATTATCAACACTGGAGGTTGACATTCTGCCACAACAACAGTTAATTATTAATTCAATATACATTAAAAATGACTATTACGTGCCGCCCAAGCCATTCTTTTAGCTTTGGGGGCCTGAAATAGTCGGAACTGTCACATTTGTAAGAGTGCGATAGTTAGTACTTGTGTTGATTCTGCCATTGGCAGCATGACGGGGCCAATGTGTGCTGCAAGCTGCAGTGGCCTCCTGACGAGAGCCCTAGCACTTTTTTTTTTTTTTTACAAATTAAGCACTGCTAATCGCTATTAATGAAGTTCTCTGAACACGTCTGTCAGGGAACACAGTCAAATAGTTCAAGCGTGCAGGACCCATGAGGATTATCTATAAACCGTGCCATATATGTGTTTTTATCTTGTAGATCTAATTGGTAATAGATACGCTTGACTCCTGCCCCTTTTCTAAAATCCCACCCTTTCCTTTGACTCAAATATAATGTAGCTCAGTTTACTGGTCTCCCAATTTCACTGCAGACTGCGCCAGTACGGGCCGATCCCTTCATGTTCCAAGGAAACAAAACATATAATTTAACATGTCATCGTGTCGGTTTTACTTCCTGACACTCTTTCACCTGACCATAGAAATAGTTTAGTTGTTCCCGATATATCCATTTGCCTCTGTTAATTTTTCTCCGAAAATTTGAAGAGTTTTGAAATGGGCTAAACCACTGGATCATGCATTATGTGAAGACAGGATATTTTTGGTCTCTCACGGTTTTCAAAGGGAGAAGACCACAGCAACAAAGCCCAAATAAAGGAAATTAAATATAGGAAAATAGAGCGCGAGTTGTAAGGAATATTATAACATCTTTTCAGGGAGTGTATGTGCTGTCGGCATGGCAACCAGCATGGCTCTTTAGTCATTTTTTTTCCTCTGCTAAAAGTCATCACAGTTCCGCTCTTCGTGGTTTTGAGAGAGCACATAAATATGAATCGTGAAAATCCATTTTATTAAAAATCCGAATTTAGCTTGAGCACTGGAGCGCCTCCTTTTCAGTGGCAGGCTGTTTGTTAAGGGTACTTGGCACAGCTTCAGACTCTTAAAAACGCCATCTGTCCGCCATATCTTTGCGATAGGATCATTAAATCAGCCCGCATGACTTCATCTCCAAATACATACAGTTACTCTACATTTTTTAATTAAATCCTGGTGATAAGTAAAATCCCACTCGATGTAATGGCATAATCTCTGCAGATTTGACCTTTTGAGTATATTCCGGTTCATTTTAGCCCTGTCATAAACCCTGTTTCTCTTTGGTTAAAATTTATTACACTGAAAAATAGCTTTTACTGCTAGATTGAGATGAAGGGATATCATTCGAGTTCCTGTGCTTTCAGCAGCGGAATAAACGGAAGATGCCCTATTTTCTCTATCTTCCTTGGAAGCTAGCCAGACAAGGTTTGGATGTGGATAGGATTGCCACCTTAAAAAAAAAAAAAAAAAATAATAATATATATATATATATATATAAAAAAAATATATATATATATATATATATATATGTATGTTCATGTTTTAAAGCCTGCGAAGGCCCAGATGCGGTAGTTAAATAGATCTTCACATATAATGATCTGTATTCATTTGTAACATGACTTTTCTGTATTTGCTTACTTTGTTTTCTAGTCATGGATGATTAAGGCAGCTCTATAGTACATTATCAAGTGCTTTCTTCTTATATTTGCTGTTTGAAGTATGTACTGATAAAGGGGTAAAATACCGCCCATATGTGATTTTCCTAATTTTTGTACCGCCTGGGACATTAAAATACTAATCATGCCTTTAGAAAATCGGCTGGGTGGAAACCCCAGCTTTAAGGCTGTGATGTCTTGTACGTCGGCTTCTGATTGCAAAATAAACTATACAGACTGATCTGCATCCCATGCTTTATCACCTCTTATTTCAATGGGTTACATAGGCGTTGGTCCAGCATTTTGGGAGGGCAATGAAGTAGTCTAGCTAGGTATTAAGATGTATGGGATGGGCTAAAATCTTCTTGGGGTTTCAAAAAATTTACTGTTGTAGACACTGAGAAAATCTGTTCAGTTCTGAGCAGGTCTAAAAATAAAGTTATGCGCTTTGACAACATTGATTCTTATTTTAACTTGACACCCACTCTACCTCCCAGTGAGTGTGAGGGCCATTGAACGACACTGGGGGAGGGGCTATAAAGGACCCTCGTGTGCTTTGCACCAGAGAGATTCTTTTTTATAACTTTAGCTTGCTTGCTCGGGAAGAGTTTCCAAGCAGTCTGATTTTGTTTTAAAAATGTAATAATGATCAGTGTGTAGGGCACACTGACTTCATTACATCTAAAGTGAAAGTAAAACAAGCCGATCATCTCGTTTTAATGTCACAGCATCAGTACTAAAACATACGATTCAGCTTCCCGAACATTGATTGTCATGGGAGAGGTATCATTGGAAAAGGGAGAAGCTCCCCTTTCCAGTGGTATCTCTGCCCAGTGGATTCCCGCTTGGGGATCATCACAGGAGAGTGATCCTCAAGTAGTGATCCACCCACTAGATACCAGGGATTTGGGGGAGCGGCCCGTAGGCAAGGTCTTGTGCTTCCTCCCCCCCAAAAAAATGTAAGTCCAATAGGGGTGATTACCCACAATCTGCCCCAAAGCCCACTAGACACCAGGGAAAAATATTATTAAAAAAATATAGGGATGGGGGCTGCCCACCATGGGCATGGCCTTGCCCCCACCCCAAAAAGATGCAAACAGTCTTTCTGCCCACCCGGGGGGCAGTTGGGGGCAATTACCAGCAATCTGCCCGCCTGGGTGTCCAGTAAGCACGATAGACATCTGGGAGAAGCAGAAAAAATAGGGGTGGGGCTGCCAACCATGGGCATGGCCATATCCGATCCCAAAAAGGGGTGCAAGTCTTTCTGCCCACCCTGAGGGGCAGATGGGGGCACTTACCCCCAGTCTGCCTTCCCCGGAGGGGGTAGCCCTCTAGACACCAGGGCTAAAAACATATGTAGAAAAAGTAGGGGTGGGGGCTGTCTGACACAGCCATGCCCCATCCCTAAAAGGGGCAAACAGTCCTTCTGCCCCACTCCCCCTCCCTGGGGGCAGATTGGAGGTTTGCCTCAATATGCCTCCCCGGGAGGACAGAAAGCTCACTGGACACCAGGAAATTCACTATGGTGCCAAAACAAACAAAAGGAGAGCATGTCCTACCAGGGCATCGAGCCATACTCTCACACCAGAAGGGTGCAATAGTGTCTTTCTTCCCCCCGGGGGCAGGTAGAGTTGCCCCAGACTCCAGGGATTTTACATTTGGGGCAAAAGAAAGGCATGTGGGTGTTGCACTCTGGCATTAGCCACACCCCGCCCCAGAAGAGACCAACCAGTCTTTCTGCCCCCCGCTCCCCTCAGGACAGACGGGGAGATTGCCCCCAATTACCCTCAGTGGGGGTGGGGCAGGGGAGGGAGATTTGGTATTGCTGGGCAGTAGGAATTTAGTTGAGTCCTGTGGATTCTGGAAGTTTCCATCACAAAAATAGAAGGAAAATGCATAATTTTAGGCAAAGTTTGAGGTTTGCAGAACATTGTGGGTAAGAACACTGTGTGGGATCCTAGAAAGCCTCACTACCCTGGAATTCCCTAGGTGTCTAGTTTTCAAAAATGTCTGCGGCTGGTAGGTTTCCATGGATTGCAGCCGCAAATACCGCAGCTACCCATATCGCTTATTTCACCACATTTCGCTTTTGGGCTTTTTGTCTCCCTGTCTCTTAGCCCACCCACAAAAGTAGGGCACCGTTATTATTGGGTAACAAGTGGAATTTCTGGGTGGTATGAAATTTGTGGATCCCCACAGATTCCAAACATTTTCCTCACAGAAATGTGAGGAAGATGTGTTTCTTGTCAAAGTTTGAGTTTTGCAAGAGCTTATAGGCAGGAAACCCTGGTGAGAGCCACACAAGTCTCCCCACCCTGAATTTCTCTGAGTGTCTAGTTTAAAAAAATGTGCAGGTGTGTTAGGTTGTCCTAGGTGCCGTCTGAGCTATGGCCCAAAAGCCACAGTTGCCAGATTGCAAAAAAGGGTCAGTTTTCAGTGGAAAAATGTGATGTGCCCATGTTGTGTTTTGGTTTCTTCCTGTCACAAGCACTAGGCCTGCTCACACAAGTGAGGTTCCATTTTTATCGGGAGACTTGGGGAAATGCTGGGTGGTAGAAAATTTGTGGCTCCCTGCAGATTCCAGAAGTTTTCAACCCAGAAATGTGAGGAAAATTAGTGTTTTTTTGTCAAAGCATGAGGTTTTCAAGGTATTCTGGATAGGAAAACCTTGGGAGAGCCAGGCACGCCACTCCACCCTGGATTCGCTTGGGTGCCTAGTTTTAAAAAATGTGCAGGTGTACTAGGCTTCCCTAGGTGCCGGCTGAGCAAGGCCCAAAAATCTACAGCTACCCACATTGCAAAAAAAGGGCCAGTTTTCTGTGGAAAAATGCATGTGTCCATGTTGGGATTTGGGCCCTTTCCTCTCGCAGGCACTTGGTCTACACACATAAGTTAGGTACTGTTTTGATCGGGAAACATTTAGGGAAACAGAATGGTAGAACATTTGTTATTACCAATAGGATGTCTCTGCAGTTGTGCCTTCCAGATGTAAGCCAGTGTGTAAGAAAGAAGACATTTTGAAAAATGCTCTCTGAATCGCATCCTATTATGGGTACCCACAATTTCAGAAATGTTCAAATACCTACTGCTCCTAAACTATGTATCTGGTGTCCATTTCAGAAATACATAGTTTTCCTTGATAGCGCTTTTCCACTCTATATATTTTACCATATGAATTACTCTTTACTCGGTACACATGAAAACCATAGTAAGGTGCAACGCAGTTGTTGGCTCTGGGTACTTTGGGTTCTTGGACAACCTACAAAACCTTATATGTCCCTGCAACCAGAAGAGTCTAGCAGACATAATGGGATGTTGATTTTGTAAATTGCACTTCATGACAAGAAGTTACAGATGAAAATGTTGTCACAAATGGCCAGTTTTTCCTACTCATGTTCAATATTTCTTTGTTTCAACAGTTAATTTCTTTGGGAAAACCTTAAGGGATCTTCATAAATTACCCCTTTCTGAATTCAGAATTTGGTCTACTTTTCAGAAATCTATAACTTTCTTGGATCACCTATGAGTTTCACTCCGGTTGCCACCACACACTGGAAGTAAGTTGAAAGTACAAACATTTGAGTAAAGGAACTACCCCTTAGAAAAATGTCAGAACTGTGGTTGAAAAAAGAGATTTTTCATTCAACTCTGCCTGTTCTTTAAAGCTGGGAAGATGGTAACTTTAGCACAGCAAACCTTTCGTTGATGCCATTTTTTTAGGTAAAAGATCAGATGTTTTTTAGCGGAGAACTTTTTTCCTATTTACCCCAAAAACTCAAATCCCCATGAAGTTGGGAAAGAAGAGCGTAAATTTGGCATAGATACCTTATGTGGAAATGAAGTTGTGGTGGCCTAAGCCCAAAGTTCCCAAAATAGCCAAAAAGGGCTCAGCACTGGGGGGGAAAAAGCCTCAGAAGCTAAGGGGTTAATTGGTTTCCTAAATGCCCTTTCTGGTTGTATGTTTGGAAGGGTGTTGGATTTTATTTATTTTGAGTTTTCTATATCATGAACTAGTGGTGTCGGAGCACTTTGTATATGAAGGTACAGTACAAAGCAATTTAGTTTTGTTGCATTATATTATCAAGTTGGAAATTGTGTCTTGTAACGTATCATGATGACATTCAGTGGAAAGACAAAGAGAGGCTATTTCATTTTGGGGCACCGGGGCAAGTGTCTCCCTTGAACAAGATCAGGGCATGTATCCATCTCAGACATCACCTCCAGAAAATATTTAGGACTGTGGAACTGTTTTTCCCTCGTGCTGTGCTTATCTGACCACTAATTTCTCATTTCAAGTTCTGGTTGATTGGATTTGGTATGCTTTTGTGTGCAATAGAAATGTATTGTTAGTCTCCTGATAAAAGCTGTACATGATTATGGTATGTTTCTTGACAGAATGCTGGACTTTCTAGGGTATTTGCGAGACCAGGAGTGTTACTCCTTTTAACATGGGGGCTACTGTCCACCATGAACAGGCAATGACATTACTAACCGTTGGCGATAGTGAATTATAGTAGCGAAGTACAGGTCTTTTTACCTGCTTCCCAGTAGAGGGTATGCCTACGGTCTTCCCTGATATATCAATGCAACATGTCAGAAGTGTTCCTTCCTCCCATTTCCTGCTGATGGTATGTTTAGGGTGAATGAGAATGTTGGAAACATGTGAGGCGGTGTACATCAATCTATGTTTGGAACTCCAAAGATGGCTTCTCCCAGCATTAGTTGTAGTAGGAACTAATGACTCCTCTCTCCTCTCAGTACTGGTCCTCTCAGGTCATCTCTCCTTCTATATTGTTTTCTAAAGCCATAAGCATTGTCTTTCCTTCTAGTACTCATCCTAAAAAAAGGAAAGGGCTTTTAGTTCACTGCACATGGCTAAACTAGTTCAAGCATGCAAGACTGTGGCCTGGCTTGAGCAACACCAGCCTATACACCTCTTGTGGTGACAAATGTCGCCTGCCCCACTCATCCTGTACTTAGAGATGACGAGGAAGGATGATGTGAGTTTAAGTTTACATTCATGTGGAAAGCAGCTTCAACTGAAATTTTTTTCAATGGAGATGTGGGCACCCTGACCAGAAAAAGCAGTTTGAGTTCATTGGCTCCCTTCTGCAAGTTTGAGCTAACGATAAAGTTGACTGATCGGTTGGGTTAGGGCCCTGGTACCAGAACTGGATATAAACTGGCTGCTGCAGTATATTCGATGTTCCCAACTTTTCAGTCTTGTAGACTGCGCACCAGTGTAGAGAAAGGCTAGGACAAGAGACTGGAATCCTGGCTTTCTTACGAAGAGTAAGGACCGTACTGTAAAGATTGAGGAAGAAACTCTGCAATTCTGTTGAAGGACCCAACACCAATGCTGGATAGGACCCGTCCTGTTCAGTCAGAACCTGAGCAACTAGTCATGAGGAGGTGGGAAGTCCTAAGCCTGCCTAGACTGGGAGCTTGCAACTGAGGGCCAGCTCAACTAGTGCATCTCTTTAGAATGGTGCTGCCAAATATGGCATGCTTCTCCGTTGCTGCCAAAACATATGCCTGCACGCTTCATTTGCTGCACAATTGCTTCTCTGTCTAGTGGCAATGCCTTTGTGAGGTCCATGTGCTTGCTCCCAGCACTTGCTGCACTAATTTCTACTAGCTGTGCCAAAGACTCAGAAAGGCTTGTGAGACTGTAACCTGGATCACCAAATATTTCTTCAGGCAACACAAGGAGCTTGCATGGCTAGTGCCCTGTATCTTCACTGCAGCCTTTCCACCTGAGCTGTCAGCTGCTTTTTGCTGCTGCCCACCGATTAGCCTTCTGCACCCTGAGACTGATCCCCCCTCTACCCTGAGCAGCCCTGGACTGATCCAGAGGCTTGGTCCTCTTTAACCACTCCCATGTATCAAATATCAAACTCCCGTAAGGACACTCTTGAAACAGACTTTCGTGCTTAACTATCGATGGGATTTGCTTATGCTAATTGTAAACCATAATAACGTCACATAAAGCAGAGACACAGCAAAGTTACAGAGTAACCAAGATACTGTTTATAAAGATTAAGGCCAAGTTGCTAAGTATATTTCCATAATGGTAATCAAAGTATTGGATATATTTTTAAAATAAAAATACTGTTGGGCATTACGTTTGTTATGAATGATATATGTGGCACCTAAAAGATACGTTTATCTAACACCACCCACCAATAGTAAGCTTTGTCTGTTCAACTTTGGTACCACTTGAAGGTCAACGTGGAAAAAGGAGGTACTTGGTTTGTTTCAATGGGCCGCAGTAGTAACTACTATTTGTGGTTCAAAGGGCAGTGATATTATTTTTTGCGAGAATTACCTAACTGCTCTGTTGATGCCCTGGCCCGGGGAACTGACAACATATGTGGTACTTAAGAGAACATCACAAACCTGTGTGCAAAAGAAGGAAGAAGCAGATGAATCTTTTAATTAGAAACTTTAAACCATGGGTACTCTCAAACATTTTCCCAGAGGCCAAAAAGTTTGGCCTGTGATGTGACCGAGGACCGCACTGATGCCAGCAGAATGCTGCTAAGGTGGGTGTAGGGAAAGCAAAGCATATACATCTAGTGGCTGAATTACACAATGTGATACCAGAAAACCTGGGATTAATCCCAGCTTCCCTACTTAACCAAATTGTGTGATCCTAAGCAATTGTTTTAGCTCACTTCCCTCCTTTTTCTTCATTATCACATATAGGAGGACCTTGAAATACATGACATCAGGATGTGCGCTGTACAAAACCTTCTCCTGTGTTTGATTTATTAAACTAAAATGTTGTTTATACACATAACAACTGACTTGCCTCTTAGTTCACTATTGCATTGTTGTCGGGTGGGTGGAAGAATGAATGTTTCTAAATTCATGTTTGAAAACTATCACTTTAAAAAAAAATACTTCTCAATGTACTGATATAATGTGAGGTACTAACATGAAACTGCTCTGCATGTTAATGAAATACACTTTTTCAATTTTGAAGATACCTTAGCATATTTTTACACGTTTGCTGCAAGATGTCTTTAGAAATGAAATCATTCCTAAAGTTAGTGGTGGAGGACACCATAGTGACTTCCTTTCTTTAACTTTAATTAGCCCTTAAATAAATGCTTGGCTGTGTATTTAACATATTTTTGATGTTAGTGCTGAGTTCAGTAAACAACAGCTCAGTGCTGCTGTTGACGAGGGGGCAGCATGTAACAGTCAGGAAGGCCGCACGTGGCCCCCATGCCGTACTTTATTTATTTATTTGAATAGTTTTATAAAGCGCGAACAAGACCCACATGGGTATCGGAGCGCTGTACAGAGTTGGCGCAAGAAGGGGTACAAACACAATGTGAAAGTAGGTGAAGTTACAACATAGGGGAAAACATTCAGGTTAAGAGTAGGGGTATCAATGGTGCCCTAGAACATGAAGAGTAAAACATCACAAAATAAACGCACCAAAGAAGTGCAATACGAATCAGGGAATTTTAACAAGAGCGAGATCACCAGTTGATGCAATTAAGGAGCCATCGAGGACTAGATCACAATAACGTAAAAGCATATAATAACGCATCAGTGTAGTACAACAAGAATAAGGGTATTAATAAAGACAAGAGCATGATCAAAAGATGAGGGTGTTAACGTTCGTTCAGGAGTAGTCGTTTGACCAGTTTTTTAAAGGAAGTAGTGGAAGGATTTGATCTGATCTCGGAAGGCAAGGAGTTCCATATTCTCGGAGCCAGACCAGTGAAAGCACGGTTGTAAGATCTTTTCTTTTTGAATCTTGGAGGTTTCAAGAGAAGGGTGGACGTACTTCTGAGGTTCCGGCTGGGGCCCGATAGTTCAGGCTTATTTGCAAGGTAGTACGCGGTGTTGTAGTGTATGGCTTTATGAGTCAGGCAAGCTATCTTGAGTCGGATTCTGGCTTCAATAGATAGCCAATTTAGCTGCAGAAGGTTGGGGGAAATGTGGTCATATTTTCTCGAGCTCGTTATAAGTCTAGCCAAATCGTTCAGGGTAGCTCTGAGTGGGGCCAAGCTAGCTTTGGGAAGTCCAGCAAGGGTCACCAGCCCATATTCCAATCTAGGGATAATCAGGGATTGAAACGCAGGCCTGAGATCTTCAGGGGGGAGGAAAGGTTTGATTTTCTTAAGTGTGTTAAGTTGGAAATTGGCTCCCCTAGTAGTAGCACTGATTTGTGCTTGCATGTTTAAGTGTTTATCCAAGGTGATACGTAGAGATTTGGCAGAGTCTACAACGTGAGGGGTGCAGTTCAGCGCAGTGAGGTGTTTAATCCAGTCAATGGTAGGAGCCCAGTGATTGGGTGGGGAGATCAAAAGAAATTCAGTTTTGAGAGTATTTAGTAGGAGATGGTTCTGAGCTAACCATTGTTGGGTTTGTGCAAGTGCAGCATTTAATGTTTTTATGTCCTCTTGCGAGGAGATCTTCAGGTACAGTTCTGTGTCATCCGCATACATGTGGTATTGAATGTTCGCTTGGTTTAGAATGACAGCAAGTGGTTCCATAAAAAGGTTGAAGAGGGTGGGCAAGAGCGCGGATCCTTGGGGGACTCCAATCATGACAGGGGTACGGGAAGCAAGGGATTGTTTAACTTTGATCCTTTGCGTGCGGTTGTGCAGGAAGGAGTGAAACCAATTTAGGACCGGGCCCGAGAAACCCATCCTATGTTGAAGAAGATCGATCAGGTTTTCATGTTTGATGGTATCGAAGGCTGAGGACAAGTCCAGAAGGATCAGGAGACAAGGGACATTTTGGTTAAGGGCTCTCAAGGCGTCATCAACAATGTTCGTTAGTGCCGTTTCAGTACTATGCCCTGATCTGAAACCTGACTGATGAGGGTCAAGGAGTTGATATTTCTCAATGTGTTTGCAGAGCTGCGAATGGACAAATTTTTCAAGCAATTTAGCTAGAGTCATACTGTTGGTTATAGGTCGGAAGTTGTTTGGATCTGATAGGTCCGCATTGGGCTTCTTAGGAATGGAAGTAACTTGCCCATCCTTTAGGCAGTCCGGAATCTTTCCCTGTAAGAGGGATTCATGAATGATCCTGGACCAAAGAGGGAGAATGGCTGAGTTTAAATCTTTATAGAGCTTAGCGGGTAAAGGATCCCCAAAATGGTTGGAGGGTTTAAGGGATGCCATGTTGTGAAGGAGCTCAGTGCAATCTGGTAGGAGAAATCTGTTCCAAGAGGCGTTGTTTTTGAGAGAGCAGCCCAAAGGCGAGGATATTGTCGAGGATTCTGCCAGCTCCACTGATCCTGCGGGAGGTTTCTTAGGTAACAAACTTTCAGTACCACTGCTTTAAACTGTTGCAATAAAAAAGTCAAGCCTCTTTTCTCTAATGCGATACATCAGTAATAAAGATATTTTAAAATCTCTTGCTACTGGCAAATTTGTGAGTAAAGGAACAATGGTCCCTAATGTAGAATTAACACAATTGTTAAAACAAAATTATATTCTAATGAAGAAACAATCACGTTACAACAAAGTAGGTGCCAGTGAGAACGTGCTCAGTACTCTTCAATGTGATAAACAATTTGAATAAAGTGATCAATCTGTGTATAGTATAATTTAAAAAAAAAGCATAGCCTGTTTACGTACAATAGAAATATTTATTGCGGGTCCACAACTCAAGTCAACGACGTTTCAATACCGTTCACAAATGTGGGTCATCAGCAGGACTCTGGTGATAAGGAGCCCAAGAATGGCCCTGGATGAGTGGGTAAAAGCGGGTGTGAGAGCCTGCAAAGTATGAACCAGGAGTGTGCTATATAGGCGATTGGAAATGCGATGTTCTTTGTGGCTCAGGAGCCTGGACTAATTGGGGCATCTTGGAGGCCAAGAAGTGGGAGGGGCGGGGACCAGAATCGGTGCCCTGAGATGCCAGGTGAATTCAGCAGCCAGTTCAGGAAAAAAGCATAATCACTGGATGGAGTACAGAACAGACTTCTGGGTTTTCCAAAAGTGTCTGCTGAATCCATAAGGCATCTCACTCTCCTCATCACCAGAGTCCTGATGATGATCCCACACTAGTCAAAACGTTGTCGTCTTGATCACTTTACTCATGTGTGGATCACATTGAAGAGAGCGCCAAGCACGTTCTCACGGACACTTACTTTGTCGTAACTTGATGGTGTCTTCATTAAATTAATATTTTGTTTTAACTATTGTTTTTTCTACATTAGGGACCATTGTTCCATTAGTTATATTGCATTACTTAGGCCCCTAAATAATCGTGTGGTTCCCCCTTGTGTTCCAATGCGACTGATAACTTAGTAATCATGAGAGTGTAAAACAAATTGAGAGCATCACCTTAGGATTCACTGACCTGTCTGATTCACTTATAGTTGCAACCTCAACCAGGTCCCAATTAGTCTCCCAGTCTGTTGCCAGGCACTGTACCCCCTTTATTTTTATCTTCTACCCTCTCTCACTCCCAAGCCCATGGTCCTTCATGCCTCTGCTTCCCCGCCTTGCTCTCACCGCAAAGGCTGATTAATAAGATGCCTAGGGTTGATTACCTGTGATGCACTACCACTCTACCAGCTAGTGCAGCATCCATATTATAGGGAGGTTCTTTAATTTCACCAAGTCCCACCCTCACTCCCTCTAACTTTATGCCCTTTAGGACACTTTAGGAGTCTCTGCTCTGGTGTTAGGGACTCGTTGTCCCAAAAATCAACTTCCCAAGGACAGGAAGGGCTGTCGAAATCTCCCAGTGCACTAAAAAGCGCCCACCACCTCCTGTGGCACAGCATGCACACAGGCAAAGCCCGGGCCATGTGCGGACCTGAGAACGCCCGGTGGAGGCTGGGCTCGGCCACCCCCCTTGGCCTCACATACTGATTACTATTCTGGTCCCTCCACCAAGATTGGCCCATTATTTTCAGGTACTGTTGTTATCTGAGTGCCTGTACTAACAACTTCATCTCTGCTTGCCTTAGCATGAGCAATGCTTATGGAGCCTCTGTTCACATACGTCTCAGCTGCTATCTAATTTTGTTCCCTGTTTTGATCTCTGCACACTAGCTTCACTTTAGTCTGGGTGGGATCGCCTGCCCCAGCAGTGATATTTTGTGTGATTGTATCTCTGGCACTTCCAGGGGACATTGACTCTGATATTGAGCCTGCCTCTCTTTTGATTTGAGTCTCTACTTATACTTGTTTATCGCTTGTTCATCTCACAGGCTGGAACCTTTAGCCTTAATTTAGATTCTGTCATGTGTTTGCACATTTCACATCGGCAAGCCTGCTCCTGTCTGTACTTCCCCGGATATTCCTTGTGGTATTTGCACTTTTGTGGGGGTTAGCATCCTCATAAGTGCTACGTAGCACTTTCAAAGCAATCGCTATACAGGACCATCTCCCTGGCACACGCACTTTATCTTGCACTGTATATCAGGATTCAAAAGCCTTAGACTTATTTGTGTCAGGAGGCACTAACAATCCCCAGGGAAGGGAGCTTGAAAGAGTCAGATTGCACCGCTACACTGCTGATGCTTTTGCGGTTTTGGACTTTTATCCTGCAGCACCTGTATTCTATTTGGGGTTTTTAAAGAAAAAAAGGTGGGAGCACACTGCCTCACATCCCAGCACTCAGTTCGCCCCAATGCACCATGGTAAATACAGTGCATGATAAAACTTACTTCAGTGACAGTCTTTAGTTTTTCACCCATGTTGGTGCAGCCAGTGCTGTGTATCTCTAGACACGTGTTTCAGGATAGTTGTCCTTTAGCAGAGAGCAACACATTCTTTTTTGTTTTTTTTTAAGCCAGCTCCCGCCTGCCCTTCCTTGGTTTATCTGTGTGGTACCTGCTCCGCATCTGGGTTTCCATTCCCAGATTCTTTTATGCTAAGGGCATCCTCTGGATTTTGTTGTTGCAGCTCAAGGAGACCTTAAGCCACAAGCTTCACTGCACTAGGAGGTGCCTGACATCTGTGGCTAGGGGGTAAAAGCTCTTGGCTGGGCTACCCCCATGCCCCCCCCGTCCCCCAGCTTATCTCGAGGCTCTGAGTTGCTCCTTAAATGTTTTTTTGAGTCTCATCTCAACTGTCCAATCGTCCTAATTTTATTTTTTACTTTTGTTGATCTGCTTTGTGTTGTGATAGATGGCTAAGCGCAAGTTAAGCCTTAATACCGAGGTGACTGTTGTCTAGTATTATCGATGGGTACATAGAAAAGGCTGTGGGTGCTCTGGACAAAGAAATTCTCGTTGCTGAGAAATGGCTTTCCCTAGCCTCATTATCAACTGGCTGTGAAGCCCCAGTTGGCCATATTGGTCAGGAACGTGTGGACTGAACCGATCCCGATAAATGTGTCTCTTCCTCTCCTGCCCAGACTGTGAACCAAACCCTGCTAATACCCACAAAACGGAAAAGAGGCTCCACACTCAAAAAGTCGGCCTACTTAATTAAGCCAGCATCCTTGGATCCTCCCTTATCGCCGGGAACATTTCAGTTGTAAAGAGGACATTGGGGTTTCGCTTAAACAATTTGGCTCAGTTTGCTTAAACAATTGGCAGGGAGGTTGTTGACCTTATTGAATCCATGCTGTCAGGGTTGTATGATCCCAACACACAGTTACCCTTCCGGGGTGAGGGCGAGAGATTCTCTACCTTTCCCTTCAGTCTCCCTACTAAACCTGCACACATACAAAGAGAAGGGAAAGGGGGAATTCAGTGGGACCAATCTGTCCCTGGGTGCTGCTTATTTTCCGTTTTTATCGAAACACCTTCTGGTTTTTAATACTGCCCTCACACACTAGTTAGTGTCATGCTTCATCATAGGGCCGCATCAACATCAAGACGCAGCCCAACGTCATTTAATGGAGCAAAAAAATATTTTTTCTCAAAAAATAATTGAGGGGATTATTTCACACCCTTTATCCCCATAGGGATTGGGATCCTCTCAACACAAAAACAATGATTAAAACTACCTCGGAGAATGATCCCAAAAATCTTTATTCTGAAATTCTCCTGGCAAGGTTAAAAACAGTATCTTGGGGAAATATTAGCTGTTTAATATCCGTATCCCCTTCCAAATCGTGTTGTCAGACGATCAACTGGTTTCGGCCCTTCTTGTGCCCCTATCCTTCTTCAGGATTAGGACCACTTGTACATCCTTGGCAATAGCGAAGGGGGCACTTTGAAAGGGACCGTTTTCGGAACCGGGTGCGGTCACCACATATATAAGGGGTGATAAGTTAGAAGAAATACACCACTCGAGAACGACACATCAGCGGAGGTCACATGGCAATACGCCAAGGCAACCGAAGGCGGCACTTTGAGTAAAAGGGACCGTTTTCTAACCAAGAGCGGTCACCACATACATAATGGTTGAGGAGTAAAAAGAAATGCACCACTCGATAACAACACTTCAGCGGCCGATCTTTGGGAGGTGACATCGCTCTCCCTATGGGGGAGAGTTTAAGGCATACAAAACGTACAGTATAAAGAGATCTAAGCAGAATGTCTATTGTGGAAGTATTAATACGAATGAATATCTAGTCATGTACCATATTATATCACAGAGTGTGACTAAGGGAGATGTTCCCACCACTACCTCGGTTTCAGAATGATGCAATGAAACTCGGGTAAGAGAACTGAATTAATAATAAACTGGATGAAATAGAACAGGTTGAATGAGTTCGCACTCGGCAAAATACGAAAGGAATCTGATTCTGGGAGTGTTTTTATCTATGAGAGTATGCGTAGAATTAAACATTTTACAATGAATCATATGAATGAAACTGTTAGATTTTAGATTGAGAAATTGAATATTTGTGACAAAGTAAGGAGCTGCTTTAAACAAGGGAAGTAGAGATGACTAAAACAATGTGTTTCCGTTGTAGTATGTTCCCAAGACAAGAGGGAAAATCAAAGGAGAAAAATATCCCCATACCAATACCTGAAAATTAAGGTACTGTACATAAGGGAAGGTAATAAGGAGCCCAAGGAAGTACAAGGGGTCCTAATCCTGAAGAAGGACGGTAGACCCGTTAGGGGCACAAGAAGGGCCTAAACATGTTGATAGTCTGACAACACGATTTGGAAGGGGGTACGGATATTAAACAGCCAATACATCCCCAAGATACTGTTTTTAACCCTGCCAGGAGAATTTAAGAATAAAGACTTTTGGGAACATTCTCCGGGGTAGTTTTAATCATTGTTTTTGTGTTGAGAGGATCCCAATCCCAATGGGGATAGAGGGTGTGAATTAATCCCCTCAAAATATTTTTTCGCTCCATCAAATGACGTTGGCCTGCGTCTTGATGTTTATGCGGCCCTATGATGAAGCATGACACTAACTAGTGTGTGAGGGCAGTATTAAAAACCAGAAGGTTTTTCCAAAAACTGAAAATAAGCGGCACCCAGGGACAGATTGGTCCCACTGAATTCCCCTTTTCCCTTCTCTTTGTGTGTGTGCAGGGTTGTATAATCGCCTGGGATGCATTGAGGTGAAATTAAATACTATGGCCATTGGACCAGACCATGGCGAGATTGGTGGCTGGACAACAACAATTTGGGACAGAGGCCTCCTAGCTCTGCCCAGGAGCAACAGCTTCTGGACACGGAAAGGGAGCGGGTGCCCACCTGACCACCCAGCAAGCCTGCTGTGTTAGACCCAGTTACGGTCTCTCCCTTCAGTCTAAGGGAATCCTCACCACCTGACACACAAGCAGAGGGTCATTGTGAAGCAGGAAATTCTACCTATTCTGCTTAATCTCAAGAGTGAACTGTTCGTTGTGTCTCTAGATGTGATCTCCCCCCCCAGATCTGTTCCCTTACGTTGTCATTATGGCAAATGTCCTGAGGCTGTGCCCTGAAGTTAGTGAGTCGACTTTGGAATTTGTTAATAAAACTGTCCATTGGATTAAGGGGAACTCTAGGTTTCAGGGTTGCCTATTTCCTGTGGTCCTTATAACTAGAAGAGTGGGATGGATTGTGAAAATGCATAAGGAATTCCTGGGGGATTGTGTCATTGTAACTTTTAGGAACCCTATGATGGCTAGGGGCTTAATTCATGCCTTCCAGCAAGGCTTTCTCAAAAGTGGCAAGATCAAGATCCTGCCTCTTAGGGTTTTTTTTTGTTTTTTTTTACAGATATCTGGCTCAGATTCCACATCCTACCCCACCCTAACTACCTCCCTTCATCATTCTAGTCTTTCCCCCCTTGGGTGACTTGTCTGAACGCGACTGACTCTGACCCTATTCTGGAAAACCCCTCCCCAGCTCAGATAAGCTGTGGTCTGGAGCACTCAGTTATCTACCCTAGCACACCCAACACATTAAATCTTGCCTGAATATTATTAATCCTAGATGTAAAGAGATACTCAGGCAACCGAATGATATACATTTAACAACTTCTGGGGGTCTGGCCCATGATTTGAATATTTTGTTTTGGACTATTGCTCGACGTGCCAGCAAAATAGGCTGTGAGGACTGGGGGCACTACATACACAAGCATGACCGTATCTTTTTCCAGGAGACATGGGTCATTGAATATATTAGTATGGATTGGTATTATTCTTACATGATCCCCGCTGTTTGCTCCCCCTTGGGCAGGGCCAAGGCGGGCCTAGCTACATGGGTCAAAGTGACCCTGGACTGTAGGATTACTCCTATCCCCTCCGATAGTTGTCTTTTTCAAGTGCTTTTATCCACATGGTCATATGGTCTTTGTATTGTTTTAATTAACGTTTACAATGGGTATTTTGATACAGATCATATTGCCAACTTAATGTGTTTACTGATTTTATCCAAGGTCTTGATACATAGTTTTTTTACACAAAGGATTTCAAACCATTTTAGGTGGGAATTTTAACATTAAACTAGGGCCAACCCAGGTAGAAAATTAGCAAACTATGTTTGATTGCCTTAGCATCGGAAGTGACAAACACCACAGGGAAAAGGGGGGTCAGGTTCCCTTCCAACTCATTGAAACATTCCACCTTCTTAATATCATCGAATTCTGTGACCCACTTTATACGGCCAAAGCTACCTTTGAGAGGGAGCAGTGTTCCTGAGTTATAGACTACATTTTTGTCAGCCATGACCTACGAGCTAGTGTACCCAGGGCTGCCATTAAGGAAAGCCCACACAGTGATCACAACCCACTAAGCTTTGGCCTACGAATAGTCAGGAGGGGGGAGGCCTCAAGATTTTAACCTCCCAGTCTTTAACAGTTAAGTCGCAGAGATTGCGCCTGGCATGGAGAAATGTTGATATGATTGCCTTCCTAGGCAAAATGTGCGTCAAACAACTTTTGTTGGTATTTGAGTGCCTTGACTTGTCTGAGAGCCCCACGTTGTATCCTCCCAATTTGTTGAGCTGGGTTCAGTGATAAGTAGTTTGCTGATGATATCGAGCAGACCAAGGCAAGACGAGCACAACTGGTTTGACCACCCCTACAGAAAGGCCTCAATGTGACTCCATGAGGCCCTAAAGGAAATTCCCAGGGATGCACGTAGAGTGCACCAATGCAGAGTGGACTATAAGGGCGTCCAAAAGGCAGGACATAAAGAACTTCAGAATGATTACTGGGGTAAGTTGCGTCCTTCGACCTGCAGGCCATGACCAAGAGCCTTTTGGGCTGCCACTTGACATGTTAAACCTGTGTTCACAAATCCTAATTCTGTTAATACCTCTATCAGTCAAGAAGCTTGAGTTAATCACTTTAAAGTTCTCTATGGGTCTACGAGTGTGACCTCCCCTGTTGAGGAAGAGATGGCATTCCCCTAAGCCTTGGAATTCACTTTAGATTAAGTGAGGGAAACAATTAATAAAAATCCCTCAAAGACAGCCCCAGGCCCAGACGTGGTTCCTATGGACCTGCACAAATCTGTGCCGGACCTGGTGGGCCCCCCTGTTATGCAACTGCTTTAATGCGATCTGCAAGACTGGACTTCCCAAATCATGGCGTACGGCTGTTATGTCCCAATCTTCAAAAAGGGCAACCCTCAATCCCCAGAGTGCTACCAGGCGATTTCCTTGTTGGAATCTGTGGTTAAGGTGGTAGGGAGGGTGTTGTTGGAGCGCGTGTTTGACTGGGTCACGGAGACTGACATTCTGTTGGAGGTGCAGAGTGGGTTCCATGAGGGTCTTGGCATGATGGAGCAATGTCTTAATCTGCACCTGCTGATCAGTAAATATACCATTGTAAAGCAGGGCTCCATCTGCCTGGCTTTCATGGACCTCTCCTCGGCCTTCGACAGAGTGGTGAGGTCTAAACTTTGGGAGACTTTGACTGATATGGGGGTCAAGGGTGACTTGGTGCATTTTTTGAGAGCCCTAAATTATGATCTTGCTGCCTCAGTTAGGTTTGGGACTTTGGGAGAGAGAACAGAATGTTTTAAGATAGGGAGCGGGGTATGCCAGGGGTGTGTCCTTGCCCCATTGTTGTTCCTCTTGTATATCAATGGCCTAGGTTCAGCTCTGCCTGCTGAAGCTTTTGATGCCCCCTCTGGTGGCAGAAAAAATATACCTGTCCTTTTAGATGCAAATGTCGTAATATTTCTTTCGAGAACCCCTAGTGGCCTTAGTTCTTTGTTCCAAGAATTTGTCATCTTTATGGGCCCTCTTGGTTTGTCCACAAACTGAGCCAAAACTTTTATAAGGGTATGCAAACCTAAGAAACGAAGATGCGGGGATCTCGCTGCAAGGTCCCCCCCGTTGCTTTTACTCAGGACTTCCCCTATTTGGGCATCATCTTTGATGCGAAGGGCAACTGGGGACCTTGCACTGCCAAAGTCTGTCAGAAATTTGCTGGTTCCACTGGTTATCTTTTCAGTCTGGCCAGACATATTGACAAAAAAATAGTGGCCCCACTTCTGGAGATATATAGAAGAAAGTGTCTCCCTATTTTAAGTGTATGGGTGAGGCATCAGGGGCTATATCAGCCCAAATCCCTTCCAGGGCGAACAAAATACAGTGCTAAGGAGACTACTGGGCATTGCTCCGTCGTGTTCTACCTTTATCTTGCACCAGGAGCTTGGGGTCGATGGTGTGGAAGATTCCATTAGATTGGCCCCCTTCTGTGGTGCTTGATATGGATTAACTCACACGCCTCATTCAATAGGGACATTGTTAAAGAATGCCTGTCCTCTGAAAGAGCCTAGAATGTCCCCTGGTTTAATTATATTAAATCCCCTCTGACGGACTTGGTTGAGACGCATTTATTCCATGACCTTATGACCTGACTAAACATGACATGGCTCTGGTAAAAATCTCTTTTAGGCAGAATAAACACAACTGTAGAGAGGCCCATGAGCTTACCAACACTTCTATTAGGGGGCATGCTTCCCTATCCAGCATGCCCGGTCTAGAACCGTAATTGGAGTGCATTGACCACTCTTGGAATAGAATGTTATTAACACGCTTTAGACTGGGCTTCGTCAGATGGCACTTGGTTTTTACTTTGGACCAGTTTGACAACTCTAAAATCTTGCTGTGCCCATGCAATGAATCTTCACCTCCGAGTCTGCTTAATTTCTTTTTTTTCTGTAAATTCTATCTTGATTTTAGCAAACGGTTTTTACTTCCAATCATTAGGAAACGGGGCATTTGAAGCTCGGAGATTGCTTTGAAATATTTGCAACTGTTGGATTCCCTGTCTAATTGTATTAACATATGTTCTTTTTTAAAGTGTGTGGTCAAGAGAAGGAATTTAATGCTGTTTTAATCATGCTGTCTGTTTAACCCTAAAAATAATTATCCTATCTTAGACTCTTTTATTATTGCATTTATTGTCATCCTGTGATTATTTATGTATTTTTTTCTCATTTTTGGCACCTGCAATTTACTCGTTTGAATCATTGCTGGACGTGGGATACCCAAAAAGTGGGACAACTGGAACGTTTTCTTTTGTGATATGTTTGTGACCCTCCTGTGCTCTGATATTTGTTGCATTTGTACATTGTTGCCTGTGAGATTTTTATTTATTTTTATGCATTGTTCCGTCCTGAGAAGCTTTAATATTGTGTCTTCTTTTTTGTGATGCACTTTTATGATTACCTCGATAACCAAAATAAAGTTTTGACTTGACTCATGCCCTCTTTCTTCTCGCTTTCTATGCTGTGAAGCAGCCCTGGGCTTCATTAAGCACTTTAAAAGCAACCCGCATAGCATTTAGCATAACATAACATTTGAACATACAAATTTGTAACTTCACCAATGACTGTACATTCAGGCCACTGAATGCACATTCACAGAAACAAATCTATGGGCCCGATTTAGAGTTTTGCAGATAGGGTACTCCATGGCAAAGGCGACGGAGTAGACTCTTTGCCAAACTGAAGGTCTGCATCTCTGCTCTTTTGTGCCATATTTCTGCTTATTTTCCCTTTTTTCTTTATCCCTTATTTCCTCCCTTTAACTTTCCCCGCCGCTGCTGCCCCCGCGGCCACCCCCCCAGCGCGACCGGCCCAATCCAGCTCCCCTCCCCGCTCCCGCCTCCAAGCTGTCCAGCCCTCCCCGACCCCTACTTAATGGCGGCCACTGCGGGGACAGGCGAGCAAGACCACTGACTCATTGTCAGTGAAATTGCTCTCCCACCCTCGCAGCTCCACCATTAAGTGAGGCCTGCCCCTGCCCCTGCACTCTTGAGTGTTGGTGATCGAGGCCCTCCTCCACCCGCAGGTTTCCCTGCGCCTCATCCCTGGTGGTCCAGTGGACCTCTGTCTCCCTTCCTCTCACTCTGCTCTTTCACTCGTTTTTCTACCCTTTTTATCTTTCACCTTTCTGCACTTTTCTGCATCTCTGCTCTTTTGTGCCTTATTTCTGCTTATTTTCCCTTTTTTCTTTATCCCTTATTTCCTCCCTTTACCTTTCCCCGCCGCTGCTGCCCCCGCGGCCCCTCCCCCCCCCCAGCGCGACCGGCCCAATCCAGCTCCCCTCCCCGCCTCCCAGCTGTCCAGCCCTCCCCGACCCCTACTTAATGGCGGCCAGGGCAGCGGGCGCGCCGCTGGTGCACCGAAGGCGCGTCAAAGGCAAGCCCGTCTGCGCCCGTCTGCGACCCGTCCGCGACCAGCGCCAGGAACCCTGGACCTCCGCCCCGCCAACGCTACGACCCAGCAGCACTCCACGCACTCAACCCAGTCCGCAACAACAACTGCAAGCTAGCATCACCAGCCGACACCCACGGACTCTTCAACTGTCACCGCTGCCGGCACACCTGCAGCACCGCCAAGAACACGGATCCAGCACAACCCGCCCACAAGAACACAACCGAACCGAAGATCCTGCAATGCATCCTCCTCAACGTCCGATCCCTCCACAAACACGCCACAGAAATCTGGGACCTTCTCGACAGCACCACCCCGGATGTAGCGTTCTTCACCGAAACCTGGACCAACACCACCTCGGGACCGGACATCGCCATCGCCATCCCCCAAGGATACAAGATCTCCAGGAAGGACCGCCCCACCCGCCCAGGAGGAGGAATCGCCATCGTCCACAAATCCAGCCTCTGCCTGAGCACACTCCCCGACGAGCCCACAGAACTGATGGAACACCTTCACTTCAAGATACTGGCCAGCCCCACCGCCACCCTCCGAGGAACCCTCATCTACTGACCCCCTGGACCCCGTGGACCCTTCGCCAACTCCATCACGGACATTATCTCCCCGCAGGCCATCGCATCCACCAACTACACCCTGCTGGGAGACCTCAACTTCCACCTCGACAACCAACTGGACCACAACACCACATCCCTCCTGGACAACCTCCACAACATTGTACTCCACCAGATCGTGACCGAGCCCACGCACTCAGCAGGACACACCCTCGACCCCCTCTTCCTACAGGAAACTCCATCACCTTCAGCCACACCACCGAACTCCCATGGACCGACCATCGTTGCGTCCACTTCACCTTCAGAACACCCACCACCCACAGACACCAGCACCTGCTTCCACGAAGAAACTGGACCAAAATCACCGACGACCAGCTCACCTCCTCACTCAACAACTCCACCCCAACCATCGCGGAAAATGACGACCCCAACACCGCAGCCCGAACCCTGCATAGATGGATCTCGGACAGCACCAACACCATAGCCCCCCTCAAGAAAAACAACAATACCCGCGCCAAGAAAGTCAGATGGTTTACCACCGAACTTCGAGAGTCCAGACGCACATGCCGCCGCCTCGAAAAGGCCTGGAGGAACACCAAATCCACAGAAGCCCACAACAACTTCAGAGCCGCCACCAACGCCCACCATCAACTCATCAGAGAAACGAGGAAAAAAGCGATTGAAGACAGAATCTCCACCCACTCGCACAACAGCAAGGAACTCTTCAGCATCATCAAGGAGTTTGCCCAACCCACTAGCGAGTCTACCGACATCCCTCCCTCACAAGACCTCTGCGACAAACTCAGCACCTTTTTCCACCACAAAATCAAGAGCATCTACGACAACTTCGACGAAGACAACCAACACACTGAACACTCACCAACCACCCCCGACACCCGGAAATCAGCGATTGACGACTGGACAGCCCTCACCACCGAAGACACACTGAAGACAATGAAGTCAATCCACTCAGGGGCCCCCACGGACCCCTGCCCCCACCACATCTTCAACAGAGCCGCCGACACCATCGCACCCATGCTCCGCCACACCATCAACCGCTCACTGGCGACCGCCTCGTTCCCCGACGACTGGAAACACGCCGAGGTCAACCCCCTCCTAAAGAAACCCTCAGCGGACCCCACCGACCTCAAAAACTACAGACCCATCTCCCTGCTCCCGTTCCCAGAAAAAGTCATCGAGAAAGCCAACTCGCCACATTCATTGAAGAACACAACATCCTCGACTCCTCCCAATCCGGCTTCAGAAAAAACCACAGTACGGAAACCGCCCTCCTCGCCGCAACAGACGACATCCGCACCCTACTGGACAAAGGAGAAACAGTAGCCCTCATCCTCCTCGACCTATCAGTGGCGTTTGACACAGTCTCCCACCGCACCCTAATAGGCAGACTCTACGACGCAGGAATCCAGGACAAGGCCCTCGACTGGATCCGCTCCTTCCTCTCCGGCAGGACGCAGCGGGTCAGACTCCCCCCTTTCCTCTCGGACCCCACACCTACCACCTGCGGAGCCCCCAGGGCTCCTCCCTCAGCCCGACGCTCTTCCAACGTCTGCATCGCTCCACTTGCCCCCATCGTCAGAACCTACGGACTCAACATCGTGTCATAGGCAGACGACACCCAGCTCATCCTCTCCCTATCCAACGAGCCCAACACCGCCAGACGCAACTTTCGAGAAGGCATGGAAGCCGTCGCCAAATGGATGAAAAACAGCTGCCTACAACTAAACAGCAACAAAACAGAAGTACTCATCATGGGCCCAAACCCCGACGCCTGGAGCGACACCTGGTGGCCCCCGCCCTCGGAAACCCGCCAACCCCCACAGACCACGCACGCAACCTGGGAATCATCCTGGACTCCGAGCTCAAAATGGACCGCCAGATCAACTCTGTCTCGTCTTCCTGCTTCCACACCCTCCGCCTCCTTCGTAAGACCTTCAAATGGATCCCCCTCGAACACCGAAAGACCGTCACTCACGCCCTGGTCACCAGCAGACTCGACTACGGCAACGCACTCTACGCCGGATTAAACAAAAACCTCACCCGCAAGCTACAGAACATCCAGAACGCCGCCGCAAGACTGGTCCTCAACCTTCCAAAACACTGCCACATCTCCCAGCACCTGCGCACACTCCACTGGCTCCCCGTCGAGGCGAGAATCACCTTCAAGATGCTCACCCACGCACACAAGGCCCTCCACGGCACCGGACCAGCATACCTGAACAGCCGACTCAAATTCCACGCACCCCAAAGGACCCTACGATCAGCCCAGCTCTCCTACGCCGTGGTCCCCCGCACCAGAAAGACCAGATCGGGAGGCCGCTCCTTCTCCTTCCTTGCGCCAAGGCATGGAACGCCCTTCCGCTCCACCTCAGACAGACAACATCACTCCCCATCTTCGCAAGAAACCTCAAAACCTGGCTCTTCAACAGACCCCCTCCTTGATGGAATGGAACCTGCACCCCCCCCCACCCCTAGCGCCTTGAGACCCTTACGGGTGAGTAGTCGCGCTTTAACAAACCCCTGATTGATTAATTGATTGATTGCCTGCCTCATGTACAGTTGGGCAAACCTTCGTATTTTGACAACAGAGACTATTTGGTCTCTAGTGCTGACAGACCTATGACGGGCCGATGGCGTATGGGCCGCTGGAGTTTTTGCCATTTGTCCGCCTGCCCTATTTCGAGTGAGTGGACAAATGACAAGTTCCATTTTCCATCATCGTCGAGTAAATTCCAGCGGTAAAAAGCAGTGAAAAATGCAAAACGATCCCCACGACTAGGGAGAAAACTCAGATCAGATTAGATTAGATTAAAGCTTATAAAGCGCTTGGTTACTCCCAATGAAGTGTCCCCGTGCTAAGACATCCTAGTCGTTAACAGCAGAACCCTATCCACCAAAAAAACCCTAGTCCTAGCATAGAAGACCTATTCGCAAACAGCAGAGATTAACACCAGTCCCCCGGGGATGACTGAAAGAACCAAGTCTTAAGTTTTCTACGAAACATTGTTTCCGAAGGCTGCATCCTCAATTCCAAAGGCAGTTTATTCCATGCTTTAGCTGATAGAAAGCTAAAGGATGTGCCTCCCAAACGTACCTTTTGAATTTGTGGCACTACCAACTTAGCAGTGCCCGCGGACCTAAGATTCCGGATGGGTCTGTAAGGGGTAAGTAAGGGGCGCAGGTAACTAGGCCCTTTCTCATTAAGAATCCTATGGCAGAAACATAGAGCTTTAAAAGTAACTCTGGCCTGCACTAGTAACCAGTGTAGCTCCCTCAGGGCCGCTCCCACCGGGGTACGCCTAGGGATGTTCAATATCATCCGGGCAGCTGCATTTTGGACTTTCTGCAGCATATTCAAGTTACTTTTTGTGACCCCTAAATAGAGGATATTGCAGTAATCTAAACGAGATGTAACCAGGGCCTGCACAATGGCCAAAGCACGTGCCTGCCAGGGCTGATATCTGTTCTGTAAAAGATAAGGTGTTGTCAAACCAGACTCCCAAACTTTTAATCTTTGGTTTGGGAGTCAGGGTTGGTCCTAGTTCTTCTGGCCACCACCTGTGGGACCAGATGGAAGGCTGTTTACCAATTACCAAGATCTCAGTTTTGCCTGCATTTAATTGCAGGCAGCTGAACTTCATCCAATTAGCCAAATCACTTAGGCAGGCTTTAAATTTAGGCGCTGCCTCTGTATCCTTTTGCTCCGATGTGATAATCAGCTGAGTGTCATCAGAATATGACACCAGTTTCACCTTATGTTTCAATACAATATCTGCCAGTGGGCGCATATACACATTGAATAAGGTTGGATTGAGGGCAGAACCCTGTGGTACCCCTTGGGACAGAGGGCGAATCTCAGACTTAAAGGGACGTTGTAAAACCTGGAAGGATCTATTCTGTAGGAAGTGTTTGATCCATTCCCATGTGCTACCTCTGACACCGGCCTCCCACAGACGCTCCAAGAGAAGGCCATGGGAGACCATATCAAACGCCGCACTCAAATCCAGCAAGATCAGTGCTGCCCTCCTTCCCTCATCAGCTGCTATTTTTAGCGCCTCAGAAGCCAGGAGTAAGGCCGAATCGGTTCTGTGAAGCGCCCTAAAGCCATATTGAGTTTCATGAAGTACCTGGTATTCTTCCATGAACTTAGTCAAATGGATATTTAAAAATTTCTCTGCAATTTTCGCAAATAATGGGGGCAATGATACTGGTCTCAGATTTTCTGGAAGCGCAGGGTCTAAAGATGGTTTCTTTAGTAACGGCACCACCATAGCGTGTTTCCAGTTGTTTGGAACCTGACCCAAGCTGAAAGGCAAATTCAGCAAATTTGTGAGCACCGGTGCAATAGCTTCCCTCCCTCGTAATAGCATATTTGGAGGGATAATATCCATGGGAGAACCTGATTTGACTACTGACATAAATTGGAGTACGTCTCCTTCCACTGGTGGATGAAAGATAAAGCTTCCCTCACACCATGTTTCACTCTTTGGTGGAGCAGAGATATAGTTCCTGCTGGTTTCAGGGATGGTAGCATATATCTTCTCTATTTTTTCCAGGAAGAAACTAGCTACTTTATTACAGTAGTCTGCGGATGCTGGCAGTACTGCTGTAACGCGCGCCAAGGAAGTAAGTTGTTTAACAATACTGAAGATATTTTTGGGGGTGTTTTAGCAGATTCAAGTTTATCAGTGTAAAAATCCCTGCGCGTTCTCCTAATTTGTTGGCGAGGGAAATGTTTTTATATTTCCAAAAACAAAATCCTGCTTTGGCTTTTGTTTTTTTAAATAAAGAAAATGTTGACAGTTTGACATGCGGCTCCCTCGTGTTCACGATTCTGTCTGTCAAACTTTCAATACATTTACAGGAACCACCATGATGGCGGTTCCTGGAAATGTAGGAGATGTCCACTGGGCCTGCAGACATCTCTAAATTTGGCACGTAGAGGCGCCCTCACCATGGCGGGAGTAAAGTACTCCGCCATGGCGTTGGTACATACTTTGTCTGCCATGTCTAAATCAGGCACTTTGTTCCTACTGCACCATTGCAGCATTACATTTGCATCCGTCAACTAAAGGTGAAATGAACAAACCGTAGAAGAATCCGCATGTATTCAGGAAACAATACAGTATTGCATTTACATGCATTCCATTAAACAGTTGTGAAAATTCAGACTGGACAACTTCGAACTAGGTGATACAAATCTCTGCTTCGTCAGTCAACGTAATTCACCTAAATCAAAAGCGCTCAATGGGAGTCAGGAGTGTAGCTGATTCAGACTACAACACCCTACAGACATTTCAAAGATATTGATGTAGGTCAGTCATGGTGCTGCTTCAGAAAGCAAAACCATGCATAATAGTTGTCTGCAAACCCCTCATCTCATCCTGAACAATCAACAATACTTCAATAAAACATCACACCTTGCATTATTCGGGAAGAGTTAAGGCATTTTGTTGGCTCTATAATGTGTTCTTTTAGTAAAGCAGTTCAACTCTCATTCTTTAGTGTTTTTAAAACATTTTCTGGTTTTTAAAGGTGCTGTAGTCTGCATCCGTGTAACCTGAACTTCCACTGAAACCTTATTTTCATTTCAGGATCATACACGAATGTGTGTTTAATCAGAGTTGGCAGGTTGATCCGTTTTGTAGCACAGTAAACAGAAAGTCTACTATGAGTCAGTTAAATGACACTCATTATATCAATCTCAGAATGGTCAAAGGCTGCAACTCAAACCTTTGCCAACTGCAGCACTATGCACAACGTAGGTCCATATACCCGCCTGCATAAACTTTCTTATGCATTCATTGTGAGGGTAACTGTTCTAGTACTTGCAAGGGAGTAACTGTATCAGCAGGAGTGATGCTGGTGCATGGGGTGTGTCAGTGTTGTTTGGTGTGGACAGCCTTTATTACACAGCATTGGGTTGTTTACGAAACTCAAGCTATATGTCTTAGGGTTTGTTGTTTCTTTGTGTTTTCGTTTGTCTGGCAAATGTTTATAGGAGCGCTGTAGTGCAAGAGGTTCTGGAGTCAGCCAGTGCTGAGAGAGTTGTGGTAAGATTAATGGAATGTTGGTGCAGAGCTGAAGAAAATGGAAGACAGTTGAGAGTAGACAGCTGAAGAGATAAGAGTCCAGAGTAGAAGCAGAGAAGGGGCAGAGGACAGAAGCCAGAGACGTCACGTGACCACTTTCCTATGCTAGGCTTCATACACATAGCTTCTGAGGTAACATTCATTTTTAAGTTACCTTTCTTTGTCTTATCCTTGGAAAAGTCTGAGATTCCTGAAACCATGGATGGGATTTGGTTAACAAAGCCTCCTTTTCTCAGAAGTAGAGCTGCAAATGAGAGGGACACTGAGATAACTAGCGTTTCAGGTGAACTGCCCGGATTTCACAGTAAGGCACCAATGAGTTATTTCCCTGTTTTGCCAGAAGTCATTTCAGTGTATTACTAGGTGCGATTGAGTAAAGAAAACATTTGAAATGGGACTCCAGTAGGTTGCTCGTCAGTAAATTCACATACAGATTCACCACAAATGTAGGAAAGTAAGCAGTGTTTTTTTTGGGGGGGGAGGGATTTTATCATAAACATATGCTACGTCTGGCACATGTACCAATTAGGGTATTGCTGTCAAAATTAGAATGCAGTTTCACATTGTCGGTCATGCAAATACAATTTGGAACTTAAGTGAAGTAATCAAGTTAATTCCCGAGCTGGTGCTTACTTTCACGGTTAAACATTTAGACCTCGTCCCCGAAACTCGGCGTGGCCTGGCCTCGAAAGGAGCGCATCTCTCTGTCCATGGACCATGGCCTAGTCGGACAGGGTTCGATATGTATCCCTCAGTAGTCTGCCCAGTTCTTTCACATTTTGTGTGGTGTTTGTGGACAACCTCTGGCTATGTATACCAGGCACTCTAGGCCCTTGCAATAGTCCATGCCTTTTGTCCACCCATCCAGGGAGGAGGCCACTGTATCCTTCCAATTTTTCAGCTAAATCTCGTTTAGCTATCAGCAAACCTAGCCACAACAGTGCCCTTTCACATCTGTTGCCCCCCACGTCATCCGCTCTGTGCCGTATGATTAATTTCGGGTCCCCAACCCACCACCTTACAAAAAAGACTCCAATGCCCCTAGTTAGTTCGGTTTTAAAGTGAAGCAGTGCAACCTCAAAGATCTGGTGAAGGAATAGTTTTTGGGAGTTTAAAACAAAAGAACAAGCTCTAATGTTTTTGTTTGAAATTCGATAAGACACGTGCTAGCCTTTTCAAGATTGCACCTAGGAGGAGGAAAGCACGGCTATACATAAAGTTGTGTCCAGCAGTGTGTGCAACCCTAATGGTTTGTCTGTCTATTTAAAACTTAATAGACAAAGAATATTTTACAACAAAACGAAATGGTGTGAAGTCTGGACAACTGTTTATGCAGCTGACTGGGCACCCTATTATTTTTCAATTATGTCTTTGCCTGTCTTATACAGAAATGGTCAAAGGGTTAGAATAATTTTATAAACCAGCTAGCCAAAGTAGAGGACCTATTATGCAAAGTTCGAAGTTTGTCACCCTGGGAAACATGTGCATTACTTAAACCTGCGCATAGATCACTAAAGAATTGTCAAACGTTTCAGTTGACTTATCTTCAGTCACATTATTTACCTAGAAAGACCCCATCTCTTCTTAATCGCCTTAGAGTTCCAAAGTGTAACATGGGAAAGGTATGACTCACTGGCATAATATGTAAAGTGCTAACAAGGTGGCCCGATTGCTGTGAGTCATACACGTAAAAGGAGGAGACCGCTCATCATACCATGTGCCTCGAGTTATCTCAAAGACAGAACATTCTTTATTTTACTCGGTGCAAGGATGCAACATTTCTCCTCTTCCATTTACATTTAATTTATGCAATGCTGCATGCTGTGAATGGCCTGATAGTTATGAGGAAATTATTAACCTTCCTCTAAAATGTAGGCTATCGTTTCATTCGGAAGGCAACATTCTTTGTGGATGACATCTGATGTATCACTGTCTGTCTCATTATATCGTGATGGGAGCAGGCATTCTTGTTATAGTCAGAGTGTTGCAGAAAAACCCTGCTTTTTGTATGTGGTAACAATAGCTGCTAGTCTCAGACTCTGAGGAAACCTTGCAATTGCTGATTATTATGCAGGTGAAATAGTAAGATAAAAAATAGCCCAGCCCGTGACAACTTTAGAAAGAAACAAACACACAAAATGCAAAAAAAAAATAAGCAAATGTTAATTCAGCTGGGCATAACCTTGGGCGTGCCAAGGTTCTCCTTTCCGTAGGTCTGGCGCACCTGATAATGGTGCTAAAAATGACTTTGGGTTGTAGACACGTGCTGCTATTTCACAGTTTGTCTCTGTTAGCAGCTTTCTGCCATTGTTTGGATTTATCTTTGTATAAGAACTCCCTGTTAAGTTCCGATTGCCCTGCCCCCTCTTCAGGTCTAGTTGCAGCCAGCGTGTACTGGACAGTTCTTCAGTTATTCTGCCCTGGCCTAAGGTGCAAGTACACGGCTTCAAAGTGTCGAAGTCTTGGCTTTTTTGAGTAATTGGTTGATCAGTCACTGTTTACTCTAGGAAGTGGTTATGGGTTAGGAACACAGACCGAGTATGTGAAAATGGGACTCATTAAAAGGCAAGGCGCAGTCAGAGTTGTATTTAAAAAAAAAAAAAAGTGTTAATTTTACAGTACAGGAATGGGACAGTAGAAATAAACCGCGAAAGTCTAAATGCCTTTTAAAGCCACAGTAAACGCTCCAATAATATTATTATATGTCCACCTGTATTGAATACTGGTGCTGTAACATTGAACCCTGTGTGCATGTGGTATTTCTATAGCGCAAACTGAGCCGAAAGGCAGTGGAACACTGTACAGGGTCAAAGACAATTATTAAGTAAACAAGTGAGAGGAGAGGTAGCTGGGTTGTGGACAGTTAATGCATTATAATATAGTGTACTTAGATGAGTCGTCAACACTTTTCAAAATTGGAGCAGCATTTGTGAGGTCCTGATGGATATAGGAATGTTGTTCCAGTTTCTGGGTGTATAGATGGAAAATTCCTGGTGCCTTATTTATTTTTATTTTTTTACACTTAGTCTGAAGTCTGATGGTGTCCTGGCTGCTGGTTTGCCGAGAACTACTAGTGATAGTGAGCTTGTATGCAAGATAAGCAGGATGCTGGTCATGATGGCTGTGTAAATGGTACTGCTGGTTTTGAAGATGGTGCAGGCCGGCAAGGGTAGTTAAGGAGTTCCATCAAGATGAAGGTGATGTGATCATATTTCTTCAGGCCAAGGATGAGATGTTCTACAGCATGTAGGCTTCCCTTAAGGGGTGCCACTGCAGAGTCGGCAGACCATGGAGCTGTGCCTCCCTCCATCCACATGCAAGAGTATGCGAGCTTCAACAGCTGTTCAGAAGTTGGTCTCTGGAAGAAACTGTTTCACTTTCTTTAGAAGACAGTGCTGGCAGCAGACCAGCTTTGTTTTGTGTCCAAAGTGAATCCAAGTAACTTGGCACTTGGTGAAAATTGGTGTTCTAAGTAGTCAAGGTTCATGTCATTGAGCCAGGTGTGAACAGTTTCTTGATTGATGTTAGACATGGTAGTCTACGAAGTTAGATTTCTAAAGTTATCTGAATCTGTGAAGAACTCCTAAAGCCATAATGTTTTTTGATGAAGACACTGTAGACCTCCAATATGATGATGACCTCATCCTTATTAGTCTTTCGTCTGCCTTAGTGGATTGTAGGGAAGATAATATTGGAAGAAGACCTACTTTTTCCTCGCTTAATAAAAACGTTTATTTTTTATTTTTTTAATAAGTGTAAGTGACAAAAGAAATTAGTTAAACTTATCAAAATGGATAATCAGTTATCATCTATTGTACATTAATTTTGGGATGAGGAAATAAGTTTAATGTTTCTTTTTTCGGGATCTTCAAACACTTGCGGCTCACAAATCATAAAGCCCTGATTCACAACCCTAATGCCTTCTTGATTAAGTTACAATTTCCAATGTATGCTTTTGCTTTTCTTTGCATGCTTCTTTGTGGCCTATGTATTCAGTCCTGTTCGCAAACCAGTATGTGAAAGTTGCACACCAACTAGTTTGCAAATAGGTTTTCATTATGCAATGCGACTGATGTACGAATTATTTAGTCGAAACACGAGAAGTGTAATTGCAACAAATCCCGTTTTCTCCCCCCCCCCGCCCCCTGTAATGAATTGCGGCAAATGCATTGATCAAGGCCCATGAGGAACAGCAGATATCCATCCTTATGTACCATTTGGTTAATGGAACCATTTTTTTAAAGCAAGCTGTGCCCCGTAAAGAAAAGGTGCCACTTTAAAAGAAATGTCAACATCCAGGGAAGACATTAGGGGGGAGAATGTGGTGGTGCTCAAGACCATTATCTGTTTCCCTTAGACTTCCAACTATCAGTCTTAAAGAGGAAGCTGACCCTAGATGACAGCTTCCTGTTTAAAATCAGTTCCAATCCAATTTGGGTGTTAGTAATTGATTAAAGGTTTGCGACCGCAGTTGTAGCCACCGACCATTGATACATTGCATTCCAAATTGCAGATAACAGAGGAACATACCTCTATTGCCCATACTAACTGTGAAGTGAAAGTAGTGACAAAAGACTTTTTGACTTGCAAAGTTTTGTGTTAATTTCACAGAGATGTTTTGGCGTCGCAGATGTGTATAACAAAATAAATTTGGACATCTTGCCCATGACAGCTGCACCATTATGATGATTACATTGCACTGGGACAAGTTAATTTCATTTTTGTTGTGTGCAAAGGGCAAGAACCATTGTGTGCCAGTTCTGTAACTGTTTCGATTTTTAATAATCTTTTTGTATTTTTTTAATATTATTTTTTATGTTCGTTTGGTTTAGGTACATTTTTCTTGCTCCTTTGTGGGAGTGGTGCAATTCACTAACCCTGTGCATTTTCTATTCATTTATGTTTTTTCATATTTTTATGTCTGTTTCGTTAACCAGCTTGTACTAGTTTATGGATGCTGTGATTGTTTTCACAATCAAAATTAATGATCTTTGAAACATTTTATAGTCCTCTGTCGTATCCACTTTGGTGCTTGAGAAAAATTCATCTAGGAGGGCCCCCTGCTAAGACCAGTAAGTTTAAAAGAATGAGTTTTGTGGAAGCACTCCTGCTAAGTACTTATTGCAGTGAATGACAGTTTGCCTAAAAACGTGAAGGTAAGTTTCAATTCTATTAACAGCACGGCAGTGAGGATTATGCTTTCCTTCCTTCGCTTTAATACATTATTTCCATAACAGCAGCCATTTTAAAACATTTCAAAACTACTTTTCCCATGAACATAAGGGAAAACAAACATTTCATCAGTCCTTCCTCAATGTTTGCAGCGTGGCACCCAAACATAGTCCTTTGTCGCTGCTTGAACTCCCTCTTTCTTCGTGCGAATCATACCATAAGTTCAGTTTTGATCTGTTGTTTCCTGCAAAGACACGTTATGTCAGTAACCCTTCCTGATCATATCTTGTACCAACTGGCCACATCCTAATCATTTGCCTCCTACAAAGACCGGGAGAAACTTAGATAAACTTAACAACTACAAAGTTAAACTGTAATTTTCCAAATGGCAAAACCAAACTTACTTAGTACAATACAGGGAGGGTCAGCCTCTCAGTTGATCGCTGGGTGGGATAATTCTCGCCTCCGTGTCCTTAATAGAATTTAAACTTACCTTCACGTTGTTAGGCAAATTTTCGTTCTATGTCAGGACCGAGGATTATGCTAGTTCAAAGCTTACTCACCACCAAATGAGCCACTTCCACCACTGGCTTGAAGTAGAATCTCTTGAAGGTCAAGTCTGAGGACCAATCTGCTGCACGCATTAGGTCCTCCAGACGTGCCTACAGACAGAATGCTTTGGAAGCCATTGCTCCCTTTGCAGAGTGTGCTCCAAACACTTTGGTATCTATGCCAGCTTCTTGCATCACCCAACGGACCCATCAGGCTATTGTAGGAGAGGATACCACCTTATTTGATTCCCTCAATGCAGTGAGAAGCTGCATTTCGCACGGAGGGCGGACCTCTTCAGTCATTTCCTCATGCGCTCTGACGCAGCGCAAATTACACAATTTAGGGGAGTCATTGAACGCTCAGTAAGATATTGTGCAAGTGTTTGACTTGGTACATCTACTTACGGTAAAGACTACCCCATCTGGAGAAAATACTCTGGCAGTAATGTCCAACGACAGCACCTCCGAGACCAGTCTGCATGAAACAAGGCATAGCAGCATCGCTAATTTAGCTGAAAGCTCCTTTCTGGATAACAATCTGTTCGGCTGCTAGGCCAGAAAAAAGGAGAGAAAGGCGGATGCCTGTAATCAGCTGGCAAACAAAAGAATGTTCTCCCACCGGAGTCCCATCAACTGGCGCATGCCCCACTGATATGGTGGCCCAGAACTCAATAATTGAACAGTACACTAGCCCGTCCTCCACCAGGCTGGACAGAAAATTCAAGACCTGCACTACATCTGCACCCACAGGATCCAGACCCTGTCGCTGACACCAATGTATCCATCTTGTCCAAAAAGAACGGTATCGTTTGGTGCTACTGTCCACCCAGGCCTTGGATAGGAGGAACTCAGCATGGTGCGAAAGGCATGGAAGTGGCCAACGTTGCCTGTAATCGGCCATGCCATCAGCTGGAGGGAACCCTCCTATACTAGCCGATTGCGCATGCAAACCGGATTCAATAGAATGTGCGGAAACGTGGGGAGTAGGATTGGAGAATCCCAAGAAAGTTCCAGAAGAACTGGAAACCACACTTGCGACCTACACAAGGGGGTTATCAGGACCACCTCCGCCATTTGCCAGCAGACCTGAGCCGATGACCGAGTGATCTTCGAGAAGGGGGGGGGGGGAGGGGAAGCAACACCCTGCTCCTGACTCCAATCTTGGAGAATTGCGTCTGTCACCTGAGGGTCCGGCCTCCAGCTGACGAATCGTGGCAGCTGGTGGTCAAGACGCGAAGCGAATAGGTCGACTGAGAAAGGGCCCCAGGAGTGGGCAAGCCGCTGGAAGACCTGAGGATCCAGCTTCCATAAACTGGAGTCTTGGAGATTCCTGGAGTGCTTGGTTGGCTTGGCCCGGAAGGTACTCCGCCATGACTGAGATGTGATGTTCCAGACATAAATTCCCAAAATCCTTCTCCATGTCTGCCAGGGACCAGGATCTGTTGCCTCCCAAGTGATTGATGTACCTCCCTGCTGAGACGTTGTCCATTTTTAACAGGACACAGGACCGGATTTGATCCATGGTCCAACACTGGACTGCGAACGATCCAGCCAGAAGCTCTAAGCAGTTTGTGTAGCCCCTATTCTTCTAGTGACCAGTTTCCTCCTGTGGAGAAATCCCCACACCGGGCGCCACAGCCAGACCTGCTGGCGTCCAATTTGATTACCAGGTCGGGAGTAGAAACGAGTATTGCCCTCCCGTTCCATGCCTCCATGTAGGTAAGCCACCATCTGATTTCCTCTCGGACCTCGGGAACACCAATTGGGCATATGTCAAACCCCTCCTCAAGTGATGTGCCTTCAGGCGCTGCAGGGCCTGGTAATGGAGGGGCCCTAGGAAAATCGCTTGTATCAAGGAGGCCCACAAGGCAGGCGATCTGCCAGGATGGCGTGCAAGGCTTGGCTAGGGTCTAGCAGAGTTCGTGCCTAATTTTTGCCTTCTTCCGAAAGGGAAGGCTCAGGGAAGACGACGTGGAGTCTACCATGAAGCCCAAGAAGGTTGCTGTTTGGGCGGGAGAGAGAAGCGATGACTTCTTGTTGATTACAAACCCCAGACCTTGCAAAAGGTCTATCGCTGTCTGGAGGTGTGAGATCAGTCTCCTTGGACATTGAGCCATAAACAAAATGTCATCCTGGTAAATGATTAATCCGATGCCTTGTGCTCTGAGGAGCTCTATCGCTGGTTTGAGGACCTTCATGAAACACCACAGCGCCGATGATGGGCCCAATGGAAGCGCGATGAACTCAAAAACCTGGGCCCTCCACCGGAACTGCAGAAATTTGCGATTGGGGGGGGGGCACTAGGATAGACAGATAAGCGTCCTTCAGATCCGAATGCACCATCCAGTTTGACGGAAGCAACACATCCCTGAGGAGATGAATTTCTTCCATCTTGAACTGGTGGTAAACCAGCCACTCATTGAAGTCCCTGAGATTGATGACCGGCCTGCGGCTGCCGTCGGATTAGTCAACCAGAAAAATGTTGCTCAAAAAACCATTGTGGAAGAGAGCCAAGACCTAGCCTATAAGTGCAGCATCTCGGGCAGAGAAGCATATAGGCCTTGTGCAGGTATCCTGGGAAGGGCAGCCCTAGAACTCTATGTCCCTACAGCAGTGGTTCCCAAACTGTGCGCCGCGGCACCCCGGTGCGCCGTAATGAGGTGCCAGGGCGCCGCGCGCACGATGTGGGAAATTGCAGCCGCAGCGTAGGGGAGTGAAAACGTTTTTGTCAACATGATAGGACGATTTCGCATCAATAGATTTTTATTAACAAGAATTTCATCTGTAAGTACAACTTGCCTCTGCAGTCACACTGACTTCAAAACATACACGACGTGCTTAAACTCCATTGGTGACCAAGTAACTACTAAGCGTTTTCAGCTAGGTAAAACGGGACCTGGACGGAGTAGCTTCATTCATTCATTGTCTGCTACCAACGGCCCTCAGCCGTCCGTCATTCGGCGGGGCTTGGATGCAGTTTAATGGTTAATGCTGTGTAACTTGTGGTCGGAGCATGAGTGAAGCAGCGGATAAAGGCCCAGTCGTCATTTGCTTTAATGAAGGGATTTGTGGTTTTCCGGTACTGTTTCGAACTGTGCGTGCAGAAACTTCGCTCGAGGTGAAGTCAAATGTATTGGTGGCAGCCCGGGGGTGGTTTACGATATTTGTGTGCCTGAGTGAGGTAAAGTTTAAGTAGTAAGTAGCCAGCTGAACGCTAAGTATTCTAGTTTGCGCCGCAAGGTCTGAGTGTGATTGGTAAAGGAACTGCCCACACGGGATGGCTTGCGATATTTCCACGTCTGGGTGATGTAGAATAACTCCGGAGTACGCTATGTTTTTGGAATTACCCTCTGGCAGGGCTTTAAGTGGGCCGGGTCTCACCGGGACTGAGCACCGGCAGTTTTTTTACGGAGGCCTCGAAACGGGTCTCTATCGGGCTCTGTTTTGTGCCCTGGCACAGGTGGTCCGTTTTTTCCGGACTGCAGTGACAGCAGGCACATCCATGTGCACTGCTCACACTGCTCACTTCTCACTAGTGGAGAAGTTAAAAAGGCATGACATCATGCCAGGTGAGCGTTGTAGGGGGAAGGGAAATCCTTTAAAGAGAGTCATTTTCTCTCTGGATTTCCCTTCTCTTTGAAATTCAGGGGCAGCAACATTGTCGTGGTGTCACCAGGGCTTTAAGTGGAAGCCTTTTCAATAATATATACAAGCCATAGTTGCTGCTTATTTATCTTATGCAACTAACAACCATTGACAAAGCCAATAGTCCTGACTTGTTGTAGATATGATGTTACTTGTTGTATCATATATCTAGATGCAATGACAAACAGCAAAATACAAGTCGGGCGGCACACTATGCTCAGCACAGATTTTTAGATTGTGTTTTAAGCCACGCCCTTAATTACACTGGCCACGCCCCTTTGAGAGACCCCTCAGTTTTTTCATCCCACTTAAAGCCCTGCCCTCTGGGTCTGAACGTGATTTATCCCGAACCATGTTATTCTGGGTGTAGGAAGAAGACTTTAATTTGGATTGGTCTGATCAGGACCTATTAACCTTTACATGGGGCCTGTCACTGCACATCACCATTAAAGTAGCGGCTTGAAACACAACTAAAGTTGCCGCCACGAATGCCAGGGTCAGCACCAGACTCGCAAGCTCTACAGCACACTTACAAACACGCTCTGACTCATGCTCATTTTAAACTCACTCACTCACACTCTTTCTCACTTCCATACTCACACTGATTCAGTGCAATGCACTATCACTTTCACTCACTTGCCCTCATTCTCAGTCTCACTTGTTCTAAGTCACAATAGCAGTCACTCACTCCTGTCTCTCGCTCACTTTCACACACATGCTCACACACAAACACACACTCATCTGCATGCACACAACGTTTGACAGATTATTTTTGCACTTCCATGTAGCTGCCTGCCCTGGTTCACTCCAGCTCCTCTCTTGCTAGCAGTGAATGAGTTCTGAAGCCAGGCACATAGCTTTCTCCGCATAGGCCTGCGCGGCGGCGGAAGCCTTTGCGCAGGTACTGAGACGCATAGTCCTGCACCTACATGCGTCACTCTGGGTCGGTGTTGGTGAAGCCACTCATAAGGAGCCCGCCTTTTTAGTATAAAAATAATGCTGGTGATACTGATTACGACAGACCAAACTCAATGTTCCATTTTCTCAGAGCGGGTCTCAGTACCAAAAGCTACTGAAAGCAAGCTAGCATAAATAAGGGTTTGGGACCAGGCACTCTGTTGGGGAAAAAAACGATGGATTGGGATGCAGCCAAAGTGATTGCCAGTGGATGAGATTAATAATTCAAGCATTCCAACCATTATAATACCTTCATTGCGCCCCAATTACTTTAAGGAAGACAACAGGAAGTACTCCCGAGGTCGGGCTTACATCCCCCACCCGCCCACCGGTAAAAAAATGGTGGGGTGCCACGGCCAACTGCCGATTAGGTCAAGGGAGCCACAGGTCAAAAAAGTTTGGGAACCACTGCCCTACAGGGTAGGCCGTGGACACTCTGCCCTGAGGCAATTTCGGGCCTCCTTCTCTAAGGGTTTGCAGACGCTCCCTGCAACAAACTTTGCCACTTTGTCCCCCGGGGCCCACACAGCTGATCTCAGATGGATATCATCATCCAGGTCTAACATGTCTGAATCGCCTCCCTCAGGGGGAATGGGGTCGGAAGCAGGGCGCCAAGGCCTCGAGGAGCTGGCGTCATCCTCTAAGTCCCCAGGGGAGTCTCCGTCCTGCTGATCTGGGGTATCTGGGTGAGGGGTTCAGGGGAAGAGGGAGCAGGTTCAATGGGGCCCTGCTTGGGGGGCTGACTTGGCCAAGAAAGCTTGTTTAAGGTGCGCAAATGTGTCCTGATCTACCCCTTCCTCTCACTTCTTCTTTTGGGGGAGGCTTTCCTCAGGGCATATGGGGGGGGGTGGGCTTCTCATGGTAGGGGTCTGGGTTTTAGCAAGTTTTGTGCACTCTTCAGCTACTCTATCAGAGAGGCGCTGTCCCATAGGCAACATGAGTTCATTTACCACCCTATAGATTGAGGTGTCAACTTCCTCATAAAAATCTTCGTCCCACTGTAAGTAAGAGAGAGAGAATCCTTCTCCTCATAAGTGGCCTCAGATGCCTGCATATCCATATTCTGTCTAATAACTCTGATGAGGTACAGGGCCCTCTGATATCAACTGTTTACTCAAGACAGGCCAGAGAGGGGTCACCTTCTTTGTTATGGCACACATGCGTGCTATATAAGGCTCTTTGAGGGAGCCCAAACAATTTGGGTGGACCGGAGGCTCACAATCGGGAGACATAGGTCCCAGGGACATGCACACGCCCGTAAGCTCGCTGGGCTTCCCTGACTGGGTCGTGTCCCACACACCCTTAAGCCTAAAGTTCCTGTACAGCCCCGTAGGGCGTCAATGCGAGAAGACTCGCAATATGGACCACCAGTGGGGTCATCAACACAAGAGAATATGCAGGGAATACTGACCGGGCTAAGACTGGGCGTCACCCTGGATAGCGGGACAAGGCTCAGTGGCTCGCGGGTTCCGGCAACGCGCTCTCACCTCCTTTGAATGGGAGAGCTCGACGCACCGCAGCAGTGCCCTATAGCAGGCGCGAGCTGCACGTGCGCAACTAAAGTACAGGCCAAGTCGCGTGAGGAGCGCAAAAGCGGTCCTGTGACCGAAACAAGGAATCTGAAAGCCAAGCGGGAGACCACCAAGAAGTGGTGCATCGTAATAAGCAAATTCCACCATAAAACTGCCAAACCATGCAAAGTTATCTGAGGAAAACCCAAAGAGAAAAGGAAGATAACTTAACTGGCTGCTGAGCAGCGCAGAAAGAGGGAGTTCAAGCAGTGACAAAGGACTATGTTTGGGTGTCACGTTGCGAAAATTGAGGAAGGACTGATGAACTGTTTGTTTTTCCTTATGAGTTTTAAATTGTTGTAAAATGGCTGATAATGTTTTAAATGGAGATAATGTATTAAAGGGAAGGAAGAAAAGCATCATCCTCGCCTCCGGTCCTGACCTAGAATCCAGTACTGTACAGGCAGTTAGTTCAAAGATGAGCCAAGAAAACGTTTGCAGTTTTGCAGAGTGAATCCCAATTGTGGTGTTTACTTATATTCGTTATGCCTCCAAAGATCTGTTAATTTTTTAGCTAAGCTACAAGACAATGAATACTGTGGGCATTTGGAAGTTCACAGTACTGTTAGCTCTGTCAACAGCTAACTCACGTTTTGCTCATTGTGCATTTTGCCTATGAACTTTTTCAAGGCTTTTGAAATAGCGGAAACCATAACATTCGAAATTACAAGTTTACACAGTTAGTCCTTCGTTAGTGATGGGGTTACATTATATGTTGTTCTCACATTGCGACAAAAAATTGGGTGATTCTGACAGAGATAAATATGTCGACCTTGGGAAGTAAGTGACCTAAGTATCAGTTAAGAATTACATTTTCAGCACGATGGCACTTCTAATACAGAGTAAACAAAATGAAGAAAGTTAATGATTTAATTTATAAAGTGGCCTGACTTGATTACATCAAGTTAATGAGCAAAGCAAACGAGTTGTCACTTGTCAGCACAAAACACAGAGAAGTGAGTCATTTGTTTACATCGCACTCTGTGAGAAACGTTCTATACCTATTGAATATGCATGAGGGAACTGACTGTTTGCCAGTAGTCGACTTTCAGACACGCAGGCAAAAGTGAAAATGTATTAACATAGCAAAGGGTACTGTTATATACACATACAGATGTTTCTGGTATTAGTACTATAGTCCGGCATGGTGTAGTTTACGCTTTTCTAGAATCATACATCAGATGCAACACAAATGATACAACAAGAAACATGACTTTTATTTAAAGATTTAATTAAAAAAAGCTCATCACCTTACTTAGTCAATGTAATTTTGGTCTGTGAACGACGACGCAAACCCTTCTGGGCTTCAGTTGTGAATATTTCATAACAACTGGACAGATTTACAGCAGCCCAAAGAGCAATTTCAAGTTGGACCAAGCCCAGAATTCAAGACCTTTGGAGCAATTGTGCCCAGCAGTTTTTGTAGAGCTCTGCAAAATCTTTTTAATGAAACTTTGAATGCTAAATGTAAATATTGCTGCCCCTTATATATTTTCCCAATTTGATCAGCGTGCGCAAATTTTTTCTAAGATCACTACTTCCAAGTGTAATTTTATGAAAATGTCGTGCGGATTAGTCAAATGAGGCGAAACTTACAGTAATCTTTATTGTTTTTTCTGTGGACAAGCAACAATTGTACACGCAGTTGAGCTAGTTAATGTGCTGCTTTTTTTATTTACTTTGCATTTTTTTGTAGCGCAATTACAGCTCCATTTAGTCACTCCACTAAAAAAAGTAACAAAGCTTAGCAAATGATTTAAAGAGGATGATAATACGTACATGTATGTGGTCATTGGCTTGTAACAGGATTGGTATAGAATTTAATTTTATTAATTGACACCAGTGAAGCTGGGATGTATAAGGAATTTCAGATGTTAATGCTCTATTCAAAACTACAAAGCGGTGAAAAAAAATAATATTTTTGATTGAATAGATTAGCCACCTTGGATAATCCAAACCGCAGCAGGAACATTTTAATGAATATGAATGTACACTAAATAGGAGCAGTGAGTGAGACATCAAATTAATAGAGAGAGCTGAGCCAGAGGCAATGGTCTGGCTTGGCTCTGAGGGCCTGAGCACGAGCTGAGCCACTAACGTATTAGGAATGTAAATTGTGCAAAACATGTCCAGTACATATATGATAAGCCTCCTCAAAATTAAATATTGTTTATTTATAATGCAATTCATTTAATTTCAGTACAAAGGAATGTAACACCGGAGTGAGTTGCAGTTATTAGAAGTGATAGATTCTAAACGTGAACTTGGAAACATTCATACCCTCAGACCCACTGCCCTGGCAACAATGCAGTTAGTGAACCAAGAGACAAGTCAATTGTTTTATGCCATATAAACTTGGCCTAAAGTTTTATTATGGATGGAGTAGCTCTGTAGTCTGTTAAACCAAGTACAAGAGAACGTTGTTGTACAGTGCACACCCCGAACTGATGTATTTCAAGGTGTTCTCATGGGATGATGATGGAAAAGGAAGATGTAAAAAAAATATATATATATTTAAAAAGTGGCTAGGATCCGTCAATGTGACAATGCAAAAGCCAGGATTGCTGGAAGTTCCCTGATTTCACGTTGTGCAATTCAACCACTAAATGGTTATTTATTTCTCTTACCGGTTTTAGATTAAAGCTTAGTGCTTTGTGTTTAATTCTTTGAAATGCATTGTTTTGAATACATAAACCTATTACGTATTAAATGAGTTAATGAATTCGAATGAGGTAGTAGTGGTCCCCAATTGGGAAATTACTGCACCTCAAAAGCTATAATGTTAAATATAATCAAATCTTGTGTGAATAAGTAGTGAGACAACTTTCAGTGAGGTTGAGGTGCTATATAGGCTCAGTTCACCTACTACCAAAGGCGCTAATTACACATTAGGAAACTAATGTGTGTACACAAATGCAAAAATAGAGCTTTGTTCAGCACCCTCATAAATGAGTATAATTGTCCAAGATGTTATGGATAAGTTTAACAATTACAAAAATTATTTTGAGCACAGCTTTTTCATTAAGCAGTAGTTCAAAACAGGCCATTGATATCTTTTCTCAAAATATATAAGTAGTCGTAAGAGTCCATAAATTTGTTTTCAACTTGTTGGTTTATTCTTTTGGTACTCCCAGCAAGGATTTTGCCAACACGTGTTTCATCTAACATAGACTTTTTCAAGGCTGGAAAGGTAAATACCATACATGTTGTTTGTTGTTTATGCAAAAAAGTATATATCAGAATATATAATGATGGTGAGATTGCAACATTAATATAACATAGTAATGTAGCCATATCTTGGCTATAAGATAAATCTTAAATTTATAAGAAATGAAGTGAAAATAATACGAAAAAGTGCTATCCATGCTAAAATTTAAGAAGAGAGATCTTTAATCGCCCTGTGTATTGCGAAAAAGAGGAATAAATTACTATGAAAATAGAAGATAGGAGTGTTTATCCCCATTGATCACCGATAATAATAGATAAGAAATAGAAGGTTTCACCCTAAGAAGTGACATTTAGAAAAAGAGTATATAAAAAGATTTGTTTTGTCACACGTGATTGTTCCCACTACACTTTCAACACATAAAATGTGCTATAGGACCCACCGATTGCAAGTAAGAAGTCTGGATGTTCCTGACGTATAGTATCTCGCCGTGACGTCTTAAATTGATATCGTTAAGTGGGGTATCAGAAATAAATCTGTTGTAATAAGAGAAGATTGTATTAGATGACTGTCCTCATGGCAATAAACATTCTAGAGACTATATGTCCATGATCCACAATGTGGTAATTCTGGACAAAAAGTTCCTGATTATGCCCATTGTAACGTCCCTCTAGCACTCTTAGTATAGCCAACTGGCATACATCTAATTATAACGTATTAAATCAGGTTGACGCAAAAAGTTGTGCAAAAATAGGAAGTTAAGGAAAACCAGGTATGCTAATTAAATGTTAATATCACCGTTTTCTCCTAACTTAACACACAGATTTTTTTTAATGTTTTTTATTTTTATTTTTAGCGGCTCAGCACCTCAGTCCAGACAATTACAGATTTTAGCAAATTAAAAGGTATGTGCGAAGTGACAGAGATACATGTCTTCACATTAATACAAATGAAGTGCAGATCTCAGCTGTAAGCAATCATGCTGAGGTCATAACGCATAGGCATTTTGTATTCTTTAATACCACCAGGGGTCGGTGCCCCCATTTCAGACTGTAATGACCCTCTGCCTGTGAAAGTGGAACAGTGAAAGGGGAACAAGCCTCTGATTTCAAAGGAAAATGAGAACATCATTAGAATACGGAGCACTGGATGATAGGGAGGGAGAAGAGCCTTGGATAGTGAGGCTTTCTGGAAGCTTGACTCTTTTTTGGCTATGGGTTCTTAGAGGACCTGGAGGTGAGCTAGAGTCGGTCATCTGACTTAGGTCAAGCTTGATCCTTCAGTGGTTCACCCACCTCTGGTAAATAGGCAGAACACAGAGACAGTAACCTCATTTCTGTAAAAGCAATAGCACAACCAGGTTGACAGGTATGATAAGGAGTGGGAAAGAGAGAGGTTAGCTGTTCTTCAGTAGAACACAGAAGAAGGGTGTCTTAATTGCTTGTAGAACAAACACCAGTTTACTTTTTTAAAGTATTTCTTCTGGGAGTAGGTTCCAAGTTCTATTTCCATCCGTTGAAAACGCTTCCTTTAGGGTGTTTATAATCCTTGGGATGTCCAAGGTGAAGCCGGGTTTGCATCTTGTGCAAGAGGATCCTCACCATATAGACAAATTTGTCTTTTGAGTGAGTCGACCATGATCGATAGGTAAAAAGATGACATAGAATGTCGTAATGTTAATCTGCCCCTCTGTAGGAAACCAGTGACGATTAAAGAATAGGATGCTATGGTGCTTGTGGTTCTTGTATCCTTAAGAGTAGCAGAATGAAGGACTACGAGGAAGACTATTTGAAGAGTGTTACTTGCCTTTGATGTGAGACAGGACCACAAATTATATCACTGTCCTGCAGTTGTGAGGAGTATTTTGACTTTTAATGAAGGAAGTAGAGTTCAGTGAGTGTCGTCTTTGTGATCATGGTGATGTGGAGTTTTTAGAGTAAGGTGGGAGTCAAATTTGAATCCCGTAGTTTTGGTGCAAGAAGACAGATTGAGGCTGACAAACCTGTTTGTCCAACCAAGGCTGTATTGAGGTAAAAATTCACTAGTGTACACAAAAGAAAACAGCCTTCTGCTATAGTTGTATTTGACAGAGAAATATAATATGCCATAATTTTCAAGAGCATTGAGATACGGTTTCAGATTCTTGATGTCCTCTAGAACAGTAGTTGCCCAGTACATTTGTATGTTGTCCACTTATTGATGAATGAAAATACAACTTTGTGACACCATTAACCCTGGGCGGAGTCCGCGGAGTTGCGCTACGCGAAACTCCGCGAAGTGGGAAAAAAACTCCGCTGCACTACGCGGAGCTCCGCAAGCGGCGTAGTGCCATAGAAAAATGCAGTGATTTTCAGTGCCGGATGCTTGTCCGCACTGTGCAATCATCGCGAACGGCATCATGCACAGCGCAAGCGGGCGCTGCTTTCCTTTCTGCCGCTCAAGTAGATTTTTACTCGAGCGGTAGCTTTCTCAACGCAAACGGGCAGTTTCTCAACGCGAGCGGTCGCGAGCATACGCGACCACTCGCAATGAGAAACCTGACCCCCCCGCGTTGAGAAATCTCGCCGGGAGATTTATTTTCCACGCTCGCGCTCGCCAACTTGATGTTGACGATCGCGAATGAGGAAAAATCTCGCAGGGAGGTGGATTTTCCTCGCTCGCGCTTGCAAACTTGACGTTGACGAACGCGAGTGAGGAAAAAAACTCTGCACGCTATGCGGGCGGAGTTTTTCGGATCTCCGCGTAACGCGGAGTTCCGAAAACTCCGCGAGCGGAGTTCACCGCCCAGGCCTAGACACCATATTCTCCCCTCCCCTCATCAGCTCAAGTTAGGGCTTCAATAGCATGGCTTGTTAACCATCCCTCTGGTACCTTCTGTGTAGCAATGCATGGGTGATTTGATCTTTATAAACTCTGCATCCTACATCTGTAGGAATAAACAACTCGAGTGCTAATCTGCGAAAGTCCATCCAAGTGAGGAGTGTGTTTAATAGTACGACTCAAAGTCCCAGAATGTCAGATAGCAGCAGGAAGCTGTTGACTCCATTGGCAAAACTCTGCAGGATGTCATTGTGGACCTGTACATTCTATGTCTCCTTCCTTTATCTGTGTCTATGTCCAGGCTGGTATGAACCATACAATTGAGGAATGGCAACAGTTGGGTTGCTGGAGCTTTTTTAGATAGTTTAGATACCAGGGTCCAAAGGCTCAAAATTATGTATGATGAGGGAGATGTTATAAACTCAATGAAGCATTGATTGGGACTGGCGATCTCCAGGTGATCCTGCCCCGCCTTACATCATCATGGCTATCTTGGCCTCAGGCCTTCTAGCTACCATCACTGACTTGTTCAGTCTTTCTTTGAGTATGGAATCTTTCCCAGTAAAATGGACAGCCCGTGTCCGACCAGCCCTAAACAAAAATCACGGCTGATCCATGAGAGTTGGCTAACTACAGACCTATATCTTTACTCTCCTTTCTAGGAAAAGTTGTGGAAACCCTGGTCAATCAACAACTTGTATCTTTTCTAGAATCCTGCTCTCTGTTGGATCCCTCCCAGTCAGGATTCTGGGACTCTTATAGCACAGAAACAGCACCAATAGAGGTCACAGACTCTATCATACTTGCCTTGAATGGGGGTCCTATTAGACTTGTCTGCAGCATTCAACCCCATCTCTCATGCAACACTAATCAAAAGATTAGGGGAGATTTGTGTTGGGAGCAAAGCATTAGGCTGGCTGAAAAATATCCTGACCGATCGAACTCACTCAATACAGCTCGATGTCTTTAATTCCAGAACACTGGCATTAGATAAGGAGGTGCCACAGAGATCATCTTTGAGTTCCACCCTTTTTAAAATTTACGTGGCCCTTCTAGCCAAAGTAATAAGATCATGTGGATTTGATGTCATCTCATATGCTGATGACACACAACTTGTCATCACCATGGGTCCCAATTCGGAATCCACTAGACTTGGATTCAGGAAATGTATGACTAATTTTGCCTTTTGGATGTCAGCTAACTACCTCAAACTGAACTCCAGGAAGATGAAGATTCTACTTTTTGCCTCTTCATTTTTTTGGTCTAAAGACTGGTGGCCCATGGAATTAGGACCAACTCCCACCCCAAAACAAGCATTGGCATAGCCAATAGGTCTCGCTTTTGGGATCTTATAAGTATTTAGTTATGCAGCACAATATCCTTGGTGCAACAACATCAACTGTTGCATGGCTAAACACTTATAAGGTCCCAAGGGCGAGACCTATTGGCTATGCCAATGCTTGTTTCTAATTCCAGCACTGAACCCGCCTATAGTTCCTGCACTCTTTAATTGCAGCTCATCCATAGTGCCTGTGCTCTGGCTGTAGTCTGCAGGGCACATTAAGACGCCCTAAGCACTTAAAAGATTTTGGTGCTCCTATATATATCTAATTCAAAATATAAACAATAAACCATAAAATATAATGTTATTTTTCAAAATGAAGTAAGATGGAAAACAAAATTTATTTTGTATACTTCCACTTTATAGGTACAGCTGCACCATTTGCAGTTTTGCACCATATGGGCCATGATAAATCCAGCAATGGAACATTTCTGTGGTGCCCCCCTTCCCTTGATGCCCTAGGCACGTGCTTATTTCGCTTAATGATTAATCCAGCCCTGGTAGTCCAGCTATAGTTCCTGTGCCCGACTTTAGTCCGTCTATGATTCCTGCACCCTAACTGTAGCCCGCATTCAGTTCCTGCGCTCTTGGATTGTAGCCGGTTTATAGTTCCTGCCCTCTGACTGAAGACCGTCCAAAGTTTCTGCACAATCTGTCAGTAGCCTGTCTATAGTTTCCGCACCCTGTTTGTAGCCTGTACATAGTTTCCGCACCCTCTGATTGTAGCCCATCTATAGTTCCTGTGCTATCTAATTAAACTCTGTTGATCGTTTTCACACCCTGAATACCGCTCGTTCAAAGTTCCTGTGCCCTCTGATTTTAGCCATTATATAGTTCCGTAGCCTGATCATGGTCAGTCCATAATTCCTACACCTTCTGATTGCAGCCAGCCCATAGTTCCCATGCCCTGATTATTGCTAGTCCATAGTTCCTGTGCCCTCTAATTTTAGCCATTATATAGTTCCCATAGCCTGATCATGGCCAGTCCATAATTCCTACACCTTCTGATTGTAGCCAGCCCATAGTTCCCATGCCCTGATTATTGCTAGTGTCTAGTTTCTGGGCCCCCTGGTAGTAGCCTGTCTACAGTTCCTGTTCCCTGATTGTAGCCCACCCATAGTTCCTGCATCCTCTGAAAGAAGCGCCTCCATAGTTCCTGCACCCTTTGATTGTAGCCCATGTATTGTGCTCATGCCCTCATCCGTCCATAGTTCCTTGTAGCCCATTTACTACTGACCTGGGCAAAAATGTAATTATGCTGGCATACTTTGGGGGTTTTAGGTTACAGTTTTTACGCAAAAGTCCCCAAATTACGCCATTACGCCATGTTGCATAATTACACGACAAAAATATAGCACAGGAGAGAACGACCAAAACTCGAATAGCTGTTTTTTGAGGCACTTGTGTTTTTGGTGCTATGTTTTAGTGCAAAATGCGTTGTCGTGTTTTACACTAAAATATAGCACTAAAAGCCAGATTTGCATTTCACATACTTTCTGCGTAATTTCAAATAATTTTCCAGAAATTTGGCTAAAGAAAACTACACAAACTTCGCACACCCCCAGCTACAGGTCTGGTGCCCTGACTGCAGCCTGTCCGTAATTTCAGCGCAATCTAATTGTAACTTGTTGAACCTCTTCAGCCGCTATGATGCCTGACCCGAATTTAACCTCTTTCCTCCTCTTCATCAGGCACTATCGCGCTATCTATGTAATTCTCATCTACCATCCGATTTGTTCTCCCTAATCTTTTTTCCCCCTGGACACCAAGAAGTCTTGGTTCTACAGCTCTTCCTTCTCCATGCCTGTAGGTGCCATCCAAAGTGTAGTTCTCTCTTCTCTCTACCTTTAGTAGTAACATCCTTCTTCCCGCGTAGACACTTCCTGGTCACCATGTGCCCTCCCCCACTCTTCTTTCAGCTCGGCTGTTCCAGTCCCCCTTACCCTGTTAGCTTTCAAAAGAGAGCAGGCCCATCCAGGTCAGGGTCAAAGACATGGAATGCGGGGGGGGGGGTAGGAGATGCGTACAGCTTACAGCTGGCAGTATATGTTAATGGACTGACGGTTCACTTCGCGACTACTCCCCCGAAACCACCCACATATCCCTCAGCATCGGAGATTCTTGGTTTACATCGCATGTGAAGATATGTGGCTCTAGCATAATGGCCCTCCCCTCCCCTCAAAATGAGGATATCTCGGTGTGCTCCCCTCCCGCCGCCCGTCTAAGAGGCGGAGCGGTTGCTTTTCTCAGCTCACATATGTATTCCATTAGAGCAGTTGGCCAGAAGGAGGGCCGACATTAAGAGGAATGTGGGCCAACCAGGGGGTTATTTCGTTCATCCTGACAGAACGCCATTACGTTCTACTATGAACGACAGTCAAATGAGGCGCTCAGGACACTAATAATGGCTTACATTTATAGGCGCTTCATGCCGCACTTCTGCCGTTTCGAAGTGCTGTACATCGCCAGGTGTTACCACTACACACCTCACAGATGCTAAATTTACCGACATCGGGAGGATGAAAGGCCTTGCAGGGATTCGAACTCGTGACCTGCACATCACTGCATTTGCAGCGGCAAGCAACACCTTAATGACCCTTCCAGCCAGCTGTGCAGAAGGCTATTGAGCAGTGCCCGGCAGACTACGTCATCAGATTCCACCAGAAAGCAGCTGGGTCTCGCAATTTTACGCGCCTTCCTTTCTTCTTGCCCGGTGCACGAGTCAGCACTTCAGAGGTTTTTAACTTGCTTAATCCACAGCCCTGCCCAGTTACCTACTGCCTGCCTTCCTCCCCTCCGTTACACAGCGCGGATCCCGGCAAACGAGCCGAGCAGCAAGGCACGTTTGAAAGGGCCGGTTGGGGCACGCTCGCGGCCTTCGGCCAATCAGCAAGCTGGGTTTTTTCGAGCTGCTTGGAGCAGGAGGCGGGGCAGGGTTGTGGAGCCGCGGGTTTTGTTGTATTGATTCCTGGCCAAGGAAGCGCCGACTGTCCACCTATTGCCCCAAGGATGAGCCACGGACAGGTTAGTACCTTCGGGGCAATGCTCTGCTATTCCACTGGGATGGGGCAAGCCTAGCGTCCGTGTTCTGGGGGTGAAGAAATGCGGATGGAAGAGCGAGGGCAATGGACTCTAGATGAAGGCAGGCTATGGGGCTATAAGGGTTGGGGGGAGGGTATGTGAGGCAGTGGTGCCTGCAGTAACAACAAGAGAGGAGCGGGGGCGAGCGAGCGCGGCAGCCTGCAGAGCTGACCAGACGCTCGTGCGTCATGGCCTTTTGCCTGCTATTACACGCACGGCAGGCATGTGTTTCCAATTATCGCGCCCGCGTCTGGGCACGATAATGGGAAACAGATGTCGGCCCTGCGCGCGTAACCGCCCGAAAAAGGCCATGACGCACGAGCGTCTGGTCAGCTTTTGAAACTCCCTAACTATAAGTCTCGCAGAGCAACGCTTGCGCGCTACTCGAGGCTCGACCTAAAAAGTAGTCAAAAACCTTGCCGTCTTAATTGATGATTATTTATCAATGAAAGAACATGTGGATTCAATCTCAGGATCATGCTTTGGCTAATGCAGATGCTTAGGGATGCCTTTCAATGGCTACCCTTGCAAACCAGGAAGACGCTTGTCCAGGCACTCCTTGTGAGTCACCTGGACTATGGAAATGCCCTAATGGTCGCAATGAATGAGGGCCTTTTTCCAATCTCCATGTCATACAGAACACAGTGGCCTGCCTGATTAGTAACCTACCATCTCGCTCTGCTTCTGAACCCACATTAAATTCCTTGCATTAGCTTTGCAAGTTTTTATGTCTGCTCCATAAATCTCTACATGGCCCTTGCTACCTGTGAAACAAGTTGCAGCCCTACATCCAACCCATAAACGTAGGTCCAGTGAACAGCTGCTATTACACCCTCTCCGAATTCGAACGGCTAGGTATGGGGGCCGCTCTTTTCCTTTCTTGGCCCCTCTACATTGGAATCAGCTGCCACTGTATTCGCGTTCCTGTCCTGACTTAGCTTCATTTAAAAAAATCCTTAACAACATGACTTTTTAATCTCTAAATTCTGCCAACCTAACTTCTGACCTACGCAGTTGCCTTTAGCGCCGAGAGACCCCTCGGGGGTGATTTGTGCGCCTAATGAGATTAAATAACATAGCATAACATCAATAACTTCTGTTCTGAGTTCAAACTTGGAGATGGGGCATAAAGCCCCGTAATTCCTGGGACATGCACAAGCCAGTGCAAGCGGAATGTGGTGCAATGGGCACTGAATTCTGCATGTCCTGGTAAATAGTGGGCATTTTCCACTGGTGATTTTCGACAGGTTTCACCTGCCGAAATTAAGTTGGGAATATTGTTGGGGTGCGAAGTTTATCATATCCAGTAATCACCTGGTACGGAAAACTCCTGCTTATCCAGAATCCCATTTGCACCGGCATGGGAATATTCCAGCCCACTTGTGATTGGAGCTTGAACCTCCTCTTACACAAAGCTGGGTATTCCCAGTCGGCGAAGAGCCTCTCTTGTGTGTGCGGTCCTTGTGGCAGACTCCTGAGGGCGTGGAATGCGATCTTCAAAAACCACAAGCGCACACCTACGAAGTACTTCGTCCAAACCATTCCACTGACACGTGCAGGTATTCTGCAAGACGCATCCGCCTCATAAACCTCTCTTCAACCATTTTAAATTTGCATATTTTATTTTTATACTAGCATCTGCAGACTTGAATCATTGAGGACTAAATTGTTCATTTTGAAACTGTAGCCCCTTGTGGGAATTTTCTTTAAAACCGGAGGCCTCCTCCTCTGCAGCTATTTCACCACGTGTTCCCATTCATGCATAACTTCTATTTGCAGAGATAATCCGGATTTAGTTGAACAATGTGACTGTCATTGCTTTTTTTTATTTTTATCAAGCATGTACTTGAAAAAGCAATGTCTACAGCAGCATATTTAATTCTTTGTAATCCTTTCTGTGTACAACCAATACATTTCGCTGCCAGAAGTCCCAGCTTTAGACAAGGAATAGTTGGATAGCACTAGATTGCTTATGCTTGCAATAATATTAGCTGGCTGTATTCACATATCCGTGCTCTTCAGCACCGGACACATAGAGGGGATGTTGCATTAGACACACTGAATGCGGATAACAATAGCTTGTTCCCAGTGCTTAATTTGTTAAAAACATAAGTGCAGGGTCTCAAAAGTTTTTCTGCCACCGGTGATGCCAAATGTCAGAATTACCGATTACCAATGCTATATAGTCTTAATTCCATCTCATCTCTTTCTTCCACCATCCTAGACATTCTGTCTATTTATCACACTGTTGTAGGTTACTTCCATCCCCCTTTTCTTCCTTTCAGTCATTTCATCTTTTGTTCATGTTCACAATCTGGTGATGGGAGTTCCTGTCCCCAAAAATGTGTGCCAGCGAGCACCACCTCCAACCACCAGCACAAATTGAACACTGTTTTCTTGACTATGTATAGTGTTGTATGACGCTTGGTTCAGAGGTCTCATAGACTGAAATATATGTTTTGCACTTTACAGCAATTCCAAACTTTACAATCACTTGGATTATTTTATTTGAAGTCTTTCATACAGCTCCAAGACCAGCGATGGCCCCTTCAGAGCACTGGTAGATGAAGTGAAAGGGAATAACTATGCGGTAGATAAGAAGATAAGGCAAGTTCAGAAGTCTATAAGCAATATGTAGAGCCAAATAGGAGGGTTGTCAGAGCTCTTCTCCAATTCATAGGTTGGGTTTTTGGTGGCGATCAAGTAGGCAAGAGTTCCAGAGAGAAGTACATTAGAAGTGCAGGGCTCTCCTAAAGTGGATGGCCCCTATCTTTTGGGTACCAGAGTTTGGCTATTTAGGCAGCAGCTTGTTTGAGACCACTCTGGTGAGGGAAGAAGGCATCTTTTCATAAGTGCTGTGTGAGTCACATGCTGTTGAAGTCTTTACATTATTTGGTGGGAACCCATTGTAGAGTTTTTGTGGCTTATGAAATGTAGTTGGGTCTCTGTAGACCAAATATAAGTGGGTAGGCACAGTTCTGGGAAAGCTACAAGTATCTTATTGTTTTTGCAGCTTTCCCAAGGTATATTTCATTGCAGTGGTCAATGCAGGACATTGTGAATGCTGATACCAGTAAAAAGGGGTTCACTTGTGACATGAAGTAACGAAGAACTGGTCTGTGTTAAAGTTACTCCAAGGTTATGGGCTTTATGCCTGATCATACCATGGTGGGTGATCATGCAGAAGAATAGAAGCATAGATCCACTGTCCAAGGAGCAGAACCTCTGACTTGGAAATGTTAAAATCGAACCGATTACCATTCATTTAGACCTTGACGTGTTGTCCTTCAGTTCTTGTTGACCACCAGCACCATACTGAAGTTTGAGATCACTGGGGTATAGTCTACTTGCTTATGGAATCCAAGCTCGTAGCTTGGGATGATGTGCACCAGCAGAGCAATAGGACTGTGAAAAAGGTCACCAATAAAGCTAATTCTTGCAGGTGATTTTGGTGATGGAGGCTAAATGGGAAACCGGTTTCATCTTAAGAGTGGAGATGCCAACTTAGGAAGCAAACCCTTTAAGAGCTGTTCTGTAAATATCAAATACCAAATATATTGCCAAAGCTGGATGCTTAGCCAACTACGTCAAAGACCAAGGAAGCTTGGACAACAGTTGGGGAAAGGACTTGCCCTGAAACTGCTTATCTTGGCTGTCTCTAAATGTAGTTTAGTTGCTCCTGTGTGGATGGAAGCCAAGTTGGTGGTCAATCAGTAGCACATTCCATTCAAGATGAGAGTAGAACTGCACACCATTTTTAAGGCTTTAGCTGCACAGGGTAGACCTAAAATTGGCACAAGGTAGATCTAAAATGGGCATTAAGTCGCTATATTAGCTGAGTAAGCTGTCACGTTTTAAGTGGGGGGTAAATATATGCTTCAGTTTGCAGTGGACATTTTCATCATTGAGGGACATGCTAATCTATAGAGTGAGAATTACCTGGAGGTAGATCTTGACCACTTTTTAGTTGGGAGTGTAAAAGTGAAGTGATAAGAACTTTATTCTTTTTAGGGTCTTAGTTGTATTGTCTTCCAGGATTGGGCCAAACTCAAGGAATAAGACCTGAGGTGTTTGGGCATTGTTGGATAGTGGATAATGACGAGAGAGGGTGAGGCAGTGCCTGTTTCAAATAAATTGTATTTTTAAAATGAAATAGCTGAACCCAGTCTTCGCAGAGGTGGTAGGAAGTGCTCAACAGATAAAGAAACAACATTTCTTTGATTTAGGATAAAATTACACTCTCTTTTTGCACTTTGTTTTATTATTTTTTTAAATATTTTTATTGCTTTTTTTAACGAATAAAAACAAAATCTCATCATCCGCAACACCACAAAATATATGTTAGGCCATGTACAACACTGTTTATGTGCCCCTAGGGGCATACCTGCCGGGCCCAATCATCGCTTCCCCTATAATCATAATTTCATAGTCAGTCCTTTACCGCTGTACCTGCAGGCGTCTATAGGATTGTCCTGCCTCCCAAATCTTAGTCCATTTCTTAGGGTAGCCTGTACCCTTGTATATTTGTTTTTCTGCTGGCATGCGCCAATCCTTGTCCTCCTAAGCCTGCAGGTCTGGCAGTTCCCTCGCCCCATAACCTGGACTTGGCAACATTTCTTTTGGCGACCAGCCATGTACAAGGCTCAACCATAGTTTTGTGTATTTGGGAATCCTCTCCTCTCCCTATATATTTAGTATACATAACTTTGCAGATCCTTCTATTGTAATTCCAGTTACCTCCCTTACGCACTCTCTTCCCCCAGTAGCGTTGTATGTTGGGGCAGGACCACAGAATGTTGAAAAAGGATCCAACCTGAGTACATCCCGTTTGACAGCAGTCCGAATCAACCCTACCAATTAGTCTCTGTATTGTTCTAGAATAATGCAACCTGTACCGAATCCGTAGCTGTATAAGTCTAAATCCTTCCCTGGTTGCCACCTTATGAGGGGCCCGCAGTACCTCTTCCCACTCTTCCTCCTCAAGGCTTCCCACATCTGCTTCCCAGTTTTTTTTCAGGGTCTGCAGGATATCTGGAGAGTTTTTAACAATTTGTTTTATTTCTCAAGGAGACGGCATATTATCAGAGTGGATCAATCAATATCCTGATTACAGGCTCCTACTGTGGTGTAAACACCAGTCATTAAGTGTTGCCAACAGGGTGACCCAGGAATATCTTTTAATATCTGGTAGTGGCAATGCCCCTCTCATACACCCACCTCATCCGTATATTGAGTGTAACACATGGTACCTTCCCATTCCACAACAAGAGCCGAATTCTAGCCTCACATTTCTTGAAAACAAATCACTCTGGATTCTATACGTGAAATTTTTAATACACACAGAAACCTGGGCAAAGAAACCATTTTAAACATGGCCGCCGTGCCCATCAAGGAAAGAGGCAGAGATTGCCAGTGTTCTGCGTCACCTGTAAACTTGTCCAGCAGAATGTATAAATTGCGCCAAAAATAACGTCCCTATACTTTGCCACATAGATCCCTAAATATTTGATACCTTGTGTTGAGACCTGTAGGGTGCAGTCCCTTGGTAGTTGTGAAATCTCTCCACTCAAGGGGTCAGGTAGGGCTTCTCCCAATTTATTTTATAGCCATAATACTTCCCAAAAATTAAAAAATCCTGCAATAACCTGTCAATAGTGAACTCAGACCATGCAACATAGAATATCAAGTCATGTGCATATAATGAAATTTTGTCATACCACGTGCCATCCCATCATAGACCTCCAGTCAAGGGATCCTCTCTAACCCAAGCATCCAGAGGTCCCAGCGCTTATGTGAACATCATATGCGGAAGCCAGAAACCCTGCCTGGTACCTCTGCCTGACTGAAAAGGGCTTGACATAGTCCCATTAACTCACACTATGGTCATTGGTTGATTATATAGGAGTTCAGTCTATACGGGATCCAAAACCCTTCCTTTCCAAAACTTCAAACAAATATCTACTATCTAATGCCAAATGACATCGCCAATGTTGGCTTCTGGACTCTCCCCATATCTTCTGTGCACCCATGTAAGCTCCATGGGTTGAGCCTCGTTCCCCTATTTGGCATGAAGCAAGATTGGTCCGGGCAGACTAAGGTTTAGACAACTTGTTTTAGTCTGGTCATTAGAACTTTCGTAAGGATCTTTGCCTCTGCATTGAGCAATGATACAGCCCTTTAGGAGGCACATTCATCATACGGCCTGCCTCATTTCAATATTCCCTGTATGATGGGCCGGAGTTGGTCATGCGGCAGCTGACCCTGAACGCTGGTTTCAACAAACGTGCAATATGTGAGGTGCCAGCCTACTGGCCATGCATATGTATAATTCTATTTGCCATTCGGGCCTGTTGCTATGCCTGATGGCATTTTCTCAAATGCTGTAGCTATATCAGTCTCCGCCTGGGCTTCTAATTCTTGTCTGTGTTTGGGTGAGAGTTTAGGACGCCCAATTTCTTTAAGTAAGTCTAATGCCTCATCTCATGTGTTCTCATTACTGATGTGCATACCTGACGTTAGTAGTCTGCATATACCTCAGCCGCCACTTTATGTCCCCAAATTACATGTCCTGAGATGGACCTCACCTTTGAGACCCAAGTTCTGTTATTAATGATATTGCTTGACCCCTAACCACCATCTATAGTGTCATTCCTCAATCTACCGTTCCCAAGACTTCAGTGAAATATATAGGTCAGTTTCTTTGCATAGTTTGGGAATGAAATCTGTGTTTTTTAGGTACCATAGATCTTTGAACCATCCTTCCCTGGCATACCATTCTGAACCCTTGAGCTCAGCCTATAGAGTGGAATGATCCAATACTCCCCTGGCAGTGTGCCTTGCTTCCACAAAGCTCCCAGCGCCCAGCGTGAAGCCTATGAGTCAGAAAGTAATCAATCCGTAAAACGTTATTGTGAGTATATGAGTAGAATGTGTACTGCCTTTCAAAGGGGTTATGGGCTCGCTATAAGTCCTTTAGGCCCATGGCCTAGAGAAATTGTGACAGCTGCCCCTCTTTTCCCATTTCCATCCTCAACCTACCTCTGTCTAGCTCTTCACAGGCCACCATATTTGTCATCTCCCAATGCAAGTATTCCATCTGGCAGTTGCAACAGTAGGGAGCCTATTCTCTTTAATGTGGGAAGTACATATTAGGGTATATGTAAACTGAAACTCCCTTTCCGCTTTGGATACCATCACTTGTATATTTCTTGAGGATATTTTAATTGAAGGTACACATTTGTGTTACAAAAGTTGAGATCATCAATTACTTTTGTAGAGTGGGTAATACCAACTATAGCATGAAGGTGTTGAAAATTCACATTTAAGATATGGGAAATGTGATTCTAAATAAGTATCAGTATAAAAGTGCATTTCATTTGCACCAGTAGACTGCAAATGTGGTCCTGAACTTGAGATCTTAGGCAGGGCTTATTTACAATAAAAGAAAGTCATAACCTGAAGCAGCCGTGCTGGTTTTTCCTGCTATCCTGTTTCAAGAGCTGGCAAGTAAACACCTTCAAACTGAGGCTTCTTTTACCCACCCAGGGTTCTGAGTGTTTCGACTGTAGTCTAGTATGTGAGGGCCGTGAGAACAGTGGCAGCTGCATAATGCAAAATGATGGGGCCCACCCTGCAGAATGTGGTGAAGGGCCCTTGACATTCTCAATACTAAGATATCCATAGTCCTTAGGCTTAAAGACAATTAGTGTAGCCCAGTGATACTCAAAGTACGGCCCGGGGGCCGCTTGCGGCCCTCTTGACCTTTACATGCGGCCCGCTGGTGAACAGCAGCACGAGCTGCTGTTTAGTTGCTGAGCACTAATATTCAGAAAAAAATGTTAAATAAACGAGCAAGTATTTATTAACCTGCAAATAAATGCTTGCCCATTTATTTAACATTTGTTTAGACCTCTTTACACATTCCCTGACCCACCCAGACCCCCTACCACCACCCTGCTGGCATCAGTTGGGCCCTCCGTCACATCCCAGACCGTACTTTGCGGCCCCTGGGCACATTTTTGCGAGTACCCCTGGTGTAGCCCAAGGCAAAAGTGCAATAAGGCTACTAGACCATTTTATCTACTGAGGGTTGAATGTTCTAAATGAAAAAGGGAGAAACACAAAGACAAACAGTAGAATGTTGGAGATATATCGCCATTATAAGCCCTGTGCCTCTTCGTTGTCTTCAGTGGAGCTCTCAACATTTCAGTGTTCTAATATAAGTTAGTTTTCCTTATGAGATTGTAAATGTGCCCTTTGCGGTGATGTGCTGAATTTGTTTTCCACTGTACATAAGTTGGTTATGAAAATTTGTGCATTGAATTTGCTGTGAAGTGCAGAACTAGAAATAGCAATTAGATTTGCTTCCCTGGGGCTCTACAGTTCCCTACATGCTGTTCAATGTGTATTCAAGGCCACTCTGGGATAACATCTAGAGACAAATTGCTCTGCAGGACTGTTATGAAAATACATAAAGCCATGCCTCATACATGCTGTTCAGTGTGTATTCAAGTCACCTCCGAGATAACCTAAGCAGACTGTGCTATGTAAGTATTCTGACTATATGATGACATTGGTGCCATCCACCTACAACCAAATATTCCGGCTTATTACTTTTCCAAATATAAAATAAAACTATCTGTTAATCAAGACCAAAAGGACATTATAATAACGGGACGCTGTAAAGATCATCTTCCAATGTTCATTTTAAGTTTTACTTTTTCTTGACTTCATTGTGTACTTTAATAAAATACACTCTAATCAAATTTATCGTTGTTTTGCTCTTGTGTAGTAGTAGCAGTAATAATAATTTCTTGTATGATTAATTAAAACCTTAACAATATAGAACATTTTGAAAGAGAATTAAAAGGTAGTTAGTTCATTGTAATGCCTTATGACATACAGAAATAAAAGGTAGGGCAAAATATTTAAAATCAATTATGGTTGTCTTGATGACAATGTGATTGTTTAAAATCAATGACAGTGTGATTGTCTAAAATCAATTACAAGTAAGCCAAAGTGCACTGTGCATTGCAATAGATAGGTCTTTATGGACCATGTGAACATCACAAGCTTAGGGTATCTGGGAAAAAAATACATGCTCTTGTGCACTCTTTTAACTATAAAATTCCATAACAATTCATTCTAGTTTACAGCATTTTGAATGTTGGCTTGTGACCATCACATAGGCGCCTCCCAGGTAAATTTCAAATTGGTCTTAGCAGACACAATAATAACTGAAACATTATTTGTTGTGTTTGACAAGAGACCCTAAAGTAATCTGACCAATCAAATCTCATAAATAAAGAGGGGGCGTGGCCTGCAGCCGAGGAAAATGGCCGCATACTGAGCGAGCTGCGACAGCAGATAGGGTAAAACCACCCCAAATCCGTCATAATCCGGCCATAGGGTAACGCAGACAGCGGAGCTGACCGGCGGTGAGCCGCTCGCAGGTGTAATCGCGGCGGCAGCAGGGACGAGGGAGGCTTCCAGCCCGGTGGGGCGAAACTCGGGACTCAGCGCCCGTGCGGGCGCCGATGGCGTACGAGCGCTCGGCCTAAAGCGGAAGGTCCTGAGACGCGTGCAGGAGCCGGACTTGAGGGCGAGAGGTGCTCGGACTGTAGCGGAGCCCGGGAGTGGTGCGCATACAGCGGCTGAGAGGCGGCCTGAGGAGACCGGCGGTCGATACAGAGGTGGGTGCGGAGGTGCCCTGGGAGCGTCGCTTGGCCAGCCTGGGGCCCGGTGGTGAGCTTGCAGCGCAGGCACACAGAAGCCACGAGCGGAACCGCTATCGCGGCGGAGGGCCGCGTTGGGCGTGCGCTACTGACAGTGCGGAGCTCCGGAGGCCGGGGAGGCGGCGCAGAGAGCCCGAGATCTGGGGACTTGGCCGCACTGGTGGGGCCCGCGGAAGCGAGCAGGGCCTGCTGAGCGTTGCTGCCTCCCACCGGAGCGCCGCGAGTGGATAACTCCGGGGCCTGTGGCCCGCGCACTCTGAGGCTACTCCATTGTGGTGGGAGGCCTGGACCAGTACTGAGTGGCCTGAGAGGTGCTGGGGGTGAGAACTCGTCTGCCTGCCCCTGGAGACCTGCTGCGTGGCCGTCGGCGGTAGGGCCTCCTGAGCAAGGGTGTGCGGTGGTGTCCCCCACGGCTGAAGTGGCGGAGGACCGGGGGTGGACTGGACGGTTCCTCCGGCCTGCGGTTGGACGATTGCGACAGAGACAGGGGGCCCGACGTGTGAGCCCTCCCGCCACGGCCTCATCTACGGCAATGGGTCGGCATAAGCCGCCCCTTCCGAACCAAGCCAACCAGATCGACAAGTACACGGTGGCTATGGGGAAGGGAGAGGGCCTCCGCGATGGGGGACAACAGGGTGACGACGCGGACGGAGGATCGGACCCGTCACTCAGAGACATAATGCAGGCCATCAAAGACATGCGTGGCACAATGGAGCCCAAACTGGACTCGGTCACAGAAGAGGTGAACCTCCTCCGGGCTGACTTTCGGAATATGTCGGGCAGGGTGGCCGAGACGGAGAGTGGCATTGGGAATTTACAGGCCAGAACGAAGAAGCTTGAGGAGCAGGTCGCCACGCTGGTGAGGGCCCAGGGTGACGTCGTAGCCCGCCTGGAGGATCAGGAAGGCCGGGCGCGACGCAACAACGTCCGCATCGTAGGGGTGCCGGAGGGATTGGAAGGGCCGTCCATGGATTGTTTTGTTGAGGAACTGATACTGCAACACCTTAAGCCCAAGCGTCTCTCAAAATTTTTCTCTGTTGAAAGGGCCCATCGCGCAATGGGGGAGGCCCAAGCCTGGGGCCCCTCCGCGCACCATCATTGCCCGGTTCCTGAACTACCGGGACCGGGATGCCATCCTGCAGGCCTCACGTACCACCGGGGACCTAAGACTGGAGAACGCAACGATCCGGTTTTTCCCGGACTTCACTCTACAGGTCCAGCGCAGGTCCTTTGAGGGCGTCAAGCGAGCCCTTAGGGACCAGGGTGTGCGGTACATGATGCTCTTTCCAGCACGGCTCAAGATCCTGGATGGGGAAAAGGTGTACTTTTTCGATTCTCCGGCGGAGGCGAGCGACTGGATAGAGGGATGGCGGACCGTGGGCCGCCAGGGTGTAGCACGGCACCGGACCTCCAACGACACCTCTCGTGAGGCCGGGAGGGATATAGCACCAGCCCGAGGGAGTCAGGAGCGTGAACGTCCGCCACCGGAGGACTGATGGGGACACAGGCCGCATTGAGGGCTACACATGGGGGAGGCGGGCAAAGGCACGCGCCTTTTGGGCCCTGCTGGGCTGGGGGCCACTAGTCATGCTGCACAAACATTTTGAACATCTCCGAGACTGTAGGTGACCGCGCTGGCTGACGTGGATTGCTCGTCCAAAGGGCTCTAGGCGTTGGCCCGCTGGGGTTTGGGGGAGGGGGGAGGGTGGGTGCTAATTTCTTGCTTAAGGGGTGGAAATCCGACAGTCAGTTGTGCCAGTTTCTGCGAGTTGTGGGCTTACGTTCCCTCAGTTAGTTGAAATGGGATTATTTGGGCGACAGGCACTCTGCAAGTTTTTAAGGTGGGGGTTGGGGGCCCACTTAGCAGGGAGGCAGGGAGGGGGGGCAGACTGGGGGGTGGGATGGGGTTGATGGGAAGTTTAAGTTTAGCTCATGTCAATATATCTATTTTAATGCTGTTGTATTGTGGGGGCACTACGCAGTGGCAGGGTGGAAATCCGTTGAGGATGTGGATTCACAGTGGGGATGGGGGATCAGGCTAAGATTAAAATATGGACATGGAATGTCAATGGGATGGGCAACAAGATCAAGAGAACTCTAGTACTGCAGCACCTGAAACGCCATTCTCCAGATGTGGTGCTCTTGCAGGAAACCCACCTCCGGGGTAATAATTGCAGGGCCTTAGATAGGTTCGGGTACAAGATGGTAGCCCACTCCGGATTCACGTCCGGCTCGAGGGGGGTGGGAATATTGGTCCGTAGGAGTTTGCCAATAACTGTATTAAATTCCTGGACGGAGGACGCTGGGTGCTTCGTGGCGGTGGCGGTGAGATGGGAAGGGCGTACGGTGCTCCTGTGCTCATGTTACATCCCGCCCGGCCTGCATGCTACACTTTACAAGAAACTGGGGACACATTTGGCGAACCTCCCCAACGGCACTCTGGTCCTGGGGGGTGACACCAACGCGGTAATGGACGTCGAACTAGACCGGTCAGGCGACAGACGGGCCAGCAGAGGGGAGACGGGCCTGCGGGGCTTCACGGACGCAATGGGTCTCTGCGACATATGGCGAACACGGTTCCCAGCCCGCAGACTCTACACCTTTTATTCGGCCAGACATGGCTCCTTCTCGAGGTTGGACTATATTTTCACGCGGGGGATCAGTTGGGTGATTTTGTAGACCCGAGTATTATGGCGCGAGGCATATCGGACCACTCTCCGGTGGGTGTTATCCTTCGGGGGACGGTGGTAGACAGGGCCGCATTCCCGCGAATAGATCCGTGGCGGTTAACTGACACTTCGATTACTGATAAGCTTCGGGAGGGCTCCGAGAATTATTTCTCCGACAATCAGGGGTCGGTTACCTCCCAGCTAACGTTGTGGGAGGCGTACAAGGCGGTCCTGAGGGGACAGGCCCAGGCTTTGATCGGTGCCCAGAAGAAAGAGGAATCGCTGCAGATTCAACAGTTGGAGCGCGAAATCGAGTCTCTGGAGCGAGAGGCCAGTGCGTCGCCCTCGCCGGAGCGCAATCATGCTTTGGCCATGAAGCACAGGGAACTTCGCTCGTTAGCAGAGGGTGAGGCACGTGCCTACTCCCTTGCCACGCAGCATCGGATATATGATGCAGGGGACAAGAGTATGAAGCTTCTTGCGTGGCTGGAGCGTCGTGACAGGGAGCGTTCCTGGGTTACGGAGGTGCGGGATGGTTCGGGGCCCTGGCTTCCACGAGTGCGGCCGTTGCGGAGGCTTTTGCGTCCTACTATGAAGGAGTATATACCCCAGTGTGCACTAGAACCGAGAGAGACTGTGAGGAATTCCTGCGAGACTTTGCGCTGCCTATGCTATCCCAGGAACAAACTGAGTGTCTGGATGCAGACCTCACAAGAGCGGAGCTGGGAGAAGCCCTTAATGCCCTCCAGGCCGGCAAGGCGCAGGGACCCAACGGACTCCCGGTCGAAATCTATAAGAAACAGGCGAGTGTGGTACTGGAGCCCATGCGACGCATGTTCCTTGAGGCACGGGAGGTGGGCGTGCTTCCGCCCGATCAGAGAGAGGCCACGATTGTGGTTATTCATAAAGCCGGGAAACCGGCGGACTGTTGCTCGTCCTATCGGCCTATCTCCCTCCTGAACGTGGAGGCGAAGGTATTGGCCAAGGTCTTAGCGACAAGACTGCTATCCGTACTGCCCGACCTCGTGCATGTAGACCAGTCGGGTTTTATGCCCCACAGGAGCACTCGGCACAACCTGCGGAGGCTCTATGGTATTCTACACATGACTAAGGACGTGGGACATGCGCAGACGGCATTGATGGCGCTGGACGCCTCAATGGCCTTCGATAGCATCGAATGGCCATACCTATTTATGGTACTGAATAGACTGGGATTGGGCCCCGTGTTCGGTAGCTGGGTGAGACTCCTGTACACGCAGCCGATGGCAAGGGTGAGGGTCAATGGGGTGACGTCCCGGGCTTTTGCCCTGTATAGGGGCACTAGGCAGGGCTGCCCCCTGTCACCGCTCCTGTTTGCCCTCGCCCTGGAGCCGCTCGCTCATTGGATCAGAAGAGATAGGGCCTTTTGGGGCCTGGCACTCACGGATGAATGGGAGGAGCGTATTTCTCTATACGCTGACGATATTGTCCTGTACATGGCCAGACCCTACCACTCCATGGCGCGGGCTCTCCACCTTTTCGCCCTTTTCGGTAGCTACTCTGGCTACTTGATTAATTGGACCAAATCGGTGGTTTATCCTCTGTCGGGTCCACCTCCTCGCATCCCGCGGGATTGTCCAGCATCGCTGGAGCCTGCTGGATTCCGGTACTTGGGAGTGTACGTCACCAGAGACACGGGGAGTTCTTCGCCTGAAATTTGGAGCCTCAACTGATGAGGCTGGGGGTGGACATTGGACATTGGAGGTCCCTGCCCTTGTCCTTGATGGGGCGCGTGGCGCTCTTTAAAATGCTGGCGCTGCCAAGACTTCTATATATCCTCCAAAACACACCGTACCTGGTCCCGACGGCGACATTTAAGCGGATCTCCCGGGAGTTGCGGACGTTACTTTGGGACGGCGGCAACCCGAGAATTGCGTTGCAGAAGCTTACGAGGGGGGTGTACGACGGGGGGCTGGTCCTCCCGGACGTGCAACTCTACTACTGGGCAGCTCAGTTGCAGGTGGTCAACGACTGGGTTTACGCGCCAACCTCGGAGCCAGCTTACAGAATGGATAGGCACGCGATGGTTGGAGGAACCTGTGAGCCATATCTCTACTCCCGCGGGCGGGGTCGTGATCTGCCCGCGCACACTGGGGTGGTACTCCACTGTTGGAGGGAGGCCAACAAATTCTTGGGCTGGACGAACACCCTAACGGGACGGACCCCGCTTTGGACGGGCGATCGGCTAAAGGAGGTGGCGGGACTATCCGGCTATAGGGGGTGGAAACTGATCGGCATTGAGTATCTTGGTGATGTGTGGAAGGGGGGCCCCGGTTCCCTTTGCGGCTCTGCAAAAAGAGTATCAACTTCATGATTCCCAACACTACCATTACCTGCGCCTTATACATGCATTGCGGGCCCACATCCGTGCTGGCACTTCTATCCCGGAGTACTCCCCTATGGAGGACAGGCTCCTTCTCGACCCCATTCTAACGAAACCCACGTCAACGATTTACCGAAAACTTATTAATAATATGCCGGACCCCCTGGGTCCCCTGCGGGCGAGATGGGAGGGAGACATTGGAACACTAGATGACGACGACTGGCTAGACGCCCTGCAGAGCCCTCGCGAGGTCGCGATCCGGCCGCGATTCCGCCTTGTGCAGTTAAAAATACTCCACAGGGTCTATTATCCCCGCACCCACCTGTTCTCCTGGGGTAGGACTCTATCACCCTTGTGTGTGAGGGGCTGTCAAGGGAGGGCTCATTTTATCACATTCTATGGGATTGCCCACTCATAATTCCGTTTTGGACCAGGGTGACGCAAACGATGGAGGGGGTAGTGCGGTCCCCGGTCCCATTGGAGCCCAAGTGGCTCTTGCTCATGATCAAAGGAGCCACGGACTGGACACGTCATAACGAGATTTGGTTGGGGCTGGCAGCAGGGGTGGCTAAACGCAATATTGCCAGGTGCTGGGGTGCACAGGCGCCCCCTCGTGGGATCAGTGGCTCTGTGACCTGGATTGGTGTCAGAGGGCGGAGGAAACGGTCTATAGGTCCCGGGGATGTGTGAATAAATGGCGGAAGGTGTGGGGTCCCTGGCAAAGGTTTCGAGCTGTACAGGATGGGTTGGGATAGAGGATTGTTGCAATCACTCCTTTGCATTTCCATGCATGCAAAAATGTGACGAACTGTGATCCCGGTGAATATATTATGAACTGCCGATGTGTACTGCACTTGAACATGAGCAATGTTAATAAAAAGAATTAAAAAAAAAAAAAAATCTCATAAATAGAGAGGCTGAACAGGGCTCTGTACATGCTTCTTTACTTCTCAGTCTACATCTGTCTAACTCGCAAAGCCACGACTAAATCAAGATGTTTTTTGTTTAATTTCAGTTGATTTCCAACATATGGGCTGAAGTAAGCAGATGACACAGTTATCACGTACAAGACCCCCAACTGACCTTCAAAAGCTTTTAATAAAGAAAATATTGTGATAAAAGAAGCTATCTAGGAACACTATGAAGACTAGTATTCTGGAATTTGATAATGTACGGCCAGCGTGGTTACCACACATTCAAATTTTAGAACGCAAGAAATAGTATGTGTAGTGGGGTCTTCTCTCTGCTTGTCAATGGATGCAAGTCTTAAAGCTAAAACGAGATCCGCCATTGGAGGCTTGCTATTCTTTGTTAAGTACAAACTCAGCACATCTCTGAGAAAAGGTGCATGCATACATTTTGCTCCTATAATGCAACACATTAATACTCTACCAGGCCCATTAAATATTATTTATGGCTAATTGTGAAAGCAGAATTTGGGGCCTCCCCAAGGCTTCAATGATGGATAATGTACACCTTACATTTTTCATTAGGTGTGCTTTCTGGCAAAATTTTAACAGATAAAGCGAATTGGATGACGGACCCAAAGAAATCGCACCTCACTAGTAACTGTGCCCCTCTCATGCGGTATTCAATCGTTCACACTTCGACACTCGTCACCCTTCAGTGTCACTGTTTCACAGATTAACATATAATACATTTAATTGAAGGTGCACCGAAAATTAAGTAGCATAATCTTGTGTTGGTTTGTTCTTCAACCTTTTATTCTTTATTTCAATTTCTTTTGCAACAGACAGCCAACGCGTTTCGTTCCCACTTTACAGTGTGTGGAACTTCATCAGGGCTGTAACATATAACATAAATATATTTACGCTTTAGGACATGGACAAGAAATAATAACAAAAAATATATATAACAGAAAATATAGAATTGGACACAACTCCTTAAATTAAAAAACAGCACAAACATAAAGACACACAAAGTTGTTCTTAAATCGGTTGGCCGGTTTTTTAAGATTATTTTCTCGAATATGTATAATTTCCTTTGGTCACAGGGATATTAAAAGAAATAAACCAAAAGAAAAGGAGAAGACAGAAAACAGTTTGCTACACAAAATAATTTGGATCATACAATCTCTAAAAAGGAATAACCGTGCAATTGCCAAAAATATTCGTGTTGAGTAATATTCAAATTCGAAGCGAACATGCGAAATTACTAAACCAGATATAAGGTGTGTGAGAGAATGATATAATTATGTGAGGGAGGAAGAGATGGGTAAAGGAGAGAGAGATATATGGCGAGAGGTGGGAATGTTTAAAAAGAAGTGCGGAAAATAGAGGGGTGGAGAAGAAAGGGGGAAGATTAGGAAAGCAAGCAGGGAGGCTCTGGGATTGACCGCCTCACCTTATTTGAGATAAATTCAGAAACGTAGTTTAATGGATGACCATAGGGAATCCCAGGATTAATGGGTTTTCCCGAAGTAAGACCTGCCACCTGAAATAACAAATTTGTACTTTAAACGATTTAATAATTACGTCAAATTTCCTAGAAATGTGTCCTGATTACGTTTTCGAAATACATGCGCAGCCTAATTGCTTTAAGAAGGAAAGAACCAGCTGTGCTTAAAAGGTCGATGCCTAATTGTCAATTGCTTGCAACCGCTCATGAACAAGCTGTATTGTATATCGGCATTGCCTTCTGTAGTAACTTGAAGGCTTATGTCTTTGTGTGCGATAGTCGGGCAAATTTGTTGCTCAGACCTAACCCCAAATCTGACAACCATTCTAGTGGATATCACAGATCCAGCAACAACCTATGCGCATGTGCTGGAGATCGTAAGTCCTGGTCTCAAACTTTTTTAGGAGACGATGCCTAATTGTCAGGTATTTGTGACCGCTAAAGAGCCATCTGCATTTAATTTAGGGCGTAACGTTATTTTGCAGATAAAGTCATATTTCAATGTGTTAAGCACAAAATTCTAGCTTAATACATAATACCTGATACGATAAATTTTGCACTAAAAAGTACTGACAGCAGCGCCACCCTGTCCTTATTCCCAAATTATAACATCTACTCTTAATCCGATCAGTGCCCCTTAGCTATCTACCCACATACCTCAAAAAGCGGACCGGTCGTCAGTTCCTTGGATTCCTGGGTGTAACAGAGTTTCCCGCCCAGGGTTCTATTTAAAGAGCGCAGATTGGACGCTGATTGAACGCACCTGGTTATATTGAGTGCTAGACTGCTGATCTAGTTACTTTTTGGACCTTGGTGGTGGCCATTTTGGGACTTGGAAAGTGGTTTGGTGAATGGGGGCCATATTAAATTATGGAAAGTAATACGATGAATTGGGGGCCATGTTGGAATGGACAATCTGCTTCGAAAAAATAATCTGGTGGCCATACGATGTTTTGTATGAATCCATAATGAAGTTTTGAAATTGACGCGGTAAATGGGGGCCATCTTGGAAATTCGAAGATGAGACGGTGAAATGGGGGCCATATTGGAGTGGTCAATCCGCTTTAGTAATGGTGCTGGCCATGTGATGTTTGTGTATAAATCTATATATTGAACGTCAAAGAGCGCTCACAATTGGATATATTTGGAGTAAGGCGGTTGTCTAGTAACATACAATAGTGTGTAAAGGGACCCATACAGTGCCATATTCGCACTTGTGTTGTAATTTTCTACATTATCGGATAATTAATTTGTTTGTAAATACAGTAGCAAGTCCTAGAGAGGCATCGGAAACATCGCTGTCCTCTTTCGCCACAATATGTAGGGTAGTTGCCAGTTTAAACATTATATAACAGAGGGAAAAAGGAAAGAAGGGAGGAAAAGCACAGATAGGGTGGAAACATTTGAGAAAAACTCTAAAATACCTGAACATATTACTTCTTGATGCACATACAAAGGGAGAGGTTTTTATCATATTTTTATACATTCATTTAAGTAATGTTCAGTCCATAAAATATATACATTCTATAAAATACGGTTCAGTCTAGCTATTATTCTTCCAGCAATTGTACATGATACATTAAAAAACACCTTGGTAAATTGAAGAGAAACTGGTTAATTCAGAAAATAGTGAAATTCGTTATCCGTATTGTGGCCACAGCTTATGGCTCATAATCTACATATCCATTTTGCTTCTTTTTGTCTAAGGGTGAGTTCTCTGTCCCCCCCCCCTCTTCCGTCTGTTTTGACATGTTCAATCCCATGGAACCAAAAAGAGCAGTCCGAAACGTGAGCTTCCTTGTAATGCTATGCCATAGGGTATCTTGGATCACTGTTAATAATAGCTCCTCGATGTTCTTGGATTCGCGCTTTCAGACTACGTGTAGTGCTCCCCACGTAAATTAATCCACATATGCATCCCAGTACATAGATGACAAATGTGGTATTACAGTTAATGAATTCCTTGATCTTATATCTTTTGTGGCCATTGTACATAAAGTCCTTAATTTTGTTTTTACCAAAAGGGCATACATTACAGGCTTCGCATGTAAAGAAGCCAATCGGTTTCGGTGGTAGCCATGTCCCCACTGTTTTAGATGTTGTTATATAGCTTGGGCATAGCTTATCTTTTAGTGTAAGCCCCTTTCTAAACGTAATTGATGGGTTTTTTTGGCAATATTTGTCTGAAGTTGGGAACTTCCAGCAGTAAATGCCAGCGTTTCTTCAAAATCCTAAAAATTCGATCGCTATGAGTTGTGTATTTGGTGACAAATCTAGGTTTTATCTCATGAGTGGCACATTGTTTTTTGGGCCTAACCTCAAGTGTTGTATCTCTGTTTATATTTTTCACTTTTGTTTCCGCTATTTTAACATCTTTCGGTTTGTAACCCCTTTTTAAAAAACGGGCACTTACTTCTTCAATATTTGCTTCAAAAGACACAGTCTCTGAACAGTTCCTCCTTACTCTTATCATCTCACCGAAGGGAATATTCTTGATTACTGATCTTGCATGCGCACTAGTTGCATGAAGCACTCCGTTACATGCTGTGTCTTTCCGAAAGAGGCTACGTTCGATATTTCCATTTTTTACATAAAAATGTAAATCTAAAAAATCCATCTCAGTTCTATGGTGGTTTATTGTCAACCTAACGTTGTATGGGTTATTGTTAAGATAGTTAAAGTACTCCAGCAGGGTTTCAATGGAACCAGACCAGAGGCAGATAATGTCGTCTATATACCTCCCCCAGAACACTATGTTCTGTGTCCAGGGGGAGGCGTTTCTGCCCCATGCATGTTCTTTCTCGTACCACCCCATGAAGAGGCATGCGTACGACGGCGCGAATTTGGTCCCCATGGCAGTCCCGCGTACCTGATGGTACCATTGCTCATCATGTAGGAAAAAATTGTTTGTCAGAATCAGTTCAATCATTTCTAGTACCATACAGTTGTGTTCATAATGGTCAGCTATTCTTTGTTAAGTACAAACTCACTACATCTCTGAGAAAAGGTGCATGCATACATTTTGCTCCTATAATGCAACACATTAATACTCTACCAGGCCCATTGAATATTATTTATGGCAAATTGTGAAAGCAGAATTTGGGGCCTCCCCAAGGCTTCAATGATGGATACTGTACACCTTATATTTTTCATTAGGTGTGCTTTCTGGCAAAAGACAAGAGCTTGAGCTTCATAGTGAAGCGTATAGCTTCTTACATATAATCAGTAGCCAAAAAGCAAGTCGCTGATTTGAAGAGAGTGGCGAGGTGTTCTGTCAGATTATAGCGACTTCGAATGTATCATCAGATAGATCTTCGACGCTTTATGAATCACTCAAATGCTGTTGAGATACATATTTGTTGCTGTAAGCTCGAGTCTAAACTGGAGCACATATTAAGAATGCATATTCCTTTAACTGATGGAGTGTTTTAAACGAAACAAGCATTTTCAATGCAATCAGTCTCGCCTTTGGGACCTTATAACTATTTAGCGATGCAGCACATTATTGCACATTACTGCATCGTAGCTTCACTCACATGTATTTTTAGCACAATGACATCCCCAGGTGGGAAGTCCCAACGAGTTCCAGTGATTATTATATATATATATATTTTTTTATCACAGAAGTTCGAGTAAAAAGCAGTAAAGTAATTATTAATGGCACCGGCCACTAAACTGGAATGCACCTTGATAAAATACTTGGGATAGTCACAGGCCTGCAATGAGGGAGGTGGGAAAAGATTATTGGGTAATATGGCTCAGAAAGTTACACAAATATAGAAGTGGCCGACCGAAATTAAGGGCGAGGGTTAAAAGACTTAAGCTAAAAATCTGTGCTCAGCATAGTGTGCCGCCTGACTGGTATTTTGCTACTTCTGTCACTGCATCCAGATATATATGTCACAGCGTTGCCTCACCATTCTGTAATTCATGACAAGCTTCTGATCCCTGTGCCTACCAAAACTAACATGAACGTTGCCTTTGTGTAATGTGGTTAAATGAGGAAAAAAGAGTGATCTACGGAAGCAATGCACTATCGGTACAATCTCTGTGATACAATGCCGCCGCTCCAGTTACAGAGGCGAAAATAACTCCGCAGCAGATAATCCCACAGAGGAGTGTCTCAGATTACAGATGCAGGAGGTGATCTGCAAAATAAAAAATAAAAAGCGAAAACGAGCCTCGGCTCAACATCTGGTGATTCTGGGCAAATCACTTACTCTCCCCGCGCCTACCAAATAATGAATGTGTCCTTGTGTAAGGTAACTGGTGCTCATGTAAAGCACTCCAATACCTTAGGGTCGAGATCGTGCTATATAAAACTACACAAAAAAACAACGCCTGACCTGCAATAGCCAGATGGTAGGAGGGAAGAGAGGCCATCACATGCTGTACTGTGTGATGGCCAACTAAAATATTCTCTGAGTGAAATCGCTGGAAAGAGAGCTAAACACACAAAGGAGGGACTTTTACAGGAATGCACCAATAAGAAGCCAGAATTTCTGAAAACCACAGATAGTAACCAATGGCAATTGGTGGGTTTGCCAAACCCCATAGAAAAGATATAACAGGTCGATCGAAGCTCGACCTCAAAAGGGTGTATAAATTGTCTCCGTACTTGGTGTCCTATCACCTAGGGGTGAACTTTTGTTGCTCTGGATGGGGTTAATACACAGTCTTAAGTAACATGTAAAAAGAGAGTGCTCAGACTCCTTCCTATTTTTTATCAGGATGTTTTACCCTATAAAACTGGCTCATTTATAAGCTTTGGCTATGAAGATTCACTCTTGTAACTTTAGAGATTTCAAGCATGTATTACAATCTACAGGCGGTGTCTGTTAAAATGTGGCTTGAGATACTTAGAGGTACAAATCATATTAGTTAAGCATGTATTTATGGAATGTCATCAATGTACATTATCATTCATTGTTTATTTCTATAAAATGTTAACAATCATTGGCCTTTTGCTGTTTTCATGTGTGCTGCACAACGCAGCACACACCAAAACAGCAAAAACGAGGAGAAATGAAACATTTCTCCTTGTTGCGCCAGGGTAAGACCAGGTTTTCCCTGGTCTTAATTCTGGCACTGCCTCCTATTTACGCCTCCCTTGCAAATAGAACGCCCACAGAAACACCCTTGCCCTCCCCTTGAAAATTTTAAGACTTTATTTAAATGTGACGAAATTGGAGGCTAAATGTTAACTTGATATCCACAGATGGATTCATGAGAGCAGTGCAAGTGCAACAAACAGTTTATAGTATGAACTATAGGTGGCCTCAATTGAATTTAGAAAAGCTCCAACCTTCCGAAAAAAATTACAATTTAGTTTTTTTTTATATTTGTGAATTAATTAAATAAAATGTTTTATCATTTGTGCATTTGTTTCACGAATGCTTGTTTCTGTATTTTTGTGTATGGTTTTGCGGTTCAAATCATTGAAATTGCTTAGGCTCCGGTCCCCAGATTGCTATACTGACTCAGTTGGGGTCGCTGAATGCCAATGATGACAAAGTGGGGGTCCCCGGATTCCAATATTGATTCAGTGGGGTCCCCATATTCCAGTAATGATTAAGTGGGGGTCCACAGAAGTCAAAAGGTTAAGAACCGCTGCCCTAGCACCATACTACATAGAGAAAAATAAACACAGTCTAATAAAAGGCAACCACTTTATGACGCATACTCTAAAACCTGCTCTATCGCCCTCTCCCTTAACCTATATATATATATGAGAGAGAGTTTTCTGTTTTCCAGTTTTCAGCTGAGAAAAACCCAACACTATTTTCTTTTTACTTGAAACCTATTAAACACTATATTTCACTGCATTCATACTGCTTTGTCCGGATTGACTTGCATTATCCAAATCATTCTGAGTTGACAACTTTTTATAGTACCGGAATAGATCAATTTCACAGTAATTATAGTGTGCAGGAAATGTTCTTCACGGTAATAATCCTAATAAAAAGTAACAGAATTATATTGTAGACCATACTGTAGACTACGTCCCTGTGCAGGGAAAGGGACCCAAGGATTTTTAATTGAATAAAGTTTATAACAACATATTCTGACTTTCCTGTAGGCCAGTGGTTCCCAAACTTTTTTGACTCGCGGCTCCCTTGACCTATGGCCATTGGCCGCGTCTCCCCAATGTATTACTTTTTTTGGAGGGGGGGGGGGGGTGTAAGCACGGCCTCAGGAGTACTTCCATTTTTCTCCCTGAAAATAATTGGGATGAAACTGATGAAGGTATTAAAATCACATACCCAGGGTGTTTCGTATTACTAAGGCGGCACCTCTAATAAAATATTCCTAGTTACACTTCTTTGCCCATGCCATTTTTGGAGAACCCTCTCAAACTTTTTTATCCCATTTACAGAACTAGATAGCACCCCTATGCATGTAGGCCCCATTGCCAAATTGTTTATCCGCTTGAAGAATATTTGCATGCATTTCCATTTCTACCCATGTCACACGTGCCAACACACCTGTATCAGGAGGGTGGCTCACGATTTTTTAAAACCAAATACAGCTTTATTTAAGCTGTCTCCTCCCTAATATTGCCTCCAATTCAATGCAAGCCAAATAAATTCCTCAGATTTTTTTTTTTATAACGTCCCTCTTTCTTGCTTCCAAATGTTGGCATTATGCCGTATATGGTGTTTTACTTCCCTGTGCTCATGGAGAGAGCAGGCCTGTCAGGAAATGTGTGTGTACTGGAAGAAATGTGTACTGGAAGTACCTATGGTTCAAGTACACACGTCAATACTTAATAACACTTTGTATGTTTGAGAGACAGGCCAACATTACTTTCCTGATAACTTGCAATGGTGAAAAATGCATTTGGAAAAAAACTAAACTATCAACGAGTCTAAAAAAACTAATCAGGCGTCTTCCGCTTACTTTGGGAATGTTAGAATGTGGGGATCCAGTGAAATATGGAGGTCATCTCCCTCGACATGCCATCAAGTAAGCACTACCTTTCCAGCTTTAAGCATGTCACTTACAAATCATCGACATCATGCGTTTAAGTCTCATTAGTTTAACTGAAGCCAACAAACCCTTCCACATTAAATGCATTAAAGTGCTTGGTGCGTGGCTCACCTGGCTAGTTTTAATGGCGCACCAGGGAGCTATGGTGCACAGATTGTACACCATTGCCGTAGACGTAAAATTAAACCTCTTTTAATGGCTATTTCTTTTGAAATATGGACTCTTTTAATTGTCTTTGGTTGATTACTCCGATTATCTAGAAAAAGTTAAGAAAAAGGGTTAATCCTTTCAAATATTTGGAAACCATTTTTATTCGCTCATCTGTCCTCTTCATTATTGGGCACTACCAGTTTTAGCATGGCAGGTCACAGCTATTGAATGTAGATTCCACTGCAAAGTGATAAAAGGCAAAATAATTTGGGAACATAACAGCTTCTCATGGCTACAAAAGGCAATAAACAACAAAACAAAAATGTAGAAGTTAGAAACTTCATGAATTTAATGTCATTGTAGCCTCCCAATGGATTATCAATTGTTTATATGTCATTTCAATGCAGCCACAGTATAGCATGGAATGAGCTGTCACCAGTGGCCAAACGCCACTAAAGGCAGCCCCTTCTCTCTGACATCAGCTGCCTTATCTCAAGCTGCTGTAACACCTTCAAACCAAGGCTTTGCATTAATGACTTTGGCAGCACCTCTGATTGTTTAGGGCTGCACTCCCTGCCCCCCTCCCAAATCCCCGATAGTTGTTCCCATTACTCCTGGTCTGTAAATGTGAAAATGGGGTTCCAGAGATCACCTTTTGTGCTACAACCCTAATCCAATCTACCAGTATACAAACGCTGCTTCATCACATGTACCTCTTCACAGATCATCTTCAACTTGCGCGGGTCTGAGAAAGGGTTATCAAGACCAGGACGCTCCAGGCTTCATAAACAGTTCCTCCAAAATCGGGATGAGTGGTAGAATGGTAAGAGTGACATGGAACGATAAAGACAGATTCGCGAAACAGCTATTGCTTTATTAATATTTGTTTTAATTGTAACAGTAGCATACGTTAACCCTTAAACACTTGAGTTCAGATGTGGTGAACCATATTTTTGGTTTTTGAAGTCATTCCAGCTCACACTCCTTTTAGGTCTCGGCTAGACAACGCATCTCTTCGAAACTATTGTTATATTTCAGTGGACTTAGAGCCCGCCCGTTACTTACCCATTGGTTCTCTCATTACTTTGCGGCTGCCCGCGGCCCCCACAGGGGGCCACTTAAGCGGGCGGCCCTCTAGTGCCATTTGTGCACCAACCCACCCCCCCCTTTTCCAATCCTGGGGACTCAGGGATGCGTCCCCCTTCCTTGCCTGTGGCGCGCTTGGCGCGTTACTTCCGGCGCGCCGTGGAGCGGGGGGAAGGTATATAGGTCTTCCCCCGCCTTCCTGGTGTCCTCTGTTGCGCCGGACACGCCGTCTATATCAGTGAGTGGGGTAACATACATCGGTATTCAGTGCCATCCCGGCTATGTGAGCATGCGCGCTTCACAAATAGTCAATTAAGTTATGCTCCAACAAGCGCGATACACAGAAAACGGTAAGAGTGGTAGTAAGGTGGGTTTGGAGATCTCTTGACTTCTGCCTGCAATGGCACATCTTGTCATGAGTTGCCTGGGCAAAGGTACGGCACTCCTGCCCGGCAGCATTGGAAACCCTTCCACTCATCAGTCTGTACCCTGGTACTGGGGATCATCCAAGTAAGAGGGCAAACTAGGGCTTAGTCACCCCCGAAAGGATAGGTACAAACTTGCACACTGTGCGTCAGGGTTTGTAGTACACAGTACTGGGGGTTTCTCTTTGGGCACACTGCCTGTGCCTTGTGTATTCAGCCGGCTGTTTTATCTTGTCAGAGAGAAGAGGATGTGGGGCACCCAGTTGCTCTCAGCATGGCACATTAATGTGGGCACAAACCGGGATGTTACCCATTAAAGTCACAACTGCACACTGTGCTAGCAGTTAAGCAACGGGAAGTGCCCTCAGATGGAGCTGAACAGGCATCATTTCTATAAGACAAGGGTTCATGGCAAGTACATGAGGACACACTTGCTTATTATCACTTATTCCTGGTTCATCAGATAGTTCAGCCTGCCAGGTGTTTGTCAGGGACACACTAGGGCATTAATGGAGCTGCAGGAGGTAGCGAGGTAACGTGCTGTGAGGCAGTGTGGTCTCAGCAGACCCACAAAAGGGGGGCTGCGGCAATACTCGAAACTGGGAACCTTAGATTCTAACCGTATCGTTGGTAATATACACATGACCCCACTGGTCATTTTAAGGTGATACACCTAGGGGCAACGACCTCATTGCCCTGGGGAAGCGGTCACTATTACAGGCCATGAAAACTGACTTAGGGGAGATCAGTAAATGCCTGGGTCAATGTGAGCTCTGGTGGTCTGAAATCATTCCCCGCAGGGTGTGGCACGGGGCCAGGTCTGGGGAGGCCATTGGACATTCCCGGAAGAAGGTGAATCTTGCAATGCGTAAGTTCACAGACCGGAGGGGCCTGGGTTTCATCAATTACTTTGCTTTTTATTGGTTAGCTGCTGTTGCCGTCCTTCCTCTTCGTGTGTTTATCCCCGTCTTCGTGTGTTATCCCTCCCCAGGAGCATAGATGCATTATTTGTGTCCCTCCACTGCTCATTTTTTTCGGCACGATTTATTTCTTAGTGTGTAAGCGCTCTACCAGAGACGTCTTTTTCAGTGGGCTCCCTCATGTACTTCCACCTCCCTGGTTCTTCATCCCGCCCTGCTCCTCCCAACCACCCTGCTCCTGTTGTCTTTGGTGTTGCCTCCGCCCAAGCACCCACCCTCCTTCCCTTCAGTTATCCGTGGCGTTGCCCTCAATCGCTGTAATTAACACGAGTACTCTGTGGTTAGATGAAGCAGCGCAGCTGTTCATCGGGTGGTAAAAATAGAAGGCCCTTGTTATTAGGAATAAATACAACTTTAACTGAGAGGACATCCCACAGTTCTGCAGCTTGCAAACTGAGGCTCACATAATCCAACATATATGTATAGGTAAGGGGCCTGTGATACGAGAAGCCAAGGGAGCAGAGAGAGAGGGCGGCCTTGCACCGGATTCAAGGTCTACTGTCTAGTAGACATTGCACTGCACTTAGAAATCTACGTTCATGTTGGGGTTTGTTGGGGGTGGCATGCATGGAGTAGGGCAAGCGCTTGAACCGTGGAACTATAATATGAATGAAATATCTCAACGTTTATAGAGTGCACTTTTGAAAACAATAATTAATTTTTCATGTGCGGTCTGGCCACTGTCTGTACCCTCCCATGACCACCAGCCAGCCACCCTCACTGTGGAACCGTGTAGTAGATTTTTTTAATCGATTAATTCGTTCTCCATCGTAGACGCGCGAGGTTTGTCCACTAATGCCAGTTTTTGGGGGATTAAATATCTGTCACTTGTGGTGGGATCTGCCTCCGTGGTTGGGGACTGTGCTGGGCTCGTCCCTACTTCACTCTTAGACGTGAATTATGCATAACCAGGGCTAGCTAGAGATGAAGTGTGGCAGCACCAGGAGTTTATCCAGGCTAGCTCTGTGGGTTGCACGCTTGCTGCAGCCATTTGTGCGTAACTGGTTCCATTCCAGGAATATAGCTCAGTAGGTGTACGCACTTGTTTTAGTGATCTACTTGTAGCCGTACTCCTGATACAGGATGATCTCGTTCAGACTTTAATTATGCTAAGAATGATAACGATAACGTTAACTACTCATCTCCGCTTTTGTAACACTCTCCTGTACCATGCGTTAGTTATCATTTATACATTTTCAAGAGTAATTACAGTAGGTGGTCCCATTTTATAAACAAGCCCTTCTTTCCTCCAGAAGCTGCAAGTGGTTCATGCCCCTCTTTTGCAGCTATCTATACAAACATCTAGTTTAATGCCAGAAAGGTAACCCATCCGGTGAATGCACCTGTTGCAAAGATGTGTGTGCAACCTGCAGTTCACAATTTACAATATCGCAGGGGTGGGATTTGCCTTTTCTACCTCTTTACTCCGTTAGAAAGCGAGCAACATGTATAATGGTGGGTTCAATGTTCCCCAATCATGGCTTCTTTTTAACTCGAACAGGGACAGAGTAGCCATTCTCCTTGTTTATGGCCAAGGCACCGGCCGAGTCTCCGGAAGCCAGTAACATTTCAAACCATGCCTGTCATCCGGTCACTGGCCCGTCATAGCATCTCTTGAGCACCCGACTGGCCAGTCTGACCCTAGCCACAGCACTAGTTTGTTTTTGTTGTGAATGGAAAATGAGTTAGCGCTCTGAGAACTCAGCCTGCACAGCTGCCTTTCTCATTGACATTTCAGGGTTATTAGTATAAAAATGTGAGCAGAAAGGGGCACATGCTAAAAATGTAAAGCTGTCTGTGTTGGACAAAAATCACACCAGCCAACAAATGAACTCTAGTGTCAGGCAAAGAGGCCAAAGTGGCTGGTCTGCCCTATCACAGAACTTATCTGATCTAATTTCTCGCTATGTGCTTCATGTCAAACGACTCTCCTTTATCCTAGTCATCAACTCCCCACTCTTAAAAGAATCTTCATTCATTTTCCATTTTCCCGAAGCTTACATGCCTTGCTTGAAACCAGACTAACATGAAAGTCGGTTTTTTTTGTTCACTTTTGTTTCATAGTTGTTTAATAGAGCGTGAACTCAACGGATTTCACAGTAGAGTACGCCATAAGGCGGAACATAATACACAGTTTTAACCACAGTTAGTCAAATAAATAAAAGTGCAGTACTCTTGATACCGGTTAGAAACGGGGTCTCTAGTTGGCAGTGGTAAGTAAGAAACACACTAAGAATAACCTGTGTTTACACCCTTGGTAGCTTGGCAAGAGCAGTCAGGCTTATCCCAGGAGGCAATGTGTAAAGTTTTTGTACATGCACACACAGTAACATAGTGAAAACACCACAAAAGTGCTCCACACCAGTTTAGAAAAATGCCCAATATTTATCTAAGTAAAACAAGAGCAAAACGACAAAATTCCAACATACACAAATCACGTTACGGAGTTTTAACTGTTTTCAGTAAAATTCTTATGAAACAATAGCTCCGACTGTAGCTATGGGGTCGCAATTGACCGGGACAATCCACAAGTTCAGTCCAACCACGAGTGAAAGCTGGCCAGATGCAGGGGTCAGGCAGCCTCCAGCACAGTACCTTGGATATGTCAAAACTCAACGATGGTGCGAGGTGCAGGGGAGGAGAGGCATAGCGAAAGCAGGTGATGCGTCAGTTCCCTACTACTGGGCAGGGTCCTTGGCCAATTGGCACTCGGGGACGGTGATGCGTCACTGTAGCAAGTGAGGCATCAGTTCCTCGAGGTGGTGCAGGGTTGTTGAGCCGCTAATGCCCGGGGATGATGCGATTCGCAGGGGAGGTGATGAATCGGTTGCAGGTGCAATACCTCGGTTCTGTACTGCAGTGTGGTATTGATGATGAAGTCGGTGGCCAAGCCGCAAGGTCTCATTTCATGGCATCAAGGTCTAACCCCTGGGCCACAGCTACGCCGTAGGAGTTGAAGCGGTGCGTCACAGACGTTGGTGACACGGTGCTCAGGACTCCCACAGTGGCGGTTCTTCAGAGGCGTTTCGGCGTCATTGGAGCCTGCGTTGTAAGTTGCGGTCATTGCGTCGAGCGGGGACCATGACTTCGGTGCAGGCAGCGGCACGGCATCAGAGTTGCAGACAGGTGCTAGTTCCAAAGTTGCTTGGCATCTGTTTCTTTTTGTAGCACTGAAGCTCACTTCCAAGGACCCAGGAATTGGGATTGGAACCACTTGACAAGTAGGGCTCTCTGCAGATGAGCCCAGGTACTACAGGTGAAGTCTTTGATGGATCTGAGACTTCCAACAGGAGGCAAGCTCAACTCTTGCCCTTGGTGAAACTTTGGAAAGCAGGATGTAGAGAGCAAAGTCCAGTCCTCTCAGAGGTCCAGTACTTGTATCCATTTTAGCCTTTAAAGTAGGGAGACTTCAAAGAATGGTCTTTGTAGTTCACATGGCCCTGCCCTTCCTGGCCCTGGCTCCAGACACACTACAGGTGGGTGGGTATGCAGCTCTTTGTGTGGGGATAGCCACAGCCCCATTAAGGTGCAGATGTCAACTCCTCCCTCCACTCTAGCTCAGGAAGGCTCATCCGCCTGGTGATGGGCCATCAGGATATACACGGTATTCCTCCGCTCCCTTTGTGTGTGACTGTCTAGAGTCAATTCACAAAGCCCAACTGTCATCCAACCCAGACTTGTATTCTAGGGACAGGCAGAAGCACAGAATGATTAAGTAAGAAGATGCCAACTTTCTAAAAGTGGCATTTTCAGACCTGCAGGTGTTAGACTTGGCACCATTGGCGTGGGTCTCCCTTCCATTTTTTTGCTGTTGCCTCTTATGTTTTGCTGGTTTTAGATGCTTTTGGGCACTGTGCCACTGCTGTTCAGTGCCACAGTGCAAGTGCTCCCTACTGTAAATTGTGTTATGGATTAGTGACTCCATGATTGGATGATTGGTTTACTTGTCAGTCCCTAGTACAGTGCACTGCGTGTGCCCAGGGCTTGTAAATCCAATGCTGCTGGTGGGCTTGCAGCACTGGTTGTGCCACCCACAGAAGCAGCTTGTAAAATGTGTCTCAGGCCTGCCATTGCAGAGCCTGTGTGCAGTCTGTGACTGCCATGTCGACTTGGCAAGTGCAGCCACTTGCCAGTCCCTAAACCTTCCCTTATCTTCATATCAGACACCCCTAAGGTAGGCCCAAGGGCAGGGTGCATTGTAAGTATAAGGTAGGACATGCCCTGGTGTGTGTGGCATGTCCTGATAGTGAATTACAGCCATTTTCGTTTTTCACTATTGCAAGGCTACCTGCTCCCCATAGGCCAGAATGGGCAGACTGACTATTACACTTTATAGTCAGAACTGACCCAGGGAACATGGTAGAAAAACGAATTTAGTATGCCTGAACTCAGAATGATAAAATACATCTTTTAGTGAAGTTGGTTTTAACATTCTGTGTTTGAAAATACCACTTTTAGAAAGTGGGTATTTTCTTGCCTAAACTTCCAAGCCTGCCTCTGCTAGGTTGTGTATTCCTTGTCTGGAGATTGAGTGACCGGGGCTGGGGGTGGCTACAGGAGACAGGGTGAGTCAGCACAGGGCTGAATAGGAAGGTCTGCATCCAGAGTGGAGGGAGGAGTTGCACCTGGGTCTGAATAGGGCTGTGCCTGCCTTCCACAATGCTGGCTCCACCTCCTGCCGGGCGTCTGATGGCTCTGCCCCTCACTCACAAAGGAAAGAAGGAGTCAGAAAAACAAAGTGCTCCAGGACTGACCAGAACTGGTTTTGGACTAGGCAGAGGCCTCTCTGCCTTCAGAGAACAAAGGAAAACTGTGTATAAAAAGGGGACCCAGACCCCTAGGAAATTAGATCACTTCTGGGAAATCAAGAAACCTGTTGCCAAGGAGAAGAACCGGAGAAGCTGAAGGAGGAGTACTGCCCCTGTGCTGTTTTGCTGATTGGGGTTGGCCTGCAGTGGTTGCTTTCTGCCAAGGACAGGAGAAAAGACTTTGCTGTGCTTTGTCATCTTGAAGAAGGGAATCTCCAAGGGCTTGAACTGAGCTTGCCTCCTGCCTGAAGTCACAGGGACACAAAGACTTCACCCCTTCTGTTTGCCTGCATCTGGAACTGCTGTTTTAGCTGCTAACAGAGGAAATTGCAACACCGACGCCGGCGAGCGACGCCGTAACCTGCACCGAAGCCGTGGGCACCGCTCGTGAAGAGCACGACGCACCGCCCGACTTGCACCGTAGGCCCGACGCCTGCCGACGCCGTGCGACATCGACTCCGAAGCCGTCATCGAGGCCGCTGCCTGCACCGGAGCCGAGGACACCGCTCGTGACGCTCACGACGCACCGTCCCGACTCGCACCGCAGCCCCGACTTCACCGACGCCAGGGCTTCATCATCGCGGAGCCGATCCTCGACGTGGGTGACCCCCGAATCCATCGACGCCGCACCATCGTAAGGAACCGACGCCTCGCCGCCATCCGTGACGTCACCTCCCCGACACAGTAAGGAACCGACGCCTCACCTCCCCTGCGCTGCAGTAAGGAACCGAGACATCACCTCCCCTGGGGTCGTAAGGAACCGACGCCGCCGGCGCCAACGAAGCATCACCTCCCCGACGCCGTGCACCGTCTTTGTTGTCATCGAATTCCAGGTACTGTTCTTTGTGGGTCTGCTCGACTCCGGGCCCGACGCCGCGCACCTCGCGGTCGGCGCCGTACTTTGGGATTTCCACCGGTCACGACGTCGTGATAACTCCAAGTGGAGTTATTTGTTGCTACAAGCTTTATTTGATTGACTATCCTATTTTTGAAGATAACGTGAACTGTCTCTATCATTTTAAGTCTATTTTTGAGTACTGTAATGTGGATTTTTGCTATTGGGTCTTGTGATAAGTCTATATAAAGATTACTTATTTTTACAAAAATAACCTGTGTGGTGTCCATCTGTAGTGTTTTCACTGTATTACTGTATGTGTTCACAAATGCTTTACACACTGCCTCTGAGATAAGCCTGTCTGCTCGTGCCAAGCTACCAGGGGGTGAGCAGGGGTTATTTTAGGAGTGTTTCCCCCTTATCCTGACTAGAAGCAAGGGTCCCTATTTGGACAAAGGTGCAAACCATTGCCAACTAGAGACCCCCAGTTCTAACATTGGTGGTCAGCGGTGAGGATTTGGACTTGCATTTGTGATTCATATACAGTGATTGGTGTACACTACTAGTGAGTGCAGACCAATACGCGACCACATACATTTTGATAGGACTTTTTTCCTTGGAACCTTTATTTTTGTTGAGAACTGCCAATTTTCACCATGAGCAAAAAAGGATCCATTGCACCTGCAGATATTGAATTTGAAGAAGATAGGGTTGATACCTACACTGTGCCAGAACTCAAAGCTGTTTGCAAAAAGTTTAAAATCTCTATGAGAGGCCTCACCAGGAAGGAGGAGTTTCACAAGGCGCTAAGGGCCTGGTTGGAAGCACGGAATGCCAGTGGGCAGTCCGAGGAGCCTGTGGAGGAGGCAGAGAATTTAGATGGGCAGCTTGAGGGGCCATTGGGCTTAACTGGGAGGAGAGTGCCTTCCAGGGAGGGCAGCAGTGTTTCTCAAAGGGCCTGTCTCCAGAGGAGCTGGAGGACAGGGACAAAAGCAGGATGCATGAAATGGAAATGGCCAAACTGAAACAGGGAAGCCATGATAGCCTTGAGCATAAGAAATTGGAGTTAGAAAGTAAGAGGTTGGCCATGGAAGAAAAGAAGATGCTTTTAGAGCATGAGAGAGTGGTGAGGGAGCTAGAGCTAAAGGCTAGGAGCCTAGAAATCACTCCCTCTGGTGGCAGCACACCTCCAGTGCCTGTAGAAAGTAGAGTGTACATCCCCAAGGAGGTTATTAAGGATTTCATGAAGGGGGAGGACATTGGGCAATGGTTTAAAGCTTATGAGATCGCCATGACATCACACCGGGTCCCTGAGAAGGATTGGGGAGCGGGGTTGTGGGGCCGCTTTGCAGGTGAGGGAAGGGAAACCTTGCTAGCCTTGCCCACAGTGGATCAGATGTCCTATGCCCACCTGAAGGAAGCTTTAGTGGCAAGGTATGGGTTAACTCCAGAGCTGTATAGACAGAAGTTTAGGAACTGCAAAAAGCTGGAGTCTAGTACCTGGGTGGAGTATGTGTCTTATTTTTGCAGAGCATTGGATGGATGGGTGAAGGGTAGCAAAGTAAATGACTTGCAGGAGTTCTATGATTTAATTGCATGGGAGCACTTGTCCAGTAGTTGTTTTCCAGAGCTACGCCAGCACCTTGTTGACAGTAAGCTGACTAATCCTAGGAAGCTTGCTGAGGAGGCGGACCGCTGGGTCAGTACCCGGGTCCACAAGGGTCTTGTGGGAGACTCCGCCAAAGGTGGGCAGGGTCCCCAGCAGAAGAGTGGGGGGACAAGGGTAAACAGAAGGAGTTCCAAAAAGGGCCCCAAAGTAAACCCCAAGGGAACCAAGGTAAGGGTTCCCAGCCTCCCACTGAGAAAAGACCATGGGTCCCAACAGATAAGTCTGTTCAGAAGGGGCCCAAAGCATGTTTTAGTTGTGGTCAGGTGGGTCACTTTGTAGGAAGTCCCAAGTGCCCCAATACTGTGACCACTGCACCCACTGGTGCACCACCCCGGCAGATGGCTAGTGTAGCCCTGGGGGAGGAGTTGGGTGCCCAAGGTGGGTGGGGTCCCGCAGAGATGTCCCTGGTCTCTTTAGGAGACAGTGAGATGGTCCCTAGGACCCAGCTGCCTGATAACACTAAGAAATACAGGCAGTGGGTGACCATCAATGGCCATAGGGTGGAGGCTCTGAGAGACACCGGGGCCAGTGTGACAGCTGTCAGTTGTCGGCTGGTGTCTGAGGAGCAGGTGGTCCCCAATGTATTCTACCCTGTAGTTGCCGCTGACAACTCAGAGAGCCACTGCAAGGTGGCCCAGGTTCCCTTTGAGTGGGGGGGTCTCAGGTATCCTTCAAGTAGCTGTGAGGCCAGCCATGCCTGTTGACTGTCTGCTAGGCAATGATTTGGAGAGCTCCCCTTGGGCGAAGGTGGAGCGGAGGTCTCATTTGGAGATGTTGGGTCTGCCAGAGTGGGCGTGTGTGACCACTCGGTCAATGGCAGCCGGTAAGGGTATTCAAGAGGACCTGGAGCCTGGAAGAAGGGCCCAGGTGCCTGCCTTAAAGAGAGGAGGCAGGGGGCGCGGGAAACCGGCCCCCGAAGTTCCCACGGTCCAGGAGGAGGCAGACCTTGAGGGGGATGCCCTGGAACCTACAGGGGAACAAGTGGCTGAACTGGGGGACCTGCCTGAGCTGACCCATTGGCAGCAGGAAGGAGGCCCCTCCAGGGAAGAGTTCTGCGAGGAGCAGAAGAAGTGCCCTTCTCTTGAGGGCTTGCGGCAACAGGCTGTAAGCCAGGCAGCAGGTGATCAGACTGGATCACACTGGATCTACTGGGAGAATGGTCTCCTGTATAGTGAGCCTAAGGTTGCTGAGCCTGGGTCAGCCCGTGTGCTGGTGGTACCCCAGCGCTTCAGAGCCTTCCTACTGGGTCTGGCTCATGATGTGCCTTTAGCAGGACATTTGGGGCAAGACAAGACCTTTCAAAGGCTTGTCACCCACTTTCATTGGCCCCAAATGCGCAAGAGTTCAGATACTCATTGCAGGACCTGTCAGACTTGCCAGGCAAGTGGTAAGAGTGGGAGGAAGCACAAGGCTCCTCTCCAACCTTTCCCTGTTGTCAGCACCCCCTTTGAGAGGGTGGGTATTGACATTGTGGGGCCTCTGGATCCCAAGACAGCCATGGGCAACAGGTTCATCCTGGTCTTGGTGGACCATGCCACCCGGTACCCGGAAGCCATCCCTCTTCGGACAGTGACGGCCCCCGTGGTGGGACGTGCACTGATGGGGATTTTCTCCCGTGTGGGGTTCCCCAAGGAGGTGGTGTCTGACCGTGGTACCAACTTCATTTCCAAGTATATGAAGTCCCTGTGGCAGGAGTGTGGTGTAACCTATAAGTTCACCACTCCTTACCACCCCCAAGGTAATGGGCTGGTTGAGAGATTCAACCGGACCCTTAAGGGCATGATTATGGGTCTGGAAGAACCCATGAGGCGTAAGTGGGACGTCCTCTTGCCATGCCTGCTCTTTGCTTACAGAGAGGTGCCCCAGAAGTCCTTAGGGTTCAGTCCCTTTGAACTGCTGTACGGCCATCCTGTAAGAGGACCTCTGAGTCTGGTCAAGGAAGGCTGGGAGGAAGCTCCCAGGAAAACTCCCCAGGATGTATTTAGTTACATGCTGGCCTTCAGAAACCAGACTCGGCGTTTCAGACAACTCGCTGAGGCGAATCTGGAAGCCAGCCAGGAAGAGATGAAACGTTGGCATGATCAGAATGCCACTCTGATCGAGTTTCAGCCTGGACAAAAGGTGTGGGTCATGGCCCCAGTGGAGCCCTGTGCGCTCCAGGATAAGTGGACCGGACCATTTGAGGTGGTGGAGCGCAAGAGTGAAGTCACCTACTTGGTGGACTTGCAGTCTCCCAGGAACCCCTTGCGGGTCCTGCATGTGAACCGCCTGAAGCCCCACTTTGAGAGGTCTGAAGTGGGCATGCTCTTAGCAACAGATGCTGGGATGGAAGAGGAGACTGAACCTCTTCCTGACCTCCTGTATGCAAAAGAGCAAGATGGGTCAGTGGATGGTGTGAACCTCTCTCCCACCCTGACCCCGGAGCAGCAGAATGACTGTCGCCAACTGTTGGGGCAGTTTGCTGATCTGTTCTCCCTGGCTCCCAGTATCACTGAATGGTGCATCCATGATGTGGACACTGGGGACAGTCCTCCTGTGAAGCACAAAACTTACAGAGTGACTGACAGGGTGAGAGCTTGCATCAAGGAGGAGGTCTCCAAGATGTTTGCCTTAGGGGTGATTGAGTCCTCTAACAGCCCTTGGGCCAGCCCAGTGGTCTTGGTCCCAAAGGCTGCCACGCCTGGTGCCACACCCGAACTCCGGTTCTGTGTGGACTACCGAGGACTCAATTCAGTCACCAGGACTGACGCGCACCCCATCCCCAGAGCTGATGAGCTCATTGATCGGTTAGGGGCTGCCCGGTACCTCAGCACGTTTGATCTAACGTCTGGGTACTGGCAGATCGCCTTAACTGATGGGGCCAAAGAGAGGTCAGCATTCTCCACACCAGATGGGCACTACCAATTCCGGGTGATGCCCTTTGGGATGAAGAATGCCCCTGCCACCTTTCAGAGGTTGGTCAACCAGGTGTTGGCTGGGCTGGAGGATTTCAGTGCCGCCTACCTGGATGACATTGCAGTGTTCAGCGCCACTTGGGAGGAACATCTGCACCACCTCTGGGAAGTGTTGAAGGCGCTGCGGAGGGCAGGCCTCACGATCAAGGCGAGTAAGTGCCAGATCGGGCAGGGTTCTGTGGTGTACTTGGGACACCAGGTAGGGAGCGGCCAGGTGGCGCCCCTACAGCCCAAGATAGATACCATCCTGGCTTGGGAACCCCCAAAACCCAAACAGAGGTGAGGGCCTTCTTAGGACTCACCGGGTATTACAGGAGGTTTGTCAAGGGGTATGGCAACATTGTTGCACCCTTGACTGAGCTGACTTCCAGGAAGCAGCCCAGGAAAGTGAACTGGACTGATGCCTGCCAAAAGGCTTTTGATGCCCTGAAATCTGCCATGTGCACGGCGCCCGTGCTTCAGGCGCCCAACTTCTCAAGGGAATTCATTGTGCAGACAGATGCTTCAGAGCATGGTGTTGGGGCTGTGCTTTCACAGATGAATGAGGAGGGCCTAGACCAACCTGTAGCCTTTATTAGTAGGAGGTTACTCCCACGGGAACAGAGGTGGAGTGCGATTGAACGTGAGGCATTTGCTGTGGTCTGGGCACTGAAGAAGTTGAGACCATACTTGTTTGGGACTCACTTCCGGGTTCAGACAGACCACAGGCCCCTCAGATGGTTAATGCAGATGAGGGGTGAGAACCCAAAACTGTTGAGGTGGTCCATTTCCCTACAGGGGATGGACTTCACGGTGGAACACCGCCCTGGTACAGAACACGCCAATGCTGATGGTCTGTCCAGATTTTTCCGCCTTAGTGATGAGAACTCCCAGGAGGAAGGGTAGTTCTCCCCACATTTCAGCTGGAGGGGACACGTGTTAGACTTGGCACCATTGGCGTGGGTCTCCCTTCCATTTTTTTGCTGTTGCCTCTTATGTTTTGCTGGTTTTAGATGCTTTTGGGCACTGTGCCACTGCTGTTCAGTGCCACAGTGCAAGTGCTCCCTACTGTAAATTGTGTTATGGATTAGTGACTCCATGATTGGATGATTGGTTTACTTGTCAGTCCCTAGTACAGTGCACTGCGTGTGCCCAGGGCTTGTAAATCCAATGCTGCTGGTGGGCTTGCAGCACTGGTTGTGCCACCCACAGAAGCAGCTTGTAAAATGTGTCTCAGGCCTGCCATTGCAGAGCCTGTGTGCAGTCTGTGACTGCCATGTCGACTTGGCAAGTGCAGCCACTTGCCAGTCCCTAAACCTTCCCTTATCTTCATATCAGACACCCCTAAGGTAGGCCCAAGGGCAGGGTGCATTGTAAGTATAAGGTAGGACATGCCCTGGTGTGTGTGGCATGTCCTGATAGTGAATTACAGCCATTTTCGTTTTTCACTATTGCAAGGCTACCTGCTCCCCATAGGCCAGAATGGGCAGACTGACTATTACACTTTATAGTCAGAACTGACCCAGGGAACATGGTAGAAAAACGAATTTAGTATGCCTGAACTCAGAATGATAAAATACATCTTTTAGTGAAGTTGGTTTTAACATTCTGTGTTTGAAAATACCACTTTTAGAAAGTGGGTATTTTCTTGCCTAAACTTCCAAGCCTGCCTCTGCTAGGTTGTGTATTCCTTGTCTGGAGATTGAGTGACCGGGGCTGGGGGTGGCTACAGGAGACAGGGTGAGTCAGCACAGGGCTGAATAGGAAGGTCTGCATCCAGAGTGGAGGGAGGAGTTGCACCTGGGTCTGAATAGGGCTGTGCCTGCCTTCCACAATGCTGGCTCCACCTCCTGCCGGGCGTCTGATGGCTCTGCCCCTCACTCACAAAGGAAAGAAGGAGTCAGAAAAACAAAGTGCTCCAGGACTGACCAGAACTGGTTTTGGACTAGGCAGAGGCCTCTCTGCCTTCAGAGAACAAAGGAAAACTGTGTATAAAAAGGGGACCCAGACCCCTAGGAAATTAGATCACTTCTGGGAAATCAAGAAACCTGTTGCCAAGGAGAAGAACCGGAGAAGCTGAAGGAGGAGTACTGCCCCTGTGCTGTTTTGCTGATTGGGGTTGGCCTGCAGTGGTTGCTTTCTGCCAAGGACAGGAGAAAAGACTTTGCTGTGCTTTGTCATCTTGAAGAAGGGAATCTCCAAGGGCTTGAACTGAGCTTGCCTCCTGCCTGAAGTCACAGGGACACAAAGACTTCACCCCCTTCTGTTTGCCTGCATCTGGAACTGCTGTTTTAGCTGCTAACAGAGGGAAATTGCAACACCGACGCCGGCGAGCGACGCCGTAACCTGCACCGAAGCCGTGGGCACCGCTCGTGAAGAGCACGACGCACCGCCCGACTTGCACCGTAGGCCCGACGCCTGCCGACGCCGTGCGACATCGACTCCGAAGCCGTCATCGAGGCCGCTGCCTGCACCGGAGCCGAGGACACCGCTCGTGACGCTCACGACGCACCGTCCCGACTCGCACCGCAGCCCCGACTTCACCGACGCCAGGGCTTCATCATCGCGGAGCCGATCCTCGACGTGGGTGACCCCCGAATCCATCGACGCCGCACCATCGTAAGGAACCGACGCCTCGCCGCCATCCGTGACGTCACCTCCCCGACACAGTAAGGAACCGACGCCTCACCTCCCCTGCGCTGCAGTAAGGAACCGAGACATCACCTCCCCTGGGGTCGTAAGGAACCGACGCCGCCGGCGCCAACGAAGCATCACCTCCCCGACGCCGTGCACCGTCTTTGTTGTCATCGAATTCCAGGTACTGTTCTTTGTGGGTCTGCTCGACTCCGGGCCCGACGCCGCGCACCTCGCGGTCGGCGCCGTACTTTGGGATTTCCACCGGTCACGACGTCGTGATAACTCCAAGTGGAGTTATTTGTTGCTACAAGCTTTATTTGATTGACTATCCTATTTTTGAAGATAACGTGAACTGTCTCTATCATTTTAAGTCTATTTTTGAGTACTGTAATGTGGATTTTTGCTATTGGGTCTTGTGATAAGTCTATATAAAGATTACTTATTTTTACAAAAATAACCTGTGTGGTGTCCATCTGTAGTGTTTTCACTGTATTACTGTATGTGTTCACAAATGCTTTACACACTGCCTCTGAGATAAGCCTGTCTGCTCGTGCCAAGCTACCAGGGGGTGAGCAGGGGTTATTTTAGGAGTGTTTCCCCCTTATCCTGACTAGAAGCAAGGGTCCCTATTTGGACAAAGGTGCAAACCATTGCCAACTAGAGACCCCCAGTTCTAACAGCAGGTTTAAAAACCAACTTCAGTAAAAGATGTGTTTTTAAATTGTGAGTCCAGAGACACCAAACTCCAATTTTCTATCTGCTCCCAATTGGAAGATACACTTGTAAAATGTTACAAGGCAGCTCCAATGCTAACCTATGGGAGAGATAAGCCTTGCTGTAGTGAAAAACTGATTTAGCAGTTTTTCACTTCCAGCACATGATAAAACTCACAAGTACATGTCCTACCTTTTAAATACACTTCACCCTGCCCATGGGGCTACCCAGGGCCTTCCTTAGGGGTCACTTACATGTAATAAAAGGGAAGGTTTGGGACTGGCAAGTGGGTGAACTTGCCAGGTTGAAATGGCAGTTTAAAACTGCACACACAGGCTCTGCAGTGGCAGGCCTGAGACGTGTTTGCAGGGCTACTCATGTGGGTGGCACAATCAGTGCTGCAGGCCCTCTAGCAGCATTTGAGTTAGAGGCCCTGCGCACACACAGTGCACTGTACTAGTCACTTATTAGTAAATCAAGTTTGCCAATCATGGAGAAACCAAACACCATTATATTGTAGACACAGAGCACATTCACTTTAGCACTGGTCAGCAGTGGTAAAGTGCCCAGAGTCCTAAAACCTTCAAAAACAAAGTCGAAACAGAGGACGAAGAAGGCAAAAAGTTTGGGATAACCCAGCAAAAAGGGCCATTTCCAACAATACCCATTTTAGTTGACAGTGTATACGGTATGACTTATTGCCAAAAACAGTTTGACTTAATCATTTCAAGAAAAACCCTCTATCTTTCTCTTTTCTTAAATCCTGTTTATTCAGATTTTTATGAGATGTTTTGTTCTTTTTATATTGTCTGTCTTATTTAATTGTTTATTTTCTATTAACTTTATTTTGCCCATTGAGAATTATTATTAATATTCTTTCTTCATTGCTTTTTCCGATATGTGTATTTGTTAATTTTATGCCCCTTTCTTGTCTAGTATTTTTCCATTATTGTTTGCATGCTCTTTCTGATCGTTTTCATAATTATTTCTATAATCCCTTGTATATTTTTTATTACGCCTTTCTTTTTTTAACAGAAACTATTTAGCATATGCTTGTGAAAATGATAGTGGGACTGTGATATGAAAAGCTTTCGTCACTGAAAACATAACGAGCAAAGCCATGAATTAGACATGGCAGCTAGCCATATATTAGGCCTTGTTCCAGTATGTACTATGCAGAAGCACTTTACATCTTTTTAAATAAGAGAAGCATGATTTTTACAATATCACCTTTATGTATACCATGAAAAGCTCTTATCTACCCAAGTAGCCAGAAGTTCCTGCTACCACACCTGGGAGCTCACATTTAAAGCAGCCTTAGGGGTCTAAGATTATACAACAAAACTGGTTGCCATCTTTTAGCTCCACCCTGTTTTTTTTTTTTTTAATCTGTCTTCACTCCCAAAGTTTTTGGTTGGATAATAAAAAACATCTCCCTTTAAAAGGCTAGATTGAAAGCACGCCACCCTTGAACCACCCCCATCCAATCAAGCATTTGTAGAGCGCACTACTCACCTGCAAGGGTCTCAAGGCGCTTAAAAGGGGGGGGGGGGGGCGCTGCTACTGTTCGAACAGCCAGGTCTTGAGAAGTCTCCTGAAGGTCAGCAGATCCTGGGTCTGTCGCAGGTGGATGGGGAGGGTGTTCCATGTCTTGGTGGCGAGGTGGGAGAAAGATCTGCCGCCAGTGGTTGTTCGGTGGATGCGTGGAACGGCGGCGAGGGCGAGGTCGGCGGAGCGAAGCTGGCGGTTGGGAGTGTAGAAAGTGAGTCGTTTGTTGAGGTATGTGGGTCCGGCATCGTGGAGTGCTTTGTGAGCGTGGGTGAGGAGCTTGAAGGTGATCCTTTTGTTGACGGGGAGCCAGTGCAGGTCATTCAGGTGGGCAGTGATGTGGTTGTGGCGCGGGATGTCGAGGACGAGGCGTGCGGAGGCGTTCTGTATGCGCTGAAGTCTTTTCTGGAGTTTGGCTGTGGTTCCCGCGTAGAGGGCGTTGCCGTAGTCCAGCCTGCTGGTGACGAGGGCCTGGGTGACCGTCCTTCTGGTTCCGGTGGGGATCCATTTGTAGATCTTGCGGAGTATGCAGAGGGTGTTGAAGCAGGCGGAGAAGACAGCGTTGACTTGCTGGGTCATTGACAGAGATGAGTCCAGGATGAATCCCAGGTTGCGTGCGTGGTCGGTGGGTGTCGGCGCAGCACCCAGCGAGGCCTGCCACCAGGAGTCGTCGCAGGCGGAGGGGGTTGGGCCGAGGATGAGGACCTCCGTCTTGTCTGAGTTCAGTTTCAGGCGACTGTTCTCCATCCATTCGGCGACGGCCTTCATTCCTTCGTGGAAGTTGGTTTTGGCGGTGGTGGGGTCCTTGGTGAGGGAGAGGATCAGCTGGGTGTCGTCGGCGTATGAGACGATGTTGAGGTCGTGCGAACGGACGATGTTGGCGAGCGGTGTCATGTAGACGTTGAAAAGGGTCGGGCTGAGGGATGACCCTTGGGGTACGCCGCAGGTGATCTTGGTGGCTTTGGATCGGAATGGAGGTAGGCGGATTCTCTGGGTTCTGTTGGTGAGGAAGGAGGTGATCCAGTCCAGGGCTTTGTCGCAAATCCCTGCGTTGTGGAGGCGTGTGCGTAGGGTGTGGTGGCAGACGGTGTAGAAGGCAGCCGAGAGGTCTAGGAGGATGAGGGCCACGGTTTCGCCGTTGTCCAGCAGGGTCCTGATGTCGTCGGTGGCGGCGATGAGGGCGGTTTCGGTGCTGTGGTTGCTGCGGAATCCGGATTGGGACGGGTCCAGGGTGTTGTTCTCTTCGAGGAAGCGGGTCAGTTGTTTGTTGACGATCTTCTCGATGACTTTCGCCGGGAACGGGAGCAGGGAAATGGGTCGGAAGTTCTTGAGGTCCTTTGGGTCTGCCTTGGGTTTCTTGAGTAGGGCGTTGATCTCTGCGTGTTTCCAGCTTTCTGGGAAGGTGGCGGTCTCGAAGGAGCTGTTGAAGATCTTCCGGAGTTGGGGTGCGATGATGGAGCTCGCTTTGTTGAAGATGTGGTGGGGGCAGGGGTCTGATGGTGAGCCGGAGTGGATGGTGTTCATGGTTTTGATGGTGTCTTCGTCGTTGACGTGGTTCCAGGAGAGCAGGTGGCTGGTGTGACTGGGGGGCGGTGAGTCAGAGGTGTCGGCGGCTGTCGGGGGGGTCTGAGTGTTGAAGCTGTCGTGGATGTCTATGATCTTGCGGTGGAAGAAGGTGGCTAGAGAGTCGCAGAGGTCTTGTGACGGCGGGATGTCGTTAGAGCTGGAGCTGGGGTTGGCGAGTTCCTTCACGATGTTGAAGAGCTCTTTGCTGTTGTGTGCGTCGTTGTCGATGCGTTCCTTGAAGGAGGTCCTTTTGGCGGTTCGAATGAGTTGGTGGTGCCTGCGGCTGGCGATCTTGAGGGCTGTATGGTTGTCCGGTGTATGTTCGTGGCACCACTTCTTCTCGAGTCTTCGGCAAGTCTGCTTGGATGCCTGGAGGTCGGTGGTGAACCAGATGGCCCTTCTGTCGGTGCGTCTGTTTGAGGGTTTCTTGATCGGGGCGAGAGTGTTGGCGCAGTCGTTGATCCATTGCCTGATGTTGCGGGCGGCTGTGTCGGTGTAGTCGGTTGGTGGGTCTCGGGCGAGGGTGGTGAATAGCTGGTCTTCGGTGACCTTGTTCCAGCTTCGGTGGGGGATTCGTTGCGGGTGGTTGTGTGCGGTGTTTTTCTCGAAGGAGAAGTGGATGCAGCGGTGGTCGGTCCAGTGGAGTTCGGTGGTGTGGCTGAAGGTGACGTGGCTGCTGGCGGAGAAGATGGGGTCGAGTGCGTGTCCGGCGGATCCGCACCATAACACAGTAAATCGCCTCTGTGTAGTAAGATCGAGATCTGGTCTTGGGTCTGAGCACCTAATGCTTCTTGGGGTTGGGTATCGTTATCAACTCACTGCCCCTCCCTGAATGTTAGTAAACCCTTGTTCAATACTCTGAATTATTTTCTCTATCTTTAACTAAAGGATGAATTAAGGACTAATGTTACTAGCTCACTCCATTATTTACAGATTTCCTTCATGGTTTCGCATTAATTTAGTGTTGTGTTTTCCAACTTTGTGTCAGGCTCGGCGCAATGTGCTCCTGTCCTGCCTTGTGAGAACTTGTCTGACGTGGAAGAGCTTTCAGTTCTTTAAACTCTATACTACGACTGCAACAGAATACTATTGAACAGCGTAGATATAACCATAGATTATAATAGCTACAACTTGTTTTTATACAGCACGTAGTTCCCAATTAATGCCTCTTCTAAACGTTGAAAACGATGTATATCAGTTACAGAGCGGATGGACCGATATATAAAATACACCCTGAACACATTCATCTGCCAGGATACTGCTGTCACTGTGCACATGTATATAATGCTCACCCTCTTGAGTAGGAAGTGGTTATTTCCTTCTTTTTTTTTTTTTGTTAAATATTTTTTATTGAAAATGAGAAGATAATAAACAATACAATGGTTAAGGAAGATGTAACAAGTTAAGCAGAGTACATAGTTAATAAACTCGTTTAAACAAGAAATTCCTTAACAAAATAGAAAATGCCATACAAATCTAGTGCTAAGAAAAATGAAATACGCCAATAATAATTATATATATTATGTGAGTTTTTTACAAAAAAAAAAAGGAGAGGGAAAGAAAGACGAAAGAGGAGAAAGAGAAGAGAGGAGGAAAAAGAGAAGACATAAAGAAAATCATGAGTGTCAGGAGAATGATGAATGTGAGGATAGAAAAGTGGTAAAAGGTAACCAAAGTAAATCAGATTTTATTTTTTGAGATAACGAAAAAGATGAGACAGAAGATGTTCATCACAAATAAGGTTCCACCAAACCAAAAAAGATAGTTTAGAGTTATCTTTCCAACAAGTTAGTATAACTTTGAATGCAAGAGCAATAAAAAGGTCAAATAAAATAGTTTTTGAAGAAAGATGATCAAAATCAGCAGATAAAGTCCCCCAAAAATATTTTGGATAGAGAATGGAATATTACATGAAAAAATCAATAAACATTTAGGCCATATGGCTTTCCAAAATTCATTCACTTTAGGACAATAATAAAGTAGGTGAGTCAAAGTACCATCAGAGGAGAGACATGACCAGCATAAGGGAGAAATAGAGGGGTCAATTTTATGAAGGAAGGAGGGAGTAATAACTCTATTGTATATTAAAAATAAAGATTGTGTAATATTGCCAGCTTTAGAGGTACTAAAAATGTTTTGCCACGTTTGATCCCATTGATGAACAGATAGTGATTGGGATAAATCATTCTCCCACCAAAGCTCAATAGAGGATTTGTTCCTTGTAGTGATAGGGGAAGACATAGTTTTATAAATAAAGGAAGCTCTGGGGGTGGAATCAGTAGTGATATTGTATAAAGGTGTCATAGGGGCAACTGGAGTAACATCGGATGTAAAGTTATTGTTTAGTAAAAAGGCTTGAAGTACAGGAAATAATAGGTTATATTGCTGAAGGCAAGATTTGGGGAGGGCATATCTTTCCTGAAACTGAGGAAAGGGTATAATGGAGTTATGAGAGACCAAATGATACACGTAAAAAATACCCTTTTGTTTCCAATGTTTAAAGTAAAATGATTTATGGCGGAATTTGATAAATTTGTTATACCAAATAGAGGAAGCAAGAAACGATTGACAAAAATCAAATTCTTGGGTAAATAGTAAAATAGTGTGTGTAATAGATGATGGGAATACTTCAAAATTGGGTATTTAGAAATGAATGTTCAATTAGACATGAAAACAACATCCTGAAAAGAAAAGTTATGTAATAAAGAACGTTCAAAAACAACCCATTTTTGGTATAGGAGAGTCATGGTATTCTTTAGACATAGCATAAAATTGTTGAATTAAAAGGCGGTATGATATAACTTAAAGTCTGGAAATCATACACCGCCTTCAGTCTTTAGTTGAAATAATTTAGATAAAGCAATACGAACATGTTTATTATTCAAAGGAATTTAGTACAAATAGAAGTGATCTGGGAAAAATAATAATTAGGAATTTTAAAGGGTAACATCGAAAGCATAAAAAGAACATGAGGGACAATCATCATTTAAATGGTGTCTAATCTACCCCACCAGGATAAAAATAACGGAGACCAGGAAGATAATAACTTATGAAGTTTGAGTTTTAAGGCGGTAAAATTATGAGCTAGTGTATCAGGTATGGTGGGGTAGAACCATACCCCCAGGTATTTAATCTTAAGGGGACACCAAGTAAAGTTAGTCCTATCAAACATATAGCGATAACAAGAGGAATGTAGCGGTAAAGTCTCAGTTTTAGAAAAATTTAACTTGTACCCAGAAACATTGGAATACAAAGCAATCTCTTGTAAAAAAGGATCCAGGGAATTGGAAGGGTTGGACATATAAATTAGGATATCATCTGCATATGCGGAGAGTTTAATTTCTTGGGAATTGAATTTAAAACCAGTTATATCAGGGTTATACCTGATATGTTCAAGAAAGGGTACTAAACAAAGGAGAAAAAGTAACGGAGAAAGAGGACAACCCTGTCTAGTACCTCTATGTAGTTTAAAATAGGGAGAGAAATGACCATTAACAAACACACAACCACGTGGTTCAACATATAGCAGTTTGATGTAAGAAATAAATTTAAGACCAAAACCAAACCAACAAAGAGTAGAAAACATAAATTGCGTATTTATACGATCAAAAGCTTTTTCAGCATCAAGCGACAGGGCTGCTAGGGGAGAGGTATATTTTTTCCCAACGGCAAGAATGTTGGAAAACATTCTGGCATTGTCAGATGCAAGCCTGCCCTTAATAAAACCAGCCTGGTCAGGTTTAATAAGAAGGGAATGATATTCTCCAGACGAGATGCTAAGATTTTAGCAAAAATGTTACAATTGTAGTTGATTAGCGAGATAGGTAGGAAGTTTTTACAAAGAGCAGGGTCTTTATCTGGTTTGGGTATAATGACAATAAGGGCTTCCAAAAAGAACTACTAGCTTTAGAACTAGACAAAAATGAATTAAAAGTTCTAGTAATTTAAGAGCAAAAATAGAGGAAAAGGATGAAAGAAGTTCAACGGAAAAACCATCCGGGCCAGGAGCTTTAGCTTTTTTTAAAGATTTAAGAGCATCAATAATTTCTTGAAGATAAATATCTTTTTCAAGGGGTAAGAGAGCATCAGGAATGGAGGGAGGTTTAGGGAGTCCCTGAAAAAAAAGTTTTAATATCACCTTCAGAAGGAGTTATATCTTCTGTATATAGTAGTTCATAATAGAATTGGAAGGTCTTTACAATATCAGAGTTGGAGGACACCATCTTGTTGTTCTGTTCAGAGCGAATAAAACCAATAGTTTTCCATTTCGATTTGATTTTTGAATAATTGGCCAATATTTTACCAGGCTTATTTTGGCCTCCATGGTATTTGGACTTAATTTTAAGAAGGACATTACACGCGTCGACTGTAGCAATTTTATTCAGGGCAGACTTGGCTTTAATCAGTTCCTGTAGGTTTGAGGAGGATTTAGAGGTGAAGTAAGTATGTTCCAGAACCTTTATCTTTTGGAGAACTGAGAGGTACTCAGCATTCAATACCTTTTTCTTTCTGGCAGAGTAGGCAATGGTGAAGGCCCTGAAGAAAGCCTTAAAAGCATGCCAATTATTATGAACAGAGGTATCTATAGAATGATTGATTTGAAAAAAATCATTAATAAAAGAGGTCGCTTCCAAAATAAAGGTTTGGTCTGATAGTAAAGAATTATTAAAACACCAACCGCCTTGTTCAAATCAGTCTTGACCCTGTGCCCCAGGATGCTTGTTTCCGGTCCAGGGAGGACCTGGCCTGGCAGTTCGGTCTGGACTGTTCCCATGGGGCACAGGGTCAAGACTGATTTGCATATGGCTGGGTCCAAACTGGGGTGGCGTAGTGGGCAAAAGAACGATGGATTTAACACAGATCTTTTGACTGGGGGAGAATGTTTGCATTGTCAGCATTCCGTCCATCATTTGTTTGCTGTAACACCCAGGCTGTAATGCAGCCTGGGTGCACAACATGCAGAGTGCACATGACTTTTATGGTCGGCCCAAGAGGGCCAACCAAACAGTTATGCACACTTTAGAGGGGAACACCTCTCCTCCTCCTGGCCCCTGCTCTGCCAGTCTAGCCCTGCCCCGCACCAGGAATCGCAAAACTAAAATGATAACGCTGGTTATTATCATTTTAGTTTTCTTTTAACTACTGCTGGCAGAGCAGCGAGGCGACGCTCCTCCGCCATAGCGGAGGAGCCACCACTGTGACTTTCTCCCGAGGACATTGCCTCCCTGGCCAAGTTACTTGTTGATTTTCAGTTGTGTATGTCAATCTAGCACTAGAACTAAACGCAGTGAAAACTGAGTTCATGCCGATCTCGCCTCTGAGTGCCCTACTCCAGCACACACCTGGTTAGAAACACTCATCATGTCTGTTTGCATGGCCTCCGCCATTAATTGTGCCAAGTCTCTGGGATTCATGCTAAGCAGAAATCTGAAGTTCCATGATTTCAGAATTCCCTCGCCAAAGGCAAACAATCTGAAATCTGAGGCTTCATAGGGGTAAAACTGTCATCCGGAATTTGGTATGGTGGTATGATCCGAAAAGGATTTGAGATTGACTGTGCCAACGCAATACTGACAGGCACCCGCACAGGTCACTGGGCCGCTCAGAAGGCCGCTGTCAATGCCGCTGCAAAGTTAGTCTCAGCTCCCTAAACAGGCTTCCCGCTGAAAGTGGGAGGATGTTAAAGTTGACCTCTATAGCACATACATGTTTACATTCAGGCGCCAATCAGTATCTAGCCTTCTATCCAGTATTCAGAAAGAGGCTAAAAAGCTGCTGCTTAAGCCATATTACCTCCTTCAACTTTTTCTTTTTTTGCAGTTTTTTATAGCGCGAACTCGCACCGAAGGTATCAGAGCGCTTTACATGAGCAACAGTGCATTACAGACAGGCACATTCATTTTTTTGTTTTGTTTAGATTAATTGATTTGCCTAGAATCGCAGGATGCTTGATCCTCCCGCCAGGCTTGAACCTGGTTCCCCAGCAGATTCCCGTAATCCTCCACCAAACGCCATTTAATGATTCTAAGATGTATGACTTTCGGTTAATTACCTGTTATATATTAGACGTAACAAACCAAGAGTCAACAGATCGTAACTCGTTAACAGCGTTTGGTGGAGGGTTAAGGAAATCATATATACACAAGTCAGGCAAGAGACAGAAAGGTGTCTCAAGGGCCAGACCTAAAACCATATTATGCCTTTAAATGTGAATTTTGTATTGCATCTGTACTATTTTTATGCCGAAAGTGTGCTATGATAAAACTTGACAGCTGAACAAAAGCATGGAAAATCATACGAAATGTTCTTTGAAACAAAAAATGTTTTTGAAACTGTGAATCAGTCCTCACTCCTACAGGCAAAAATGGTCAAACGTTTATTTTTATTACACTTTCAGCAATGAAAAAAACCATTACGAAATGTTTAATAAAAAAGACCAACCATTAAAAAAAGTATGACACAACAGCAGTTAAAGCCTTTTCAGAGAGCAAATCTCAGAATTTGTCCATCACGATTACGGACCAGTAGAGATGGATAATCTCAATCTCACTTGCAACTCATTCCTTTGTCCGCTCAGCGATGAAATGCTTCATGGCAATAGGCACTATAAAACAACTGTGCATTCCTGTCTTCAGGTTTAATAGAAGACCTTCGAGTAAATCTAATCTTCATGTGAGAAAATATTTTGAAATGTGTGATCATTACCTGGTGCAAAACATCAGCCGCAATGCTTCAGATATTTTGGATAATTCATTTGACACTTTTGTACATCCTTGAATATTTATTTGCATTTTATATTTACAGGCAACATATTCCTAGGTACGCATTTCTGAGAAAACTACCAGAAAGAGAGTAGCTTGGATAACCTATTGCTTTTGTGTACCTCACTGAGGTCTTATATTACATTCAGGTCACTAGTACAATTGCCTAATATATGAGATGACCAATTGTAATAAAACAGCAGGAACATAAAGCAGAATATATGCGTCTATCTGTTGGCATTTGTAGAGTGGGAACGTAGCTCAGTAGCAACAGTGATGCATGGTCCCCATGAAGATACAGTTTGGGGGGAAAGTACTGCTGGATCAGGGATAGTGCTCCCAAGTGAACACAGGCTTTCTAAAATAAAAAATAAAAAATCTAATCCAATCAAAAAACTGTCCTGTTTCTCAAAATGCAATATTTTGCTTGGCATGCCTTTTAAGTTCACCACTTATAGCACAAACTTCACCTTCTGATTCTGCTTTATCACACTTTGTCCAAGGTATATCAGGACTTTGGTGATGCAGTTTGTTCAGTAAAGGGTTCTATTCCCAACATCCTCATGGTTGTAGACCAAGACGTTGCTTCATTATGGTATTTTCTTTTTAGCACAGATGGATACACACACAAAGTCACCAAGTGCCAAGCATTTCCCCTGATAAAAAGGCAGCCTATTCGTTCTGCCAGCGCTTTCTCATATTTGAGGAACCCTACAAATGATCTCCACCATTTAGGCAGGTCCCTTCTGAACCACTGTTTAGATCGTTAATGGAATATCTCAAAATATTGCTAAGAAAGTGTAAAACTAACATACTCTGTGAAAACAAATTGAACTTTTCAAAGGTAGATTCTGAGAAAAGTATTTTATAAAAGGGTTAATCAAAGAGTCAGACCTCTAGAAAGACATTTTGCAGGATTTGTATGAGTAATGCATTGCAGTAATGTAACATTGGGCAGAATGCTGAATTTGATATTAACTGCTGTTGAGTAGAAAAAATAATGGATTGGTGGACCCGCGAAGCGGGCCAAGCTGATGCATAGCATTTAAAATTTGTGAGCTGGTAAGTGTTTACTGTTCTTCCAATCCTTATTGAGTGAGGATTACATGAGGCTGCTTGCTCCGTGTAGTAAGTCCTTGATCAGACCTGTGCAATATATATTATTGTTGATTGGATTTGGAAGGGGTAGACTAGTGAGTGCATAAAAAGTGCAAAAAAAACTCTCAGACCTTTCTACATACTATTATGAACTCTAGTGTCCTTTGACCTTTTCTAGTTCTGTCTCAATCTCTTTTACTAGGTGAAAATAATTAGACATGTTCATATAGGTTGTAACTTACAGAACGTTGATGGTATTGCTGGTACTTATTGAGGTGGTGAGTACTGGGTGAGCACAGGCACACCAGAGCTAGGTACAGGTTAACAGGAGAAGATGGAAACTATGGGCCAGATGTACAAAACATTTTTATGGTTGCAAACAGTCTTTACTCTTACCGATTCCTAAAATAGGATTGTGAACCCATACCGCTTTATTGGGAAAGGGTGTGTTGTAGGTGTCCCTTCCAAATATCAAATCTGTATGACATGTATTAATGTTTTTTGCGACCGAAATCCTGTTGCAAAACATTGAAAAATTACTGACTCTCGAATTGGGTGGGTAAGACGTTTGTAAATTGGGAAGTGTATTGGTCAATTTGTAAAATTCACTACTGGTTGTAAAAATACTGGTCGCATATTGCGATCAGTAATTCGTACATATAGCCCTAAGTTGTCTAACCCTGCTGTTCCCCTGGATAACCAGCAGACCCAGTCTCATCATGTCTCCCCATAATATTTTTCATATCCTTTGTGTTGTGAGACTACAGTTCATGACTGGGCTGTTCAAGTCATATATTCCAGGCTCTGAGCCCAGTAGAAACTACAGTCCTGCCATTAATGAGGTTGAGGGTCGGAAACTGCATGCTATGTCCAGTTTTGCTTATCTTCGTGGGTGCCAGACCTCCTCGTCAGTATTCTCTAATGTCCTCTGCAGCATCTTAGGCTTCACAGCACGCAGATGCATTCCACCATCCACTCAAAGCAGGAACTGAGGGCAACAGGCTGAAAGAATGTGAGACTGGCATAAGCCACACATTGTCAACAGCCTCCATCAAGCTTTATGCACTAAAGAAAATACTCTGTTCTGGTTCCTGAGGTGCTGCACAATCTCCTTCAAGCTGAATGAACAGAGCTAGAACGCTAATGGTTAGTGGGGGAGAAATAAACATTAACAGTCTTTAGGTGTTACTGTTGTCTTCTGTGGCCAACAAAGCTGAAATCATTTTAAAACTCTGAACTTGTGAATCAGAACATAATATCTATCTAAAATGTTGTCCTTGGAATTTGAACTATATTTGGGTGGTTTGGAAAATCATCTGACCTTGCACCCTCCTAAAATGGGTTCTAATGTAAACTGTTTTTTGATCCAGTACCTCACCGCTTTAGAAAAAGATGGTGGCATTTTTCTGTTTTGTGAAGTTGCTTTAATGGAATCTTACAGAGTTAACTGGGGTGGTGACCACAACTTAAGTCTGAAAGTATTTTCATCTGATATACTTTCTTTTGTATATCTCCACTCTGTTTTTGTGCTATGTGTTGAACACGGCCTCCAGTGCTAGCAGGAGAATGGTGGACTGAGTGAGTGTTTGAGCAGTACTGAAATCATAGCTGAGGTTTAGAGTTATTTGAGTTTCCCTTTGACTTTGAGCAGTCAGTGTTATCTTTCTGCTCCCCGTTTTTAAATAGCCTTTGTCCTGTTCAGGATGAATCAACAAGAAATCTCATTTTTTTCAAGATGACCTGCTTTCCCTGCTTCAGTAGTGGTGCTATCCCTTACTGAGCCTCAGTTTGGACCACAATTGCCTTTTGTTAATTTCTCCTAAGCAAGATGGGTTGCTGGAACCTTTCTCAATCTTACATCCTTTTAATCACTCACCCCACCAGCCAAGGGGCTGTGCAAGATGAATTATGCTTGTTTCTCTACCCACTTTGAAGAATTATTTTAGGATCACCCTATATTACATTTGAACAGGACAGGGTGTCAGTTGCACCTAAAATGCAGCCTTTGTAGGCTGTTATAGTTATTTTCATGTGTATCCTCCGTGTATAGGGTTACAAGATTCGCTAATATACAGCAGCCATTCATCAAGTACTGAAAAGGATGCAGAAATCTGAATGGTAGCCAAAGCTGTGGGACATGTGGAATTACATTTAAGTAGTTGTTAGAACATTTGCTAGTCACTATGAAGAAGCTATTTAGTAGCCTTCTTTCAGCCATCATTAGTTTAATCAAGGCATCTCTCACTGTTCTGAGAACGTCCCCATGTAAAAAAAAAGAGTGACTAATTGTAGCGAGTATGACTACCTCTAGGAATATGGTCAAAGGATTGACCTGGTGACATTTAATTTCTGCCCTGTCCCAGCACATATACAGTAGCGCAGGCAAAAATAATTTGTTGCAGAAAATAAATTTCACGTTTGAGACAAAAAAAATGTAAGTTTGGTTGTATAATGTCAAGTGAGATGCCAACCAGAGTATCTGGCCTTGGGATTAATGAGTAGCCTACATCTGGTGAACTGACTACTTGATCTTCCACCAGAGCATGCTTCTGAGGCTGAGGAGGAAAGAAGATAGGTTCAGCAAGGGATTACCCAGCCTTGATTATCCACCAGTGGCCCTATGAAAGTGGGGCAAGTAATTCCGCGAAAAATGAAAGCTTTTGTTTCCTCCTACTGCAGCAGTTAACCTGTTTTATCCTAGTGTGGAATGTGCCCTAAATAGAGCTAGTGTGTAGAGCTTGAGTGATAGGTAAAAATTATAGAGAATCCCCCATTTGGTGATTGATTAAGAGCAGTCATGCGTTCTCTAAGTTTGAATATAGGAAGAGTTATTATATTGTTGTAAAGTCACATGTTGGCTACTACAATGTTTCATTCCGTGGTTGTGTCTAACGTGTATCGCTAATTGGTGCTCTTTTCTTAGGCACATAACATATAATAATTATACCTGTTTCTGGCTGCGTCGTTTTACTGCTAACGCTTTACTTTTAGCCAAGCGGCAAATTTCGTTACTTTGGGGCGCACGTAGTGGGGTGGTGACCACAACTTAAGACTGAAAGTATTTTCTTCTGATATTCTTTCTTTGTATATCTCTATTCTGTTGTTGTGCTATGTGTTGAACACGGCCTCCAGTGCCAGCAGGAGAATGATGGACTGAGTGAGTGTTTGAGCAGTACTAAAATCATAGCTGAGATTTACAGATGTTTTCAGGATGAATCAACAAGAAATCCCTTTTTTCAAGAGGACCTGTGTTCCCTGCTCCAATGGTGGTGATATCCCTTACTGAGCCTCAATTCTGACCACAATTGCATTTTGTTAACCCCCCCCCCCTGAAAGACTTGTTTTATTGTGAATCTACTTCGGAGTTATACGCTTCCCTGCAAACAACCTCATCCAGGCCCAAAGATATTTGGAAACCACTGCTGAGATATTTGTTGTCCATGTTAACTCCGCTGGTGGTACATCAGCGAATTCATTACAAGTCTTCTGTCATTTGTTGTATTTGATATCGTTCGACCTCGTGATCTGAATGCTACTGTGTCTTTATGCCTCTGTATCGGTGGACAAGCTTTGATCCTGTGTACATCTCCCTTTACCTGTCTCTTCACTTCGGACGTTTTATTTATCCTCTCTTTAGGTCGACCAGTTGTACCACATGTAAATCGCCTTTTTCCTTTATTGCGTTTGTAACTTCTTGGCTTCTTTGTTTGTAATTGCTGAAAAAAAGATAAATAAAGTTACAAAAATAATAATTATACCAGTTTCTTGTCCTAGTTCATCGTATTGAGCATGTGAAAATAACAGGTATAACCAAACCCTTCACCTCCGTGTTGCAAATGTACTTAATTTTACATGATTATAAATGTTTGCCAGTTGAAAATATTTTAGGTACCTATTAAAAACATTAGCTGTGTTCCATATCTATTGCCCCAAGTGTGCATAACTGGTGTTATTAAAGTCTCTTTTATTACGTCTTTGTGTAATAGTGTATGCACTTTGTCTGTGGTGGATACACTAATTGCTCCTTTTAATCATCACTTTTTATAGTATCGTTTTTTTTCTTCATTTCGCAGTAATAGTGTGTTTTGTTTCTGACAGTACATCTTCCTCCTCGTTATTGTCAGCGTGTTTTTGCCGCTCTCAAAACATCTTTTCAACATAATTCAGCAATTGCATGGCTCCTGCTGAGAGTTACGGTCGGTTGAACTGCTAGTGATTTCACATTCTTAGCTTGTAGCTGATTGGCTCTGCAATTGAAACCTGGTATTTTAATCTCTCCTTTGTGTCGGTGGTTTGAATTGTTTTTTTGCCATACTTTGATTTCTGTATTTTGTTTTCTCTTTTCTCCAACCCCTTTTGCGATCTCTCAGGGTGAATCCATCCATAACGGTTTTTTATTCTGGTCTCTTAATTCTTGATGCTGGTGAATTTAACCATTTTCGGTTCTGGTGTATTGCACTTGGCTGACTGATTGAGGATTGATTGGGCCAATTATAAGCATATCCCTACACGCAAATGTATCCTGTTGCTAGGAAACGGTGAAGAAAAGGTGGCTATTGAGAAACCTAGTGAGTGAGCAGATAGGTTTAGATGTTTACAAAAAAAATAATGAGCGCAAGTAGAAAAAGGCTCAGGAAGATGACGTTTCAATAACCGAGTCAGGCTACAATCAAAGAGTTAACAGACATTGTGCGATAATGAAGAGGGAGAAAAGGAAGGTATTTTTCTGAATTTTAAGGGCAAAGAAGCATACAGAAAAGAGTTTGGAGAAAAGAGAAGTTTGAATCAAAATATGCACTAAATTACAGGAACAGAAAACGTTGAGCTAAATTCAGCCGGCCAACCATTATCATCCCAAATACAGGGAGGGCGAAAAGTTAGCATCTCTGTTTTCAATGAGTTATGGTGGAGTAAATTGAAACGGGTAGTGCTAACTGTTTAGCACTGGGACCCACTGCAAGGGAAAAAAATAAATTTAAAAATGAAATGAGAAAGAAACACATATTGGGTGGGGTCAGAGAGAAAGGATGAGAGCCAGTCTAGGACACCCCACCCCACCGCTGGTCAAGCTAAATGTGATATTAGGATAGGGTGGCACATTGTGTCAAATGCTGCTAAGAGATCGAGAAGAATTAAAGCCGCTGCTTTGGCAGCGTCAACTCACATATGCATTTCATTTAGAACTGTAAACAATATGACTTCAGTTACAAAGAATGGACGAAAACCCAGTTTTTCACTGCCCAAGCCCAGTTTTTCACTGCCCAGGCACTGATAAAGTTCTAAATGCATGGTATTGTAGCATTTGCAATAGCTCTCACGACCCCTATGTGGGATGCAGAAGTGCTTACTCACACGGATAACAAGCTATGCTGTGTGATGTGTGTGTTTGGGAAGGTATTTTGTTTTGAGCCCATATGCAAGGTGTTTTCATGTGGATGTTGATGACTACTGAGGTACGGTTATTGTTTTACGAGAATCAGCGCCTTGTGGTGTGATGGGTGAGGGTATGTGAGAGATAACTGCGAGCAAGGGACTAACAGGCTTAGCCACAGGGGCAGAGGAATGCTGTAGACCCGTACACGATAAGGAAGGAAATCAGGGAAGTCCCGGTAATCCATAGAGCAACATGCAGCAGACAAAGATGCTGGTTAATGAGTAAAAAGATACCAAAAGGTCAAGAATTTTGAGCAGAGTTTCATGTCCCAAGCCCCTCTCAGGATCAGAAAGGCAGACGAGCACCAATTGAGTGAGCCTTAGTCAGGTTGTAGCTCAGACCCCAGCTAGACAGGCACCGTAGCTTCACATGCGAGGGTGGGACTTGATGCACGTGGAAGGTTGCCGACTTGACAGTACAAAAAGAAATCGCTTGACTTGTGTTACCCTACTCTTGTTACCCCTCCATGATTGCTTAATACTTTTCTTAGAACCGAGAGACCCTTGTTTTATCTAGTTTATATAACAAGTAATCTTCAGACCTTCTAGAATTTCCTCCCAGAAAAACTTCTGCTTTCATTATTAGGAGTGAATGATATTTCTGAGTAAAAATGAGACCATGTTGGGATGGTGTCTTTAGAAGAGGATTAATAAGTGCTTGTTTGCAAGCATTCGGAGCATATCTATAAAACTGAGAAAGTGTATAAAGCGCGGTAAGAAGAGTTGTGATTTGAGAATCCAAGTTACTTAACCACACTCCGGTCTAGCAGGGAGCCGAATGATATGAGAGAACAGTTTGGAGCTTGAACTTTCACACCAAACTGCTATATGCACCCAAAGCTTGATCACCAGCAAAAACATAACTGGCTCATGTATTCAAGCATTTCAATATCAGTGTAATATTGGTAGGTATTCGACAGATTGGCTACTATCAAATGGATTTTTGTATTGAAGATGACAAAGGGTTGAATATTTAAATATATATTGGACAATTCCCCTTTCTTCTACAATAATTGTTGAATACCGACTAATATTACACTGATATTGGAATACTCGAATACTGAAGCGGGGCAGTGTGCTGAGTAGTGTTGGATTTAGAATTTGGGTTCATTCCTTTGATGAGAGGGTTCAAGGTGGCTGCTCCCTCGCACTCTTGCACCTGTTTGAGTTTAATTTTTTTTGTATAAATATAGTAGGAGATAGTGGTAGGTGCGGTTTCTTCTTGCTTTGCCTCAGCCATCTGTTGTAAATCATTTGCAATATATTCAAGCACTTCTTTCTTAATAAATAAGCAGCATTCCCAGCCAGACCCATCTAAATCGCTCCTTGGCGTCTGGACCGATACTTAATAAACTCAAGACCTCTTACATTAAAACTATTCGTAAAAGGTAGTCAGTGTCACGACTGATCCTACTAGCAATTGACCAATATCTAATGGTCCACCCTCACTCAAACACATGAAAATTACTTCCTTCCATACCATGTTGCTTCCCATCTCTACCTGGCAGGCTTCCTTTCCACAGCCAAAGTCCTCCAATGTTCTTGTATTACCCAACTTCTCTTTAAGCTGTAGCCCATCCCTCTACCTGACTTTATCTCCTCCCTCAGTCTCAACTGCTAAAACTACGCTTGTGACACCAAAATCAGTCTCAAGCTTAAAAAAGATTCTTGTGCCATAAGCCAATACTTCCAAGTTGTTGACTACTGGATGCTAACTAACGGACTCAAGGTGATCAAAAACAAAACTGAGATACTAACATTCGGGATATGAACCAACTGGAACCTACTTCACCATTGGACCAAAAGTACAAGGTATACATATACTGCTAACCACCAAAGGTAAAAATGATTCTGGGGTGGAGACTCTGGACTTTAATCTCTTGCTTTTAGCACAAATAAAATCTGTTCCATTAGAAGCTTTCTACATCAGGCGATCCTTACACTGAGTCCCTTACCTAGGATTACCTCAGAGTACAAGCACTCATCGTCTTAGTGCATTTTTGTCTCAATTGCGTCAACCGTCTCTAACTCAAAGGCCTTCTCCATCGGTTTCGTAGACTACAGAGATTCCAGAGTGCAGCTGCCAGCCTGCTCCTTAATTTGCATATTCAGATTGGCATCTCGCTGGATTTTCAATTTTAGTACTGGTTAACTGTGGATAGAGCAATGAATGTCCATGACACTTTAAGAATCCAAAACAATGGACCATTCTTCCTTCAAAATAGACTTTGTGCATTTTACCAAACTAGATCACTCTATTCTATAGTGGCCCACTCCTGACCATCCTGTTCTTCAAAACTTTGTGCACTGGCAGCGCTCTTTCACTGTCTAGAATGAGGATAAGAATAATTCACAATCACATTGAATTTCAGAGTGTGTTAAAGACCTGGCTCTTCCAATCTACATTATTGTATGACAAAAAAGGAAAGATGAGAGGTACCCACAAGCTTGGCCCTATATTTTCTTACACTTCTCTGCAACACGCTCATGCCTATATGCAGCTTGCAGTTCAAAGCACAATGCTTGGAGCATTACTGCAATACTCACACATGAACCGCAACAGCTCCCAAATGGACAAAACCCCAAACCATCCTGATCAACCATAGACCCCAAGAGGCTGCCCATGAACCACCCTAGGGTGCATGAATAGGGTTGCCACCTGCCGAGTATTTTACCGGCCTGCTGGTACTTTTATGCCAAAACAGGTAAAACATTTCGGAAAATCGTTACATTATTAACTTAAGGCTTCACATATATGATGGAAATAAGTCAAAAACGTGCGAATGTTACCTATACTATTGCTAAATTATTTTTGAAGCAAATAGAGAAAGCATTTCTTTGTTAAAAAAGGAATGCAGATTTTACTCAAATTCCGTTGCGCGCGCTGCATCGCATTTGGCGCAGTTGTATTAGCAGCAGCAGAGGTGTTTGGCCTGCCCCAATTGTACAAGACCCTCAATTGTAATAAATATGAGTTTAGCCTGTTGCATTGTGCAAGGCCCTCAGTTGTACTGCCAGTGGGGCTTTGACCTGTTGCATTTGTCTAAAGCCTTCCATTTTACTGCCAGTGGGGGATTAGCCTGTTGCCATTATCAGAGGCTCTCAGTTGTGCTTGCAACGAGGTTCTGGCCTGCTGCCAGTGTCCGAGGTCCTTGTGTGATGTCTGCAGGCCTGGACTCTGTTTCTACAAAGCCAGGCACAACATTTTTCACAATGCACACTTATCCGGATCACAGGCCATCCTATGTATTGTTTAAACATCAGCAAATGCTGCTCTACTAACAGATCAGATGTGGAGCGCCTGGCTTAAACAGCAGTACAACGTCCATTTTCTATATCGCTCCAGTTACTACTCATACTGACTTTGGAAGGATTTAAAGCCCATTCGGCACTGCTAGGGTTTGAACATGTGAACTGAGGCCACCGTTGGCAGCAACCATTAAATGCTGCCATTAGTCTGGTATTGTAAGTGCTATGTTGTAAACCTGGGACAACTCTGCATCTGCCAAATGAACAAAACCTGGTGACCTCTTTTTAGTATGACTGTTTATCGATTTCTGAAACTGCTTTTCTTCATAGGAAAAAGGTTTTTTGTTTAAATTGCACCTGGTACGGTAGATTGTTTGATAACAGCCCCCTATGTTTGATAATAGCCCCCTAAATATCTCATATATCATTTAATAGTGCTCTTTTTCTATATCTCGGAAACATGAAAGGCAGAATCGGCCGTACCCGGGTTCTCATTCCACATACCTGCCCTAGGTAAAAAACATTATCATTTACAATACCAATAGCTCTAACTCTGATAATTGCGAGACCTATTGCATTGCAAATGATTGTTGTTCTTGTCTCTATTATGTTTTATTTCCCGTCCTTTCCTTTCAAATCCACACTCGCCCTCCTCTCTCATACTACTCCATCTCACTATCTCCTCTCACATTCATCTCTTGTACTCTGCTTTCTCATGTATTCCCTCAACGCCCTCTCTTCTCTCGTCTGTCTCACACCCTGATCTCTCTCAAGCCCTCCGTCCCACATGCTCTTTGTTCACCCTGAACCAACCTTGCTTCTTTCCTTTCTTACCTTTTTCACACTATTCTCTCACCCTCTTCCTTCTCACATTCTTCTCTTTCACGCTCCCTTGCCTCTCACAGGGCCTGTTTTTACCTCTCTTCTGTGCCCCGTCGCTAGTTTCTGTGCAGCCCTATATTCGAAGTCACATAATCTAGTAATCCGATGTTTCACAGGAAGAGATGTGTGATTCTTCTTGCTGCGAGCTTCATAAACACACAGGTGGGAAGTGAGCAGTGTCATTTAAAAGGAACTTCAGCTTTAATGGCATCCATTCTTGGTTCAGCAGTCTTTTGACTGATAATATTTTTTGCAATTATATATATATATTTTTTTGCAACCATCCAAAACGTTGCCTGGAAAACTTTGTTGCTTTGTTACTAATGCATGAAGATTTTTACTTTTACGTCAATTTCTGTTGCATATATCCTTTTAGGTTGAGCATTCGAGACCTCTTGTATATACTTTAGTATATACTTATTAGTTCCAGCATTCGAGACCTCTTGTATACACTTTAGTATATACTTATATGTGTATGTACTTTGTGGGCTCTGGAGAGCAGCCCTAGGACTTGTCTACTTCCGCGTAGGGACTTTTTTTTCTGTTCAACTGCCTCTATTTAACTGTCTTGATAGAAAATGACCAGTAGAGGTCAGTAAAATACCAGAAGAGCTTTCTGCTTGTTCAACTGCCTCTATTGAACTGTCTTGATAGAAAACGACCAGTAGAGGTCAGTAAAATACTAGAATTGCTTTAGCATTCTCTAGATTCCAGTCCATAGAAATTGTCTTCCACGAGCACCCCTAGAGAATAATATTTTTTTCAAATCTTTTATTTTCTGTGATATGACCACCAAAAGCCCTGATTTTATATTAAAAACAGAGCTTTGGACCAAACCATTTCCTGCTGAAGGGCAATATTTCTCTCCACGTGTTCCCATACCTGCGTACTTTCCCTCAATGTTAAAGAACAGTAGATGTTTCAGCACCCAGGCTAATGTGCTGAATAGCTAAATACATATAAGGTCCCAAAGGCGAGACCGATTGCATTGCAAATACTTGTTTTTAACAGTAACTAAAATGCTTCCACATGAGCTAAACAGTGTGGAAAATGGGTAAGAATGCCATTTAAAGTTTGACGCAGTGAAATCTTCAGCCCCACTATATTCTCAGTTTACCCTCTCTGTTAAGTGTCGAGGGAAGCACCAGGGGGCCTACTTATGACAACGTCACGAAGTGCAGCGCAGCAAGCAGGGCTTTAAGTGGGCCGTGTCCCGCCGGTGCTCAGCACCGGCAGTTCTAAAAAGCAGGTGCTGAAAAGGGTCACATTCGGGTTCTCATTTTCGCTTTCACCCACAGGGTGAAAAAGAAAACGTAACTCTGCAGAAGTGCCACTCTTCATTGCCTTTGATGTAACTTCCAAGAGACTCCTTATAGTTGTTTCATAGTCTCAACGTTTTAGAACGAAGCATTTTCAATATTATATGCAACCAAGCCGTGGTTGTTGCTTATTTGTCTTAGGAAACTAAGAACCACTGACAAAGCCAATAGTTCTGGCTTACTGCAGGTGTAATGTTACTACGCGGCAGGGAAAGGGCAGGAATGTGCCGTATTTAAGGCAATACGGCGCATTCCTGCCTTTTCCCCCACGCTAGCGCCTTTTTGGCAGCCTAGCGCCAATGCAGGCACAGTTGCACCATGGTGCAAGGGTGCCTGTGTTGTATGCAGGATTGTTTTTGTGCAGGAAGGGACACCTTTCTTCACAAAAACTGTCCTGAGGCATATTTCTCTTTCTATGTTTGTTGCAGAATGCACCACACATAGAAAGAAGAAGTAACGAGGAGAAATAAAGATATTTCTCCTTGTTGCGCCTCACCTGAGAAGGTGTCTTCTTAGCGCATTCCAAGGTCTACCAGTTTAGGTGAATCTGGGAATGCGTCAAAAACCACGAGAGTTGTGTGGGAACATCCACATAATGCCAATGGAACGCCTTCCACGGAAGAGTAAGGCAAAGCAGCAAATTGCGATGCCTTGCCTAATTCCAGATTTATGGAGCTACTCAGGGTCACGCAAAGTGGTCTGGCGTCGCTTTTTAAATCACATGTAAGGTTTGAGTCACTCTTGCACCATGTTGCGCGGTGCAAGAGCAACGTAAACCGACTCCTAAAAAGGCCCCTAGGTTTACCCAGCAGAGTCTCAGCTTCACTTCCATGATTAAACATCTGACCTGGCGGCTCATCTGCCACTGACTGTTCATTTAGGACATGGAGACTGTCATTGAATCTCACTGCCTGTATCCATCAGGCGAGACATCCCAGTTCCTGAGAGGAGAATGGCTTAGTGACATTAAGGGCAGGGAGAAAACGCCATGCTTGTAAGGGCCGTTTACTTTTTTGTTTTCAAGAAAGAAATTTGTGTTTTTGGAGTTTGAGTCTTAAAAACAGAATACTTAGTGAGTGGCATGTTTATGGCGCAGGCTCGGCTAATAAAAGTTCAGTGGCCTCAGTGGAACTGTTACCCCATAATTGAGATCTTCGACTGCCTTGTGGAGATTTCTCAATTAGGCAGGTGGTTCACTGCTAGGGGAGCAGAGGCCAAAGTATCTGCTCACCTGGCAGTCTATTTCCAAACATCCAATACATTGAAGCACACTGCCCTTCCACTTCCTCTAGGTTTTTCTTTTCACTGTTGTTGAACCCCCTTCTTTGGAAATGCTTTTGTAAGAATTTTAAAGCATCAACTTGGTCTTCAAAACTTGAAATAATTACACTTAAGAATACCTAAATTATGTACTCAATATAATGAACATGATTTACATAGCTTCATTCCAGTTACAAGTAACTCCCAGATAGCCAAAAAGTAGCATTTGAAAATTTACATTTTCAGGATGTATCATTTTCTGTGAAACCTGGTTGTTTAATTTTAAGAGGGACAGTAGTAGTTTCTGTGGAGAAGCTTCTGTGGGATCAAGGTCATTTCTTGGCCTCCTTAAGTGTGAACCCAATATATTGTTTTCAAAACACCTTGGCTAAAGTCCTGCAAGGGAATGTAAGACCAGTCATTCAAGACCAGTAGATGGGGCGACTACAAACAGACCCGGGAGGTCCTTCTTGATCCAACGTGCCAAAGACTCTGGTGGAAAGGCAGACAGCGTTGGAAAGAGGGTGAAGTTCTCTCTTATTCCCCTACCAGAGACCCATTTACCTAACCACAGGCGTGTGACCCTGGGTAAAGCAGATGAACCCACAATATGATTTCTGGGCCAAACCCCATATTCAGCAACCTTCTCAATAAGTAGTGGCATTTATTGGAGTCAAACGTCTTTTCAATTTCTAAAGGCCACACTACCAGGCATTCCTCTATATTCTCCGCACAGTCCATCCAGTTATACAGACAGTGCATGTTGAGGCATGTGGACATATGGAGCATAAACTGCGACTGATCAAGGTGCATCGGGGATGTGGTAGGAGTCAAAAGCGTGTTGGCATGTTCTTTGGCCAATAATTTAATTTCCACATGAGTGGGCGAGATGATGGGCACTGATCAGCCAGCCTACCCCCCCTTGTGAATTAGCTTCATCATAGTTCGTCTCGTTTCAGCCAGCATTGTACCCTAGAATTAAGCGCCCAGAAACAAATTAAGTAGCTTGGGGTTAAGTAGGATTGGGAAAAATATAAAAAGTTGTGATTAGGGGCCATTAGGGCCCTGTACTTTACCCGACTGCAGCTTGTTTATTATACTCTGCCCTCCTCTTTTGTGAGTCCTGATCCATTTTCAACCATTCAGACATTAGCTGAACCGCAAGGTTTGCCAGAAATTCCTCCATAAGGGACTCCGCATCATCAACTGAAATCAGTATAGCTCATTATAGTAAATGCAGGCGCCTGTGACACCTCCTCATTATTGTACACTCGCCTGCGCACCAAGGGTTCCATCACTCAGCCATGCAGCTAATTTCCCAGACTTGTTCCTGACCTCCTACAACACCTCTATACACCAAAAGAATGTGCTTTAACTCAATCTGCTAGCATCTCCCTATGCTTGGGCATAATTTGTTTCAAGGCAGTTTGTGCGAGGTAGTTCGATGTAATGGTCGGTTTCCTTTCTTTAGTGAGAATAGCAGTCTTGTGATGTCTAATTTTCTGAGCTCAGAGTTAATTCTCTTAGTCCATTTTCAACATTGTCTATCCTTAGAGAACCATCTTAAAAGCTTCTCATAATCTGAAGGGGGTTCCACTTATCTCTCGCTCTGTTGAATGAAGTAGCCAATACCCACTTGATCAGCCAGTGTTTGGCTCCTCCTCCCCTTGCCTCTGAGCAGAAAGCTCAGACAGCCACATAAAAGTTATATAAAAGGCAAAAACCCTGCCATGTTGGTTTCTGGTTTTCATACTGGTCTGTGGCGGTTGGACTCGCATCCTACTTCAAGTGAGGCCAACAGTGGGACATGAACTGCAGTAAAAACAGAAAGACAGGCTAAAAAGTGCTGTGGATCCCTTTGAAGACAATAGCAGTGGAGCGTTGCAGAATTGAGGTGTCGTTTGCATGGTATAGCTCCTCCTGCACTCCTGGTCTGCGAGCCTGGGAAGCTGAGGCCAAGTGTACAGAACTCTACCATGGGAAGTGCAACATATCATGCTCAGTAGCTGTGCTTGCTTTCGTTTAGTGCTATGATTAAGCCTGTGCGGAGTTCTGCTACGTGGAACTGCGCGAACTGCCCAAAAACTCTGCGGAGTTCCGCGAGCGGCGGAGAGCATTAGCTTCATGCCGTTTGCAGTGATTTTGAGCACCGGGTGTTTGTCCTGCGCTGTAAAATCATCACGAACTGCACCATGCGCAGCGCAAGAGGGTGCAGCTTCCTTTCTGCTGCACAAGTAGATTTTCTACTCGAGCAGCAGCTTTCTCAACGTGAACAGAAGGTTTCTCAACACGAGTGGTCGCGACCTGTTGCAACCACTCGCATTGAGAAATCCGACCACCCGCATTGAGAAATCTCGCCAGGAGGTTGATTTTCCTCGCTCGTGCTCGCCAGCTAGACCATGGTGAACACGAGTGAGGAAAAATCTCGCTGGGAGTTTGATTTTCCTCGGTTGCGCTCGTCAACTTGATATTGATGAGCGTGACCGAGGAAAGAAAACTCTGCTCCGTGGAGCGGAGTTTTGGGGAATTCCGCGTGCTCCGCGGAGTGCGGAAAACTCCGCAAACTCAGCGAACGGAGCAGAGTTTACGGCCCAGGGTTAGCTATGATTTCCCACAAAGCCAGGCTATGCTACAGTAGTTGATCTGGCTTTGCGTTTGTGCTGTTCCTGCCTTGTTATGCCCCCTTGCATACATTAACAGGGGATTAGCCTGATGTGACCCAAAACAATTTGTCACATGTTCGTGTCAACTTTTTTTGCACTAAAAACCTTTTGCATAGGAAAGTTGATTGATGCTGCCATTTGTTCTGCTTTGCGGCATGCATGCCCGGTGCAAGGTTACAGTAAATGTGGCCTTGGAGCTCTAAACCATCAACTGCCAACGCTGAAACATAATTGTGGATCAGGTTTTCCGGCGTGTCAGCACAAAATTGAAAAAAAGCGTTTTGTTTTTTTTGGTATACCCCACCATCCGTCCAAATCATCGAAAGTAAGGAAATGCCTGCATCAACTGCGCAAGGACATTTTTGCTTAATTGGATCCACAGAGACCAAAATTCCTTAGATTGATTGTTGTACTTTGGAAAGTGCAGTTCATTTTGAATTAATATTTTATAGTTACTTTTTATGTAGGCTGGGGTACTAGGCAGGTTTCTGCTGTTGAGCTGCTAGTGAAGTGTATTCAACCTGACCTGTAAGATTCCCAATTGGTTGAGCCCGCAGCAATTGATATGCTAGAGATGTTTAATACATTCTCTGATCTGAAATTTAATTGGGCGACGTCAGAGGTATTTGCAGTGCAAGGAGGTGATACGATAATAATGAGACAATGGGGATTCAAAATATAATCTGATGGTTTTAAGTACCTAAGAATATGAGTGAAAATAACTTTAGCTGTATGCAAATAGACAAGCCTTAAGCCATTGCTGGAAAAGTTTCGGCAAGATGTGTTACAGTAGGAGAGACTGCCTGTATCGATCATTGAGAAGTCCGCTATTTTCAAGAAGGCAACACTTCATATTAGCAGTGACCTAGTGGACATGCTATCACAAATTCTATGTTGTATGGCATAATTCTTTTGGGTACTTTCAGTTGCAGCCAGCACGGATCGAGAGTGGTGGGGAGGGGGGGGGGGGGGGTGGCAGGGGGCTTGAGGGAGAATCGAAGAATGTAAAAAAAATGAAAAAAACTTACCAGCTCGCCGCTCTCCCACTCTCTCCCGCACCTCAGTCTCTCCTCTCTGGGCTGGAACAGGAAGCAGCTAGGCTCCCTCCCCTAAGCCAATCACAAGGCTGCAATGCAGCGTTGTGATTGGTCTGAGCACCGTGGATCGGCGCTCAGCCAGGGAATGGGGGCCTAGGCATGTTCTCCACGCAGGCTGTAATGCAGCCTGCGTGGAGAACATGCGAAGTGCGCATGACTGTTTTGGACGGCCCCAGAGGGCCGGCCAAACAGTCATTGCGCACTTTGAGTGGGCAAACCACTCCTCCCCTGCTCTGAGAGCAGAGCAGCCCTGCCTGCCCCACAAAGCTGCGCAGCAGGAACAAATACAATGATAATAACCTTGAGTTATTATCATTGTATGTGTTCTTTCTTTCACTGCTTTGCAGCAGTGGGGCGATGCTCCAACGCCTTAGCGGAGGAGCCGCCACTGGGAACTTTGCACAGCTGGCACAGGTAGTTATCAGTGAAATAACGACCAGGTTATGACAAGGCAGACTTACCCTCTACAGATCCCCGTGGTTATCTGGCTAATGTCTCTTGAAGGCGCTTAGATAATGTGATTGGCATCTTCAGTTAAGTGTCTTTCTCAAACAAGAGCATGTAAAGGCTTTTGAAGTGATGCAGGCAGAATATGGCCAGGTACAATTTTATAGGTACCTACGTCTTCACATACATTGGGTTGATACAAAGCTGAAATAAAGGGTACATCAGAATGCAATCCATTGATGAGCGACTAGATAACAAACAAATATGGTACTTCTATACAGCATTGTTGTTAAATGCACCAGAAGAACTTGTTTCTGCCTAAAATATTGTGGTAGCCCGGCTGTAAGATAAAGGCCCTGTGATGGAAGGCTAGTGAGGGAATATCAATGGCGGCCACGTTGGGCCTGCCAGCTCAGAACAATGCTGAAGACACACCCAAGAGCATGACTTTGAAAATGAAATAAAGTACATTACCTGATATTTTTCTTGTTGGGTTATCTCCACTACCAACTTGAAGGAAAAGGCCTCACTTTGTTGTGGGACAGGCAACTACAATTTAAAAAGCTGTAAATACAGAAAATGTAAGGCATCTAGTGTGAATACCTTAAATTATGCTCCCAGCCCGACCCCTTCTTTTGTCGGCCAGCATATGCCATAAGTGAAGAAAAACTCACAATTAACCAGCAAGTAGAATCAAAAACGCAATTACCCACTTATCACTAATTATATTAACCAGTCTTGTAAAACCGGCTTACCTCAGACCTGGACAACAGCTATACTTGTGGCAGTTCTCAAAAAGGGAAACAAAATGATCTGAACTGCTATCACTGGATATCCCTCTTGAATTCTATGGTTAAGATACTAGGGAGGGTCATTTGGGATGGGCTTATTACCTGGGTTGAGTTAATCCTCTCTAAGCTGCAGTATGGGTTTTGAGCTGGTCTAGGGACTTTTGAACAATGTCTCAACCTATATCTTAGGATCGGTAAATACACCATTGTGAATCAAGGGTCCATTTTTTTAGCCCTTGTGGACCTCTCCTGCACATTTGATTTTGTGGTGCGGTCCACTCTGTACCTAAAATCGTGGACAATGGGAGTTGAAAAGGGGCTTTTGGGTTTCATGATGGCTCTACATTTTGACCTCTATGCCGCTGTGAGCAATGGTGAAAAAGGAAATTACGCTGACTGGTTCAGCACAGATAGATGGGTATGGCAAGGGTGTGTGCTTGTCTCAATACTCTTTCTCTTATATGTTAATGGATTAGAGAAGGTGCTGGTGATGGCCAAGGGCGCAGATGTCCCAGTTGTTAAAAATAAGCCAATTCTAGATTTAACCTATGCAGATGATGCCTTTCTGATCTCTAGGATGCTGAGGGGGCTTAACGTTTTAATGGAGAGTTATATTGATTTTATGTCTGTACTAAAGTTGGCAGTTAACCCCAGCAAAACTTACACAGTGGCCTGTGGTCTTAGTAACCCTAAAATGCACTGCTGTTCGTCCATAGGTGACAAACCCATATTAAGAACATATTAGTTTTCGTATCTTGGGGTCACTTTTGATTCGCATGGTACTTGGTCCTCCTGTATAATTAATGCCAGAACACGTTTTACACATAGTATTGGGTTCACGACCAATTTAGCCTCTGCTATTAGGAAGAAGCAGATTGTTCCCTTTTTAGAAATTTATAGAAGGATGCGTCTTCCGGTTTTAACTTCTGGTTCGGGCTTACGGGGCTTCAGAAATGTCAGTAGTCTTCAGGCTGAAGAAAATAGAGCCTGCAGAACTCTCCTAGGTCTCCCGCCTAGTTTCCCCTCCTTTACTTCGCATGAGGAACAAGGGTTGACTAATTGGAGGATCATATCAACCTGGCCTTTTTGTTGTTGAGGTGCTCAGTCTGGCGTAATCCCCAAGCCCTGTTTAATAGAGAAGTTATCGAGGACTGTTTGTCCTGTGATAGGGGTTTTCAAATTCCATGGTTAGATTATATTAGGAACCTGTGCACCTCCCTGGGTGGGCCGTGTATCTTTTCCAAGCCTGAGGGCCTGCCAAAAGCTGAAAGATCTTGGATTAAAAAATCTTTTATGGATCATAGACAGCGGGATTGGGAGGCGACTGAGCTAGTGAAAACCCAGAATCAGTAATGCCATTTAATCCAAACTACACTAGGGAAGAGACGTACCTGGATTTTGTATTCCGTTCTTGGGATAGGATCCTTCTAACCAGATTCAGATTAGGGATTATTAGATGGAAGTTATGCTTTACTCTTGAGCAGTAAAACAGCTCTGCCCATACGAGAAAGCTCACCACGGAGTTTGCTCCATTTTGTATTTTTCAGCAGATTTTATGTTTTACTGAGCGTTTTTTTGATCTCAGTACTGAGGGAGTTGTTTCTGATCAAATGCAGACCAGCTTTGTTGTATTTGCAGAGGTTGAGCACACCAGTGATCTGTGAAACTGTCAGCTCTTTTCTGAAAAATGCTCTACGTTTAAGAAATGGGTTTTCTAATCAGATGGGAAGGTTGATTCATGGGTTTTATTGTTATATATATGGCCTTTTATGCTCTTATTTTTTATTTTTTATTCTATTATTCTGTGATTATTGAAATGTATTGCTTTTATGATTAGTTTATGTTCGAATAAAGTTTATTGTATTGATTACCCACTTCCCTTTGATACTACCCACGATCACTAACGCATCTTTGCACTACAGAGCCTTACCACACCCACTGAAGAAAGTACCAGTCTTTCAACATATTTTATTAAGAACCTAAAGCTGCATGCTCATTGTGTTATTGTATAAGCTATAAGTGACCATGTAGGAGAATATTAAGAGGTTTTCAAGTCTGGAATAGTCTGACACCCGCCCTCAGATGACCATTTGAAGTTCAGAAGGCGTTGAAGGCTTTCCTGTTCCGCTTGGCCTTCCCTGAGCCAACTTCTTCATCGACTTGCTATCCATTATAACAGTGATTTAATGCATTCCAAGGGTACATGTCAGACTCCTTTAAGTATATTGATTATTACATGGGGCAGTTAATCATTGCCTCATTTTTTGGACTACTGAGAAGGAAAAGCCACATAAATCATCTGGATAACAGTAACTGGAATCCAAAAGTCTGTGAGGTCCGATTAGTTTTTTATAGTTTCATGTAGCGCAAGTTTTACATGCGCACCAGATTACATTGCAAGTTTTTTAGGCACGGGTAGGTTAAGTGATTTCGCCAGAATCACAGGACGTTGAGCTGAGCCAGTAACTCAAATTTAGGGCCATGAGTATCATGCATTTTACGGTTCGCAAATGGCCCGATTCGCATTTTGGTATGTATGAATTCCAATTTGCAATTCGGTAACATGTTACCTAATCCCAATATGGAATTGTGAATGCATACTGATTCGGTATTAGTAAGAGGCGTGTTTAAGGTGTTCCTTCCTAAAACTGAATTGCAGAGGTATGTAAGAATGTTTTGTGACACCAACTGCTTCAAGTAGGTGGTAGCCCATTCGCAAATGGGAAGGGGTCCCCAAGGGACCCCTTCCCCTTTGTGAATGGTAGCGAAAACGTTTTTTCAGAGTCGGCAGTGGTCCCACGGACCACTGCCTGCTCTTAAAAAATGAAAAGAAAGCTTTTCATTTTTCTTTTTTAAACGCATTTTGTTTTCCTTTAAGGAAAACGGGCTGCATTTTAAAAAATAAAACCTTGCTTTATTTAAAAGAAAACACAGATATGGGGGTCTGCTATCCCCAGCAGGCCACCATCCCTGTGTTTTTAGCGATTCCCGAATGGGTCTCATATTGCGACCTACCTCATGAATATTGATGAGGTACAGCTACGTAGCGTGGGTTGCCAGCACCCGGGCAAGGCAAGAATTGCGCCCCCTAACCCGTGGACCGTTAGCACTTCCTGGCACAAAATGTTAAAATAAAATAAAATTGTAGTACGAATTTTGTTTCTTTTAAAATATTGTGCCCCCTAAGAATTTTGCGCCCGGGGCAACCGCCCCTGTGGCCTCGCCCATGCTACGCCACTGATGAGGTAGGTCAATTGCGAGCCACTGGGAATCGCTAAAAGAAACTCATGGAGTTTCATACATTATGAATAGCGATTACCTAATTGCATTTCGCAGAGAATCGGAATAAGGTAATTGCTGTTTCCAATAGTGATATATATGGCCCCCTTCCAAGGTCGGCCGCTCAGACCGTTATCAGACCGTTAGCTCATGTCTTCTCACGGTTACTTGTTTTTATCCAGCTTACTGTCTCCCACACTTTCCTTGATCTCCTCCACCATCGTTTCATTCTTAGACACTCTGAAGCTGCCTCCAAGTGGCTTGTGCCTAAGAAATCAGCTATAAATAAAAATCAAATGTGCTGACTCCTCCCCCTTGCGCACCATTCAGCCCGGTCCCAGCACCGACCTCATAATGTCTGAAAACTGCCGATATAACGTGATGTGACTTGCCATGTTAGCATTTGTGCCTGCGGCATACGAACACATTCACTTAATGTCACTGTGCTGAAATCGTGTCTACACGCCGGGCCTAAGAAATTGCAACTGTTGAAGTATGAGACAGAATTGCTCGGTAGGTCGTGACAGTTTCATAATTTCAGATGGGAATTTGAGCGAAAAATCAGTTTCTACCTTTTTAGCTTGACCTCCCGTGGGACGCAGGAGAATGCGAAAGCTAAACGTTTAAGGTCACAGGCTGACGTGTTGCGGACATTCCAATAATTCTACATGCGAATTACCATTTTCCATAAATTGATTTTTATTTTTTAGAACACAAAGTGATGTACTTTGATGTTTGTTTTTCGCCTTTCGGCATTTTCTATGTGTTATATAATATGCCACATGTTTTACATTGACATTCACCTTTCCATTTGCTGTCTGCTAGTTGTCCCTGTCTTTGTTTATGTGCCCCCTCTGCTGAGTGTATCAGGCCACTTTCACCGCCGGTCTCCCGAAGGCTGCATTTCCTTGTTACTTTACCAATAAGCGGAATGATCCAACAGCGTTCATAATGCTAATAAATCAACTCAACATTAAATCAACCAATTATTCAACCGTACCGTTTTATTCTGAATAGTATTCTACATGCTAGTGTGAGAGTGATACACATTGATCATTATTTAGTCCTGTGTATAAGCGCATCCTACGTCATTTTGAACACAATAATTAATCCCACTCAGCAAGTCAACGCTCCTAACTAGGCTTTCAAGCCTTCCTTTCTCGCCTCTGACTGGCTTCGTAGGCTGCCAAGCCGTTCTTCTTGCTCAGGGCCTTATGGTACATCGTGGACACCCAGGTACCAGGCCAGGACGTACTGGTCGCTGTAACTTTTTGCTTACAAATGGGTCCACTCCGCGATCAAACCTATGCTCTCGCTACACAAGGGGTGGCATTTTTATTACTTATATATATGTTTTTCAGTTTTATATAGCGCAAATTCTACCAGAAGGTATCGGAGCGCTTTACACGAGCACCAGTTACATTACACAAGGACACGTTCATTTTGTAGGCACAGGGAGATTAAGTAATTTGTCCAGAATCACAGGACTTGAGCCGACGCCGAGACTCGAACCCGGTTCCCTAGTTCCAAAGGGCAGCTCTGGTTGTTACCCACATCCTTTCTATGTGAGTACTAGGTAGAGCTTTGTGATCCATTTGGGTTTTCAGGCACTTTATGTTTAAAATGAAGCAAGTAACAGTTTACATCATTTAGGGTTAGAATAATTATGAGAAAAAAACACACAAATAAACAAGACTTTTGGGAGAAAACATGAGTACCAGTATACACTGAATTTAAATGAAATTGATGCTAGCTGAGCACTTGTTTGTATAGATGCGCCTTAAGAAGTTTGCATCAACATTGATTTTTTTTGGTACATTTTTTGTAAGAGCTTGTCCCCCAAAAGACATGCTCAGCTTCAAGAAGATTTTGAACCAAAAATGTCCTCATCTCGTGGAGTCAAATGCTCACCTGCCTCAAGCAACCAATATGATATGTAATAATATCTTACAAGTCTATTAACACCTCTGCATTAAGTTTCCTCAGCAAACAAGTGACCATGTCCCTTCTACAGGGATGGAGAACAGGTATTTGTGACTCAAAGAGAAAGGTAATCAATGCCTTTCCTCCTGGCCACGCATATCCAGTGACTTCACCTGTCGCCCAGAATGATGGTGTGGAGTAGTTGACACATCCCAGGTGTCGATGGGTGGAGAGGGTTGCACCTGCCCACTTCACAGAACTCACTTTGGGCCAAATGGCAAAGGATCTACAGATAACCTTTCATAGTTGATAACATGTGCTTTATTGTTGAATCAGACAGGAACTCACAAATGCATTATCTGCCCTATTGTCTTGTGCACCAGTCTAAACGTCAGTTTAGTAAATTATTATCTCTACCGCCCTCCACTGAATTAAAAAAAAATCTACCCATCAAACTTGACTGAAGGCTGGCTACATCTCTTGCCCCTGACCACATTCGTTGTCTAGTCTTTTTTCATTCCTTGGATCAGCTGAGCCTCCTTTGGACACCTAGTCCAAAATCTGGACTTCCAGCCACAGTGCCCTACCAGCTGTCCCACAAGCCGTCCCCCTCACCAGACAAGGGTTTCCTAATGATGTATTGGTCTTTTACTCACCTTGGTCTACCATTCTTTTGTCAAGCCTACCTGCTTACTGGATCAGGGCTGTAATTTCTTGAAACCCTGTTGGTACTCCTAAAACCTCTTACAATATGGATATTTAAATGACATCCAGAAAATCCCTTCCTGGAAGGTGTTGTTTCTACACCCCCTTTGCCACAAGTTGTACTACCACCTCCAAGGGCTTTGTCATTTAAAATTAGAGGCTCATTTAGAGCTCCAGGAGTAAACCACTAGATCAGGGGAGGCTATAGCTTCCACTTCCTTGGCCAAGTACTGACTGGCTGTAAGGCTCTAAATAAGCGTTTAAGTTACAAATAATTTAATCCCTGTCTCTTCAGTGGATTCAAGATAAGATACAGACGGTGCAATGGCTGGGATCAGTGGCGCACTCTACCACACAAATCAAGAAAGTTCAAAGTCTTGTTAGTTCAATGTCCATATATTTTCTGGTGCTCAAGAGAAGGAAGAGCCATCCTTTCTTCCTCGGCTGGATAGGTCCAGGAATAAACAACAAAAACTCTCCAGGCACACAGAAGTAAAAGTGGAGTCTACTATCACATACAGAAATGTTGTTCCAGATGATATGACTAATCTTGGACAACAACACCTTCATATTTGAAGGTAAATGGTGTCAACAGACAAGCGGAACAGCGATGGGATCCAGGTTCGCTCCTTCCTATGCCAACCTCTTCATGGGTTGGTTTGAGGAGGAGCGGGTCTGGGGCTGTGCTGGATCTCGCTAGATTGAATATATACACTACTGGAGAAGATTTTTTGACAATATTTTGATGATAGGGATTGGATCAATAGATGATCTACAGAGGTTTAAAACAGATTTGAATGACAATCCTTACAATATGTCCTTCACTATGAACTTTAATCACTGTGTGATCCAATTACTTGTCATTGAATTGTACACATGTGACTCTAAGCTAATGAGTAGAATGTACAGAAAAGACACATCATGCAATGCCATATTACATGCTAGCAGTGCCCATCAGTCACATCAAATTAAAGCTATACCCTATGGGGAAATGGTAAGGGCTAGGAGAAACTGCAGTTCTGACATGGAATACTTGAATATCCTAGCAGACATAAAAAGGAGATTTTACACCAGAGGTTTTGGCACTGGAACTATCAATGAGGCTTACGGCAGGGCGGTTAAGCTAGACATAAAGAGGACTCTCACCAACTAGAAGCCAAGGGAAGACACCCATAGAGAAATCATGAGACCAAAACTCGCCTATGGGAATAACATTGGCAATATCAGCAAGGTCTTAAACCAACATTGGCACCTCCTAACAGGAGATAGCCACATTGCACAACACATTAATAAAAATGTGGGTATTACGTTCCGTAGAGGTAAGACACTGAAAGGACTAATCAGCCCTAGCTATCCGGGAGAAAACACTGGCTCCAACTGGTTGACACGCCATAATATGGGGTTTCACAAGTGTGGGCACTGCACAATGTGTAGACTGACTAGCGAACTAACAACGTTTGAGTACAATAACAACCAAACATACCACATCACACAGAACATCACCTGCACCACACGCTTTGTTGTCTATTTGCTAATATGTAAATGTGAGAAAATGTATGTAGATAGTACGATCAGAATGGTCAAAGAAAGAGTCATGGAAGACTTCAGGGCAGTAAAACAAGGGGACCCAAAGTACCCCTTTGCACTGCATACCCTAACATGTGCAAAACCGGGCCATCATAGAACATTCCGATTCCAAGGCCTAGAAATGGTACAACAAAACAAAAGAGGTAGGAATCGCAAACTTCAATTGAAACGACAAGAGGCAATTTGGATAATGCGTCTCAAAGCGGTCGATATGGGTCTGAATATTGACCGAGAACTACATTATTTCCTGGGTGATTAACAGAGTGTTGACACCTTCGGATCATGTGACAAGGATTGGATAAACCTAACTAGTATGCATAATGATGAGACTGTTAACTGTGGGAATGGATATGTACTCCTCTGCTAACCAAGTGAATACCATTGATGAATGTCAATTTGATTACTAGATTATTATACGAGATACACATGCTGCTAAATAGGCTAAGCTAGAATGTACTGTACTATATTTTGAATATTTATGAATTTGATATGCATTATATATAGAGAATTTAGGTAAGAATTGTCATCAGTAATGAATTGTCTGACCACTTATAAGTATGGGTGAACAGTTCACACTATTTTCACTTTAGATAAAAATCCCCTTCCAGCGCACTCCTCCTTCACTTCTACTATCTCTTTACTCATACTCTAATGAGAACCCTTGATAGTTTAGGATCCAAGAAAAGTTAGTATATGGGCTCATAACTTAACTATGATACACTCCTTGCTGTATGCGAGGCCTAATAATGTAAATACAAAACGATATGCTCTCCACAAGATGGCCGCATTTCATATTATTATGCATTTTTTTTTTTGTTATCTTTTTACTTATACTGGTTCTTCCTACGAGAGTGGTAATCACTGGACAAACATGCATTTATTATTCAAGGAGAGCATATAGCATCTACAGGTAATCAGGATGTAATTTAGAATATTTATAAAACGTGTTAATAGAAATATATGGCACGTAAAGAGTATATGCCTGCCACAAGATGGCCGCACCCGTTTTACGCGGTATGAGCTCTCACTCAGACCGCTAGGATGTTTTACATCGCCTGACTTTGAATTTAAACATCCAACATGGCACGTGTTTACCACGCCAATACACTTGACCGCGCCGGGCACTAGGCAGCGACGGAGAAGACGAAAGTCACGCTTCGTAAATACATACCAATACGTGAGTACAGATTTGTAATTTATATACTTTAGTGCTCCAGCATAGATAACCATAGCGTTATCGTTTATTCTGGGCATCCCCGGTATATGTAATTAGCTTATCTCGAACTACGTATATTTCGGGACTGTCGCCTCTTCAGGTTATTCATTTGAAAATACGGATGTGACCGCTTCTGAATGCTATAAATTTGCTCATTACTTGAGACATAGGGACTTATGTTAGTCCACATGGGACAGCTGTGACAGCTCCCTAACTTTATGAATCTGCAGCCTATGAATATAACGATGGAGATACACTCATTTAATGAGTTTATCCTAATATTAACGATGTGGCTATCAGCAGATATATTATTTGAGTGTCAGACTTGATTAATTACTCTATACCATTACACAGCGACATAAATATAACTTTTTGCATGTCGCTCTCAGTTCCAGATACACCAGCTATATAAAAATAGAGCCTACCACACGGATTTGGAGTGTGAAAAGGTAAGGGATTGGCTGCTCCAATGCATGACTTACTGGTACTTCTAGTATTAAATGAGGTTTCATGTTTGCCTATCAAGAATCTTCTTAATATGTCGCATTTGGGACTATTCCTAATGTAGTGAGTTCTTCGCTATACTTGTGCTTCTGACTTTCAATAGAGATTTTGTTTAGAGTGCCAGACCTGGCGTTTAATTAATGTCGTGACATAGCAACACAATTACCACTATTTGTATGTTGCTCTCGTTTTAGAAACCTCATCAAAATAGAACCCAGCATATGGTTGGAATGATAAGAGGTAAGGGACCTTCTGTTTCGATACATGATACACTGGTAAACTTGAGTACTAAATACGAATAAATTGTAGCTTATGTGCTTATCCAGAACTCACATATTATGAGTTACCTGTCTCGCACAAGATTAGGTATTAAAAACTGAGTGATTAACGCATTTATATTGAGCCTATAATCTTTCATAGACAACTAGGACACTGGGTACTAAGGGACCTATCACAACACAAAATACACTGTCTGTCGAATTGCTCAAATATGACACGTGGTGTTTCAACCGACAGCTTGCCACGTACTAACCAGTATCACCATGGTTGTTACTCCCTAAAACTAACATGGCACATCTAGGGTCACCTGACCCAGGTGATGGGACACCTTTTTGATCTCAATAACTTCTCCTTACTTGGACTATGACTTTATTTGTAGATACAGACAGGCACATGCATCAACCTTTTTTGCGAGCGCAAACGGTGCGATTCGCAAAAATCGGCCGTTTGCGCCCGCAAAAAGGGCCTCTGCGATGCATGAAACCGTAAGGCTCTCGCAATTTAAGAAATCTCAATTTTTTGCGATTTCTTAAATTGCGATTGCATTTAAGGAATCTCAAATTGCGATTCCTTAAATGCAATGCATGATGAAATCGCAAATAGCGATTTTGCAAATAGGGAGCGCAAATTACCATCAATTTGAACTTGATGGTAATTTGCAAAAACTTTGAAAAATGCACTAAAGTGCATTTCTCAAAGTTGTAGGTTACACACACACATGCCCTTGGGGCATGTGTGTGCGCAACATGTGTGCACAGTTCAATTTCAGGAGTGCAACAGGGTGTCCTTTTGACACCCTTGCACCCTTGAAATTGCATGCGCAATTTGCGAGTACCTATTGGTACTCGCAAATTGCGCATGCAATCTCCCATTCATTCCTATGGGCCTGTAGGCCCATAGGAATGAATGGGAAGGCATTCCCTAATTGCGACTCGCAATTTGCGAATCGCAATTAAGGAAAGTTAGGGAATCGCTAATTTTATAGCGATTCCTACATGCATAGGCTTTTGCAATTCCTTAATTGCGAATCCTTAATAATCGCAATTAAGGAATCGCAAAAGCCTACATTGATGCATGTGCCCGTGAGCCCTTATGAAGTCTGCTGTAACAAGAACAGCCTGAGAAGAAACAGGTGTTGGCAAAGGAGCGTATATAACATGAAGAAAAATAAAAGAACTATTGAAACCACAACCTCACTTTTACTTCTGTGTGCCAAGAGAATTTTTGTTCTTCAGTGGATTCGTTTGTTTGACTGCTCTATTGAGACCAGTGATATTTTGATGAGCAGGCACCATGTTTGATACACCCACTAAGAAAAGTTTTTTGTTTTTGAAAACCAACTCCGAAGATGGGAGTTTATTTTAATAAGGCAAAAAAATTGAATTTATTTTCAGAAAACAAAAAAAATACAATGTCCTTGACCTAGAGGGAGTTTTCTCTCTGTGTGTGGGGGCCAATGTGCGTTTTCCCTACCTAGGACATCCTTTTGCATGGTGGTCCTGGGCAAGGAAAACAAAGTGACAGTCACCTTGCCCTAAATAGGGTGGGCAGAATGCCACTGTGATCTGGAGGCCATTTGGTAGATGTACTGTCAGGTCAAGGAATTTCAATGGCAGAGACAGCTCAGTCGTCACCCCCATTAACATAACACTTCCTTAGTCTAAACAGAGCAGGGGAACTGCATGTAGGGCAGGGTGGGAGCACCAACTACTGACAGTGTTGCTCCCTCCCCACAAAACTCTAAATGACCCCCTGATAATCCCTATGTAAGAATGGTGTAGCCACTCCTGACTTGAGTAACAAACTTATTCAGGTGCCGTTCAGAAGTTCTTCTTTTCTATTTGTGAACCGTGACCAAAAACAAACTCACTAAACTCTGCAGTGGTATGATCAGAAACAGTACATCCATGCCTTATTTCTGCTCATTTTCCCTTCCTCTCGCTCTGCCCTTTCACTAGTTTTCACTCGTTTTTCTACCATCTTTTATCTTTCACCTTTCTGCATCTCTGCTCTTTTGTGCCTTATTTCTGCCTATTTTCCCTTTTTTCTTTATCCCTTATTTCCTCCCTTTACCTTTCCCCGCCGCTGCTGCCCCCGCGGCCCCGCCCCCAGCGCGACCGGCCAATACAGCTCCCCTCCCCGCTCCCGCCTCCCAGCTGTCCAGCCCTCCCCGACCCCTACTTAATGGCGACCACTGCGGGGACAGGCGAGCAAGACCACTGACTTATTGTCAGTGAAATTGCTCTCCCACCCTCGCAGCTCCACCATTAAGTGAGGCCTGCCCCTGCCCCTGCACTCTCGAGTGTTGGTGATCGAGGCCCTCCTCCACCCGCAGGTTTCCCTGCGCCTCATCCCTGGTGGTCCAGTGGACCTCTGTCTCCTTCCTCTAACTCTGCTCTTTCACTCGTTTTTCTACCCATTTTTTGCTTTCACCTTTCTGCACTTTTCTGCATCTCTGCTCTTTTGTGCCTTATTTCTGCTCATTTTCCCTTCCTCTCGCTCTGCCCTTTCACTAGTTTTCACTCGTTTTTCTACCCTCTTTTATCTTTCACCTTTCTGCATCTCTGCTCTTTTGTGCCTTATTTCTGCCTATTTTCCCTTTTTTCTTTATCCCTTATTTCCTCCCTTTACCTTTCCCCGCCGTTGCTGCCCCCGCGGCCCCTCCCCCAGCGCGACCGGCCAATCCAGCTCCCCTCCCCGCTCCCGCCTCCCAGCTGTCCAGCCCTCCTCGACCCCTACTTAATGGCGGCCACTGCGGGGACAGGCGAGCAAGACCACTGACTCATTGTCAGTGAAATTGCTCTCCCACCCTCGCAGCTCCACCATTAAGTGAGCCCTGCCCCTGCACTCTCGAGTGTTGGTGATCGAGGCCCTCCTCCACCCGCAGGTTTCCCTGCGCCTCATCCCTGGTGGTCCAGTGGACCTCTGTCTCCTTCCTCTAACTCTGCTCTTTCACTCGTTTTTCTACCCTTTTTTATCTTTCACCTTTCTGCACTTTTCTGCATCTTTGCTCTTTTGTGCCTTATTTCTGCTCATTTTCCCTTCCTCTCGCTCTGCCCTTTAACTTGTTTTCACTCGTTTTTCTACCCTCTTTTATCTTTCACCTTTCTGCACTTTTCTGCCTCTCTGCTCTTTTGTGCCTTATTTCTGCTCATTTTCCCTTCCTCTCGCTCTGCCCTTTCACTAGTTTTCACTCGTTTTTCTACCCTCTTTTATATTTCACATTTCTGCATCTCTGCTCTTTTGTGCCTTATTTCTGCCTATTTTCCCTTTTTTCTTTATCCCTTATTTCCTCCCTTTACCTTTCCCCGCCGCTGCTGCCCCCGCGGCCCCTCCCCCCCAGCGCGACCGGCCAATCCAGCTCCCCTCCCCGCTCCCGCCTCCCAGCTGTCCAGCCCTCCCCGACCCCTACTTAATGGCGGCCACTGCGGGGACAGGCGAGCAAGACCACTGACTCATTGTCAGTGAAATTGCTCTCCCATCCTCGCAGCCCCACCATTAAGTGAGCCCTGCCCCTGCACTCTCGAGTGTTGGTGATCGAGGCCCTCCTCCACCCGCAGGTTTCCCTGCGCCTCATCCCTGGTGGTCCAGTGGACCTCTGTCTCTTTCCTCTAACTCTGCTCTTTCACTCGTTTTTCTACCCTTTTTTAACTTTCACCTTTCTGCACTTTTCTGCATCTCTGCTCTTTTGTGCCTTATTTCTGCTCATTTTCCCTTCCTCTCGCTCTGCCCTTTCACTTGTTTTCACTCGTTTTTCTACCCTTTTTAACTTTCACCTTTCTGCACTTTTCTGCATCTCTGCTCTTTTGTGCCTTATTTCTGCTCATTTTCCCTTCCTCTCGCTCTGCCCTTTCACTTGTTTTCACTCGTTTTTCTACCCTCTTTTATCTTTCACCTTTCTGCACTTTTCTGCATCTCTGCTCTTTTGTGCCTTATATCTGCTCATTTTCCCTTCCTCTCGCTCTGCCCTTTCACTAGTTTTCACTCGTTTTTCTACCCTCTTTTATCTTTCACCTTTCTGCATCTCTGCTCTTTTGTGCCTTATTTCTGCCTATTTTCCCTTTTTTCTTTATCCCTTATTTCCTCCCTTTACCTTTCCCCGCCGCTGCTGCCCCCGCGGCCCCTTCCCCCCAGCGCGACCGGGAAATCCAGCTCCCCTCCCCGCTCCTGCCTCCCAGCTGTCCAGCCCTCCCCGACCCCTACTTAATGGCGACCACTGCGCGGCTGCGCAGTGGCCGTGGGCTGCGTGCGCACCGATGGCGCGCCGAAGGCGCTTCAAAGGCAAGCCCGTCTGCGCCGTCCGCGACCAGCTCCAGGAACCCTGGACCTCCGCCCGCAAAGCTACGACCCAGCAGCACTCCACGCACTCAACCCAGGCTGCAACAACAACTGCAAGCTAGCATCACCAGCCGACTCCCATGGACCCTTCAGCTGTCACCGCTGCCGGCACACCTGCAGCACCGCCAAGAACACGGATCCAGCACAACCCGCCCACAAGAACACAACCGAACCGAAGAACCTGCAATGCATCCTCCTAAACGTCCGATCCCTCCACAAACACGCCACAGAAATCTGGGACCTCCTCGACAGCACCACCCCGGACGTAGCGTTCTTCACCGAAACCTGGACCAACACCACCTCGGGACCGGACATCGCCATCGCCATCCCCCAAGGATACAAGATCTCCAGGAAGGACCGCCCCACCCGCCCAGGAGGAGGAATCACCATCGTCCACAAATCCAGCCTCTGCCTGAGCACACTCCCTGACGAGCCCACAGAACTGATGGAACACCTTCACTTCAAGATACTGGCCAGCCCCACCGCCACCCTCCGAGGAACCCTCATCTACCGACCCCCTGGACCCCGCGGACCCTTCGCCAACTCCATCACGGACATTATCTCCCCGCAGGCCATCGCATCCACCAACTACACCATGCTGGGAGACCTCAACTTCCACCTCGACAACCAACTGGACCCCAACACCACATCCCTCCTGGACAACCTCCACAACATTGGACTGCGCCAGATCGTGACCGAGCCCACGCACTCAGCAGGACACACCCTCGACCCCCTCTTCACTACAGGAAACTCCATCACCTTCAGCCACACCACCGAACTCCCATGGACCGGCCATCATTGCGTCCACTTCACCTTCAGAACACCCACCATCCACAGACACCAGCACCTGCTTCCACGAAGAAACTGGATCAAAATCACCGACGACCAGCTCACCTCCTCACTCAACAACTCCACCCCAACCATCGCGGAAATCGACGACCAGAACACCGCAGCCCAAACCCTGCATAGATGGATCACGGACAGCACCAACACCATAGCCCCCCTCAAGAAAAACAACAATACCCGCGCCAAGAAAGCCAGATGGTTTACCACCGAACTTCGAGAGTCCAGAAGCACATGCCGCCGCCTCGAAAAGGCCTGGAGGAAAACCAAATCCACAGAAGCCCACGACAACTTCAGAGCCGCCACCAACGCCCACCATCAACTCATCAGAGAAACGAGGAAAAAGCGATTGAAGACAGAATCTCCACCCACGCGCACAACAGCAAGGAACTCTTCAGCATCATCAAGGAGTTTGCCCAACCCACTAGCGAGTCTACCGACATCCCTCCCTCACAAGACCTCTGCGACAAACTCAGCACCTTTTTCCACCACAAAATCAAGAGCATCTACGACAACTTCGACGAAGACAACCAACACACTGAACCCTCACCAACCACCCCCGACACCCGGAAACCAGCGATTGACGACTGGACAGCCCTCACCACGGAAGACACACTGAAGACAATGAAGTCAATCCACTCAGGGGCCCCCACGGACCCCTGCCCCCACCACATCTTCAACAGAGCCGCCGACACCATCGCACCCATGCTCCGCCACACCATCAACCGCTCCCTGGCGACCGCCTCGCTCCCCGACGACTGGAAACACGCCGAGGTCAACCCCTCCTAAAGAAACCCTCAGCGGACCCCACCGACCTCAAAAACTACAGACCCATCTCCCTGCTCCCGTTCCCAGCGAAAGTCATCGAGAAAGCCATCAACAGCCAACTCGCCACATTCATTGAAGAACACAACATCCTCGACTCCTCCCAATCCGGCTTCAGAAAAAACCACAGTACGGAAACCGCCCTCCTCGCCGCAACAGACGACATCCGCACCCTACTGGACAAAGGAGAAACAGTAGCCCTCATCCTCCTCGACCTATCAGCGGCGTTCGACACAGTCTCCCACTGCACCCTAATACGCAGACTCTACGACGCAGGAATCCAGGACAAGGCCCTCGACTGGATCCGCTCCTTCCTCTCCGGCAGGACGCAGCGGGTCAGACTCCCCCCTTTCCTCTCGGACCCCACACCTACCACCTGCGGAGTCCCCCAGGGCTCCTCCCTCAGCCCGACGCTCTTCAACGTCTACATGGCTCCACTCGCCCCCATCGTCAGAACCTACGGACTCAACATCGTGTCATAAGCAGACGACACCCAGCTCATCCTCTCCCTATGAACCCAACACCGCCAGACGCAACTTTCGAGAAGGCATGGAAGCTGTCGCCAAATGGATGAAAAACAGCTGCCTACAACTAAACACCAACAAAACAGAAGTACTCATCATGGGCCCAAACCCTGATGCCTGGAGCGACACCTGGTGGCCCCCCGCCCTCGGAAACCCGCCAACCCCCACGGACCATGCACGCAACCTGGGAATCATCCTGGACTCCGAGCTCAAAATGGACCGCCAGATCAACTCTGTCTCGTCTTCCTGCTTCCACACCCTCCGCCTCCTTCGTAAGACCTTCAAATGGATCCCCTCGAACACCCAAAGACCGTCACTCACGCCCTGGTCACCAGCAGACTCGACTACGGCAACGCACTCTACGCCGGAATAAACAAAAACCTCACCCGCAAGCTACAGAACATCCAGAACGCCGCTGCAAGACTGGTCCTCAACCTGCCAAAACACTGCCACATCTCCCAGCACCTGCGCACACTCCACTGGCTCCCTGTCGAGGCGAGAATCACCTTCAAGATGCTCACCCTCGCACACAAGGCCCTCCACGGCACCGGACCAGCATACCTGAACAGCCGACTCAAATTCCACGCACCCCAAAGGACCCTACGATCAGCCCAGCTCTCCTACGCCGTGGTCCCCCGCACCAGAAAGACCAGATCGGGAGGCCGCTCCTTCTCCTTCCTCGCGGCCAAAGCATGGAACGCCCTTCCGCTCCACCTCAGACAGACAACATCGCTCCCCATCTTCGCAAGAAACCTCAAAACCTGGCTCTTCGACAGACCCCCTCCTTGATGGATGGAACCTGCACCCCCCCCCCACCCTAGCGCCTTGAGACCCTTACGGGTGAGTAGTCGCGCTTTAACAAACCCCTGATTGATTGATTGATTGATTGATCCTTCCCTAAATCCCACCCTGATTCCTTCATTGTAATGCCCTAGCCTTCGCCATGCCAAAGTTACTTATAGGGTATGCTTAAACTGACTGTGAACCCATCCTTTCACAATCTCCTAATCTGAATAATGGTTCAGAAATGTCATCATCATCTTCAGCCTAGCTCAAGTTGGATTTTTTTTTAATCATAAATGCATCCTTTCTCATGTTGTACCTGCCTACCGAGGCATACAGATCTCTATACCTGTTCAAAGAGTTGTTTCCATCCACACTTGGAACTGGCACGTTTTTGAAGTTAACACAAGGAGATGATTGATGGAGCGCTGTAACTTTTGAGACACTTACCCCCAGTCACATATCTGGGTTTAATCCATCATCGTTCTTTAGCTCACTTTGCCACCCCAGTTCAGACCCAGCCATATGCAAATGCAAAGCCAGGTTTTCCCTGGACCAGAAACAAGCATCCTGGAACAGGTTTTGGGGCTTCACCCCTCATCAGCCAGGCTAGCTCGAATCCAGTGGCAAAGTCAGCAAGGGACCCACGTTTGGGCATAGCATGCCAACTTAGGGCGATCAAAGCAAACACAAGGAGATGATGGATGGAGCGCTGAAACTTTTCAGACACTCACCCCCACTCACAGATCTGGGTTGAATCCATCATCGTTCTTTAGTTCACTTCGCCACCCCAGTTCAGACCCAGCCATATGCAAATCAGTCTTGACCCAGTTCCACATGGGAACAGTCCAGCCCGAACTGCCAAGCCAGGTCTTCCCTAGTCCAGAAACAAGCATCCTGGGACCGGTTTCGGGGTAACATCCCTCCTCAGCCAGGCTAGCTTGAATCCTGTGGCAAAGTGAGCAAGGGACCCACGCCTGGGCATACCCTGCCAACTTAGGATGAACAAAGCAAATACAAGGAGATGATGGACGGAGCGCTGAAACTTTTCAGACACTCACCCCCAGCCACAGATCTGGGTTAAATCCATCATCGTTCTTTAGCTCACTTAACCACCCCAGTTCAGACCCAGCCATATGCATGTCAGTCTTGACCCTGTTCCTCATGGGAACAGTCCAGCCCAAACTGCCTAGCCAGTTCTTCCCCTGACCGGAAACGAGCATCCTGGGACCGGTTTCCGGGTTTCATTCAAACACTGCGCTGTAGATATTCACCATACCATCAGCGAACATTTGATATGTTTTCATGAATTCTCTTCCGCTGTCCTTTCCCACTACTCCTCTTTCTTCATGTACACTTCTCTGGTGAGACAGTGACCTCCGAGTCTGCTGGGAAATAGAGAGACAGGAGGGCAGATGGGTAAAGAGACCGGGATACCAAGAGTGGAGACACAGAGGGGGAGAGAGATGGGTGAGATTTGGAGATATGTAAGGTAAAGAGAGAAAGGTGGCAAATCTAGAAAGATAAATACACAGAAGTGGAGGGTGGAACAGACATGCAAAGAAAGAGTAGTTTAGAAATATACAACGCTTCAGAGTGCGGTAAAGAGAGCTAGAGATGGAGAGAAATAAATGTAGAGAGCTGAGTGGGGTATCCCAAGGGGTGTGAAGTAGAGAGAGGGGGGAGTGGGTTAGAGAGAAGTAAAGGCAGAGAAAGGTAGAGGAAGAAATACAGAGAGGTGAGGTAGTGAAATAAGTATAGAGAGTTCCAAAGTATATAGCCTTGAGATAGTGCGAGAGAGGCAAATTAAAGTATTATATAAAGAGTGGTCCGCTAAAGAGAGTAGAGAGAGGGGTGCAGGGTATAAAGAAACATGAGAGATAGAGAGAAAAACAGTAGTGAAATAGAGAGACATAGGTGAGATTGACACAGAGAAGTAGAGTAAGGTGAAGTAGAAGGGCAGAGAGCTAGAGACGGTGATGTGTAGCGAGAGGTGAGGAAGAGATGGTGAGTTGAAATAGCAAGGATGCAAGAGAAGAGAGAGGAGGTAATGATAGAGAAATGAAATCAGAGGAGGGCAGGTAGCGAGAAAAGAGTATGGTAGTGAAAAAGGAATGGTAGAGGAAACTCATAGAAGAGAGAGGGGATTGAGAGAAACAAGTGAATGGTGTTAGTCTGGTGAACATGAGATAGAATATTTTTTTATTTCTTTGCCTCAACTTTCTCTGAGGGCGAGGTTTAAGATCTGGCAGGCTGGGCTTGTCCAGGCGTCAAAATTAGAAATCGAGCAGTTTCAAGCGCATATTCTTATCATGGCAAGATATCTGACAGCCCTAATTATTTTTTTTGGGGGGGGCATTGGAAGATGGAAGCCCTGCACCATTGCCTACTTTGCTCATGCTTTAAAACTACTCTGTTTGTCCCTCCCCACATACTTATTGGCAGTCCTCTGCCACTGCTTCTGTTAATTCCATCCACTTGTATGTGCTTCATTCTCATACCTTCTTGCCCCTTTCCCGTCCTGGCTTATGTCATGCCCACTGAACCCCTTTAAGATCAGCCCCTTGCTCTGCCACCTCACCAACCCAGTTCTGTGTTGCCCAATGTCAGATACACTTTCTTTCACTCAGCCCCATCATCCTGCTCCTTCAACAAACCCTTTCCCCATCTCTCCTTCAGTCATGCCACCATGGATCATTTACTCATGCCATTTGACATCCTCCATTGTGCCAACCTTGCAAGTGTCCCCTCCCCCCAAGCCCAACACCACTACCAGATAGCAGTCTGGCCGTGGGCAATCTCCGAACACGTTTACGATGCTTCCCAGATCCAGAATTATCTGAATGATAAATCTCATTCCTTCAGTCACACCGTCTGCTGTCAGTCAAAGCCCCCTTTAAAGTGTAAACCCCGAAACCCCCATTTCCAGTGATCTCACCTATCATCGGCACTCATTACAGTGTTTGTGCCATGCATGGGTCCTACTTGGCTAAATCCCACATCTTTTGTTTCTCATTTCCAGCAACACTCGCCACCCATAGGTTTCCAAGCCTTCTCTGTCTTGAATATTTGGGTCCAGTGGAAGGTGATGCCCTGGCCTTTTTTGTTCACTTTTTCTCCGAAGGGCTAATGGCTACTGCGTGCAATCTGCCTCCCGGCTTCACCATAGACCAAACTTGTTCAGTGTTCATGCTTTCTTCGGGTGTCCCAGGTTATCAATCTAGGCAGTTCAGTTTTCTCTACACTGGACACTGGCCTGTTCCCTACAGATGGCCTGCGCAATAGATTTCGGGTAGCCCTCCCCGTACAGAGACTGGCAGTTTATGGGCAAATATTGCTAATGCTAATGCTATTGCTAATGGTACTAATACAGTAGAAAACAAAAAAAGTGGTGGGTGGAATGCTTGATTTAATCTTAGTCATTTGTAATTACTCAGTGCAAACCCTTCCCTCTTCTATCCCTCCACTATACTATACTAATTCACCACTAATCCTTTTTGGTTTCGGGAGTAGCGTGCTACTTGCAGAAAAAGCGCTTTGACGCCTTGTCAGGGGTAGTAAGCGCTATATAAATGCAATTACGCATTTCGGGTCTCACCCTAACAGCTGCCCGCATCCCCTGCGTGTTGAGCTCCTGTTTCGCTCACTTTTTAAAGACTGCGCTAAAGTCTGTCCTCACTTTTTAAAGACTGTGTTTTGCTTTTAAAATCACTGTGTTTTAAAAATTACTGTCTTTTTAAATCTACTGTGTTTGTGCCACATTTGAATCTGCTGTCACCGGGGAAGGAGGGGGCGGGCTTTCCCGAGCAGGCTTGGGTTTCCCTACTCGGTCGAGACGTAGAGCACCGCCATTTTGGGGAGATGTGCGCTCTAGTCTCTTATGCTTAAAAGCGGAGACGCTGCGCGGCCGTAGTTGGTCTCACGCTAACAGCTGACCGCATCCCCTACGTGTTGAGCTCCTGTTTCACTCACTGTTTAAAGACTGCACTAAAGTCTGTGCTCACTTTTTAAAGACTATGTTTTGCTTTTAAAATAACTGTGTTTTAAAAATGACTGTCTTTTAAATCTACTGCGTTTGTGCCTCCTTTGAATCTGCTGTCACTGGGGAAGGAGGGGGCGGGCTTTCCCGAGCAGGCTTGGTTTTCCCTACTCAGTCGAGAAGTAGAGCGCCGCCATTTTGGGGAGGTGTGCACTCTAGACTCTTATGCTTAAAAGAGGAGATGCAGCGCGGCCGCGCCGCCGGCACGCCAAAGCCACGCCAAAGGCAAGCCCGTCTGCGCCCGCCAGCGTCCCGGAGGCAACTGGCGCCGGCCAAGCTGCTTGTCGGTCCCTGGACCCGAGACCGAGAATCCAGTATGGGAGAGAACTGCTGCGCAGCCTCGGCACTCATTGCTCCTGTCAGGGCAAAGCGACTAGCAGTGATGATTGGGCTGATTTTCGCTGCGATCTTTGCAACTGGGCCTTTCCCCAGGAGGTGGTGGGCTCCTCTGAGATGTCAGCTCTTAGAACGGTGGGTCATAGCACAGAGAGGCTGGTGAGGCCCTTTAAGGCAACGCTGCTTAACACACGCTCTCTCCAGAAACACAAAGCTCAGATTTATGACCTTCTTTCCGACTCCCTCCCTGATTCTCTGTTTCTTACTGAAACATGGCTGACCAACTCCTCTAACACCACTGTTGCTTCGGCTATCCCGCCCGGGTACAATGTGCTTAGGAAAGACCGTGTGGCAGGGAAGGGGGGAGATGTCGCCATTGTGTTCAAACAGGAGTTATATTGCATTTCCATTTCTACAGACCTCGTTGAATGTGCGGAATGTCTTGGTTTCCGTTGCACTCTAACCCCCCACCAATGCCTGGCTGGGGTCTTAATTTATAGGCCCCCTGGTCCGCCTGGCCCCTTTCTAAGATCACTTAATGAGGCTATTGCCCCTCTTACTCTTAGATACAACCACCTTCTGGTTTTAGGTGATTTTAATGTACACATGGATAAACCCACGGAACCTAAAGTCGTCTCCCTGACTGAAACGATGACAGCACTCAACCTTGCCCCTTTTGTTTCCTTTCCCATGCACAACCTTGGCCATACTCTTGACCAAATCTTTTTTAACGCTGAACTACAGGCTGACCGCTGTTTCCCCTGACCTGGTCGGACCACTGCCTTATTAATTTTAGGGTTCCTAGTACAGTGACCAATGCCCAAACTCCAATGAAAAGGGCGGAACACAAGTACAGAGCCCTGCACAATATCTCTCTTCCTGCCCTAGAAGACGCTCTTGTAGCGTCGGCTCCCCACTATGTGGCAACCCCGAAGTAGACGCATTTGCTCTTGAATCTTGGCTAATGCTTAATGTCAATGCTTTAGCCCCTCTGACAACTCGCACTGCCAAGAAGGCTAGCCCTTCTGCTCCCTGGTTTAAGGAGTCATTGAGAATTAGTAAAAGCGATTGTAAACGCTTGGAGAGGAAGTGGCGGAAAGCCTATAAACCTGAGGACAAACTAGCTTTTAAAGCAGCTCTGAAATCCCATTATTGTCAGGTTAAAGTCGCCAAGAAGTTCTATCTGCAGAATAAGATCGGGACCGCTAACAATAAGGGAAAGGAGATTTTTAACATCGTCAAGTCGTTCACGACCCCTAAGGCTGCCACTAAGGAGTCTCCGCACTCTGCTGAATGGACTAGCCAGCAAGCATCGTTCCTATACAATAAGATTGTCAGGATCCAAAAATTCTTTTCATAGAGGACTATGGAGGGCCCAGCTCCTGGTCCTGACCCTACCAGGAAGGGCTTCACCCGGCAACCCCCTGCGTTACTGCAGATACCTATTCTGAAGCCTGAGACATCTTTTGAGATTCTTAAGGGCCTTAAGTCTTGCTCGCCTGCAGATGCGTGTCCAGCAAAATTGCTAGACTCTGTGGCATCGGCCGTCAACCCTGTGGTAAATAAGGTGATGAACTCATCTCTTTCAATGGGCCTCATGCCTTCCATCTGGAAGCATGCAAAAATTCTTCCACTCCTCAAAAAACCCTCTGCTGATCCGAAGGTGCCTGGTAACTACAGGCACATCTCTCTTCTTTCCTCTCTCTCTAAGGTGCTGGAGAAGCATGTGAACAGAGCTATTTCGGACTACGCTGAGAGTCATAATCTCCTGCACATCACTCAATCTGGCTTCAGGGCTAATTATAGTACGGAAACGGCTCTGTTGGAGGTTACCGAGGACATCAAGGAAAAGCTTGACCAAGGTGGCAGAGCTATCCTTATTTTATTGGACCTGTCGGCGGCCTTTGACATGGTCCCACATGACAGGCTCCTGGAGAGGCTGGGTGATATTGACATCGGCGGATCCGTGCTCTCATGGCTAGCCTCCTTTCTTGAGGATAGAAGACAGGAAATTTGGGCTCCCCCTTTTGCTTCCCCCATGCCCACTCTGAAAGTGGGGGTCCCTCAGGGCTCTGCTCTAAGCCCTACTCTCTTCAACCTTTACATGTCGCCCCTCACATCTCTGGCGGTAGCCTGTGGGGCCAAAATAATTTCATACGCCGATGAAACGCAGTTGATCTTCACCTGTGAGAAGGGAGCGGATTTTGATGGTCAAAGGATCAGATCATGCCTCACTAAGGTGTTCAACTGGCTCAACAGGAACCAACTCAAATGTAATTCCGAGAAATCGGAAATTGTCTTTTTTGGCTCTCCATCTGTGGTCGACTGGAGACAGTAGTGGCCGGAGGAGTTGTCTCCGCCCCTCTCAGCTCAATCTATGGTTAAGAACCTTGGCATCCACATTGACAGCGCGCTCTCTATGAAACCACAAGTCCAGTCCTTAGTAGGCATCTGCTTTGGCATGCTGCATATGCTAAGAAAGTTCCTTCCCCTTCTTTCACTAGAAACCAGGAAAACCGTGGCCCAGGCTCTGGTTACTTCCAGACTGGGCTACGCGAACATTCTGTGCCTGGGCCTTCCAGGCTGTCTCCTCCAGTGCCTACAAGTGGTTCAGAATGCCGTGGCAAGACTGATCCTTAGGCTTAAACCCAGGTCCCACATGGCCCCTCATCTTAATTACACTGGCTCCGGATGAGTAAAAGGATCAAGGTTAAGACCCTGGTAATGTTTTCCAAAGCCCTTCATGGTAGTGGCGCCGGCTACCTCAGGGCAAGAGTCAGCCACTACTTGCCTCCCAGATCCCTGAGGTCATCCTCCATGGGCCTGGCCTGCACCCCCAGAGTACGCCTTGCCCGGGTGGGGGGGCAGATCTTTCGGGCTGCTGGGAGCTCAAGCATGGAACCAACTCCGGCTTCTCTCAAATTTACGGCTGACTGACGGTTTTTAAGAAACGGCTCAAAACCTGGCTCTTTCAATGTTAGACCTGTGGGTTAGGTTTCTGTTGGTGTGCGACTTTAGCCCCAGGACACTTTTTGCTGAGTAGCCGTGCGCTCTACAAATCCGGTTCATTCATTCATTCATTCATTCAATTACAGTTACAGTTGCAGAGTTGTGCGCCAGTCCATCAGTTTGCTGCTCACTTTGTCACTCCAGGTTGTAACCAGACATATGCAAATCAGTCTTGGCACTCCTCTAGCTGGACAGTCCAGCCCGTACAGCCAGAATATGTCCCCTGTATCTAGGACCACGGTAAGTCCCAGTCCTGTTTCGGCCTTCTTTTTCTAATAGAGCGGAGGCAGAATCTTTCCCTCGTGCTACACACACGAAACACAATTTGGATAAAACTGAACTCCTCCACCCATAGGTTAAAAGGTGAGGACAACGAGCAAAGTAAGAAGCTCATCTAGAAATAAAATGTGTTAAATAATTTTACCTTCTTTGATACGATATGAGAAGATTCACAAACCGCATCAGCGTGAGAAAATCAGGACAAGAAATTCAGCTCTGAGTGGGAAATACGAATAAAGTTCATCACTGTGTTAATTACCCATATGGCACAATACTGATCATGTGAAAAATTCATCAACATAGCATCACTCTTGAACTGTGTGCTTTGAAATGGAAAAACTATTCATACCAAATAGCACTGAATAGAGTTTAGCACCTGTCAAAATTATTTTTGTGCAAAAAAGTCATAAAAATGGATGTGTGTAGTGGCTAATTTGTATAGATGGATGCAAGTGGTGGGCACTAGTGCTCATTTTTGGCGACCAGGACTTCTTTTTCTACATACACTTTGTCCCAGAGAGACAGAGACAAAACACACAAAAGGGAGAGAGAAAGGAGGAAGAGAAAGACAGTAAAAGTGTAACAACAGGAAAAAGCAGGGATGAAAAAGAACTTGCAAGAATGAGATAAAGAAACGAGCAGTGCAGGGTGGAGGCACAAAGGGGCATACGGGAGCATGAAGACTAGGCAGCTTTGGTATCAGCAGGAAAGCCTATGGGCTCCTGCATTTTTTTTTTTTTTTACAAGTTAGGCATTGTGGGAAGTAGTACGGCATAGGGGTCGCAGCTGTGCATCGTAGCAAGTAAGGTTATAATGGTTTATAGAAAGTTTCTCGTGATGATTTACAGAAGGCACCTGGGTGTTTTCTATGTGGATGAAGCACAATGGAGGAACAAACCCTTGATTCCTCTTGGGGTTGTGAACTCCAATGCTTGTGCAAACAGCAGTAAACACCGAAAGATTTACGTAGGTATAGGGATTCTGTGCTTTGCAGTAAACACTACACCGCCACAATTTTCCCCTCTCAAAGTTTGGCAGGTCAGACATGTCGAAATTTGCCAGAGGAAAGTGCGCGGGGCAACTCTGAATCTTGCAAAAGTAATTGCAATAAGCACCTATTTACAGAGAGGCTGGTGAGTTCCTAAAAAGTGAGTTGAGGTATAGTGTTATTTGAAGAGGTAAGACTGTTCAAGAAGCTAAGTGTGAGATGTGGCACGTAAGGAGTTCAAATGACTCAGCGCTGAAGATACAGGGATAGCAGTAATTGTGGATGACAACTAGACCCCCTCCTGTCGGGTGTGTGGTCTGTTTGTTAGATTCTATAACCTGTTGGGATGAGGATGCCTAGCACATTTGTGGGTGCAGGAATGAACCATGTCTCTGTGAAGAAGCAAGCATCTAGGTTATCGTTGATGGTGTCTGCTGTGTTGGGAGTGTGGATGACTGCAGAGTGCATGCAGTGTTTGGAAGGCATTCCTAAGAGCAAGAGGCAGAGTTGTAGCCTGACATGACTCCCAAGGCTGGTATGTGACTAGGTCCTCAAAGTTGCTTTCTGGTGTGCTTGAGGTTGTAGGTGGTGTAGACCTCCTAGCCTGTGCTTTGACCTCTGGAGGCTGGCCACACGAGCCTCCTCTTGTGTGAGTGACTGGAATGAGCATACTGCACCCCTCCTCGCAGTGAGGAAGTTGTATGTGTGCATGGCCCAGCAATGTTTCACCGATTGTCGACCCAGCAGCTGCCAGAAAAAGAGGTAGCCGCACTATGCAGCTTTGTCATGGGGCAGCAGGGGGATTTCGCATTTTCTTTCCGATCAAGTAAAAGCCCCACATGTAAGAGGAGACCCTCATATGTTAATTCTGCCACACAAGATGCTCTGGAAATACAGGAGTTACCTTTTTATCTTGCACGGTTGCTCGTCAACTCCCTCAATACAAATATTGTTATAAACTGTTCTTAAAACAACTTAGGGCCTTTTCACGTACTCCTGTAATGCTCTTTTGCTTACTCTTACATGTGTTTGTGACTCGGTCCAGGAATGCCCATACCTTAACAGTAAGAGTGCACAGAAGGCACAGTCCTTTCTATTTGCATTGATTGTATCTGAATGCTCCCTCAATATTCCAGTTTTAGTCCCATATTAGAAGTTTTGAGTTTAGTACACAAAGGCATGTAAGATTGCATAAAAGTACTACAAGAGTATATCTTATGCACGCTAAAATGGCTTTGTACCCTTAGAATGCATTAGATAGATATAAGAACGAGCTCGCTACCAGTAGGCTCTTTTGTCATGAATGTTCTTCACTCATGCATCCAGGGAACCGTTAGGTTTTTTAAAAGAACCCTCACCCACCAACCTAGTTGGTGGCATGCTTCATCATTGGGTTCCCACTCACGATGGCTAGTTCAACCTGGGTGTGCTGTGACGCCTCATTACAGCGGAGCTGGATTTTGTTTTATGTGGTTGTGAATTTGTCAGTGGTTTTAAAACTGCCTCACGCTTGTCCTTTCAAATCAAAAATCTTTATTAATGGATACCTAGGGTAGGAAAGTAAAAGCAACTGATGTAAAGTGAGAGAATAATGGTCTTGCACATCACAGTGTATGGTCTACATGTTTCAGCCAATTAGGTGTGCTATGAAGTCACAGTGGCTTTCTTCAGGATCAGGTGTACTAGGAACCAGCCTAGTATAATGTTAGTATGCACACTAAGGCATACAGTGAAAGTATGTTGGATTGTAATTTCTCCGACTGCTGTTACTGAAATCTGAAGTGGATAAAATGTGAGAACATTAAACAGGCCAACAACAGTAGCTCATTGAGCTCCGGAAACATCTGTAGCCCACAATAATGCCCCTATCATGCAGTGGTGCTCAGGGCGTCGAAACACAGTAAGCTCTACTGTGTTAACAAACATTTATTTACTCACAACTTTGTGAGTGCTAAGTCTCCTCCTGTATGGTGCTTTTACATACATAAAAGCTTGTATGAGGACCAATACCAGATTCAAACCATGCCATTCCATCAAATAATCTTTCTTTTGCCAGAGGCGTAGTGCATTGGTGAGAAATGTAGAAATAAAAATAATACGTAGAAATAAAGTGGCAGGGCACGTGCAGTGCAATTACACGTGCGGCATACAAATTTAAATTCTTAAAATTGGGGTATGTGAAAACTTAATGTGCACATGAATCTGACTGAGAGCTGTGAATGATAGTGCATAGACCTTAAAATAACATACTTAATGTCACGTGGACTTCAGGCGAAATGGGTTGTCCGGGGTGGGCGGAGCCTGTAGTCACACACTGTAAAAATATCGTCAGCGGTATTGCAAGAAAGTCATCCTTACGTAACTGCTCCGAATAAGAATTGGATGCTGTATCTCGTGCATACAGATGCGGCCCCCCAACTTACTTCACCAAGGCAAGCTGCCTGTGCTTCTGCCTAATCTCAACTGCATGACGATTCCAATGTTATCAGGGCGACTGCTGGGGCCAATTAAAGATTGGTAGTGCAGTTCTCCTTTCTCTTATGCCAGTCACAAGACAGTGCTCCAATCTCAGAAGTGGACCTAGCGGGCAGTTATAGGTCGGGCCAGGGCCCCCAGGGGGGCCATCGCCCCAGAGACACGTGCACGTTCCAACAAGGCCACAAATCGATCTCTGAAGTGGAGATGTAGCAGGGACTCAAAGTCCACAATCAAAGGCATGACGGTCGACTCCGGTAAGCCAAGGATTCTGATAGTGTTTCTCCTGGAGCATGATTCCAGGTCTTCGTTTTTGGCCTTGATCACTGCCAAGACCTTCTCCATCCTCCAATGTTGTTCATTGTGCACCGTGACCCCTTCTTCTGTGTCCGACATCTGCTGCTCGAGGTGGCCCAGTCTATTGTCATGTTTGTCAAGCGGGTCACTCATGCCGTCAAGCCGGTTAGTAATTGTATCTATCTTGTAGTCAATTGTTCTACGACTATTGCGGATGTTGGCGAGCAGGGTTCTAAGGTGCGCGTCTTCTGAGGTTGCAGGCCACTATGTTCTACGCTGTCTGGTCTTGTGGAGTGCTTTTTGTGTAGTTTTAGTTTAGGCTGCTGCTTATCTGCTTTCCCCAACATGGAGTCTTTTGCACACTGTTCAGCGCCCTAAGCAGCTGCCGATGATGAGAGCCGCTGATGTGTGATATGCTCACTGCCTCACTCCGGAAGACCGGAGGGTGGGCACAAGCAGGCCCAAATCCTGATGTGGTGGCTGTGTTGGGGCACTCCTCCCTCTGTCGGCCAGGTGAGGCCCAAAAGTCCAGTTGCTGGGGAGGGAGGCCAAGTCTGAGCTTAAATCATTGCGTCCTTTGGTGGGGGTGGCTGCCGGAGCAGGAAAGTGCAGGCCCAGTCAACGCCCAAGTGACTCCGCGGCCCTCCACAGTGCACCCCGGCAGTCGATTAGGTATTGATGGGGTGGGGCGCAGCCCGACTCACAGTCTGAGGCAAGCACTCCTCCCACACCTCCCTGACAATGTGCTTTGCTGCCTGCGCCAGTGCCGGAGCACCAGCATCAGGCAGCCTTGGGCTTATCTCGCCCCACTCTGAACTCTGCATCTGGGGGGGATTTCGGCCACGTGGGCAGTGCAGGTCGTCTCCGCTCCTCCTTGATCAGGCGTCGTCAATGCAATCGCCGCAACTGCCTTAATCACATCCCCACAAGAGACCATCCCTCCACGTCTCCAAGAGGCCCACATCGTGGTGCGTTCAGTGCCAGTGCCAGCTCGCCTCTCGTTCAGCAGGCCACTTCGGTTGCTGTCTCCGATCTCTCATAACGGGGCATTATCATTTGTTTTTCGGCAACATTTGTCACCCTCCATACCCGCAGAGCTGATGTAGCTACAGTTACACAGTCACATCTTGGATTTTGTCTGATACAGCACTGGGCCAGAAGAGCATCACAGGCAGGCGGCAATCTTGCAACCTGGTTCGCTAGCTCCCCCATGCTATGCAGACAATTATTTACACAGACAGGGCCATCTTTGCTTATCAAAAGTACTGAGCCAGCCTCAAAAGGTCCAATACAGATACTGGACCATATATATTCATCATAAACAGCCTAAGAAAAAGTCTGGAAGTGTAGGCAAGTATTTAGACTGTAAGGGCCAAAATTCACTGAGATTATCCCAAGAGCAGGTAGAGAGAACTGTGCTTCACAGGCACAGTAGAACAAGTCTGGGAACCATTGAGGACGGATTCAGTGGAAGCTGACCAAATGGAGACCGGACAGTCCACCTGTACTCTTGGATCATAGACACATGATGGTCATTTTCGCTATGGACCCCAAGTGGGAGGTGAGGATAGTGCCAGGTGCTGGAGCACACTGAGGGACAGTAGTTTAAAAAAAATACTTGTGTCACATGTTTTTGCTGATGTGGTGAGTAGAACTAAAAGGAAATACTCCGTTCCCACCTTTTATAGAAGTGCCTCTTTATTCACGTCTGAGTGCCATGGCAATGCATAGAAAGTCCACTCGTAATCTAGTCACTGGAGACATATAAGAGCATAGCAGATTTAAAATCAACTGTCACTGGTACTCAAACCCCTTTATATTTTAAAGGGTATTACTACAGATTCAGTCCATATAACATCCTTTGCTTCATTTTCCAGAATGTAATTTTAGAAAATTATTAGTAACACGTTTACAGAGACATGTGTCATATCATGTATTTGAGTACCACTCCTGAGAATTTTATAGTGCTCTACTCTAAAGTATAACAATTGCCTTCGGAATTGGACGGTTTTGGCAGAGCTTGAAATGGCGTATACATTCCCTAATCACACAATGACACACAGTGGGTTGTCGTTCACTTGAGAACTACTTTGCAGTCTCTGCGGGAAATGTCCGCAAGGCTTTCTTCATCCCTCCACAGGCATCTGAGCTCTGTGCTTGTTGCATGGAGCCCTCAGCATGACAATTCCTATTAATGCCTTGTAGACAATTTATTGCTCTTGCTGTTCTAGTCAGCTTTATGTTCCTTACACTAATTATGGATGCTTTCATTGGAAATTCTTTTTTTATAGATGTTCCAGTCTGGTAAATGTAAGCTTTAGGGACCAGCTTACATTCATTGTAAGATCATTAGTCGCCGCCCGTCAGGTACTGCGATAGCAATGGGGATGTAGGTCACCCTCTTCTGAATAATACAGCATCGATGAACAGCTGTGCTAGGAGTACAGGCTCAGTGAGGAACCTAAAGAAGTAATGTCAGTCTCATGAAGTCAACAGTCAATGCAAGTTCTCATTAGCCAAGTGACATTCAGTTGAGTGACACGGCGTCACAAGCTGCAGCACTATCCTTCTGTATGTATGTATGTATGTGGCATTCTATAGTATGAACGTAGCCAAAAGGCATCGGAGCGCCGTACATGGTTAAAGACAAGCATAAGGTCAATGAGTGAGAGGAGAGGTGGCTGGTTTGTGGACTAATAATGAATTGTAATGTAGTGGTGTTTGTTTAAAGAGGTTTGTAGCAGAGCAGGTTTCCATACACTACAGAGGGAACGCCGTGTAGAGAGCTTGGCAATTTAGATAATGGTTAAAAACAGGTGGATACTTTTTCTTACACAATTTTATATTTGTTATGGAACACAAACAATATATTCAGGCTCATACACTGCATTGAGGCATTTGCCCTACACATGGCCTAAAAACAAGTATAAAAATAGTTGCCTACGACTATACAAATATCACTGATAGGTATATGAAATTACTATCAAAGATATCTATTTTTGACTGGTGACTACTGGTTCTTTGACTTGAATTACTTGATTAACATTCAAAATCCCTTTCCTTATTTGAACTCAAGTGAAGTAACTAGGTATAGCAGTGCACAAAAAATCGATTTTGGCAAAAAAAAAAAAAATAAGGAAAACATGCTTATTAGGACATGAAGTCTATGGATTTATCAATCTGACTGTTCCTACTGGAGCAAGATAATGACTAATGTGCATATAGAAAGTCACTGTTAGGAACTATACAGTAGGCAGCAAGCAATGGACTGGAATGTTAGCCGAGCCACCAACAGTGTCGCAGATTAATTTAAGTATTTGTCCATCCTTTTTTTCTTTGTTCCTCTAAACACCCTAAGTATGATGGTTCTGCCCGGATCTGGTGTCTGTGCTCATGGTACACAATATTTAAAGGGGAACTCCAATTTTATGGTAACATGAAGGAGTGATATACAAATCAAAACAAACACCTGTTTGCCAACTGCTTTAGCATAGTATTCCCTTGTGACAAATTGATGAGGGTTTCATAAGATCAACTTAGCACTGAATTGGATACCAATTTTATTTATCCATAGCAACAAAATATAGAAAAAATAATACCCAAAATAGTTTCCACAAAAAATCTTAAAAATATAACTACTTCTGCACTCCAACATTCAGCCCTTTTAATGCTACATCTTTACATTAATACACAAACGGTTTATCTTACGTTAACTACCACTGAGTAAGTGTGCATTCTCACAAGAGCTATAACAACTTTCGGTTCTAATAGAGAAAAATTCCCAGATTAAAATGTGAACGCAGAATTTTGGTAGGTTATATTTCATCAACCATTATCTTCAAGACAGTTTCCATCTTAAAAAGATCTCTACTACTGAAGAACGCATCTTCATAAAATCACCCAGGACATTTAAAGAACTTCCTTGTACTTTATTGCTAATAAAACAAAGCTTCCAAAGACACACGTAGCATATACATGTCATAATACTGGTGCCATGACGGTTTCTTGTGAGAGTCCCGTAGAAACTCCTTTCCACGACGGGAACCTTTACCTTTGCCAGTTTGAGGATCATGTCTTTCCGATTCCTCTATTATGTCCTTGCTGTTATCTTTCACAATCCTGTCCACACTCCATGTCTGACCGTCATCTAAAACCACAACATTCTCAAACATTTTACAGATCTTTTTCCGTGTAGAAAACTTTGAGGAACCAGAGTGCACAGACCTAGGCAGTTTTACTTTCACCGCCTCCCCAATCTTCCACTTAGTGAAATTACCTTGCATTTTATTGTTGTAATCATTTACATACTTCTTTTGATGGTCTTTGATTCTTTCCATTATTTCTCCTCTGTCAACCCCTCCAACACTACTGCCAACCATTGTGGACTTAGTTTAGTACCTGGGTCCCTTCCATTCAGAGATTTGAATGGTGATACCCCTGTGACGGAGTGTGGAATGACAAGATGGGACCAAATCATGTCATCCAACGCTTTCCTGAGTTTCACTCCTCTGCTCTTGGGCAGTAAAGGGCAGTTTGTAAATGTTCTTCCAAAAAGCTATGCAAAAACTCCTTAATTTGCGTGGACGTAAATTGTACACCATTGTCAGTTACAAGCGTTTGAGGAACACCCTCATTTCGGAAAACATCTTGTAGGAATGCAATGACCGTGCTTGTAATGATGGCATCTACAGTCCTGACAACAACCCATATGGAATGATAGTCGAATAATGTCAAGACAAACCTTCCACCCAATCTCTTTGCGTTAATAGGACCAATGATATCCAAGGCAACTTTGCTCCAGTGAACCAAGGGTACTTCCACCACCGTAATTGGCCCCTTATTCACACGTTTAGTTTTGTCACTATAAGCACAACTTTCACATTCTCTTACTTTTATCTCAAACTCAGAATCCATGCCAGGCCACCAATAGTGCAGCCTTGTTTTGCTTTTAGGCTACGCCCAAGATGACCTTCATAAGCCAAGGATATAATCTTCTCACGCATACTGTCAGGAGGTACCAATTTGTTACCTCTGTGAAGGTTTGGTCATTGAATGTACAATTCATTTCGCACCTCCCAAAATCCTTTCTCATCTTCTTTTAGATCAGCACACTTCTTTGGCCAACCCTTCAAAATCAAATCCTTCACCATCTTTACTGTAAGATCATCCTTTACACTATCCTCGCATTCTTGTCTGTTCTCACCATCTGTGATGGATGCTACAACGAACTCATCCACCACACATTTTCCAGAATCTCTGTTGGGTCGGGAAGTCTAGACAAACAATCTGCAACATGATTCCTTGTCCCAGGAATGTACACAATTTTAAAATTAAAACCTTCCAGTCCTAAGAACCATCGAGAAATTCTGGGTGTTGTCCTTTCAATGTTTTTTACAGAAAACGCATTGACCAATGTTTTGTGGTCAGTTCTCAATGTGAAAGGTATACCTCAGACAAACACCCTGAAATGTTGCACAGCCCAATAACAAGCTAACGCTTCTCTTTCCACAACAGAGTACCTAGATTCTGCTTCCGACAGTGTCCTGGATGTGAACGCAACAATCCTCTCTCCCCCCCACGACTTCACTAAGGGTAGCACCTATCCCTTTAGTGCTCACGTCAGTGGTGAGTATTGTGTTTTTGCTAGTGTCAAACTGTCCCAAAAAAGGTGCGTTCACAATCAAACTCTTGAGTTTACTAAAGGCTTCATCACACTCCTCGCTCCACACAAATTTCTCATGCTTCTTTAATAAGCTTTTTTAATGGATGTGAAGCTTCTCAAAGGATGTGTAATGTCAGCAAATTGTTTTACAAACTTTGAATATTATTCTGAGAGTCCTAGGAAAGATTTTATTTCCTCTTTAGTACTGGGAATAGGAGCCAATCTGATTGCCTCTCTCAAGTCTACCTTTGGTTTTATACCTTCGGTTTTATCCCTTCCTTGGATATGACATGTCCTAGATATGTAACTAATTTGACTCCAATTTGGCACTTTTCTCTCTTTAATGTCAAACCGGCACTCTTGAGTTTCTTAAGAACCTTGCGAAGGGTACTTTTATGATTTTCAACAGAGTATCCAAAAATCAATAGATTATCATGGAAGCACAGCATGTGATCCACCCCCATCAAAATCCTTTGCATCGCCCTCTGAAAGACCGCAGCAGCGGAAGCTAAACCAAATGGCATTCTGCAAAATCTGAACGCACCAAATGGCGTAATGAAAGATGTCAATGCTGTACTTTTTGGATGCACTTCCACTAGGTGGCAGGCAGAAGATAAATCAATTACCGAGCAAAATTCTGCCTTACCTACCAAACTCAACATCTCATTGATATTCGGTAGGGGATGCCTATCCACCCAGATATTAGCATTTAATTCCCTTAAGTCAATGCACAACCGGATGGCTTTGTTGTTTGATTGTCTGTATCGTGAGGCAGAAGCCAAAGTCATAGTGAATTCACATATGGCTGGAACTCTGTCGATTAGCTGTGGTACACACCAGGGGTGTCCTATGTCTCTGGTGTTATTTGCCCTATTTATTGAGCCCCTAGCTGCTGCTTTGTGTCAAGATCCCCAAATTAAGGCTCCTCTGCAGGGTGCACCAAAAATCAAGTTGTTTACGGATGACATGATCTTATACTTGATTGCAGAGGAACAGAATGTTGCTAGAGCATTCACCAAAATCAAAATATTTACGGATATAGGGGGATATAGAATAAATCTCACAAAATCAGAAACTCTTCTATTTAACAGCTCCGAGTTAGTCCTACTCATGGATATGCTGCCACATTACCTAACTTCTCGTCCTATCAGATATTTGGGCACATTCATGTCCCACAATTCTTCTGACTTATGCCAACTTAACTACCTACCTACCCTCAACAAAGCGCAGAGTCTACTGCAGCAATGGCAGTCTTTTGCCCTAGCAATCACTGGGCATATATCTCTAACAGGGTTGTGGAATTCCTATAGCCCATGCCTAGGACATATTGTTTGGGGTCAAGGGCAACAAGTTTTCATGTGTACTTTGTCCTTGGATAAGTAGGCCCAACCCCCTGCTGCACAAACCCTTTGGCTGTCAGTTTGCGGTACCACATTATGGATCAGTCAAGGGCACTGTCTGCAGTTAATGTAATATTTTTGTCCATATGTTAATGCTGTTCAAACTTGTATTTATGGTTCAGTAATTGAAAGCCTTTATTATTAGGGTGAGTGCTCTAAGTAAATGTTGTAAGCTGTGACTGCACTACTGACAGTGGTTCCAGTATAAAAATGTGTACACGGGTTTTCAAAGTTTAGCAATATGAGGTTATATATAATGCTCCCAGAATGCTCTCTGATTTGATGCAAAAAGTTGCAGAAGGTTGAAAGCAAGATTGATGATTCTTTGCTTTCAAAATAAAATGTTCATAAAAAAATGAAAGTAGGAAAAAAACATTTTGCTAAACTACTGTAAAATTTTAGGTACCATTTCTTTGCAGCATGTCGGTCTGAAATTGGTGGGCACCTTTATAGTTTTGTCAATGTGTGACTTGTTTTGGCATGTTTTTTGTAAAATCTTATTGGTGTGGGAGCTGCCGGGCCCTCACCATTATAACAAACATTGGCAAAAGCAAAAATAGTTTTTGGTCCCAAAAAGCACATACTGCCACAGTACTTACTGGCACTGAACCAAACTACGTTGTGTGCCGATATGTTCCTTGTCAAAGAGCAGAATGCTGTCACTCACTGTGAAGCCAGCCGATACAGAGAGAGAGAGACAGAATTTTAATAAACACAAAAAGTCATGGTAAACGCCAGGCCAAATTAGGGGCCCAATTTTTAAAGAAAGTCTCAAAAGGGCACCCATGGTATATGTCCTAGCATTAAGTGCAGCTATACAGCTTTTGTGGATTCCCAAGAATTTACAGGAGTAGGACAAGAAATAGTCCTCCTAGAAAGTGTTTGGGAACTGCATTTTAGCATGAGCAAGTATGCATATGTGGATTTGCTCATGCGAAAATCTGAGTGTTTGCAAGTTCCCTTTCCCTCTAACCACTTTTTTCCCAACTCTGGAACAAGGTTTATGTCTGCCATTGCCAGGAGTAAATTTCTAACATTTCTCAGTATGGGAAAAGATTAGAGAAGAGTTGTTGAAAACCCTTAAAACATTCAAGTTAGTAGGTTTGCACAGACTCAAAAGGGCATTCTAACCCTGGAACTATTGCTTACCACTACCTTCAGCCCCAGTATGTAGATCTGTGGAAACTTGGCAACATAAGGGGATTGCAAGTATTCAAACACGACTATGGTATGAGCCCTGGCATAGTCAGAGAGGCTATATCAAAGCTCTTATCTAATGCGATTGCAGCCATAATTTGTCCCCGCACTACATGGCACCAAAGGGGCAAGTGAATTTTGTTACAGGACAAGTAGATTTATGAAGCAACCTGCCCCATGGACAAGTAGATAGTTTATTAAATTCCACACCCCTGCTCTAATTAAAATGATGATTCTCCCACTGTTCCTTTTTATTTTTTCTAATGTTATGATTAGGGTACCTCAGAAATACTTTAATGAAATAGATCATATGCTGTGCCAATTTGTGTAGCAGGGGAAGAAAGCCTGCACCAAGTTGGAAACACTACAACTGAACGTTGAGGACGGGGGCTTAGCGTTATCTCATTTCAAGAAATATTATCAGGCCGCCTTTTTAGATTGGATTATTTGGGCAGTAGTACTACCATGTAAGTTGCTAAACAACTTTTATCTTGAGCAAATGCTCCTAGAAGGTGATATTCGGCTCTCTCACTTCCTCAAAATTCCCAAGTTGCCAAAACACACCAGATACAAGTTTCTCCATACATTGCTTTTCAGATATACTCAAATCAAAGAAGAGTTCAATTTTTCCCAATTCCATCCTTCCATGCTAATAAGGAAATGTGGCTTGCTGGGCTTACAGTTGGAGATTGGAATCATTAAAGGCTGGAAAAAGATGGGAATCTATCGATTTAGTGATTTTATACTAATGGAACTATGAAATCCTGGGATCAATTGTTAACCGGCAACCTTACGATCCCTTTTGCACTGATTGTTTCATACCTTCAAATGTATCATTTTATGCAAAGTATTCAGCCATCAAGGGGTTCATTAGCATCCACTATCAGCCAAGCATACTTTATCTGTGGCTTAACAGGAGTGGGCAACTGGTATTGCATGCTTCAGCAACAAGTCTATCAAAAATCGTCCCAGCTGCTTTAATTTAGATTGACGCCACCACTGGGTGTAAGATTGACTTGCGCACTTGGAATCTGTACAATCAATTGGCTCAGGAATGCCATTAGAGGGGCGAATTTTAAAAGGATGGCTTTTTTTTTCAAAATGGATGCTTTCTTGTCACTGTCTCGCATACATAAAATGTTCCTTTCTACCTCCGGGGAGTGTTTTAGATGCAGGCATAATACAGGAGATTGACTACATGTATGCTTCAGCTGTCCCTCTCTGGTCTATTTTTGGAGGAAGGTATTCCAGTGGATCAGTGCTAGACTTCGGGTGACCTTAGCTCCAGATCCTCTGGGAGCCCTTTTTGGAATTCCGAGTGCACAAAATCTTTCTGTACGGCATCAACAGCTCTTTTTTATATCATCTCTTAGGGTGTATCTTTAATATTACAAAAGTGGAAAACTGTGGAAGTTCTTTCTTACGATTCTTGGGTAAAAAAAATGAAACTGGTTAAATCAAAAGAAAAACTCCATACACAGAGTGGGGGCACTAATGAAATATCAGGATATCTGGGATTGGGAGCCTAGCCAATGACTAGATATTGCAAATGATATATGGTATTAAGAAGATATAATTTTATTGATATGTATTGGAATTGCATATATGAATTACGGCCAAAAGGAGAAGCAATGTTGATCTTCCATATGTAATACTTCTTAAATGTAAACCGAATAGCATAGGGCACTAAGGAGGCATAATAGTATGTTTTTGTTTTCACTAGAATTATATATAGGACTTTTAAAAAAGGAGAATTATTGTTGATTTCTTTATATGCAATATATCTTTTTCTCTTTATACTAATGAATGAACAATTATTTAGAGATTTTAAATGATTGTTTCCTTATTTGTATTGTCATTAACCCTATCAATCTGATCAATTAAATAAAATAATGAAAAAAAGACAATGCATAGTTGGGCCATCCATTCCCAGTCTCGGGATTCTTCAATTATGTCTTTTGGTGGCGGTACAGGAAGACCTTCTTTAAGCCTGTTTCCATCGTAAACACTAATTTGGAACCTGCATTGCACTTCACTGTTCATTCACAGACTTTACAAATCCTCTTAGAAAATAGATCCATTCTAGATTCCATTCCAGGGTTTACTTTTCAACTAATAATGCACTATAGAGCTTTTATGCCTTACCCGAGCTGGAGAGGAGTCTTTTGTTGAATCTTATTTTACTTTGAACTCTAAATTCCTGCCATGTTCCGAAACAACACCCGATCTTTTTTCCACTCAGGAGTTTAGTTCTGTCCACTGGTTGCTTCTTGGCACTTCAGGGCACTCCTTCAGCCAAAGAGCTGGAGGAGGGTCTTTAACTGCTGTCACCTGCACTGAGCTGCACCTAGTCCACATCTGTTCTTAGTTCCAATTACTCTGTGTGGTTGTGAGCTGTGAGGAAGGATTGAAGCCTGGCTTCTGCAGTCAGAACTCGTGCTTCAACTGCAGGTAATGGGATCTCCTGCTTCCTCTCCAGTTGCCTGCACTGCTGAACCTTTGAATTCTAGAGAAAAATCCTGTTTCCTGGTACTTTTTTGTAGTGTCCTGCCTTCCTGTGACTGCTCTGTGTAGCACAGAGCTTTGTGTTTTCCGGGCTTCACAGCAAGGCAGCCTTCTTTCTGCCTTTCCTTTCAGTTCTGTTTTCCTGATGTTCTGGATTTTCCTTATCGGGCTTCCAGCCATGTATTCTCTGAGTTGACAGCGGTTCCCTTTATTTCTTTATCCTCATTTACTGTTCTGACCTTGTTCTGAATCTGTGTTTATTTAATGTACCAGCAGGGCATAATTGTTCTAATACCTTTTGGGTACATCCTGCTCTTCATCTCAGTATTGCAGTCCTTGATTTCCAAAAGCCCTGTTCATATTCATTGAATTAGTTTTCTCCCTGTCTGCTTATTTTCTCTTGTTCCCTAAGCTAGTGCTAGTGTAGTGTTTATCTGCGGTCTCTGTCGCCTGTTATTTTGTATTCTCTAGTATTCTGCTCTTTATCTTTGTCTGTCCTGTAACCTGGTTTTTCTTTCCACTCTGGATTTCTGATCCATTTAAAACTCTGTCCACTGTCTGTTGCAGTCCATGTCTGTTTGGAGTATGATCTCTGGCTTGGTCTTCATTCTGATCAGGTAAGGGAAAGACTTCTGGTGTTGCGTCCAGGTCCTTCGGAGACTTACCTGTCTCAGTGCTGTTGTCAGTCTCGGTCCCTCTTGCGCTGAGTACAATAGTCTCTCTACAGCAGGCCCAAACTAAGACTTTGCTTTATGACTGTTATTAAGAGCAATCTGCTAGTGTTAATCCTAAAGGGCTTTCCTAAGCTTCTAAGAGACCTCTTGTCATATACTAGTACATCCCTTATTTTGATCAACTCTGTTCTTGTCTGTCGCAGCTTACAGCTGCCTCCCGATGTTTGTAATTGTGTGACCACAGTTATACTTTGAGCAGCTTTATGTTTACTTTGCCCTGTCTCCTTGCCAAATATTACCTCTGGAATCATTAGTCCTTTCTTTCGCTTCCTGACACCTGGCTCTTGTGCGCTGCTACATCCTTTGTCTTGGTTAAGAGAGTTTCCTTATTTTGTTTGTTGTTTCTGTGGTGAAAGTATCCGCTTCTCATCTTGGATACATCCCTGTTTTTTTTGTGTTTACCAATCACAGTCTGTTATCCTTGGAACCTGTGACTTCCTTCTACGGATATTTTGCATTTATTCAGTCTTGTTAATGATCCCACACGTAAGGGATTGAACACTGTTGGCTATTTCGTAGAAGTCACAACTTGATTTGCTCTAGTAATATGGCTCTTGTATTCATTTTTTAATTCAAGGTGGCAGATGTTACAGTGAAAGCAAATACAGCAGCTATAGCCAGGAAACTGCTCATAACGTACACCCAGTATCAGAATAATAATTTGCGCATTTTTCCATAAGACCAATAACCACTTGCTTTTTTTATATTCATTCAACTGCATATTAAGACCCTATTTCGATGATAGATCTTTGACATTATGCACCATATCCCCTCCCTTGCACCTTGCATCTCCAGTAGGTATGGCTCTAGTAATATCTTAATGGCCATAATTGTCTGCTGTACACTGGAACTATTCACCCACTGTGTATCCCACGTGTGGTACACACTCTAAAATAGTTCCTTTTCAAACTAGCTAATTATGGATATGGATTTAAGTTTGTTCTTTATGATACATATTCTCACTCAATGGTTCCTACTTTGATTATTTGTACATACAGTGTTTGATTGATTGTTTTCTGAATTTGATTGGGTCCAGCGTTCCTTATTGTATACTTTAAGACTCTAGGATATCACAGTTGAGTCAGCAGCCCAAGGATGAAGTTGTACAAGCCATTACTAGATGTTTGTGTTCAGTCAGCAGTGCCATGGTTGCAATATTACAGGGTGGTACTAGATTCCCTTGTTTATTTTTAATCACCTTTCTTAAACAGCATGGAATGGAGAACAGAGTATGTTTTATAATCAAATATATTATTTGTGGTTTATATAAATCTAAATTAACAATACTGTTCTATAGGGAGACGGAGCACTTAAGGCCTTGGCAGAAAGGAAACAAATATTTAGGATTCGGAATGCTTGTTTAAACATAAAAGATGGTTTAGGTGGAGAGGAACGTCCTTATAGCACAGCCCAGTGGCTGTTTGTGAAGATGAATAAAATAAATATGGAGAACCAGGCTCTTCTACAGGGGAGACTGGGCAGACAAAGCCTTCATAGAACATCTGCATATCCACAATGCTCTCTACAATATCACACAATATCAAATTCCTTTACACAATCCCAAACACCACCTTTTCATCCTTTTGGAAAAGTCAATTGATTATCAGTTGTAGTTGTAAGTGATAACATTGTTTTTAGCTTATGGTGCCTTCTGACTTTTGTGAAAAATCTTAGTACCTAAAGACTACCTTAAAAATGAAGGAGTCTGACTTTTTTGGTTAGTACCCATTGCCTATAATTTATGAAAATAAAGAATGTTTTTTGTTTCAGAATGCTCCTGCTGCTAATGTAAAAGGGGTATGAGTATGAAGATTGTTTTAGTGGACTATATTTTATTTTATGTGGGCAAAGGGATCTCGAAATCCTGTGTAGCACAGTCAGTGGCTGTTTGTGGAGCCGTGGAAAGAAGGCAACCTCTTAGCAAATCATTTGTAAGTTCACAAGCATCCATACAGTGTCTGCATACCCAAAATTCATATTACAAATGCAAATCTTCCGATTTCTTCTGGAAAAAAGATTCCTCAGTAGTATCACGTTCCAGAAAAGTTCTCCTCTTTTGCTGTCGTATTGTTTTTGTTAAAGAGCATGGTGCATAATTCCCTACACTAATACTAATGGAGTCTTAAGTTTCTTTCTTTGTATCCATTGCATATAACCAAGGATTAAAATAATTAAATGAAGGAAATCTTCAGTTTTAGGATGCTCATTTCTAGAAGAACAAACAAAATGTGGTTAACATCTTGAGTTATTTGGAAAATTTCACACTTTTTAGAATGGGGAAACTAAGATGACAGCTATTTATTCTTATACCTGAAAATTCGTTTCTCAGACAACCGGTGAGATAGGAGAAATGTCTGCATTGGCACATAAAGTGGACACAGCTCATTAAGTATTTCAGTGGGGAAATTGTTGTCCTGTAGTACTTTAAAAAAATGTTTTCTTATGTTACATTATTTTCCCACACCAAAAATGATGTTCTTTAGTAGCAACGTATGTCTCATATAGTTTTTAATTATTTAGTTTTTAGATCGTACCTGCAGCAAGGATTTGCTTATAATGCAGAATATGTTGTGTTTAGATGGCAAAGCTTCTTTCTACTTTGGCTTCTGTGTTCACCAAATAGTGCCTGCCATGTGGTGAAAACAATGCACCTCAGACATTTAAATAGAAATACTTCCTAGAAGGTGGAATGATACACCAAACAAACAGTAGCATGAGGAGAGAGATGTGCCCTCCTCTCATTTGATCTAAGATGTAATTGGCAAAGTCACAAATCAGTGGATGAAAGGGGTTGACTCAAGACAGGTAATTCTTGAAGGGGTTGACTCTGAGCTCACAGTTTGTATGTTAAAACAATACGTCTGGCAGACTGATGTGATTTAAGGTCGGACTTGAACAGAAGAAACATTAGTAACTGGTCTCGTTATCTATTTCTTTCATTTTTCCTGGAGCAAATATCTCACACACACTTCTGGCATTTTTCATATTATCTTTTAACCCTGACTTTTTGATGAGGGGATGACCAATGACTTAAAAATAGCCAAACTCCTTTCTCCATAGCTAGTGATGATACGGTCTTTCTTATTACTGCAATTGTGCTATTTCAAATAAAGACCAAGCTAATACAATTTAAGTACTGAAATGATGGCATACAGAAGTTTCAGAATCCAGGGTGATCTTAGGGTCACAAAACTAGATCTACCATATTTATATATGATTGAAGTAAAGCTATAATTAAGTGTTGAAATAAGATAAAAATGAAAGTTTAAAAAACAAAAATTAACCAGTAAATAGTTTACTGAGCTAATTATAGTTTGGCCCCCTGTCATGCGCTGCTTCTTAACTCACATATTGCATCACTCACTTCTAGTGAATTTTTAGGTTTTTTTAAACGAAAGCTAAGATCTTATGAATGTACCGAACTATAACACCTCTTTAACCTGTATTTTTTTCCAGGGATTTTCTGTTTTTTGTTTGGATTATGCTCAGTCAACACCCCAATTGTGCATGGCATCTTGCCGTGTGCAGGGGGTTGCCCAAGGACCTGTGTGTGGCCAACCAACACCAATCTGCCCTCAATGTCAGCTTGCTGCCCCTGTCCCCTCCTGACTGCCCTGTGTCTCAATCCCCCTGCCATCTCCCTCCAGCCTTTTGTGGTCAGTTTGCTGCCCCTGCCAGCCTGCCCTGAACAGTCAGCTTGCTTCCTGTGCACCCCTTTAGTCTGCTTTTCTGTTCTCTACCTGTGTGTCCCTGCCCCCTTCCACCTGTCCTTCGTAGTTTGCTTGCTGCCCCTGCCCATACCGGTTGGCTCTCCTTGGTCAGCTTGCTGCTCCTGCTCCCCTCCCACCTGCCCTATGTTCTCGGTGTGCATGCCCCTGCCCCCTCCCCTTGCCCTCCGTGGTCCGATCTGTTACCCCTGGCCGCGCTGGCCTGCCTTTTGTCATCAGATTTTTTCCTGCCTATGCTAACCTCCCCTCCGTGGTGAGTCTGCTGTCCTTGTCTCCCTCCCATGCCCCTCAATTCTCTGTATGAGTGTCCCTACCCCGTCCCGCCTTCCCTCCATGGTCCATTGTGCAGTCCCTGCCCATGTCAGCATGCCCTGTATGGTTAGCTTGCTGCCCCTGCTGCTTCCCTCCTGCCTGCCATGGTCAGCTTGCTGCCCATGCCATCTTGGACTCTATGTGCCCAGCTTGCTGCCCCTGCCCTTCTCTTGCCTGCTCTCCGTTCTCCGCCTACATGCACCTGCTACCTCCTGCCTGCCCTCTGTGGTTAACTTTCTGCCTCTACTGATGCCGGCCGGCCGGCCCCTACCCCTACCCCTATCCGCCATTCCCCATGCCCCTGCCACTGCCCTCTCTCCATCCTCCTTGCCCTCTCCATGTGGATGCGCCTGGCCTATTCTTCCTGCCCTCTGTGGTCTTTTGAGGTGCCCCTGCTCCCCTGTCGCTTACCCTCTGTTAACCCTCTGCGTACCCCTGCCCACTCCCACTTGCCCTTCGTGGTCAGCATGTTGCCCCTCCTGGCCTGCCCTCTGCAGTCAGCTTGCTGGCCTTTCCCCACCCTTCATTCTCCATGTGCATGTACATGCCCCTTCCCTCCTCTCCTCTGTGGTGCATTGTGCGGTCACTGCCCATTCTGGCCTACCTTTCGTTCTCTGATTGCTGCCCGTGCTGATGCCTGCCGGCCCCTACCCCTATCCCCCATTATCTCTGTGCGTGCCCCTGCCCCCCTCCTGCCATCTGTGGTCGATTGTGTACCCCTGTCTAAGCTGGCTGCCCTCTGTGGTTAGCTTGCTGCTGATGCCCTCTGTTGTCTGTTTGTGTGCCGTGGGACCCTTTAGTACATTTCTAAAGGATAGGTTTTAGGTTTTACAGCTATGATTCTATCAAGATGGCTTTAGGTGTGTCACATTTGTGTCATAAATTCAAATGTTAGCGCTTTAGTTGTTTATTACCCTAAAGACATTGTGGTTGGGTCCATATAAGCAGAAAGATAATCTAGACCACAAATCCATTCTGTATAAGTAATGATGCCTAACCCGCTATACTTTCAGTAATACAATATACATTAATATATTGTATCTTATTTGGAGTAATCAAAAGATTTTACAGTTTTGTTCATTTTATAGTGCTCACAATATTCATGCATGTGAGAGCACAACTACTATAAACAGTCGTCTGTACATCTTTGTCATTTAAATAACAGTGGGGCATATTATCAAGAACGGCGTTAAAATTATCGCCGCTTTAGCGGCAGGAAACTGCCGCTAAAGCGGCGATAATGGGCTTGATAATATGCCCTGGAGAATTCCAATAGAAGCCCATGTTGACACCAGAACATGGGCTTCTATTGGTATTCTCAAGGGCATATTATCAAGCCCATTATCGCCGCTTTAGCGGCAGTTTTCTGACGCTAAAGCGGCGATAATTTTAACGCCGTTTCTTGATAATATGCCCCTGAGTTTGGTGCTACAGAGAAATTTTCGTGAAATTCGAATTTCTTCCAATGGAAACTCTAACCTAACTACACGTACTCAGGAATATACTCCAGCATGTAACTCGTTTTTGCTTTGTATAAAATTGAGGGAAGAGGTTAACACATTGGTTTATCACTTGTATAGCTTAGTAACTCATTTTACTGCTCTTATCAGAATTCCGAATATCACGGTAATTGCTGCCCCACAATTTCTGATCCTAATTCATCCCACTCGGGATCAAGGCCTTAGAGGTGCTCTACCAACTTTTTCCCGTCAAACATTCATGTTTTTGCTACTTAGTAACTTCCGGACATCCATTCTGCAGAACCTCTTTCCTGTATGTGTTTTTGGCATCGAGCACGAAGAAATGGGTTCAGGATATGGCTTCATATTAATTATCCTGTTCAGTGCAACTCATCATTTCTCTTTCCATGTGCATCCACCACTCTCCACCTCGTACGTTTCCATGTGGTGCTGTAAATTTGTCTGCGGGTGGCAGTCTGAGAATTAGTGCAGACGGATGACTGTCTGCCTCACTGATCAGGCCACATTTTATTACAAGCACCATAAAAAAAGACTCCTACGCAGATGTTTACCACAGCTAAAAAAGTGAATTTGGAAACCTGAATTATTTGGGTATTTGACTGAAATACTTTGTTGATGTTTATAGCTTCGCAGGGTTTCACGACAATATAAATGTCTTAATATTCTCTTATGCCTTGCATAGAGAGGGAGTTGGATTTGTTGTACACGTGACATCATTTGTGTCTATGTTGTGTTAGAAAAATAGTGTGACATACATGGTTCCCCGAAAAGAAATGCAGTTAGCAGTCATGGAATTGTAAAATTCGACGGGTCCTATTCAAATTTATTTTAAAAAACAGAAGAGATTGTGTTTTTCTTATTGTGAGCAGCTATGACGCAATTACACAAAAATGTGAGGGAACATCCATTGAGGTTTAAAGAAATAATTTTTAGAGAGGCACTCAAAGGGCCAAAGATAAAACTAGTGCTGCCACCTATAATAATGAGCAATGGTGAAGAGAGCGTGCGTGCATGCATGTGTCTATAATGACAATTAATTTAATATATTTCTCCACTGGGTAATTATAGTTAGGTCAGCTGTAATTACGTCATTAGGTAATAGTGGTGATGGGGTACTAGTTCCCCTTATCCCCGAATTTTCTTTTTAATACCAAGTGTCATATCCAGTGAATAAATAGAATTTAGGATGCCACAATGGTTTTCAATACACTTTCAACACAGGTCCATTGTAGCCCCGCTTTCCATCAAACCGGGTTTTTGGAGAGCGTTGGGTTGTCCTATGATGAAGCATGACACCTGGTGGTGTGTGAGGACAACCCGTCACACTTTTGTGTGTGCCAAGCACTCCTATTGAGTAGTGCCAAGAAGGATACAGTAACGTATTTTAAATATTCCTTGGGTAGCACATTTTGTGTACATAGACTAGGTTGGAGGCCAGCTCACCCTTGAGACCCCTTAGCCTCTGGTTCCCTACCCTGGGCATTCCTAGGGGTGTGTGTTTTAAATGTTCGAAGTGTTTTACTGCCATGAGTTGTTGGCAACTCATCAGAGCCTGAGGACCAATGATTGCCTAATGTCTCTCTGTTCATCTCTTCTATGACTTGATCTCACCAAAAGGACTGCATACCAGTAAAAGTCCACAACTCATAAAGTATTAGTGGCAGGTTACAGTTATCACAAACTGCATGTCGCTGCTGAAGAAAATTCCGAAGATCCTCTACCTGTCACTAAACTTTGTGAATTTTGGACTGCTTCAGGTCTGGCTTCAGTTGCTGCTCCAATTCCTGCTATTGTTTCTACTCTTCTCCAGCTCCTACCTGCTGCAGCCTTACATGTTCCAGCTCCAGCTCTAACTCTGCACCTGGACTGCCAGCTCTGCTCCAGGCTTGGTCTTATTCCAGCTCTGCACTCCACTGCAGCTTTGCTCCAGCCCTGGTCTTACTCCAGCTCTTCTCTAGGCTTGCCAACTCCAGATCGGCTGCTGTCTTGGTGTTACCCAGACTCAGTTCTTTAGCGGTGCAAAACCAGTCCTACTAATGAGATGACACACTTTGACGGTTGCTTGTGCCAATGTTTTTGTTCCTTGTGCTGCCAGGCACAACTTTTCAGAGGGCATTTTCTCTGTAACCTGTGTTGCAGCCGGGACAAACAGTGTGGCTTCTTGAACGGGTCAACCTTTCCTCAGAGCCTTTAAGAAAGTGGTGAAGGATCAAGCCCTTGGTGCAGCTTTCGAGAGCTATGGGCATAGCCACTCTAGGAGTGGCCTGAATGTTTGATAGGCTCTGCATGCCACTCCGGGTGAGGGGGATTCTCAGTGTAAGGAATTGGGTTTTTTGTTTGGGGAGGGGGAAAAAATCTACTCAAGCAACAACCAGAATCCTTGTCAGGGTGAACCACAAAAGTCACTAAATTAAATTGTGCTTCGCCCTCTGGTAGCTTGGCACATAAGCAGTCAGGCTTAACTTACAGGCAATGTGTAAATTATTTTTGCAGCATACAAACAGTAATAAAGTGAAAACGCAATATAAGAAAAATCCCAAACCAATTTAGAAAAACAGAGTAAAATTTAATGAATAAGATTAAACCAAAATGAATTAAATCCATTCAGTAGAACTGGAGTTATGAATTTCTAAATGTTTTAGTGTAAAGTAGCGCCTAAAAGATCAAAGTGCCAACTGTAGGTATCTGGTCACGTAAGATTGGGACAAAGTCCGAGTTAAGGCCAACAGCAATGTAGCGGGGGTTGGATACACAAAGTGGATTGACCTAGTCTTGGCTTACCTTCGGATGCAGAAGAAGTTTTGAAGAAAAGTTCCTGAGAAGGTAGAGTTTAGCAGGGCAAGGCAGCAGACTGGATCCGAGAAGGTGAGGTTGTCGTTGGGGGCCAACCGACAGAGTCACGGTAAAGTTTTTTACCTTCGCACTTTGTCACTTTTTTGGAAGTCTAAAATCAGCAGCGGGATAAAGCTGCATGCTGTAGCCGACGAGGACTCCACGAGGCCAAATACCTTTGCCGAGAGGTCTTGCTATACATAATTTGTTGCTGCGGAGAGGAACATAGCGGGAGCTACCACAAAGTCAGGTCAATCGGCAATGCACCTTTGGCAGATTGGCTGGCAGGTAGGTTCTGGCCACCTGTCGGTTTTAAGGGCACTTTTTGGTGACATTTTTTCTAAGCCTTAAGTTTTAGGGTTAGGCAGGAGCAGCACCCCTAACACCACTTCCAAGGGTCCAGGACCTGGGGGCACCACTGGGGGGGGGGGGGTTGGGACTCTCTGGCAGAGGCTAGGTGCAGGGTTCAAGGTCTCTGGAGCTTCATATGTGCCTGTAGCTCACACAGGAAACCAGCCAACTAGCCCTTGGAGTCACTTCAGGAAGTCGTGGGTTCAAGGAGATGCTTCAGTTCTCCTTCAAACAGCAAAGCAGGCCTTCAGGCAGCAGGGCCATCCTCTGGTAGCAGCAGGGCAGTCCTGTGGGGGTCCAGGCAGTCCTTTTGAACGCTTCCACAGGTCCATGAGGGCACTGAAGAGGTGTTCTGAGGGTCCAATATCTATACCTGGTGCCAGCCCTTGAAGTGGGGAGTGAGGGGGTAGCCCAGGATGTCCCATCTGATTCTGGAAAGTAATTTCTTTCCCTTGCCTAGGCTCCAAGAAGTCTGGGGTAACAAAAGGCTGGATTCAGGTTCATTTGTGTGTGCTGGAGGCACGGTATGGCAGGGAACAGCTCCACCCCAAGCCATCCTGATAGGATGGCCTATCCTGCCAACCCTAATACCCTTTTGTCCTCTGTTTGGAGAGAATACACAAACCACAATAGCAAAGTCACTCACAGTCAAGTGGCCCAGGACACTGGCAGCATGCAACAAATGGTTAATGCAAGGAAATGCCAATTTTCTAATTGTGATTTAAAATCTGAGTTTACCATTAAAGAGAAAGTTAAATTTCGAATCATATGAGTCAGTGCATGATCATTCTACTTGCTCTCAATCAAAAGTTAACACTTATTAAATGTAATAAGGTAACCCAATGTTATCCAGTCGTGGAGATAGGCCTTAAAGTAGTGAAAAATGAATGTAGTAGTTTTTCACTGCTAGGTCATGTAAACTTTAAACACACATGTCCTACTTTTTAAATACATTGCATCCTGCCTATTGGCCTTTAGGGTCTACCTTAGGGGTGACATATGTATTAAAAACAAAGGTTTAGGCCGAGGAAAAAGTTTATTCTACCAGCTCGAATTGGCAGTTTAAGACTGCACTGCAGGCTGCAATGGCAAACCAGAGACATGTTTAAAGTGCTGGTTTAGTGGGTGGCACAGTGAGTGCAGCAGGCCCATTAGCAGCATTTAATTTACAGGCCCTGGGTACATGCACTACTAATTTACTAGGGCCTTACAAGTAAATGAAATGTGCCAATCAGGTGTATGCCAATTTTACTATGATTAAGGGGGTGAGCACAAGTACTTTAGCACTGGTTACCAGTGGTAAGGTCACTAATGACAACAAAAACGAATTCAGAAAACAGGAGAGGAGAAGGCAAGAAGTTTGGGGCGACCCTTCAGAGATGACCACGTCCAACACTCAGAAATAGAATTTCCCTAATGTTGCCGACATACACATACCCAAAAGATACAGGTGCTACTCGTGCACTATTGTGCAATTCTGCAATGGTACTTAATCACTGGCAAATCGTGTCTTGGAGGAATTGTATGCACTGTCCATATATACTGCTTATATATCTGTTTTAGGACGCACATTTTATATGTTAACATATACATATTTGTTTGTGATATTAATGTAATTGTGCCACCATTATCCAAGATGGTTGCTTTACTTTACTTAACGGTATGCTTGTCCCATAAATACACAGTGAATCTCCGCTTTTTTGTAAAACAAAGTGTGGGCGTCCTGTTACGAAGAATGTATTTCCATTATCTCTCGCCGAATGCCTGATTGGCCAACACCACCATTCTTTATGGACCAGAACTGCTAATGCTTCCTCTTGAAGCAGATTTAATCGCAGTCACCAATTCAGAAAGGTTTAAGTGTTTGTACACCCATATCACCCACCATCTTTCAGTAGGCAGGTTCCCAACAAAAGAAGCACTTTCTGTAAAACCATCTGGCTAGTGGTATACAGTGCTGATTGTACAGGTACAGCCTATGGATCTATTGTAGTTGGGGGATTAACGTAAATCTTAAACTCCTCAGTCAAGAATGCAAACAGTGCATTGTCTAAACCATAAACTCCTTTGACAAAAATGTAGAAAGCTAGTTGCCCGTTTACAAGAGCCAATCAGTTAAGGCCGATGAGAAAGAGAGAATAAGAGGAAGATGCTGGCAATAATAGCCTTTTTATAGTTTTGTGGAAGCGGTCAGCTTACCTCTAATTCCCATGAATATATGAAATTTCTGCTGCACGTACAAATGCTCTGGTAGTTTGTATTCAATCGTGTTAAAATTAATCATTTTATTTCATTGTATTTCCAAATTGTTTTGGTCAATATTTGTCCATGATTTAAGTGGCATGGTAAAAATAAATTCATGACAATAGTGGTTGAGTTTAAAAGAAACTTTGCCAATTAGGCAATTTGTATTAGTAAGAAGACGAAATATTACCCTGGGCAGGGAAGCTGGGTCAGTAGACAAATTGGTCACAAGAATTTACAAAGCCACTCTGCGTCTTCCAAAGAGAGCGTCACCGGCGCAAGTAAGACTTGAGTACAACATTACAAAACAGCACTGGGCCAGAGGCAGCTGCTTCCTCAACTTCTGTCACAGGCTCCGATCGGCACCACCGGACTCTATGCATGGCTTAATCTGGTACAAAATGAGCGCTCAGACCTGAGATCGTCATACAGACAACATCTTGATGATAAACTGATGGAATTCTCACTGTCCGAGGTCTGGAGCAAACACCTCTCCCACCAGATCTTTAAGAAATTAACATCACTCCCGGCCAAACAAATGTCAAAACTTGAGGACCTGACAGCCTTATGCAAGCGTGGTCAGTTATAAACTCATACTCTTGCACCAAGCAGCAGTATGATATTACCTGTACTTACCCCACATGGATTAAAGCACAGCTCTTGGCTTTAAGACTGGGCGAGTGGAATTTCCATGCTCACCTTTCGTCCTGGCGTTGCTCAGCTACACACGACACAAGCTGCCGCTTGTGCGGACAAGAAAAAGAAACTTGAATCCATATTTTAAGTATCTATTCCCAATTGCCGCAGCCAAGGAGAACTTTTCTCCGTGCCTTCTCTGTTCAGCTAGGAGTGAGCACCTGCTGGCAGGCAGCCATTGCCAGCCTGAATCCATCAAATCCACTACTAAACACCAAAACTGTTCAATTTCTTCGGATGTCTGTGACTAAACTGGGCCTTGTCAACCGCACCAGTGCAGCGGCAGCACACTCTTAAATGCTGCAATTACTGCTCCTTGCGTTTACCACCTCTTGTTGTATACAAGGGGCTGGCAGAACTTGCCACAACAACGTCATGACCAGCATGCTGAGCTAGAGACTAATCGGACAGCTGCGTGCGCATCACTGCCCACATGGGGAGGGTTCAGCTACATTTTTAGGGTTTCTTGCACACCTCACTTTTGCATTTATACTGCTGCCCATAATAGTTTTATAATGACCAAATAGGCTGCTCGACTTTCTGTGGCTGGCCGTCGCCCCACGCTTGTAGAATATTTTTTACGACTCTGCACTGATCTGCTCCAAAAAAAAGTACTGTCTGGACCACAATAGTCTAGCCTTCGAACAAGAGAGTATCATTACCTATTCCCATTTAGCTGACTGTTGACCTGCTGCTTTGTTCTGCGCACTTTGCACACTGTTTGTAAAATCGTTGCCTAAAAGCTGGATTAATTCTTTGCACTGCCTGCTGTTTTCAACCACTTTTAACGTAGATTAGCTGAACCCTTGTGTCAACCTTTTCCGACCTGCTATACATCGGGTCAGCGTTCTGTGTCTCATGCTTACTGCCCTAACCCTATGGACAAAGCTTCACTTTGCTATGTGCTCTGTTTGATTTCTACTTATTAGAAAACTAAGACCTATCTGAATTTTCTCTGCCGGTACTTCGCGATGCTTTTACCATATGGTTTTATTTTTCATGTCACATATTTGTATGCTTTTTACTGTTGGAAAAGGTTTTTGTTAACCATACAATAAAATTGACAAAATGTAAAAGATGGAGGGCATTGAAATGGTGGTGTATTCAAGAAAGTTGTATGCTGAAGCTTCAAGAGCCAATATTAAGTAAAGATACAAAAGCTAGAGACGCTCTAAAGAAAGGTAAAGTAATGGGAAGTTGTTTCCTAGTTTGGAAGTACCTGCTATGTTACATTCGTCTGAAAGGAAGCTAAAATCTAGTGTCAAATATATAGGAAAAATCGACCAGAACTAAACAAAAATAAGAGCAAAGTCTCAATTCTAAAAATAAAAGGTATGAATGACTGTGCTTGGGCAAAGCTAGTGTAGTTCTACTGACTTAACTCACAAGCAAATCTATTTCACAGTCCGCAAAGACTGTATGCTTTGCACTTCAAACGCAGGAACAGGGTACAAAGGGCACTTGCCTGTACAAAGCCTACACAGCGCAAAGTGGCAGGCCTTTTAGGGCTTCAAAACTTGTAGTATCAAAATTGTGAGCCTTAAAACAAAGGGACAGTAAAAGCAACGGGGATACGTGTTGTGAGGTGAGCCTGGGGCAAGGCCTATATGTGCATGGGGCACCAAATGAGGGACACACATGCTTTGGTAGCAGATCAGGAGATGAACCACGTGTGGTTCCTCCCCTTTTATTTAGCCCCGCGGGCCACACCTGGCCCGCAGATGACATACAACATATATCCAGTTCCAGCACCGGATAACAGGACCGCTGATCTGTTACATCCCTACCCAACTTGGTCTTAACAACAGTCCAACCTGATTAACACGCAAAGTTCTGAAGCCGTCGGCTAGGCTGAGGGTTTGGCCTGAGACTGTAGCGGTGGGGTTGGCTTCGGATAGGTGGTTCACTCCGCTGAGGTGTGGTTTGTGGGGTCTTGGGAGAGTCCATGAGGCCCCTCTGGATCTGGGTCTATAGGGCGTCGTAGGCCGGGCTGCGACTGCTCCTGTCGGGTTCCTGAAGGTCTCTGTGGTCCTGCTCAGAGCCAGATGGTGGAATTTCCTTGAACCACGAGACATTACGTGATACTTTATCTGTCCCTTTCTGGGCAGTCACCATTGTGCCGCTGTTGGCAGTAACTGTCCAAGTGCCTGGTTCGTGTGTGGTTCTGAACTTGTCACCGGGTTGACGGTCCTTGAGGATTTCTGTGCTCCCGGCAGTATTGACCTCGGGGTGGCATGACGTCGCACGCTGGCTTGTTCGTTCCGCCGCTCCCGGCGTGCTTGGGTGCCTTGGATGTCATGAGGCAGACACGTCCATCCCGGACAGATGGTCATCAGATCCCTCCGTGGCTCATTGAACATCAGCGCCCATAGAGTCTGTAGTGTTGTGCAGTGAGGGATGCGCCGGTATTCTCCGAGGAATTTGTTCAGACGTTGTTCCGGGTCGGCCTGTTCAACTAGGGCGATGTGCAGCCTTTTGTTCAGCGTGCGCATGAACCTCTCAACGTCGCCATTGGCCTGCAGCCTCTGTGGGGTGATTCGGTGGTGGTGGATTCCTCGTTGGCTAAGAAATTCGGCGAACTCAGCTCCATGGAACGGGGGCCCATTGTCGCTTCGGATCCCGGCTGGGAATCCTAAGGTGGCAAATACTTTCTCGAGAACGGGCGACACGTGGGTGAAGGCTGTTGAGGGAATTATTTCTACTATCGGGTACTTGGAATACGCATCCACCAAAACTAGCGTGATCTTCCCTCCGGGCAAACTTCCGAAATCCATACTTAGTTTGGACCATGGATTGGTGCAGTGTTCTTCTGTTATTACTGGAGCCGGGCGTTCTGGCAGGCATGGCATCTGCACACTAAGTCCTCCACCATTGTCTCTAGCTCTGGAAACCATACTTTTTCTCTCATTCTGGACTTCATCTTGGTGGTGCCCTGGTCTCCGCTGTGGGCTAGTTGTGTGACTTGCTGCCTTAGTGTCTATGGGATCACGAGGCGAGAACCTCTTAATAGGATTCCGTAGCGCTCAGCTCATTTTGCATTCTCTACATCTTGGTTAGCTCCTCCTTGTCCTCCGAAGTCCAGGCGTTTGCATGCAGGAGGAAATCCCTCCACGTTCCGTCCTGGACGGCCTGAATCGTTCTAGCATAGACTGGGTCAAGCTCGGCCGCCCTCTTGATGTCGTCGAAAGTCATCGTCTGGGGACATGCTGCCATCTAGATCATCCAGATGAGTTGTTCTGAGCCCTCGGGAAGTTCAGACCCTTCTGCTTGTGTGGGGTGTCAAGATAAGAAGTCCGCGAGGTTCTTGGCCCTGGGCGGTAGACCACCTCCATTTGGTAGTGTTGCAGCTGGATGGCCCACCTTTCGATCCGCGGTGGTGGGTGAGGAGCTGAACCTTTGAAAAGTGGGACCTGTGGCTTATGGTCGGTCACACCCGTGTAGGGTTGAACGCTGAGGTATAAGTGGAAGTGGTTGCGCTTCGCGCTCGATCTGGGCGTACCTGGCTTCAGTTGGAGTCAGCGACTTGCTGGCGAACGTGCGGGCAGCCCATCGCCCAGGCTTCTGTTCTTGGGTTAGTACTGCTCCAAGCCCCACAGGTCTGGCATCCACCAGTAATTCAGTGCATCTATCAGGGTTGAAATACGCCAGCGTTGCCTCACTGAGGAGGGCGTCCTTGATGCTCTAGAATGCCCCTTCTTCACATTGGTCCTAGGTCCATTTGGCTTCCGCTTTCGTGAGGGCCAGGGTTGCGAGGTCTGGGATGAATCTCCCGCTTTAGGTGGCTATGCTGAGGAAGCTCCTTACTTCTGAGGGTGTGCTGGGGGCAGTCGCGCTTCGGATTGCTTGTCACTTGCGGGATCCACTTGAATGCCTTCCTGGTTGAATATGTATCTGAAGTATTCCAATGAGAGTTGGATGAACGAGCACTTGTCCCGGTGCAGCATCACCCCGTGTTCACTGAGGCACCGTAGGGTGTCTTTCAGCTGCTTGTGGTGGTCAGCTGCAGTGGCAGAGTGGATTAATATGTCATTGCTGACATTTAGGACACCGGGTAGGCCGGAGAGCATCTCTCGTATGGTGTTCTGGAAGACTTCGGCAGCTGACAATATTCCGAAGTTCAGACGCTTGTACCGCCGCAGCCCCAGGTGCCTACTGAATGTCGTGATGTACCTGCTCTCCTCCGCCAGGGGTAGTTGGTGATACCCGGCATTGAGGTCCAATTTGGAGAACCACCTAGATCTGTTGACACCTGCGATTATGTCATCCATGGTCGGTATGATGTGTCGCTCGCGCTTGATGGCGCGGTCGGGTAGCCTCATATCGATGCATAGCCGTATTGTTCCCAGCTGTTTGGGCTTCTCTGCAATCACCATCGGGGACACCCCTGGTGTCGGGACCAAGACTTTTTCGATCACTCCTTGTCGTTCCGGCTTTTCGAGCTCCTTCTCAACTAGGAGTCTGAGGTGGAACGGGACGCATTGGTGTCTTAGCGCCACTGGGGTGACTGCTTTGTCGATGTGCAGCTTGATAGGTGCGCACTTGAGGTGGCCTAGCCCCTGGAATAGCTTGGGAAATTGGTCCAGGATGTCATCAACTTGGACGCTCCTGGCGAAGGACACCAGTCCTAGGTCCTCGGTGGTGTGGCTGCCGATAAGGGTGTCTGCGTTGCGGTCTATGACGTGGATCGTCATCATGACTTCCTGTCCCTCTGATCTCACTGGCACTGAAATTCTCCCTTTTAGGGGTAGTGGGGAGCGGCTTCCATAGGCGAAGATTTTGATCCGGGATGGTGTGAGAGGCTGTTTGTGCTGGAGGCAGTGGTACTGCTGGATGCCCATTACATTGACCGATGCTCCTGTGTCGAAGATGGCCTTGACTTCGAATATGACTATCTTGACAACACACTTTGGTTGTGGCCTCCTGCGGCGTTTTAGTTCTCGCGTGAAGGAGATGAGGAAGGTCTCTTCCTCGCCTTCGTCGGGGGCCGAGTCTTCAAGTCTCTGGTAAGTTCGACTGGCTCCTTTCGGTTCTTCTCGTTGCACTATGTTCGTGATGGACATGTTAACGCACCGCTCTGGATAGCGGCCTCTGGCTTCTGGTGTCCTTTCCCCGGGTTTTCTTCCTGCAAACCACGGCAAACTGGTTGGGAATCCTGCAGTTGGCACAGGTCCGGCCTTGCACTGGGCACTCATCAGCTGGGTGTTCGTCACGCCCACAGTAGCCGCACTTCGTCTTGGTCGTTTGGGGCTTTTGTTTTCTGTATGCGTCACTCCTCGTCCTTGTGCGGAGTGCGTCGGCCTGTTCCGTCTTGATGTTTGATGGTCTCTCTTGGGCTCTTGTAAGGGCTTGGTCCATTTCGCTGGCCCGTGCTGCTGACAGGTCATGGGTTTGTGCCAGGATTAGGATGTTTTCTAAATTTATCTCGGACTGGCGTAGAATGAGGCCTCAGAGTACTTTGTTGCGGCATCCTTGGATGATCTGCGCCCTGATCTCCTTCGGCTGGTCATCTGCTGTACAGGTACAGGCCAGCTCACGCAGGCAGGCGTAGAACACATCAATGGACTCACCTTCGCGTTGTCGCGCCTGCCGCAGTTTGAATCTTTCGAAGTCCAGATTGAGCTGTGGGTCAAAGTGAGCATCGAGTGCTTTTACTGCGGTGTCGTAATACATGGCAATGCCCGTATTGGGTAGATGCTTAAACAGTTTAAAGATTTAATCCCCGGCGTAGTGAAGGAGTAAAGACCTCTTGACGGCTCCGTCAGTCTCTCTCATGGCGACAAAGTAGTTGTCTAGTCTTTCGATCCAGATTTTCCAATGTGGAAACACTGTTGCTGGATCTTTTAGCTCACTGGATGGCGGCAGTACCCCTGTGAGAGAATGCTGTACTGGGACCCTCTGCTGGGGCTGGGCTTGGTCTTCGTCAGCCATGTGGCGTCATCTGTGGCTGCTTCCCTACTTTTGTCCCTCTCTTTTTTTCTTTCTCTCCTTTCTCACTTTTCCTCTTGACTGTTAGTTCTTTCTTGGATGGCTAGTTCTTACTCTCTTTTTTTTTCTCTTCTACCTTCTTTACTTGTGCCCACTTTCTGCTACAATGTCTTGCTGTCTTCCCCTCTTTTATTTTTGATATTTTTTTCTGTCTCTCCTCTTGCTTGTATTTGGCAGAGGTCTGGCTGCCACAGCAGGGGCAGCCGTCCAGGTGCTGCCGTCAGGGAGCAGCACGACCGTGCGTGCTCTGGCGAAGCTCTCTGTGCGGGCAGGGCTGGCAGGAGGGGATTTCCCCCACACTCATATGCGGCCCTGCAGAGTCCTGCGCAGCGGCTCGCTGAGCGGGTTGGGTGCAACTCACTGCTTCCTCGACACGGGATCCACTTCTCCGTCTCGGCTGGGGGGCACTGCCTCGAAGCGAGATGCCGCCTCCCGGTTGCGCGCGTCGCAGCAGGGCACAGTCACACTCCGCGGTGGCAGTGTTGTGAGGTAAGCCTGGGGCAAGGCCTATATGTGCATGGGGCACCAAATGAGGGACACACACGCTTTAGTTGCAGATCGGGAGATGAACCACATGCGGATCCTCCCCTTTTATTTAATCCCACGGGCCATGCCTGGCCCGCGGACGACGTGCAACATATATCCGGTTCCAGCACCGGATAACAGGACCACTGACCTGTTACAATACGATAAATACCGAGCCCTCCCTCCTGTGATGTGCTATGTAAAGTTAGCACAATACTGCAACAAGACCAGTAGGTATATCTGCCCTCCACCCCATATGTTAAGATGGAGGGGAAATAATGTTGAGGAATACTAAAAGTTAAGACCGAGGGATTGATTCCCAAAAGCATTTATGATTACAGGAAGTAGTAATACAGGAGAACTCTTTCAAGTCCTCTTACATGCCTTTGTGAATCGTCCTCGAAACGTCCACTGCCTATTAGTAAAAGTGCAAAGAGGGCACAGTCCTTTGTCTTTATACTGAATATGAATATGCCCTAAATATTCACATTTTAGATGCTTTGGGGCTAATTCACAAAGGCATGTAAAAGAGTACTACAGGAGTACATGTTTACATTATCCAAAACGTTTTTGTGAATAGGCGTTAGGGTTTTCTTGTTGCATGTAGATTTTTGCGTTCTTGTACGCTTCTGTGCGCACAGAGGGATTGTGCCAAAACCCACCTCATATATGTTGATGAGGCATGCCTTGTACAGAGAGCCATCGATATGCCCTTTTTGCAGCCTCTGCTTCATGTATCTCAAGATGCGCAAAGCAGGAGGCTTGTCACTGTGGAAGGTCTCTGAAGTGGTGTTGTAAGGGTGCTAAGGGCTCCAGGGCAAGCAAGGAAAAATTACCAAATGACTGCTGATTGGGTTGTAAAATGCATCAATAATCGTGCTTCATATGTACCCCAGGGTTCCAGTACCACTGAACACCTGGGTTTGTGTTTCTCTTCTACATGACCAATGTGTACAAGTAATTCATGATGTTATTATACAAGCAGGGGCATACTGAACTGTTGTCACCAAGAAGAATTCCTAATAATGGTTTATCTGTGCTGTTGAATGGCTCAACTGACTATATCTAAACAGAACATATTTTAGAAAATATAACTTGGCTATCAACTCTTTCTGGTGGCAATCTATCCACTTGTCCATAACGTTTAGTGATGTTAAATTTCGTATGCTCACCATTTCTGTTCGCCAATCCGGCTCTCAGAATGTAAGGGGATGCTCTAATTAAATATATTCTTTGTTCCCTTAAAGACTGCTATATGTGAAGTTTAGTTTCTTATTTAGGACAATTGTCCTTTTTAAATTTCCATATTTAATAGTTCATTCTGCAATTGTAAACTGTCCATTAAAAAGGACCACTGAACTTCGGAAGTTATGGTTAGCTCTGCAGCCCATAACTTGCATAACCGCTTTGCACACCGTAACTCGCACACAAACGCAAGGCTCATGAACTTGCAATATTCATACCAATAAGTAACAACACCTAAAAGCACTACGTGATTAAATAACCACACATACTCAAAACAACGAATACTACCATAGGAAGGGAATACTCTTCAAAGGATCTTGAACTATTGGTTCAAGAACTGATGTTGGCCTGAAAAATAAAAAAATTGATCAAAGGCAGCTATTTTTTCCAGCAACATTTTGGTTCTTGAATTGGTTTAGAATTTGAGAACTGTTGCGTATCACAGATTGAATGTTTTGCTATTGCAGCCATTTCATAAGTGCTGGAAAATTGGGCACACCCCCCTCCCGCTTAAGAAAGGAAGTTGAGGGACATCCCAAAATGATGTTTGCCAGAAAAAGCTTAAATAGCCTGGGGAGGTTTGGGTTGCATGAAATGCTTCTCAAATCATTTACAAACCATTCTAGAATTTGGAAAAAGCGAAGAATAAATACAAATTGTCAAAAAAATAACTACCAAAAAGGTGTTTGTGTTCAAGGTAACGGGCGCTACTCTTTGTTTGCCAGAAAAAGCTTAAATAGCCTGGGGATGTTTGAGTTGCATGAAGTGGTTCTCAAATCATTTACAAACCATTCTAGAATTTGAAAAAAGCGAAGAATAAATACAAATTGACAAAAAAAATAACTACCCAAAAGGTGCTTGTGTTCAAGGAAACGGGCGCTACTCTTTGTGTCCAGTGGGCAATTAGCAGTGGGCTTGGTGGCATAGGGAGACACTGGAGGTCGATACTCAAAATCATTTTAATCAGAGTATTTTGGTGCTGTGGGTTCCATTAGGATGTTGATTGCCACAGCAGAGTTCCAGAAGCGAAAAAACATGAGATTTTCACAAGTAGAATCCAGATACCTACAGTGACTGGTCACAGAATGTGGCCAAAGGCTATGCATTGAAGTCAGACCCTTAGGTGTACCGTTGAACACTGGGCATGAAAAGGTTTAGGGGGCAGGATGATTTGGTACAGAGCTGAGAACACGACTGATGCCCTGAGCCTTATTGATAAGGCTTTTGCCCATACCGTCCTCCAAGCACCCAGGTCATTATGGTTGTTTTAGTGATTTTATCACCAATGTAATTTGTAATGTAATCTATTATATAATGCGTGGGGTCATGAGCAGTGCATTGGAGTTCTATAGTTGATTTGCTCAGCATAACTGGAGATTTTCAGTAGTTTTTAAGTTTTGTATTGTAACCTTAATATCCCTTCAACTAAAGGAGGTTAAGTTAAAAAACTAAAAACTATGTACACTATGTCTAAGAAAATATTTATAATGAGCAGCGAGCAAGAGAAAATGAAAGTATGCTTATCTATATATTAGATATTTATACTAAACAGTAAAAGCAAAACTTAAACAGAGGAATGAGACGGAAAAATTGGCAATTGAATGAAAGTAGAAAGTGTAGTAGGATAGGGTTGGCAGAGCAGCTTGTAATAACACACCAACAAATGATAAAAAAAATAATAGCCTCATCAAACATATAATCTATCAAATTAATCCACATTGTTTCAAATTTCCTCTATGAAAAAACTGATTTTCTGGAGACACCGGTTTGCAGCCATTTTGTATTCAATCATCCACACTTGGTTTGCTTCCAGATTTTCATAACTGCGGGATCACCCTCAAAGCTCTGAGGAAAATATGTCTACTCACCCCAGCTGAGGATCAGCAGAGATTTATCATAGTGCAGCAGAATCAACATAGGCAAATTCTGTAGGTGTAAGCCATGTGTCATGTTATTTTCAGATTACATTTCCCCAGATGTTTTGTAGTGGTTTACATGCCCAGAACATGTGTTAGCTTCTGGCCTTTTAGTTATTGTACGTACGTTTGGTGTCATAAAAAAAAAACAGAAATGCATCTCTCTTGGGTTACATTACTTGCAAAGAACAATTTCTGTTTGGTCTAAGTCAGACCAGAGTCAGAGACTATCAGGAACATTTCTGCGAACTTGATCTAATTTCTTGTCCTTTACAAGCACACCAAGTTCTTCAGCCCATATATTATTAATTGATGTTTTTTATGTTTATTAGTTAGGGGGGGTTTCCTCAGAGTTTTAGAAAAAGGTAGAGGAGTTCCAATCTGAAATGAAAACTTAGAGAAGATGGATAGTTATGATTTTAACATATCTCTATCCCTGAGTTTCTTAAAATCTATTGCATTAATAAATCTGAAACATTTATGGTCGGCCACTTTATATTTATACCAACATAGCTCGAAAGAGATCAAAGTGTCATTTTGCTAAACTTGGTTTAAGGCCCTGATTACTTGTAGACCTTGTTGGAGGTGATAATTAGTTGGCAGGGTATGCCCAGACGTGGGTCCCTTGCTCACTTTGCCACTGGATTCAAGATAGCCTGGCTGATGACGGCTGTAAGCCAGAAACCGGTCCCAGGATGCTTGTTTCCGGTCCAGGGAAGACATGGCTTGGCAGTTCGGGCTGGACTGTTCCCATGAGGCACAGGGTCAGACTGATTTGCATATGGCCATGTCTGAACTGGGGTGGCGGAGTGAGCTAAAGAATGATGATGGGTTAAACCCAGATCAGTTGACTGGGGGTGAGTGATTGCAATGTTCAACACTCCGTCCATCATCACCTTTGGTTTTGCTATGTTTGCCCTAAGTTGGCAGGGTATGCCCAGACGTGGGTCCCTTGCTCACTTTGCCACTGGATTCAAGATAGCCTGGCTGATGACGGCTGTAAGCCAGAAACCGGTCCCAGGATGCTTGTTTCCGGTCCAGGGAAGAAATGGCTTGGCAGTTCGGGCTGGACTGTTCCCATGAGGCACAGGGTCAGACTGATTTGCATATGGCCATGTCTGAACTGGGGTGGCGGAGTGAGCTAAAGAATGATGATGGGTTAAACCCAGATCAGTTGACTGGGGGTGAGTGCTTGCAATGTTCAACACTCCGTCCATCATCACCTTTGGTTTTGCTATGTTCGCCCTAAGTTGGCAGGGTATGCCCAGACGTGGGTCCCTTGCTCACTTTGCCACTGGATTCAAGATAGCCTGGCTGATGACGGCTGTAAGAGAAACCGATCCCAGGATGCTTGTTTCCGGTCCAGGGAAGACATGGCTTGGCAGTTCGGGCTGGACTGTTCCCATGAGGCACAGGGTCAGACTGATTTGCATATGGCCATGTCTGAACTGGGGTGGCGGAGTGAGCTAAAGAATGATGGTGCATTAAACCCAGATCAGTTGACTGGGGGTGAGTGCTTGCAATGTTCAACACTCCGTCCATCATCCCCTTTGGTTTTGCTATGTTTGCCCTAAGTTGGCAGGGTATGCCCAGACGTGGGTCCCTTGCTCACTTTGCCACTGGATTCAAGATAGCCTGGCTGATGACGGCTGTAAGCCAGAAACCGGTCCCAGGATGCTTGTTTCCGGTCCAGGGAAGACATGGCTTGGCAGTTCGGGCTGGACTGTTCCCATGAGGCACAGGGTCAGACTGATTTGCATATGGCCATGTCTGAACTGGGGTGGCGGAGTGAGCTAAAGAATGATGATGGATTAAACCCAGATCAGTTGACTGGGGGTGAGTGCTTGCAATGTTCAACACTCCGTCCATCATCCCCTTTGGTTTTGCTATGTTCGCCCTAAGTTGGCAGGGTATGCCCAGACGTGGGTCCCTTGCTCACTTTGCCACTGGATTCAAGATAGCCTGGCTGATGACGGCTGTAAGCCAGAAACCGGTCCCAGGATGCTTGTTTCCGGTCCAGGGAAGACATGGCTTGGCAGTTCGGGCTGGACTGTTCCCATGAGGCACAGGGTCAGACTGATTTGCATATGGCCATGTCTGAACTGGGGTGGCGGAGTGAGCTAAAGAATGATGATGGATTAAACCCAGATCAGTTGACTGGGGGTGAGTGCTTGCAATGTTCAACACTCCGTCCATCATCCCTTTGGTTTTGCTATGTTTGCCCTAAGTTGGCAGGGTATGCCCAGACGTGGGTCCCTTGCTCACTTTGCCACTGGATTCAAGATAGCCTGCCTGATGACGGCTGTAAGCCAGAAACCGGTCCCAGGATGCTTGTTTCCGGTCCAGGGAAGACATGGCTTGGCAGTTCGGGCTGGACTGTTCCCATGAGGCACAGGGTCAGACTGATTTGCATATGGCCATGTCTGAACTGGGGTGGCGAGTGAGCTAAAGAATGATGATGGATTAAACCCAGATCAGTTGACTGGGGGTGAGTGCTTGCAATGTTCAACACTCCGTCCATCATCCCCTTTGGTTTTGCTATGTTCGCCCCTAAGTTGGCAGGGTATGCCCAGACGTGGGTCCCTTGCTCACTTTGCCACTGGATTCAAGATAGCCTGGCTGATGACGGCTGTAAGCCCGAAACCGGTCCCAGGATGCTTGTTTCCGGTCCAGGAAGACATGGCTTGGCAGTTCGGGCTGGACTGTTCCCATGAGGCACAGGGTCAGACTGATTTGCATATGGCCATGTCTGAACTGGGGTGGCGGAGTGAGCTAAAGAATGATGATGGATTAAACCCAGATCAGTTGACTGGGGGTGAGTGCTTGCAATGTTCAACACTCCGTCCATCATCCCCTTTGGTTTTGCTATGTTCGCCCTAAGTTGGCAGGAGTATGCCCAGACGTGGGTCCCTTGCTCACTCTGCCACTGGATTCAAGATAGCCTGGCTGATGACGGCTGTAAGCCAGAAACCGGTCCCAGGATCCTTGTTTCCGGTCCAGGGAAGACATGGCTTGGCAGTTCGGGCTGGACTGTTCCCATGAGGCACAGGGTCAGACTGATTTGCATATGGCCATGTCTGAACTGGGGTGGCGAGTGAGCTAAAGAATGATGATGGATTAAACCCAGATCAGTTGACTGGGGGTGAGTGCTTGCAATGTTCAACACTCCGTCCATCATCCCCTTTGGTTTTGCTATGTTCGCCCTAAGTTGGCAGGGTATGCCCAGACGTGGGTCCCTTGCTCACTTTGCCACTGGATTCAAGATAGCCTGGCTGATGACGGCTGTAAGCCAGAAACCGGTCCCAGGATGCTTGTTTCCGGTCCAGGGAAGACATGGCTTGGCAGTTCGGGCTGGACTGTTCCCATGAGGCACAGGGTCAGACTGATTTGCATATGGCCATGTCTGAACTGGGGTGGCGGAGTGAGCTAAAGAATGATGATGGATTAAACCCAGATCAGTTGACTGGGGGTGAGTGCTTGCAATGTTCAACACTCCGTCCATCATCCCCTTTGGTTTTGCTATGTTCGCCCTAAGTTGGCAGGGTATGCCCAGACGTGGGTCCCTTGCTCACTTTGCCACTGGATTCAAGATAGCCTGGCTGATGACGGCTGTAAGCCAGAAACCGGTCCCAGGATGCTTGTTTCCGGTCCAGGAAGACATGGCTTGGCAGTTCGGGCTGGACTGTTCCCATGAGGCACAGGGTCAGACTGATTTGTATATGGCCATGTCTGAACTGGGGTTGCGGAGTGAGCTAAGGAATGATGATGGATTAAACCCAGATCAGTTGACTGGGGGTGAGTGCTTGCAATGTTCAACACTCCGTCCATCATCCCCTTTGGTTTTGCTATGTTCGCCCTAAGTTGGCAGGGTATACCCATACGTGGGTCCCTTGCTCACTTTGCCACTGGATTCAAGATAGCCTGGCTGATGACGGCTGTAAGCCAGAAACCGGTCCCAGGATGCTTGTTTCCGGTCCAGGGAAGACATGGCTTGGCAGTTCGGGCTGGACTGTTCCCATGAGGCACAGGGTCAGACTGATTTGCATATGGCCATGTCTGAACTGGGGTGGCGGAGTGAGCTAAAGAATGATGATGGATTAAACCCAGATCAGTTGACTGGGGGTGAGTGCTTGCAATGTTCAACACTCCGTCCATCATCACCTTTGGTTTTGCTATGTTCGCCCTAAGTTGGCAGGGTATGCCCAGACGTGGGTCCCTTGCTCACTTTGCCACTGGATTCAAGATAGCCTGGCTGATGACGGCTGTAAGCCAGAAACCGGTCCCAGGATGCTTGTTTCCGGTCCAGGGAAGACATGGCTTGGCAGTTCGGGCTGGACTGTTCCCATGAGGCACAGGGTCAGACTGATTTGCATATGGCCATGTCTGAACTGGGGTGGCGGAGTGAGCTAAAGAATGATGATGGATTAAACCCAGATCAGTTGACTGGGGGTGAGTGCTTGCAATGTTCAACACTCCGTCCATCATCCCCTTTGGTTTTGCTATGTTCGCCCTAAGTTGGCAGGGTATGCCCAGACGTGGGTCCCTTGCTCACTTTGCCACTGGATTCAAGATAGCCTGGCTGATGACGGCTGTAAGCCAGAAACCGGTCCCAGGATGCTTGTTTCCGGTCCAGGGAAGACATGGCTTGGCAGTTCGGGCTGGACTGTTCCCATGAGGCACAGGGTCAGACTGATTTGCATATGGCCATGTCTGAACTGGGGTGGCGGAGTGAGCTAAAGAATGATGATGAATTAAACCCAGATCAGTTGACTGGGGTGAGTGCTTGCAATGTTCAACACTCCGTCCATCATCCCCTTTGGTTTTGCTATGTTCGCCCTAAGTTGGCAGGGTATGCCCAGACGTGGGTCCCTTGCTCACTTTGCCACTGGATTCAAGATAGCCTGGCTGATGACGGCTGTAAGCCAGAAACCGGTCCCAGGATGCTTGTTTCCGGTCCAGGGAAGACATGGCTTGGCAGTTCTGGCTGGACTGTTCCCATGAGGCACAGGGTCAGACTGATTTGCATATGGCCATGTCTGAACTGGGGTGGCGAGTGAGCTAAAGAATGATGATGGATGAAACCCAGATCAGTTGACTGGGGGTGAGTGCTTGCAATGTTCAACACTCCGTCCATCATCCCCTTTGGTTTTGCTATGTTCGCCCTAAGTTGGCAGGGTATGCCTAGACGTGGGTCCCTTGCTCACTTTGCCACTGGATTCAAGATAGCCTGGCTGATGACGGCTGTAAGCCAGAAACCGGTCCCAGGATGCTTGTTTCCGGTCCAGGGAAGACATGGCTTGGCAGTTCGGGCTGGACTGTTCCCATGAGGCACAGGGTCAGACTGATTTGCATATGGCCATGTCTGAACTGGGGTGGCGGAGTGAGCTAAAGAATGATGATGGATTAAACCCAGATCAGTTGACTGGGGGTGAGTGCTTGCAATGTTAAACACTCCGTCCATCATCACCTTTGGTTTTGCTATGTTCGCCCTAAGTTGGCAGGGTATGCCCAGACGTGGGTCCCTTGCTCACTTTGCCACTGGATTCAAGATAGCCTGGCTGATGACGGCTGTAAGCCAGAAACCGGTCCCAGGATACTTGTTTTCGGTCCAGGGAAGACATGGCTTGGCAGTTCGGGCTGGACTGTTCCCATGAGGCACAGGGTCAGACTGATTTGCATATGGCCATGTCTGAACTGGGGTGGCGGAGTGAGCTAAAGAATGATGATGAATTAAACCCAGATCAGTTGACTGGGGGTGAGTGCTTGCAATGTTCAACACTCCGTCCATCATCCCCTTTGGTTTTGCTATGTTCGCCCTAAGTTGGCAGGGTATGCCCAGACGTGGGTCCCTTGCTCACTTTGCCACTGGATTCAAGATAGCCTGGCTGATGACGGCTGTAAGCCAGAAACCGGTCCCAGGATGCTTGTTTCCGGTCCAGGAAAGACATGGCTTGGCAGTTCGGGCTGGACTGTTCCCATGAGGCACAGGGTCAGACTGATTTGCATATGGCCATGTCTGAACTGGGGTGGCGGAGTGAGCTAAAGAATGATGATGGATTAAACCCAGATCAGTTGACTGGGGGAGTGCTTGCAATGTTCAACACTCCGTCCATCATCCCCTTTGGTTTTGCTATGTTCGCCCTAAGTTGGCAGGGTATGCCCAGGCGTGGGTCCCTTGCTCACTTTGCCACTGGATTCAAGATAGCCTGGCTGATGACGGCTGTAAGCCAGAAACCGGTCCCAGGATGCTTGTTTCCGGTCCAGGGAAGACATGGCTTGGCAGTTCGGGCTGGACTGTTCCCATGAGGCACAGGGTCAGACTGATTTGCATATGGTCATGTCTGAACTGGGGTGGCGGAATGAGCTAAAGAATGATGATGGATTAAACCCAGATCAGTTGACTGGGGGTGAGTGCTTGCAATGTTCAACACTCCGGCCATCATCCCCTTTGGTTTTGCTATGTTCGCCCTAAGTTGGCAGGGTATGCCCAGACGTGGGTCCCTTGCTCACTTTGCCACTGGATTCAAGATAGCCTGGCTGATGACGGCTGTAAGCCAGAAACCGGTCCCAGGATGCTTGTTTCCGGTCCAGGGAAGACATGGCTTGGCAGTTCGGGCTGGACTGTTCCCATGAGGCACAGGGTCAGACTGATTTGCATATGGCCATGTCTGAACTGGGGTGGCGGAGTGAGCTAAAGAATGATGATGGATTAAACCCAGATCAGTTGACTGGGGGTGAGTGCTTGCAATGTTCAACACTCCGTCCATCATCATCTTTGGTTTTCCGGTGATAATTATTACATCAGATAAAAATCTAATATCGAAGTGTTTTACTTTATCACATGGAAAAATTATCATACATTCCAAGTTTTTGGGGAATAGCATAGATTTTGGTGCTTGCCACAAGTCCTGCTAAATATCGGTCCATTTTCTCTTGTTAAATTCTGGCATCTGTACGGAAGAGACCTTATATGATTTCATGCCATGGAAAAATTATCATGTATTCTGAGTTTTTGGGGAATAGCATAGATTTTGGTGCTTACCACATGTCCTGCTAAATATCGGTTCATTTTCTCTTGTTAAATTCTGGCATCTGTACGAAAGAGACCTTATCTGATTTCATGCTTCCCTTCCCCTTTATTCTTTGCCCTAGACACTTCCCTCTGTGAGAAGAAATCTCGGACCGACCAACGGCCGCCTCTTAGGAATAAGGTTTTCTATGCTGTGGCCTCTGAACATTTTCACCAGCTTTTACATCTTACAATGGGAACTCAGATCTAATGTACATTCCGTTGCACAAGGCGATTGAGAGATCATGCTTTCTCTTAAGACCAAATTATGCCATGACGGTCTGACATCAAAGGACCACAGCGTGGATTTCTTCATAGCTTTCCACTATTGTATACAGATGTATACCATTCAACTGGAAACAAAATTTGATTGGGCCAAGAAAATGCTGGAGTTCAAACAACTAATATGAGAAGGCATTCAGTGGTTGGCATCACTTAGGCCCTCTTTTAGATTTAGTTGAATCACACTGAATTACAGTTTCAGGTTTTACATGTGTACAACAGTTCATAGGTTTACAAATGTGTCCTATCCAGTTTAGTGTAGCATTTAGTGCCTGCTTTGTGCATTTGTCAAAATTGCAGAATACCATTTTTCAGATTTTTTTCCCTTTACTGAGGTTTTCAACAACTGTTATCTTTTGAAAGTTATAAATTCCTATGAAAACTTATTTACACAAATTTGAGTGAATTGGCTATGTTTTGGCTGAATATTGACAAAAATTACTCAAAATTATATGTGTTACATGAAATTACTTTGCTGGTATCTTCAGTGAAAATTTCACTCGAGGCTTATATTCCATGTAAAACAGTAATGCAAAATACCTGCAGGATATTGACTCTAGCAGAAAATGTCTCTTGGCTGCAGATTCTTCATTACCTGCAGGACAGCTTCTGTTCCAACCAGTCTCCCACAAATGAACATTTTAAGAAATTTCATAATGCGAAATGAGTGATTGTTCAGGGCACAAGTACTAATTTTTAGGGGTTGGAACTTCTGTTTAATCATTAGACTTTGACCTAGAGCATGAGACAGAAAACCACAAAAGTAAGAAAAAGAAATAAAAGAAAGTCATGACAAAGGTAGCAAGCAGGGATGGAAAAAGAACCTGCAAGAATGTAAAAAAAGACATAGGAAATTTAGAGTGGTGAAGGTAATAGGCATGAAGAGGAATCAAGACTAGGCAGCGTTGGTATCCTTCAACCCTGAAATATGACAATGCCGTTCAAGTAATACTTTGGACCTCTGCACTTAATGTGTTTCAAATTAAGCACCGCTAAATAATACAGAGGGGGAGAGAGGAATTTCTCAACAAGGAAAGGCAGCCTAGGCATTCTCCAAAACGTAGAGTGTATATCACAGAAAATGCAGTCTTGTTTTTTTTAATCATAGAACCACTTATGTGCATACTCTGAAACAGTCGTTCCTGACAAGATGGTGAACCCTTACCCACCTAGAGTGGCATGCTTCATCTGGTCTGACATCTGGCACTTACAGGCATCCTGATTTGACCCTACCTGCTTTGCGGGTCTCTTTTTTGGATGGTATGCTCTGTGTGATAGAAATGTCTATTAAATTAGAATTAATGTACACAGAAACCATAAGTATTAAAATTGTATGTGGCAGTAGAGTACCACTTGGGTGTGACTTTATTAATGCCTCCTCAGCCACAAGATTAAAAGATGATAGGCGAATTAACTTGTTCAACCCTGCCTGTCATGGTTGTCATCATTTTAAGAATGACGCTTTCATCAGGACTGGTTTTGAAATTCTTGCGTATAAAAGCTACAATGACCACCATGGTCTCTTGTAGAAGAGTGTCACAAATCCTCAAGCAGACAGAATAGTCTCCTCATTAAAATTCAGGAATTCTAGTTGGAATTAAAGGTGGTGGTTCTCTTATAATTACAAAAACAAAAACGGAGTATAACCAAAAGACAGCTCACTGTCTGTATGGTATTGGGACATAGGCACGAGAAGGGAAATGATCCTTTCTTAAAAGACCCCTCACTCACCAACCTAGTTGGTGACATGCTTCATCATTGGGGTCCCACCCGAATAGCCGAATGCCATCCGGGTGTGCTGCGACACCTGATTACAGTGGAGCTGGTTATTTTAGTGATGTGAAACTAAGTGACTAAGTGATTAAAAATTGGCCAGATATGACCCACTAGAAAAGCTTTATTCTGGGGCAACTGGACAATACTAAAAAGATGGTTGGGATGTCATGTAAGGTTATATTGGCCCTTAGGTATCCCGCAGTGAAAAAATGTGTATAAGAGAGTGCAATAAAAGGTCTACATGTTTCAACCTCTAGTTGGTACTACTAGGTTTTCTTCAGGACCAATGAACTTGACCCGGGAGGTATACACTCGCTAAGGTGTACCCTACCCTTGGTCAAATGTGCCTAACCATGTACTCACGGTCAGGTATCCTTTAGTTCCGTTCGAAAAAAAGGGAAAAATATCTGAAAAGACAAACACATAATCACAAACAAACAAATAAATATATACAAGGTTCCGTCATGTGCTTGTTCAAAGAATAAGTGCTCTTGTGTTTCCCAATACTCGTTGCATGTAGCATCTGGGTAGAACATGACTCCAAATGTGCCTCGTGGCAGAGCGTGATTCCAAGTATGCCTCGTGGCATAGGGAACAGTGAGCTATGGTGAGCATTCATTCAATTCAGTGACATAACTCGTCACTAGAACATTTCTAATCTTACCCACACATTATGATTGTACAGGTGGGTGTTTTTAGTGCACTTCATGTGATTTAAAAGTGCATATGAATGAAAGTCTTTATTGTTTCAGTTAATAAAAACCATACAATATCGAAAATTCTTATACCCTCTATCTATTAAAAACTTTTGTTTTTTTAAAATTTTTATACCAAACGATTTCATAAAAGATTGTTAAAAGGGGATTTCATAAGAAAATATACAGTGTTACTGACTTACTAAATAAACACTAGACATAGAATCCTTTTAAAACCTATCTAAGAACCCTACCTAACATATTAAAACCAAAATAAAAGTGCATATGCATCGATGCTAACTTTCATCCCATGCAAATATTAATGAATTACAAGGATTTATATTAAACACCACATACAGCATACATTCGTAGTGGGTTTTAACGCTCTTTCTGAAAATATACGAGGGCGTGATTAAATTGCATTTATGCAAAATTCGTTAGCGTGTTGATATTTGGGATATCTGGGTTTGTGGAGATTGAGAACGGGGCTTACTTAAAGCGCGACCTTCGCGTGCCTCATGGGAGTCGGGTTCGTGGCGAATAACTCTATGCACGATCTGGGCAAAAAGAAGAAGTTAGTAAAGTCCCGAAGGACATGGGGAGCGAATGCACCTGACTCGTGCCCTTTCTTCTTCCTCTCCCCCTTCTGCCCCTCCTCCAGCACTGACTCCACCGGTAGTAGTAACTCTAGTCTGGGTAGCGGAAGACAGAGACAAAGAGGAAGGAACAGAGTCCAAAATAACTGGCCTATTTATAATACACAATACACATGCACCACCCGGGTTACATGGATCTTATAACCCACAACAACCATATCCGATGTATGGATGGCAACCCCCGTTCCCACAACCACTATTTCCACCAAACACCTTTAGGCCGCCTTTTTTAGGGAGGGGCAGAAGGGGGAGAGGAAGAAGAAAGGGCACGAGTCAGGTGCATTGGGAAGAGGAAGATCCGATAGGCAGCCACACAAGGAGCAAGACACAAACACCCCAGGCAGGACCGAGCAACAGTTGGGCCTAGTCACTAACCTTGCAACAAGACCATTGACAGTAACAGAAGAAAGGGTCCTAAATAAAGGACTTGGATTTGTCCCGACGACACCGTTCGATAAATTCCATCTTCATTGTGAATTAGCCAGCTTCTTCAGAAAACTTAGACTAAAATCTTTTTCGAGAAACAGGATGAGACAACATTCATAGCTGACTCTAATGAAACTGGTCTGCGTATCAAGTCCACCTTTATCCCACCACCTCATACCATACCGGTGGAGATAGCTACTTTCGAACAAGCTGTCTTTAAAGACATAGAACAATTGAATGTCAAACAACCGTTTGTCAACATGAGCAAAGAAGAGAATTGTGCCTTAAATAATCTGAAATCATGTGACACCATCGTAATAAAACCGGCGGATAAAGGGGGTGGTGTAGTAGTACAAGACAAAGAGGCTTACCAGGCGGAATGCCAAAGACTCCTATCTGACAACAGGAATTACCAACCATTATCACATGACCCTACCGAGGAGCTTAAACAAGAAATTAGATCTCTTGTGGAACAAGCTGAGACGATGGGACATATCTCCAAACAGGAAGCTAACTTCTTATGTTCCAGTGAAGAGAAAATTCCATACTTCTATACTCTCCCCAAAATGCATAAGAATAAGACCCCTCCACCAGGTAGACCTATTGTGTCTGGGATTGGGTCATTGCTCGAACCTTTGTCACGATTCTGTGATTTCTTCTTTAAACAACTGGTACAAAATACCTCTACCTATCTACAGGATACGAAAAGCCTCCTAAAATTACTTCAAGATCTTGTGGGGATGAAGATACCATCTTGGTAAGCTTTGACATCGAAAGCCTCTATACTAGCATCCCACAGGACGATACTTTGGAAGTATTAAAAATAGCCCTGAATGAAACACAATGGACGTACAGGACACCTAAGGCCTTCATCCTTGAATGTGCCAGACTGGCCTTGAAAAGGAATTACTTTGAGTTTGAGGGAGCCCTCTACCTCCAGACAGGGGGTACCTCAATGGGGAGTACATTCGCTCCAAGTGTAGCGGGACTTTATGTTTTCAATTTTGAGAAAAAATTCATACTCAACAATCATAATCCCTTTCACATGAACATTGTCTTCTGGAGAAGGTATATCGACGATGTCCTTGCCATTTGGCAAGGACCAGTCAAGACTTTAAGGGATTTTATCTTATGGATCAACACCTGTGATCAAAATCTTAGGTTCACCCATTCCATGGATCCCAAAACTATGATATTCTTGGATGTAGTCATCACCAAAGAGAATGGCCATCTGGAGACAAAAACCCATCACAAACCAAGTGCTAAGAACAACCTACTCAGGTTCGACAGTTTCCATCCTAGACCACTAAGGGAGAATTTGCCTTATGGGCAATACCTAAGATTACGTCGTAACTGTAGTAAAATTAATGACTATCGGAGCCAGGCAAAAGATCTGACCGTAAAACTATCTGATAGAGGCTACCCGGGGAACATCCTCAATAAATGTCAAAAGAGAGCACGCAATCAACCTAGGGAAGCCCTCCTTGAAGAGAAAACGCAGAGGGATGGAGCGATTCCTCTCACGTGTGTTATTACATACAGTACAGCCTCCAACTATATGACCAGATCTATTAACAAACACTGGTCAATTATCAATACGGGCAATCTCCATTGGGAAAAACCAGTATTCTCTTTCAAGAAGGCGAGGAGCCTAAAGGACTCCCTGGTGAATACGCGGCCAAAAGAATCTAGACCAGAAAGACCTCACACTGTACTGAACGCATGGGGTCTACCGAATGTTGTAGGACACTTTCAGTGTGGTAACTGCAGTGTCTGTCACCTGACGAGTAACACCAAAACGCTATCACTGGAAAAAGGAAAAATATGGACTCAATGAGCCCATACGAATTGTAACAGCACCAATGTGGTATACCTGATAAAGTGCCCCTGTAATCTACAATATGTGGGCATGACATGCAGAAAAATCAAACAGAAAATATGCGAACACCGAAGCACAATTAGGTGCAAAAGACTCACAACAAAACTTACTAAACACTTTATTTTAAAAAATTACACACCGAATGATATGAAATGGACTATAATTGAACAGATTACAATGGGTCCAAATGTGCAACAAAGACTATTTGAAAAGGAACAACGGTGGATCTACAGGCTTTCCACCCATAAGGAGGGATTGAACGAAAATATTCCATGGAATTCAGTTCTATCTAAGTGACCTGTTATTGATCTTTCATTTTTCACTACTGTTTAATGCACCTGTATTATGCGGCGCACTAACACACACGTGACTCCATCCTTTTATATCTGCGTGCTTCTTCATATACATATATATTTATAATTTATATGTTATGCGCGATTAACTGGAGTGGCCAGCAATAACTTTAATGTGCCAGAGGTAATGCCATGTTGTCACCCCTAATCGGCACCTTTGGCCGCTTATTGACATTTTATTCCTTTAACACACAGCGCGCTTATATACACCGGCAATACTTGGCATGTCAGAATTTGACCTCTGCCCCACCTATTGCCAGCGCGCGTATACATACTTGATTGATTCTTTCTTTCTTTTCGTATAATTTGTTTATATAAACATGCGCGACTTTCTGGAGATGCCGGCAAATAAAACTTTATTGTCCCACAAACCGACATCTAGTCTGTGAACACTCTCACCGACGTGCTGACGCCGGTCACGTGACTACTTAGCCACGCCCTCTGATCACGCACCCGGAAGAGCCTGCACTTAACCGGCGAGGCTGCTCCGAGGCGGTGATCCTGCAGGGAGTGGCGACGGGTCCATATGGGTAGGCGCAGCAGCCGGTGAATAGCTTCACGAAGTAAGTACCCTTATGGAACAGCGGGAATCGATTCGCTCCCCATGTCCTTCGGGACTTTACTAACTTCTTCTTTTTGCCCAGATCGTGCATAGAGTTATTCGCCACGACCCCGACTCCCATGAGGCACGCGAAGGTCGCGCTTTAAGTAAGCCCCGTTCTCAATATCCACAAACCCAGATATCCCAAATATCAACCCGCTTACGAATTTTGCATAAATGCAATTTAATCATGCCCTCGTATATTTCAGAAAGAGCGTTAAAACCCACTACGAATGTATGCTGTATGTGGTGTTTAATATACATCCTTGTAATTCATTGATATTTGCATGGGATGAAAGTTCGCATCGATGCATATGCACTTTTAAATCACATGAAGTGCACTAAAAACACCCACCTGTACAATCATAATGTGTGGGTAAGATTAGAAATGTTCTAGTGAAGAGTTATGTCACTGAATTGAATGAATGCTCACCATAGCTCACTGTTCCCTTTGCCACGAGGCATACTTGGAATCACGCTCTGCCACGAGGCACATTTGGAGTCATGTTCTACCCAGATGCTACATGCAACGAGTATTGGGAAACACAAGAGCACTTATTCTTTGAACAAGCACATGACGGAACCTTGTATATATTTATTTGTTTGTTTGTGATTATGGGTTTGTCTTTTCAGATATTTTTCCCTTTTTTTCGAACGGAACTAATGGATACCTGACCGTGAGTACATGGTTAGGCACATTTGACCAAGGGTAGGGTACACCTTAGCGAGTGTATACCTCCCGGGTCAAGTTCATTGGTCCTGAAGAAAACCTAGTAGTACCAACTAGAGGTTGAAACATGTAGACCTTTTATTGCACTCTCTTATACACATTTTTTCACTGCGGGATACCTAAGGGCCAATATAACCTTACATGACATCCCAACCATCTTTTTAACATTGTCCAGTTGCCCCAGAATAAAGCTTTTCTAGTGGGTCATATCTGGCCAATTTTTAATCACTTAGTCACTTACTTTCACATCACTAAAATAACCAGCTCCACTGTAATCAGGTGTCGCAACACACCCGGATGGCATTCGGCTATTCGGGTGGGACCCCAATGATGAAGCATGTCACCAACTAGGTTGGTGAGTGAGGGGTCTTTTAAGAAAGGATAATTTCCCTTCTCGTGCCTATGTCCCAATACCATACAGACAGTGAGCTGTCTTTTGGTTATACTCCTTTTTTGTTTTTGTTACTTGACCCTAAGGGGATCAGGAGTATTTCCTCCTATTTTGTGAAAATCCCTTTCTCTCCTCTTTGTTTCACGTCTCTTATAATTACTTCAGGAATTTACAAGTCACATGATTTTCCAATGTAATCGTGACATTATCAAGTTCACATTTCACATTGTATGGCTATTCTTTGTTTTCAATAAAAATGTGCTACTGATGTGTTTACTAATTGCCAAAGTGCTTCTAAGCATGTTTTGAGAGTGGTATACACATGTGCTATGGAAATTGTGGTAGGCAACAAAAAAGTGTGAACTCATCTAACAGTGGCACCAAAGAAGTTGCTAGTATCAACAATTTTCATGTCTTCTCCTATTGAAAATCTACTTACATGAGCGAATGCAGCGACTTTGCTTATGGCAGTACTCTGTACAGGGGCAAGAGCGACGCTTATACATAATACGAAAAAATTGCTCATGGAAGCATAATTTTGCTCAGTGTGAGACCTTAAGGTGTGATAAAAGCTTTCCACAATAGCCAAACCCGTTCACTGAGACCACCACGTACTGTCTCATGGTGAGGTGTAGAGCAGAGTTTTTTTCTCGAACAGCTGGAGTAGTGAGTGGTGACATTATTATGCATCATTATGTGTGATGTGGCCAAGGCGTCACTATGCAGTGTGATTCCTTATCTTCCCCGAGACTGGGTGAAAATATATATGTAAGATAAGTATTGCTGTAAAATTGCACTTCGCTCACCATTAAGGTGAGAAAAATGAGGGCCAAATTGACAAAATTTCTGTTTGCAAAAAGCGGTTGTAATTTGCGACGAGAAACTTATTTTGAGAACTGGCCCACGTACTAATAGATTGGTCTGCAAAATAAGGATCCATATTTAGTTGCAATACGAGCTACCTAATTGATATTCATTCAGTAGTTTGCAAATTATGACTCAGCATGATTGCTCAGAATCGCAGGAATGGTGGCCTGCAAGGTTCATCAGACCACCATGTTTCTGATTGTTTTTAAATTGTATTTTTTGTTTAAAGCAGTATGTTTTAATTAAACAAAATGGTTCTGCTTTAAAAAAGTTCTCCTCTAAAAGTTTCCTAAGAGATGGCAGCGGTGCCCTAGAACACTACCTACTCCCCTAAAAACCTCTTCCTTCTTACAAGTGAGTTACTACCCCAAATTAGGGGTTGGCAACTGTTGATGGGTTTGCAACCAGAATTCTGGTTTCAAACCCATTGATACATCTTTTGCGATTCAGTATTTGGAACGGATGCCCAAACTCTCCAATTCTGAATAGTGAATCTGTATCCATTCGCAAACCCATTTTATGAGTCGTAAAACTTTATTGGCTCCTAAAATGGGTTTTATACATTGGCAGAAATCAAAGTGTTGACAAGGGCAAAAATGTTTTTTTATCTAACCATTAGTCACATAATAATTATGTTGTACTGTACTTATCAGATTGTATGAGAAATCCTCACACCAAAGTATGTGAGATATGTGGGAGGGCCATATATGGTCCCCGTGTATTTTCTGGGACCACCGCCTTTCTAATGACAAGAGGGGTGAGGTCCACACTCGAACCACTGGGTACGTCCCTCTTATCATTAGAAAGACGGTGGTCCCAGAAACCACACGGGTCACTGTTATCCTGGCCACTCTGAATCCTTGGTAGCTAGTATATAACCTGATGCAGAGTGACTACATATGTATTTATGTCCTGACGAATGCCCCGGAACCCCCTTTGTGGACCATATATGGGCAGAAACATGTTGAACATTGATAGGGGTATATTAGTTTAAACCCTAGTCCTCTTTTAACTCTAGCCCAGTGGCCAATTGAATAAAGTTTATATGGTCTCTTAAAGATAGTTTTACTCATCACTACTTTTTTGCATTTTTTCCACTTTTTTGCACTCTGTCCCTCACTGACCCCATCTAATTGCTCATCCTTGAAGAACACCTCAGCTGCTCCCCCCGGGGAGTTGTAGCCCACACCATGGACCTTGTAGTCTGGATGTGAGGAGAGAACCCAATGATGAAGCATGTCACCTTCGAGTGAGTGAGGGTTCTTGTCCTGGGAGTTCCATCGCACACTATTGATTACACAGGACACGACTTGGATGCATAAAACCTACTTGTCCTATTTCATTGGAAAGCCAGGCGTACATGTTGTGAGTTTCATGAAGATTAGGGATTAGTACGCTTCTGGTTGAGCCGATCCCAATAGATCCCCTGTGTGCATTTAATTTACTATGAAGCCAGCCACCATTACGGTGCAGCCCAAGCTTGGCAAGGACCCCGTACATTGCTTCTCATACCTGCCAATCTCTCTACTAAATGTTGACACCAAGATTTTTACTACTGTATTAGTGAATCGACTGGCTCCATATATGCAGGGCCTTTAGGACCCTGATCAGGCGGGGTTTTTCTCAGGGAGGGGTTGTAGTGACAACACCAAATGCCTGTGCCACCTTTTGGATAAAACCCAGAGCTCCTGGGTCCCTGAGCTTTTGTCGGTGGACGCCGAGAAAGCATTTGACACTGTACATTGGCCTTACCTGCCCTCAGTGCTCCAAAAAGTGTGCCTTGGTGAGCGGTTCAGACGCTGGGTTTGGTGTAGCTATCCAGGTCCCTGGGCGACTGTGTGGGTTAATGGTTTGACATCTTCAGCCTTTGACATTGCCCATGGCACTTGGCAAAGTTGCTCCTTGTCTCCATTACTTTTCGCCCTATATATGGAGCCCCTTGCAGAGTGTATTCCTAGAAACCCCCACAATAACGGGTATTACCATGAGAGGGAAGGACCATAAGCTTGCTCTTAACACAGATGACGTTATGATAGTTCTGACACATCCACTCAAGTCCTTGCCCTCTCTCATGAAGTAACTGGAGGCTTTTGGGAAAGCTTCCGGGTTTAAAGTCAATCTCCAGAGATCGCACTTCCTCAATTTAACAGTCCTGGCAGCTGACCAACTTACCCATAAATGCCTTTTCCTTTTCTCATGGGCCAAGCAGGGAGTAGTGTGCCTAGGTCTCCAAATCCACTCCAGACTGCAGAGAGAAATTATGGTACCCTTCTCTCGAGAGCTCGATCCGATCTACAGTCTTGGAAATGCTGCACGCTCTCATGGTTAGGGCGCCTTGCAGCTATCAAGATGACTCTGCTGCCTAAGATTCTGCAACCCCACCTCACGTTTTGAACAAATTACAAAATCTTATAGAAGATTACATCTGGGCGGGTAAGAATGCACGTATAGCCAAAAAGCAGGCATAATTATCCCCGGCGGAGGGTGGCCTCAGGGTTCCCCATCTTACACATATTTATCAAGCTGCACAGCATCGGTACATAGTATAATGGACCAGGCCCCCTCAGAGAAGCACTGGTGTTTCCTTGACCAGGCTGTCACTGGCATCCATATTTGGAAGGTGCCTTGGCTACCCAAACAGCACAGACCACCTGGGGTGTACATCACACCCATTCTTAGAGCTACAATGGGTCCTGGGACAGGGTGCAGCTTCCAAAAAAGTTGTCCCCTCGCATTTCCCCACAAACACCGATCATGGGAAACCCAGATTTTCCTCCAGCTACATACAATGGCAGCAGGCCAACAGCAAAAAAATAGGTGACTTTTTTGATCATGCAGGGCCGTTAGGCTTTCACCAGATCTAACACCATTATGATATCCCATCCACTGCTAACTGACAGTACCTGGCTATCTGCCACTGGGTCACTCAACCCTCCATCCGCCCCCACGCTACCCGCCCCTTATTACCGTTTGAGAAATGGCTTCTTACTATAAATACAAATAAGCACATCCTCCCTGACATCTATACCTTTCTCACTGCTTCGCAGCCGCCCATCAAATCCACGGCACAGCTGCACTGGGAGACAGAGCGTGAGCACTCCTTTACCTCTAAAGAATGGTCAGAAATTCAAAAGCGGGCCCATTTCTCTGCGTCTAGTGCCTCAGGCAAGGAAACACTCCTTAAAATAGTTCATTATTGGCACTATATTCCTGCACGAGGAACGGGTCGTGCACTGCTGGAAGGGTTGCAGACAAGAGGGGACATTGACCCATCTTCTATGGCAGTGACCAAAGCTCCAGCAATACTGGTCTGAAGTCCTTGCCTCAATTGACCGAATGTACGGCACTGAACTCCCCAGATTCCAGAGTTTTAATCTGCTGGGTCTCCCGAATGCCCGGACCTATCCCCTGAAATCCTCGCAGGGGCGAGTCATCACTTTGGCCCTATGTGCTGCTAAATAAGCTTTGTTGACATGCTGGGGCACTGCCAAAAAGCCCACTCATTTAGTCTGAAGTTACAAAATATGGGATCTCCTAGATATAGAAAAGGTGACCGCTTCGGTAGGGCACAAAATGCCCCAATTTGACATGACCTGGGAACCCTGCCTGAGGTTCCTGTCGCAGGAATTCCTAGAATTAATGTGCCATTCCTACCTACAAATACTGCACCTCATACCCACAGACCAGGTCGACGACTAACCGCCCCTCCGGAACTGCTATTGCTTCCCCTTCCAGTCTATAGACTAGGCGACTCAATCCGCCCACACATCGAAGGACATTCTTACAACTAGATAGGTTGCCTACCCTTCCTTCTATCTCTAATACGCCACTCTGTCTGCAAATCTTTCTTCTATCCCTTATCTTTCATCACCTAATGTTCCTCACCGGCCAGTGGATGTAGGTGAGATTTCTTTGTATTGTTGTTCCCCAGTATTAAAAGCAAAAAAAAGATTTAAACCTAAAAAAGTGGAGATAAATAGTGACACACTGAATTGGTTAGAAGTGTCCCCAAGGACATAGATCGTTTTTTCTGAGACCTATGACTGGGGCTAAGAACAATCTATGCATTTTCTGATGTATTACAATTGGCTAGTTGTTTTTGGGAATGTGATCTCACCTGGTTCCATTAAGCTGCGTTGTCCAGCCTTCTTAGATGTTTTGGCACCAAACACCCAGCGTTTTTCTTTGTGATGTAGGATAGTTGTTTGTGTGTCACTGCTACCCAGTTGGTTCAGAAAATCAATGACCGTCCAGGTGAAGTCCTCCAAAGTATGTCGTGCATCTGAGATGGTGAGAATCAGAAGAGTGTGAGTAGTTTTGTTCTATGTTTGTTATATTGTCTACTGCTCTTGTGTTCTAGCATGTGTAACTGTACTTTGCGGTGGTCTTGCCTACATATCTAAGGATCCTGGGGCTAGTTAAGATGTGTAGCACTTAGTCTAAAGGGCAGTTGGTGAGTGTTCTCTGTTTCCATGAATATGGCAAGCATAAGGCAATAGCTTTGGATTGCTTGGTCTGGGGACACATTGATAATTTCCACATTAGCCTGCAATGCATATGGGAATTGATAAAATGTTAATTGACCAGACACAAGCCAATAGTGATGGGATGTGTAAATGAAGGAGCCATATTACGTGAATTTGGAGTGTAGTAAACATATTAATAAACAGTTTTTGTCTGTCGCTGTTTCTGTCCCTTTCCCTTTCCCTTTCCTGGTGAATGTCCATACTCCGTTGTCTTGTTCTGGCCCAGTCTCCGTTCATGACACACTGTGTACCCTGTGCCGCTCTCTGTCTCGTTCAGTTATTTCTCCTCACTCTAATCTCACGACTTGCTGTGCCATAATATGTTTTCCCTCAACCACTCAGTCTCTACAACTGTGCCTTTCTTGCTGCTCACTCTTGCTTGTCTGCCTGTTCTCTCTTCCCTTTTTAATTTATGTATCTGGTTGTTTTCTCCTTGCAATGGTGACCTTCCTTTCCCAAAACTCCTCTTTGCCCTCTCCCTGATTCTACTTCACTCTACCTTCAGAATTGATCCATTTTTCTACTCTCTCTCCCCACTTGGTTCGTCTTCCTGCACAAGTGTTTAATCATCTCAATGTTCTTCATCCCCTTACGCTTACTATCCTCTCTGCTTTATCAGTTCGGCATTTTCTCCCCATCATAGTCTCTTTCTCCACCACACTCTATTTCAGTTCAGTTTAGCCTGTACTTTCCGCTCTGTGTACTAACAGTTCCTTCTTCAGAAGGGTTGCAGTGCAAGCAGATAACAGATGCTACTGCCTAATTCTGTTGCTGAAACAAAATTAATATTGGATTACATATGCTAATGAATGTAGTACAGCCAAACAGTTCTGACACTGGAGTCTTCAAATGCTTTCATTTATGAGAATAGTGATCAAAACTTTAATTTCACTTTTTTAGATCTCATAAGATTTTGTTTCAAAGAAGTTGGCTACCAGTTCAACACGTGGTGCTCTGCATAAGATTGAAATAGCAAAATAGTGTCAGCGCACTGCACTTCACCAGCATTAACTATAATTTTTTTAAATATTGAAATTATCCCCTACTTATCTTGCATTGTATCATTTATTGTTATCAGTTCTTGAGGTTGTGAACATTTAAATATTCTTTGTATTTCCACAGGTATTGCGCAGAGATGCACAACAATCAAGTATCATTTCTCCCAGCCAATCCGCTTGCGGAACATTCCTTTCAATTTGACAAGGATGATCCAGCAGGATGAGTGGCATTTGTTACGTAAGTACCCATAAGACATGATGTGAAACTCGGTCTCTCCTTTCCTACCACATAGTACCAATGAGTCATATGATGTGTCCCCAGGACTTTACTACAAGTTTGATCTCTTGTACAGTCTTTGTTAGAAGAGTTTACTCCTGCTGAGTGTTTTTTTAGAATCTACCTGCATTCATTGAATTCATAGGTCAACTAGAATCCTTCTCAGACTTATTTTATATGCTAGTGCATGAATTTGATGGGAAATACTTTTTGGCATCACACTTACCTTGGCTTCCCTTCCCCTAGATCATTTTATTTTTGCATCAAATACTAGTGACATATTACTTCTCCCAGGCTAAGTTACAATGATAAAGAATGGCTTCCTCATCCTTTTCATGGAAGTTGTTAACATGAATTCAGGGTGTTACTTGTGCTACTTGTGGTGCAGGTGTGCAATTGTGCTAGATACTGGTGTGCAAACTTTATTAGAATCAGAATTACCTAACCCATTGAGTGTTGCAGTGCCACAGCTGACACTTTAAGCAAGAGGCCATTTCCTGATGACCGGTGATATGCATGGGACTTATGGGCAGGTCATCAAGAAATGCTGTTATGATTCTTACATGTTAATTTTGTCTTTGCATCTGTGAAATTGTAAGATTTGCATTTACTGTTATTTAATGATTACCAGTACAGGGTGGCAGGTTCCTCACCACTGATTTTTGCTAATAAATAGCAGTTGTGAAGTTGGCCTAACCTCTGCCACAAATACTTAATTTTCTTTTAGTTCTTCTTAGATATGTTGGCCGGGGCTTAAGGCTCACATGAAATGTTTATTTTGTTTTTTACCTCTATTCAGATTTGTTAAAAATTGGGTTGTTGGTTGACTGGGGTGTGAACCCAGGTCAAACAACAGCCACACTTCCATGCAGGGTGAACCACAAAAAGTCACTAAATTACCCAGTGCTTAAAACTGGGTAGCTTGGCACAAAAAGCAGTCATGCTTAACTTAGAGGCAATGTGTAAAGTATTTATGCAGCACACAAACAGTAATAACGTGAAACTACAACACAAGAAAAATGATGCAGGATGTTGGAAAGCTTTTTATGTCCCCGAGGCTCAGAGCAGGAGGCCAACCGACTAGAAGCCCTGGGTACAAGATGAAGTTGCAGGTCCATTTCTTCTTCCCCAGGCAAGAGGGCAGTAGGGCAGCAGTTCCTTCAGAGCAGCAGTCCAGCAGAGTTGCAGTCCTTTCAGCAGCACATCAGGCAGATGGGCAGCAGTTCCTTCAGAGCAGCAGACTGGCAGTCCTTTCAGCAGCACAGCAGTCCTTCTTCCTGGCAGAGTATCCACAGGTCCAGAAGTGTACTAAAGAGTGGGTCTGAAGGTCTAATTTTTATCACCCGGTGTGCCTTCTTCTGGAAGGTGGGAGAAACTTCTGGAAAGTTTCTTTGAAGTGCATGGAATTTCCTGACTCCCCTGCCCTGGCTCCAGGGACAATGTGGGGTTGTTAGGCCCTTTGAGTAAAGTCAGGTCACAGACTATTCAGTTGCAAGTGAGGCTGTGCTCAGCTCGGCCCACCCCATCCTGCCAGCAGATGGCCCATTGAGGCACTCCTAATCTCTATTGTGTGACTGTCTGGGAGGAATTCACAAAGCCTGTCAGCTACACTCCAGGCTGTAGGCACAAAGGGCTATGGGCAGGAACATTCCAACTTTCTAAAAGTGCCATTTTCAAAATTGTAATGAAAAATCTGACTTTACCATTAAGGAGCTTATAATCAAAAAGAAAACAATTCAGAAAATACTGCCCTCATAAAGGTAAGCCTGGTGAGAACGGTGATCGCCCGAATGTACCTTGGGTCCACCGTCGTTCTGAAGAGAACAAGTAATGCATAAGTTAGTAAGAAGCACTTTCAATATCACAACTGAAGAGATAAACATGGTCTCTACTTGTGCTTTTTTGATTAGGTGTATGCAGTGCCTATCACAAACCAAAGTGATGCCCAGTGAGTGTACTACAGAAGTCATTTTACCTATGGTAAAATGGAAATGGTCCGCTCTCAAGCCAGTGGGTACCGCCTCAACCGAAGAGCTATAATAAAATCAAGTAGAAACAGAGAAACAGGGAGGACCAACAATGAGACTGGTAAAAACATGTCAGGTTAACTTGATTCAGCACTTAACACTCCATGCCAACTACTGAGTAAAATGCAGGAAATGGTGAGGACGTAAAATAGTGAGCTGATAGCCAGTCTATTATAAAATATTAAAATTATCAGAGTATCTGTCCTCTGTGCACAGGTAGTACTGTGTAAAGGTACAAGAAGGCCAACTAGGAGCCTTACTCTAGAGCATAGGTACTCGCAAACATTTTCTCAGGGGCCAAAAAGATTGGTCTGTGATGTGCCCAAGGGCTGCATTGATGCCAGCACAGTAGCAGTCGGGCAACAGGGCTGGGGGGGATTGTCGTCAAGGTAGGTGTAGGTGAAGTGAAGTGAAGGATATGCATGTAACGGCTGGATTGAATAATGTGAAACCAGAAAACCTGGGATTAATCCCGACTTCCCCACTTTTCCAAATTGTGTGATCCTAGACAATTGTTTAATTTCACATTCCCTCCTTTTTCTTCATTATCACATATGAGGACCTCCAAATACATGATTTCAGGGTTGGTGCTGTACAAAACCTGCTCCTGTGTTTGATTTAATAAGCTATAATGTTGTTTGTGTATAATAGGAAACCAGGCCAACCAAAATGTGCACATAATTTGAGTTCACTATTGGCGTTGTTGTCAGGAAGAATTAATGTTTCTAAATTCATGTTTGGGAACTATCAATTTTAAATTAATACTGCTCAGCACACTGATATAATTAATCATACGAAGGTAAAAAGGTTCTGCATGTTAATTAAGTACACTTTTTGAATTTTGAAGAGACTCATAATTTTACTCTTTTGCAGCAAGATATCTTTAAAAGTGAAGGTGATTCTAAAGTTAAGGGCAGGACTCCCTACTTAGTTGGTTTCATTGACATCAATTAACCTTGAAATAAATCATTGCCTATTTAATATCTTTTTTATTGTTAGTGCTCAGTGGAGCAAACAGCAGCATAGTGCTCCTGTTGATCTGGGGGCCGCATGTAAAGGTCAGGGAGGCCTCATGCAGCCCCCAGGCCGTACTTTGAGTATCCATGCTCTAGAGGCTGCCCCAAGGAGATGAGATCAGGCTGAGTACTCCATCCAGTCCAACTGGTCGCATCAACCCCATAAGCAGACAGATACATAGCATGAGTAACTGAGAGATGCAGCACAAATGACTCGAATAGAGAGGGCAATGATGATTTATGCACATAGATCGCAATCTCAAGAGAACCTCATAACGCGGTCAGGAGTCTGTAAGACGAACCGTAGACCATCAATGGTGCTCAACGGAGTAGGCCTCACAGTAGTGAAAAACTAATTTAGGAGTTTTTCACTACCAAGACATATAAAACCTAAAAGTACATGTCCAGCCTTGTAATTACGCAGCATCCTGCCCTATGGGCTGCCAAGGGCCTACCTTAGAGGTGACTTATATGTAAGAAAAGGGGAGTTTAAGGATTGGCAAGGAGGTTTTAATGCCAAGTCGACATGGCTGTTTAAAACTGCATTCAGGCTGCAGTGGCAGGCCTGGGACATGTTTTAAGGTGCTACTTGAGTGGGTGGCACAATAAGTGCTGCAGGCCCACTAGTAGCATTTAATTTACTGGCTGAGGGTATAATGTATACCACTCTACAAAGGACTTACAAGTAAATTAAATATGACAATTGGGTATAAGCCTATTTAACCATGTTTTGGGGGGAGAGCAGAAGCGCTTTAGCAATGGTTAGCAGTGGTAAAGTGCACAGAGTCCTAAGACAAACAAAAACAAATTCAGCTAAAAGAGGAGGATAAAAGGCAAAATGTTAGGGGTGTCCCTGCAGAGAGGGCCAGGTCCAACAATATTCATTTGCCTTCTAGCTGACCCGGGTTTTCCACAAGTGGTCTCGACATCTGTGGGTCCACTGTAGGGTCTGCATGTTTTTTATTTTGCCCAACAGTAATAGGTTCTGCTGGTGCACCCAAAATGTATCTCTTTGTAAGAAACTAGAGAAATCTGATTTTTAGACTAGGAGAGAGCTCTCAGTAGTGATTTGAGCTGTGACTGAGCTCCCACACTGTTGAAACAGTCTAGCATCTAACAACAGGTTTTTGTGAGGTACCCCGAGCTTACCCTTGGAAGCCCCGCACAAGCAGCAAAGCTTTCCTCAAATATAATAGTGGGTCATACCCTAGCAACAATAGCAAACTAAAATTCATTTGAGAAATAAATAAGATACATTTCTAAAAACAATTTAATTAAAAGTGGAAAAAATGAATGTTGCACACGACGTAAACTTGAAGTAAATCTGATTTAGGGATCAACAGATATTTAAATAGCAATTGGGGTACTTTTTTAAAATCACAGTCTATGTAAGTAAAATTAAAAAAACACTGAGGTGACTGTGATTCTCGAAAAACAGTCACATGGGGGGCAGCAATGCATATGTTATGCACTGAAACAAAGAAATGTCACCCCACTCCAGTTTATTAAAATACTAGTTCTCCGAAAAATTAGGCTCTTAAAACAGTTTCATCTGCTTCCATCAGATGTATACGTCTAGAAAGTCATTGCACTAAAAGATATCCCTAGGATTTCTCATTCATCGAGATTTATAAATTTCAAGCAACTATTCATTGCAGTTTGACCCTTTACTTGTATTTGTAAAGGTATAAATCATCAACATTAGTTCTTTCTGGGAGAACCAACACACTTAAAGAAAGTACGTCTGCCTTGGCCCAGTCTTTGGGAGTACATTTGATGGGGATGATATAGTTACGAAAGTCAGGACCTGTCTTGCTGCTTTTTTATTGCTTATGATTCTAGTTCAGTTTTGCTCATAGTCACTCCTTTGGGTGTCAGCAACACCTTTCAAACCATATTCATAGATATAGCTGATGACGGATCTGTGTTTAAACTTTACGTTTTATTATTGGTCCTCTTATTCAGTCCTCCTTCACTTATTTCTGAAAAAAATATTTTATCTGTGGACAGGAGGATCTGCAGGCAATGACCATTTTCTTCGATATGGCCATTTCTGTGATGCTGGCCTGCGTTGGTCTTGTATTATCCAATCTACTCTGCCCTTCCTAAGTTCAGATCACTGAGCAACATCTTCTCGCCGAGGCATTTTGACCACAAGTCATAAGTCACCACTTGTCTTTCTTCCCAGCTCACTCTTGCTGTACAGCCGTTTCACTGAATCTGGGCCACAGTATTTTTGTGACCAGTAGATTTTGTGGGTGCCTTCAAAAACATTTTTATGGCTGCTATATTTTTGTTTTGGGGCCACATAATTGGCCAAACCAGAACATGATGTCCTGGGTGGTCTGCAAAATGTTTGCTCTCCGGGAGTAGCAAAATCTCCTGCCTCAATACTACTTTCGAGTGAGGAGGATTTTTGCAACTTCCTGTGAATGGCTGCGAATGGAAAAATGAAGGCAAGTGAGGGGTAGCAAACGTCCATTCCATTTTTTTTAAGCAACCCCTATCCATTTAAGGGACAGGAAATGCTTTCATATTGGTATTTAGTGAATGGCAATGAGGGAAGCATTCTGTTGACTGCTGCTTACTCGCACTGGAGAGGTGTGGTGCAGCGGCCAGGGCAGCTGACTTCGGAGCACAGGGTTCACAGTTCGATCCCCGGCTCCGGCGGCAGCTCAGCACCATGTGACTCTGGGCAATAGCTCACTTAATTTCCACTCCGGCCCCCAGCGCCTTGAGACCCGTAAGGGTGAGTAGCTGCGCTATATAAAAACGGACTTACTTACTTACTTACTCTCCCCAATTCCAGCAGCTAGCATTCAAAATATGGATGTTATCCCTGAATGGTTTGTGACTGCAGTATGATGCATTACATAGCAAATCACAAAGGAATGGGACGCCTATTACACATCTTCTTTGTGATTCCTTATGAGTTTCAAAGTGCACTTTATGAGTCAGAAATACGTTTCCTTTAGAATGTGTTCTAAATAAACTATTTCTTTGCCCGCCTACTGTATTAACCACTTTCACGATGTTGCCACCATGGCTGTTAAGAACACCAAGAAAAAAATATACAAAATGGGTAAATAAACGATCAAAGTATGACCCCCCCCCCCATTGTCTGAATAAAGCATGCTACATAATGCAGAAGGATCACAATGTTACATATTTTTCATCAAAACCAGTTAAAAATGCTGTACTAAAAATATTTATATTAAATGTAACTGAAACATGGTAGAGAATGAGACGCATGGAAAACAATCATAACAATATTTTAAGTGGTAGGAAATAAATTTGTATGTATATTTCTGCATATTTGGCACTTGATTGAAGTTACTTGCATGCAAAACACGTCTTTTTGGGCTTGGCTACATACAGACTTAGCTGTTTTTCAGAGCTTATGTCATGATAAACATAGGTCTGTGTAGCATCACTCACATTTTGCTTCTTTTTACCTCAGCATAGGGCAAAGGGGTAAGCCCTCTCCCGCCTTCCAGTCCCATCTTGGGCATTGTACTCTGTGTCAGAAAAGTAGTTGCCTTCAGTGTGCGAGGTGTTCTTTTTTAAGAAAAAAGATATTTTATCCCTTTTTAACACTCTTAACTTTTTTAGGTCGAGCTAGACAGCGCAGCTGTCTCTTCGAGACCTGCTGTAATCCGTCTGTATGCATCAAGTTCATCCCTTTTCTTGACATTGCTTTTCATTTGTCTATGCCAATGTCCTTCAAAAATCCCTGCTTGCTAGTGGTCAGTCCTGCCTCTTTGTCCCTCCTTTCTGTCTTCTGTTCCTCCCACAGAGCAGGGACTTAGTACTGTCTCATTCCGCCCTGGCTCTTTATCTGTTCTCTGGGGGACTATTTTTTTTCTTGGTTTCCTGATCAGTTGCTGTGTGCCTGTGTTCAGCTTTGGCACCATAGCTGCTTAGATGTAACTATAGCATTTCTCCCTCCCACTTGCTCTTGATGCCACAGTTGTGTTAGTGCTACTTACAGCTGTGCCTCCTGCTCCCTTGGTTGTATTTTTCTACCCTTTTAGCAATTTTCGATATCACTGGCGATTGGGCTATTTTGTTGGTAGGATCTTAGTTTGGATTTGGGCTTCCCTTTAAAGGGGATTGGGCTAGCTGAAGTCTTTTTATATTGTTTGCAGGCTGCATGTTTACAAAGGGCACTTCTGTGGGTGGGTGTGTTCGACCAAGCTCGTGCTTCTTGTTGGAAGGACCGGGCTGCTTAGTGGAATCATTGAACATGGTTAACACTTTTATAAATTAGTGAGCTCACTGCTGTTTTTGTGGCCACATAAATTTATCTAAAGGTCTTGGTATGGGAGACGTGCATTTAGCGCCACGAGAACCGAAAACCGGCCAACAATGCACAGATCTGCGAAATACTGTTGGAGCACATGGGATCGCAGTGTAAAATGCCGTATACAACACCAGGATACACTGTGCACATGCATGGGAAGGGGCATTGTTTTAGTTTGTGCATCCTCTAAGCAAAGGGCCGTAGCCGGCTACGGCTCACGCAGCCTTTATCAAAACACATAAAAGTTGCAGCCAATACCTGCTTTCGTAAGCTGTTCCGCCCCCAACAGGAAGAACCAAGGGCTGTAGCTCTAGCGCGTGATGAATTTGTCTTCTGTCAAGGGTTATTTACCTTTGCAGATGGTTTCCAGAGTGGACCGCAGGTACAGATAATATTCAGTTAAAAAGGAAAAAATACGTCACCACCGGTGCATGCTGCAGTGGCTTTTGTTCATTAGTGTGCGCCGGGAGTAGTGCATTGTATATCCAAAACCTCAATGGGTTTTGCATGCAGAATAAACGTAGTTCCTCGTCACCCCTCCCAAGCCACCAGTACCCCCGCTGCCCAACGGCCGCAAAACGACGCGGTCTCTGAGGACATGAACTCGTCAGCAAAGCTTGATGCAGAAAACCACGTGGAATCTTTAGGTCACAAGCTGAAATTCTGACAGGGTAGTGTTTGTCTTCCATTTTTCTGGTGCGATAAAAAGGAATATCGCCGAGTGCGCTGGTAGTAACACCGGGTGGAGAAGTGCGTGGGTGGTTACAGCCAGCAGCTGCATAGGAGCTGTGGAGTGAGGCCTCATTCACACACCAACAGGAAGACCTCAGGTACAAGGTCTGCAGCCACCAGCATAAGAGGAGCTCAGACATGCAGGCGAAACCGGAATCACCACACACCAGAACGAAGAAATGAGACAGAGGGGCTGGGACTGCGAAGGGAAGCTGAGCATCCCTCAACCCCCACCCCCACGTGTCTACAGGACTTTGGCGCCGGTAGCCTGGTTGCTTTGGCCTGGCCATTGCCAATCAGGGGAGTAGGCCCTGGGTGCATGGAAGTGAGAGCTTTCTTTTTCACACGAAGTCTCCCTGTGCGGCAGCGGGAGTGAACTCAGTGTTATCCCCACGCTGTCTCTTAGGGTCAGGTTTTAAACCGTCCCTGCTCTCTAGGGGGTTATCTTGGACCGCCCCTTCTAAAATCTGTGTAATCGTCGTTCTGGTTTTGGAAACCGGGCTGCGGAGGGGATTTAGGAAGTGGGGCTGTGGGAGGCAGGTTTAGAGCAAAATGCACATACTTCCTCTTCAGGAATAACACCTTCCTGTCCTGCCTCTATTCAGTAGAAAGTAAATTGCGCGTCTGTAGCGCAAGGGGGTGTAGCTTTACGGCTAGGGCGGCCAACTTTGAAGCTGGGGAGCTAGGTACGAGTCTCGGTGTCTGCTCAAACATCCTGTGATTCTGGGCAAATCACGTTATCTTCCCGTGCCGTAAAATGAATGTGTAATATAGCATGTGTTTTTGTAAAGTGCTCTAATACCTTCAGGTCGAGTTTGCGCTATATAAAAGTGCAAAAATGAATAAATAAATAAACGATACAGAACGTTTTGCAAACAGGAGAAGCGTCTCCCAGCATTAGTGCACTCTCTTGTGTTTTGTTTTTTAACTGGGAAACCTAGCATATGGAAGGCACATGGGTTAGTTAGAACGTTGTTTGTTTTCGCTGTAAAAGCAGAACTTTTAATGGGCTTTGTTTGTTTCATGTTAGTTTTGGCACTTCAAACGTGTAGGTGGCCTTTTAAGTAAGGGAGTGACGCCCTCAGCAGCAGAGCCGGCCTTAGAGCTGGTGGCGCCCGGCGCGACAATCATTTTTGGCGCCCCCGCACCTCATGATCGCCTCCTTGGATTCTCTCACTACCACCGGGCAAGAGTGCCCTCATCTCTCCAATCATGAGTTATTGCTAAACACATTGTCCCCCTTGAGGTCAGCGCCCCCCTCCACAGGTCAGCGCCCAGTGCGACCGCACCAGTCGCACTGCCCTAAAGCCGGCCCTGCTCAGCAGCACCCACCGAGTGAGTAGAGAGCTGGCCTCCGAGGGGCGGAACAGAGAAGTAATTGGCCTGACACGTCATGATCAAACGTAATTTATTGTTCATTAGGAACGCATTAGGCCTTTCAGGCAAAGAGAGTTACTCTGTGCAGCGGTCTGACTCTACCAGGGAGACAATTATAGCACCTATCACTTCCGGAGCTCGAGAATATTAATCATATCGCGCAATTATCCACAGAAATAAAACCCTTGACATCAAAAATGTCGTAACTCCTTGAAACTATAAAAATATTCACAAACTGTCAAAAATTGAGGCTTTGTATTTCATAAAACACTAGACAAACACAGGGCACCCGACAGAAATCACGATGTTTGGACTTTTTTTCTTTTTAAAAGTTGGCTAGCAGCTGCAAGGCATGTAAGTACCCAGATGTGAGACAGACGTCACAAGGGGGCTGATTTTCACATAGTGCAGTGACCCCATCTGAAACGTGAGGGCTGTGCTGTGCCGACTGCTCACTTGTTTAGCAAAACAGGCTTGGGTCCTTATACTACCTGGACTAGACCACACAACTAGTGTTAAACAAACATAGTGTCCAGATAGACCATTCGTGGTAAATGAATATTGAAAGGAAACCTTGGATGGCACTTCCAAAGTATGTGTGATTTATTTCACTTTTCTTTAGACATTTTTAAGAAACAGCATGTCCTAACATTCTTTTCATGTCATATGTCGGACAACACTTTTTGTTTTGATACATAAACAAAATCATATGGTGTACTATTCAAAGCATCATACATAGATTAAATAGTGAATCAACACAGTGAAACACATTAAGACACATTTACATTTAACATACAAAATATACAATGTGAACAGAGCGACCAGTCCTGGCTTGAACTACCACTAGGCGGACATTTAATTATTCGTGGACTGAAGCTACAGCCTAAAGTCCTGCCTGTGTACAAAGCTAAGGGTATGTTGAATTGGGAAGGGTGTTGTCTAAAAAGGGAAAATTAAATCAAGAACATTCCCTCTTGGCACACCCAAAATCGCTTAACCCATTAGCATGAGCCAACGCTTTTCGGACCCCATGTCATTCTGGGGTTCTCCTCAGGACTAGGACTTGGTCTTGGGAACTGTAAGGTTGTCAAGGAGACAGCTGTTATATGAATCAGGGACGCATGGTTCTCGTAAGTAAAACACTTAAATGGTGGTACCGGGATCTTGTACAAAGAGGCTCCGTGATTTAAGCCCTTCTTTAAAGCTTCATTTACTCTTGCTGCTTGCAAAAGAATTCCAATCTTCCTCCGGGGAGCTTCAGCAAAAAGACTGCCGACTGCTCAGCGCTGTTTTTCATCATTATTGCTTGTTGATGGTGGAGGGTGCTCTCTGCAGAAAACAATGTGCGTGTCAAAAGCTAACAACATCGGGGAGCCAGTGTCCCACACCATGTAAACGGCGATTCATTTATGTTCTTAGTTCAAAGCATGGGACAGGCGCAATCTACTGGAGGATACTGAATCTATTGTTTTCCGTGAACTTTAATTTGAGAAGGATTGTAGAGGGTGTAATCTTAATTAAAACTCATATAACACATCTGAAGGCACACAGCGTTGCAAAACCTCGCTGAGCTGGTAAATAAGCATATTGGTTTGTTTTTGACCTGAAATTGATTTTGCTCTCCCTCTTTATGCGTCTGTGACCTGCTCATCACTTCTTTCTCTTTCTAACACACTCTTTCTGCTCCTCTGTCTGTCTCAAGCTCATTCACCACTTCCTGCACAAACAATCTATGCCACTCTATCTTCCTTTCTATCTATTCTGTGCAGCTCTCACCCCTATCCACCACACCACATAATTCAACTATACAAATACACTACACACCACACAATTCCACAACTAGCAATTCCAATGCAACCCACATAATTTGACTCCACACCATATACATCCACTCCACTCCAAACCAAAACACATAAGTAAAAGACATTGTCATTTACAACGCCAATAGCTCTCACTCTCCCAAATGCGAGACCTATTGCATTGTGTTAGAAATGGGATCTCTGGTTGGCTAAGGCTTGCGCCAAAGCCAGGCAGAGACCACCACTCTAGTCAGGGCAAGGGAGTTACACGCCAAAGATAACCCCTGCTCACCCCCTTGGTAGCTTGGCACGAGCAGTCAGGCTTATCCCGGAGGCAATGTGTAAAGCGTTTGCGCAACACACCCACAGCAACAACATACTAGGCACACCACAAAAAGGAACTCCACACAAGGTTATATATAAAAATAGCCTTTGTATTATCATAAAACACATTAGAATAGTACTCACATAATATACATTGTGCCACCTGGCACGGGGTCATATTTACAAGGGAATTATTTACACCTGACAGGGCCAACTGGACCACTGTCAGAACCAGCACTAAAGCGAACTTAGTATAGGTAGTACTTATAATAAATGTAGAACACATCATGAACGTACAACCAGTAATCACTGGTAACCACTGTACTTAGCATCAGCCTGTAACATAAACTACATTATGCACAGTATCACATCAGGCGCAAATTACATTCTGCGCCAACCTCACCAGCATAAATACATTATGCAATCCTCTCATAAGTCTAAACCCATTAGACCCTAACCTCCTAAGTATAACTCACATTAGGGGCGTAAAGCGCAGTAGAGAATAACTCACAACCTAAACGCATTAGGTAATAATAAAATCACAAGCATAAAAACATTATGCAGAACCTCATAATCATAACAGTACATTAGAGGTATAATACGGGGTGCGTAAATCATACTACATGATTACATTCCCTAGCACCACATTTTCACATTAGGGCCTGGCGCCCTATAAATCTAACTGTCCCCCTGGCCAACTGGCCATCTCTAAAGGGGCTCAAATGCCCTATGTCCACAGAGTCAGGGCGCGCTGCCAACGCAGCGAAAGTCAAGGGTGCGCAACTGCGCAAACCTAAACGTAGCAGCTGCCCACTACTTGCTGGGCAGCTGTGCAACTCACTGGCACTCACTGTGCCTCTGGTCCCCTCTCAGGGACTCTCTCATTTGTGCCCAGTTACGTGGCACTTTGCATAAAGGAGGGGCCCGGCACCTCTGTGCCCTCTGGACCCTCCTAGTGGCATTAAATCACCTGCCCCCATCGTTGGGGCGGCCCGCTCTCTTGCGGGACCGCCCAGGCACCGACAATGTGCCTCGATATGCCCCCGGGCCTCTGTGGCCCTCAGGGGCTCTAAACACCAAGATGCCCAAACGTTGCAGCTGCCCACTAGCAAGCGGGGCAGCTGTAAAGAAAAATAGGGGCCCGGCACTACAACTGTGCCCAGAAATGCCCCAAGTCCCCCAAGCACCGGCAACGTGCCTCGAAAGGCACCAACACCCAGCAGGCGGCGGCCACTCACCGGACTGCACGGGGACTCCTCCGGTCTCCTGGCGCGGGGCTTCCCTCACTCAAGGGAGCCCCGCCGATCAGCTGGCTTCGCCCGGTCCCTCTTCTGGGACCGGGACTTCAAGGTGGAGCCCACGGGGCTCCAGGGTGCCTTCCGCTTCTTCTCCCCCAGCGCGGAGGGGCAGGCACCGACAATGTGCCTCGCGCCCCCTCCGCACCAGCTCCACTCACCAGACTCCTCTTTCGGCAGCCTGCGGGGTCGCTGCTTGCTCCGGCCGCACTCCTTCCTTCACCCGGCCCCCTCCTGGGACCGGGACTTCGAGATGGAGCCCGCGAGGCTCCTTCACCTCCTTTCTCGGCCGCGCTGCAATTGGTCAGCCGGCCGCTATGCCCCGCCCACAACCAGGCAAGGCTGCCTGGCTTCCTGGTCGCGGCACGGGCAGCGGCGGTGAAACGCGGGGTGGGCACCCGCTATCCAAAATAGCATGAGAGCGGGGTGGGCACCCGCTCTCCAACGTGAAATCACCCATAAGCGGGGTGGGCACCCGCCAGTTAGCTCAAAACGCGGGGTGGGCACCCGCAAACAATTCCCAACACGGGGTGGGCTCCCGCTTCCAGCAGCATCACGGGGGAATCCCTCACGTCGGAATTCCCCCCAAAAGGACGGGCAGCACAGCGCTGCGTAGCCCACGCTCTTCCTCTCTTTGGGGAAATTTCAAAGAAAGCGCACACGAGGCGCTAGAATTACCAAAAGTCCTTTCAGGCATCAAGGGGCAATGCAGGGCCCAGGGAGGCAAGCCCTCATGGCAGCCCCACCCTGGGCCCCAACAGCAGCACGCCCCGCAGGAACAGCAACCAAAGACTGAACATTTTCATGGGGTCACAGCCCCTTCTTTTATACACCCTTTTCCCTTTGTGTAAAGGTGCAGGGCTGGGGAAAAACCAGACGCAACTGGTTTGGGGGAGCTTTGGAGCACTTTGTTTTGCTCAGCTCCTCTCTCCTTTCACAGGACAGGCTAGGGACATCAGACGCACCACAGGGGGTGGAGCCAGCATTGTGGAGGGAAGGCACAGCCCTATTCAGGTCCCAGGTGCAACTCCTCCCTCCCATCTAGATGCAGATCTCTCTATTCACCACTGCGCTGACTCACCCTGCCCCTCCTGGAGCCACACACACCTCCCAGCCCCTGTTACTCACAAAGCCAGACATGCAATTCACATCAGGCAGGCAGACACAGAGCACACATAAATGCCAACTTCTCACAGAAAAGTGGCATTTCTACACCAGTCACAATAAATCTGCGCACACCATTGCGCAGCATTTATTCTCACGAGTTCGCACATACTAAACTCGCCCCTGCACTCCTCTCACACCAGGAATTACCATGGACACACATATCCCCCATGCATTCCTATGGGAGGGCAGGACAATCTCACCACACACACTCAGCGCGCACGCACTTTACACTGGCCCACAGTGCTAAAGTGCCCAGAGACTTAAAACTACTGACACACAAGGCAAAACGTTTAGGGGTGAACCGGCCAAAAAGGGCCAAGTCCAACACATTGCAAATGCTTGTTTCTTTTGTGAGCGTCTATCAACTCTCCAGATACTGTTATCGGGTCCTTGTTGTCATTTGTAGTGCACTGCATCTCACTTGGGGACTGCTAGTGGCGCCTATCTTTAAATGGGCTTTAAAATCATTCCATGATAGACAATCATGCGTGCTCATATGTGTGAATGTACAGGACCATCTTGAAATAATTTTTGTTACACTTTATAACAACAAAATCCTTTGCAAGATAGTCTCCTATGTGTATGCATGCCTCTGCATCTATGCACTGGCAACAAATCTCTGAATGTTTTAAGTAAAGTATAAAAAAACATTTAAAGGTGGCTGCCTCTCCATCTGCCTGTGTGTAATGCACAGACAGCCATCTTGTAATGTTTTTGTCATAGTCTTTAACACAAGCAATTACAAAATGGCAGTCCATGGGGGTTCATGCATGTGCACACATGTCCATCTTTGAATAGTTCTTGAGACGGTGTAATAAAATCCATTTCAAGATGGCCGCCTATGCATTTGCATTCATGCACTAGCACAAGCGGCCATCTTCAAATGCTTTTATCTCCAATTTAGCATAAATTTACCATTCCAAGATGCCAATGTATTGTTTTCTAGAAACAGTAAACTAATAATGATAGCAAAGGAAACGAGAATTGGCAAAGCCAATAGCTCTCTAAAGAAGCCAAACCAGGGGGGTAGAGCTAGCTCGACTGCAAGATGGCTGCCTTCTGAGGAGGCTCTGCTGGCCGGAACATTTATCTGGTAATTATCCACGCCCGGAGGCGACATCAGAGCAAGCATGCAACAGCATAGCCCCTGGTTAAATTCAATTGGTGCCTTTGGTGGACACTTGCATGCGGTTGGGTCCGGGCTGCGATATCGGACACGTTGTGACCTGCTCCCTGTTGTGACGGCTGATGGATGCTGCTGGTGACGCTGCTGCAGTGCAAAGGCCATAGTATGTCACGCCTCGTGTCACTACCCCCTTGCGGTGGAAGAGGCTGCAGCGGAGAGCTGCAGGTACGAGGTGGCCCTGACGGTGAGTGCTTGGTGTGGATTGCTTGGCCCCGCGGGTCACAGGGGACATCTGGCCTGAGGGGCCGGATGGGCCGCAGTACGTGTAGGAGTGCCCTTGTCTGCTCTCTGCCTGCGCTGCTGGCCTTTATCTCCTTTTGGCTTGCCCCTGATCCTTTGGGGGCCCTCTGCAGCTGGTGCAGACCACGGGCAGTCTGTATTCTGCATGGGACTGCAGCTGGAAAGGCCCTAGAGAGGCCTGTTCGATCCTCACTATACTGGACTTCGCGACTCTCCACCAGGCCGGGGACGTGTGTACTGCGGGGCTCCAGACTGGAACCGTTTTTTCTGCAACTGGACCTGCCGTTGGCCTACTGACACCCCCTGGGACTCCCGAGGTGTGGTGGGCCCGCCTCATCAGCTTGATCCCAGATTGGGGGGCACCCAGCGCTCCACTCTTCACGTGTACTACTCCCTGAATTGGAAGACGCCCATTTGCTGTGGCTGATGTGGTGCGCCTTCGCTGGGGTGACAGATCGCTGCCGGAGTAGACTCTTCACATCGAACTGGCGGACCCCAGTTGACTGTAGTGTAGCCTAGGTGCACTATTAATACCATTTGGGCACTGGATCCTGTTGGCTGCCATTTGTCTACTTGTGCCCCTGATGGTGCCCCCCCCCCCCCCCCGGGTGAGGTGGGACTTTCCGATGGTGGCCCTGTGGTCGTAAAGATATTACCGTATGGACCCAGATAGATGACTACGACCCTTCCAGATTAATCCATCTAAAAACCACTGCGGATAGGAGCATACGAACTTTACTCACCTCCAACATATTCTGCCTTGTGAATCCTGATCGTATCAGTGGCTGGGGTGTTCACAGCTGCAGAACTGCCCGGGTGTCCCAGACCAATCGTATCCTCAGGATCGAACCGATGCTCAAAGGGGTCCCCCTCTCGACCGCCCCACGTCTGGTTCAAGAAATACGCAGACGTTAGGAGGGTTAAGCGGGGGAAGGGAAGGATGGGGACAGCGGGGAGGGAGACCTGTGAATAGAAAAGAAAAGAAAGTAATACTCTTCCAGAATAATATGGGAACTATCATAACCCCTTCCAGTATTATATATATATATATATATATACTCCCCGCTGTAACTACCTGTAAAGAAAGAAAATACACTCTCATGAACAGGGGAGGTGCGCAGGTGATCTCAGCTCTTTACACTGCATACTGTAGGAACAAAACAGAAAAAACCTATAAACTCTATAAGTTGGGGTTAAGCTAATTGCACCTATATGTAGGAGCTGTAACTAACTCTGATCCTCCACACCTACCCTCTGTATCAGTGAAAGATGTCTGATGATTTCTACAGGTTGACCACCTACTGCTGACCACCCCTGTTGAAAAGAAAACACAAAATGTAGCCGTTATAAGTGAATAATGATGTAGCATTGTCCATGACCTCATAAACGATCAATAAAGTTTTGATTTTGTCAATAATGAAAAGTTAAGGGTATGACCCTTACTCTGTGAACCAAGAGGAGCAATCAAGGGAGACAATGAAACGTTGCATGATCCGGTTCTTCAAATACAACATAACATGAACAAATAGGCCATGAATAGTTCCGAGAGTTATTATCACTCTCCGAGTTAAATGAATAAGAAAGTTAATGGCAGCCAGAATAACTCCCCTGCATGAGTCTACACCGGACTCGCCAACAGAGAAGTTTCAGTAATTAACCCCCAAGAGGTAATAGACCTCGTGATCCAGAAGGTTCAGGCAAAAGATAAGAATCTACAATTTCCCTTGCAAGAGCCCCTAATTCCAAAGGACTCACCAACGCAGGGAAAATGCGGGTATGATAATTGAATGCAAAAGAATCCCCAAAGGTTCGTAGCGGTAGCTCCCCGAGCTACGAATGTAAAGAAAGGAAAGTGGTGCCCAAGTCACCCTTACCCGACCAAGGATATGTTGAAGCCGCAGAGAAACACAGTCCTAGACTGTCAGGTAACCTCCAGAATAATCAGCGGCTTCCCCTGCCGATTCTCCTCTTTTCCGGGTTTGCGGGACGTCGCGTGTGATGGTGCGTCTGACGTCAGACGCTCTCTCCTACTGGGAACTGTAGTTCCACACCGGCCGGCGCCGGCTCCTTCACTCAGAGCCTGTCAGTGGACGCCGCTGGTGATTACTGACACTGGGTGAATAGTGGGCCCATCTGCTTCACCCTGCCCCCCTTGCCTTGGCTGTATACTACCCCCCCATCCCTGGGGTGCATAGCGAGACTGTTGCTGATATGGGGAAAGCCAACAATAAGCAATAAAGGCTGCATTTCGAGCCTCGTAGGATGACGCACACCCTGGAATCCTCGCAGGAAAACCTGTGCAGTACTCCCAGAGTAGGGATGACTTGTCCCCGGAGCTGGACATCCACTTCATGTTTGTGGACCTTAGGCAAGCCTGCACACCATAGACTCCAAAATCGACATGCTGGCAGATCATTTTGACCGTCTGAAAGAAAAAGTAGAGTGACTGGGCCAACTCGAACATCGCACATCTGAGGTAGAGGATTCACACTCCTCGGCGGGGGAACGCCTTCTTCAGATAGAGGAAGTTCTTGAAGTCATTCAGAATAAGAATGCTGTCCCGACTCAAGCACTCTGCGTATTCTGGACGTCTCGAACTCAACCAACATGGACCGTATGGAAGACTCCGTAGAAAACATGCAGTGCTCACTTTTCGGAGAAGCCTTGTCCCCCATGCTGATTGTTGAGAGAGCACATAGATCGCTGGTGCTGCGTCCTCCCCCGGGAACCACTGCCCAGCTGATTATAGCAAGGCTCCTGACCTACCGGGATTGGGACAGAATGCTTCGCTTTGCCAGGGAACACCGTTCGCTCCAGTTGTGGGACAGCGAGATCTCCTTCTTTCTGGACTCCACCATGGCTGTCCAGACTGCCAGATAGGACTTTCTTCCAGTGAAACGAACCCTTCAAAAGACGAGTAGCAAATACTCCTTGATTTATCCTTCCAAACTTCATATGCAATACTTGGGCAAAACTTACATCTTCACTGACCTGAAGACTTCCGCCAAATTCACCAGGGGCTGCCAGTGACGGGGACTCCCCCTCCACCCTCGCCAGCGGATTCAGGCCGTAGCCAACTCAGTGAAAATGATTAAGTGCTTTGAACCTCCCTGACAATGAGAGATGAGAAACTTAACGCTGACCGCCTATAATACGGCAGATGAACCCCACAGCCTCATGTTCGAGGATGTAAAAATATACCTGTTATCCCTGTCTGGATGCGGTCATACCTGGCAGCTCCAATCCTCTCTTCTGGCCACCCGGTGCTTCTGTGCTGGGCGAAGTTGGGCTGCTTCCTTGCCCCCCTTCCAGGATGAGTCCCTTTTGCTTGTTTCAGATTGTATATGGGACACTGTTGAGTGGGTGGGTTGGTCATATTTGGCCCGACTAGGGTGCCAAAGTGGGAGGTGGGTACTGGAGCATTGTTATGTCACTGTTTTGTGTCGTTTGGTTTCTTCTCTTTTTGCCACTCAGTATTGCGATACTTTACACATTACACTACAAGCAATCGCCCCTACTGGCATGCCTATTGTACTCTTTATGCCACCTGATGGCATCAATTGAATGCCTGACATGGAATATTAGGGGCGTGGATGACAGACGGAAGGCAAACAGGTCTTCTCCTACTTGCAGGGCCATAAAATTGATGCAAGCCTCTTGCAAGAGCTCTACCTGATGAACACGACATTGACACGTTTGAGGGCGCATTGGTTGGGTGAGATGCATGTGGCATGCTACTCAAATTATGCTAGTAGAGTGGCCGTGGTCCTCCGGAAAGGCTTACAATGGTGTACGAACTCAGCACCTTGCGACCCACATGGACGGTATGTTATACTCATCTGGATTTTACATGGCTGCCTGGTGATATTGGTATAGGTAAATGGCCCCAACATGGACGACCTTGCCTTTTTCATGAAGGTTGAGACACTAGTGGGCACTATGGGACCAGGGGCGATATTAAGGGACAGAGACTTTAATGTGGGACTGGATGCCACTGTAGACAGGTTCAGTGCAACACACCGCCTGCACCCAAAATCTGCTACACAACTCCACACAATTGTCCACACAATTGTAGCTGACAATAGCCTCACAGACATTTGGCGTGCTCATAACTTACATAGCACGGAGAGGACATGCATCAGCTCTACACACAACACTCAGTCTAGAACAGATTTTTGGCTTGCTACCAGAGATGTGGTCTCTTGGACTCTTGGTGTCCGGCATCTATCTCAGATGCTGTCTGACCACGCCCGTGCTCCTGGAGATGAGCCCACCGGATGTTTTCCCACATGCTTTTTCTTGGAGGCTCCCTCCCAGTGCTTTGTGAGACCAGGTGTTCCGTCATGAGGTTCGGGAAGTAATTGTGGATTACTGTACCCTGAACTCACAGTCTGTAGACTCCCTGTCCACCCTCTGGGAAGCCTTCAAGGTGGTTATTCGTGGGGTCTGCAGTATTGAGGACTATTCGGGCGGCTCTGTCCCATCTGGAGGCTATCTGTGCCTTAGAACTTCAGTACTTCAACACTGGTGAGACGGACTTACTTGCGTCCATTTGCAGTAAACTTGCAGAGTATGAGGAGGAGGCACTTGGGGAAAACCATTACCTGGGGAGGGAAACTTGAGCCAGGCTGTACGGTGAGGGAGAGAGGGCAGATAAGACCTTGGCTGGGCTGCTACGTAAACCCTGGGCGAGTGACTACGTGGTTGACCTGTTAGATGACCACCAAAACATACAGGTTGGAAATGAGGCCGTTCAGCGCACAATGGTTGATTGTTTTGCCAATTTATACTCCAGAGCCACCACCTTTTCCTGAATGAGCTACTCACAGTGGAGATCACTCAGGTTATTGCAGGTTTGCCCGGAGATAAGCCCCCAGGCCTAAAGAATTTGCGCCCCTGCTGGCCCCCATCTTCTTGATATGTACGAGGAGTCTGTGTGAACCAGTTTCCTCCCTCCATCCTTGCGGGAGACCCTTATTGTGGCCATCCTGAAACCTGACAAAGACCCTAAATGATGCAAGTCCTATAGATCCCTCTCTATGTTAAATATTGACAATAAAATCCTACCAAAACTCACCGCCTCACAACTTCTGCCTCTTCTTCCTCATATGATCCACACAGATCAATCTGGTTTTGTGCCTGGTTGGTCCACGGCCCACAACCTACATACTTTCTTTGCCCTCCTTCATACACTAGACCTGAACCTTCAGGCAGCTGCTGCATTTCAAGACGCCTCCTAGGCTTTCGACGTGCTCGAATGGCCCTATCTTTTCTACTTCCTCAAGCGCCTTGGTGTGGGTCACAAATGTATTCATTTAATCTGTTTGTTCTATACCCTGCCTATTGCAAATATGCGGATCAATGGCTCAATCTCACCCCCCTTACCTGTTGCCTGGGGCACGCGTCAGGGGTGCCCACTGTCTCCTATTCTCTTCGCTATTGTGATGGAGCAGCTTACGGGCTGGCTGCAAGAGCACCATTCGTACAGTGGCCTTGCCTTCTGACCTAGGCAGATCCTCTTCATGTAAGCGGATGACGTTACTTTATACATCCGGAATCCACCCGAAAACTTAGGCTCGTTCCTCCGGGAGTTTCTTCGATTCAATGGTATTGCTGGCATCACCATCAAGTGGACGAAATCGTTCTTATTTCTGCTCACTGATACTACGCAAACCTTCACACCTAATTTACCCTCACGTGGGCCACTGATTCCATTAGCTATCTGGGTATATGGCTTAACCGTAATACGGAGGAGCTGCGGCGAGACATTTATGGCAGATTGATGTCATGGCTTGAAAGCCAGATGCCTGTATTGTCGAAACTCCCTCTGTCCCTGACCGGCAGATTGCCAATTGCTAAAATGGTGGTCCTCCCCAAATTCCCTTCCGAACAGGGCAGACATGGAGCGCCTGACATGGATCTTTATTTTCTTAGCGCACAAGCACACTTTGCGTGTTTTTGGTTACACCGTATTCAATTTCAGCCTCACATGATTCCCGCGGCTGACCATGCAGCTCCGTGTATACTTCAGACCATGCTTTATGGCTCTCCCTGTAGAGTGCGATGGCAGGTGGACACCGAGGCATGCATGGTTTGGGCATGGAATGAGCTGCGGCAAAGAGCATATCTGCCTCATCTATATGCCCCGCCCCATGACTTCTGGTCAGTGGTATTTAGGGATGTTACTAGCATTACTGGCCATGCTCCAGACAGCACGCCATCTGTTTCCATTCTTGCCTATGTAAAGGAGATTCCCACGGAGGCCCGCCGACTAACGGCAATGCTGGTTATGCATTGGGGCAGACGACGAGTTTCTACAAGGAAACAGCTGGTTGCATAATGCGCCCTCTGCCAGGAGCTGCTGGATGCATACTGGGAGCAGATGCCTGTCTGCTCCCGCCCTTATGACATTTGGGCCCCCTTGACAAGTTATTTTAGGTTGCTTGATGACTCTCCGGGCAATCTACTGGGTCATGGAAGCCCCCCCAGACTGCGCCTATATTCACATCCCCCTTTCATAATGATGCCTTGCCTATATGCTTAGCTACATCTGACAAATGCCTTAATCAACCGAGCTGTTAGGCGTGCTTCATACAGATTTCATCAGTTAGCAAGAGGTGGACCTCACTGTGTGTCAATATTATTGGTTAATGTTTGACCACCCTCCACCCTCATTCCTTACTTCCCCTCCTTCTTTTTCCCTCCCTCTCCCCTCCTTACCCACCCTGTCTCTAATTGCATTTTTGTATAACGGTTATAACAGAATGATTATGCAATGCACCGTCTCTAAGAGGCAATCTGTAATATGTTTTGCATGTTACAAAATCAAAAAAAAGGAAAGAAAACAAAGCCAACCCAGTAGGCTTTGCTAATGATGGTTTATTTAGTCAGTCCCCTTCGGCACTGCTTGTGAATGTCATTCATGTTTTAGCTCAGGCCACAAGAGAATATCCTTTTTACTGGCCTAGAGCCATATCACTGATGCAGTTGGTTTATGAGACCGCCAGTGGGGTGCTTCCCTTGCAGAGTACTTCACTGTTAAATGTCCATTCACTGCAATATGTGGTCAATGTTTTTACTAATATATTACTTACAGCAGAGCATGAGAGCAGTGCTAGCCCCCGTACCCAGATGTGAGCATTCGCACACAAGTATTGTGTGAATGTAAGTGGTGTTTCACACATTCCCTTTAATTGCCATCTGCCTTTTGTGTAATAGTTTGCCTTTGCTACCTTCTGATTATAGAAAACATTTCCTTGTGGAGAAATTGTTTAGTTTTTTTAAAGTGCAAATTCACTTTTGCATTATATTTACTGATACTGAAATGTAGACCTATTATATTTAAAAGTGGTATTATCTATGCATACAAGTGCTGCTGCAAAGCTGCAACAGAAGTAGCTTTCTAGCAATATTTCTCGTAGTTTAAGCAAATTACAGTTGCATTGGACGGATACCCCAAATGTAGGCACGAAACTACAATTTCAATGTTTTTAACGACGATGCCCATAAGAGTTATTCATCTTATTCCACATTGTGGCGATAATAAAAACTTAATTGTATAAAAAATAAAATCTGTGCAATATTCACAATTCTATTATATAATTAAATCCAGGCCTTGTCCTACAACACTGTGTGCCATGAAGTGTCCATACATCGTTTCATTTTAAGTCCCATCAAATATTTAACCTGGGCGGGGAGGAGGGGGGGAGGGGGAGCTCGAGGCTGGAGGGGCTAACCAAAGGTCTTCAGGCATGCGTTAAATCAAGTATGTTTTGCTGCTGAGATTTTAGGGAAAGCTTTGCTTTAGTCTTTGGGGTGCCAGGTTATCTTCCCTATATAATCGCCATTCTCAACCTTCAGTTTCTGGCTGCCGGCCTCTCCCAGTGAGTAGTTTACATTGCTCACCCCTACAAGCACGTAACAGTCTTATGACACTGCACAGAATGGCAGACTCCCATAGGAGGCCCCTCTTGTTATGTAAATCGCTAGGCAAGAGTTTGTCAAGCTCCAGCAAGGAAGGTTCAAGTAGCAAGCCTGATTCCCACCAATAGCATCATGTATTTTGCCAGTTGAAGCCTGGATTGACTTGTCGATGCTCATTCACCATCAATGATCACAGATATCGATTCCCACCTAGTTTTTCCAAAGCCGTTTTTAATTATCTCCCCGCAGGACCTTAAGGAGTATCTTAAATCCATGTCATGATCAAAGTTCTAGTTTCACGACTTGGGGCTCTGATGACCTCCCCTGTCCAGCATGTCATTTCTGTTCCCAAGTGATCCCTACCAGTGTACTGCCCACTTATCTTAAAGGCATTTATGCAATAGCTTACCTTTAACTAAATTTAGTGCATTAGTGCTCTAGTGAAATCACATTTGCATGTTTAGAAATCAATATTGAGGCACTCTCTGAATTAAGTAAATTGCATGTGAAATATTTACTTAACAAATTAGTTAATCCATGATTGTGAACTAGCACAGTATAGACTATTTTTGTCAGGATCACAAACTCTCAACGAATCAAGGAGTCCTCGTCTTTAGTTTGATCAGGTATGTCTGTAGATTACAAGTTCCTTTCTGTAATAATCAGGGCTTGGTAATAGCCACCAGCAATAGTTCAAGATTTCCTCGGACAATACAGTGATTTGGTTTTGATTAAATCCCTGACGTGGAGTTATATTGAAAAATACCAAATTCTTGAATCGTTTTTAACCATGATGTAGGATAAAAAGTTACCAAAGCTGGTGGTACAGCTCAGTATTAAAGGCTGTCCACCCTGCCGCCAATATCCGCTCTGAGCTGTGGTGCCTTTCTTAGTTGCATGAAAAATAGAGCTCTGCTGAGTGCATCTGAACCATCATAACTGCTGCATCATCAACAAGACTGGGCTTTAGGTGCATCTCTTATCTTTGTCTGTTGAGAGTTCATTTTCTGACAGTCCTTTTTTGCCTGTATTTCAACTACAGATTTAAGACGAATCACTGCTGGTTTCCTGGGTATGGCAGCTGCTGTTCTCCTCTGTGGGTGCATTGTTGCAACAGTCAGCTTCTACTGGGAAGAAAGCCTCACCCAGCACGTCGCAGGTCTTCTTTTCCTTATGACAGGTACCTCATCATTTGAGTTGCTGGCTGTGTGGACCAATGTGTTTTAGTTTTCTCTTATTTCGAACAGAATGTGTTAAATTAAACTAATGACAGAATACGCCTTCAATTTTTCTGTATTCAGCATTTTATATACTATTAATGTGCATCCAATTAGCATCATATTTGCCAGGATTGTTAATTTGGAGGGTACACTGGAGACTTTGGGCGCTCTTGCAATGGAAACATACACTTAGGAAGCTCTACTACCTTACTGCAGTAATATAATATGTCAGCAGTAAAATGTGCAGCGCTTAATCCTAGCACTGTATGCAACATATTAGGCATTTTGTGTTGTCAGTGTTATAACAATAATTAATATTTTGCAAAGCAAAGTACATCTGGCAGTTTTAACGAACACATTTTTCCAGACATGAAAGTGTTTATGTGACCTTGCCACTGTTGGCCAAAAATCCAATTCCGTCAACACAAAATTGTTTACATGCTACATCTAATATGTTATTTATAGTTGTCATCATTATAAAGGAAACAGATAACATGAAACCCATTAATGGATTTGGATATACATAAACGTGGACATCATAATTACCCCTTTGTCAATGAATATAGTTATAAAGGTATGAATGTTATGGATATTTGTAAAGCGCACTATCACCCGCACGGCTATCCTGACGCTAAGCAGGCGTGTGCCTGATCCTCCCTATGTTGGAATGGTTAATTGAAAAGCCAAGGCTTCTTTTTACAAAAGCAGCAGTAGAAAGGGAAACTGGGTCTGCCATAGAGTCTCATTACCTTGTTCTATTACACATGCCACTAATAGACTCATCCCTGCTTTCAGCAAGTGGTGAATATGTAAATAAAAATGGAGTTTTTACTTAATCTTCTTCAGTGTAAACTTGGAAAAGCATAATCCTTGTCCCGTGGAAGCAATATTCTTCACTGGTTTACCAGAGCTTTAATACATATGTATGTATATTGTACTCTTTTAAATGTATTTCTCTTTCTTATTGTGTTTATGTGGCCTGAAAAGTCTAATCCAATTAAATTTGAATTTGATTAATTGTTATGATGGAACATCCAAATGAAGACAGAAGACAAGGTAAGTTGAAGATATTCTTTAGTAGGAAGCACAACCTGGCGTCCGACCACCTCGGGAGATCAGCTGCAACTGACAGTCCTCGAGTGCCGTCAGCCTAACATTCTAGCGTGGAACCAAAGGAGAAGTTCCAAGTAAGTAAACACAACATAACACATCCTTCTCCTTTGCAATATTAAAAAAACAACAATAAAAATAAAGGAATAAAACAACAAAAACAATTAAACTAATATAATCTTGAAAACAAGGGGAAAGCAATAGATACCTTACATTCTGACATAGTCCTGAAGATAAGAAGGTGGTTTGCGAATCCTAACTCCCACATCCTCCTTTACCACAGAACCACTAGCCAAATCTGAACTCACAGCACGCTCACGCAACGAGGAATCCGAAACATCACTGGAATCATTACTACGTGAATTTGAAGAATCAACAAAATCCGGCATGAACATCGCTGCAGAACAACCAGTATCATGATTACTGTGACCAAAGCACGTGCCACCTCTCTGATACAATGCCACCCTACGGAAATTCCACCTATCACCACCCTCAAGAACCACAAAAAATTTACCAACCCTAACAACACGAAAGGGACCTGTAAACTTTCTCAATCCACCTCTCCACCTGCCAGACTTGACCTTGACCCAGTCTCCAACTTTGAACTTGGAAGAAACCTCCCTGTGCACCTGCTCACCACCACTAACAATCCAATCTTGTAGCCAAGAGGGAACCAACCTGGAACCAGGCAAACGCCCTCTCATAAGCACAAAAGGACACTTGTGAGTGACACTGTGAACAGTCGAACGATAAGCCCACAACATTTCTTCCACAAGCTGACTAGGAGACCGACCACTAGATAACGCCAATTGAACAGTCCCCTTTACCAACCTGTTGGCCCTTTCAACAATGCCATTACTCATAGGGTTGTAAAGAGAGGTACACAAATGTTTAACTCCACATTTCTCCAAAAAACAACGCATCTCACAAGACACTAACTGTGTCCCAATGTCAGTAAACAAAGTATGTGGTACACCTTCCTCCAGGAAAACCTTCTCCAATACCTTAATGGCGGAAGAAGTGGTGATATCTCTAAAAAATTTCACAATTAACCCCCTGGAATGCACATCCACAATCACTGCAGCAAATCGCATATCAAAAGGCACATCAGCAAGGGGACCTATGAAATCCAAACAAATCGTACTCCAAGGCCTACCCGGATCAGAAACTTGTCCCATACTATTCTGGCTACCAACCCTTAATCTCTTCTCACTCTCCTTACACAGACCACATTCCTCCACCCACCTTCTAATTTGGTCATCCATCCCAGGCCACCAGAAGTCTTCCTTGACTCTTCTGATGGTCATACCTTGACCCAGATGTCCTTCATGCGCCAGCCTGAAAATGAGATTTTAGTTTAGCAGGAGGAATAAAACGATCCCTTCTCATGACCACATAAGAACCACACAACAACAACTCATCAATTATTTTGGAGAAAGGTCTAGCAGACATTGACACCACACTTTCTCTACGTACACCCAACTTAATCATGTCAATGACTTCTTTAAGAGTGTCGTCAGAACGCATACCGTCTTCCCACTGCAACCTTGAAAATGCACCAAGATTAGAGTCTTGCACATCACAGACAGGGGCAACAGCTTCTTCAGACTCGAGCCTCTCCACAACATTCTTATCAACATACTTCCAATCAAGTGACATGCGAGATAAACAATCTGCCTGCGAGTTTCTCCATCCTTGTATGAATTCCACATCATAAAGATACTCCTGTAATCTGGCTGCAAACCTGGCCAAACGCGCAGACCCTTTACCGGCACCATCCGCTGATAAAATCTTGATTAGCGGTTTATGGTTAGTTCTCAGAACAAATCTGGTGCCCCACAAATAAACTCTGAAGTACTCTGTACCCCAGGCAGCAGCTAAAGCCTCCCGTTCGATTACCGAGTAATTCTTCTCAGCCGGCGTGAGGGTACGAGAAGCAAAGGCAATAGTTCTTTCAGTACCATTTTGAAATTGAGAAAGAACCACACCAATACCAGTTAAGCTGGCATCAACTGTGAGAAAAGATTTACATGTCATGCTAAATGATGCCAATATACCAGCATTGCAAATTTCACTCTTAACTCTTTTGAAAGACTCTTGCTGTTCTTCTCCCCAGACGTATTTGTTGCCTTTGCGAAGAAGAGACCTTAAAAGCTCAGTGATGTTGGTAAACCCCTTAACAAACTTAGAATAATATTCAGCTAGTCCTAAAAGGACCTAAGCTGATCTTTATCTTTAGGGCAAGGTGCAAGTTTAATTGCTTCTAAAAGGTTGCGTTTAGGAGCAATGCCTTCACTAGAAATGGTATAACCAAGATATTCCACCTGAGTGGTTAGAAATTTACACTTGTCTTTGTTCACAGTCATGCCCATCTCTTCCAATTTCCACAAAACCTGTCTCAAAACAGCACTGTGTTGTTCCACTGATTTGACAGAAATCAATATATCGTCTTGGAAATAAACTACACCACTGACGCCCTCAAAGATACCTTTCATCATTCTCTGAAAAACACGCGCTGCAGACGCTAGACCGAACGGCATGCGAGTGAATTGGAATGTGCCTTCAGAGGTGATGAAGGCAGTTAGCGATTTGGAGTCAGGGTGCAGTTTGATCTGATGATAAGCACTTCTCAAATCAATTTTAGAGAAGAACTTACCACCACCTACAGACTGTAACAACTCATTTATATTGGGCAACGGGAACGTATCAGTGACAATATCTCTGTAAGGGATCTCAAATCTATGCAGAATCTCAAACGGCCATCAGCTTTCTGAGTTATGACGACCGGAGAAATCCACGAAGATGCCTCAACAGCCTCAATGACTCCTTCTTTTAACATGTCTTGTAACAGTTCTTTGAGGCCATGTCTAACTGATAACGGTACTCTCCTAAGTTTATGCTGAACAGGGCAAGCATTACGTTTCAATATGATTTTGTGAGAGTAACCTTTCACGCATCCTAACCTCTCTTCAAATACCTTGCGTGCCTCATAAAGTATGTCATCAATCAGTACTCCATCATCCACCACCATAACTAAATTTGGAGACCTCGGATTTATAACAATGTGGAGATCGTACTGGTGCATCCAACCTAGTATAGGAGGACCTTCTTTGGCAATGTACACTTTGCCCTCCGTACTCCTTGTGCCAAAACGTATAGCACCAAACATGTATCCTAAAATGTCAATAGATTGAACTTGATAACCGACAGGGTTAATGTCTTTGTCGGATAAGGAGATTCCATTCCACAATGACTTATACAACGATTCAGGAATAATTGTAAACATCGAGCCTGAATCAACCATCAAACTTACGTCTTGTCCACACACATTAAAAGTCGCTTTAGGCCTAGTCAGCCTTCTTGTGTCTCCACTAACTTCTGCAATAGAATTGTCCAAAGATTCTTCAACAACTAATACTATATCCTTACTCTTTCTACTTTCAGAGCACTGTTGTACTATATTAACCCTGGGTTTGTACTTGTCAGAACTATCGTTTTGTCACCATACCCGTGCATAATGACCTTTGCGACCACATTTTCTGCACACTTGATCAACAGCAAAACATTTCTTTGAATTAGCCAAATGATATTGACTGCCACACCGCATGCATTCTCTCCCTTTGCTTCTGGGCGCAGAATTGAAATAGGAAGTTCCCTTAGAACACTTTTTAGAGACTGCACTAATCTCTGTCTCGACGTCTCTGGGATTACACTCAAGATTAGCAACATCATTTGTACTCTTCTCTCTCATTCCCAGTTCTTTAATACATTTATGTGATTCTTCAATCACTTTTGCCATATCTACAGCTTCCTTTAACGAGGGGTCTTTTGCAGCCCACAGTCTTTCCTGAATTTTCCTTTCACGACATTGTACTATCAATTGATCTCGAATTAGTTCATCAGACATTACCCCAAAGCAACATTTCACAGAAAGTTCACGGAGCCTAGCAACAAATTTGTCTATGGATTCGTTATCAGATTGAGGTTGAGTGCAGAATTTATATCTGGCCATCACGATATTAACTTCTTTAGCAAACCTAGTTTCTAATCTTTTGACTGCTTCTTTATAAACATCATCCATAGGTTGACCATTTGGACCCATGGCCACTGGTAAGTATTTGCACACACGTTGCCCTTTACTGCCAAGAGCACTAAGCAATAATGCTTTCTTTCTGGCGGGTGAAAAGTTGTGGCCATCTAAAGCAGTGATGTAATTTTCCAGCATTTCAAACCAATCTTCCCACACTATCGTAGGTGTGCCAGAATGGGGTAGAAACATAGGTGGCATAATGACATTAGAGTGTACTGCCGTGTTAAAATGAAATACCTTGAATGTTACTAAATGTGCAGAAAGGACATGTCCAGAAACAGGAAAAACAACAAAATATATGTTTAAAATGGCATATAGTAAATGGTTTAAGGTGTGCAAATCACTGTGAGGACATCTGCACAGAAGTACATATACCGTGTTCAAAGATGTGCAGATCAGCGTAAATCCTATTGCACGAATGTTTGCCACATAATACTGCTGAAATTCCCAGAACGTTAATTTCAGAAGAGACAATGGCTGAAAGTACACAGAATTGCTTAACAACGTATGTGATCTGAAGAAAAAAATGAGTACCAGAGTAAATGTGCAATATTCTAGTTTCCAGCTCCAAATACACTGAAAGTAGCTGGTGTGCAAATCACCGTGTATGTGTTTGCCACAAATAACGAAGAAATACCTTGTAATAGGTGCGCCAATACTTAAATAGCTGCCTTAGAAAAACAAACAGACTTGCCGGTAAATCGTTGTCCAACCAGAGGAAACTAAGACTTTGCATGATACTTCCGATGAATCCTTGTACTCTTCACATCAAATATGGCGGCACATAGATGACGTTACGTGATGATGTGAGCACAATTTCCATTAAAAAAAAATGATCACAAATGGAAGCACGCATTCACCGTAACGGACAGACGCATATGCAGCATTGCACTCCAGTGACTCTGCTCACGTATTCAACGTAACAGAATGACGTAGATGCAGCGCTGCGCTCCAGTGACGCTCCTCCACACGTTGAAACGGTTAAATGAAACTGGAGCGCGAGCTCCTGCCCGATCTCAACTGTCACTGCAATCACCTAAATTGCCACAAACACAGTACCTTTTCTTGGCGATTAGACATCCATCGGAGCATGAACACTGTGCACATGAAGCATCACCATGAAAAAGACGAGATTAAACACTTCGATATAAGTGGAAATACTGCACTTGTGAACTGCAACTATGGCCAGGTTGTGCTTCAAGGATCCATTACGAACTTCAAAAATCGTCGCCAAAATGTTATGATGGAACATCCAAATGAAGACAGAAGACAAGGTAATGTGGAAGATGTTCTTTAGTAGGAAGCACAACCTGGCGTCTGACCACCTCGGGAGATCAGCTGCAACTGACAGACCTCGAGTGCCGTCAGCCTAACATTCTAGCTTGGAACCAAAGGAGAAGTTCCAAGTAAGTAAACACAACATAACATTAATACATGAGGATTTCAACGGTAGGCCAAGAACAGCCAAATCTACACCAGAGTTTCAGAATTTTGAATGTAAATGCATCTTATTGATATAGTATAGTTCATATCAAAATAGTTTATTTCGGGTTTCAATGAGCCCATAAAAAATGCAGGCCATAGATAATAGCTTCATAATACTTTCGGAACATACATAGTACAATTGGAATAAGTAGTAGAACTGCAGAACAGCCTATCCTAGCGCATTGCACTGGGTACATAATGTGAGTGAGCATCCATAAGTTTTATCTATGCATTACTAATAGCCACTTCCTAAACAATAGTATTAAAAAGCCAATTTTAAAATTGATAAGATCAGATTCAATCTAAAATAGATTCTAGACACTGATGACAATAATAATGCTCTAGAACCTGTTTCTCAAAACTCATATGTCCTTGGTATAAACAGATTGGCAAAACAGTTTAATGAGGTATATGTTTATAAATGGGCTACCAAGGCATTTTTTTACAAGCCAAACCGCGTAAAGGTATCTGCTAACAGCAAATACAATAAACAAATCAGTATTTGAGCTTATTATCCTTGAGGCTGTTAGGTAACTTCTAAGCCTTAATTTGTTACAGAGAGCCTTAATCCATTTCCTATAAGGATATTTATACTAGGAGCAGAAAAACAAAAGATGGTCTATTCTTCGTGGTTTGCTCCACACAGGCCACACCTAGATGAATCAGTCAGCCTGATGGTTTTTCCAGTTTTTAGTATAGTGCCCAATAAGGAATGTACACAATCTAAATTTAACATATAAATTCCTCGCATGGCAAGGTCTTATTTCATCCAGATAGGGTTCAAAAACTGAATTGGATTTAAACTGAAGAAACATTGATGTCAACAAACCCCGTCTACCATTGCATTGCAATGGTACTGCTCTGTCACATATGACCAATATGCTTTTTTAACAGTCCATTTCGCATTAGTGGTAATTACAGATGGAGTTAACCAGAGTTAGCTCATGCCTATTGCTAGAGGGTCTTTTTTATATGCAGAAGCCACTTCATGGATTCAGAATTAGGAATACTCATGATCTCGGTTAGTTCGGTACAGTATGGTTCCAACTCCGGGGTACCCCACACCCGTACCCAAAATAACAGAGGGCTAAGATCTGCAATGTTCCCGAACCGCTTAAGGCCGGTTTCCAGAACTAAAGGGATAGTAGGGGTACTCTGAGGTAGAATAAAAAAGGATCTAAGAAAGGAATTTTCCTTGCTAATCAACTCTTTATCTCCCACATGCCCCCAGATTTGAGCCCCATACTGACCCGCGCTCTGGATTTTGGCACAATAAATTTCAATCACCGGTGAAATATGTCTTGCAGTCGTGATTTTGTATCATTTTAACACAACATGTGCACCATGTAAAAAAGAAGCACTTGTTTTAACCATATGAGACACCCAAGAACTAGATCTATCCATTGAGATACCCAAATAGTCAAATGTTCCTCCCTTTGTAGGGAGATCCCTTCCATGCTGAAAGGTCCTCTAGGAGTCTGTGAGGTTTGAAGCACATATATTTTGTTTTAGTAGTGTTAACCTTAAGGCCACTTTCATTACAAAAAAGTGTAAATTGATTCATAAGTTTTGTAAACCCATAGGAGTGCACTAGACCTATATAGTACCATCAGCAAATAATAGCCCTGGTGTAAACTTGCCACATAGTCTAGGGGAATCATGTGTGCAATCAAGTAAGTATTTAAGTACATCGTTGATGTAAAGCAAAAAGAGGTTTAGGGCAAGTACACAGCCCTGACTGACTCCACGTTCGATTTCAATACTTTTAGTTAATTCTCCTTTAGGGCCCCATCTCACCTGTGCACAATTTTATTCATGTAAACTAATTATTATATAAAATAGAGACGGGTCCATCCCCGTGTGTTTCAGCACTTGCCATACCTTGACCCTACGTACCATGTCAAATGCTGTTTTAAGGTCCAAAAATGATGCATATAAATGGTCTTTGTTTACCTGGAGGTATTTCCATTGTATTAGAGTGAACCTGAAAATTTGGTCAGCAATGCTAATCTTCTGTCTAAAACCGGCTTGCAGAGGAGAAAGGATACTCCCAGCATCAATTAATCTTTTCTAAAACCTGAAAGCAAAATGTCTCTTGTAAGTTATCAATTAGACCTATAAGACAATGATTTCCATGATTATTCCTGTCCCCCTTTTTGTGAGTAGTGATAGCTTCCATACCCCTCCATGTCTCAGAAATAATTTCACCTTTGAGCATAAGGTTTGATAGTTCATTTATATAAGGGACCTATACTTCCAACTCTGAGATATTGAAGTCACCTGGAATGTTATCTGGTCCTGGTGCCTTCCCCGATTTAAGTTGTTTTACAGATCTTCTTGCTTCTAAGCTAAAGCTCAGTGGTGGGTCATTGTCAGTTACCTTAGCATCTGATACCATTGAACTCTGTATTTGCTGTAGCTTTGGGACACCAGTATACATATTGCTAAAATATTTCTCCCAGATATGGGCTGGAAAATGGTGATCCAGCTGATGTGTGGATCTTAAATTACCATTAGCTAGTATATGCCAGAAGGATCTACTATCCCCAGATCTAGCCACAATGAGAAAATCCTCTCAACTTTTGTTTATCCATTCTTGCATGGACTTAGCTATAGTGTCTTTAAACTTAGCTCTTCTGGTTCTGATCATGGAAATTCATATAGTGATCACCTTGAACATCTGATATGGATTCGGGATTCCCATTGATTCAAATATTTTTATTTGGCTTTTAAATTATTCAATGCAGTAATACAATACAACCGTGGTACTCATAGTAGGGCCCGCGGGCCGCCCGCCAGCGGCCCAGCAGGCCTTCATTGGTGGCCCATGGACCTTGCCTTGCCGTTTCTACGTTTCCAGTGAGGCCGGCAGTGAACACAAAAGATGGCCGCAGGAGCATACGTAGTGAATACCTATTAAATGCTCCTGCGGCCATCTTCTGTGTTTACTGCCGGCCTCTGTGACGTCACACACAGCACCGTCGGAAAGTTTCCCAAAAGGCCCTTTAAAAGTCAGCTGTAAGCGCATTCACAGCTGATTTTTAAAGGGCCTTTTAGGAAGCTTCCTGTTTCGTGTTGCCGACGTAAGCACATTCAGAATTTGGACAATTGCGCCTGGAGAGACAGAGACAGAGACACAGATAGAGAGACAGAGACACTGATGGAGACAGATAGATAGAGACAGATAGGTAGAGACAGATAGATAGAGACAGATAGAGACAGATAGATAGAGACAGATAGATAGAGACAGATAGATAGAGACAGATAGATGGAGACAGAGACACAGAGACAGATAGATAGATAGGTAGATAGAGACAGATAGACAGAGACAGACACAGATAGAAACAGATAGATAGAGAGACAGAGAAAGAGACACAAATGGAGACAGATAGATGGAGACATATGGATAGAGACAGATAGATAGAGACAGATAGATAGATAGAGACAGATAGATAGAGATAGATAGATAGAGATAGATAGAGACAGACAGAGATAGAGATAGAGACTGATAGAGAAAGATAGATAGAGACAGATAGATCGAGACAGATAGATAGATGGATAGAGACAGATAGATGGATAGACAGATAGAGATAGATAGACAGATAGAGATAGATAGAGATAGTTAGAGATATGGAGATAGATAGAGATAGATAGAGATAAATAGATAGATAGAGATATGAAGATAGATAGAGATAGATAGAGATAAATAGATAGAGATAGATAGAGATAAATAGATAGAGATAGATAGATAGAGATATAGAGATAGATAGATGGAGATAGATAGAGATAGATAGAGATAAATAGAGAGATAGAGATAAATAGATAGAGATAAATAGATAGAGATAAATTGATAGATAGAGATAGATAGATAAAGATATAGAGACAGATATAGATAGATGGATATAGAGCGATAGAGATAAATTGATAGAGATAGATAGATAGAAAGAGATAGATAGAGATAAATAGATAGATGGATAGAGAGATAGATAGAGATAGAGAGAGAGAGAGATAGATAGATAGATAGATAGATAGATAGATAGATAGATAGATAGATGTGTGTATGCCGGGTCTTGTTGCTCAGTGGACTAATGCGTCTGCTGCAGGGGCCTGTGTTTGACCTCATGGTCCCAGGTTTTTTTTTTTTTTACTCTAGCCCGCCCCCACTGACCCCGCCCCCACCGGTGAGGCCCTCAGCCACAAACCACACTGTAAATTTGGCCCCCGAGAGAAAGTTTGTGAGTACCCATGCAATACAACAAGCTTTTTTGCACTACATACATTAAGAGAGATTCATTAAAAAACATTTAGTATTAAGTAGTTGGGTTTGTCAGCTCTGGCACTATGACTGTAACAGCGAATATTTCGGTCCTTCATCATGGAGCAAGAGGAAATTTATAGAGATAAGAAGAAATTTAAGTTTGCGAAGTCCAACTTGGAAATGGTGCAGTGCGCGCAACGAAATTCGTTTTATTTATTTAAATGTTTACTTACCTGTATTCAGCCGTAATCCATGGTTTACTACCCCCCACCCTGCCCCTCCCCCGCCCCACGTCACCGCCCGGCCGGCACTCCTACCACGGACCGCTACTGTTTCTTATTCTTCGGGCTTACTCCCAGTGCAGCGCAGAACTTTCTGCTTCACTCCAACGGAGTAAAGCTTGATACCACTGAAGAAAGGACGGGGGCTGTTGTGCACGCCAACGCATGGTTAGTATACACTTTACTAGAAGAAGGGCTAAATTTGCAAAGCGTACCCGCACATTAAAGCTTTTCCTCCTTGGAAAAATACCCAGCACTGTAGCTTTCCATGAGCTGAGTATTAGCTCTGTAACTGTACCTAATAGGGCGTGTAGCAAATGCCAGAGACTGGCAATATCTGGGTATACCCAAAGCATGTGCCTAAGGTCAGCTGACAGTGCTCTGCATCTGGGGCAGGCAGGATCACCTGATGAGAACATACGGTTTATTCGAGAGGGTGTGAGGTAAGCCCCACGAAGAATCATATATTGAATGTTCTTAAATCGCACATTTCTAGAGATAGCATGAGGAGATTCAAGTGCTATCGCCCATTCAGTGTCATGCAGGGGGGGGGTGCTAAATCCTCCTCCTGTTCCTGACAGAGTTGGCTCAGAGAGAGCCCAGTGTGATCCCTAATGGCTCTGTAAAACCAAGTGATTAGGTGCCGACCTGTTCCCAAGATGTGTAGCGCATGCATCACTGCATGTGTTCGTGGTTCTTTGTCCATCACACCCCATAGCATCCTGAGGGCTCCTACTAACTGCTCATGTAGTAGAAATTGAGTTGGGGGAATGCTATATTCCTGACATATCTGATCAAATGTAAGCAAGTGGTCATTTTGAAACAAATCCCCCACTACATCAATGGAATGCTCATACCAGGTTGCTAATTGATCAGCAGTAAAGTGCCCCAGGGGTCCTGGTAGGCCCTTTAGTGGTGTAGCTGAAGAGTAAGGGATTGAGCGCTTTGTAAGCTGAAAGACTCATGCCAAGCATTTCCGAGCTATTCACACATGTAGGGTCCACGAACTGTGCAGCTTAATAGTAGGATGAAGAATTTGTTGCATCACATGCGGGGGCAGGGGGCCATCCCCAGTACTGGTTTCAAAAAGATTATTACCAGATAGCCATCTGGCCAATGGATTCGGGATTCCCATACGTAAGCATGAATATCTATGATATAGTCAGGGCCAATTGAATTATGCGCATGTGCAGCTGAGGCGTTTTCGCATAATTAAGGACCGCCGCATTACCACATAATCCATCATCTGCTGCATAATCTGCAGATTTTCACAAAAAAAGATTTTATTTCTAGCTCAAACGGTGCAACTGTTACTAAAACCACAGCACCACAGCAACACGTGTTGCTGCACAGGGGAAGACCCATTGCGAAGGTTAAATGGTGACTTTTATATTGGTGACCTTTATATTGCTTGTTGCTATATTTGGGTGTTAAACTGGTACTAATGAGCTGAAACCTATGTCCAGACATTGTTAACAAGTGTAAAAGTAAAAAAATAAAGGAGTAATGCTATCATAAAATGTGCTGCATTACACCACATAATTTTCCTTTTCTCTCCGCATAATTTAGACAACCCTGCCGTATAATTTGGCCCTCCCCTGCAACATAATTCTAGTGGCCCTAGATATTGGTTGCACCATGCATTGTGATATGATCTTAGAGTACATGGGTATGGAAACACTTTTGAGACACAGTTTAAATGCAAAATACAGATATCCCTAGAACGTGGGTCAGATTCTTAACTGGCAGTTGCACAAATAGTTTACAGAGGCCCATGTTCATCTTTTGTTGAGTCATTGAAATTTTGGAACGTGCTTTGCTGTATGAGCAACTTTCATAATAATGGCAGCCAGCCTATCTTGGACATTGATTCATTAATATGCTAGGTGTAGCAGAAGTGACATCACATTCCCTTTGAGGCCCGATGACGTGACAGGAAGTGACATCACATGAACGCTGACCTAGGTGACTGCAGAGGAAGAGATGTCACATAGCCACTGGATTGATGACATAACAGTAAGTAAGACAACTGAAGTTAAAAATCCAAATAAGTGCACAGGTTAAACAATTTCTGAAAAATTAATAAAGGAACCGAAAAGGTTAGAGAGGCAGGTAATGGTCTATTTTAGTTAGGATACATATATTAACTAGGGTGTGGCCAAGATATGCCTAAAGTGATGCCATGGATGCAACCTTGATAGCTCATAGATACAGACATCTTCTACACAGATGCAACCATCATATATCAGACAGTTATCATATGCCAAATCACATCATTAAATACCCAGATGTAGCATCACATATACAGCTGTATGTCATTATTAAAGTATGTTTGCTCTCCAAGTAAAGGCGCTAACTGGTTAATGAGTTTTTAACTGTTATTTACATGATTGACTTGTGAGTCTCCACCGTACACAAACATGCTCAGTAAGCCTGTTGATGCTCGATCTCTATACCCAGAGGGTCAAGTGCTATTGTTTTGGGTAAAACAGTAAGGTAAGCCCTATGACTACAGAAGTAAAAGGCTCTCATAATTTGAGCCCTATAGCCCCTGATTACTCTAATTTGAAGTGCCTTTCCTGGACATGGTTGAATATTGAAAGGAAATGTAGGGTGTTTGCATTTGTGTTTTTGCACTTCCGGTGCACTTTGGTGTTACAGAAGAGGTCCTTCATTTATATGAATGGCGCTGTTGCGCGTTTTGTGCTTGTGCATCCCCAAGGGGTGTTTCCTGTTTCACATAGGGCAGTGATCCCATGCAAATGAGAGAACACTTTTGCCTCTGCGCCCATGCCTTATTTGAGACGCGGGCCCATGGAAAAACAGCCTATCAGCAGGCACACTGATTGAGCGCCACATATAAAGTGGCACAAGTCAGTGTGCTCTATGAGCATGTCCCTTGGGAGAGGGTCACAGGCATCTCAGTGACCCCACAGGCATTCCCCAGTAGGCATGTGCGGTTACACAGTGGCCCGCCTCCGAGAGGGATTTCCTATGTCCTCCTGAAAATACTGCCTTGGTTTTACACCACCTTTCAGTGGGGCTCTGTCCCCAGTATAGGTGCAGTTTACACCTGTACTGGAGACAATTCTTTTAAAATGTTATATGTCACACTGCCCTGGTGTGCAGTGGGCACATCTGTGCCAAGGACATACAAATATATTGCACCATTTTACAAAATATGGCCGAAGGGGTCTTGCTCTGAAGTTTTAAAGGGGACAGCATCGTCAAGTGCTCCCTCTCTTCCCTTGTCAGAGATGGAACACTTATCTAGTCATGGGATTTTCTGCATTTTAGAACTTGTAATCATGTATTAATTGTGGGGAAAAACAAAACTACAAGTACATGAATACAAAGAATAAAACAAGAACTGGCTAAACTGTTCACAATTACCATGGAGCAATCTGAAATGTATCCTTATGCATCACCGTCTCCTAATTCCAAACAGTGAATATATGACGTTACAACGCATGCAATTACAACGCATGCTTTTACAATGCAGTATTTACATCGCAACTACCATTACATTGAATGATTTTACAACGCATGCCATTACAACACATTTTTTAAAACTACCATTACAACGCATTCCATTACAACACATACCATTACAACGCATACCATTACAACGCATAATACTTTTAGGGCAAACAGTAGGGTACGTGTTGGATAGTGTAGGGGTAAAAATTACTATTCCCACTCCAGTGAGTGCAGCAGTAGGGTAAGTGTTGGATAGTGTAAGGGTAAAAATTACTAAGTGTTGGATAGTGTAGGGGTAAAAATGACTATTCCTACTCCAGTGAGTGCAACAGTAGGGAAAGTGTTGGATAGTGTAGGGGTAAAAATTACTATTCCCATGTACCCCAAAACCCATACCCACCCTAATACTAAACAAGCATTTGCAATGCAATAGGTCTCGCATTTGCGAGAGTTTGAGCTATTGGCATTGTAAATGTCAATGCCTTTTATTTATGTGTTTTGAAAAGCTGCAAGTGGTGCGTAAACATGCACTTTGTACTTAAGTCATTGCTTACCAGAAGCAATTCTGTTAGTACCTGCACCTCTTTTATTGGCAGCCTTTCTTCTGGTAAGCAAGGACTTTAAGTACAAGTTTAGGCACCCTTGCAGGTTTTCAAAACACATAAATAAAAGGTATTGTCATTTACAATGCCAATAGCTCAAACTCTCGCAAATGTGTACATGCTTGTTTTATTTTTACATTTACCCCTACTGAAGTTTAGAAAAGAACACCAGCTTTATATCTCCTAAACACTTAGTATTTTAATGGCGGGGCACCTGTTTTTTGTATGTGGCAAACTGATGGGCAACACTCTAAAAGTATGCGAAGAATAGAGCAAATTATTTCACTGCTGACGCCAAACGAACTTGCAGCTTCTCTTACAAACAACTTTGAAACAGCCAGGGGAATAGTGCAGAGGTAAATAGTTTTGCTCTGAAACGTATTATCCTTGATGATTAATGAATACCTCTGTAAGTGGTTCAGCCTGATAGGTTATCTCCATGTCCCCAAGCTCGCACACAGCGTGTAATATGTAAATCCAATGAAAATTCTGCCTCCTGTACAACGCGCCTACAAATGCCAGAGGTCAAGCACTTAAACAATGTAGCTTTATGTAAACTGTTAGGACGAGCATGTTCTCTCGTAAATATAATACATAGAAGTTCACCTGTTATAAAATCCGCTAGACGTAGAGTCTTTAGTCATGAAACAATAACCTATAAAACCTACATGTTTCTTGGCTAATTGTACCCTATAAGTGTCCTAGTTTTTGTATTTATTAATATGTGGACAGTAGTCTGATGAATGGACTTGTTTTTATAGATATGGGGGCAAACTTATAAAGCTATTCCTGAGTGTAAGACTTACACCAATAAAACATTGCAATTATAGCAAAGATACATTATACTTACGGTCATTTATTCACAAGGCTGAAGATACAAGCACCTCACAGGAATAATCAGAATATAGGCATGCATAATATATAAACTATAGGTTTCTGAATCTGGACCTACACAGGCAGAAAAATATCCGTCTGCAAAATATAACGGCGGCCTGCCTTTTTTTGTAATTCCACAAAACGTTCCTTAATGTGCGGAAGGCGTTTGGACGGTTACTGGCTACAGCCAGAGCAGAAGCACGTGCCAGATGGATAAAGTAGAAGCCTGCAGCAAGGTGTGCACCTGCTTTATACATTTTATGTTTTCACCAACAGGGACTTCGTGCCCTGACACAGCAGCTGACAGGCAGGTGGCAACACTAGGAGGGGTCTCCCTCGCAAACACTCACATGACATCATGTTACAGCAGCGCATGTCTGAGAAAAGCTGCTGATGTCAGAAGTTTTCTTGCAAGGGGCGAGTGGCTGAATCATAACACGTTAATGAAGAAGATGGTTTGAAGTGGGGCTAAGTACTAATGACTCAACTAGGTGAATGGAGATGCCAGTGGCTGCATTATAACAAATAAAAAAGACGCTTAGGCAAGGAAACCAAGTTGTCTACAGCGCATGCTTTTGCATCAAAAACAGTGGCGCAACAATCAATCAATACAAACTTGATTAAGATTATATATATAAATATTCTTAAAAAGTATGAATAGTTGATAGAGCAATGCATAAATGCTAAAAAAGCATGGAACTGCGACAACGTTCAATAGTGAAACCAACTTCGGGACCCATTAGCATCTGCAAAGGGACTCCTTTTAAAACAAGTAACAGAAATCGGCTTATGGCAAGCCAAAGCACATCATTGCTGGGAGCATGTAAGGGAACAGACCGGCAAATTAATCTAAAAAACAAAATGCTCAACAAAAGGGCAACAAAAAGCGTCTACTACATTTAACCATGCAATACAGTTTCCTCTTGTGAGGGGAAGAGACATGTGCGAGGATTTATAACAGCAGGTGTTGTGGCAGTGGGGATGGAAGCTCGGTCCCGTGACTCCCTCCCACCCCACTTACCTCCTAAAACATGCACAGTGTGATCGGCAGCAGCGGAAGACGCGCAGAAGCAGGAAGGTGATCAGAAGTGCCGGTGCTACTTTTTTTTAAGGTGGACCAAGAGAGATTACATGTAAGCGGGTGCATGGCTGAAATAAAGTGCGGTACCCGTGCACAGTAAAGGTTTTGGTGGCAGTGGGGACGGAAGCTTAGTCCCATTAAACCCCACGTCCATGTTTTTTCACTAGTTGTAAACAAGAATAAATAATGGATACGCTCTGATCCCGAGAGGGTGCTACTGGACGTTTGGGGGCCAGTGTCAGCCACATTGGATCACGAAGTGCGCTGCTCTGGAGCGGTCCATGGCTCGGGTCCATGTCGGCCGGAGGGGGCCAGCCTTGTGGTCAAATCATTACGCGCTGTGTTCGTACCGCTGGTACATGTCGCACGGAGGTGGCCAGCCTTGTGGGCAAATCAATAGGCACGATGTTCGTTCCACTGGTAATTCTGCCGCTCAGTGTTTATGAGCAGTTGACAGGGCAGGGCGCTCTAATGTTACCCCTTCAGTGTCTTCTTTGCCTTGACCTGGGTGCAGCGTCATCCCTGAGCTCTTTCCAGACAGAGATCCGGGCTCCTGCAGCCTGCACCCGGCTGCAGCAGCCCTGACGACTCCACCTCGGCCAAGCCACCGCCAGTTCTTACCTGGTGCCTCCAACGTTGATCTGGATGATCTCGCCGATGACGATGCCTGAGGCCAGGCAGCCTCCTCCTCCTCCTCCAGCGCTGCTATCGGCCATGGTTTCTATGCAGTCTGCTTGCTGCTGCAGCAGCAGCCGCGGGAACAGCCCTGGCCCGCTGCGGCCGCCTGTGCTCCCGGAGCCGAGGAATGGAGAGAGGCAGGGAGGGAGGAGGCACTTGGTGGGATCAGGCGGCTGCCAGGCAGGCCTGGGATAGCAGCATGGGAAGGAGGGAGTGCCCTGAATCACATTGCAGCGGGACGTGGCTGCTAAGTGAAGCGGGCGCCATGTTAGGAAGTAAGTAGTCGGCGCACATGCAGATTAAAGGTATTGGGTGGCTGCTAAGTGAAGCAGGCGCCATGTTGGGAAGTAAGCAGTCGGCTTCATGCAGATTAAAGGTATTAGGTGGCTGCTAAGTGAAGCGGGCGCCATGTTAGGAAGTAAGCAGTCGGTGCACATGCAGATTAAAGGTATTTTAGGTGGCTGCTAAGTGAAGCGGGCGCCATGTTAGGAAGTAAGCAGTCGGCGCACATGCAGATTAAAGGTATTGGGTGGCTGCTAAGTGAAGCGGGCACCATGTTAGGAAGTAAGCAGTCGGCGCACATGCAGACTAAAGGTATTAGGTGGCTGCTAAGTGAAGCGGGCGCCATGTTAGGAAGTAAGCAGTCGGCGCACATGCAGATTAAAGGTATTAGGTGGCTGCTAAGTGAAGCGGGCACATGCAGATTAAAGGTATTAGGTGGCTGCTAAGTGAAGCGGGCGCCATGTTAGGAAGTAAGTAGTCCCCAATAAAATACATGAAAACCTACAGTGTAAGGAAACTGTAGTTGGCCGGTGCTCCTCGCCTAAAAACGGAAGTGAGGTATGAGGAGCACCAACCAATAAGAAGCCAGTAAATTAAAGCGACACACGAGTCAACCAATGGCAAATGGCAGGCAGGATTACACTCAGTGTAAGTGATTACAGCAGGTCTTGCAGACAGCGCATGCGCGCTGATGCTCGACCTAAAAAATCTCCATTACTTACCTTATAATGCGTTGTAATGGCATGCGTTGTAATGGATTGCTTTGGCATGGCATGCGTTGTAGTGACATGCGTTGTAATAGCATGCATTGTAATGGCATGCAATGTAAAGGCAGTTGCGTTGTAATAGTTGCATTGTAAAGGTAGGTCGTTGTAATGACTGCGTTGTAATGGATGTTTCCCCAAACAGTATTTTGCACAAACAGTATTTGGGGATGTGAGCAAAGGGGTCGTCAGGATCTCAATAAAGAACATGGGCAGCTGGCACGAGCTAGCCTGGCCAACAGGTTAGGGGTATTCTGCAATCCTGTGCTCTAGTCCTCCGCGTGCTCAGCTGCCTATATATAAAGAGCTTCTTTTGTCTCATGTCAAGCATCAGTTTATCAGTCCTCTATTTTACTTTGCATTCTAGTATTTGTAGTTTCGGATTTAGTATGGGAGAAAGCAGACTGCAGTCTTGAGGAAATGAACTAATCCAGTCTAGAATTTCGGAAATTGAAAGTTCAGCCACTGCAACCCCAGGCGTTTTAGTGACATCACTGTCTTGTTGACAGTGCAGGCTGCTTTACTGGGGGCACTGTCACACATGTGGGCTAAAGCCAGTCCTTCCACCGGCTAAGGCCACGGGGACCGGAATTCACTGGCTTCCCTGCCTCTTTCCCAGGCTCGCTGCTTGAATATATTTTACAACAAAAGAGCACACTAGAAGAGTCTTACCTGGGCATATGCCACTGCAGTTCGAATTCCATCCTCTTTTTGTGCAGCCAATCCTCAAGTCTTGCCGGTGATTGTGGCTGACGTACAAAGAACTGGTCACAGCCGCATCCCATGCGATGACGAGGGAAAAGTAAATAAATAATTAATTTTCTCTCATTGTCGTCTATCAAAGTACCCCCCCCCCCTGCCCCACCGCACCATCGCTCTACCTGCATGGGCCACGGCTGGAACTGGAATGGGGGCCACTGCACCTATGAAATCAGAAACTGTTTTTAGCCCTAGGCGGGAAGTTACTGCACACACCTGAGAGCCAGGTGTCGCATGGATGGCGGCAGGAAATGCAAAGGAAAAGCCAGGGTTCGCAATTGCAACCCAGAAATGATGTCTATGCAGCCTACACTTCAAATAATGTGATTTAGGCCACCTCTGTGCTAGAAGCAATAATTGAAAATAATTATACACCTTTTTACCTTACAACGGCTATTGTAAAAGCAGAGGGGTGGAAACCATGTGTTTCACATCAACCCTCGATGGCTGATTTCCTGTAATAAAACAACTCACCACTGATGCTTCTTGAGCTATAATTTATTTGAATTTTGATCTGGAAATTTGCTACCATTGCATTTCTTGATGGTATTGAACCAGTGGCTGTAGGTTGCATATTTATAAGGGAACTATTATGAACCAATGGATATCATTTTCTTTGATAATGTACACAAGATTCCCCAGTACACGCTCAGAATTTAAGAAATTCAGTCAATGATAGTTGTGACTGTTTTCTTTTTTATTCTTCTTGTAGTCGTAGGTCCAGCATTCTCAGCCAACACTTGTTTCGTCGCTTATCGGGCATCACATCCCGCGACTTCTTCAGAGCTAAGAAATCATATATAACAGAGTTTACTATAGCATAGTTGCTCATCCAACTTATAGAATACATCACCCTAGTGACTTCCATGCATGTATCAGACCATTCCATTTTTCAAGATTCATGATAAGAAATCACATGTGGAAACCCATGCACAACAGTAACAAAATGATGCTTCAATAGTATAATTATTCTTCATTCATCCTTTACGTTTATCCATAATATTTCTGCGCTGTCTGTAACTATTACTAAACATCTTCCTGCCACAAAATACCATTATCTCCACATCATGTGCTAGCACCACCATGCCCTAATGTGTATGAAAGACTATATACAAGTGCATAAGATAGTGCATCAAATGTAAGTGATCGAAAAAGAAGGGGAGTACCTCCAAGTCAGGAACAGCGTGCCTCTATCAGAGAAAAGCCAAATTTTCCTATCAAAAAACTATTCCACTAAAGGCATCTCTTATGCAATTACACCGATTATTGTGCCTATATGTGATAAAATGGGTAAACACCTACTAGGCTCCTGGTATGCAATCCAGACCGTCGGCTATCAGAATTAACCGCTCCTATATTGTAATAAGCAATCGTTGTCTCCATGTTCCTATAAGAAGTAGAGAGCCCCTAATTGTAAGATTGATCTTATAACAGTCTCTTACTAAAATAACTCTATCAGCAATAGCCCATAAAATTTACAAAATTAGCAGACATAGACCTTACCCTAATGTCGCTTCAATGAATAGACAAAATCTAGAATCAGGAAAAGTCGAAGGAATTGCTTGTGCACTCCCTCAATTCGGAAGTCACTTGTCCTCAAAGTATACTCCTTCGTCTAAAATCATAATACAGTGAAGAGTCATAATCCCATCTGATTACAGAACAAAATTGAAAGGCGGCCCGCAAACACTCACTGTTCAATTGCCTACCGAAATGGTTATCTGGCTGTATTTGTGGAAGGGAGTACGCTTCGCATCTCCGTGTTCACGTCCCGTCAAAGGCGGTCGTTCAAATAAGCTTCCCACGCTAGTACTCGGGTGTGGAAATAAACAAAGAACCCAAAGATGGAGGCTGGATACCAGGCACCATTTTGGAATTGCCAAAACTAACTAGTAATGATATCGCTTCCCACGCTAGTACTCGGGTGTGGAAATAAACAAAGGACCCGAAGATGGAGGCTGGATACCAGGCACCATCTTGGAATTGCCAAAACTAACTAGTAATGATTTCGCCTAGAGTATATAGCTCTTCCAAATAAGAATGATTGGCTGTTAGTAATACTGAAAACTTAGAAGAGTGGCAGGATCTACGAACACAATCTTGAAATTACAATGTGGCAAATATATGAAAGAAAACCACCTCCATTTATATATTATCTTTGATAATGTAGTTAAGAGCCCAGCACTGTAACTGGGATTGCTAGAAAAGAACTGTAATACAACAACCTATTACTAAGTTGGGAAGTGCATTCCATTCATGAGTAGTTTTCCAATGGATTACTACCATCTGAGTTAGATGCAGGGTATTCAGACATTAATATTTGTATATAAAGAAATATGGACAGAATATCCCTACCATTGCAAACCAAGGCTCTAACTCAACGCCAGGTTGCTGGAAAATCGAAACTGTCCCTAGATGTATGTATGTATGTATATATATATATGTGGTATTTCTGTAGCACAAATCAAGCCAAAAGGCAGAGGAGCACAGTACATGGTCAAAGTCAAGCATACATTCAACAAGTGATATAAAAGGCAAATGGTTTGTAGACTGTTAATGCTTTGTGATGTAGTGTTCTTTAAAGAGGTGCATCTTCAAATCTTTCCATAATTAGAGTAGCATTTAGTTGGTCCTTAAGGATACGGGAATGTTGTTCCAGATCCTGGGTGCATAGAAAGAAAAAGCCTGCTGTCTTGTTTTTTCTTTTTTACACTTCTTTGTCTCCGGTCTGATGGTGTCCTGGCTGCGAATGGCACGAGATCCACCAGAGATGCTGAGCTTGTTCACAATATAAGTGGGGGTGTTGGTCATGATAGCTTCGTAAATGATGAAGCTGACTTTGAAGGTGGTGCAATCATATTTCTTCAGGCCCTGAATGAGACCTGCTGCGGTGAGTAGGATGCCCTTGAAGGGTGCCAATGTGGAGTCAGGGAAGCCATGGAGCAGGATATGCTCCTACAGAAACATTAGTTGAAGAGTGACACAATTACAGATGGATGCTAGTTTTGTTAAAGGTCCTGAGTGGTATGCTGTTAACAAGTAGGGGTGTGTGAAATTTGCTCTCGTGTAATTATGCAAAAATTTGGTAAAATTACATGTAATTACGTGAAATATTAATCTGGCACTTAGATGCGAGGACACATTTCACACTAAACATAGTGCCAAATATACAAGTGCTCCCAGCAGCATTCACTTAGTTCTGGCCATTCTTGTTCCTGTATCATAAATTTGCAGCAAATGGAGCATAATTAGGCGACAAAGCATCATTTGGGGAATTATGCTTCACAAGCGTAATGTGAAACTACGCAAATTAAACTGTCACAATTTAAAGCTTATGCAGGTATAGTAAAAAGCTCAGCTAGCTGACTAACCTTCCGCATGGGTTTGCATATCACCCCAGATAACATGTTCAAATACCCACAAAGCTGACTTTGAATCTTCCATTCTTCCTAGGCCAATAAATTGATTACTAGTGAGTTGGGTAATAGCAACACCTGTAATCAATGCCTATATTTAATTACTTTAACCATAGGAGACACATGCAGATGTAGTTAAACTGCTAAGGAAATAGCTAGCTTTACTAGTAAATAGTACATTTGCTCACTTGCAAAATGTTTATTTTATTTTATGTTGGACACTGGGAATAGATTATAAAGAAGTATCCTATTTGATATTCAGATAAGAAATTTTCTTTGCATGGCAACATTTATATAGAATGTGCATGCTTTGTGGATCTCATTCTGTCTTTGTTATCCTCGACCATTTTCCTTATTTACACCTCTTGCATTCTACTGTACATTTCTAGTGTCTCTTTCATTCCTCACGCTCTATGACCTTAGCGCTGAGTATTGTTTATTATTTAAAATCTAATGTATGGGACTCCACAGGTTCAGAAAAATCGGAGAGTAGCAGAGCACCCATAAAACAACATAGACAAGTATGTGTACAGTATCTAAATTTGTCTCACATTTCATCACCTCTTTGACTGCGAAGGGTGGGAGGTTGGGATTAAGCTCGGAAGATCTAGCTGGAAAGTGTAATTGTAAGTTTCTTACTAGCTGGTCTGGGAGAGAGCATTCCATAGTAGTGTTCCTCTGGTTTGCATGTCTCCCTCTAGCTGTTTTAGAGGACGGTTCTCTGTAATATCTTATGTGTTATGTAGTTCTGAATGTTGCTTTGCTCATTGTTCTAAGAATGTTATGTAGCTCCTAGCAACACTGTTGAGAGGAGTCAGTTTACTGAAGCTGTTGTTGGAGTCGGTCCTGTCCGTCTCCCTTTACCATGTAGCCTTAATAAACCACTAAACCTACTCTGTACTAGTGTGGTTACCACAAATTTATTGGCAACGAGCTAAGGCTACATGGTCATCCTACCCACGTGTGTTGGCTCATCATTGAACTCCTCGAGGAACTTGGAGCAAGTTTGGTGCTTGTCTTCTCTACAATCAGTCACTGCAGCTGCGGACTACGTGTGGCCAGTGTGTGCAACTACTGCTATCAACTTTCTGCTACTTCACGTATGGACAGCTGTAACTGATCCGTGATACTCAAGCAGTGTTCGCAGCACTTCCTCGTGTCTTAACACGTTTGCTGCCATCGGATACGGTAGGGCGTTTGCTTTCCCTGCATTATCTTTGCCTCCCGCCCTGCGCTGTTCACTGATTGCTCCCCATCTAGTGTCTTTTGGGAGTAACGGTCGTGCTCTGCGCTCTGTCTCTTGGCATTTTTTGAATTCACGGACTCTGCATGCCCTCGCGCACACTCACGCTCCTCACCTGGCAACCTTCATTGATGTTTCCTTGCCTAGCAACCAAAGCGCATTGTTCGTCTTCTTTGCTCACTGCATTCCGCGCTCGTCTTCCTTCTGTTGACACGCACAGTGTCTTCACGTTACGGCAGCCTTCACTGATGCTACCTCGTACAGCAAACAGCGTGTACGCAACGTCCTCACGTCCAGCCACGCACCTGCGGCCATTTTGGTTCGGGGAAGATTATCACATCTACTCCGTGTTTCTGCCTGTTGTGTGTTACGCGGTGACACACACACCTCTTCTATCAAACAGCGTCCTGCTGCAACGTTTCTAGATCCTTTCATTTTAACACAAATAACAAGCCTATCCTTTATTCATCAAAATAAAAATTAAAAAAAAGTAAAAGGAAATTGCATCTCCACTTAAGGAAATGATCTATTTATTTACTACATATCCTTCGATACAGTGTATCACGCGGTGATACACACACCTGTACAGTGAGTCATGCGGTGATACACACACCTGCTTTAACACAAACAGCGTCTCTACAACTCTACATTACAGTGCTGTTTTCTTAAACTTAAATTTTTTTTTTTTTATTGATACTCAATTCAACTGTTCTCTAGTTTATCACGGTGATGCACACACTTGTCTACTTCTAAACATTGTGTGTTCCTACTTTTCCTGGTACACATATTGTTTTTTTTTTTTACTAGTTTATATTTTGGGTATAAAATTACTATGTGTACCATGCAATCCATCAATCCACCTCCTTCATTTTTGGACTCCCCAGGAGAACCAACAGTTCGTTGGGAAATTTGGAATGATGCTTTTGAGACATACTTAGGTGCCATGGGTGCTTCTCGTTTTGTTGCAGAAAGAAAAAAATGTCTACTTCTACACTCTTTAGGATTCGAGGGAAGGTCAATCTTCAAACACTTACCTCCTTTGACACAAGAAGAATCTCAAGACCTCGATGAATACCAACAATCCGTTTTGAAACTAAAACACAGATTTGATAAACAACCAAGTCTTATGGTCTTGAGGCACAAATTCTTTAAAAGGAAACAAACAGAAGCTGAAGATGTCGATTCCTACATTTCAATTTTACGCAGACTCGCAGCTGACTGCAAATTTGAGAATTTCACTGACCAGTTAATCAGGGACCAATTTGTCTGTCAATGCAAAGACAAAAACATCAGACAAAAGCTTTTGAGCATGGCAGATCCTTCTTTGGAAGAAACCATCAAAATTGCCAAAAGCATAGAAATTTCAATGGTTTCTTTGAAAGAACTAGATGAGAAGCTTAATGATGTAGTAAATGTGGTTAATGTTAACAATCCTTCCAAACAACGTGTCAAACCTAATGTAAATTCATCCAATGTCTCCTCCTCAAAACCCAAAACTCAAAGTTCAAATGGAAACAAAAGTAATAGCAATAATATATGTTTGAGATGTGGTAATCCTTGGCATCTTCGAGGATCTAAATGTCCTGCCATGGAGGTAATGTGCAATTATTGCAAAAAGATGGGACATTTTGCCAAGGTATGTCTTAAAAAGAAAATTTCAAAAAACCACCTGTTTGCACTATTGAATATGAGGATGACTCAGATTCCGAAATTATATCTGTTGTTACTGATGTCATGTGTGAAACCACATGTTGTTCTCAAGATGTGATCGAGGGTGATCCCTCATCTTGCGTTGATCCCATAGTAGATATTGGTGTAGGTTCCCATACTATCAAATTGTTAGTAGATTCTGGAGCCAAAATAAAAATGATCACACAAAAGTTATTTGAAGAATTTTGGAAAGGTTCAATCCCTCTGTCTTCTCCTGATAGGTCACCTGTGTCATATGAGGGATGAAGAATTGAATTGTTAGGGTTTTCTGAGGATGAACTTAAATTTAAGGATAGGAGGATAAGGGGGAAGGTGTACGTTGCTGTTAAAGGCCTTAATATTTTGGGGTGGTTTCACCAAGGCCTCTTTGGCATGATCCTTAAACCAGGGGCCAAAGAACAGGTCCTTGTGGTTGGGAATGAAGAGGTGAGTCAAAAGTGGAAAGACAAATTCCCTGATGTTTTTGGAAAAGTTCTAGGGAAAATAAAAGGGTTCAAGCATAAAATAATTGTAAAGGATGGAGCTGTACCAGTAAAACACAAGCTCAGAGGAGTACCGTTCAGTGTTAGAGATGATCTCGACAAAGAACTCAAAGCCCTCTGCTCTAAGGGAATCATTGAACCAACAGAGTCCTCTCTGTGGCTTTCCCCTTTAGTTGTCGCAAGAAAAAGGGGAGGGGACCTTAGAGTGTGTGTGGATTTGAGATCCCTCAGTAAAGAAATCTGGATAGACTCACACCCCTTTCCTAGAATAAGTGACCTTCTTGCTTCGACTAAAGGTGCTTGCTATTTCACAAAGTTAGATCTAGCCAGTGCACATCACCAGGTGGAACTGGATCCCGAATCTCGACATTTGACCGCCTTTATTTCTCCATTAGGCACTTTCCATTATTGCTGCATGCCTTTCGGGCTTGCATCAGCAGCCTCAGTATTCCAAAGGATCATGGCTAATATTCTCAAGGAAGTGGATGGAGTCTTAATCTTTCAAGATGATGTTTTGGTTTTCGGAAAAGACATTGTTTCTCACATCAATATACTAAAGTCCTTTCTCTATTTAAAAAATATGGGGTAGTGCTAAAGGAAGAGAAGTGTGAGTTTTTATGCCCCAAGGTTGAATACTTAGGTCATGTTATTTCAGAGGATGGTATTAGCCCTAAACCTGGTTTGTTGACCGTTATCATAGATGCCCCAGCACCTAAAGACAAGTCAGGAGTCAAATCATTGCTCGGGTTGTGTGAATATTATTCGAGATTTGTTCATAACTTTGCTTCTATTGTGAGACCGATTAGTAACCTCCTCAAGAAGGGAGTGAAGTTTGAGTGGTGTGGTGATTGTAATGCTGCTTTTGGGGCTATCAAAAATGCTTTGAAATGTGGTTCGGCACTGAAACCTTTTGATTCCAATTTACCCTGTTGTGTCACTGTTGACGCAAGTCAAGTAGGTTTAGGGGCCATGTTGACCCAGTCAGATAATGGGATAGAAAACACTGTCTGTTTTGCATCAAGAGTTCTGAGGTCAGCTGAGCTTCAGTACTCTGTCATAGAGAGAGAATTGTTGGCCTGCACTTGGGCTATCGAAAAGTTTCGCTCTTATATTTGGGGCAAACGTTTTTTGCTACAAACTGACCATAAACCTTTGGTCAATATCCTAAGTGGTGGTGTGAGTAAATGCTCCACTCCGAGGATTCTACGAATGGTCTCTAAGCTTCTTCAGTATCAGTTTGATATCAAACATATTTCAGGAGGAAGCAATGGACGAGCTGATTTTTTGTCCCGTTTCCCTGTGAAATCAGATGATCCTGAAGACCTTAACTGGGACGAGTTCTCTAGCGAAGATTGTGATGATTGTTTGGTGGCAGCTTTGGAAATACCCACCATGAATTTGTGCTCGGAGAATGAATGGTTGCGAGCTGTAGAGACAGATTCTGTACTTCAAGAAGTTTGCAGTCATGTGACAGGTGGCTGGCCTAACGAAAAGGCTGTTTCAGCCCTAATTCAACCATTTTGGAAGGTGCAAGATGAACTGTCTTTGGAAGATGGTTTGCTCCTCAGAGGGGATAAGTTTGTACCACCAGGTTCTTTCCGAAATATAATTATACAAGAGCTCACGAGGGTCATCTTGGATGTACTCTCACGAAGCGTCGCATTCGTGACATTTACTGGTGGCCAAGAATGGATAACGAAATTGAGGATATGGTTTCTGGTTGTTGTATTTGTGGGGCAGCTGATAAAAGTCTCAAAGTATCTGTTCCTCCTATGATGCCTATTGAGTGTCCACAGGGGCCCTGGTTGAAACTTGGCATAGATGTCATGGGGCCTTATGATTGTCTTCAAGGTGGTTGCCGTTTTATTTTAGTCCTGATGGATTATGCATCCAAATGGCCTGAAGTCAAACTGGTCAAAGAAGCCACCACCAAATGTATTATTCAATTCTTGAGAGAAGTCTGGCTGAGAGAAGGTTGTCCGGAAATGTTGGTCTCGGACAATGGCACGCAATTTGTTAGTCATGAATTTCAAACTTTTCTTTTAGAATCGGGAGTCAAGCACTTCAAAAGTTCCTTAGTTCCCAGTCCAATGGCCTTGTGGAAAGGATTAATCGAGTAATTGGTGAGTGTGTAAGATGGGCAAGGGCAGGTAACTATGATGTTCAAAAGGCTCTTTGCAGTATGATATGGTTTTATAGAACGACACCTCACACTTCTACAAAGATTTGTCCTTTCCAGTTGGTAAGAGGGAGAAAAGCCAATACCAATTTTAGGCCTGGTTGGATGACTAAATGGGTGAAATCAGTTTCTGATATGTCTAAGTTGATGTCTACTGTTATGGAAAACATGTCGGAGTCACAATCCAAACAAAAAATGACGTATGATGAGAAAAAACTGTTAAAGTTTCTACTCTTGAAGTAGGTGACATGGTCAAAATTAAATCGCCTGTGCATGTTAGAAAGGGTGACAGCAAATTTGGTGAGCCTGTTGAAGTCATCAAAATTGTTGGTAATGCTGTAAAAGTCAAGGGTGGTCATTGGTGGAACCTCAACAGAGTTGTTAAGGTGCGTACCAAATTTTCCTCTTCTTCTGGTCAAGGTTCTGAAGTTTCTCTTAATCACAAGATCAAGGTTCGACGAAGTTCCAGGTCCATTGTTAAACCTGCTAGGTATAAATCTTAATTATATATTTTTTTTGTTTTTTTAGAAGAAGGGAAGATATGTAATATCTTATGTGTTATGTAGTTCTGAATGTTGCTTTACTCATTGTTCTAAGAATGTTATGTAGCTCCTAGCAACACTGTTGAGAGGAGTCAGTTTACTGAAGCTGTTGTTGGAGTCGGTCCTGTCCGTCTCCCTTTACCATGTAGCCTTAATAAACCACTAAACCTACTCTGTACTAGTGTGGTTACCACAGTCTCCTTAAAAGCAACTGCTACATACTGCTTTCAGGGAAACTCTCAGTTAAAGCTTAATGACTGAGGATGTGTTCTGTGTACTGGGACCCTTGTTAGGTCGAGCCTACCAGACTGTGCAAGCTGTCTGGCTGCAAAAGCCCTATTTTTCTTACCAAGAACTTACAGGGGCTCAGAGCCAATCCATTGCTTACCACTAGTTGGCGTTATTGTCACTCTCATATGATCAATTCTTATGTGATGGCCTTCCCTGTCCATCTTGTGTTTGTCCCTCTCCCGGAGCATAGCCTCTTTACCATGCTCTTGACTGGCTGACTTGTGTCCTTCCTCTGCTACCTTTTAGGCAACTACAAAGCATTCCATTAGAGTGCCTTATTTTCCAGCTCTCACCCGCTTGTGTTTCTACCCCTCTCCTATGTACTTCTCCATCCTCACCGCGATACAGTCTGTGTTGTTGTCTCCCTCATGTGCTTCTTTCCTTGCCCTATGTGTTGCTATCTTCCTAGTATACTTCTACCACCATGTCCATTTCACTCAAACAGGTCCCCCTCCTGTTCCTCTATTGCCCTGGGTGAGGGTCCTCTGCCGTTTGTTTTTTAATTAAAAAAAAATTTTATTGACTAATTTAATGGATGTTCGCCATCTTAGATCGGTCAAAAAAATCTAAAAGAAAATGGTGCCTGCATCATTATGTAGGTGTGCGAATGCCTATTGACACATGCATACACCTACAGAATGACTTGACTGCCAACAGTGGCTGCATCGCCGCAGCTTTTTTTGCCAATGCTAAACAGTACCAGGAAAAGGCATTGCTTTTCACCGATGCTGTTCTGCATAGCTGTCAAGCATTGGCAAAGCAGGTTAGTGCAACCTATTGATTTTGCCAGTGCATGTTTCTTTCATTCTGGCTAGCATCAGTTTTAGCAGTGTTGCTGAGCTTTAGTAATCAATGTACTGAGAAGGGCAACATGTCAGCCCTCCCTCAGCCGTTGGTTATTTTAATTGTTAGTTTTGGCTGAATTAGGTTTTCTAGATCAGGGTTATGCCCACTTCCCACAGGAAGTGATCATATAGAGGGTGCAGACATTGGCTACTACCTGTCACTCCCTGTAACACCCCTAAATTCAGTATTTAGGGGGCACCCCTGACACCAAAAACAATTTTGGAATCAAAACTGCAGAAAATTGTGAATAAAGCTCAACAGAAAAACGTTTTTTTTAAAAGGTTTTTTGCACTGTATTCGGTATATATTTGGATTGGGGACTTCTATCTATGAAGGGGTCCATCAGTTGGTTACAGTCCCCAGCTGCAATCATGTCAGTAGGACAAGAGCGTAGTGTTTTTTAAAATGTATTCCAGTATTGAAAATCCATGCCAGTGGGGTCATTCACATTGCATATAGAAAGCGGTATATTATTAACTTTAAGGGTCACAAGAAGTCATCTGCCCTCATGATCAGTAATGATGGTGTCTATAGCCAGACTAAGGGATCTATGAACAAGATGAGAACGCCATTCTTGTTATTGTGACCAGGGCAACATAAAACTTGACCTACCCATTGTTTTTTGAGTGAAGCAATGTCTTTTTCCAGAAGATGTGTTTCCTTTAGGAGGGTAATTTGACAATGTAGTCTTGATAGGTGTGTGAGGACTCTTTGTTTTTTAATAGCATTGCAGAGACCTTTCACATTCCATGAAAGCAGGCTAAGATATGCATAAGGGAATATTATAAATAAAACAATTTTAGCACTCTAGTAATAGATACTTGTAAAAACTCGAACAGGAACTGTGTAAGTTAAACAATATGTCAACAATTTAAACATTGTATGGATAAGGCTAGAAGACAATCATGTTAATATGGAAGGGAGGGAAAAAAACAGAAGGACAAGTGAGAATAAAAAGGAATCCTGCTAGGAGACCACAATACGCCTTATATTATTTAAAGAAGAGATGGCAAAAGCCCAGAGGCAATAGCCAATGAAATTAGAAGATGGGAGTGAAAAAATGAGATCTGGAGATGGTGGAGTGAAAACAAAAGATGACCAACCACAGGACGGTGCTCTGTGAAAAAGGAAAAAGAAATGTATACGCAAGATAGATTTGGGGGAACAAAATAGATATTTAACATTGTAAATCTGTGTACCTACAATGAGGAAGAAAAAGTGCCACCACTTACCAACAGAGGGAGAAGAACAAAAACACAATGATTGGTGTAAAGGTGGGGAGACATGAAGACACAGAAACATAGAACACTTCAGTCCAGGCATCTCGGACACAAACAGTATCTGCAGAGTAAGGTGGTAACATGATGAATATCAAAAATAACAAAAACATATGAGTAATAGAGTAACATTCTATTTAAGAGAATGTGACTCAGGCATAACAAGACATTAAAGCTCAAGTCTTTCCAGTGTCCATTACTTTCCCTTCGTGTAAGAAAATAAACTTCTACAAATCTTTGGTATTGTCAAAGGTTGTCATTTTATCTTTAAGAGTGAACTTAAATAGACACGGATGAATCAAACCAAAGCGAGCATTCATGAATCTTAAATCTGGACGAACATTCAGAAATTCTTTTTGTCTGCTGGCCGTTGCTCTAGCAACGTCCTGTGTGAAAAAAATGTCTTTGGCCAGACCATAGCATTTGTTTTTGTTGGTTGGTGGCAGATAAAACTTTTAAGAGGTCAGAGTATAAGTAATAATCCCCCATGGTTTTGCTGAAGGGGATTTCACCAAAGACTGTGGACCAACTCAATGAGCATGTTGTATGTTGAGATTTAAACCATCTTTTATACCCACAATCTTAGAAATATTCAGCTGAAGAAAAGCAATCATGCCAGATCCCTCGAAGCCTTCAGCAACTCGATAGATTTGCAAGTTATTTCGCCTGTTACGATTTTCCAAGTTGTCTGTGTGTTTCTGAAGCTGAAGTATTTCTTTGGAGATTGAAACCACTTTGGCTGCTATATCTTGAGCATCATTTATTCTCTGCTCCAACTTGGAAAACCTTAAACTAGACCATTTCTCGTCCATTCTCTGAAGAGTGGTAGTCGTTTCCACCATGAATGGTTTTAAGTTCATAATTTCATCCATAATTTCCTCTAATGTTAAGGGCAATGGGGATTTTTTTTGAGAAATTGTTTTTTTTGCCCTTTTGTTGGTATTGCCAATTGAGTCATTACGTGAAGTACTTGAGTAAGGAGGAAAGGCGAATGATTTAGATGTTGACGGCATATCCATGACTGATGAATGTACTGATATTTCAATATTGGAAAAAAATATGGTATGAGCAATAGTTATGTGTGTGAAGAACAGCGCTATTAGTCAAAAAGGTCCATTGACTGTGTAAAGGAGGATTCTAAATATTACATCCAGCAGTTGTTTCATTCAATGAAAAGTGGTCATGTGGAAATCCATGTAGCCCATATCAATGTAGGAGATCTGCAGCATCTCCTACATAATGATGACACAGAAAATTCTCAAATCAACCTGCAATCCTCTGCTACAGCAGGTTCCAACGGTTTTCTAATACTTAGCTTAAATTCGGGAACAGCCAGGTAAAATATAGGCAGTTTTAATAGCAGAGGAGAAGAGGGAAAAACCCCTCATATGTTTTGATATAATGTGAGGAGAAATTCTTTGAAAACAAAATGGTGGCCAGCCGTAGGAAAATAGCAAAGTGGGTAAACCCTTATTTATAGACCTAAAGGTCCAAAAAAGCATACCTCACAGCTCCACTGATACTCTGACACCGCCGCAGCCTGTCTGATGGTGCAGGGAGGCCCATTGAACTTCGCAAATTCGCGAATAAGGACAGAGCGGGCGGGAGACTTAAGCTCCGGCAGCCATCTTGGAATGCTCTGACCACGAGCCTCCTTGAAGCAAGCTTTGATCACCGTATTTCCAAGGGAAGATAAAGACAGACCAATATGCCAACCTCATGTAGATGCAAAAATGTGAACATCTACTTAGGTGCTGTGGGCCAACTATGTGACTATAATCATAGTTAATGTGAATGGGTCTAATTTTATAAAGGTCCACGTGAAAAGCAACAGTCTAAGTTTATTGATGATTGAATGTACATTTGAAGAAATAAAACAAGCCATCTGCAGTACTATCTATATATGCAGAAAAGGAAATGCCAGAGCAGCACAGCCGTTTTTGAGCACTTTGGTTTTATAGGTAAGTTCTGTGTCTCATCAGAATGTTAAAACATGATCTAAAATCAGGTTTTAATTAAGATGGGCAATTGCGATCTATATATAAAGTAGAGCAAGTGACAAGGCAACAGTATCCACTCTCTCCACTGAAACAATATTTTCGGGATCCCCCAGAGGAGACTCTCAGGCTAAAGCTTATTATTTGGTGATTTTCCTTCTCTAGTTTAAGGTAATTCTATATTTTGGGGGGGAAGGAATAAATAAGATTAGTATGGAAAAGCTTCAGCACACTTCGTGGGGATGCTGGACTTCAAGGATTACTACTAGGCAGCACTAATAAGACAGGCTATCATTAGATGCAAGATTGAAGGTCTAGAAAAGCTAGAGTGTACAGGAATAGAGTTAATATTTTACAAAGACTATTCCTTTGACTTTGGCACTGACAACTACTATCCGGAAAGGTTGTAAGTCTATTTCTCCATCCCCGCAGCAGGCCAGTGAGACATTGTGCCAAATCGGTGCCAATGTTGGAGTAAGCATGCTGCTAAATGCAGAAGTATATCTGTAAATACATAAATGTTAATAGAAGTCAAATAATCTGGCACTTGTGGATTCAGTGATGTGTTTCGTGCATCAAACAAATGTGTCTAATGCAGTGACCATACACTAATGCCCATTAATATTGATACCTTTCTTGCAGTGATTGTGAGGTTACTGCACTGAGATTACCCTTTACTCATACAAGAGCGAGTAAGAGTGATGAAACAGGCTCTCAAGGGGCGCAACCACTGTCTACTCCCTGCTATGTCACCTCCCACCATAAGGACAATAGCTATCCTTTTATAGTACTCTAGATTTGACACAGCATGTGATGCACTTGCGAGCCACGCTCAGAAAATAAGAGTTTGCTTTCCAATGCTAGCCAATTATTGTTCATTTTATCCTGCGGTGGGATGGGAGGCTATAAGTTATGGAACTTGCACTTGAAGTGCACGGAACACAACCTCGCTCTGAGCCTCTTGGGTCCATGAGTTCATACAGTGAAGTTAAAAGCTGTAAAGATGTGACTGCTTAGGACTCCCCCACCCAGGTTCGTCGTTTCAAATAAGCTGTACTTGCTAGGAAAGATGCTGCTCTTTGAGGCCTCACTTCAGGCAATGGTAACAAATGTTGTGGTTTGACAAGCAAACAAACTCTGCAAGAAACACAAGCTTACTCTTTGCCCAGCAGTGAGATGACAGACATGTAGCTTGATTCTGGAGATGCATAGGTTTGAAGATCTCTTTTCTGTGAAGTATAGACAATATCACACAGAGCATCTGTGTTTTGTCAGATTTAGCAACTTATTTGCAGGTGTTCTCCATTCTCTGCAGAAGCATGCAGGGTAATGATAGCTCTTGATTCAAGAATTTGGTGAACAGTAAGATTCTTCCCATTCAGTGGTATTTGTTTAGCTGTAACCTAGATGAAGTGAATACCAGCTGCGAAACAGGTGTTGTCATGACCAAGTTGGTATTGTGATCGCGCTTTGAAATGCAGGATCATTGTCAAACTTCTCAAACCTTTCAGATCATCAGTGTTAGACAAGAGGTAAAGTCAAAGTACAAAACTTATAACAGGGCTAATAAACCCTTAAATGATATCTTTGCATAGATCAAATGCATGGATGTCAATTAGAAATTGCTGGTGATAGCTGGTGCTACCACTGGTTTAAGCTTCTTTACACATAGCACTGTCCTGGCTATCTCTGGGGTCAGGGGTCATGACAGCAGCAGAAGGGATAGAAAGTAAAGAGGATTCACATTTACTTTCTAATGTTTCTCATCCTTGCCCTCCCCTAATCCCTCAGCTACAAATACAAGACTTCTGCGAGCTAGAGTTGGTCCTAGGGGCAACCAAAGGCCATCAGAGGCCAAAGTGTGTGTTAAGCAATCACCACTACCCATGGTACCTTGCTAAATTGAAGACCATGGCAAAATAAAATATGATAGATCACTGGGGAGGATCTTCTTCCAGAGCATCCTAAAGCAAAACTTACATTTTATAGGACTTTCTTGTTTAACCTTGGCTTTTTTTGGAAAGCCTCAACCTTTAACGCATGGACAGAATTAAATTTTCGCATGTAGTCAAAGCTGCAAATTGAAAGCAGACATTTTATTACATGTATCTGTACTCCATGGAATGTCCCTCATTAGCTGAAGACACAATGGACTTCTGCAGTTTAAAAATATCTCACATTACAACACCAATACTGTCTTTAAAATACCTCCCATTGCCAAGGGGCATTCCCTTCAGCAGAATTGCCCAGCCTCTTAGAATAGTCTCTCCAAAGATGTCAGCAAGAATTTCATCCTTCTAACCTTCAGAATACAAATGAATGCCTCCTAAATATCTGAGCAAAATGGGCTGGCGTTATACAAATTAATATAAGATACCATTAGCAGAAATACAAAATTAGAGGTAAATAGCATTAATTCCAATACTTGATCATTTTTTAATAGTTGTATCTAGTGCCAGTTGCATCTCAGGGATACTTCAAAGCTCTGTACAGTTTAAATGAAATTCCCAGCATTGTGGAGTTGTAGGGGTACAGCTGATTTAGGAGTCTAGCTGCTATTCAGCATTCATCAGTCACTATAAAAAAAATCAGTAATTCTCTCTAGTGTTGGTTGAAAAAAACACAGCTTTGAGAGACGTGATTTAACCTTCGAACATTCCTTGTTTAGGCTGAAGGGGCCAGGTGTGTAAGTTATTTATTCTATGTGTGGCAAGCTTTTTTTATTTTTTGTACTTATTAATGCAGCTCGGAGACACAAAAGAGCTAATTCTGAAGAGATATTAGCAAAAGATAGCCACTTCTCACTTCGGAAACGGAGAAGGAACAGAAACCAAAAGAGATCTCTTCTGACTGGCTCAGAAGTCTCTAGTTTAAAAAAAACTTTATTTACGAGGAAAAACTTTTTGGGGCCCAGTTGGTGTCACCCCTCGAAAGGATGTTATTTAGGAACCTAATCATGGGACAGTTTCTTCTTGAGAACCTGAAAAGATTCACCTATTATTTCACTCTGTGTACCAATGCTCCTATGCCTCCCAGAACTCTAGACTGTTAGGTTTGTGGCAGCTGCGATCTAACCGGTTCACCCGCTGAGTAGATGATATCCAGTCCCCAATATCCAGGGGGTTAACAACCACCCATTCCAGACAGATCATGCCAGCAAATAGTAATACGAAGAATAAGGGTGTTTGTTTCTTGTGCAACTTTAAAAGTGACCCGAAACCATCTGTGACCCCAAAGACCACCTGTGCCAAGCTTACCTTTACTTTGTGTCCCATTACCTTGGAGAGCACCTTACCCACTTCCTGCCAGAAGACCTGGATGTAGGGGCACTGCCAGAACATATGGACATCTTCCACCTTTTCCATCTCACACTTTATGCATTTCTTCACCTCCCGACCTCCTAGGATTGACAACCTTTTTGGTGTCCAATACGCACTGTGCACTGTAAATAGATGTTTTTTCCTGAGGGGGGTGGATTAGACAGCCAAAGAGTAGACATCGATACTTGCCATATAGTTAAATCCAACGACGGCAGGTCCTTCGCCCAGGGCTCAGATGGTAGGGCGAAATCTTCCTCCCCGGCTTGGATTAGCATCCAGTATCATTTAGAGATTTCCCTTCTCTTAAACAGTCTTCCTCTTCCTCCCATTCCCTGTTTCCTTTCCCATCTCCCATCTCTATCTAGCCCACGTGCCCGACTTGCCAGCTGATAGTACTTAAATTTGGACAGCTTTCCCTCTGTGATTTCCAACAAGGACTCCCAGGAGACCAAAGAATTCTCCTTAATGATTTGGCCCCACTTGTTTACACCCTCTCCAATCAGAGAGCTTGCCAATTTGTCCTTTAGACAGTCAAGGGTTCCTGGATAGTTCCATATTGGAGCAACATTGCTGTAGTATGGTATTCCTAGTGTCCACCTAACTTGATACCATAGCTTGCACACTGCCTCCAGTATCCTCAGCCTAACCTTCTTGAAGTACTTTGGCTGCCCAAATTTAAAAAGGAGATGGTCGCCACCTTGGGGCAAGTTCTTTGTCAAGGCTTTAAGGAGCGCGGGGTAACGTAGGAATTATTCAGGAGTAGAGGTCATATGCTCTTCCTCTGTAAAGCTAGACTAGATATAGAAGGATATCTGGACTGGCAATCACCCCATGATCTTTTTTCCTACTTAATTTTCTCCACGCGAATCTTGCCCCCTTAGATGACCATATGAAACTGCTTATCTCAACATGTAATTTCTTGAACCCCTCTGGATTGAAGGCTAAGGGTATTTCATTAAAGATGAAAGTAAATATTGGAAGTATAGACATTTTCAAGATGTTAGACCTTCCTAAGAAAGAGATTGGGAGACATCCCCATGCACTTAATAGCCACCTAGTTCCCAACATTGTTCTGTTGAAATGTACTTGGGCCAGTTTATCTAGATCTTCCACCACCTGGATTCATAAGTACCTTATCTCTTGCTTTGCTCGGGGCTATTACAGCGAGTGTTCCATTCCATAATCTCTGTTTTTTGCTGATTAACCAAGTAGCCAGAGACTTTCCCAAAGTCTTCCAAGGTATTCATAATCACTGGGAGGGACTTTGCCAGGTCCCTCGTGTACGCCATTAAATCATCGACATACAAAGCCCCTTTTTTCTCCAACCCATTATACTCAACGGGGATGATATTCTGATTTGCTCTAATTTTGTTTGCCAGAGATTCGATATATAGATTGGAAAGTAAAGCAGACAGCGGGCACCTCTGAAGTATAGCAGTCTTGTTAATGTGTTTTAATCCAATTCTGTTGCAGCATAGACAGTTACCTACTGTGATTTTCCTTCAAGCAAATTAATTACAACTGTTACAAAAGTTAATGCTGCATGCATCAGTGAACAGGAAATTACTTATATCCTCCCAGTTTTGTGTAAACGTTTTGAGAAGGGTTGGTTCAGCATGCCAGTACTTTACCCTCCTTGCGATTTACCCCTTATTCCAGATGCTACATAATGTCATCATCATGGTGCCTCCAGATTTTTTCCTTTGTAAAATTAAAGAAATCCTTTGATACATACAGATAGTAGGAACTAGAAAGCAACTTGAAGGCCAGAGATAAGGAGTTCCAGATTTAGTAAAGATTTATAATTGGCAGTTCACAATACATATTTACAGTAGACAAGAATGTTAGCATTTTGGATCAAAACATTACAAAAGTATATTTACTATTACTCGATTTTTGTTCATAGTAACATTCCCAGAACTGTAAAACCATTATATAGCTAAAACTGTGTAGAATTTTTATTCCACCGGTGATTTTCACATTCTGTGAAATTTTGCACAGTTTTCTAGCGTAGAAGACTGGCTTGACTAGAAAAATCCCACGAGAGACTGCCTCGAGAAGATGTCTGGCAGGGGATATTTTCTTCTCAAGCCATTCCCATTGCTAGTATCTTGCACGACTTTTGATTGTGTGGTTTGCCCTCACATTAAATTTTCTGGCGAGATACTGCAAAGGCAAATTTCACAATATTTTGGGCAATTTTGCATAATTATCATGAAATCTTTACACACCTATATTTGACTCTATTATCATGCACATAATCCTTTATCCTATAGCTTAGCAATATCAAATACAAAATATATTGGGTCACTCTACATGACCTCCTGTTACGGCTTGCATCTTAACTCTGTTTTCTCACAGGCTCGATCCACTTAACCTTCATAGGCCTCGATTCACTAAGGTTTTTTAGTGCAAAACTGAAACTAAGGTGTATAAATAAAGGCATTTAGGAGGGCAAAATCACGCCCTGATTCAGGGGTAGTGGGTTATTGCGCATGTAAACAACATTTACTCAGACATTCCGCTTGCATGGTAGAAATTTCACGTGGGCAAATTCTGTCACTGCGTGGTTGGTGCGAGTTCTGGGGGGGAATGTTGAGTCGGGTGCCAGCCAATTGTATTTCAATACCGACCTACTGGCAAGTTTGTGGGTATTCACAACTTATGAAAGGTTATTTACCACTACATTGTTTGTGTATTTACTCGTGCAAAGACATTAATAAATCTTTGAGAGGGCGAATGAGGAGGGAACACCACCAAAAGTGATAGGCGTATAGAAGGGATTTTACCCAAACATAAACAGAGAATGTTGCAAACGCACTTTAACGTCATATTTCTCCAGGTAAATAGTTCACCAGTGTTAGAAATGGGGGTCTCTAGTTGGCAGAGGTAGGTACCTTTGACCAAGTAGGGACCCTTGCTTCTAGTCAGGGTAAGGGGGCTACACTCCCAAATAACCCCTGCTCACCCCCTTGGTAGCTTGGCACGAGCGGGCAGGCTTATCTCAGAGGCAGTGTGTAAAGCATTTGTGAACACATACAGTAATATAGTGAAAACACTACAAATGGACACCACACCAGTTTAGAAAAATAAGTAATCTTTATCTAGATTTAACACAAGACCATACGACAAAAATCCACAATACAATACTCAAAAATATGACTTTCAGATGGTAGAAATAGCTTAGTTCCAATTAGATGGTAAATGTGACACTTTACTCTCAAAGTACCTGGGATGCGTCATGCAATGCAAACAGGGAAGTTGATGCGCCGTTCCTTACACTCAGGGGAGTGGATGCGTCGGTTCCTTACTGCAGCGCAGGGGAGGTGATGCGTCGCTTCCTTACTGTGTGGGGAGTTGATGCGTCGTTTCTTACTGAAGCCCGGTGACGATGCGACAAGATGGCGCCTTGATGTGATACGACGATCCGGTGCGATGCGACAAAATGGCGTCTTTGATGCGATGCGACAACGTAGATGCGATGCGTGCACGCCCGATGGCCGTGCGGCGAGATCGATGAACTTTGGAGCCGCGACAGGCCCTGCGACACTCTTCTCCGGTGATGCGACGGCAACCTCTGCGGCGGCGGCACGCTTCTCCGATGATGCGACACGCTTCTTCGGCGATGCGACGGCGAACAGCTGCGGCGGCGACATGCTTCTTCGGCGATGCGACGGCAACTGCTGTGGCGGCGTCATGCTTCTTCCTCGTTGCGTCGCGCTTCCAGCTCCCAGCGACACGCAGACACTAGAGGTACCCAGAACAACAGCAGGCACCTCTCTGCAGGTAGAATTTCCAGCAAGGAAATTCAGGGGGAGCTGGTGGTGAAGTCTTGGTGTCCCTGTGACTTCAGACAGGAGGCAAGCTCAGCTTCAAGCCCTTGGAGATCTTCCTCAAGATGATAAAAGTACACAAAGTTCCTTTCTCCCTTTTCTTGGAAATGAGTAACCACTGCAGGGCAACCCCAGACAGCAACCAGCACTGGGGCAGTCTCCTCCTTCAGCTTCCTTGGTTTCTCTCCTTGACAAAGGTCCGTCTTGATTCCCAGAAGTGATCTAAAGTTCTGGGGTCTGGGCCCCAGTATTTATACTACTAAATCCTTTGTTCTCTGAAGGCAGAGAGTGTCTGTGCCAGCCAAAACCAGTTCTGTCCTCCCTGGTGCAGCTTCCTGGCAGGAGGTGGAGACAGCATTGTTGAAAGCAGACCTGGCCCAGGTAGCTGAAAGGAAATCCCCTCCCCCTACTCTCTATTCTATGAAGGCTCAGGCAAGTGAAAGGAAATCTCCTCCCCCTACTCTCTATTCAATGCAGGTCCTATTCAGCCTAGCCCTGACTCATCGGACTGCTGGAGCCAAAGACCTCTCCAGCCCCCTGTCACTCACAAACCAGACATGGAATACACAAACCTAGCAGAGGCATACTGGATGGTTAGGCAAGAAAATACCTACTTTCTAAAAGTGGGATTTTCAAACACAGAATGTAAAAATCACCCACACTAAAAGATGTATTTTAACATTCTGAGTTCAGGCATACTAAACTTTATTTCTCTATCTTGTTCCTAGGGTAAGTTAGGATTATAAGATGTTATAATCAAACTGCCCATTCTGGCCTATGGGAACAGATAGCCTTGCAATAGTGAAAAACGAAATTGGCTGTAATTCACTATCAGGACAGGCCACACACATCAGGGTATGTCCTACCTTTCACATACAATGCACCCTTCCCACAGGGGTACCTTGGGACTACCTTAGGGGTGACTAACATGTAGAAAAGGCAAGGTTTAGGGACTGGCAAGTGTGTGCACTTGCCAAGTCGAAATGGTAGTCCCAGAATGCACACAGGCTCTGCAATGGCAGGCCTGAGTCACATTTTACAGGCCGCTTCTGTGGGTGGCACAATCAGTGCTGCAAGCACATTAGCAGCATTTGATTTACAGGCCCTGGGCACACATGGTGCACTGTACTAGGGTCTGACAAGTAAATCAAATAAGCCAATCATGGAGTCACTAATCCATTACACAATTTACAATAGGGAGCACTTGCACTTTGGCATTGAATAGCAGTGGCAAAGTGCCCAAAGCATCTAGACCAGCAAAAACATAGTAAAAACACAGGAGGCAACAGCAAAGAAATGGAAGGGAGACCCACGCCAATGGTGCCAGGTCTAACACGTGTCCCCTCCAGCTGAAATGTGGGGAGAACTACCCTACCTCTTGGGAGTTCTCTTCACTAAGGCAGAAAAAATCTGGACAGACCATCAGCATTGGCGTGTTCTGTACCAGGGCGGTGTTCCACCGTGAAGGCCATCCCCTGTAGGGAAATGGACCACCTCAACAGCTTTGGATTCTCACCCCTCATCTGCATCAACCATCTGAGGGGCCTGTGGTCTGTCTGAACCCGGAAGTGAGTCCCAAACAAGTATGGTCTCAGCTTCTTCAGTGCCCAGACCACAGCAAATGCCTCGCGCTCAATGGCACTCCACCTCTGTTCCAGTGGAAGTAACCTTCTACTAATAAAGGCTACGGGTTGGTCTAGGCCCTCCTCATTCATCTGTGAAAGAACAGCCCCCACACCATGCTCTGAAGGGTCTGTCTGTACAATGAATTCTTTCGAGAAGTTGGGCGCCCGGAGCACGGGTGCTGTGCACATGGCAGTCTTCAGGGCATCAAAAGCTTTCTGACAGGTGTCAGTCCAGTTCACTTTCTTGGGCTGCTTCCTGGAAGTCAGCTCAGTCAAGGGTGCAACAATGCTGCCATACCCCTTGACAAACCTCCTGTAGTACCCAGTGAGTCCTAAAAAGGCTCTCACCTCTGTCTGGGTTTTGGGGGGTTCCCAAGCCAGGATGGTTTCAATCTTGGGCTGTAGGGGCGCCACCTGGCCGCTCCCAACCTGGTGTCCCAAGTACACCACAGAACCCTGCCCGATCTGGCACTTACTCGCCTTGATCGTGAGGCCTGCCCTCCGCAGCACCATCAACACTTCCCAGAGGTGGCGCAGATGTTCTTCCCAACTGGCGCTGAACACTGCAATGTCATCCAGGTAGGCGGCACTGAAATCCTCCAGTCCAGCCAAATGACCAACCTCTGAAAGGTGGCAGGGGCATTTTTCATCCCAAAGGGCATAACCCGGAATTGGTAGTGCCCATCTGGTGTGGAGAATGCTGACCTCTCTTTTGCCCCATCAGTCAAAGCGATCTGCCAGTACCCAGACGTTAAATCAAATGTACTGAGGTACCGGGCAGCCCCTAACCAATCAATGAGCTCATTAGCTCTGGGGATGGGGTGCGCGTCAGTCCTGGTGACTGAATTGAGTCCTCGGTAGTCCACACAGAACCGGAGTTCGGGTGTGGCACCAGGCGCTGCAGCCTTTGGGACCAAAACCACTGGGCTGGCCCAAGGGCTGTTAGAGGACTCAATCACCCCTAACGCAAACATCTTGGAGACCTCCTCCTTGATGCAAGCTCTCACCCTGTCAGTCAATCTCTAAGTTTTGTGCTTAACAGGAGGACTGTCCCCAGTGTCCACATCATGGACGCACCACTCAGTGACATGGGGAGTCAGGGAGAACAGATCAGGAAACTGTCCCAACATTTGGCGACAGTCATCTTGCTGCTCAGGGGTCAGGGTGGAAGAGAGGTTTACACCATCCACTGACCCATCTTGCTCTGTTGCAGACAGGAGGTCAGGAAGAGGCTCAGTCTCCTCCTCCATTCCATCATCTGTCGCTAGGAGCATGCCCACTTCGGACCTCTCCAAGTGGGGCTTCAGGCGGTTTACATGCTGGACCCGCAAAGGGTTCCTAGGAGACCGCAAGTCCACCAAGTAGGTGACATTACTCTTGCGCTCCACCACCTCAAATGGTCCTGTCCACTTATCCTGGAGCGCACAAGGCTCCACGGGGGCCATGAACCACACTTTCTGTCCAGGCTGAAACTCGATCAGAGTGGCATTCTGATCATACCACCGTTTCATCTCTTCCTGGCTGGCTTCCAGATTCGCCTGAGCGAGTTGTCTGAAACGCCAGGTTTGGTTTCTGAAGGCCAATATGTAGCTATATACATCCTGGGGAGGTTTACTGGGAGCTTTCTCCCAGCCTTCTTTTACCAAACTCAGAGGTCCTCTTACAGGGTGACCATATAGCAGTTCAAAGGGACTGAACCCTAAGGACTTCTGTGGCACCTCTCTGTAAGCAAACAGAAGGCATGGCAAGAGGACGTCCCACTTACGCCTCATGGGTTCTTCAAGACCCATAATCATGCCCTTCAGGGTCCGGTTGAATCTCTCAACCAGCCCATTACCTTGGGGGTGGTAAGGAGTGGTGAACTTGTAGGTTACACCACACTCCTGCCACAGGGACTTCATATACTTGGATATGAAGTTGGTACCACGGTCTGACACCACCTCTCTGGGGAACCCCACACGGGAGAAAATCCCCATCAACGCACGACTCACCACGGGGGCCGTCACCGACCGGAGAGGGATGGCTTCCGGGTACCGGGTGGCATGGTCCACCAAGACCAGGATGAACCTGTTGCCCATGGCTGTCTTGGGATCCAGAGGCCCCACAATGTCAATGCCCACCCGTTCAAAGGGGGTAATGACTACAGGAAAAGGCTGGAGAGGAGCTTTTTGCTTCCTCCCACTCTTACCACTTGCCTGGCAAGTCTGACAGGTCCTGCAATGAGTATCTGAACTCTTGCGCATTTGGGACCAATAAAAGTGGGTGACAAGCCGTTCAAAGGTCTTGTCTTGCCCCAAATGTCCTGCTAAAGGCACATCATGAGCCAGACCCAGTAGGAAGGCTCTGAAGCGCTGGGGTACCACCAGCACACGGGCTGACCCAGGCTCAGCAACCTTAGGCTCACTATACAGGAGACCATTCTCCCAGTAGATCCAATGTGATCCAGACTGATCACCTGCTGCCTGGTTTGTGGCCTGTTGCCGCAAACCCACAAGAGAAGGGCACTTTTTCTGCTCCTCACAGAACTCTTCCCTGGAGGGGCCTCCTTCTTGCTGCCAATGGGTCAGCTCAGGCAGGCCCCCAGTTCAGCTACTTGTTCCCCTGTAGGTTCCAGGGCATCCCCCTCAAGGTCTGCCTCCTCCTGGACCGTGGGAACTTCGGGGGCCGGTTTCCCGCGCCCCCTGCCTCTTCTCTTTAAGGCAGGCACCTGGGCCACTTTTTCAGGCTTCAGGTCCTCTTGAACACCCTTACTGGCTGCCATGGACCGGGTGGTCACACACGCCCACTCTGGCAGACCCAACATCTCCAAATGAGCTCTTCGCTACACCTTAGCCCAAGGGGAGCTTTCTAGATCATTGCCTAACAGACAATCAACAGGCATGGCTGGCCTCACAGCTACTTGGAAGGTACCTGAGACCCCCCTCCCCACTCAAAGGGAACCTGGGCCACCTTACAGTGGCTCTCCGAGTTGTCAGCGGCAACTACAGGGTAAAATGCATGGGGGATCACCTGCTCTTCAGACACTAGCCGACAACTGACAGCTGTCACACTGGCTCCAGTGTCTCTCAGAGCCTCCACCCTATGGCCATTGATGGTCACCCACTGCCTGTACTTCTTGGTATTATCAGGCAGCTGGGTCCTAGGGACCATCTCATTGTCTCCTAAAGAGACTAGGGACATCTCTGTGGGACCCCACCCACCTTGGGCACCCAACTCCTCCCCCAGGGCTACACTAGCCATCTGCCGGGGCAATGCACTCGTGGGTGCTGCATTTGTTTTCAGGGGACACTTAGGATCATAAAAGCAGTGGCCCACCTGACCACACTTAAAACATTTCGGGGGTCCCTTGTGAACAGGCTTATCTGTCGGGCCCCTGACTTCTCAGGAGGAGGCTGGGAACCCTTCCCTTGGGGATTACTTTGGGGCCCTTTCTGGAACTCCCACTGTTTACCCTTGTCCCCCCCACTCTTCTGCTGGGGACCCTGCCCACCTTTGGCGAAGTCTCCCACATGACCCTTGTGGACCCGGGTACTAACCCAGCGGTCCGCCTCCTCAGCAAGCTTCCTAGGGTTAGGCAGCTTGCTATCAATAAGGTGCTGGCGTAGCTCTGGAAAACAATTATTGGACAAGTGCTCCCATGCAATCAAGTTATAGAGCGCTTCAAAATCATTCACTTTGCTACCCTTCACCCAACCATCCAATGCTCTGCCAAAGAAAAACATATTCTACCCATGTGCTAGACTCCAGTTTCTTACAATTCCTAAACCTTTGTCTATAAAGCTCTGGGGTCAACCCATACCTGGACATTAAGGCTTCCTTCATGTAGGCATAGGAATTCTGGTCCTCAGAGGGCAAGTCTAACAAAGTATCCCGCCCATCACTGAGGAACCGCCCCCACAACCCCGCTCCCCAATCCTTCCCAGGGACGTGGTGGGAGGTCATGGCCACTTCATAGGCCTTAAACCATTGCCCAATATCTTCATGCCTATGGAACTCCTTAATCACATCCTTGGGAATAAACACTCTTGTTTCTACTGGCACGGATGGTGCGCTGCCACCAGAGGGAGTAATTTCTAAGCTCTTAGCCTTGAGCTCCAATTCCCTCAACATTCTCTCATGCTCTAAATGCATCCTTTTTTCCTCCAGGGCTAACTTCTTATTTTCTAACTTCATTTGCCCACCCAGTTTGAGCTTGGCTAGCTCCCTCTGATGCACCCTATCTCTTTCCCTGTCCTCTAGCTCTATTGGGGACAGGCCCTTGGAAGAAACACTGCTACCTGGCCTGGAAGGAACTTTCTCCCCGGTCGGGCCCAATGGCCCATCTAGCTGCCCATCTGTATTCTCTGCCTCTTCTCCAGGCTCTTCAGTATGCTCAGTGGCTTTTCTAGCTTCCAACCAGGCCCTCAGCGCCTTTTGGAATTCCTCCTTCCTGGAGAGGCCTTTCATAGAGATATTACATTTTTTACAGATGGTCTTCAGCTGTGGCACAGTGTAAACATCAACCTTTTCTTCCTCAAAATCAAAATCTTCAGGTGCAATGGATGCTGCTTTACTCATGGTGAAAGGAAATTGGCAGTTCTAAACAAAAATAGAAGTCCCAAGGAAAAAGTTCTACCAAAAATGTATGTGGTTGCGTATTGGTCTGTACTCACTAGTAGTGTACACCAATCACTGTATATGAATCCCAAATGCAAGTCCAGAATCCTCACCGCTGACCACCAATGTTAGAAATGGGGGTCTCTAGTTGGCAGAGGTAGGTCCCTTTGACCACGTAGGGACCCTTGCTTCTAGTCAGGGTAAGGGGCTACACTCCTAAATAACCCCTGCTCACCCCCTTGGTAGCTTGGCACGAGCAGGCAGGCTTATCTCAGAGGCAGTGTGTAAAGCATTTGTGAACACATACAGTAATATAGTGAAAACACTACAAATGGACACCACACCACTTTAGAAAAAGAAGTAATCTTTATCTAGATTTAACACAAGACCAAACGACAAAAATCCACAATACAATACTCAAAAATATGACTTTCAGATGGTAGAAATAGCTTAGTTCCAATTAGATGGTAAATGCGACACTTTACACTCAAAGTACCTGGGATGCGTCACGCAATGCAAACAAAAGGGTCGCAGGAAAGTTGATGCGCCGTTTCTTACACTCAGGGGAGTGGATGCGTCGGTTCCTTACTGCAGTGCAGGGGAGGTGATGCGTCGCTTTCTTACTGTGTGGGGAGTTGATGCGTCATTTCTCACTGCAGCCCGGTGACGATGCGACAAGATGGCGCCTCGATGTGATGCGACGATCCGGTGCGATGCGACAAAATGGAGTCTTTAATGCGATACGACAATGTAGATACGATGCATGCACGCTCGACGGCGAAATCGATGAACTTTGGAGTCGCGACAGGCCCTGCGACACGCTTCTCCGGTGATGTGACGGCAACCTCTGCGGCGGCAGCACGCTCCTCCGGTGATGCGACACACTTTTTCGGCGATGCGACGGCGAACAGCTGCGGCGGCGACACGCGTCTTCGGCGATGCGACGGCAACTGCTGCGGCGGCGTCACATAAAAGTACACAAAGTTCCTTTCTCCCTTTTCTTGGAAATGAGTAACCACTGCAGGCCAACCCCAGACAGCAACCAGCACTGGGGCAGTCTCCTCCTTCAGCTTCCTTGGTTTCTCTCCTTGACAAAGGTCCGTCTTGATTCCCAGAAGTGATCTAAAGTTCTGGGGTCTGGGCCCCAGTATTTATACTACTAAATCCTTTGTTCTCTGAAGGCAGAGAGTGTCTGTGCCCAGCCAAAACCAGTTCTGTCCTCCCTGGTGCAGCTTCCTGGCAGGAGGTGGAGACAGCATTGTTGAAAGCAGACCTGGCCCAGGTAGCTGAAAGGAAATCCCCTCCCCCTACTCTCTATTCTATGAAGGCTCAGGCAAGTGAAAGGAAATCTCCTCCCCCTACTCTCTATTCAATGCAGGTCCTATTCAGCCTAGCCCTGACTCATCGGACTGCTGGAGCCAAAGACCTCTCCAGCCCCCTGTCACTCACAAACCAGACATGGAATACATAAACCTAGCAGAGGCATACTGGATGGTTAGGCAAGAAAATACCTACTTTCTAAAAGTGGGATTTTCAAACACAGAATGTAAAAATCACCCACACTAAAAGATGTATTTTAACATTCTGAGTTCAGGCATACTAAACTTTATTTTTCCATCTTGTTCCTAGGGTAAGTTAGGATTATAAGATGTTATAATCAAACTGCCCATTCTGGCCTATGGGAACAGATTGCCTTGCAATAGTGAAAAACGAAAGTGGCTGTAAATCAGTATCAGGACAGGCCACACACACATCAGGGCATGTCCTACCTTTCACATACAATGCACCCTGCCCACAGCGGTACCTTGGGCCTACCTTAGGGGTGACTAACATGTAGAAAAGGGAAGGTTTAGGGACTGGCAAGTGTGTGCACTTGCCAAGTCGACATGGCAGTCCCAGACTGCACACAGGCTCTGCAATGGCCAATCATGGAGTCACTAATCCATTACACAATTTACAATAGGGAGCACTTGCACTTTGGCACTGAATAGCAGTGGCAAAGTGCCCAAAGCATCTAGACCAGCAAAAACATAGCAAAAACACAGGAGGCAACAGCAAAAAAATGGAAGGGAGACCTACGCCAATGGTGCCAGGTCTAACACGCAGCATATTTTTGTGTGCGTTATGTGAGATGCATGTAAACAGTCAGATGGATCCGCAAGAGTTGTTGCTTTCCAAGAGAAATCAGTGAAATATTTGAGAATTCCTGAAAAAGTCGGACATTTTCTGGCAAAGATTCCTGGCAGGCACAAATACTGAGAGTGATGGCATTTTTCCTTGACATGGGACAGCTGTCTGAAAAAAGTGCCCTTCGGTGCCAGGGCTGGTTAGCAAATAATTTGTCTGTGTTATTTCTTTCCATTCTTTATTCTTTAGGTCTGGCTTTAGCCAAGACCTTTTAATATTCCTAACAATATACGTGGGATGTACTTACCTATAGGGCTTTCAGCCTGCCCGATTTATCCACTCGTTTGTGTCATTCACATTTTTCTTCCACCCAGTAAGTTTTCACAGTTGCTGCGCTTCGAAGACAGAGGTCAAATGTCAGGCTATGTCTTCAGACAAATTGCTACTTAGTTTTTAAACATTGGAATTGGTGTTTACAAACTCCTCTCAATTTGCATTCAGAGAAAAAAAAGTAAAGAGAATTATGTGACCATCTTGCTGCGGTAAAGCGATGTGCAAGGAAAGACTGTTGGATGTCATTTTTTGCAACATACAACAAAATATAAATAAACTGTACAAATTCAGCAGTCGTGATAGCAAAAATGGAGCACTTTTTTTTTATAATGCTGAAGTGTGATGGAAGCAAATATTTAATAAGCTCAAAACAAATCAAGGCACTTTACTTGGTGATGCACAAATGATAACTATACAGTGAAACCTGATTATGACACATTAACGTTTGTGTGCAATATAGTTTTATCAGTAAATGTGGAAATTTAGTGGCCATTTCAATGGAAAAATCTGGTGTCTGTTCATGACAGTGCGCTGCCACATGACGCTTTAGGTATATAAAAAAATTGCCTGCCTCATATCTATTAAAGCTAGGTGGGTCACAAACATTTGTTGTTCTAAAAGGTGGGTCATGTGTCTAAAAAGTTTGGGAAGCACTGCACTACAGCATGTAGCCTAAGGCAGTGGGTTAGCCTACCTCAGCCATTAGCTAACTTCACTGTGAGTGATGGCATTCTACTTGTTCATGTGGAGCAAATCCACAAAGAACGCAATGTACTTCAGTGCCAGGGACCGCTATGGCAACATGTGCTTTTTGAATTTTTGAAACCCAAATAATATGAATGTCTCTTTACTACGCATGCGATAGATCGCATGCCATTACAACGCTGTCGTTACAACGACCGCGTTGTTACATCGCGAAGCATTACATCGCAAGTCATTACAACGACTTGCTGTAGGGGGCGCGCTGGACTTAGGAATAGTATTATTTACTATTCCTACTCCAGTTTGTGCAACAGCAGGTAAGGTGTTGGATTGTAAATCCAACACCTTGTCCCCCCTATTCCAAGTCATTGTAACAACTTGTGATGAAATGGTTCCCGATGTTACAACGCGGTCGTTGTAACGACCGCGTTGTAATGGCATGAGATCTATCCCATGCGTAGTAAACGCTGTTTCCCAAATAATATATATGTATATATGTATTTTTTTTTCAAATCTGTTTATTTACAACATGAAAGCAAAGTTGCCAACATAAATCACAGAAGTAGTCATATACTGCCTTACAATACTGTTAAGAGCTAGAGATAGAAGCTCACTCCACTGCCATCGGGTACACATTATACTGTCCAATTCAGTCCACCTTTTCCGCATTTTCATACCTAGCAGGGCTATGAACATTCAACAATTCCACATTAGATTCAGCAAACATTGTGCATGGGGTGCCTCTGTAGTCATTCCACAATCTCCAAATCTTTGCTTATTTCTGTAGGCATACTCTCCCTTCATAGACCACCCTCTCTGCAACCACGCACCAATCCATGTTGTTTTCCCAGTCTTTGAATAGTGGTGGAAGTTCCGCCCCCTACAAGCGTGCAATATTTTGTTTGGCCACCATAAGCCCCAGTGTGACCCATAAACGGTCCTTGTGATTTAAGTCAGATGCGTCCCATATATTGAGAAGACACCACTTAGCAGTAGGCTCCAAGGTACATTCACAGACAGGTAATCACAGCATTCCAATAATGTTGCAGCACCGGGCAGTCCCATATAATACGAAAAAGGTACCTTTCTGGTTACAGAGTCTACGACATTGTTCACTGGTAGCTCTGCCCATTTTTGCCAGTGTGGTACAGGAATAGTAGGCTTTATGCAATATCTTGAGCTGCACTAGGCAGAATCTGGACCATATCTCCACCTCCTTGGGGGAAGACAGAGCCTCTTGCCAATCCTTATCTTCAAGACCCTCAAGATCCTGCTCCCATTGGGCCCTCAGATGAATCAAGATATCAGGGGAGTTATTCAGTATCTTTTTATAGGTAAGGGAGATCGCCTTACAAGGCATGTAGGTGTCGAGGAGTCTATCCTCTAGTGGGGAGGACTCAGGGAGGTTCATGCCTGAAAAGCATGTCTGATCTGCAAAATGCCATATGACTCGGTAGGGGCAAGTTGATAATCACTTTGTAGCTTAGATAATGAGCCCCTCCCTGTACCCAGATGTCCCCCACCTGTGATATTCCGATAAGGTCTCAATTATTGAACCCAGGCTGTGTTGCCAGGGTCCCTAAACTTGCCGTATCCCACAAGAGAGCGGCCTGGGTCAATTTATCTTACGATCCCAGGGCTCGGCGAGTCGTATGCCATATGTTTAGGTTACTGCCTTGGGATCTTAAGGCATTGTATGTCTGGTGCTGCCGTAAAGCACCCTTAGTACTTGTCACCAATTTGTCCATCTGATAGGCCGATCCTGTCAACGGAAGATGCATCCAATGGTTCACCGCTGTCGATTGTGCTACCCAATAATACTTTCGGATATCTGGCAATCCAATACCTACATCATACCAGCATTTTGTCAATCTCTGAAGAGCAATGCGTGGGGGCTCCATTCCAGAGAAGAGTGCAGAAACCCAAATAAGATTTAATATTTTTTTTTTATGATTGGCTTAGGGCCCTAACAAAGTTTTCAAAAAGCATGACAAAAAAAACCATGCACTGGGCTGGCAGGTAACGCCAGACCTACTGGCTTTTCCAATACCTTTAAAAAAAATAGTTTTTAGTCATCAATGTGTGTTTTAGCTTTGTCTACAGGCTACATTTTACTAATATATCTTTACACCATTTATGATCATGTTTTCTTGTGATGTGCATCAAAACTAAAAAGGGTTTATACAATACATTTCTAGGATCTCCGTTCTAAGTATTCATGCCTACTAAGAAGCACCAGTTTTGTTCTATTGAAATTATATGGCATTATACATTTTTCAAAAAACCATTATAATGTTTATTGCAAGTGCCCCTGTGACTCCACCTTGGTCAACAACTACCTGGAAGCGCCCTCCACCTTGATTAAGATTGCTTAAATGCTTAACTTTGGAATCTCATCACTTCCTTAAAAATATTTTCCACCATTCAAAACTAATAACAAAATAACTTGTTTTAAATGTAGTTTCAAGCACTGTTGTCTATATAGAAATGGGTATTCTTTCCAACTTTTAAGAGCCAGAAAGAATGTACATATTTTTAGGGCTGGTGATAGCCAAGACTTTTTGGTTTTCAAGCAAACAATTCCTATATAATACATACATATACATACATTTAGAGGGCTTTCAGTTATCCCTCCTTATTCATTGACCTGCTGTATTGTCATTTACATATCTGTTCCGCCCACCACAGTATACAACATGGGGCAGATGGTCAGCCTATTTCAGTACTGGCTCTCCTCAGCGGGAGTGACTGCATTTTACCTGTGCACAATGTGAGCATCCCCACATTAAGTAGTGCACTCCAGGGCTACCACTTCAGGATAAAGTTGGTTTTTGTTAACAGTTTTTAAACATTTCTTTGTTTTTATGTGAATGCCCTGCAGCTTCTCTTAGACTGCTCAGGACCGCACGTTCATTTTAGTATGCATGACAGTCATTGCCCTAGATCATGATAGAGATGATGAAGCATGTGGTAGCATTTGCATATGTACACAAATAAGTTAAACTGATCTGGACAAAGAGGATTGCATTCCCCGGAGTCCTTCAGGAGCCACTTTGAGCCAGTATCCCAGTGTTTACTGTGAACTCAGAAGCAGATACTGCAGCGGTGGCAATTAAGTTCTTATTTATGAGCTGGCGATGGGAGGAGGAGACAGAGGAGAGGATAGTACTGTATGCCGATTACGTTCTCCTTTTCCAAGCCAATCCCTAGACATCAGGACCCCGTATTTTGCACAGCCTGAAGCGGGATAGGGACACAGGCAGTAGCGGCTGCTACTTAACGGAAGTGGGGGGGTCACGAGTGGGGGCACCGGGGAGGGAATGGAAAGAAGAAATATAACTCACTTACCTGTGTGCCGCAGCTGGCACTGCCACCTCTTTGTCCGGTTTCGCCTGCTTCCAGGACTCCAGGGCAGGAAGCAGGAACAGGAAGCACCCAGGCTTCCAGGCTCTCCTAAGTCAATCACAACGCTGCAATGCAGCGTTGTGATTGGTCTAAGCGCCGTGGTTCGGTGCTCAGACGGGAACAGGGAGCCTGGGCATGTTCTCCACCCAGGCTGTAATGCAGCCTGGGTGGATAACATGCAAAGTGCGCATGACTGTTTGGTGAGCCTGAGAGGGCTGTCCCAACATTCATGCGCACTTAGGAGAGTGCCACCACTCCTCCCCTGTTCCTCTGGCACAGGCCAGCCCCACCCCTAACCAGCTGAGCAAGGACGTAAAAATAAAATGATAATAACAATGTGTTATTATCATTTTATTTTTCCTTTTTCACCTGCTCACAAGAGCAGTGGGGCGACGCTCCTTCACCTTAGCGGGGGAGCCACCCCTGGACACAGGAACTGGCAAACATATCCAGATCAAACGTTTAAGTTTTAAATGTCTGGGGATACATATATCAGTAGTGCCAGAACTTGCATTAAACCTTAACCTTACTCCCCTTCTCAACAAAACGAAAATAGCCTTACAAAATTGTGCCAGACTCCCGTTAAACATTTTGTGAAAGGTAGCCCTCTTTAAGGGGATGCTACTGCCACGGTATTTATATGTATTAAAAGAAATTCCGCTCGTGATCCCTAATGCTTGGTTTGCCAATGTCACAGCCCTAATCCGCCCCTTTCTATAGGAAGGCTGAACCACACATATTGCTTAGGACAAATGCCAACAATCGACATATGAAGGTTGCATGGGAATGACAGATGCCCAACTTTATTGGGCCTCCAACTATTGATCATTATTGACTGGCTGACTGTGGGGTGAAGTGACCTGGCCTATGGAGCAGAACTCCCCCATCTGAGTCTGGGTAATTTGATGAGTTTCCTGGCCCATTCTGGCGAGCTGACAAGGAACAGGTGTTCTGTTCACTCAGAAAGTGAATGAGCAATAAATTTGCTCTGTTCAGAGAGAGGTCAAAAGTCAGTTTATGTCTTCTTACAATTACTTTTCTTTTTCTGACTACAACCTTAGAATATTTGTAAAGTGAACTGTCTGACAATCCTGCTGTACAAAGAGTGTGCAATGAAAGGCTGTAGAATATCACTTTTTTTTCTAATACACTGTGGCAATATTTCAAAATATATTTCAATAGCTATTAAAGCATATTTTTTGTAATTCTGTATGATGAAAAAATGGTTTTAATACTCCAAAAACAAATCAGAACATTTTATTTGGTGATGGCAAATGACAAATATTTTAGCTGAAACCCAATTTCCTTAGATTGTTTATACACTATATAGAAACTACGTTAGTGAGAAGGTTTGGGGCCATTTCAATGAAAAATTTGCAGTTTGTAAATGAGAATGCGCTACCATTTCATGCTTTAGTAATATATTTATTAAAAGTAGGTTTTAAACATGAACTTCGAAATATTCCTGGGCCCGCCTGGATGGCAATGCTGTTGGTGAACTAAGAGACACGTCTGGGGTCATGTGTACCCCACATATGGGCTAGATTCTTATTAAACTTGGAGCACATATTTAGTGTATTAAATGAAACAAAAGAGTTTTTTGTACAGCAAAATAATGGAACTCACATATATGAAGGTGCGCACAAATGTGATAATGAAGAAAAAGGTGGCTTTGTAAAATAAAATATGTGCCTAGGATCACGCAATTTGAGACCAGTTCACGGGTCAAGTACATTACAGTTAGGTCAAGTAGATTATTCAAGTTACTAGACCTGCAGGTCTAGTAGCATTTCCATGATTTTTCGAGGCCTGCTATAGGCCCAGTTGATGATGGGCAGTGAGGTGGTAAAGGGCGTGGACCGGAAGAGAGGGGTGAGATACTGTGGGTGGGTTTGTGTTGCATTGACTTGTTTGAAATTAATAAATTAATACAAATTTGATTACAAAAAAAAGTTATTTATGAACAGGACTGAAACATTTTAGCACAGACCGATTACTGCTCGTCCAAGAGGGTGACCTTGTAAAATGCTGCAATTCTTACTAGTCCCTCATTTTGCTTCTGGAATCCATAGAAAAGCCTCCTCTCTAAAAGTTCTGTAGGTATTACAAGCATAAAAAAATAACAAAACATTTTTTTCTCTATTCAGTAATAGTGTAATACTTGTAAACCCTTTGTTTCTTAGTAAACCTAAAATACAAATAAGCAGTTGTTAGTCTATGTCGTAGAAAAGCGCATGATTACTTCTTTTTTTAGAGCTCAATTTTGGTCAATACATTTTGAACATGGTATTTCATAGCATTCATTGTTCCCAGCAATGGTTCTGGGAAGGGTTGTCTCTTCCATATGACACCGCCAGTAGGTATTAGCAATTTACATGATTAAAAAAGGCATGTTTATTCATGAATGGGGAGCGCTTCAAAGGCAAGATTCAAGTTTGCATACACACCTCTGCCTGTTAGATGTTCCTGATTTATCACTCTCCACCTATGTTCCAAAACACCCATCTTCAATTCCTTTTATTGTTGTTCAGCTATCTTTTCCCAGGTAAGTTTCACATATGGGTCTTGATCAGTGTCCATTCGGCTATTGGCTGAAGTAAAAATTATATATTTGACCAGAGTTTTTTTTACAATGTAAATGCACTGTTTTCCTGTTTATTTAGAGTTGTGACAGATTCTTTTTAATCCTTGTAGGGCAGTGCAGTAAATGAGCCAGTCCTGTCCGGTTGTATGATGGAACCATGCATGCCTTTACAATGCCGTCATTACAACGAATGCCTCTTTACAATGCATGCCTTTACCACAAAAACGTTTACCATGCATATGCGTTTACCACGCATGCCTTTACAACAAACATTTCGTTGTAAAAGCATGAATGGTATATGCCTGGTAAAAATTTAAGAGGTTAGTATAATCCCAGAATATATCCATATATATATATATATATATATATATATATATATATATATATATTCCATGCGAAAATCATGCCAAACTCGCAGCACAATAAAAGCCCTCCATTCGAAAAGTAGGTATAAGATGATTTTAATTCATAGCAGGCAATCTGGGTAGTGCAGCATTACGCGTTTCGACGTGAATGGTCTTAATCATATGCAGCTGCTGGGGTCAAGCTATTCACAACTTAAATATGCTGGGATAGTAGACAGCAAGGGAGGACACAAAGCGCAAACACTCGGTTTAAAGTAAACTTTTATAATGCTTTCTTCGTTGAAAGGTGTACTTTGCAGTCAGAGCTCACTTTCTGATGGTACTTTCAAAGTGTCAATTTGCATAGTGCAGTCATTTCCAAGCAATGTTCGAGTTCATCAGGCTCCGATATTAATTATATCCGTAATCGGACTGCAACATCCATCATGCTTTGCAATTGTATTAGTGAGTACGACATGGCGTCTCCCTAAGTTGCAGTAATAAAAATTCAATGTCTCAAAAACGAGAATGAAATTGCCTATCCTTACTTGCATCAAGGAACAGTTCCATATCGTGCCGGTGGCAATTACTTCTCATTTCATTTCCAAAGTGCTCAGCTCCGTGCTCAAGAATATTTGGTATGCACCTGGCCCCACGGCTGCCTGCTTGCTTATTTCTTTCCTTTGTCGAAATGCAGAGGAAAACCTCCACAAACCCTGGCTGCCTTGAAATGTTCTGTCAATCCTAAGCCAGCAGGCCTCCCTTGGAATCAGTGGCGGAGCCTCCTGTTTCGGTGGTGGCACCGCAAAACAAACAATATATATTCACTGAAAAAACCAAAGGTTACAGGGACGTTATAGTTAGGCTCAGATTAGATTTGACTCGTACAACACCAGTGAAATTCAGCAGTTATAGTTACCTGAGCTATAACTTATGCCCCGCAATGCACTGCTTATGACCTCACATATTGTGTCACTTATGACATGGTCAGTGACATCACAGCTGACATCTCAACTGGCATCACTCATGACGTCATCTAGTGATGTAAGCGGTTTCTACATGTTTTTGTGTGTTAAACGTATATACTAAGGTACCACAAAAGTTAAATTAGTATGCTTTATGTACTACTAATGAGTGATTCCTTTTTTTAACATAGTTTATGTTAGTCACTGTGTGACTGTGTGTATCTGTGTGTGAGTGGGTGTCTGAGTGGCTGTACAGGTGTGCGAGTGGCTGTATGGGTATATAAGAGGGTGTGTGAGTAGCTGTGTGTGTGATTTAGTGGTTGTGTGAGTGGCTGTATTGTGAGTGAGTGGGTGTGTCAGTGGCTGTATGGGTAGATGAGTGAGTGACTTTATGGGTGGGGGGAGTGGGTGTGTCAGTGACTGTAAGGGTGAATGAGTGGATGTCTGAATCTCTGTCTGAGTGAATGGCTGGGTGTGTAAATGGCTGTATGGGTGAGTGAGTTGCTGTTTGAGTGAGTGTTTGGTTAATTATGTTGGTGTGTGAGTGGCTGTATGCAAGAGTGAGTGTCTGCGGGATTGGCTGTATGGGTGAGTGAGTGGCTGTGTGAGTGGTTGTATGGATGTGTGAATGGGTATGTAAGTGGTTGTATGGGTGCATGAGTGAGTGTGTGTGGTTATATGGGTGAGTGAGTGGCTCTGTTGAGAGACTGTATGGGTGAGTGAGTGAGTGTATGAGTGGCAATATAGGTGAATAACTGGGTGTCAGTAGCTGTATAGGTGAGTGTGGGGCTGTATGGGTGAGTGACTGGTTATATGATCAGGCTCTATGAGTGAGTGGGTTTGTGAGTGGCTCTATGGATAAGTGAGTGGTTGTTTAAGTACTTGTATGGGTCTGTGAATGGGTATGTGAGTGGTTGTGTGAGTGGCATATGAGAGTGTATGGGAGTGAGTGGTTCATCAGTGATGTTATCAATAATGTCATCAGTGATGGCTCTGACCATATCATGAGTGATGTAATATGTGAGGTCATAAGCAGTGCATTTTGGGGGCATACGTTATAGTTAGCTTTGGTAACTATAACTGCTGAATTTCACTGGTTTTGTACAAGTGAAGTCTGAGCCTGTCTATAATGTCCCTGTAACCTTTGTTTTATTCAGTGAATTTCTGAGGTTTTTTTAATTCTATTTCCTAACTAGAACATTCCTGTAACCTTTGGTTTTTTAAGTGAATTTGTAAGGTTTTTTAAATTGTATTTCCTAATTGTAAACACTAACCTTTGACACTGAGTGTGCGAGTGAGAGCATTAGTGTCTCAGTGGGTGTATGAGTGTCTGAGTAGGTTTGTAAGTGGGTGTGAGAGTATGAGTGGGGCTGTAAGTGGGTATATGAGTGTCTCAGTGGGTCTGTGAGAGGGTGTGTGAGTCTCTGAGAGGGTCTGTGTGTCGGTGCATGAGTCTCAGAGTAGATCTGTGAGTGGGTGAGAGAGAGTATGAGTGATTCTGTAAGTGGGTGCATGTGTGTCTGACTGTGTCTGTGACTGGGTGTATGTGTCTGAGTTCGTCTGTGAGTGCTTCAGTGAATATGTCTGTGAGAGTGTCTGAGTTGTTATGTGAGTGGGTGCATGAGTGCCTGAGTGGGTTCTGCTCATTTTCTGCTCACTTCTGACATTTATTTTTGCCTCTTTCTGCTCATTGCTGACCTTTACTTTTCCACTTTCTGCTTGTTTCGGACCTGTATTTTGCCTCTTTCTGCTCATTTCTGACATTTATTTTGCCTTTCTGGTCATTTCTGACCTTTAGCATCCCTCTTTCTGCTCGTTTCTGACCTTTATTTTTCCTGTTTATGCTTGTTTCTGATCTCTATTTTGCCTCTTTCTGTTAGTTTCTGACCTTCATTTTGCCTCTTTCTGCTATTTGCTAACCATTAGTTTTACGCTTTCTCCTCATTGCTGACCTTTATTCTGCCTCTTTCTGCTCCCTTCTGCCCTTTATTCTGCCTCGTTCTGCTTGTTTCTCACCTTTATCTTGCCTCTTTCTGCTTGTTTCTGACCTTTATTCTGCATCTTTCTCCTCCTTCCTGACCTTTATTTTGCCTCTTTCTCCTCTTGTGCCCCTCAAGGCCCCCGCGGTCCCAGCTGGCTTCCCGCCTCTTGCAGGAGCAGGCGTTGCTCTTGCACACAGTGAGCTGCTGAAAATACAGCTTCCTGCATGCGGGAGAAATGTTTTCATCTGTTTCCTTGCATGCATATTTGTGTGCAGAGAAACAGATGAAACTCTTTCTGCAAGCAGGAGCTGTTTGACAGCTCCTGCTTGCAGAAAGCGGAGTTATGTTTGCCTTTGCCACCAAGCTGAAGCAAACACCTACCTCTCGAGGATGGACACCTCAGGAGGTAGCAGGAGCTGGCCTTGGAGGGTGGCAGTCCCCAGGGCCATCCATGACTCCACGAAGGGGGCCCGCGGCCCCTCTCCATTGTAGTACTTAGCCACAGGGAAGTGGCGGTCCCCGGGGCTGCGGGGGAGGCCGTAGGGGCCATCCGCATTAATAGTAAATGTTTTGCCATGAGGAGGTGGCGGTCCCCGGGACTCCGGGTGAGTGCGTGGGCCCCCCACATTAGTTTAGCGTGATTTGCACCAGAGAAGTGGTGGTCCCCAGGGCGGGGGTGGGCCCAGCAGGCCTGCCCTCAAACATATTTTTAAGTGCCCCAGGGACATGGCGGTCCCCAGGGCTGCAGGAGGGCTGCACGGCCCCCCGCCTTTATTTATACAGATTTGCCCTGGGAAGGTAGTGGTCCCCAGGGCACAGGGTGCTGGTTGGCCAACCCACATACTTTAAAAGCAGTGTCAGAGGTGGCGGTCCCCAGGGTTTTCATAAGCCCTAGGAGGGTGACCCCATGCACTCCCTCCTTTTTATAATTCCTCATGCCCCCGGGACCTGGCCCACCTGAGGGCTAAACATTACAGAAGCACGGGAGCCCGCGCTTCTTTTATTTTTATTTATTTTTTGGCGGGGTGCGGATCCAGGGCGACGAAAAATAAAAATAAAAGGCTTTTTTACCACAGACGGGGTCCCTTCATGACCCCACCAAGAGGCCTACGATGACAGGGTATTCCTACCCTGTCCCTTTCTTTTTTTTTTTACGTGTTTTTTTGGGAAGTGTTGGCAGCCAATCACATTTCAGCATGGGGACTGTTGAACGGAGCATCCTCTTCCCTATATATCCTTAATTGTTTTTATTTTAATTTTGCAAAAACTACTGAACAGATTTACACCAAATAACAAAAAGGGTTCTTTCTGGACCGAAATCTATCTTTCTGCCAAATTTGGTGTAATTGCGTCCAATGGTTCGGCTGTACTCACGACTAAAATCTCTATGAGAATTAACATGGGACACACTTTTTTCCCCCCCCTTTTTCTCGGCCCCCGCTTGACGGATCACCCTGAAACTTTCCATGTGCAACAGGAATCACCGGGGCACTTTTTTTTACGGAATCTTTCATAAAGATTTGTCAAACGGCGCCAAAGATATAGGCAAGTCAAAAAACGCTTTTCCTATGGAAACATGGTCCTAAAAATAGCTACCGACAGGCGACCGCCAGTAGGTAATATATATAAAATACCCTTGCCACCCTAAAACCCATACCCACCCTAAACCCTAAAATGATCTTGACACCCAAGCACCCATACCCACCCTAAAACCTAAAAATGCCCTTGCTTCCCAAAAACACATACCCACCCTAAAAATGCCTTTGCCAGCCAAAAACCTATACCCACCCTAAACCCTAAATTGCCCTTGCCACCCAAAAACCCCTACCCACCCTAAACCCTAAAAATACCCTTGTCACCCAAAAACCCATACCCACACTAAACCCTAAAAATGACCTTGCCTCCCAAAAACCCATACCCACCCTAAACCGTAAACATGCCCCTGCCACCCAAAAACCCTTACCGACCCTAAACCCTAAAAATGCCCTTGCCACCCAAAAACCTATACCTACCCTTAACCCTAAAAATGCTATTGCTACCCAAAAACCCATACCTACCCTAAACCCTAAAAATGCCCTTGCCACCCAAAAACCCAACCTAAATCCTAAAATTGCCCTTGCCATCCCAAAAAATACCCACCCCAAACCCTAAAAATGCCCTTGCCACCCAAAACCCTATACCCACCTCAAACCCTAAAAATGCCCTTGCCACCCAAAAACCCATACCCACCCTAAACCCTAAAACTGTTCTTGCCCTCCAAATACCCATACCCACCCTAAATCCTAAAAACGCCCTTGCCACCCCAAAATCTATACCCAATCTAAACCCTAAAAATGCCCTTGCCACTCAAAAATCCATACCCACCCTGAACCCTAAAAATGCTCTTGCCACCCAAAAACCCATATCCACCCTAAGCCCTAAAAAATACCTTTGCCACCCAAATACCCTTACCCACCCTAAAAAGGTAGGTAGTTATAGTTAGGACCAAAGATTCCATAGGAAAAGTGTTTCTTGTTTTGTCAATAACTTTGGCCCCGCTTGATGAATCTTGATGAAATTTTCACAAAACTTCCCCTTTTTGGCTCAGCTGCTGTGTTAAAAGTTTTGTGGGGATTCGTCAAGCGGGGGCTGAGAAAAAAGGGGGGTCCCAAAACGCGTTTTCCCCATGTTAAGTCCATGGGGATTTTTCATTTTTTGAATACGACTACAGCCCGAACTGCTGAATGGAATTACGCTAAATTTGGCAGAAAGCTAGATGTTGGTCCAGAAAGCGTGCTTTTAATGATTTGGTGTAAATCTGTTCAGTAGTTTTTCAGATATCTAACTTAAAAAAATATAGATATCTGGGGACTCGAGTCCTTGCAGTGGGCTCGTGAATCCTACTAAAATTTGATTGGCTGCCAACATTTCAACCAGGAAATGTTGGCAGCCATCTTGGGACTCAGCTTGAAGCAGAGTCCCACAAAAAAGATTAAAAAAGAAAAGGGGCCAGGGTAGGGACACCCTGAGCCCCTGGTCGTGGTGCAAGGTCTCCCAAAGACCCCACCACGGCTAAAAAGCATTAAAAAAAAAAAATCTCTGAAAAACCCAAGGGTGAATCCGCAAATTTTTCCTGAGATTAAAAAAAAAAAAACACGGTCTCTCGCCTTCAGTTTACTTGGCCCCCAGGTGGGCCAGGTCCTGGGAGCATAGGGGTCTGAAAAAGGAGGGGGGTGCATGGGCCCCCCTCCTGGGGCTTATAGTAACCCAGGGGACCGCTGCCTCCCCGGGGCTTTATTACAATTCATTGCGGGGGGCCACGCGGTCCCCCCGCAGCCCCGGGGACCGCCACATCCCCGGGGCAAATACAATAAATAATAAAGGGGGCCCTGTGCTGGGTCCTAGGGACCACCACCTCCCCAGGGCAAAACAAAGGAGGGAGCCCTAGATGGCCCTGGGGACCACCACCCCCCAGGGCCGGCTATAGCAATGTCTGTGGGTGCCCACTCCCGGGACATTGCAGTTTGCTATGGCATGGCGGGAGCACAGGTATGTGTGCCATGTCGACTCTTCACTTTGTTCTGCACCAAAACACGCAGCCTGCAAAGGCAGTGTGTGAGTGTAAAGGTACGGGGCCTCTAAGGGTGGCACAATAAGTTCTGCAGCCCTTAGAGGCCTTCCCTGGTCACAGTGCCCTGGGTACCTGTGGTACCATTTACCAGGGACTGACCTGTGGCCAGAGAGTGCCAATTGGGTTTGGTCTTCAATGCAGTTTTAGGGAAAGAACATAGGCCCTGGGTACCTGATTGGCAGGAGCCCAGGGCACACTCAGTCAAAGTACATCAGCAGTTCAGCAAAAAGTGGGGGCAACCATGCAGAAAGAGGGCACTTTCTCACAGTAAGCGACTGTCTAACATAAGACAACCATAGGATTTTAGAAGCATGATCCAATTTCATAATGTCTTTTAGGATAAGCTGATTTAATTTCACCATTTTTCTTTTCCAAATTGACAACCATAATAATAATGGGGCCATCTTGATGGTGTCACTAATAAAAAGTAATCCTATTTCTTTGTGAGGGATAAGATTAGCACAGGCGCTTAGGACCGACAATAGTCTTTCAACAAATCTACCCTCTATCATTTGTAGGGTCTCAATTTGTGCTGTACCCCAGATTGTGGCAACAGATACTGTTTTTGCCAAATGAATTTTCACCATCTCTTGTATGGGCTTGTTACCTATGTTTTTAGCAAATCTGAAAATCGCTGCTATGCTCTTAGCCATGTCATTAGCTCTCGATGTTACCATCACTTTCCAGCTTAATTTGAAGTCAAAGAGGATACCCAAATACGAAAAATTATCCACAATCTCAATTTGCCTACCTCCTATATATTATCTTCATTTCTTTTTATTCGAGCCTCCTGCTGTCATAACAAAAGATTTAGATTTAGTCACATATAAGTCCAAATTCAACATAAAAGTCACATAATTTGTAATACTATTTTGTAAAGATAAGGAGGTTCTAGCTAGCAGGAATGCATTGTCTGCGTACAACAGGATCGGAAGGGGAGTGGAATCTACGTAAGGAATATCTTTACTCTGTTCAATCAGGGCCTAGTTTAATCTATTGATACACAGTGAGAATAAACAAGCATTGGCATAGCCAATAGGTCTCGCCTTTGGGACCTTATAAGTGTTTAGCCAGAGATATTGACTTTGCCTATGTCTTTAAGCTGTGCTGTACAGAAGTCTGCAGCATGCTGAAAAGTTATAATAAAGAAGTGTCAGAAGCATTTTTGTTACCTTATATATGACCAAGAAAGCATTATGTACAACTGAACAACCATATTAAAAAAGTATTAACAATAAATAATGTCTTGAAATTTTTTTTGTCCTTTCAATGCTGGCAACTTCTTTCTGCCTGTCCCAATGGTTGCTTGTTATGGTTTTTTTTGTTATGGAGGGGTATAAATAACAGGAGGGTGAAGGTTGGGAAATAGTACCTGTATAACAGTCAGTGAGAGAGTCAGTCAGTTAGTCAGTCAGTCAGTGAGAAAGTCAGTTAGTTAGTCAGTCAGTGAGAGAGAGAGTGAGAGAGTTAGTCAGTTAGTCAGTGAGAGAGTCAGTCAGTCAGTGAGAGAGTGAGAGAGTCAGTCAGTTAGTGAGAGAGAGTGAGAGAGTCAGTCAGTCAGTGAGAGAGAGAGTGAGAGAGTCAGTCAGTCAGTGAGAATGTCAGTCAGTCAGTGAGAGAGTCAGTCAGGGAGAGAGAGTGAGTGAGAGAGAGTCAGTCAGTGAGAGAGAGAGAGAGTGAGTGAGAGTCAGTCAGGGAGAGAGAGAGTCAGTCAGTGAGAGAGTCAGTCAGTCAGTGAGAGAGTCAGAGAGTCAGTCAGTGAGAGAGTGAGAGAGAGAGTGAGTGAGAGAGTCAGTCAGTCAGTGAGAGAGTCAGTCAGTGAGAGAGAGGCAGTCAGTTAGTCAGTTAGTGAGAGAGAGAGTCAGTTAGTCAGTGAGAGAGAGTCAGTCAGTGAGAGAGGTAGTCAGTCAGTCAGTGAGAGAGAGTCAGTCAGTCAGTGAGAGAGAGAGAGTCAGTCAGTGAGAGAGAGAGACAGTCAGTGAGAGAGAGAGAGTCAGAGTCAGTCAGTGAGAGAGTGAGAGAGTCAGTCAGTGAGAGAGAGAGTGAGTGAGTCAGTCAGTCAGTCAGTGAGAGAGTCAGTCAGTGAGAGAGAGAGAGTCAGTCAGTGAGAGAGTCAGTTAGTCAGTGAGTGAGTCAGTCAGTGAGAGAGTCAGTCAGTCAGTGAGAGAGTCAGTCAGTCAGTGAGAGAGTCAGTGAGAGAGAGAGAGTCAGTCAGTCAGTGAGAGAGAGAGAGAGTCAGTCAGTGAGAGTTAGTCAGTCAGTCAGTGAGAGAGTTAGTCAGTGAGTCAGTCAGTGAGAGAGTCAGTCAGTGAGAGTCAGTCAGTCAGTTTCAGTCAGTCAGTGAAACAGTGAGAGAGTCAGTCAGTCAGTGAGAGAGATTGAGAGAGTCAGTCAGTGAGAGAGAGAGTCAGTCAGTCAGTGAGAGAGAGAGTGAGAGTCAGTCAGTGAAAGAGAGAGAGTCAGTCAGTCAGTGAGAGAGAGTCAGTCAGTCAGTGAGAGAGAGAGTTAGAGAGTCAGTCAGTCAGTGAGAGAGTTAGTCAGTGAGTCAGTCAGTCAGTGAGAGAGTCAGTCAGTCAGTGAAACAGTGAGAGAGTCACAGTCAGTCAGTGAGAGAGATTGAGAGAGTCAGTCTGTCAATGAGAGAGAGAGTGAGAGTCAGTCAGTCAGTGAAAGAGAGAGAGTGAGTCAGTCAGTGAGAGAGAGTCAGTCAGTCAGTGAGAGAGTCAGTGAGAGTTAGTCAGTCAGTCAGAGAGTCAGTGAGAGAGAGTGAGAGTCAGTCAGTCAGTGAGAGAGAGAGAGTGAGTGAGTCAGTTAGTCAGTCAGTGTGAGTCAGTCAGTGAGAGAGTCAGTCAGTAAGGCAGTGAGAGAGTCAGTCAGTCAGAGAGAGAGAGAGTGAGAGCGTCAGTCAGTCAGCCAGAGTCAGTGAGAGAGTCAGTCAGTGAGAGAGATATTGAGAAAGGGAGTCAGTCAGTCCTAGAGAGAGTCATTCAGTTAGTCAGTCAGTGAGAGAGAGTGAGAGAGTCAGTGAGAGAGAGTCAGTCAGTGAGAGAGAGAGTCAGTCAGTTAGTTAGTGAGAGAGTGAGAGAGTCAGTCAGTCAGTGAGTGAGTCAGTCAGTCAGTGAGAGTCAGTCAGTCAGTGAGAGAGAGAGTCAGTCAGTCAGTGAGAGAGGTAGTCAGTCAGTCAGTCGTTTCAATGGGATTCAAAGCGTAAGGTACCAGTAGAGCGGTCGTGTCCTTTCTGGCGATCCTGAAAGGCTGGACAGCCCCCGGTGCTTGGGGGGGGGGGTCAGGGGACATGCTTTCAACAGATGCTACGGCTGCAGAGACATGCGCTGTGCGGGTTTGCCATCGCTGCAGGGGGGGCTGCACAGAAATGTTGGACGCGAAGGCTTGGTGGAGCCCATGGCGTATTGGGGGGCTTGGGGGAGGGGGGCATTTAAAGCCCCATTTCTTAGGCTCGCCCTTTGAGCTTATAGCTCTGTACCGGCTGGGCCTGTGTTGCTCTTGTAGCCCGGGGCCGTGTGCTCATCTGCAGCCCCCCGCCAGTGTGGATAAAGACATTGATCGTACACTCAAACAGTGCAATCAATATACACACTCATGCGAGCCCCTCCCTGCTGCCCTCCCCTGCCCCCCTCCCCCCGGGGTCGGGAGATTAGCAGTCAGTAACTCCTGCGGTTCCGTTTGCCAAGCCTGATAAGCAGCGCAGGGGGTTAATTAGGCTTATATGCATTTACATCTTAATGCTACTTATTTTCAATTTAACCCCTTCGCTGCTAGGCCTTTTCCCCCCCGTGCTAAGCCTTTTTTTGGCTATTTGGGGTAGTTCGCGCTTAGGCCCCTGTAACTTTTTGACCACATAAGGTATCCACGCCAAATTTGCGTCCTTTTCTTCCAACATCATGGGGATTCTAAAGGTACCCAGGGTTTGTGGATTCCCCTGGAGGCGACCCAGAAATTAGCCAAAATACAGCTAAATTTTGTTTTTTTTGGGAAAAATGGGGAAAAAAGTGCTGCAAATTAAAGCGTCTGGGTTTTTCCCTGCAAATGGTATCAAAAAAGGGTTTGTGGGGCTGAAATCACCATTTTCCCAGCTTTTAGGGAATGACAGACTTTTGTCAGAAAACCAAAAAAATTTACACAGTTTTGGCATTTTTCTGGGACATAGCCTATTTTTGCTATTTTTTGTGCTTTCAACCTCCTTCCAGTTAATGGTAGAAATGGGTATGAAAGCAATAATGGATCCTGGAAAGCTATACATTTTAGTAAAGTAGACAAAATTATGAATTCAGCAAGGGGTCATTTGTGTAGATCCTTCAAGGTTTCTTTATAGAAACTAACAGTTAAATATAGGAAAAATTGAAAATTAGTTGAAAAAAACAGCCTTTTGTGTCAACGTTTTCACCTGTAACTTCTTCTAATTATGACAGCTCTTTGAAAGCGATATATCGTTACATCTGCGGGACCTTACTGGTTGTGGGGATATATAGGACTTGTAGGTTCACCAAGAACCCGACGAACCCAGAGCCAAAAACTGAGCCGCGACTTGCAATGGTTTTTTATTATGTACCGGGTATATAGCAATTATTCTGGGAAAATGTATACATGGAAAAATGGGTATGAAAGACACCTATATATTTCTGAAATGGGAACAAAATATAGAGTTTAGAAACAGTAGATATTTGCACATTTCCGAAATTAGGAATACTCATACTAGCATGAGAATTATCGGTCATTTTTCAAAATGACTTCTTTTTTACACATTGTCTTTCATTTGGAAGGCAGAAATGCATTGAAAGTCAATAGGTAATAACATTTGCTTTACAAATCTGAATTACCCTAAGTCTCCCGATAAAAATGGTACCTCACTTGTGTGGGTAGGCATAGTGCCCACGACAGGAAATGGCTCAAAACGCAACGTGAACACACCACAATTTCACAATGAAAAATTACCCTTTTTTTGCAAAGTGCCTAGCTGTAGTTTTTGAACCCTAGCTCTGCCGGCACCTAGGGAAACCGAGCAAACCTATACATTTTTGAAAACTAGACACCCAGGGGAATCCAGGATGGGGTGACTTGACTGGCTCTCACCAGGTTCTGTTACCCAGAATCCCTTGCAAACCTAACAAATTGTCAAAAAAAACACATTTTCCTCACATTTCTGTGGTGGAAAGTTCTGGAATCTGTGTGGATCCACAAATTTCCATGCACCCCGCGTTCCCCAAAGTCTTCCGAGAAAAATGGTACCTCACTTGTGTGGGTAGGCCTAGTGCCCGCGACAGGAAACGGCGCAAATCGCAACGTGGACACACCACAATTTCATAGTGAAAAATGACCCTTTTTTGGCAAAGTGCCTAGCTGTAGTTTTTGAACCCTAGCTCTGCCGGCACCTAGGGAAACCTAGCAAACCTATACATTTTTGAAAACTAGACACCCAGGGGAATCCAGGATGGGGTGACTTGACTGGCTCCCACCAGGTTCTGTTACCCAGAATCCCTTGCAAACCTAAACAATTGTAAAAAAAAACACATTTTCCTCACATTTCTGTGGTGGAAAGTTCTGGAATCTGCGTGGATCCACAAATTTCCACCCACCCCGCGTTCCCCAAAGTCTTCCGAGAAAAATGGTACCTCACTTGTGTAGGTAGGCCTAGTGCCCGCGACAGGAAACAGTGCAAAACGCAACGTGGACACACCACAATTTCACAGTGAAAAATGACCCTTTTTTGGCAAACTGCCTAGCTGTAGTTTTTGAACCCTAGCTCTGCCGGCACCTAGGGAAACCTAGCAAAACTATACATTTTTGAAAACTAGACACCGAGGGGAATCCAGGATTTGGTGACTTGACTGGCTCCCACCAGGTTCTGTTACCCAGAATCCCTTGCAAACCTAAAATTTTTTTTTTTTTAAAACACATTTTCCTCACATTTCTGTGGTGGAAAGTTCTGGAATCTGTGTGGATCCACAAATTTCCACCCACCCCGCGTTCCCCAGAGTCTTCCGAGAAAAATGGTACCTCACTTGCGTGGGTAGGCCTAGTGCCCGCGACAGGAAACAGCGCAAAACGCAACGTGGACACACCACAATTTCACAGTGAAAAATGACCCTTTTTTGGCAAAGTGCCTAGCTGTAGTTTTTGAACCCTAGCTCTGCCGACACCTAGGGAAACCTAGCAAACCTATACATTTTTGAAAAATAGACACCCAGGGGAATCCAGGATGGGGTGACTTGACTGGCTCCCACCAGGTTCTGTTACCCAGAATCCCTTGCAAACCTAAAAAATTGTCCAAAAAAACAAATTTTCCTCACATTTCTGTGGTGGAAAGTTCTGGAATCTGCGTGGATCCACAATTTCCACCCACCCCGCGTTCCCCAAAGTCTTTCGAGAAAAATGGTACCTCACTTGTGTGGGTAGGCCTAGTGCCCGCGACAGGAAACGGTGCAAAACGCAACGTGGACACACCACAATTTCACAGTGAAAAATGACCCTTTTTTGGCAAACTGCCTAGCTGTAGTTTTTGAACCCTAGCTCTGCCGGCACCTAGGGAAACCTAGCAAACCTATACATTTCTGAAAACTAGACACCCAGGGGAATCTAGGATGGGGTGACTTGACTGGCTCTCACCAGGTTCTGTTACCCAGAATCCCTTGCAAACCTAAAAAATTGTCAAATAAAACACATTTTCCTCACATTTCTGTGGTGGAAAGTTTTGGAATCTGCGTGGATCCACAAATTTCCACCAACCCCAAGTTCCCCAAAGTCTTTCGAGAAAAATGGTACCTTACTTGCATGGGTGGGTCAAGTACCCGCGACAGGCAAGGGCCCAAAACCTATTGAGGCGACATCAAAATTACCTATCACAAACCAACCTGGTTTTGCAAGGGGGTCCCATGACTTTTTGGCCCGGGGCTCGGCGGCCACCTAGGGAAACCTACCAAACCCACACATTTCTGAAAACTAGACACCCGGGGGATTCCAGGGAGGTATGGCTTGCGTGGATCCCCAACGTTTTCTTACCCAGAATCCCCTGCAAACCTGAAATTTAGCTGAAAAAATCACTTTTTCACACATTTTTGTGTGGGAAAGTTGTGGCATCACCAGGCTGACACAAATTTCCTACCACCCAGTGTTCCCCCAGGTCTCCCGATACAAATGGTGCCTCACTCGTGTGGGAGGCCCAAGTATCCGCGGCAGGCAAGGGCCCAAAACGTATTGAGGTGACATCAAAATTGCCTATCACAAAATGACCTGGTTTTGCAAGGGGGGGTCCCATGACATTTTGGCCCGGGGCTCGGCGGCCACCTAGGGAAACCTACCAAACCCACACATTTCTGAAAACTAGACACCCGGGGGAATCCAGGGAGGTATAGCGTGTGTGGATCCCCCAAAGTTTTCTTACCCAGAATCCCCTGCAAACTTGAAATTTAGCTGAAAAACTCACTTTTTTCACACATGTTTGTGTGGGAAAGTTGTGGCATCACCGGGCTGACACAAATTTCCTATCACCCAGTGTTCCCCAGGTCTCCTGATAAAAATGGTGCCTCACTTGTGTGGGAGGCCCAAGTACCCGCGACAGGCAAGGGCCCAAAACGTATTGAGGCGACATCAAAATTGCCTATCACAAAACGACCTGGTTTTGCAAGGGGGGTCCCACGACTTTTTGGCCCGAGACTCCGCGGCTACCTAGGGAAACCTACCAAACCCACACATTTCTGAAAACTAGACACCCGGGGAATTCCAGGGAGGTATGGCTTGCGTAGATCCCCCAACATTTTCTTACCCAGAATCCCCTGCAAATCTGAAACTTAGCTGAAAAAATCACTTTTTTTCACACATTTTTGTGTGGGAAAGTTGTGGCATCAGAGGGCTGACACAAATTTCCTACCACCCAGGTCTCCCGATAAAAATGGTGCCTCATTTGTGTGGGAGGCCCAAGTACCCGCGACAGGCAAGGGCCCAAAACGTATTGAGGCGACATCAAAATTGCCTATCACAAAATGACCTGGTTTTGCAAGGGGATCCCATGACTTTTTGGCCCGGGGCTCGGCGGCCACTTAGGGTAACCTACCACACCCACACATTTCTGAAAACTAGACACCCGGGGGATTCCAGGGAGGTATGGCTTGCGTGGATCCCCCAACGTTTTCTTACCCAGAATCCCCTGCAAACCTGAAATTAAGCTAAAAGAATTCCCTTTTTTCACACATTTTTGTGTGGGAAAGTTGTGGCATCACCGGGCTGACACAAATTTCCTACCACCCAGCGTTCCCCCAGGTCTCCCGATAAAAATGGTGCCTCACTCGTGTGGGAGGCCCAAGTACCCGCGACAGGCAAAGGCCCAAAACATTTTTTGATAGGCAATTTTGATGTTGCCTCAATACTTTTTGGGCCCTTGCCTGTCGCGGGTACTTGTGCCTTCCACACGAGTGAGGCACCATTTTTATCGGGAGACCTGGGGGAACGCTGGGTGGTAGGAAATTTGTGTCAGGCCCGTGATGCCACAACTTTCCACACAGAAATGTGTGAAAAAAGTGCTTTTTCAGCTAAATTTCAGGTTTGCAGGGATTCTGGGTAAGAAACATTGGGGATCCACGCAAGCCATACCTCCCTTGAATCCCCGGGTGTCTAGATTTTCAGAAATGTGTGGGTTTGGTAGGTTTCCTAGGTGGCCGCCGAGCCCAGGCCAAAGTCATGGGACCCCTTGCAAAACCAGGTCGTTTTGTGATAGGCAATTTTGATGTCGCCGCCATACGTTTTGGGCCCTTGCCTGTCGCGGGTACTTGGGCCTCCCACACGAGTGAGGCACCATTTTTATCCGGGAGACCTGGGGAATGCTGGGTGGTAGGAAATTTGTGTCAGCCCGGTGATGCCACAACTTTCCCACACAAAAATGTGTGGAAAAAGTGATTTTTTTCAGCTAAATGTGAGGTTTGCAGGGGATTCTGGGTAAGAAAACGTTGGGGGATCCATGCAAGCCATACCTCCCTGGAATCCCCCGGGTGTCTAATTTTCAGAAATGTGTGGGTTTGGTAGGTTTCCCTAGCTGGCCGCTGAGCACGGGGCCAGAAATCCAGCTGACCCCCCTTGCAAAAACAGGTTACTTTGTGATAGGCAATTTTGATGTCGCCTCAATACGTTTTGGGTCCTTGCCTGTTACGGGTACTTGTGCCTTCCACACGAGTGAGGCACCATTTTTATCGGGAGACCTGGGGGAACGCTGGGTGGTAGGAAATTTGTGCCAGCCCAGTGATGCCACAACTTTCCAACACAAAAATGTGTGGAAAAAGTGATTCTTTCAGCTAAATTTGAGGTTTGCAGGGGATTCTGGGTAAGAAAATGTTGGGGGATCCACGCAAGCCATACCTCCCTGGAATCCCCCGGGTGTCTACTTTTCAGAAATGTGTGGGTTTGGTATGTTTCCCTAGATGGCCGCCGAGCCCGGGGCCAAAAACCCAGGTGACACCCCGTGCAAAACCAGGTTGGTTTGTGATAGGTAATTTTGATGTCGCCTCACTAGGTTTTGGGCCCTTGCCTGTCGCGGGTACTTGACCCACCCACACAAGTGAGGTACCATTTTTCTCGGAAGACTTTGGGGAACGTGGAGTGGGTGGAATTTTGTAGATCCACGCAGATTCCAGAACTTTCCACCACAGAAATGTGAGGAAAATGTGTTTTTTTTTACAAATTTTTAGGTTTGCAAGGGATTCTGGGTAACAGAACCTGGTGAGAGCCAGTCAAGTCACCCCATCCTGGATTCCCCTGGGTGTCTAGTTTTCAAAAATGTACAGGTTTGCTAGGTTTCCCTATGTGCCGGCTGCGCTAGGGCCCAAAATCCACAGGTAGGCATATTGCTAAAAACAAATCCGTGCCTAGTCGGCTTTCTGCCGCCCTGGGGGGGGATATCGGGGGGTGGGGTTGCCCCGATATGCCCCCAAGGGGGACAGAAACACTGTGGCTATTTTTTTGGGGGGTAAGGGCATTGATATGCCCATTCTGGGCAGCCCCCACCCCCACGCATAAAAAAAGCCAGCGTAATCGTTGGCGTCTAGTGGGCTTTTTGCCCCCCCCGGGGGGGGCAGATTGGGGGCTACTGCCCCATCTTCCCCCCAGGGGGGCAGAAAGGCTGTAATTTTTGCGGGTGGGGGCATTGGCATGGCCGTTTTGGGCAGCCCCCACCCTAATTAAAATTTGCCCCAAAAAATCCCTGGCATCTAGTGGGCGTTTTGCCCCTCCGGGGGGGCAGATTGGGGGCTACTGCCCCATCTGCCCCCCAGGGGGGGCAGGAAGGCTGTAATTTTTGCGGGGGAGGGGGTGGGGGCATGGGCATGCCCTTTTTGGGCAGCCCCCACCCTAATTCAAATTTGCCCCAAAAAATCCCTGGTGACTAGTGGGCTTTTGCCCCCAGGGTGCAGATTGGGGGCTAATGCCCCCATCTGCCCCCAGGGGGGCAGAAAGCCTACTAGACGCCAGGGATTCTGAAGCAAATTTAGTTAGGGTGGGGGCTGCCCAAGCAGGCATGCCAATGCCCCCACCCTAATTAAAATTTGCTCAAAAAATCCCTGGCGTCTAGTGGGCTTTTTACACCCCAGGGGGGCAGATTGGGGGCTACTGCCCCATCTGCCCCCCAGGGGGGGCAGGAAGGCTGTAATTTTTGCGGGGGAGGGGGTGGGGGCATGGGCATGCCCGTTTTGGGCAGCCCCCACCCTAATTAAAATTTGCCCAAAAACAATCCCTGGCGACTAGTGGGCTTTTTGCCCCCCCCCCCCGGCGGGGCAGATTGGGGGCTAATGCCCCCATCTGCCCCCACCACTAATTATAATTTTTTTAAAAATCCCTGGTATCTAGTGGGCTTTCTGCCCCCCCAGGGGGGCAGAAAGACTGTAATTTTTGAAAGACTGTAATTTTTGTGGCCGGGGGGTGGGGGCATCGGCATGCCTGTTTTGGGCAGGCCCCACCCTAATACAATTTGGCAATAAAAAATCCCTGGCGTATAGTGGGCTTTTTGCCCCCCCAGGGGGGCAGAAAGGCTGTAAATTTTGCGGGGGTGGGGGCATGGACATGCCCTTTATGGGCAGCCCCCACCCTAATAATTTATGCGCCCAAAAAAAAGTCCCTAGCGTCTAGTGGGCATTTTGCCCCCCCGGGGGGGCAAAAAGACTAAATCACGCCAAATGTATTTGGGGGGAGCAAAAGGCCTTGCCCAAGGGGCCGCTCCCCCCCTCCCTGGTGTCTAGTGGGTGGATCCCTGCTTCGGTATTGCCCTCCTGGGGCGATCCCCAAGCAGGGATCCACTGGGGAGGGGTACCATTGGAAAGGGGAGATGCTCCCCTTTCCAATGATACCTCTCCCGTCTTTCTACGTGCCCGGGGGGCTGAGATAGCCCCTGAGCACATAGAAAGTGAAACTGAAATGAGCCCTAAAGGCTCATTTCAGTTTCGATTTCTGTGCAATGCCGACAGCGCGACGTGCGCGCTGATCGTCGTGCACAGAAACCAGGGAGGAGCCTCGGGAGCTGGGAAGCTCTTCCCCAGCTCCCGAGGCTTTGGGGAGATAAGGAAATCCCTCTGCTGTCTGCAGCAGAGGGATTTCGATGCCCCTGGCCTCATGACGGAATGGTTCCGTCATGAGCACAGGGGCACCGATGCTCATGACGGAACCATTCCGTCATGAGCATCGAAAGGGTTAAAGACAGATTTAAAAACAACCACAGTGAAATATAAACAAAGAAAATGTAAATAAATGCACTACAGAATTCGACCCCGTTTAACAAGACACGCAAGGAAAGACGCATATTAATAGTAACTTGTTCTTGTATCGCGATAACTTCTGCTATGGTAAAAAGATACAGAAATCATTATGGTGGACCACGCTTGTTGTTTAAAAACAGCGCCACATTCAAATGTTCTGCAGAAAATCGAGTTAATCGACGTCGACGTTAACATGGTATTTGAGGAAACATTGTGAATTGAACAATCGCTGTTGAAATCTGTCTGCTACCTGCTGCCACAGGCTCATCCCGCAATTCCGCATTTCATCCTGCCGACGTCTATCCATTGAGGTTTGGGAAATAGTAACTTATCAACTCAGATGGACCTGGGCTGCTATGTCAGTCAGTGAGGAAACCTAGGTTTTCTGTACCAGTAGGTAGACTCGTTGGCATTATGGGAGATCAAGGATGTCTGTGGTAATCAAGGGGAGAGGATGAGCCCTTACGGCCAGAGCTGCCGACTTTGGAGCTGGGGAACCAGGTTCGAGCCTCGGTGTCCGCTCAGCATCCTGTGATTCAGGGCAAATCACCTAATCTCCCAGTGCTTACCAAAAATTAATGTGTCTTTGTGTAACGTAACTGATGCTCACATAAAGCGCCCCAATACCTTCGAGTAGAGTTCGCGCTATATAAATCTGCAAAAAGGGGGGGAAAAAGTCAGGGAGGACGGTGTACCGATCTGGACGGACTGTGCCAATTCAAGAGACCTGGACTGTGTGTGCCAATCGGGGAGAGAGACAGGGATCTTTCTGCCAAGCAGTGAGACTCATGAGAGTTCAGGAAGACGAAGCTCTGGACTGACGGCCTACCCGCGAGGCTCAGGTGAAATCAGGGCTAACGAGGCTGTTTGTGCCAATATCCCAGGAGCCCCCACCTCCTGTGAGGTCACAGTGCCCTTATAACACGTAGTTCACGATCAGACCCCTGCTGCTTTTATGCCTCAGTGTGCCTCCGCCCCCATGTGGGGTGGTTTAGTTCCTCGTGACGGAATGCCACCCTCACATTTGATATGCTCTTATGCTAGAGAGGAGACACGCCGTCACCGAAGCCTCAAGTGAGCCCGCGAGTGGTGCGCGCGCGCGCGCACTGCAAAGAATTTAAGGAATGCAGCAGGCACAGTGCGGTGCTGCTGCTCGCTCCCGAGCTCCCTAGGCCAGGGGAGAGAGAAGGCGGGACATGCATCCGCCTTTGGCCAATTGCATGCTGTCTTTCTTAGAAAGACGCACGCAAAGGCCAATAGCGTGTGAGCAAAAATAAAAACACACACAATAGCGTGTGGTCCGAGTTGGAAGTCCTTACTAGAAGCCTCGCAGAGCAGCGCATGCACGCTAGAACACAACCTTGTCTTACTCCTTTTTCAATTTTAAAAGATTTAGTACATTCCCCCTGTTTCCCATATCGGACCATAGCCGTGGCTTCTGAATATAATTGCCTAATAAAAGAAATTATTGCGGCATCCACACCCATTGCCTCCATGATGGGCCACAATTTATTATGGGCCACACAGTCAAATGCCGCAGATAGATCCATGAAGGCCATATGGAGTTGGCCTTGCTTGGCTATAGAGTATTTTGCCGCTAATAAGGCTAAATTGATACATTGATCCACCGTGCCCCTACCTTTCCTAAATCCATACTGGACTTCCGCTAATACCTCATTTTCAGACACCCACTCTTCCAGTCTGTTTAATAATAACCATCCCATTAGTTTCTCCTTACTGTCTATTAAAGAGATGGGGCGATAGTTAGCAGGATTTGATCCTTCTCCTTTCTTAAATACCGGAATAATTACCGATTTCTTCCATGAAGGAAGAGGCCCTAATTTACTTATTACATTAAAAACTAAAGTGAGTAGGGGAATCCAAATCGATTTATTGACAAGAAACATATCCACAGGTACCCCATCTCAGCCTGCTGCCTTTAGGCTCGATGATTGTGACAAGACAAGTTCTGTCTCTTCCATTTTAAAGCTCATTGGGGGCAAATCCATTAGATCTGTATACTGTTCGCCACTAGGCTCATTCGCTTTCTTTCAAAGATCCTCTGGAAGTGATTTACCCAAGTCTCCTCCTCTCTATATGTATCCAAACGAGGGCCAAGCCTCATTTTGCAGAATGGGAGTATTAATCACTTTCCAAAAGGCTTTGCTGTCATTATTATGAGTAGCTAACCTTAATTTAACCCATGCCTCATCTCTTAATTGTTTTTTTCCTATTTTCTCTAGATGTTTTATAGATAGCCCTGAGAGATTTAATTCGCTCTTTATTCATAGGCTTAATTTTTAAAGCTTTCCGAAGGTTAGCCGAGGCGTCAGAGCAATTTTTGTCAAACCAACGGATTGGGTGCTGATTTCTTGCGGATATTTTCCGTGATAATTGTGACTTAATAACTTCCAAAATCTTACCGAAGGCTTGAGTTACCTGAACGCTAGTTGCAGTGGGCTCTAGACACAGCATATTCTCATTTTAATTAGTAGATATGGTATTTGTGAAAAAGGTCTTGTCATCTATTTTATCCCATATTAATGAGTAACCATTTCTTTTTGCCAGGATAGGATTTTGGATCAGGATCTCGCGTGTTTTTATTGCGGGGTCATTCCATGGTAACGTTGTTGAGATTATCGCATGATCGCAGAACTCTGTCATCTTGATCTTAATCTTATTGGAGATAGGCACACAATTGGCAGAAGTTATTATAAAATCAATTGCTGAGGTAAGCCCCGCTCTATAAAATGTAGGGATCGGTTGAATACTATTTAGATCTCTCTGGCTCCTAATTGCTAACTGCCAGATTATTAAAAGGTTATTTAAGGCATTTCCATATATTGAGTGAGTAAAGTGATCAGCTGGTTCATCATTGTTATCAGTTACCCCACATACACGCGCATCGGTTCTTCGACAGCTATTAATATTAAAATAACTCACCCAAATAAGATGTACAGGTTTAGGGTGGTGAAAAATAAAATCCTCCAATATCCTTTCTATGTCTGTTACCGCTAATATAGGACTGTCATAATTATTATGATAAAAGTTTATTATCATTAGGTCAGTGCTAGAATTATATTTTACCACCCGGATGTGGAAATAAGGGGAATTGTTTATAAAAGTCACCACTTTAATCGTGGCTGTGTTCGCTATACAAGTTAGTATTCCACCCTTAGCTCTTACTTTACTCGATGGCAATGCAGGGGTCTGGAAAGAACGAAACCCTTTCATAAAAATGGGGTCAACACCATGTTTCTTGAAGACATATGATCTGATAATCTACCAATTCTTTATGCCATTCATTGTTATACTTTTTATTATTATACCCCGCTATATTCCATGGCAGTAGAGTGTAGTTGGGAATAATCAAAGCCCCTGAGTTACCTCTATAGTCAGCACGATTGGGCAAAGTCACGGATGAGTTAGAATTATTTTCTAACATTTACGTCACATATCCCACAGGCAAAAGCTTCATATTCCTGAGTTCATTTCCTCCAGGCACCCACTGCTTTAAGTTGTCGACTGACTGACTGGATGGCATCAGTCAGTCGCAGCTATCCATATTTTCTAGGGCCGAAAATCTATTTGATGTGGGGATATCTGCTTTCTCCCTCATAATTGGCCAATTCCTCTCGGAAATCCCCTCTAATAGTGACCTCTGTGTATTGTTTCTTTGGATGTACGAAGGTTTATAAAAGAAACCCAGAGGTACTGTGTATATCTGAGTATTCCTTGACGGGGCGGATGGTAACTGAGATAGATTACCTACAACCAATGGATTATCAAAATTTACTACAACACAATCACCTTCAATAGATTTTGGTGATGGACCCACCCAAGCTATTCTTCTGGCCATAGTTATCTGCTCAAGTGGGGGTTAACTCAAATAGGGGAACTTGGTTATCCTCCGCCTGGTTTTGTCCATGAGCTAGGTAGTCGATTCTTGTTGATCTGCTCTAAGGGCTGGTAGGTTTACTATAACTATAGTGAGTGGGCAAGCCGCTGGGGGAAGGTTCAGAGATTTAAAATTATTACGTTTCCCCTGTGGGCTCGTCGTTGTGTGTTGCTTTCTAGATTTTATATACCAATTTTCAAGCAATCTATCAGCCCTACACTCCCTCTGCAAAGCTCTACAATTAGCAAATGGAGACGGTGGTGCTTGGGTTAGATTTAAAGTCTCCGTAATCCCAAGTGTAGTGGAAGTAGCTTGATCTAGTATTGACCCCGGCAATAAACAGGGGTTAACAGTCAATTTTGCCCCTCTTTGTCCATTAAACCCCTTGTGAGGATCATGTGTATTAGCCACAGACGTTCTAGGAGTTGGTATAAGCATTTGGCTTCTAACCATCCCGCACCCTCATGCGTTACTTTATTATTATTCACTAACGCCTTCATCATGTTCTCTATAGCATCCAAACGTAATATGATTGGTTGTATTAATGTTGATATTTTATCTCCTAGATCGTCCCAGTTCAGGCTAGGATTCCGGGTCTTTGGTCCTTGTAAATATTTTGGACAATCGGACGCTGGCTTTATAGGTGAAGTCTTCCTAGATCTTTTGGGTCTGTTAATCAGCGCTCCTTTAGGGGCCTCTCTTTTCCTCTTCACCAAGGGTTATTTTCCTGGCAATGTTGATATGTCTGGGGTGATAAATAAATCCGTATTTGTAAAGCACGAACTACTTACCCTTACGGGTCTCAAGGCTCTGGGGGCCGTCGTGGAAATTAAGTGAGCTATTGCCCAGAGTCACATGGTGCTGAGCTGAGCTGCCGCCGGAGATCGAACCGTGAGCCCTGTGCTCCGAAGTCAGCTGCCCTGGCCGCTGCCCCACACACAGGGGTGGAATGTGACTAGGCTGCTAGGTCTGTACCAGTAGTATTAAGGGTCACTATAGGGGTTTCTGTTGTTGCCAGCATTGTCCGCCCCATCATAGTCTCAATCAAGTTGTTGGCCTCTCCTAGTGATAATCTACTTTCAGTCAAGACAATCTCGTTTGATATAGCCGAAGGCACGGCTCATCCCCCACCTGCAAGATTCCAGGTCGTTGGCGGCTACACCAGCCGCTGGGCTGCGTCGCGCTACTTAAGCTTTCAGAGAGCCTGGAGGAGCATGGGATACGTAGTCCCTAGCGGTGTGAGCACAGGTAGGCACAGCTCACTCCCCCACCAGTAAGATACCAGGTCGTTGGCAGCTGCACCAGCCGCTGGGCTGCGTTGCGCTACTTAAGCGTTCAGAGATCCTGGAGGAGCACAGGATACGTAGTCCCCCACGGTGCGAGAACAGGTAGGCACGGCTCAGTCCCCCGCCAGCAAGATTCCAGGTCGTTGGCGGCTAAGGAAGTTCCTATAATGCTTCATTGTAGGGCTGGCATTAGCCAATACCTTTTTATTTTACTAAAATTATCTGTATAATCTACTGGCTTAAAGGGGCTTTAAGACAACCCTCTTCATCCGTTGGTCTGGTTTTGTGTCAGTTACATTTTTTTCCTTCCATTATAGCATACAGCATGGGGCAGTAGGTCAGCCCACTTCAGCCACTGGTTAACTTCAGTCTGAGTGATGCATTCTGCGCTTTTAGAAGGAGCACCTCCACACACAAACACAAAGTAGTTTCCCCAACTGCCAAGGACTACGGTGGCAAAGTGTGCTTTTTGAGACCCAAAAATATTTTTTTCAGCTATTGTATTTTTTTAGATTAATAAGGCCCTCGCAGCTTCCCCAACAATAAAGTTTTCCAAAAAACATAACACCAAAACAACCATTGATAATGCCAAAACACTGGTGGCGAACGCTCTACCTATTGCCTTGTTATTAAAAGGACTTGTTGGAATATGTGGTTCCCGCAGGTGAACATTTGCTTCTTGCTTTTTCACAAACTGGGCAATAGGAGCTCTTCTAACATCCTGCGACTGGACAATGACCTTTTTAATAAGTCTAATAATCTAAGCATTTCTCCTCAGGAAAATTGAAGCTCGTAAGATAGGTCAATGGGTACACTTCGTATAGCGGAGGTCTATGTGTGAAAATTATGCAGGAGTTTTGAAAAAGATGTAATTTGTTGCTGAATACTGAATAACAACCTTTAAGATTTATTTATTCATATTTTTTGTTAAACTTTTTAGAAAAGTGTTATAGACTAGCAAACGTTTGTAGGTGTTATTTGTAACAATGACTCAACCAATCTAAATATCTGTCATTTAATACTACTGGGTGACATATTTATTCCTGATCACATGTGCATATCTCCCTAAAAAGAAGTGCACTTCAGTGCCAGGGCTGTGAGACAATATTTTACTTTGCCAATGCTTTTCTTTCAATCCATCATCTTTTTAGTCTTTCTCCTGTGTTTAAACTGTCTTCAGGTTGCTGTAAATCCAGGCCAATAGATGCTTTTTTGTTTGTAGCAATGATAATCATTTTTCCATGTGATGTTCATTAAATCTATAAATGGTTGCCATACCTGTTTTCAGTACACCTACCGAATAGGAAGCACCTGCACTGCATTTTTTAAAAATTATAAAATGTTTATTGTTAGCAAACCACCAATGTGTTTAGGTGGTGGTAGCATGTTTCTTTTTCCATTGCTCGCAATAAAAAAAGTAAACATCACACCAGCTTGCCAAGAGCCAGACTTATCTTTGCCAATGGTTGTCTTCATAATATTGCAGTGCATGTTGCTGAATGTCCTAGAAGCAATCATTTGTTTGATTGTATTCCCCTTAATCGTTTGTACTAACCCTTTCTTTCTTTTTCATTGTTAGGAATATTTTGCACCATTTCTTTATGCACTTATGCGGCCAGTATATCATACGACCTGAATCGCCATCCAAAATTAATTTACAGTCTTCCCAGTGACGTGGAGCACGGATACAGCTGGTCTCTGGTTTGTGCCTGGTGCAGCCTGGGCCTCATCGTTGCAGCCGGATGCCTCTGCACTGCATACCCGTTCCTGAGCAGGACCAAGCTCATGCAGCTGAAGTCCGCCAGGGACTCTTGCGTATGACTGCCTCCTGGCGGCAGCAGACATTTCATGCCCGCCACCGAAGCGGATGAATTTCCTACCATCCAGTGGTTGGATGCCAGTGCTACTCTGGAACTCTGAAAAACGTGGAGGAGAAGCTACAATTGTTACATCAAGCACAATGAGGAAAAAAAACCACTATTAAGACTGAGGCAGCTGTTCTCGTGTGGTTATACAGTACTACAGGATATCACGTGGTTCAAGATTAAAGGCAAATCCTTCTGAGGTCGAAAATACTGTGCAATTAAGTGCTTTAAAGAACTATAATTTATGCAAGATAGTGTGTCTTCTCTGCCACCAGACGGGGAAAGATAGATAGGAGGTACTTGTTATATGGGATGGAAGCTATGTATGAATTTATTTCCAATTTTGATGTACACCCGTTTTTATTTTTTAACAATTGCATCTTTCTATTTGTAGTAAAAGATCACAGCATAAGTTACATAATGGTGTCCCGCTAAAATCCTGCTTGAAAACCCCCGAATGCAAAATCTTCGGAACTTGAAATGCCTCCTCAAAGTTGTACCTCATCGCGTGGTGTGTGTGTGGCCCTGTGAGATGTGTCAAGTCCGCCGTACAATGCTGACATGCTGTACCTTATCATACTGTGCGCACCCCCAACTCCTAAAAGCCTCATGTGCATCTGGTCCGCAGATGTAATACTGTGAATTCCATGCCAGTGCTCTCCATTCTTACTTGAAGTGTTTCTTTTGTGTTTTTTACCGAAACCAAAATGGTATGTACATTAAGAAAAAAACAAAAAATACGATGGTGTAAAACATGTTCGGTGACGCTATGCAGCAGTTTTTAAAGTCTCATCTTTTGTGAAGGTGTCATCTTAAGATGTCATTTGAATTTCAGTATTAAACAGCCCATTTTTGTTCTTACTGTCTGCTTGTCGTATATTGTGGGTTTTAATAGTCTGGCTTCAACTTCCTAGGCAGGAATTTGTGCAGACTACAGAGTCAACGCAGAACAACTTTTAAGCCACAGATGGGAAATGGTCCACGTAAAAAGGATTATAACAGTGAAAAATAAACAAATGATGTCAAAATACATTATGTGGGATTCCAAACCAAAAGTGTCCCAGAAAAGCTTTTCTTTCAGTAAAGAGGTTCTTTATGAACGGGCAGATCCCAAAAATAATTGTATATGTTGTAGGTTTTGACACATTACGTTGAACCAAGAAAGAAAATAACATTCATGCTTCTTTTGTTGGTTCCGAAGAAGGTAAGGATAACTTTGTTTGAAAGGTATCGAGTGGCCAAAGAAGAACTTTAGGAGCCACTGATATAGATGGAATTGGGACAGCATAAAAAAGACAGGTTGACCAGACCAGTCTAGTACTAGGGATCAAGTTTCTTCAATAATACCTAATATTTCACTATTGTTAGTGACCAACCTGAAAAAGCGTGTCTTTGGAGATTTTCTAAACATTTGTATAAAAGTGGTCCAGCCCTCCACCCTGTTACCCAGAGGTAGTAGCGAGTGGCGGATTTAACAACTGGTGGGACCCCTCAAAGCCCAAAAGCTCTCCCCGGCATTCTGCCCTGGCCAACCTCTGGGCCGAATACCTTCACAGGCTTCAAAATCTCACACACATACACCTAAACACAAGCAAATGTACATACACACACAGTTGCAGGTATGCACACAAAAACAGTCACACAGACTGGCATATGCACTCCCCAGCACACACACACACTCAGGCTACTAAACACAAACACTTATCTTGGGCAGGCCTACAATTTCCGACTCTCACATCCGTCTGCAGCATAGCAGAGGCAGGCCCTCAAGCCTCCACCCAATCAGAAGCCAGAATAGTATTGAAGGTACTGAGGTAGACCTTTTTTCTCTATTTCAGCTTCTGATAGTGCAAGAGGGCATGAGATTGACAAACCCTGAAGCTTCATTATCGGACATGCTGCAGTGCCTGACACTACTGCAGCATGTCAGATATGTATTGTTATCTGTGTGAGCCGAGGCTGTAACAGCCCCCGCCTGATACATGCGCAACACAGCTAGTGGAGTCCTCTCCTGCTGGCAAGGTGATATTACAGCTTTTACATGGAAACAAATGATCCATTAGATAATTTGTTTTATGTAAAAGCTGTAACATGCCCCGCAATACTGACAGAGTGAGGCAGTGGGTTGATGCCCTGGGAACCCCCAGGGACAGCTGTCGCTGCCAATAGGAATGTTCTGTCCTTAATGGGACTTTTCATATGTGTGAGTTCCAAAATGTATTCAGAGGAAAACCCAAAACTTCAGATTGGAGTACAAAGCAGACATTTGTTCACCCTCACAAGCTTAACCATCTCCCACCATGTACTCTCACAATCTTTCACCTATTCAGCCATGAACCTGTTCATACTCACAATCTAATTCTTTAATCCATCCTCACATCATTTAATTTCTTGTCATCAATGCCTCCTCTTGCTCACCAACATCCATCTTTTAAACCATCTATCTGTCATCAATCCACACGCATAAACCAACCAATCACAAAACAGACAAAAGTTCATGGATAGAAAAGTCATACCCACTGGATTTGTCAATGTTTGACTTACAATGTTTCTATTCCACATACTCCTCCAGACAGTCCTCCGTGTAACAGTATAAGATGCATTACGTATCTTAAATATTCCTATCACACTCTAGTGCTAAACATCACTCTTTAAAGCACTATGAATGCTCCGATTACTTGTAGAAAATCCTCCGTACACACAGAGTCCAGTGGTGCAGTCAACATTGGTACAGGATGTGCAGTAGCACTGGGCACCAGCGGAATGAGGTGCCGATTGCTCACCAGTTTTGTCTTTAACTTCCCAGACGGGGGCAGAGGGATCCAATTTTTTACTTGTATTGGTACCATGTTACCCCCGTTATATCACTCTTTCAACGCCTCATCTCTTCTTCCCCTCACTTTCCTTCATAACCACTGAGTGATAAATAGCACAGGTCGAGGTCAAGTGCTTGCATAGAGGAAGGTGATAAGAATTTGAAACCAAGCTTAGCAGCAGCCGGTTTCCGAAACTAAGACACTATGGGGCATATTTACAAGAAACTGACGCATCTCTGCATTATAGCAGAGATGCGTCAGTTTACTTGAGTCGCGCAAAAAAATCCTTGCGCCACGATGGATGCGTCGCATTTACAATACGGCGCACCATGGCGCAAGGATTGACAGATGCGTCACGCATCTGTTGGCGCAAAGGTCACGCATTGCTGGAGTCGTGTCGCAAGCACGACGCAACTCCAGCAATGCTCAGGAAGGCCTATACCTATTGTGCTGTGTCACTCCTTAAGCCTGCTTGAAGCAGGCGTAAGGTTTTGACGCAGTGGCGTCGTAGAAGTGGCTCAGTGAAATCTTGTAGATTTCCCTGCATCACTTTTACAAGGCTTTCCTGCGTGGGAACGCCCACCCTCCTTACATTATACCTGACGCAGGTATAAAGTGGTGCAGGGCTTTACGACGTGACGCATCTCCCTAGATGCGTCACGTTGTAAATGTGTCGCAACGTGGCGCATTCTTTACGTCGCCCCTGCGTCACAAAAGTGACGCAACGGCAGCGTAGAAGTGTCACAAGGGGCTTATAAATCTGCTCCTATGTCTTTGAGACCATGTGTCAACACCTCCATTAAAGGATATCTGTAAGAAGAGTTGACTTGTTGCACATGACTTGGCAGCTAAAGGGCCATCTTCTCAAAAAACCTATAGTCACAAAACAATGACATTACAACCCAGTCTTCACCAGCGGAGAATGTTTCACCTTTTGACTCTAATCCTTAGAGGGATTCCTTTATGGAATTTGCAATAAGAAAACCTTATCAACTCATGCATGTGGAAAGGTAAGTGTTAGAAAGTGGATTATTAGCAGTGGTAAATATACATCTACCACTGGCAATAAGGTCACTGGCAATAAGGTCACGAACACAGTCTAGGGCTAAGAATAGGTCTCAGAAATGTATTCCCAATCTCAACCCTTGGTAGCTTGGCTGCGAGCAGGCAGGCTTAACTTCAGAGACAGGTATGTAAAGGATTTAAAAACACCAATTAAGTAAATAATTAAGGCACACAATAAAAATGCAACACCAATTTATAAAAATAGGAAAAAAATCCAATGTAGGGAACCAGAGATATGAATTTTTAAAGATTTAGCCCTTGTAGTTCATAGAAACCTATAGCGCCTATTGGGACATCTGGTCTCGCTAGACTGGGACAAAGTCGAAGGTGCAGGCCGACCGCGATAGAGCCCTGCGTGGCTACCCCTCGCGGTAGGCCTCGGGTCAAAGTTTTTACCTTCTGACTTAAAAACGTTTCTGGAGCTTTTTCTCCCGGGGTCCCTCGAAGCTCTCTACCAGTCTGGATTCAGTGAGGGTTCCCCGGCTTGCCTTGCGACAAGCTCCCGGTCAAACCTATAGAAGTCAGACCTCCGGAGCTTTCCAGCAGGACGAACCATAGAGCCAGGACGGCTCGCGGTTGAAGGTGGGCGGCTTGACTCTCACGGTTAGTCCTGTCACCTCTTCTACGTTCGGACTTAGAAACTTTTACAGCACTTTTTCTCCCATGGTCCCTCTATGCTCTACACCAGGCCGGATTTGGTGAGGGTTCGCCGGCTTGGGTTTCGACCAGCTCCCAACTCTGGAAGTCAGACCTCTGGAACTTTTCAGTGGGACGAACCTGGAGGGCAGGCCGGATCGCGGTTGAGAGTCGCCAGCTTGGCTGGCCAGGTCGGTCCACTCATGTAACTTTTTTCAAAGTTCTCCAAACTTCTGGAACTTCTTCCTGAAGTTCCTTTGAGGGTCCCAAAGTTTCCAAAACTTACTCCAAGGGTCTAGAAGCTCCAAGATGGTCTTGAAAGTTTGGGACTTCAATTCCCACAATCCACTTAGACAAAACCCTTACAAATCCACTGGAGTCACTCCAGGCTGGGGATTCTTGGTGGTGATGGTACAGGTGAGCTCTGTTAACCTACAGCTTGCAGGGAGTCCACTCTTTAGTCCTTTTGAAGCAGGTTTGATCCACAGGGCTGTAGTTCCAGATTGTACAGCAGGCGCAGTCAGTCGCAGGCCCTGGTTGGGGCAAATCAAACTTCCAGCATGGACCCTTCTTCTGTGGTTTCAAGCAGCAGATCTGAGTGGCACTGCCCCTCTCAGGTACTTATTCAGTGTCCTTTGGGGTCACACAGGAGGGCACTCCTGTCCAAAGAAGTGCAAGGCAACACCCCAGAGCATGACAATTTTCTCCAAAGTGTGGCACAATGGTCTCCCAGAAAGCACTATTTCTCTAAAATTCAATATGGCTGAAGTCTCAGCAGAGAGGCAAGAGCTGGCTAAACCAACTTCCAGGATGGCTCATCTCCATAGTCTCCCTCCCCCTGGAATCTGCACATTCCTTCCTTAAGCATGCCATCTGGCTGGGTTCAAAGGGTAGGGGTGTAGGTGGGCCTGGCTTCTTCTGCCTCTCCCCTACTTACTTTGAAGCTCACAGTTTACAGCCCCACCCCCTTGCTCTGGCATTCCTATGCAGTAGAACCCTCTCCTCCCAGAGTGGCTCTTCACCCCAGGTGCCACTTATCACTTCATCAAAGCAGCCTGGCTAATCGACATACCACTCACCAATCAGGACAGATCACTGGAAGGCTGAATTTTGGCTTACAGACAAAGACATAACTTCTTGTCTGTACATTTGTGGATAAATTCAACAATAGCATATTCTTGCATTTATCACTACCATTCTACTAAGTCCTTGAATGATGTTTCTGTGTCTTCTAGAGGGAGTTATTAATTAATAATTTCTTACCATGTTAACCTATGTGGCTGGGGATCTGCAATGGGCAAAATGAACTGGGCAATTTCTCTGACACCATGGCTTATAAACCATCTTTTATAAGGACCCTGCCTATATCTGCAGGACTCTCTACCCTTAGAACACCTAGGGGAGACTTTAGGGGTTCTGAATATGTAAAAATATTGCAGATCCTCACTCCACAGTGCTCCTAAATGTGCAATTACACTACCAGGGCATATAATACCTATTTTATAAGGGTCCTCCTTATAAGTACCTGACCCCACCCTGGGGGCACCTAATATGCCAAAATGTTGTAGTGTATTAATGTTTAAGTATCCCCAAACACCAAAGTCGAGTTTGGGCACAATTTACACGTTAAAAGCAGTCCTGCAACACAGGGCTGCTTTTAAACTGAACTCGGGCATCAGCAGTGCACACAAGCAAGTGCAGAAAGGGCTGCTGACCTCTAAACTGCCATGCCCTATTATATATTAGGGATTTAAGGGTAGTTTTGATCCCCCTGCCCTATTATGTACTAGGGCCTTATAGGGGAGGTCATGCCAATCATAGAGTACCCTAACCCATAGAGTACCCTAGCGTATGTAGGTGTTTTCACTGTAGTCTAATTGTGTTTTGAGCATAGCACTGGGCCTGGTTAGGCAGAGCCCAGGGACAGTCAGTCAGTTACCACCAGTAGCAGTCAGCAAAAAATGGGGGTGCCCAGGGCACAGGATGACTTTTCAACAGTAAGTAAAGCACACCTAAAATCTACAAATGGGAACTGTGGCAGCTGCCCTAGTAGTCCCTTTGCTAGAGTTGCTTAGCCAACAAACTAAGAGATATTCTTTATATTTCAAGTTGTAAATCATCTTATTGCTAACACTCTTAATATGTCTATTATTGGGTCCCACCTTTCTAATCAGTTGGAGATGTTGGTGTTTAGACTTGATTCATCTACTCATAAGTCCTCGAAAGGTACTTTGATCTGTTGTGCACCCGTCCCCAGTAAAGATTTTAGTTTACTGTTATTGGATGTGCTTTCTTTCTGCATTAGTGAGGCAGGTAATTTTGCCTGGGAGATTTAAATTTTTATGGGGAAAATCCTGAAGACACCAATGTCCATAAACTGCTAGCAGATTTGGGCAATGTGGAGTTCACACAAAAGGTATGGGGTGCGATACACGTGGCTGGCCACTCGATTGACCTGATTTTCAGTAACACTAATCAGATTAGGGTTGATTCTCCTAAACCACTTATTTGGACAGATCACTGTCTTAATAAATTTGAAATCTCTTCTCTTTCTATTTCACGTGTGAACAAGAAACAAGCAATGACCCAAGCAACAATTGACCCGATCATGGAATAAAATCAACCAGCCCATTTTGGAGACTTACTTACGCTCCATGTTCTGGATGATTCCGTTGATGTTTACCCAGCTGTGGTTAGGCCCCATGAGTCCCTGAATAATGCATTTGATATGACTGCCCCCCTTAAAATGATCAAAACTAGGCGCCAGAAACATCAGGCTTCTTGGTATGACGAAGAACTCAGAAGGAAGAAACAAGCTTGTAGGAGACTTGAAAGGGCATGATGCGGTCCAAAGTTCCCCAGGATAAAAGGATATTTAAACTTGCTCTATATACCTATCACAAACATCTTAGGGAGGATCGCAGGAGTCTCCTGGCTGCCAGGATCCAGGGATCAAGTAACTCTTCCAAAGAAATCTTCAAAACTTTTAATGAATTCATACAACCAGAAGCAGTCAGGTCTTCCATACCTGCTTCCTCTGAAATATATGAATCTCTTGCTGTCTACTTTCATGATAAGACCTGCAAAATACATGAAAATTTTGAGCACCAATGAGAATCTCTGATAAGTCTATCGTAGCACTGGGTTCTGCCGTCCAACTCTTTGGCCCAGTTGGGTAGGCTTGTTCCCATTGCTCTTGAGGTGGTTCGAGAGCTGTTTCTTACAGTAAAATCTAGATTTACTGATGACCCTTGTCCAGCACATGTATTTTCCTATCTGGCGTCACTTTTAGCGCCTTATTTCACCAAACTATTCAACTTGTCATTGAATATGGCTAAGGTGCCAAAAGCATGGCACCTTGCATATATTTCCCCTATTTTAATAAAAACCTGCAGCAGATCTGGCTATTGCCCAATCTCATTGTTGCTGTTTCCAGTTGAAATTATGGAGACATTGATAAACAGAGAGCTTTCTATTATTTAGAGGCAAACCGCATACTGGACCCCTCGCAGTCAGGGTTCAGGGCAGTTCACAGCATTGAAACAACTCTCCTGGCAGTCACCAATACCATTAAGAGCAGCCTAGGTGAAGGCAAATCACATGCTTCTATTGTTCTACCTGTCAGCAGCGTTCAATACGGTATTGCATGCAATTTTGATAGATAGGCTGTGTGACTTCGGAGTGCAGGTACACACTTTGGCCTGGCTAAGCGACTTCTTGTTGGGGACATCTCAAGTGGTAGCTGTTGGAACTGGCACCTTCTGGTTGGCTGAGGCAGTACTGCAGCCAGGCAGAACCTACCCTTCCCATCAGGGGTGGGTGATTACACACACTGTATAACCCTAGGGTAGCTTGGCATTGAGAAGTCAGGCTTACCACAGAAGCAGTGTATAAAGCATTGACACAGCACTCACTCACAAATACCTTGAGGGTCACATTGGGAATTATTACTATCAGTACTAGGCCCAGTTATGTTTAATCTACACCCCCCAGCACCCTTATGCGGTGCAATACGTTGTTCACCCTAGGCCCACCCTAGCAATTCTTATACCTCAATACCACACAGTTATAGGGTGCCCCCTGGGTCATAACGATATCAGAAATATTTACATACCACAAATTATAACACTTTTTAGCAGCACCGCGGGCCAAGGCCGCACAGATAAAACCGATTTCACATGTAATGCAATTCTGGCAAGAAATCAACGTATCAGGAAAACAGCTGTCCAGTGCTGTAAATCACGGGTGGTTCCCCACGGTTACTCCCACACACTCTGCATAACTACTCGGTGCAACGGATTTCAGACAAGTCTGTACCGAAGCGTTTACACACATACGCACTCAACACCCTAATGTGAGGCACTGATACCCATCAGGTCAGTAGGTTACACACTGCAGACCCCGTGGCCCCAAGCCTCCCTCTGCCCTCCAACTCACACTAAATATCCGACACCCACAGATGAGAGACACAGGCACTATGCCACACGCGGCTGAAGTCACTCTTAGTTCGGGCTCCAGGAAGCAGGTGGGGGTAGGCAGCAAGGTTAATTAGGAGGCATTCGGTAAGAGGGGTTTGGCAACCACTTGAGAAGTTCACCCACAGGATGTGGTGCAGACACGAGCCGAGGGCAATAGACTGTCACACCCAAGGGGTCCCCAAGGACCTTCCGGCACAAGCCCAGGTCTGCGAATCACAGGAGAGTCATGCAGTGCATGAATGGAGAATGAAGCAGGGCGGCCTCTTGGATGGAGGAGGCACCCCATCAGGTACACATTGATCAGAGTCGCACCCAGGCAATCCGGGCACAATGTCAGGTGCGCAAAGATACGGGTCACACCAGACCTTTCCGGCCACACACAACGAAGAGTTGCAAAATCCGTACCTCCTTGGAAATGAGGCACAACATCTGGTGCATGTTGTTATTGGCCGCACCAGACAACTCCAGTCACACACACAACAAAGAGTTGCAAAATTCGTACCACCTTGGAATTGAGGCAAAACGTCCAGTGCATGTCAAGAGTGGCTGCAACACACAGCTCCGGTCACACACAATGAGGAGTTGCAAATTCCATGCCTCCCTGGAAATGAGGCACAACATTTGGTGCACGTAGATATTGGTCACACCAGACCATTCCGGTCACACACACAGGCGCAAGTTCAGCAATGCTTCATGAGGTACTACTACAGTTAGGCCCCCACCTTCGAGGGTTGCAACCTGTGAATTGGACACTGCACACAATGAGCATGCAGTCGGCGTGTCACGCGAGAGAGATGAGGCACGATCGACGAAGTGAACCACTTGGGTCCTGCAAACGGTGAATCCGCTCACCACCCACAAGACACTAATGCATGCCAAGGTCCCCTACGTGGGCCAGACTTGGGGCTCCTCACAAGGCAATCCAGTATCCAGGCACAGCTCGTAGTTTCAAGGCCACCCGCACTACCAGCTGGAATCCAGCAGGCGATGTGGGTACTTGAAAGGGCACTGCATTTCAGGTGTCGCAGGGAGATGGTGTGGGTCCCTGTTCGGAGTTCTTTGATGTCCCTGAGACCTCAGAGAGAACAGGGAGCAAGCTTGACAAGCCCTTGGAGAGCACACTTCAGGGTGCTTTACAGCAGGAGAGTTGGCCCAGGCCAGCCACTATTCAGGAAGGGCACGCGGTCCCTTTCAATGGCAGTAATCCTCCTTGTGCACAACAGAGTCCTCTGGCAATGTGCATGATGTAGTCCAGGTTCTCCAGTCCTACGTCCCCATAAGCGTATCTCACCCCATGCAGACGTATGGCAGCAGTGGTTATACTGGAGTGTGCCTTTGAAGTTGGGGGTGATTAAACGGTCTCCCTTTGAACCATAGATGTCTCCCCTAAATCTCAGTCCTGTCTGCCATGAGACCTTGGATTGCAGATCTTAATCTTTAGTGGGGCCACGATCTGGCTCCAGAGGCCAAGTGTCAAAATCTCCTCCTACAATCTCTGCAGCCAGGTTCACAAATGGCAGAGGTCTGTCATTTTACAATTGAATTCCCAGTGTTTTATAGCTGTCACTGGGGAATGCCCAGATGTGCTCCCCCAACCTCCAGTGTGGACTGGAGCCAAGCAGCAAGGCACACAAAGAGTTTAGAGCACATAAATGGCCACTTTCTAGTAGTGGCATTGCTGCGCGAATTACACATAGCCACCTTTACAGCTGCCAAGGGTTTGTCGCTGCAAATGATATGAAACATCATGAGGCTGCTCCACAGCAATCCACTATTGCAGTCTGAAGTGATTTCAACCATTTCCCCATGTTAGCCTATGGGAAGAGCAAACCTCATAGGCAGTGAAAACACACATTGGTATTTCTCACTACCTGGGCAGGGGGGGCACATGCGTACCTGCCCTGCCTTTCACCGTCCACTCGCTTCTCCCCTTAAGACATACCATTGGGATACTTGGGCGACGATAAAAAAGGTTCTCCCAGGATGGCTAGTGACTTAAACAGGCCAGTCTGAGTAAACGCGCAATTGTGCGCATCAGCCTGCAATGGCAGGCTGGACACGTCTTTAAGAGCACGATCGGTGCAAAGCACACACCAGCCTGCAGTGGCAGGCTGGACATGTATTTAAGAGCACCATCGGAGCAAGGGCGTACACTAGCCTGCAATGGCAGGCCAGACATACACTTGCAGCCCCAGGTAAGCACCACTTCCTAACTTATGCAGGAAGGTTGCATGCACTTTTGCATTGCATTTACAGTGGGAAACTGCTGCAGGCCCTAACCAGAGAATCAGCAAAACCTGGGAAGAGAAAGCAAAAGTGTTTGGGAAACGCTACCTGAAGGGTTCAGGTCTAACAGTAACCACACACCCTTTTAAATCCAAGATTTTTCATCATTCCTGTGGGGTTCCCCAATGATCTTCTCCAAGTCTCATGCTTTTTAACATCTATGTGGCCTCTCTAGAAAAGGTTGTGGGGGCCTTTGGCTTTGAAATTAAGTCTTATGCCGATTACACCTAATTGGTGATATTGTTTGGTCAAAATCTGGAGGTAACACAGGCCTTGTTCGGTGACTGTATGCGTGCTGTGGCTTTATGGATGAAGCAGAATTGTCTTCAATTTAATGGGGTAAAGAAGGAGATTCTATTTTTTGGTAAACCTAAGCTGGCCTGGTCAGAGGATTGGTGGCCTCTGGAACTGGAAAACACCCTCTCTTAAAAGAGTAGCAAAAAAATCTCTGCATTTTACTGGATGATAATTTGACTATGGTCAACCAGGTTAATGCAATCTGTGGTTCCTGCTTAGGCATTTTTCGACTGCTCAGAAAAGCCTTTGCTTGGCTTCCTTTAAATCGTAGAAAGACCATTACGCAGTCTCTTATAATCAGTTGCATGGATTATGGTAACAGTCTTATGGGTGCCACAAATAAATCTCTCCTGTCCGACTGATATATCATCTTCCTTCAGGAACTTTTTCAAGACCACTGTTGAGATCATTAAACTGGCTTCCAGTTAGGAACAATTATTTTTTAAACTCCTCTGTCATGCTCATAGAGCCCTGTACGGGACAGGCCCTGCCTATTTCCATTCAAGAATCGGGTTTTACCAACTGTCTTGGAGTCTTTGAGCCTCAGAAACCAATCTTGCTACTCCCACTCATAAGCGAACAGCTAGAAATGGGGGTCGATTTTTTTTCTCACCTCGCACTGTGTCACTGGAATAAGTTGCCGATTCAGATTCGCACTTGCCAAATTTTTTCCACTTTAAATAAAAATAAAAAAACCTGATTATTTTAAATATCTTGTTTACTGACAAACTCTTTGAGTGCGCTGTTCGCGCTCTACTAAATATCTATAACCTAACATTGTCTGTACAATTTTGCCAATATTACTCAGAAGAAATGATGCCATTAAAACAAAAGAACTAAGCAAAACCAAATATATAAAATCAAACCTCTTTTTTGTAGGTTTATTAATATTTCACAGTTAGCAACAGAAAGGAATGCCACAATACGACATGAACATGCATTTCATTGCGAGGCATCATTCACTTTGTAAAGTACGTTTTTCAGCATGAGGTTAGCTCAAAGCAATCATGGTCTTCGACAACCAAGGAAGATTCTGTCATATTCAATATGGCAAACACTTAATGTCAGTAGGGGAAGACCACGCCTCAGTACTTCCTATGAAATCCTAAACTCAGTTGCCTTAGCCAATGCTCTGGGAAAACATCCCTAGTTCTGAAACGTTGAAGTTCTTAAATAAATATTGTATAGAGACAAAAAGCACCATATCTTCAGAGAACATGACTTTGCCTAGTCAACTTAGAAAGCTAAGATTTCTATTGTACTATGTTATTGGAAAAGGTCATTACTACTACTGGTGTAGCCCTGAAGTGCTGTGAAGTCCTTGCATTCCTTGTAACAAACAACGGCTTGTCTTTATAGTTGGTAGAGTTAATGTGTTTAGTGTGGAACACGAGGAAATCATTATGTGTTATCGTTGAAGGCTAGAGTCTGCCCCATTCTTGTTGCTGTGGACTTCCTGTTGCATGTATGCTTTTCTGTGTCAATGAAGTGTGTGAGGTTGATAACTTAATGCTCTATTGAATATACATCTCTTTTTGGTTTTCCGAGGAATTAGGCTTTCCTTTCCTTCATGTTTATCCAGCTAGTTCTTTTCCAAATATTTGTACTTTCCCTGACATTTTTCTGTACAAGATATTAGTTGATATTATTTGAGGGGGCAACTATATTCTAATGGCACTGCAGAATTTCAAGACATTTGATAACTTTCCAAACAGGATAGGGAGCTCCAGATTTCAGCAGTGTGCATCTCATAGTTTGTTACGTGCCTTCACTACTTTTGATGCCTGCCAATAGTCTATTCAGAAGTCCTTTTTCAATTTTAGGTTCCTTCTTCTGTCACAAGTTTGAAGCATCTTTATAAAGAATCCAGGCCTCAACGATGAATAGATCTGGGAACAATGTGGACTCCGATGAAATATGTCTGATGACGTGGAGCCACTGAAGAGCTTAAAGTGCCGTTTGATGTGAATCTGTGTCTGGAGGCACTATAGAAACCTGGCTGCAGCATTATGGATCTGCTGGAGCCTGCATTGGAGGAAAGCTTGAGTGCTGAGGTATAATCCAGGTGGGAAAGTATGAGTGCGAATCTAGTTTGGACTGGTTGAGGTAAGCCCAGGAAATGGAATATGGATCTCCGGATCCTCAGAGAATGAAAAGAGGACGGGTTTTTGCCCAGTGTACTTAAGACCTTTGTGAGAGTACAGTGTCCATTATGAGTCTGCAGTTCCTCGATCTTGCTGGTAGTCCTGAGATGTTCTCAGCGTGCTTTGAGTCATTTGGTGCAACAATTCAAGCCTGACCATTTGATCAACAGCGTAGGCTTTTAATTTTTGAAATGTTGAGTTTCAGGTGGTTGAAGAACATCCATTTGTCTACTGTGAGTAAACAAGGGCCAAGTACTTGCACAGTCATCTCTGCAGGTGGTTCAAGGCTGCTGGACAATCTGGTTATTGTCGGCATGGTTGTAGCAGGATAGGTTGAATGTCTTGATGGCCAGGACAGGGCTAAAGCAGTCATTGAAGAGTAATGGTACAATATTGAAGCTCAGATTTAACCCTCTATGATTGACTTGCTGTCTGTCTTGTCTTCTTTTTTGCAGTTGTCTTTGCCCTGTGTGAAAGAAATCTGTGTTCATGCCAAACTGGAGTCTGAAAATGCTTGCTACATGAGAAAAATAGCCTTTAAATCAAAGAGTTAGGCAACAAGGGGATCCCCTAGGACCTCATGAGCTTAAAGCTAAAGCTCACAAGTATATAATACATAATTATGTTTTCATACATAGGGCTCTTAAAGAGATCATGTGACGACATTGAAACAAAAGGGCTATACAGATGCAGTACAGATGCAGAAACTGAAATCATGGAATAGGCCTAGCATGTCCGTCTGGGGAGTGCTTACATACCTTTGCTCCACAGTCTATGTTTATCCTCCATGCAGTCATTTGAATCCACCCGAAGCTCCTGCCCAGCCGGCCTACTTGAAGTGATTATTGGGCAGCAAGGCCCAACCACTGAGAGGCACAAAAAAAGATAAAGGTACAGGGGAAGCAGAGAGCAGCAATCCCTGCCAAAAACTTGAAAATAATACAATCGGAAAAACACAGGGCAAATGTGCACACTCTTAATCATGGTTAGAGGCCCTATACCTATACACCCACACACTGCCATTGCAGGCTGCGTGTTTTGGTGCAGAGACAAGTGAAGAGTCGGAATGGCGCACATCCCTGTGTGCCATGCCTGCAACCCACTGCCTGAGGCCTAGGTAAGCTACCTCTCGAGCAGGGTGCACTAGCCCTCAGGTAAGGGTACAGTGGCATGAGCTCTGTACCCCTACAGTGGCTAAGACCATTCTTAGACATTGTAAGTATAGTAACGCCATAAATAGTATATGGTCTCGGAGTTGGTCATTACGAATGCCACAGCTCCATAATGGCTTTACTAAAAACTGGGAAGTTTGGTAGCAAGCTTCTCAGCACATTAAACCCACGCTGATGCCAGTGTGGGATTTAATGTAAAATGCACTCAGAGGGCATCTTAGAGCTGCGCTCTGATAAACGACCAACCCTAGTGTGGTTCCTTAATGGCTGCCCGCCATTTGTCACCACCAGAAATGTTTCTGGACCACTGGGTAGAGAGCCTTCGCTCTCTGGGTCCAGAAACAAAGCCCATCCTGGGCAGAGGTGTCATGCCTCCTCCCCCAGGATGGGCTGGGTCCAGGAAGGGGAAGCTTCGCCTTTGGAAGCTATCCCCGCATTTTACTGCCCCCAGCAACTGGCTCCCACCGGTTCTGCCCCCCACTTTGGGCGGGAGAATTGGTGGGAAAACCAAGCTAGGAGGAAAGGTGTTCCCACCTTTGCCAACCCCACCCCTCAGGTAGGGGAGGCGAGGTGAAGCACACATCTTAGTCCCCTCTATCTTTAAGATGAGGGCACCCAGCCAATTAGGGAGAGGCTCATGCCCTCTTCCACTGGAGGGTGCCATAATAGGGTGTGTACCCACCCCAAGGAAGGGACCCATTTGTCCTGACATACACACCTCTTTAACGCCCCTAAATTTTCTATTTAGGGACAACCTTGAACCTTGCCTCCTCAGATTTGAGGAAGACAGAAGATGGACCGAAGAGCCATGCTGACCTAGGAAGAAAATGACACCATCTGCTTTGGCCCCAGCCCTCCCGGTATGTCCTGACTCCGACCTGCCTACAGCGAAGAAACCGGCGTGTCCAGCAGCCCTCCAGAGCCTGGAGGACCTGTCCTGCTCTCACCTTACAGACTCTGTCTCTCGTGAGCACTGGATTTGCTCAAGCCAAACTCAACCCCAGAATCCGGATGTAGGCGGCTCCGCGATTCTGCACCACTCTGCACCCGACGCCCATGGCCCATGCTCGAGTGGCCCAACACCACAAGGAGGTCTCACCCGACCTCCCTCAAGCATCAAGATGACGCCTGCAGCCTCAACCTGAAAGATCCCCCGACAACGACCAGAGCTGGTAAAGAAACCCAACGCCAGAAGACACGCCTGCACCTGACGCTCCACGGCATTGGGTGGCTCAACCGACGGTGTCTAGGCATCCCCCAAGAGCCCAACTTACCTCTCCAGCTGGTGGTCACCTTCAGGATGTCTCCCTAACCGAGCCTGCAGCTACTTGGCAGAATCAAAGGTCTTCATTGGAAACCACAGGGTCCTCGACTTCTTCATGGCACCCTGCACCCGGACGCCCCTGTGCCGCTGGTGGTGCAGCTCCTGTGCTGATCGTTGGCCCCTACAGTGCTGACCTTAACCCCAGGAGCTTTGCTCCTACTCCCAAGTGGCCTGCTCGTAAACAGTCCCTAACTGAAGGCCCCCTTAGCCCCATTGGCTAACATTGGGCCCCTGCACTCTGCACCCGGTCGCCCCAGTGCCGCTGGGGGTGCAACTTGAGTGCCTACCTAGACCTTGGGGAACCTTGGTCCTAACCCCCAAAACTCCCACTCGTGAGACGTTTACTTACCTGAGAAACCGATAACCATTTGTCTCTCATAGGAAACTAATGTTATGAGTTTTTGGGCCTAAAATATTCTAAGTATTGAACTTTTGTTTTGTATGGAGGAAAAAGGCACTATAACCTAAACCAAGAAACGTCTTACTTACCTTGTATTGTGAGATCCCTCGGTGTGGTATCTAGGCATACCACCCCCAGTAGTCAATGTAACCTGAAAGTTATCACAAGGTATTCTAAAAGTAATTACTGTGTAATTTAACCTGCGTTTTGAAACAATACCAACCTGCAACAATTGCAAATCCATTCCCAATTGCATTTCTGTGTAAAGGTTTGCCATTGAAAGTACATTTTACCTACCTGTACCAAGTCCTGCTTGGTTCTAGAAATAAAACATAAGTATACCTTTTTTATACTTATCCAATTGGTCTGGATTCTGTCTTCGGGTGTGTGTAATCAGTCCTTGAGTGAGTGAATACAATATATGCTTAACACACCCTCTGGATAAGCCTTACTGCTCGCCCACACTACCACAAAGAGAGCTGTTAATACTTACCTAATTTAGCCTCTGCTATACCTCTGGGGACGCCCTGGACTCTGTGCACACTATACCTTACTTTGGTATAGTATATACAGAGCCAGCTTCCTACAGCAGGCTTTTCCGGTGCAGGAATATTTTGTATGGCATGGAGATTGTAAATAGGATCAAGACCTGTCCGGGGTTAGCGAGGTACAGGATCAGTTACCTCAAACAAAGGTAGGACCAGGTTGAGAGTTGCTTTGGGAAGGACTCAAATATATGAGATTAAAATATTATGAGTTGAAAATGTAAGTAATTAGTTTGAGAATCAGATTGGCTGCAAAAAATAAACCAAATCACTGTGGCCCACATAGATCTTGCCATTACGAGCCTCAAAAGGCATTCCATGGCAGTATCAGTAAGTTAAATAGCAAGAGACATGTTGTTTAATTAGGAAAACTGAAAGAATCACATTTAAATGGGATATGGAGCAGTTTCACATTTCTAAATGACGACTTGTTCTTCATCAATAGGAATGGAGACCATTGGCAGGCTACCTTGTGCATCAGTGGGCAAGTGGGAACAAATCCAGTAAGGGAAAAAGGTTGAACTCCTTCGCTATTGCTCCAAAAAGTGCAAAATGTTTTTTTCACTGTACAAGGATCGACAGTCTTGGATCGCAGGCTGGGTGCTGTAGATCTCTGGGCATGCACCATCTGGTCCCATAAAGCAAAGCCAAACAATAAGGCTTGCAGCAGAGAAGACCGGCCAGACCCATCTAGTAATCAAGTAGCTGGGAGACTTCCAACTCCCAAGGCGGTCATTTGCATCTGTGGGAAGTTACCAGCAGAAGCTTCTTTAAGAGCCTATGATATATGGTTGATCACTGGAACAGGATGCTTAGGAGATGCTTGGCTCACTGGTGCAGAGGCAACTGCAGGGCTGAAGGCTTAGGGTTTGGTAGTTGTCTTGCATGGACTGGCATGCACCCAGACTGATATTCTGCAGCACTCTATGACAGTGTTCATAGTTAGCAGGACTTGGAAACCATCTCACCAATGGTGGTGGAGTACAGATTTCAACTGGTGGATTTGCAAGTGGACGCAATATCCTGGATGCACACTGTGGCAGTCTTGGGTCAGACAGATAAGTAGGACAGCTCGGACCTGAGAATGGAAGCTGTCAAGATAACTAACAAGTTGTTTGGAATAATGGAGAGTCATATTATCATTTAGGTGCAAGTGAAAGGATACATGGGGATTTGACACAAGGGTCATCCTACTGCTATTTCATATGTACTTAGCTTAGTCCTTTGTCTAGGGATAGCTTTCATTAACCAGAGTGCTAAGGGAAGAGTGGCATGACCCATGTTTCTTCCAAGAGACGTGGTCTTCAGAACCAATTCACAGGCCTGGTTATCTCAATTTTTTTATTCCCGCGATCTCTAACCAAAGGGGTAGAGCCTCTGGTAGCCTAGTCATGTGGGTTAGGGCCTCTCTCAATTGTAAAATTCAACAACATTGTATTGATTCACCTGATATTTTGGCCATTGAGCTTAGTGTTAAATCCAAGCCCAGGGTAATTATTTTTAACGTCTATGTGAGAGGGACTAGAGGAGGGACGCTAACACGTACTATCCAAGTACTGGAAAACCAACTCGACCAGTGCTCCGACAACTAACACTTATATTGGCAGGTGATATCTGATAGAGACACCTGGCTGCAGATTCCTTACCTTAGAATATACCAGGCATCCGGCTGGATCCAGAAAAGTTTGCTCGAGCAATACCTTGCACGCTGGTGGGTGGCGCAGGTTGGCTCCGTAGGACGTCGGCGCTGGAAATTACATCCGCGTCACCTACATAGGTTCCACCTGGGCGCGCTGACATCAGTTATTTTCTTTCCGCACCAGCTAGCGCAGATCCGTGAAGAGAGCTACCCTCTGTCGCTTTTTGACAGGCTGTTTTCAATGTTTTGTTGACGATTTTTGACATGTAGGTTTTTCCCTCGATGTCGAAGAAGACTTCTGGATTCAACCCATGCAGCGCCTGCCACCGCGCCATGTCGGTGACAGATTCACACTTATTTTGTCTCTGGTAATTGGAGAGCAACCACAAATCGATGTCGTGCTCCGACTGCCGGCCATAGCTCTGAAGGCTTTTGTGGGGGCCATCCCAAAAGGTGCTTGCGGCCTGGCATTTGACTGCACGTTGCTCGCCCCGGAGGTGTTGTTCACGGTCTCGGTCGAGAGGACAGTCCAGGCGCCGCGCTTGGAGTCCTAAGTCCTCGTCCCCTCGCTCAAAGTCGTCGAGTCGGTCAGGTAAGAGGCATAAGAAACACAAGAAGTCAAAGCGTTCTTCCTCTTCTTCCCATCCGTTGGCTGCCGCGATGGAAAGCCTCGATGCTCTAGGCCTCGTTCTGCGAAACCTGCGCCTGGGTTGGCCCCCACCACCCTGCATGACAAGGAGCCGGAGCGACCCCATCGCAGCTTAAAGAGTTTTATGATGCCATGTGCATCATGTTTGGGCAACTTCACCCTCCCGGCGCGCCTTCAGGCCCCGGAGGATCAGGAGGGGCTCCATCGGGTTCCATGATGGCGGCCCCAAAAGGACCAGATCTTTTTGGGGCCACCGGCGCGGAACCCAATCCACGCCGGTCATATCCCTGCGGCCTTCCCCGGCCCCTGCGCCAAGACTCCCGAAGCCACAAGAGCTCCCCGGCAGCACCAGCCCCATTCTTATCCCCGAGGGATCCGGAGTCTGTAGTGGCTGCTCTATCCTGCTAGACTTCCTGGTCTAATCTGGTCCGAAGTCTCTCCTCCAGGGATAGTATTGCTTGGGTATCTATTCTAAGGTAAAGAATCTGTAGCTAGATGTCTCTATAAGATGGATACGTTACTTACCTTCGGTAACGCCTTATCTGGTAGAACGTTTTTAGGATCAGGGCTGATCCCTTTCAGGACCCTGTTGTTCTAAACACATCACTGTCAGTGCACTTGATGGCTCTGCGCTCTTGGCGTGGAAAGTCGTGAAAAGTAACTGACGTCAGCATGTCGATGTGGCGCCTATGTAGGTGACACGGATATCACTTCTGGCACGGACAACGCTGCCAACGACACGTGGAGCCAACCGACGCCACCTACTGGCACCCAAGTGTATTGCTCAAGCAAAGGTCTTCCAGATACACCCTCACGCCTGGGATATTCTAAGGTAAGGAATCTGCGGCTAGATTATGTCTCTCCCAGATAAGGCATTACCAAAGGTAAGTAACTTGTCCTTCTGCACAATCTCGCTTTCCTCCCCCCCAGCACCACTTTGTACCCACTTTTCTGGATATGGGAGTAAGAAGCCTCGCTGGCAAAGGCAGGCTGCGCCCCCTGTCATACTGGAGGCAGCTGTGGACTACCCCAGAACTTGCTCACTTCACCACAGCCCTCCAGGATGTAATGGAAGCAGATCAATTTTCCATAGTACCTTGGATTTTGAATATTAAAGAGTCACTTCATACCCAGTCTCAGACTGAATCCGGAAACTCTATAGCAATTCTCCTTTATGCTGCTAGGTGGCATCATGCGCCTCTGCACCACTTTGTTCCACTCTAGAAGTGAGTAGAGCAACATCTAACTATCATCAATGTGTGCTGATGTCAGTTCCTTTCTTTCTGTGCCTTTGGAAGTGAATCAAGAGTTTCTCCCTGGTCTTTGACCAGACTTTTCACCAAAGTGTATCCAGTAAGCAAGGGAAATGTCATCCCCTAAAAGCTAAGGGCTTAAGCTGTTCAGGGACTGTTGCAAACATATGTCATTGAAGGGCACTAACAAAGTCTGTTTGTGGTACCTGGGGTTGGACCCCCACTCCAAGGCCTGTAGTTACTGCGTCCAGATGAACCCGAAAGCCGTATGGGAACACTATGCCAAAATCTACTTCGCCAAGCACAAGACGATTCTGCACCATGACTGGTCAAAGTCAAACCGAAGATTGTGTTCCCGAAGACATTTTTGCTGCATATCGTCATCACGATCTAAGTCTTCCTGTAAGCCGAAGAAGAAACGTCAGAAATTCAAGTGGGAAACAGCCAATTCCTGCCACTCTCGAATTCCAGAAAGGGCACGAGGGTGACAACGTGCCTCCCGGTCTCACTCCCGATCTCCATCAGATCGAATTCAGAGTCTGGTCCTGACGTACCCTGAGTTCCCAGGTCTAAGCAGATGAAGCAACCTGAAGCAAACTTCAGGTTGTCTGTGTAAATCCGTCCTTACACCACCTTCTCCCCTTATAAAATGTTTTTGAGGACCTGAGCTTCCTTTCTACTGAAAGTGGTAACTCCTTTTCATTGCAGCCAAGCCATCACCCTTCCAGCTTTCTTTGCTCCACCTTATGCCTCCAAAGAGGAAGAGGGACTCCATCATTTGGATCATAAAAAATTATTGAGTTTCCATTTCAATTGTGCCACGGAACACCAAGTTGACAATCCCAAGACAATCCATAAGGTTTTCTTGAGCAAAGAAGGGTAAAGCAGTGCAAAAACGTGTCATCTCCCAATGGACTGTTCTCTGCATAAAGATCTGGGGCCAGATTTATTATAGTGTTGGGTTGCTCTTGCGTCACACGAGGTAACGCAAGGACAATACAACACTAAAGTCAGATTTAAAAAGCAATGCAAGGCCACCTTGCGTTGCCCTGCAGTGCTTGGTAAATCTTGAGTAACACAAGGCAGCGCAAGTCGCTGCCTTGTGTTACTCTGTGCCAGGGAGGCATTCCATGGGTGGAGTGTGGGTGTTCCCACGCATCCACCCATGTATTTTGGCGTATTCCCAGATTTACCATGAGTGGTAGACCTGGGAATGTATCAAAATGGTACGCCTTCCCTGGGCGTTTCCTCCTCTTCCTATGTGTGCTGCATCCAGGGGAGGCATAACGAGGAGAAATATGCTTATTTCTTCTCATTTTCTCTTCTTCCTATGTGTGCTGCATTCAGCAATCCCTTCCTACACAACAATCCTGCCTACAATGCAGGCACCCTTGCACCATGGCGCAAGTGTGTCTGCATTGGCGCTAGCCAGCACATTGTGCATCAGTGCAAGGAGAGGACAGGAATGCACCATAGAATGTTAAATATGGCCCATTCCTGCCCTCTCTCTTTCATGCAGCACATCAAGGTATCTTGCTGAGTTGTGTACCATTGAAAGCTTGATAAATCTGGGCCTAGCTATACACTGGCAAAAAAACAGCCCCATAAGGTCTACAGACACATTCCACTTAAGCCAAAGCTGCTACCGCTGTGTTAGCATGCAGAGTGCCTCTCCCAGACATCTGTCAAGCAAACATGTGGGCTTCAGTATATATGTTCACGTAGCACTACTGCCTCTACAGTCAAGTCGGTCGAGAGGGGCATTTTGCCAACTTGGTCCTGTAAGACTTTTTGGTCTGAGCCAGTGCAGACATCCACCAAATTTTGGCAGTACTGCTTTATTACTATTGAAAATGTGAGAAATCTACAGTTAGAAGTATCCTTCAGAAGAACAAGTTACTTACCTTCTGTAACAATCTTTCTTTTGGATACTCATTATAACTGCAGATTCTTCTGTGAGACCCTCCACCCCACCCAGTTCTGTGAACAGGACTCTTTTAGATGATAGCATAAAAGCATCAAGTAATCCTTTAACATAGCTCCCATTTTTATTGTGATTCCCGCTAATGTAAGGAAACCCTATTGCATCCAGAGGAGCCCAATATAATACGCTACTCTAAAGGTATATTTTGAGTCAGTAAATATAGTAAGAATCTTTCTGGCAGCAAAAATACAAGCACTCAATGCAATGACTTGATTGGTGTATACTTGAGATAAACACCGGCAAGTTCATATAGAGTACATGTGATGTAACCGGCCACTAATGATCCACAGTTATTTTTGAGACATGATGCATCAATATAATACACAAGCTCACAATTGGGTAGTGGTGCATCAGAGAGATCAATATTTGACTTAGCCTGATGGGGCAGTTCCAAGGAGACTGAAGACAGTCATGTAGCTCACAATCAATGGACAGCAAAGATGCAGGGGCAGAGTTACAAGCCCCTTGCGCCACCGGTGCGTCACTTTTAAAATGGGAAAAAGTGACTTACTGGCGGCGCAAGGGGCTTGTCAATAAGCCCGCAGTGTTTAGGACAGGACTACAAAATAGGGTAGTGTTGTGAAGGGGAGAACTAAAGAATGTCATGCTGGGATAGCCTTGCTACAGACAAATTTGCGGTACAGAGGTGAGCAAAAGGACAACTATGGTACAGCTACTAACTAGGAGGGTGGAGCCAAGGATAATATTTGTACAAGGGTCGACAAGATAGCCGGCAGTCACTTGTAAACAAGGGGAGGTCTTGCCGCAACTGCATTGATGGCAGAAGAGTAGAATGTAACCAGATTCTTCTACTCTCCAGGATCTTACAACAACATCTCTGGCACCATCCCATCTTTTTCATGACAGTAAAAAGTGAATGCTTTATTATAATCAGGTAGCCTTAATGCAGGGGCAGGCGAGAATGCTTCAAAGTCAGAAAAACCTTTTCTTCCCCCATTGTCCAATGCAAGGGTTCTGGGGTGTCGTTCTTTATGTAATCTTGGAGGGGTTTAACAATAGTCATGTATCCCAATATCCATTGTCTGTAATAACCCGCCATTCCCAACAATACATTATTCTTAGGGGATGATGAGCGCTTTCATAGTAAACTCAGTAAAGACATTCTTGCACTGGTACAAAAAGGCAGTTGCAGCCAACAAATAATCTATACATTGACCTAGAGTAAACCCTCCTGAGAAGACAAGGGTCTAAGAAAGGGCTCAAGGCTTCTGGAAATAAATTACAACATTGTCTTTCCCTCATTTGCTTCCTAGTTCATGACAAGAGGGGAAAGACATCTGTCTGCAGACCACATTGAAGCTCTCTGTAAGTTACTGTTGGACTTGGCCATTTTTGGCAGGTTCACCCCTAAACTTTTTGCCTTGTATGTTAGTAGTTTTAAGTCTCTGGGCACTTTAGCACTGTGGTCCAGTGTAAAGTGCGTGCGCGCTGTGTGCGTGTGTGGTGAGACTGGCCTGCCCTCCCATAGGAATACATTGAGGATGAGTGTGTCAGTGGTAATTCCTGTTATGTGAGGAGCAGTGTGGTCAAGTTTAGTATGTCTGAATTTGTGAGAATAAATGCTGCGCAATGGTGTGCGCAGATTTATGGTGACTGGTAGAGAAATGCCACTTCTAGAAGTTGGCATTTCTGTGTGCTCTGTGTCTGCCTGCCTGATGTGAATTGCATGTCTCGCTTGTGAGTGACAGGGGCTGGGAGGTGTGTGGCTCCAGGAGGGGCAGGGTGAGTCAGCGCAGGGCTGAATGGAGAGATCTCCATGTAGATGGGTGGGAGGAGTTGCACCTGGGACCTGAATAGGGCTGTGCCTTCCCTCTACAATGCTGGCTCCACCTCCTGTGGTGCGTCTGATGTCTCTAGCCTACACTCTGAAAAGGAAGAGGAGCTTGCCCAAAACAAAGTGCTCCAAATCCCCCCATAACCAGTTGTATCTGGTTCCCCCTAACCCTGCACCTTTGCACAAAGGGATTTTGTGTATAAAAGAAGGGGCTGTGACCCCAGAAAAATGTTCAGTTCCTGTTCTGTACTTTGGTGCTGATCCTGCAGGGCGTGCTGCTGCTGGGGGCCCAGGGGGGGCTGCCTCCCTGGGCCCTGCATTGCCCCTTCATCTAAGGACTGATCCTTTTACTGCAGGACCTTTTGCCTGCTTTCAGCGCCTCGTGGGTGCTCCACTTTACTTTTACTTTCCCCCAGGAAAAGAGCGTGGGCTTAGCGGCACGGAGCTGCTGGTCGAGGGAATCCCGGCGAGGGATTACCCCCTTTAGGAGATGGAGAGGAGCGGGTGCCCACCCCGCATGGTGGTGCCCCTTTGCGGGTGCCCACCCCACTTGCGCCTTTATTTTAGTAGCAGGAGCCCACCCTGCTTTATATTTTAACTCTGGAGGGAGCCTACCCCTCATTGCCGCCGAAAGGAATCACCGCCGCGGCCCGATCCGCGGCAAAACCAGAAGTCAGGCACTTCTGGCTGAGACATGGGCGGGGCTTCAGAGACGTCCGGCGGGGCCGGCAGAGGAAATCCTGCCCGCCGGAGAAGCTGCCCGGAGCCTCGCAGGCTCCACAGAGAAGTCCTGAGCCCCAGGAGGGGGCCCAGGCGAAGCCGGACAGAGTTCTGCAGCCGATGCAGAAGTCCCGGGTCCCAGGAGGGGGCCCGGGTGAAAGGAGGCAGCGCGGCCGAGGCCGCAGATGGCAGCACGGGGCTCCCGGAGGAAGAGGAGAGCCCCGCCAGATGCTGCACGGAGAGAAGAGAGCCTGCCGCTGGAGATCCTCCCAAGACCAGACCCGGTGAGTGAAGGGGAGCGAGCGGTGTGGTGCCAGTGAAGGTACCGTGTTTAGCCTTCTTGAGCGGCCCCGTCTGAGAGCGGGCCGCTCCAACTTGGGCATAGTTTGTTCAGAGCCTACGGGGCTCCAACGACGGGGGCATATCGAGGCGCATTGTCGGCTGGGCGGTCCCGCCCGGGAGCGGGCCGCCCCAACGATGGTGGCATATGTTTTAGTGCCACGCGGGGACCAGAGGGCACCGAGGTGCCGGGCCCCCTCCTTTACGCAAAGTGCCACAGCTGCGCCGCACCAGCGTGGGCAGCTGCAACAAGAGGGGCACAATTGAGAGAGAGTCCCTAGGGTTCTTTTTTACTAGGAGGTTAGGTGCTAATGCGAGTTATGTGCTGCTAGGAAATGTGATGCATTTACTATGATTTACGCACCCTGTTTTATGCCTCTAATGTACTTTCATGATTATGAGGTTTTGCATAATGTGGTTATGCTTGTGAGGTTATTATTTCCTAATGCGTTTAGGTTGTGAGTTATTCTCTACTGTGTTTTATACCCATAATGTGAGTTATGCTTAGGAGGTTAGGGTCTAATGCGTTTAGACCTAGTAGATGTGTGCATAATGTGTTTAGGCTTATGAGGTTGGCGTATAAGGTATTTTGGGCCTAATGTGATACTGTGCATAATGTGGTTTATGTTACAGGATGATGCTGAGTACAGTGGTTACCAGTGATTACTGGTTGTACGTTTATGATATGTCCTACATTTATGATATGTTCACTAAGTGATGGTTCTGACAGTGGTCCACGTGGCCCTGTCATGTGTAAATAATCCCTTGTAGATATTGCCCAGTGCCAGTTGGCACCATGTGTATTATGTGATTACTATTCTAATGTGTTATGAGAATACAAAGGCTATTTTTGATATAACCTTGTGTGGAGTTCCTTTTGTGGTGTGCCTGGGATGTTGTTGCTGTGCGCGTGCGCAAACGCTTTACACATTGCCTCCGGGATAAGCCTGACTGCTCGTGCCAAGCTACCAAGGGGGTGAGCAGGGGTTATCTTTGGCGTGTAACTCCCTTGCCCTGACTAGAGTGGTGGTCTCTGCCTGGCTTTGGCGCAAGCCTTAGCCAACCAGAGATCCCATTTCTAACATTGGTTGTCAGCGGTGGGGATTAGGACTTGCGTTTGCGCAGTACCACAGCGACAACTGGCTGCATTACAAAACTCTGCATTTTAGATAGTCACATGGAAAGGGATTATTGTTTTTGAGTTTGTTTTAAGTATCATTTCTTTGGAAATGTGTGTTCTTGTTGCACTATGAGTTGAGTGTCCTGCCAAGGACAGAAACCAGAGAATCTGGAGGAGTGACTGCCCTTGTGCAGACTGCTATTGGGTTGGCCTAAAGCTGGAGGAGGGACTGCCCTTGAGCCATTGTGCTGGTTCTTGGGTTGGCCTGCAGCTGAGGGAGGGACTGCCCCTGTGCTGTCTGCTGGTTCTAGGGTTGGCCTACAGTGGGGACTTAATTGGCATGGAGTCACTAGCTCGGGAGGGTAGATTATCTCCTAAGTGCAGTGTGAGTTTTCTGGATTCCCCAGTAAGGGTGGGATCCAGTGGTGGCAGTAATATGAAGTCCAGTGCAGAAAGTCCCGGTCCCCAGACGGTGGTACCTGGTTCCCGGTTAAGAGGGGGGCAGGTTGAGATTCAGGGGCAGTAACATACTGTCTCACCAGTCCGGGGGGGCGCCTGTGGATGAGTGGTGTGTTGCACTGGACGATTGGGTGTGAGTTCTCTGAAATAAGGAGCTTGCATGGGGGATCTCCCCGTGGTAGGTGAGCTGGAAGTGGTTCCAATAAGAGTGGCTCGGGTATCTTCCAGTCCTGTGTGGTGGAAGAGGTTCAGTGTAGCCCAGCTAGGTCCCAGTAGAATGGGAGGGGTGTAGGGGCTCACGTCCGGTCTCAGAGGAGACGGAGTGAGTGTGAGACGGTGTGTCCCACGGTAGCCCGAAACCCAGTCTCAGGGCCTGGAGGGTTCCCTAAGGGAGCGCCAGGTCGGGGGCCTAGGCTGTACTTGTAGGCCATTTGAGGAGGATCTTCTAGTCTCTAGGAGGACGTGGAGCATCTGTAACCAGAGCTCCAGCAGTCCTGGTGCTAGGCAGCACCGCTCCTAAGTGGAGGGTGCAGAAGTCCTGAGTGCGGGGTGAGAGGGGGAAAGAGTCCCCAGTGGAAGAACCAGTGGGTCAGGGGCCAGCCAGAAGGGCTGAGTCGCCAATGATTGGCCATGGTGGCGCCACTTCTGTCCTGGGGGATCTGCACGCACTGTCAGAGGGACAGGAGGTTGTGAGATCTGCGCCAGGCAGACTGTCACACAACACATGAGGAATGTGTTACCCTCGGGGGGGCATGCGTGCTCCCCCATGAAGTCCCGGTTCGCCGGGCATCTGACCAAAGGGTACCGTCCCTGGGTTGGGGAGCCAGGTTCAGGTGTTTGCCTGTCCTGGACAGCAGGGCGACTGTAATCAGTGTCCTGGCCGGTTTGCCTTCTAGGGTGTACCACTCCAGTTGGGAGGGTATCGGACTCTGGAAGGGGGTGCAGAGGGAGGGAGTACCTGCCTCTGACCCCGGTGCATCCGGTGAATGTGGATCCCAGGTGGTAGACCAGTTGATGGAGAGAGGTCCTGAACTGGTGGGAGAGTTGTGTTCTGGTGGGTGCTTCCCCTGGGAGGGTGCGGAACCCCAGAAGTAGAGGTAGGGTGAGGAGACGCTTCACCCGTGACCTCTGGTCAGCCTGAGGGTGCGGACCCTAGGTTGGAGGATCAGTGGTAGTTTGGAACTACACTGAGAGGGAGAGTGGAGAATGGCTATTGTATGCCAGGGGTTACTGCCCCCCACTCTGTGGATTGGCAAGGACCAGTGACATCTGGGTGGCCTAGGGCCTGGTCCTGGCCGTGGACAACTAGGGAGTACCAGTGGGGTAGCCTACTTGGGCCTGAGAGTTCTTTTTCAGAGGGAACCACATGGGTTCAGAGTGGCGTAGAACCGGAGGGTGTCCCTGCAGTGCGGGCCCGCGTCCGTGTTCTATCGCCCCAAGCAGGGAAGCCCATCACTGTGGTGATTGGTCTGCCCTGCGTTTTGGCTGGAAGGGGGTTGTGTTGGACTTGGCCCTTTTTGGCAGGTTCACCCCTAAACTTTTTGCCTTGTATGTTAGTAGTTTTAAGTCTCTGGGCACTTTAGCACTGTGGTCCAGTGTAAAGTGCGTGCGCGCTGTGTGCGTGTGTGGTGAGACTGGCCTGCCCTCCCATAGGAATGCATTGAGGATGAGTGTGTCAGTGGTAATTCCTGTTATGTGAGGAGCAGTGTGGTCAAGTTTAGTATGTCTGAATTCGTGAGAATAAATGCTGCGCAATGGTGTGAGCAGATTTATGGTGACTGGTAGAGAAATGCCACTTCTAGAAGTTGGCCTTTCTGTGTGCTCTGTGTCTGCCTGCCTGATGTGAATTGTATGTCTGGCTTGTGAGTGACAGGGGCTGGGAGGTGTGTGTGGCTCCAGGAGGGGCAGGGTGAGTCAGCGCAGGGCTGAATGGAGAGATCTCCATGTAGATGGGTGGGATGAGTTGCACCTGGGACCTGAATAGGGCTGTGCCTTCCCTCTACAATGCTGGCTCCACCTCCTGTGGTGCGTCTGATGTCCCTAGCCCACACTCTGAAAGGGAAGAGGAGCTTGCCCAAAACAAAGTGCTCCAAATCCCCTCATAACCAGTTGTATCTGGTTCCCCCAAACCCTGCACCTTTGCACAAAGGGATTTTGTGTATAAAAGAAGGGGCTGTGACCCCAGAAAAATGTTCAGTTCCTGTTCTGTACTTTGGTGCTGATCCTGCAGGGCGTGCTGCTGCTGGGGGCCCAGGGGGGGCTGCCTCCCTGGGCCCTGCATTGCCCCTTCATCTAAGGACTGATCCTTTTACTGCAGGACCTTTGCCTGCTTTCAGCGCCTCGTGGGCGCTCCACTTTACTTTTACTTTCCCCCAGGAAAAGAGCGTGGGCTTAGCGGCACGGAGCTGCTGGTCGAGGGAATCCCGGCAGGGGATTCCCCCTTTAAGAGATGGAGAGGAGCGGGTGCCCACCCCGCATGGTGGTGCCCTTTGCGGGTGCCCACCCCACTTGCGCCTTTATTTTAATAGCAGGAGCCCACCCTGCTTTATATTTTAACTCTGGAGGGAGCCTACCCCTCATTGCCGCCGAAAAGGAATCACCGCCGCGGCCCGATCCGCGGCAAAACCGGAAGACAGGCACTTCTGGCTGAGACATGGGCGGGGCTTCAGAGACGTCCGGCGGGGCCGGGAGAGGAAATCCTGCCCGCCGGAGAAGCTGCCCGGAGCCTCGCAGGCTCCACAGAGAAATCCTGAGCCCCAGGAGGGGGCCCAGGCAAAGCCAGACAGAGTTCTGCAGCCGGTGCAGAAGTCCCGGGGCCCAGGAGGGGGCCTGGGTGAAAGGAGGCAGCGCGACCGAGGCCGCAGATGGCAGCACGGGGCTCCCGGAGGAAGAGGAGAGCCCCGCCTGATGCTGCACGGAGAGAAGAGAGCCTGCCGCTGGAGATCCTCCCCAGACCAGACCCGGTGAGTGAAGGGGAGCGAGCGGTGTGGTGCCAGTGAAGGTACCGTGTTTAGCCTTCTTGAGCGGCCCCGTCTGGCAGCGGGCCGCTCCAACTTGGGCATAGTTTGTTCAGAGCCTACGGGGCTCCAACGACGGGGGCATATCGAGGCGCATTGTCGGCTGGGCGGTCCCGCCCGAGAGCGGGCCGCCCCAACGATGGTGGCATATGTTTTAGTGCCACGCGGGAGTCCAGAGGGCACCGAGGTGCCGGGCCCCTCCTTACGCAAAGTGCCACAGCTGCGCCGCACCAGCGCGGGCAGCTGCAACAAGAGGGGCACAATTGAGAGAGAGTCCCTGAGAGGGACCAGAGGCACAGTGAGTGCCAGTGAGTTTCCCAGCTGCCCAGCAATTAGTGGGCAGCTGCTACGTTTAGGTTTGCGCAGTGGCGCGCTTTTGGATATTGCTGCTAGGCAGCAGCCCTGACTCTTGGACATAGGGCATTTGAGCCCCTTTTGAGATTGCCAGTTGGCCAGGGGGACTGTTAGGTTTGTAGGGCGCCAGGCCCTAATGTGATTTATGCCTCTGCTAGGGTTCTTTTTTACTAGGAGGTTAGGTGCTAATGCGAGTTATGTGGTGGTAGGAAATGTGATGCATTTACTATGATTTACGCACCCTGTTTTATGCCTCTAATGTACTTTCATGATTATGAGGTTTTGCAAAATGTGGTTATGCTTGTGAGGTTATTATTTCCTAATGCGTTTACGTTGTGAGTTATTCTCTACTGTGTTTTATACTCCTAATGTGAGTTATGCTTAGGAGGTTAGGGTCTAATGCGTTTAGACCTAGGGAGATGTGTGCATAATGTGTTTAGGCTTATGAGGTTGGCGTATAAGGTATATTGCGCCTAATGTGATACTGTGCATAATGTGGTTTATGTTACAGGATGATGCTGAGTACAGTGGTTACCAGTGATTACTGGTTGTACGTTTATATGTCCTACATTTATGATATGTTCACTAAGTGATGGTTCTGACAGTGGTCCACGTGGCCCTGTCATGTGTAAATAATCCCTTGTAGATATTGCCCAGTGCCAGTTGGCACCATGTGTATTATGTGATTACTATTCTAATGTGTTATGAGAATACAAAGGCTATTTTTGATATAACCTTGTGTGGAGTTCCTTTTGTGGTGTGCCTGGGATGTTGTTGCTGTGCGCGTGCGCAAACGTTTTACACATTGCCTCCGGGATAAGCCTGACTGCTCGTGCCAAGCTACCAAGGGGGTGAGCAGGGGTTATCTTTGGCGTGTAACTCCCTTGCCCTGACTAGAGTGGTGGTCTCTGCCTGGCTTTGGCGCAAGCCTTAGCCAACCAGAGATCCCATTTCTAACAGTTACCCATACCAGTCATCATCTCTTAGGTGCAAGTATTGTGATGAGGTTTGGGCTTACCTCTCCAAATTATTTAAACTTACCCTAACCAATTCAGTCAGATCTACTATTTGCTCTGTTTATTGTACTGACCCAGTTTCTGCTGAACTCTGGCTACCCCATATGCAGTTACGGGTTCAAACATCTCTGGTGACAGCCTGTCAAGGCGTTCAGCAGCTACGATGTGAATGGGTCAGCATCCCTCTTTCACTTGCACATTCATTCGATACAGTCTGTGCTGGGGTCTAGATGCTCCTTTCTTCTTTTCCCCCTTCTTGCACCTTTTCCAGAGTTTATGCTCTATACTATGGAATTCATGCATGCCTCTAATTTCCTAACCTCGGACATCCCCTCTAACTACCCAAAAAACTTTCTCCCATCATCAACTACACACAAAACACCTTCCAGGTTCCCTTTTGAAGGTTTAACAGTCAATAAACACAATCAGATCTCACATATCATATATTTCAGTGCATGCTTATGCTGTCTGATCTAACTGATAAGTTAAATGCCAGGCTGCTCTCTACCCAATCACCGCCTTTCTGAAAATTCTACAGCTTACCATGACGCGTGGGACTCTTCTGTGGAGCCCTGTCTGGGCTCTCATTCCTGACATTGGCCAAACGCAGGCACTTCCCGACCAATGTATTAGGTTGTGAAAAAAATCTGTCATTAGAGCTAAATTGGACTCTGAAAATGTTTATTAAAAAATAAAATGTAAGAAGATGAATTATTAATTAGGGTGGATTTGAACCTGAGCCCTACACATGGCAGCTATGGCTCAGAGCAGGCAGGCTTAACTTAAAGAAAATGTGTATAGCATTTACAAGTACCAAAACTGTTAAAAATTCAAAGCCACAATAAAAATCCTACTCCAATTTATAAAACTAGAGAAAACATGTAATAAGCAAAATGACAAAAAATGCAATAAGGGGAACCAGAGATATGAATTTTTGAAAATTGAAATGACAAAGCACCAAGAGAAAATAAAGCACAAATGACAGTCGACCAGGACCTAGTTGTGATTTCAGACTGACCATGATGGAGCCCGGGTCTGCTACACTACGTAGGTAAGTCCCGGTCAGAAATTTTACACTGGGACTTAGGGCCAGATTTTTTAACATTTTGTGCTTGATGTGCATCACAAATGCGACACAAACCTTTGCAAAATGTTTATTTTGAATGTACTATCTAGCACAAAAACTTGTTTTACACTCAAATGTTACCTGAAAGTAACTCAAAGTGCCACTTTGAGCTGCTTTGCATTACTTTGCATCAGGGGAGCCCTCCATGGGTGGTAAATGACTGTCCCCATGCAACCACCCATGTATTTGTTATGGAAAGCACCATCTACTAAAAATAGTAGACAGTGTTTTGTGCCAAAAATAACACCTTTGTGAGAGGGGCCTTAACTGAGAAAAGCATGTATTTCTCCAAATGCTTCTGTCTTTGCATGTGTGCTACACAGTATATCACACATCTAAAGTGGGAAAAGTTTTAAAGTGTGTCTAGGCTTAGTATTTTCTACTGTAGGGTACCCTTCCAGTACAAAAATTACGCTAGACATCATGCACACAACCTTGCACTACGTGCAAAGGTACGTGCATGGCATTAAGCAGCCTAATTGTGCACCAGCACTAGGGAGAGAGCAGGATATTTCAATATCTTTGGAGGTATGGTGCTTCCCTGCTATCTCCCTCTCACGCAATGCAGTGCAGCAACTTTGGTATTTGAGCCGTGTTGCATTCGTTTTTACTAAATATACCCCCGGGTCTCTGAAATGGAAGTCAAAATCCTCCAGCGGGGCAAAGCTGCACACTGTATCTGAGAAACATTCCATAAGGGTGGATAGCTGTTGGACAAGGTCCTGCTGAAGTCATTAGTTTGGGCAGGACAAGCTTGGAGCTTAAAAGAAATTACATTTTGCACCAGGGAAGTCCTCTGCAAACAATGCCACAGTGCACCTGATTCTCAAAATTTGAGATGGGGAAACCCTTGTCCACTTGTGCATAGCCCGTGTGCCCACCCAGAGGGTAATGAGCAGTCCTCTCCTCTGTGGTCACTCAAAACATGTTCTAGGTTCCTGGTTGCACCCCAACTGGTCTTCCTGCCTGGGGAATAAAAGCACTCCCCCCACACCAGGCCATTCTTCCATCTCTGTGAGCAATTTTCACACCTCATTAAGGTCAAACACTTGCTGGACAGCTGCTGGAGAGCTATTGCAAATTAGCCTCCAGGTACTTGAGGGCAGAGAAAAGGTAATTTTCTAAAAGTTACCTTTCCTAAATGTTTGTCAAAATCTGACTTCACCTTTGAATTGGGGTTTTAATAAATACTAAAAGGTCTGATTTCATAATTTTTCTAGCTGGTCCCAAACTCAAGATAGCAGAATTAATATTTTAATTTGTACTCTATTTTGCTCATAGGACAGCCAGGGCCTTCCGCAGTGAAAATAGCATTTGGGAGCTTGTCACTGTGGTGGCATGGTGACATTAAAATACTACATGTTCTATTTTTAACTGAAACAAGAGTGCTATGCAGATGCAGAAACTGAAACTGTGGGATAGTACACGTTTGACCTTCAAACTGATATAAAAATGTAAACTTTCAGAGCTATTCAAGAATTTTGGGGCAAATTTATAAGCCCCTTGCACTGCCGAAGTGTTACACTTTGTGACGATCCAGTGGTGCAAATCACAAAATCATATTTATGAGGTCATGCAGAGCCACACTGCGTGACTTTGAATGGCCCCATAGATATGGCGTAAGGCAAGGCAGCGCAAATTGCTGCGTTACCTTTCTCTTCTTTAGTGAGGCGTTTCATGGGCGTTGCGGTTGGTATTTCCATGCAACACCCATGAATTGTGATGCTTCCCCAGATTTACAAAACCATGTAAACCTGGGGATGCGGTAAAACCTTACGACTCCCCCAGGGAGGTGCAATGATTAAAAATAATTTAATTTCTCCTTATTTGTTTCCTCTTTCCATGTGTGCTGCATTCTGCCAGGATTGTTTGTGTGCAGGAAGGTGCCCCTTCCTGCACAAAAACAATCCTACCGACAACACAGGCACCCTTGCACCATGGTGCAATGGTGCCTGTGTTGACACTAGGTTGCCCAATTAGTGCCAGTGCTGAGGCAAAGGACAGGAATGGACCATTTTAGATAAATACCGGTGCATTCCTGCTCTTTCGCTTTGATGTAGGGCAGCTCAGCAAGGTGACTTGCTGTGATGCCCTTCGCCAAAACCTCATACATGAGGCCCTTCATGTCTAAGATGTCAGACAAAAGAGTGAGACTTTACAAGTAGCTTAGATTTGTTTGTTGAGGAGGGTAATAACCCACTTCAAAGAAAAATCGCAATCCTTCTAAGGGTGAACCACTAATGTCACTTAGGCAATGTGTTAAGTATTTATGAAGTACTCAGACACAGTCTTCCATAACTGACTGGATGGCAGATAACTGCCTACAATTGAACTCCACCAAGTCTGAGGTGCTCCTGGTAGGTCGTGATACCCATCAATGGGACAACCAATGGTGGCCGAGGGCTCTGGGCACCCATCCCCAACCAAAAATGGCAGTTAAGAACCTAGGGGTCCTGATGGACAATGCCCTCTCATTTGAGAACCACGCAAAAAAAGTGGCGGAGACTTGTTTTGGCCTCTTACGCGGCCTGAAACCCATCCTGGAATTCTTTGATGCTTCTATCCGCCAAACGATTGTCCAATCAGTAGTGCTGTCTCGATTGGACTATTGTAATGGGCTCCTACTTGGCGTGAATAAAGCCATCACCAAAAGACTTCAACGGGCACAGAATGCGGCAGCACGTTCCCTTTTTGCCCTACCGAAGCACTGTCACGCCTCCAATCTTCTTCGCCGTCTTCACTGGCTGCCGATTGAACAGAGAGTCCAGTTTAAAACTCTCTGCACCACGCACAAGATCCTACATGGCCAAGGCCCCCAAATCCTGCAAAGGCTCTGTTCTCTATACGTTCCGTCGCGGGCTCTGCGCTCTGCCAATCTGCACCTGGCCTGTACTCCTAGAGTGCGCAGGCAGAGAGTGGGAGGACGCTCCTTCAAGGCACTGGCCCCCGCCCTATGGAATGCCGTCCCACTTGCTGCTCGGAGCACACAAGATCACTGGGCATTTAGGAAATTGATTAAAACCTGGCTTTTTCTTCCACTTAGTTCGTCCTTCCTGGCCTCCCCGTCTGCTAGCGCTGGGACGCCCCGATGTTGGGGCAGCCAAGCGCTTTATAAATTCGCTTAACATAACATAATAAAGTGAAAACACAATACAAGAAGAATCCCAGCCCCCTAGGTCCATAATAGGATAATTCCCCTTTGTGTCAGACACAACTTTCGAAAAGTGGCATTTCCAAAATATTAATTCAATATCTGACTTTACCATTAAAGACAATTTCAAATTATGATTAAAATGAGTGGAAGAATTAGCTTTCTAGCGGTTCCCAAACTGAATTTAGCACTTATTAAATGTAATGAGGTAAACCATTGTTAGTTTATGGGAGAGATAGCCTTGCAGCAATGAAAAATAACTTTGGGAGTTTTTCACTGCCAGGACATGTAAAACATGAAATATTGATGCCCTACTTTAGGGGCCTAGCAAAAGGTTAATTTGGCCAAGTCAGAATGGCAGTTTTAAAACTGCACACACAGGCTGCAGGGCAGGCCTGGACACATGTTTTGCAAGACTGCTTTAATGGGTGATACAATAAGTGCTGCAGCCCCCTAGTAGCATTTAATGTACAGGCCATGGTAATTTACAATACATACTGGCCATTTAATTTACAGGCCTACAAGTAGTACCATAGACTAGGGACTTATAATTAAATTAAATATTAAATAATCCAACCATTTGTATACCAATTGTACAACGTCTGGAAGGGAGAGCACAAGCACTTTACCACTGGTTAATAGGAGTGAAGTGCACAGAGTCTTAAAGCCAGCTAAACGGATTGAGCAGAAATAGGGTTATTTAAATTTGGGGTAATACCTTGCAAAATTGGTCATTTCCAACAGTTATACAGCCTCTAAAATTAAAAAAATAAGCATTTTGGCAATGCAGATCACGGATAATCAACATCACAAAAAAAGAAGAAAATTCCTAGGGGTGGGTGAAAAGTTTCACTCTGCCGGCATGGCAAAGTTTTTTCTCATGCGCAGCTCGCCAACGTTAAGTGGGTGAGCGAGAATTTACACCCCCTAGTGCGGTTTTCGGGCACTAGAACGCCTCCCAGCGAGATTTCTCAATGCGGGTGTTTGCTGCAGTTCTGTACCATTTGCGTTGAGAAAGCTGCAGCTCGAGTTGAAAATCAGTGCGAGCAGCGTGATGTGCCGAATTGCGCCCGCTCGTGGAACTACGCAGAATCTCGCAGAGTTTTTAGGTAACTCCGTCGCATTCCACGGAGTGAAATTTCGCGAGTTCCGCCCACCCCTAAAATATACCTGATTCATATCATCAAGAGCAACTGTGCTTAAACGTAGTATTTGCAAAGAAGATGCTGCCAGCTGATTGCAGGTAGAGAGCACTGTAAATGATATTGCAATTTGCATCATCCCAAGTCAAGACATGCCTTGACATGCCTTGTCATCAATGTAGGATGCATAAAAAATCTGGAAAAAACAAAAACAGTGGTTTGTTTGGGTTCACTGTAGGCAAAATAATCTTAACAATTACATGAGTGGACAAATGAAAGTATAATGTCCAGGAATGATCTGTCAGTCAGGATGTGAATTTAAAAGAATCATGTCAAGAATATAAACAAAGTTAATATAAGGGATCCAAAACAAGATATCATGGCACACATGTATAATAAAGACATTTAGGGTGCTACAAAATACAAACATAAGTAAAGAAGTGCTCAGGTAGGCAAACATGTGGTATAAATAAAAAAGGGAACCATGTATCTAAATACGAAAGAAATCAATGACGATAATGTTTCATATACTCCTATTCATCAAATATATTGTAAGTATGAATGTAGTCCAAAGGAAATTAATGTGTCAACGTTTGTATCCCTGGGAAGTAATTTATAATAGGATCATCATCAGAACTAAGACTAAGACAGTTGTTGGAAGCAGCTTTGTAAGTGAACAAAAAAAATGGGGTGTTAGTTGAATTCAATGGTAAAGGAAGCAAGCATTTGGCAAAGCCAATAGATCTCACCTATGGAGCGCTATTGGCTTTGCCAATGTGTTTTAGCCATGTTGTACACCTGCGTGGCTGCTGTTCAGCATGGCTAAAAGTTAGTGACATAGAGGAGAGCTGCATTGAGTTTCGTAGAGTGGAATGGTGAAGAGTAGAGTAGATGTAGAGTGGAGTGGCAGAAAGTGTTGTGTATTGGAGTGGCATAGTGTGGAGTCGCATAGAGTGGCATACACTGGAGAGGCATAGAGTAGAGTAGACCAGATGTAGAGTGCATTGGCCTAGAGAGTTGGAGAGTATTGTGGTATACAGTGCAGTGGCATTGAATACAGCGGCATACAATGCAGATTTGTAGAATGAAGTGGCATAGATTAGAGTGGTGCAGAGTGGAGTGGCGCAGAGTAGAGTGGCTTAGAGTGCACTGGCGTAGAGTGCAGTGGTATAGAGTAGAGAGGTGTAGAGTAGAGTTGAGTGGCATAGAGTGCAGTGGTGTAGAGTAGAGTAGCATATAGTGGTGCAGAGTAGAGTATAGTGCAGTAGAGTAGGGCAGCGTAGAGTGGAGTAGTGCAGAGTAGAGTGTCATAGAGTTCAGTGGCAGAGAGTGCAGAGTAGAGTGTTAGAGTGCAGTGGTGTAGAGTGTAGTAGAGTGGCATAGAGTACAGTGATGCGTAGAGTGCAGTTGTGTAGAGTGCAGTGGTAAAGAGTAGAGTGCAGTGGCATAGAGTGGAGTGGTGTAGAGTGGAGTAGAGTGGCGCACAATAGATTGTTTCAAAATAGAGTGGAGTGGTGCAGGGTAGAGTGCAGTTGCGTAAAGTGGCATAGAGTGTTAAGGCATAGAGTAAAGTGGTGCAGAGTGCAATGGCATGGAGTCCAGTGGTGCAGAGTAGATTAAAGTGGCGTACAGTGGATTGTTGTAGAGTTTAGGGGGTCATAGAGTTGAGTGTTGCAGAGTAAAGTGGATTGTGTAGAGTATATTGGCGTAGAGTGCAGTGGCGTAGAGTGCAGTGTTGCAAAGTGGCGTAGAGTACAGTAGCATAGAGTGGAGTTGTGCAGAGTACATTGGTGTGGGATAGAGTAGAGTGGTGAAGAGTGCATTGGCATAGAGTAGAATGGTACAGGGTAGAGTAGAGAGGTGTAGAGTGAAGTGGCATATAGTGCAGTGGTGTAGAGTGGAGTGGTGCAGAGTGCAGTGGTGTAAAGTGGAGTGGTGCAGAGTAGAGTACAGTGGTGTGGAGTGGTGCAGAGTGGAGTATGCATGGTATTGTAGCACACTGCCATTACAGACAACACATTCTCAATTGAAATGACCATTACATTTGCAGACATACAGTTTTGCTAATAAAACTATGCAGTGCACACATGAAAATGTGTGGGAATTGCATCACCCAGTGTAATGATTTGTTTTGATCATATTAAAGTATTTGTTTCCTACACACTTCAGAAATAACAAGAAATGTGCTTCATTTGTTATCCTAATTCTGATATATTCTAAAACACTTACACAGTTCATTTAAATGTTGCTGTTTGCTAGAAAATACCTCTTTCCTACCCCCAGTATCCAGCAAGATAGTCACATAAATCCTCTTATTTTGAAGTCAAAGAAAAAAAGTACACAAGCGCCTTCGGAAGACAGCTCCTGACATTTGACCTCGGTCTTTGAATGCACAGCAGTGACAAGATAAGAACAAAATTTAAAGGCCTTTTTACAGAAAGGGAGTTCGTTGAAGAATACAGTAAACACACTTTAGGCAACAGGAGGGACGAACTGAACCCAAAGCAAATGAAGCCAGAAAATAGAATGCAAAGAAATGTGAGTTACAAACTACAAAGCCATTGGTAATCAATAGCTGGAATGCATTCCTAGGTCAACTTCTGAAAGTCCCCAAGATGTCTTTAGCAAACCAGACAGCTATGCTCTCTGATAGGCTGCAACCTAAAAAGGAGGTTTGGGTCCAATTTGTAAATAGGAGAGCTCACCTTAGGGTATCAACCAAAAAAACAGCTCCTTAAGAGGAAAAATCAATCAGAAAAAACAGATTAGTGGGCACTACTGTGAAATGAACATCAATGCATAGTAGAGAGCGAATCAGAACGTATCAGTTGGGAAAGCACATGTTACGAAGTCAAGGAACTTCCAACATTCAGGGCATGTGTATAAATGTCTGAGTCATTCTATCTCGAACTTAAACTGACCTATGAATCTCGGGCATAGCTAAGCAATAGTAACTCAACTAAAGTTGCCAACTTAGCGGTTACTTGAAATGCAAAGTATCAGAGAGAAAACTGTACGTGCCTCTGAAAATCCCAGGGGCCAATTGGACACAAACTATGGCTTCTAGTGACACAATGTTTCCATCCAATTAGAGGCCATCATTCAACCTGCTTAGCTATCAGGAGAGGATCAGCCTCAGATTCATGCCCTCTGTACCCTGCAACTGTACTTTAAGGTTCTTTTCAACTTTTTTTTCTAAAACCAGAGCAGCTCTTTCGACATAAATCAAAGATTATAGAACAGTCCAACTTCCTTAATAGCAAATGTGAAAGAAAGGCTTGTGTGAACCCCCCTTTAAAACTGAAGCAGAGGTGGGTGAGGGAGAAGATGAACCTGCAGAACATGTTCTCCTCTCCTGGTGTGTCACATGAGCTATGAAAGTTATAACACCCCAAAATAAAATATCTCTATGGGGGTTGGAAAAGCAGTCAGTTCTCAATAAAACCCAAACTTACAACAATAACTGAGAATGAATATGTAAATGTGGCTATGCCATTACAAAACAGAAGCGGATGTAAGGGGAAGACGTACTAGAGAGTCTCAAAGTGAGACACTTACAACTGATAAAACCACCCCAAACTTCAAACAAGCATTTGCAATCGGTCTCACCTTTGGGACCGTATATGTATTTAGCTATGCAGCACATTAGCCTGGGTGCTGAAACATCTACTGTTCTTTAACATGGAGTAAGCACCAAACTGCGTGACACGTCAGGTATGGGAACACATGGAGAGAAATATTGCCTTTCAGCGGGAAATGGTATAGTCCAAAGCTCTGTTTTTAATATAAAAACAGGGTCTTCGGTGGTCATATCACTGAAAATACAAGATTTAAAAAAAATATTATTGTCTACGGGTGCTCGTGGAAGACAATTTCTGTGGACTAGAATCTAGAGAACGCTAAAGTGATTCTGGTATTTTACTGACCTCTGCTGGTTGTTTTCTATCAAGAAAGTTAAATAGAGGCAGTTGCCAGAAAAATTTAAAAAAGAAAGTCCCTCAGCAGAAAGCAATTCTGGTATTTTACTGACCTCTACTAGTCGTTTTCTACCATGACAGTTAAATAGAGGCAGTGGAACAAGCAGAAAGCAATTCTGGTATTTTACTGACCCCTACTGGTCATTGGTCCCCTCAATTAGCGTCTCCATAGAAGTCAGAGGGGGGTGTTGTGAGGGTCCTCCACCTTTCCCACATCTTTGCCTTCCTGCTGGCCAGTCTCTCCATGGTAGGGGACCGAAGGTCGTGCACCTCTTTATGATCTCCGGAATGGTCCTCTGCGTCGCTCCAAGGGAGTTCACCTTTTCGAGGATCCCATTCCAGATGCTTGTTTTCTGGGCCTCAGGACTGAGAGGGAGAACAGTGGTCCATGTTGACAGCACATTCCTCCATAAGGACCTCCAGTTCCCTCTCTGAAAACTTCACCATGGGCTTCCTGCTGCTCGTAGCATCCTTCCCTTCTTAAGCAGCCATGAGTTTGTTTGCTGATAGTGAGTAGTACTGGCAGCAGTGATGCAGGGGCACTCCTTGCTTCCAGAAAGTGTATTAGGCCTCTGACTGGTGGCCACACTTTGTAATAATCCTCCACCTGGGCTTTGACATAATCCTGCTTCCAGAAGCTTTTGGGCCTCTGTTTCCAAAATTGCGATTTACATTGCGATTTCCTAAATTGCGTTTTTCTAACATCGAATACGAAACCGTAGGAATCGCTATTAGGAAATTGCAATTTACATACATTCCATTTTGTGATTCCCAAATAGCAATTTCTTCGGATTCGCTATTTAGGAATCACAGTTTTGGAATTTCATACATATGGGCCAAAGTGATTTGCCCAGAATCAAAGGATCTTGAGCTGAGGCCGAGACTGGAACCTAGTTCCCCAGTTCGAAGGTTGGCAGCTCTGGCCCATATGCCACATCCTCCCCCCTGCTTCTCTCTTTTCTCTTTTATTTCTCTCTTTTATGTCTCACCTAAAGCACACTCGGTCCTCTGTATTTACATGTGGGAGCAGGATAAAGTGACATGGGGCCAGTAGCGCCCCCCTGCCTTCAAAAACCATACTCCAGCGGCTCCAGCCAAATGATCAACCCGGCCATGAAGCCTGCGATGGGCTGATGCGCAGTAGGGGGAGAGTGGTGAACAGGTGGTAAAAGGAAAGCTGGAGTTAACAGGGTAACACAAGCTGGGCCCACCGCCAGTAGCCAGGAATGGAGTTGTGAGAAATGTTAGCCATGTGCTGCAAATCCTGCTGGCTCCTGTAAATAAACTCCACCATCGAACTCTCTGCCTGGCAGTGAACTACTATAAATACAGACCTTGACTGCCAAATGAATTTAATAAGTATGACTTTAAATGTATCTTGGAAGATCTGAAGTATCACAGGGAAATGCATCAAAGTGCAAACATGGTTTTAACGTGAATTGAAAGATTTGCTTAGGATCAATCATAGCTAATTTTGTGTCTATAAGACTACACCAAAAGCAACATGGGTTGTAAGCATCTGATGGAAGGCAAGAGGAGGTGCCTTTGGAGAATCTTCCCTGCAGCAGGCGTGATATCATTCCAGTTTTAGGTGCCAAGAAAAATAACCACAACAAACTGGTCGTGATAATTACCTCTGGCAGGAAAGGAAAACTTTCTCGAGGGCATTGCAACATATTCAATCTTCAACAACAAAGGCAGCATGTGACTGGTAGCACAACAAATCACCCAATTCAAAATAAAAATGCGTGTCTGACAAAAAAAAATTAAATAGTATAAACAGCAATGGTCACAAAGGGGATATCTTATTCTCTAGTACCTAATGATTGACAACCACACAATCAAATGCAAAAAAGATTTTCATTTATATCATCACTTAAACAAATAATGAATTCATTTCATCTACAGTAAAGTTGCTCAGATAGTGAATGAAAGAAAAGTGATTGGAAGGAGTGCTCGTGAAAAGGGTCAAAGAAAAGGCAAAGATTTAAATGTCAATATGCAATATATACAATCAATATGTACAAATTCATACACAAAAAAGGGGGGGAAGGGGCGTGGCCGAAACTCTCTTGATAGCTATTTTTTATATACTCACACACATGTCATTATCACTCGGTCTCTTGTTTCTTTCTCTTCTACTTTCTCTTCTACTTTCTGTCTCTCTGTTTCTCTTCTCCACCCTCTCTCTTTCTTCCCCCGGCTTTTAACCTTACCCCCTGGCATCGCCTCTCTTGTCGTGTCTAAGGTCACTGGACCACTGATGTGTAACGTAATGCATATTAATGGGGGACATCTCTTCCGGGCAACAGGAGGAAATGTGTAGAAAATGTTTCTACTTGCACTTGCAATTCCTCTATTGTTTCATATCTGTGAAAGAGAGCCCTTTTACCCTGTATATATTTCTATACAATTATTTGTGTTTTGTGAGGGTTTGACACCCTTTATTTAAATTGTGGGGATGGACAATACTGTTTTGTTTTTTCAAAAAAGAGTTCTGACTATACATAGTCTTTTTTCTTTAAGTCTGATGAGTTTGCATTTTTTGTAAATGCGCAAAGTCTTTTTCCTATGTTTGTTTTTCTTTCAACTGTGTCTCACTGTATGCTATCAATACAATGCCACAATGTTGCTTCCCTAGCTTTGACAAAGACTTCTCGGTCGAAACGAGTCAGCTTAACTAAAATAAACTATTTCTGGATTCACGTGGAGTGCGGGCACTTTTCTTCTGGCGTGGCGCAGCTGTGTCAGTAAGGATCTCCAAGCTAGTATTTTGTACTGGAAGGGTAGCCTTCCAGTACAAAACCTATGCTAGACTCACGGAGACACCATTGCACCATGGCGCAAAGGTGTCTCTATGGCACACGGCAGCTGATTTCAGCGCCGGCGCTAAGGATAGGGGAGGAGAGTGCCTTATTTCAGTAAATTTGGCGCTCTCCACCTCTCTCCTTTTCACGCAGCGTAGCATTTGCAGCTGTTGCACTGCACTGTGTGAAAACGTAGTAAATATGCCCCTTACTGTCACAGAGGCTTGCTCTGGTTAATAATGAACATTGTGGGGGAAGAAGCAAGAAAGGCCTTATTTTCAAAATAAGATTTGACCTTGATTTAGTCAGATAAGCAGCTGCTGTGCTTCCCTACATCCAAGGGATGAGCATTGTGAAAGTAAACAGGTCTGTCTTTGAGGAGCTGTCAGGCCTTTTTAAAACAGAAACTAAACAAGCATTTGCAATGCAATCGGTCTCGCCTTTGGGGCCTTATAAGTATTAAGCCATGCAGCATATTATCCTGGGTGCTGAAACATCTACTGTTCTTTAACATAGAGGCTTTGACACTAATAGTCACATTATCGGACTATACATTATCGCACATTACTGCAGCGTTGCCTTGCTCGCATGTATCTTCACAACTCTTGGACTCGGGGTTTTAATCGCAGGGCAAGGGCTTTAGCTGAAAAACTAAAAAATAAATCAGAATTACCTGTACGTGTTTGTTATGGTTAAGGGCCCTAGCACGTTTTGCACAAAACAGAAGTACAAAACGTTAATCTAGCCAAAAAGTAAAAAAACACAAGTGCCTACATCTTGATAGTGGTCCCTAGCACGATTCATGGAAATGTACCGTTTTTCTTTATCTGATTTGGCTAGTAAGGTTCCCAACACTCTGCTTTTGGGAGGGGAGGGTGAATGTCCCAGGTCGCGCTGGACAAGAGGCGGCCCTACCTGAACCAATAAGGTACCAAGAATACAGCTGGAATGAGTATCACTGCTACTGCCAGGTTGCAGCTTAGAAAAATACTGGGTATCACAGTTGCTGTGATGTTCAATAGATTCAGCACTCATTTAGTGAAACCACTAGTGAACCCGACCCAGCATCAAACTACCCCATATAGTAGTCTATTGGCATATGTACTCACTATGTGGCACTACCTGCTGATATACATGAATATTCTCAACCTGTTTCTACTACACATGCCCATAACATGATAGGCAATCTTACTTTTTGCACCTTCACAGACGTGCACCAATATGGAAATGCGAATGGTGTCACCTCATCTGGCCCACTGAAACGGTCGATGGGGTGTCCAGCGCTTACAATTTCTATCTCATGATCTGAAATGAGACAATACTGACACACATCCACATTTCGTCCTCAAACTGTGCAAATTCTGCAGATACCACTGGACCTGGGGCATTGCCCGAAAAAGATAACTCTGCACCACAGGCTATACATGAGTCCCTTAGAAGTCAGCTGAGTGCCTAGGCTTTAAAGAACGTACTAAATGTAGAAAGGGAGTTATACTAACCTCCATAACACATATGGCAGATAGTAAGAGGCTGTGGATCATCCATTGATCTAACTGAGTGGGGCAAGTGCTGGAGCATATCAAGCACGTCTCAGTACACGATAGGTACAGACTAAATCAGTATTATTTCTTACACTGGAGCATATTTAATAATAATAATAAATGCATTTATAGAGCGCACGGCTACCTAAACAGAGGTGTCCCGGCGCTAGAATGCAGATTCGCTGTGAGGGGTAACAAGCAGGTCAATCTAAGGCAGGTTGAAAAGCCAGGTTTTTAATGCTTTCCTAAATCCTGTTCTGACTCCATCAAATTTCCATGTTTCACAACAGTCACACTCCATGCCATTGATCCTACCAAATAGCACTTTCCTACATGAAGAGTGTGTGTCGAGGTGTGCCCCCTCGTGGTCCAGAGACAATAAACCCTCAGCATTTTCGTTGAAAGTCTAGAACTTCCTCCTCCACTCAATACCATTAAGCCTTCTTAGGTTATTACACCCTGGGAAGAAATAAAATACCACACTAAGCCTTTACCTCTTTTCATATTCAAATTACTCTTATGCATGTTCTGGCTGCACATCGAGTTAATGGGCTACCCATTCTGGTGAAACGTGCTCAACTCGAATGCGCAGTGGCTGAGACATCTACATGTTATGCCACACACTCTCCCCCACTCCCCAAAAACACAATTCTTCCCCCGACCTGCTAGAAGTTAGCTCAAACATTTCGAGCAACTTCATGAAATTCATCAGAACAAGACGCTGTGGGATCTGGATGTGCACTTTTCCATGTAATAACTGTTATTGGTTACAAAACAAGATGCATAAAGCAACAGTATGTGTTCCACCCTCTACCCTTCAAAGTTAGGTCTGCACCATTCAGCGTCGTAGATTTTGCCTATAATGAATAAAAGCATAGTGGCTGAGTTTGGTCATGTGTTTTTTCTTCAAGAGATTGAAATATTTTAAATAAATAAGGAGTACAAAAATTTCAGTCCCCATCAAAGAATTTTCAATTGAAGAAAGTGCTGAACAACTGGTTTCTTGTAGGGGAGTGATCAGCAGTTCCTACAAGTCGTCCTGACAGTCTTCATAATTTATATGGCTACATGCATGGCTAACATCGAGCATAGCTTTTATGCGACAGTGAACTGAAATGCTCTTACACGCACACTACACACGTCCATTTTCTTGACCCTGGGTGGACCATCTTATTTTCTACGATGCAGCGAGGCCAGGTCAGAACGGGAGCATTTTTTTTTTTACTACAACCTTTCCCCTTCATAAACAAATCGTGTGTCAAAAAGCAGACTGTTATAGTTTTGATTTTTTTTGTACGTTATAACAAGAAAGGAAAAAAAAACATCTAACCGTACAATGCTACTTGGGATTATTGGTTTTATAGATGTGAGGTAATTGTCCGAATGAAATAACACAGTATAAAAACACGTCAAGCTGTGCCTGCAGCATAGAATAATGATTCTAGAGTGACGCACCCTACAATCAAATAATACTTCAAAGTTTCTGCGGAGCATGAAGGTATAAGAAGGGATACGTATGCATAGTCCGAAGAGATTGGAAATTCGACAAGCTGAGTGGTTTTCGACAAGCGGAGAATAGGTTTTCTCAGGGTCATCCACTGCGAATGGCAGTCGGGAAGTGAGCAATGCGGGGAAAACGTACGCGTCATCTGTACTGAGGTAATGAGAAAAGCCAAAACATAAGACGATAGAGCCAAGGGAAGTAGTGTAGCGACATAACACATGAGGCCCCAGGATATCCAGGAGGGACGAACACAGGAAATTAGACCACCAGGGAAATGAAAAGGAGTGCAAACAATCTAAAAACAAGCATTTGCAATGCAATAGGACTCGCATTTACGCGAGACCTATTGCATTGGAAACGGGAGTGCGGGCGTGCGAGAAGGCATGAATGGGAGTGTGGTGGGGGGCCCGGGGGTCGGGGCGAGAAGTCATGAACTGCGGGGGGGGGGGGGTCATGAGAAGAAAATAGTGTTTGAAGTAAAGGGGCCAGTAGCTATGGAAGGATACGAATGACGACATGGCCGTCATGAGGAGGGACTAACAGGCCTAAAACCAATCGGAAGGCAGCATTTAGGACCTAAACCAATGAAAAAGATGGGTGGAGAGTGGGTGGAGCTTCCACGAAGCTTCCACGCCATACTGAATACTGCATGCCTCGCAAAGTGAGCAGCACATGCGAGCTGCCGCTATAGGCTCGACCTAAAAAGGGGTAAGGAAAGAAACGAACGGGGACCTATAGAATGAAAAACGGAAAACTAAAGTATAAACACACCAGGTCTGGCACTGTAGCACACTCATTTTCAGGTGGATGTGCCCAGGTGATAAGGTAAAATAGCGTCTCTCACAGGGCAAAAGAGCCAATAGCTGAAGAAGGCTGACCCAAAGGCTTCTATATATGTGTATTAATATGTTTGCCATTTTTATGATTTTTTTATTGCAAGGTTCTCCCAGACAGCTCAAGCTGTCATGCAAGACTTAAAAAGTACTGTAAAACACATACAGCTTTTTATAATATATATGAATTTCTCCTTAAGAGGACTAATAAGGATTCTCACGGTGCAAGTCTTGTACCGCAGGGTTTGTCAGAGGGGTAACTAACCCAAAAACCTTGCCTGCTGCTTTAATCTGTGACAGTCCATGTAACAAAATAACTGTGTACAGATTTTAACAGATAAATAAAAAAAAGTATCAGGAATTCTTGTAGCTAGTATTTCTCTCTGGCTACAGGCAGCTTTAGCTGTCTGCCAAAACTCATGTGATTGCAAAGAAGAGAATAAAGAGAGGGCAGTGTTGATTTGAGGATTTATACATTCTGCATTGTACTTTTGTCATTGGTGAAGGGGTTAAAAAACTGGTCCCTCTCCTGGATCACATAACAGAGCTTCAGGGAAAAAACGCTACCCCCTGGGTGTCCAATGATATTGAGAAGATACTAGAAGCAGCAACAACAATTGTCACCACAGCAGCGACCATAACAAATGTCCAGCACAGCAGGGACAACAGCAACAACTGCCACAGCAGTAGCAGCAGTTGCCACCACAAAAAGAGCCAGAGCAGCCACCACCACATCAGCAACAGTAGCTGCTAGCACAGCAGAGGTCAAACTGGTTACCACAGCATGGACAGCAGTATCAACCAGAGATGCAACCACAGGAGCAATAATAGCAGGGATAATAGATTTTACCATAACAGGGACCACTGTGGCAACAATAGGTATTATGAAAACCACTACAGTAAAAAATGATTGTTATTAAAAAGACTTATCGGAAAATATAAAATCTGATCAGTGATATTTCTTAGAAAAGCACCCCACCCTGTAGCTGAGGTCTAAAATTATAAAAAATAATAAAGGTTAAATGTGAGTCCATGGAATTTTGTCAGTTTTGTGCTATGAACATAACATCCAGGGTTATGGAAAGAGGGAGAAAGTGTGCAGTGCTTTATAGGTCATGTGTGGCTGCAGGGCGCCTGGGCTGTTCTTCGACATAGTCCAGCGTCACCCTTTAGAGGCGTTGAGGAGTGCCAGTCAAATGGAGTCTGTAATTTTCCCCAATCTGACTAGGGGCCTTGGTGTGTTGTCGGAGAAGCACGTACCAAAGCCTCTTTGCACCATCCGATTGCCATTGGTCCAACACAGAGGAAAAAGCAGTCAGTGACAATCATCAACAAGTTTAGGACAGCAGCACAGCAGATGGTGCCAAGATTTATCTGTGATAATTACATAACCTGCATGTGATTGCTTCAGCCTGCCGTGCCCAGGCGAGGTTAAAGTCCAAGATTGGCAAGGCGATGAGACTCATGTAGAGGATTTTCCTGTGTGCCCGGACCAAAATTGCATGTTGGAAGTAGGGCTGAGCCTTTCCTGGGATGTAGGATGTGTTTAATGACTCAGGGATGGGGCTGGGCCGATGCCTTTCAATGTCCAGCTCAAATGATATTTTGGTGTCCTGCCTGTTCACTGCTTTTTTTCCAGGGACCCAGCTCCTGCCTCAGCCTTGTTCTTCTGGCCTGCTGTGGGGCAAGCAAGATTTTCTTGTATGCCGTGATCTGGGAGTTCTTGAGAAGCGTATCGAAGGCTCCGGGAATGCTATCAGATAAGCTGGTCAGATACATACCAACCAGGACCCTTCGTTCTGGGTCCAAGGATCTCCTCCACATGTCCTGTATACAACAAACTCGGTTGGGGGGGAAAGCTTTCTCCTATCTAGCTCCACTCTACTGGAACCAACTGCCCACCCATCTACGGCTTTGCTCCAACAATCTAGTTTTCAGAAAGCTGCTAAAAACCACACTGTTTTAATGCTCTTTCCCCTAGTAGGCTAAGGCAGTCGCAGCGTGGAGATACCCCGGTTGGGGTGATTCGGGCGCTTTATAAATGATATAAATAAATAAGTGGCCATAACTAAGAGCCAGCTCTAGAGTGATCCATAATTGCAGTATCGTCTGCATACTGCAAGATGGGGAGGCTCACTCTGCCCAGCCTTCGAGTGATTTAACTGACGCCTTCCAGTGCGGGGCCAAGGTCAGTGGTGTAGAGGTTAAAAAGGAGGGGGGCCAACACATTGTTGGCACCTTGGCAGTGGCTGTGGTGGGGCTTGTTTTTACCCGGACCCAGGTTGCCTGATATAAGGACATTATCACCTTAAGGAGCGGGGGGAATTCCCCATGCCATGAGCTTCCCCCATAGCCTTCCCCGATCCACCCAATCGAAAGCAGCACTATAGTCAACAAAGCAGCAGAACAGGGGCGGTTGCTTGCTCCTTATGGCTCGCTGAGATGGATGCACCAGTGCTACGATTTTGTCCATCGTTGAACATTCAGGCCTAAATCCAGATTGGAAGAAAGGGAGGATTCTTTTTTCTGAGGCCCAGGTTTCCAGCGCCTTCAAAAGGATACGGGAATAGGCTTTGGCTTCCAAATCGAGGAGGGCAATGAGCTGATAGTTTTCCAGATTGGAGCGATCTCCTTTTTGTGAATTGGGAAGAAGATTGACCCCCTCCATTAGGTCGGTGTTGTGGCTGTAGCAAAGGCAAGGTTAAAGAGTGGTGTTAAGCTTCTGGCCGAGAAGTCTTGTGAAGGTTTGAACACAGAGGCAGGGATCCTGTTTGGCCCTGGTGCCCCATAATGGCCGTTACTAGGGCTTTTGTGATGGGGATGGCATGCTGAGCCCGGGGATCTGATGCGGTGTGGGATGGGAGAGATGTTGTTTCTGCAGCCTCGTCCGTTGTATATAGCTGCTTTACACGACTGATCCAAACCCCTTTTCTACCACATCATTCTCTTTGGTCTGAGCTAAATTACAGAGGAGATTTATATACTTCCAGAGGCGGGAATGGTTCTTTTCTTTTAAAAGGGAGAAGATCCTTAACCACTCAGCTTCAGTGTGCTCCTTTTTGTGTTGCAGTACTTTCCGCTTGTAAGCTGCACTAAGTGCAGTAAGTGTTTGGCCAGGTCGTAGTTTGCAGCCTCTTCTTATGGAGGCCAGGGCCCTACAGGGAGTGCACTTGGTGATGAGCTCCTTTGTTTGGTTTGGGGCGATGGGGGGGTGAGGGAGATCTTTCTTGGGGGTTTCTGTAGTCCTTTCCCCTGAGCCTGTTGGAGATCTTCAACGACTTCCTCACAGTGCCAAAATGACATTACTGTACTGAGTGGCTTGGTAGCTGATTCTTTTTCCCCAATCCAGTCTGGAAGTTTACCTTAAAGGTTCACTGTCAATTTGATTCTATGTAGGACCTTATGACGCTCTTCCCCAGATAGGTCCCCGATCAATGATAGTGAGTGTGAGTCCTGGGAAGCTAGTTTCAAATTAGCACACAAGGGTCTGTGGTCACTTTCATCCGTATCGTCGACTTCAAAGTCTTGAAGTTTGGATGCCAACACTTCACTGACAAAGATGTAATCAATGGTGGATATATTCCTGAAGGTAGGGCTGGTGTGCCAGCAAGAATAGCGGGCTCCTTTTAGGGTTTGAGCTGAGAATATTTTATGATTGTGAAGAAGAACATGTAAGGGTGCAGCATCGGCTATCGAGCTGAGTGAGTTATAGGGCTTGCCCAAGGCCCTGATGTTAAAGTCGCCAGCTATGATTGCCTGATGGGAGAATTAATTGTTCAGCAGTTCATCGATTGTGTGTACAAGAAGGTCCAGTGGTAGCAGTTGATCAGCAACAGTCAAAGGGTTTGGGAGATTAACTTTAGGCCTTGAAGGACGTGCTGGTTAGTAGATATTTCAGTGGCCTCCATTTTTTGGGCGTGCTTGATGAAAATGGAAAGTCCGCCAGACGGGCGGCCAAATATGTTGTGTTTTGTGGCAGCTAGATGGAATTCGTAATACCCTGCAAGTGGCGTAGATGCAATGGCCCATGTCTGTAAGAAAGACACAGGCCGTATTATGCCTTTCCATCTCTACATCATGGAGAAATAGAGACACCTGCTCAACAGTGAAAATGTGAGTTCTAAACACACACACAAAATATGCAATTATTTGGACATGTAAACTTGGTTATAACTTCATGCCTTGCCATTCAGAGGGTGCATGTATAGCACTTAGGCCACCTTAAGGCTGCTTAATAGTGCTAAGAGAGAAAAGAAATCAAAAGAAGGAACAAGAATAAAGGACAGTCGTGAGCAGAAAGGGAGGAAGAGAAAAAATGATACATTTATAGCATGTTGATTTTTCGTATAGCACTGATGCTACATCCTAGTGCTGCTTCAAAGTGCTGCTAACATACAATTTGGAAGTGAGTAAATAAAAGGTAGATAGTGTACACCATTCAAAATCCAAGCAGCTTGAGACAACGGAAATAGGAATAAAAGGACAGGAGAGGTTGAAGGAGGAGAGAGAGAAAAAGGACACATTATAAGGGAGAGGATGACCCGGTTATTTACTGGTAATCTTCATTACCCTCAGCCCATACTGTCCTCATCCCAGCTATTATAGAGTGAGATGACATCACTTCACTTTGTAATGACTGGGACAAGGACAAGATACGTAGGTGTAATGCGCCGGTTACTTACCGTTAATCTACATTACCCTTAGTCCAGCTCGTCCTCGTCACGGTCATTACAGAGTAAGGTGATGTCACCTCACTCTGTACTGACTGGGATGAGGGCGGGGGACATAGGGCCAATAGAAGGATTTAAATAGTTTTGGGTGAAGGATTATACTATACCTTCCCCCTCTACTATTCTGCTTCCCTTGTAGCACTTTGAAGAGGCACTATGGCTGCATATTGCTATACAAGCAACCAACATGCCAGAACGTTTCCCTTTTCCCTATAACCCCATCCTCAGGTTCCTATTCACTTACAAAACTTTCAGAAGCATTAGACTGATGTATGAGCATCCAACACACATCAGGGCTCCTTTTCCCCTTTTTGCTTCTTCTGTCTTTCAATCTCCTTTTCCAATGTCTGCTGTCTTAGAGTGCTTCCAAAAAGAACAGATGATAGACGGAATACTGAATTAATCAAACATTCACCTCCAGTCACAGATCTGGATTAAATCCATTGTTTTTTTGCACGCCACACCATTCCAGTTTAGACCCAGCCATATGCAAATCAGTCCAGCCCGAACTGCCAGGCATACCCTTCCCACTCAGCGCTCCGACCATCATCTCCTTGTGTTTGCTTTGTTCGCTCTAAGTTGGCAGGGTATGCCCAGACGTGGATCTCTTGCTCACTTTGCCACTGGATCCAAGCTAGCCTGGCTGATGAGGGGTGTTACATGAAACCGGTCCCAGGATGCTTGTTTTCGGTCCAGGGAAGACCTAGCTTGGCAGTTCAGGCTGGACTGTTCCCATGAGGAACAGGGTCAAGACTGATTTGCATATGGCTGGGTCTGAACTGGGGTGGCAAAGTAAGCTAAAGAACGATGATGAATTCAACCCAGATCTGTGATTGGGGTCAGTGTCTGAAAAGTTTCAGCGCTCCATCCAGCATCTCCTTGTGTTTGCTTTAGAGTGCTTTCGAACAACCAAGCAGGATACAACTACAGCCATGCAAAGCCCTCCCTCTTCGTACCCTCCATTATCTGAGACATATTTTTAGGTTGAGCCTAGGCAGCGCATGCGCTGTCTTTGGAGACATGCTGTAACTTGTCTGTGGGATTCGAGCACCCCCATAATTTTTAATTGGTTCTTTAGTGTTCCTGTCATAAATCAGTGATTTTCATAGGTATATTGGTTTTATTTGTCCCGCCTTTTGGTGTTTTGTTTACTCCCATGGCTACTGGCCCTATTATAAGTAGTCGTTCTGTTCATTTTATTTCTGTCACTTACGGCACACAATTTCATCAGTTGACGGCATGAGAAGGCTCTCCTTTCGTACAGCTGCTCCCCCTGCTTTTTGATTTGGAGCGTGATTGAAAACAGGCCAGTAAATTTGGTGCCTTTCATCAACACAGTGGCTGCTTTCATGCTTTTATTTTATAATCACAGGGTTCAACAGCTGGTCATCAGCACTGTAAAAGATCCCGGTATGTAAAGCATTTAGGTGCCTTGACGACACTGCACTGCGAGTGCGTGTCTTTTTTCAGGCTGAGGTTCTTGGAGGTAAAAGGTTAACGCAAAGACTTCCTTCTAGCTGTTGATTACACTGCATTATTGGGTTTGAAATGCCATCCATTTGATAGTGAGTTGTGATTTTCATTTTCACAGGTTCATACAGACGGTGCTTTGAATAATTAGCCCTGACTCTTTTTGGGTATAGGTTGAAGAGAGCAGGGGGTGTGGGTGTTAATAGTATGTTCTTGTGAACTATGTGCCGAGTTGAAGCTTTCTGACTAAGACTGCGCTCCCTGCTGTGGGTGCTCCGAGTGAAAGAAGCTGTTTTGTCCAACGCTCAGATCTGATACACAATAGATGCCCAAACAAGCTTTTTTATTGAAGATACTGAAAGCCAACCAGCAGCAAGCAGTAGCTACAAGAGTTATAGCTTTTTAACGGCCACGCATGTGTTGGGGAGGAAGGGAACGATCTTCTTCATGGGGTTTAAGTAAATAGCTACATTGTGATGCTTAATCATTTGTTTACCGGATGATGAGCATGCTTCCGGTCGATAAAAAACCCCACAAGAACTTTAGCAATCAGCGTTTTAGCCTAACTGGCATGAAAAACCAAACATCTGCAGCAGGTAGACACAGCGTAAGGCCGATTAGTGTTCAGGAGCTGGAGGCATGCCTGACTTTTGCACCAAGGCCCCTTTGAAAGGCTACCTCAGCAGTTTCACACAGAAAAGCTGCCCAGCTCCAGTGCACACTTTTTTTTGACTCATGCGATTTTCATACTTTGGCAAGTTTTCACTTGATGTGCAGATTCAAGTGTGTGCTTGTGTACATTGCAAACATTGGTGAATCTCCACACTGTTTCAGGCCCTAACTCTGTTAAGCACTCGACATCTGGAGACTGCGAGGTTAATGCAATAAGTGCAGTAATTAATACTAAATGCTTGACAAAGTCCAGTTAGTTAAAAGAGCCGTTCATGTCTCCAAAGTTAAGTTTTTGTCTGTTGACAACTGAGGCTAGGCCAATGTCTCTCATTCACTGTATTTGTTTGAGTTTAAAGTGAATATCGTGGTTGGTGTTAGACAGTGGCAGGGCAGTACTGGGAAGAGGAAAGGTATGCTCCTAAGACTAGTGTACAGGTGATGCAGCATAAAGGATCACCTCTTACACGCCTCAGCAGAGAGATTTGTCCTACTATCCTGTGATGTAATCGCGGCACATTCATCTCCAAATAACGTTTGGTTTACGTGGTTTTGGTACCTTAATGTTTGCGTTACCTAGTGTTTCCACACCATCAGCACATGAGAACCGCTACAATGTATTTGGATTGGAAGGTTCCAAGGAAAGCCTTCACTGCTGTTTTGTTATAGTAGCAATGAAATACAACACCCCCTTTCTGCTTGTGCCCTCGGGGCATTCATTTTAATTTACAACCTCATGGGTTCTGCAAGGGATGCATCCTTAAAAAGTCTTTTTTGCTCTTTCATGGTAGCTCCACATTGGTCAGTATGTAGCAGCAGGGTGCGCGGAGCCAAGCACTTCAAATCTTGTTTTTCTTCAAAGACATCATGCTTATTTCTGGTATTTATCTATTTACGCTGGAAAGTGACTGTGTATCTTGTTGCTTTGAGCATTCCACAGAGTGCTCATGTTTTTGTTTTCACTCCCCCTGTCCTCCGTCGACTCTTTCCCCCTCCAAATCAACCCCAGCCAGATCGCCCTCACATCCAAACATGCTTTATTTAATCACTCTACAGAGTGCATCTTTTTTCATTCCCTTTTATTTTTTGCATTTTTATATAGCGCGAATGACAATATCAAAGCGATTTACATGAGCACTAGTTCCATTACAGAAATTTGCCCAGTGGGGGATAATGTGCTGTATGGCTAAACACTTACAAGGTCCTAAAGGCAAGTCCTAGTGACTATGCCAATGCTTGTTATTATTTTGTGTAGTACCATTGAAACTCTCTGCAACAATTAGGTTGATGAGGGCACCTGAGTCTAGGTCACAGATTTGGAAAGCTTTCTTCAACGCAATACGCCAGTAAACATTTTTAAACAAGACACTGTTCTGTCCACAATTTATTCTTGACAGTGTGTTCAATGGTAGCATTAAGGGTCACCGCTCTCCCAGCCTACTGCAAGCTGCTCCACAGCCTATGACAGAAGGGCTGCTCATTATGCATAAAGGAAACAACACGTTTTAACTAAGCTTCCTCAAAGAAATGTAAAAAATATTTCCACAAATTCTTCTCTTTTTAAGTGTATGTGAAGGCTCTCTTTAGTTCTGTACTGTCCTGCACACTCTCAAAGAAATCCTGGGCTCTTGGAGAAAGTAGGCTGTGTGCATGCACATGCGTGCAGCCTACAGGGAACATACAACACAGCTACTGAAACTGCAATGCCCACAGCCGGAACCCATCAGTGAATCCAACTGCCAACTTTACAGGGACAACAACAAAAAAATCAAGGCTTTGCCAAAATTGTAACCTGAGGAAGGACTACACAACCACCAGCCAACACAACAGCAGGAACCACAGCAGCAGCAACAACTGCCATCACAGCAGCGACGACAATTGCACGACAACTATGAGCTAGATAGGTACAAGCACAACACAATGAAATTGTTGTCTTATTGTTTTGTGTTATTGTTTCACTTAGGGTAGAGTTTTGTTTTAATGTGTATTTTGTTGCTGTATTTATGTTGCTTGTGTAGATATGCTGGGCTGTTGTTTTATAGTTGCATGTTGTGGTTGTTGGTGTGCTGTGCCGTTGTTTGTTGTTTTGTTTCTGTGTTGCCTCCTGCACTTTATTGGTGCAATGTTTTGTACTGATATATTGCATATGTTGCACTGATATGCTGTGTTATGGTTTGGTTTTGAATTGCTGTGTAACATAGTATTGGAATGCTGTGCACTATTGTGTTGTATTGCTGCTGTGTTATTGACGTTGAAGTTGGTTCTTCTCTATTTGCACAAGCTTATAGTCTGGGAGCAGTGTTAATCCCTTTACAGATTTTGTGCTCCTTGTGGTACCTGCGTGTCATTAAAGCAGTGCAAATGACAATTTCAACCGAGCACGCAGAACCCATATGGTCCAACAAAAAATGACAGTCTGAGAAGTCTTAAACCATAAGCTGTATTTTCAGATTTTGTCATATAGGACTAACTTAATATAGACACAACTTTATAGGGTTCTGAGCAATGGGTTTCATACATTCACTACAACTGTACACGGTTCTCATGAGTTAAACCAAGCAGAATTAAGCAAAACAAAATAAGTGTTAAACAAATACATTTAGAAAATCTCTAATTCTACAACATGGAGCTTCTCATGGACCCCACCTATAATAGAACAAATATTGTTACATCATGTGTGATTCTGCTATGAAAGCTAGATGCAACCTTGAGCCTGTACAAACTCAACCAATATAACATGTTATTCTTTGTGAAGGGCATCGTCGTGCTTGTGAAAGTACATGCAAACATTTCTCTGCTGAGACATGAAAATATGAGTTTATCCACGTGATACAGGAGATTGACATTAGATGTTCCAACCAAGATGGAGTATGTGGCTTAAAATATCTAGATGAGCTAGAATTTGATTTTCATTAGTGTAGTGCATTGACATTTTGGAAAACCAATGGTACTGGAGCAGCGTCATTTTGGCTCCACCCTTTCATGTTTAATTAGGCCACATATAAATGTACGTTTGGACTTTTGTACTTGTGTGATGTAACCTTTTTAATGTAATGTAGTGTACTTGAACAGTTACAGAAAGTGCATCCTCAGTGTAGTCTTGACATTTATATGAGTGTGTATATTAACATTTTCTTTACAGTAGCAAAGAGTTGCAGTTCTCACATATATTTACAGCTGTGTGGGTTGAATAACATTGTATTTCTTACAGGTTCACATATTTCTTTAAACAATGCTCTCCATTTATCTTATAACTGAAAATATATCCATTCGAATAAGGCTTTACACCTATATTGTAACTGTATGAATCTGTAAGCATGCATTTAAAACATGTACTGAAATGCTTGCCGTAGTAAAGTTGACCAAAGGCCTTAAGCTTTTGGAGTTCTCAATGTTTAATTTCAACATGAATGCTTGCCTTGGATGCAATGTTTTTCTTTCCTCTGCAGGTGCATTTGCATTAGCTTATGGATAAAGAAAGGCACATTGTGTGAAAGAGATAGTGAGGCTTGAAAGGAGTATCTCGTGGCAAGGAAAAGAAGATTTAACGCAGGAAAGGAGGACTACTGTCCGAGCGGAATAAGGAGACAAGAGGAATTCAAGGACGTTTTAATGTGTAGACCAAATGAAAAAAATCTTGAGTGTAGTTGCCAAGTTTGTTGCTTGAAGATGGGAAATAATTGGACATGTGACCTGAAATTCTCAAAGGTTCTTTTGGTGAGTATAATTGGGCATTGCACTTTAGCTTTGTTCAGACTCCCTTTAGACTCTAAGAGGTACAGACCTCTTTGCGATATCTCTGTTGTATGGCTTCATGCTAAACATTATACTTTACCTTTGGAAACTTCTACAGAAGTTCTGCTATGCTGACACCTTTCTCTGCTTCCCTGACTTAATAGGGGTTCCCTGATTCCCAGTTAGAATAGGGTTTAGTTGGTCTCCTTAGACAACCTCATGTATAGGCAAAAGGATTGAAACTTTCAATAAACTCACCAGTCTTTATTTCTTATTCTTTGTATAGCAGCTACAAAATTCCTCATTTGCTTTCTGCTATTGAGGATCAATTTTATACATTGGTGCTGATATCCTAAAGTGATTCTGTATTTTTATACTATGTTTCAGCAACATTTATAACAGCTTGGTTTTGAATTTATAATAAATATATACTTAATCCCATCAATCGACTCTGAGCTTTACTGTGTGAGAAAATTAATTACACTGTAAATTGTAAATTGTAGTTGATCCTAACTCCTTTTATTAAAGGTGTTAAAGTGGCATAACGAGGAGAAATACTTTTATTTCTCCTTGTTATTGCTCTTTCTATGTGTCCGGAGCAAAACCCCATTAATGATTGTTTTTGTGCAGGAAGGTTTTCCTTCAATCATCCCTGCAGCGCAGGCACTCTTGCAGCATGGTGCAAGGGTTCCCGCTTTGGTGCATGGCTGCTGTTTTTGCGCCAGCGCAGGGGAGAGCACAGGGGTGCGCCGTATGCCTGTAAATATGGTGCATCCCTGCGTTTTTTAAATGACGCAGCTTGGCGCAGCCAAATTGCTTGTGGTACCATGCTGTGCCATTTCATTATAAATATACCCCTAAGGCTGCACAGCAACTTCCTACAGAATTATAGGTCAACTGGAAATAGGCAGTTAGTACTATGTTCTTCACCAAATAATTCACATCACAATCAATACAACCCACCATTTCTACAGTCTTTTTCTCTTCCCTTTCACAAATGATACATAGCTTCGATCTCTTCGCAAGATCCAAATTTAACTTTGTATTTATTTCTCTCCTTTCAACCTTCTCATCTCTTCCTTTGACTCACCCTTCCTTCCTTACTTTGAAACTTTCTCCTGCTTCCTTATTCTCTCATTAAGATTGTCTATAAAAACCCCTTCAGCATGGTTAATTTTGCACTGCGGCTCAGTCGTCGTTAGATTGTGAAAAAGGCTGAAAGTATTTTATCAAGTATTCCCTTTTACTCACCCTTCTGGACGTTTTGGAAAATCAAGAAACAGGATTTCTAATCTATATATACAGGTTTGAAGAATTTGTTGCAGGGACATTTTCTAAAGGTGAGTCATAGTCAGAATAAAACAGCTTAATCAGTCAGTCAAATAGCTTTATTTCGATAAACATGTATCTTAAAAGCGTTAACTATCTTACATTATTCAACGAGGACATTAGAAATTACCAGAAAGACATCAATTAGTAACAAAAACCCAATATAATCGTTTTGTACATCACAATTCCTTGATAAAAAATTAGGAGCAGAGTATAAAAAGAGTTTAAAACATCATAAAAATAATTTCATTCTAGTGCAATTCATCATAAAAATAAATTTGTTCTAACACATTTTCATTAGATGGATACGATTTTAGTTTTTGTTTAGCAAGAAAATAGCTATGTTATAAATTACAATACAATATACATCTGTGCAAAACAAGGCTAAAAGGCATCATAAAAACATGGTAATTCATTGGGGTGCTAAACGCAAAAATTTGAACCTTATAATCCAGGCACAACTGAGATATTTTGCAACGCCACAGGCAAAGAGGGTGCGTGCATCTGATTTTAGGATGCGTAATGCAGTGCGATGCTCTTGTGTGCCCAATTGTCTGCAGATAGGTTTAAGCCATCTCGTTCTAGCATTCTTATAAGCAGGGCAGGCAAACATAAAATGAGCTAAGCTCTCGGTTGGTGCTCTACAGCAGGGACACCCTGCTGGTGTCTGATATGGTGCACCCCATTTTGCAGTTAGCTCCCGAACCGGGAGCGAACCTACCCTGAACTGTATAAAGAATGCTCTATCCCGTGGTGACTGAATTAAATCTAAATATGGTTCAAAAAAAATATGTTGCTTGTGAAGATAAAATTCTTCTGTGAGTCTTCCTACCCTTTGACTACTGAGTTCCTGGGCATTAACCCAAGCCCAATAAAACCTTTTAAAATCAGCCTTGGAAGGTGGAGTTTGCGTGTCCCATGACTCTTTAAACCCAAGAGCAAGAAGAGTTTTTTTAAGCTTAAGCACCCAGCCAATTCTTTGGTTGCCATCCAAGCCCATCACTTCATTGAGCGCGGAGGCATAGCTAGTTAGCTCTGGAGTTCGGCACAAACGAGCCCAAAATAACAATGGTCGTAGCCTGGCTATATCTTTGAAGGAGTGCCTACCCATATCACTCATTAGTGGCTTCAGAGGAACGTTGCGGGGAAGCATCACCAGATCTCTAAAAAATTTGTGTTCAGATCTGCTGATGCTATCCACATTCTCGAAGCCCCATAATTCGGCACCATAAAGTGCCGAACTAAGTGCTTTGGCTGCATAAATTGTTAAGGCAGGGGCCACAGGTCTGCTCTGTGAGGAGCGATGTTCTCTTATTAATGCTCCTGCCACGCGTTTATGGTTTAAGAGCATTTTATCAATGTGGTATTTCCACTGCATTGTCTCAGCTAACCTTAATCCTAAGTAGTCAAATGTTGTTACTTTCTCCAAGCTAATTCCGTCTAAAGTAAAATTACCTCTATGTGACCTATAGGGATTGAACACCATTAGTTTAGTCTTTGTAGTATTAATAATCAGCCCCCGGGACTCGCAAAAGAGGTAGAATCTATCTAGAAGTTTTTGTAACCCTACTGGTGTCTTAGAAATAAGCAGAGTATCATCTGCGAAGAGAAGGGTAGGGACCCTATCACCAGCCAGGGCAGGGGCGTCAGATGGAAACTCTTGAAGAAAGCTAACCACCCCGTTCATATATAAAGAGAACAGGGTGGGAGCCAGGACGCATCCCTGACAAACCCCTCTGTTCACAGGGATCCTATCCGTTTTTTGTCCTTGGGACCCCCACCTCACTTGGGCATAATTGCCCTCGTGTAGGCGAACCAGCAGGTTAAGTAACAATGGTGGCATACCCATTTCATCTAACAGGTGCCATAGCCGCTCACGGGGAACTAGGTCAAAGGCAGTCTTTAGGTCGATAAACGCCAAATAAAGACTGCCCTTGCCTATTAAAACCACCTTCCAATAGATTAAAAGCAGCCTAAATGCTTGGTCCACCGTCCCTGTGCAGGCCCTAAATCCCGCTTGATATTGGGAGAGAATATTCTCTTCATCCACCCATTGGTGGATTCTCTGCAGTAGCACTCTGCCAACTGTTTTCTGCATAGCATCGATCAGACTAATCGGGCGATAATTAGCAGGATCGTCCCTGGCACCTTTTTTTAAAATAGGGACCACCTCTGCACCCTTTCATGACTCCGGTACTGCACAACCCCTCGCAATAGAATTAATTAAAAGCATAACATAGTTTGCCCAGTTAGTGGAGTCAGCAAGAAAGAGATCTCCTGGGAGACCATCAGGACCCGGGGCTTTTGCTGGAACTATTTTCTTTATGGCAGCCTCCACTTCCTCAAGAGTGAAGAGATCAACAGTATTCAAGGTAGAATGGGGACTCAAATAAGTATGTAAACCCTCTTGAGGGGATAAGTCAGTCCCAGAGTAGAGCTTTCCAAAATGAGTAAACCAATCCTGACTTGTAATATGGTTAGGAATAAGTTTTGCATCCTTGTTTCCTGAGCACCTAACCATATTCCAGAAGAGGTTGGGGTCTCTAGCTACACTTGCCTCTTTTAAATTCTGCCAATGGGACTCGTCCCACTCCAGCTTAGCACGGTGGGTAGCAGTTTTATAGTTCTTTCTAGATTCCTTCACTAAGGAGCAATCTTTATTTTTAATTGCTATGACCAAGGCCTTCTTTTTCGCTCTACAATCCCCATTATACCAAGAATTGGGCTTTTTAGCACCACCGCTCAGTCTAGGTGTATTATTCACTATAAAATACATACCAATCTGATCTACCAATCTACTGTATAAATTCGGAATCTTAGCCAGACCATCTACTTCACCAAGAGCTTCCAGCAATAAAACGGTGTTTATGCTCAATACGTGACTAATGCCCGTCATCGACGGTTCATGTGTCACGATTCTAGGCCATTTAAGGAACCTTCTACATCCTGAAGGAATCAATTCCTTCGTAATCATGAAGGGCCCTTGGGTCTGATTTGGGGAACAGAGAAAGGCAGAAGGGGTTTCCATACTTAGACTAAGCGTATTGTGATCACTGTCAGAAGAAATTAGCACTTCCATATCTATTATCAGATTCCAGAGTCTCAAATCTACCAATATGTAGTCAATGCGTGAGGGACAGTTTACTCTATTAAAAGTGTTCGCTCCTAGAGCATCGGAAGCTGTTCTACCATTCACTGCCCTCAATCCAATTTCTAGGGCAAGTGCATTAATCTGAATTACGATTTGGGACCATTTCTTAATCGGAGGTATATTTAGCAATGGGACACCCCACTTCGTGTCTTCTTCCTCATTCCCCAACAGGTCTTCAGAATCTAGTGGCTCAAAAGTGCAATTAAAATCTCCTGCTATCATAACGAACGAATCTGATGGACGTCCAGCGAGCTCATGTTCCAGGGAAGAAACAATATTCGACATTTTACCCCTGGTGTACCCCTTATGTAAACATTGAACAGCTCGATAGTTTTACCACCCCTGGCTCCTTTAATCGAAAGCCACATTATATCTGGGCTGTCACAGTGATGTTCAAGGATTTTGCAGCCCAAATCGATCTTTATCCAAATAATGAGGCCTCCAGAGGGCCGCCCTCTCCCCTTAAAAATAGCGGATCTAAAAAAACAAGTGTAACCAGATTTATATAATGGTGTCAAGCTCCATGTCTCTTGGAATATGCAGATGTGGTGTTCTTCAATCAGGTCATTCCAATCAGGGAGAGACATTTTGCTTTGGAGACCTGCAATATTCCAAGACAGGATTTTGAGTTGTGGCGCTAAAGACCCATCACAAGCTAAAAACTGTCTTGTCGAAAAAGGTGGAACAGGAGGCGGAGCAGAAATATTTAGAAATGTAGCATCCCCCTGTTTCGTTGGACTACAACTTTGATCACCATTATGGCTATTTGATTGTATCAGAATCAGGGGATCACCAAGAGACCTACTCGGACAAATAATATTAGGGTCACTCTGTTTGTTAATGGTTGGGGTAAGATCTAAATTCTGTCGGGATTGATAAGCGTAACATAGTCAATCAACCGCCTCTAAAGCAGAGCCTCCTGGTATAGGTAATGGCTTTAGACTATCCTGAGCCCTAGCCCCACCAGTTGTCGAAAAGCGCCTGATCTGAATAGACGAAGAATCTGGGGAGCAAGTTCTATACTCTAAGGCCAGGAGGTTCTCTGCTAAATCTGGGTTGGAGAGAGTAAGTTCGATGCAGTCAGTGAGCTGATCGTTTGACATGCATCTCCGTGCTCTGACTATATCTTCCCTGATCAATGAACGACAACCCCAGACATGACGTATCCAATGTATGGACTTGTTTATCAAGGAATCGGAATTCTCGTATCTTGAACCTATTTTGGGAACATTAACCATGAAAACTATCTGCGCTTTAGTAGGAAAGCGAGATAATTGCTTACTTTGCTGGGGAGGTATATTTCTAGCCAAAGATGGAGCCGGTAAAGCTTCATCCGATCCTCTGCCATTCTCGACAGCCTTGAGATAAGGATCTTTATGCAATGCCTTTGAAAAGAGAGTTCCTAATGGACCTGCTGGGTTAGTAGGCGGAGCCTTAACGGCTCGTCCCATGGAGATTGTGGAAGCTGATTGCTGGCCACTATCTACTAAACCTCCCGATGTTAATGACTGACACAGATTAGATGGTGCACAAATGTCTGGTGTTTGTGATATATTATTAGGAGTTAGGAGTTTAACAGTGGCCACAAGCTCCGTGATCATCACTTTCATAGATCCGACCTCTTTCTGAAGTAATTTAATAGCTTGCAAGAGGGTCTTTAATGAGAAGGGACAAGTGTCATCCGTCACGTTTGGGCTTTTCTCCAAGGTTGTCATAAGAGCAGAGGGTTGAGCTTCTTCACAAGTTTCATATTCCCCTGCCAATGCTAAAAAGCGATTGGCACAGATGACTATGGGTTCAATATGACAACTCGCACCCCGGGCAGGGGAAATAGGTAGTTGGAAAGATGCATCGGTCACTAGATGCAATTCGGGGCCTGATCGTGCAATCTCCTTGGAAGCCACTGGATCCTTGCGGTAGATTTTCTGAAACATTGGTGGGATAGTGGTTGGGCGCGGGTCAGTAGGTTGTCTTGCTGATAGAGAGTTAGCGGGGTCGGAAGGGATTAGTGAGTCAGCTGGTGGATCAACTCCCAAAAGCCCTTCACACTCAGTGATGAGGTTATCTATTCTGTTCATAACACAGCTATCGGTCAGATCTGCTTTTTTTGCTATTTTCCTGACCTTTCTCCCTTTATCTTTCTCATCAGCATGTACACTTGTCCTCCCTGCCCCTTCCGTAGTTTTCCTTTTGCCCATTTTAATGCCAGGCAAAATAGGTAGCAAAGAAAAAATAAACAAAAGTATCCTATGCCAAACAAGGGATAGCGAGCTTCAAAACATTACAACATTTCCACTAGTTCCAACAGCTTTATAAATCCCTGGAGCAAGTAAGTCACAACTATATAGCAAAGCCCAATATTCAAGGCGACACACAATACCTTTAGAGTTTTCTAGTTTATGTCCCAAACAGCAGATAAAAGAGGTCTGGCCCTGCCCTGCCTCTTCCTGGCAATGACGGGCAAGGACGGGCCCGCCCTTGGCCCGGGCTTCGCCCGGGCGCGGCCCGCGCGCGTCCCGCGCCGCGGGGGGAGAGGCAGCGCTTTATGCGCGATGTTGAGCGCCTCCCTCTCGCAGGCGGCAGGTGTGTATGGCGCTCTGATCTCTGGGGCTTGTAGTCCCCTCACAGATGATGGACGCTGTGGGGCAAAGAGAGCAGGAGTAGCAGGTGGACCCTGGGACACCAGTCCCACCAGGGCAGGAAACAAACACCTTCACCGCCGCTGCGGTGTCAGAGCAGCCAGAATAGCGTCCCGCGCCGCGGGGGGAGAGGCAGCGCTTTATGCGCGATGTTGAGCGCCTCCCTCTCGCTGGCGGCAGGTGTGTATGGCGCTCTGATCTCTGGGGCTTGTAGTCCCCTCACAGATGATGGACGCTGTGGGGCAAAGAGAGCAGGAGTAGCAGGTGGACCCTGGGACACCAGTCCCACCAGGGCAGGAAACAAACACCTTCACCGCCGCTGCGGTGTCAGAGCAGCCAGAATAGCGTCCCCAGCTTAATCATATTTTGATAATCGAACAGATTCTAAAACACATTACATCAGAAGGCATAAGACAAAGGGAGATAAAAGTTAGTTGAACCTGTGGTTGCAGAGGTAGGCAGATAAGAGCAGACAGGTTTCTACATTCATGAGCCTTACATATTTGGTTAACATTAGATAATAAACATTACAACCAAATATACTTTCAGAGTCATGCTTTATGTGAACATCTACCTGGTAGCTTTTCTTCATTAATTACTAGCGGATGATTTGTTCTATCGTTAGGTGAGGCATTTCCATGCAGAAGTTAAAGGTCTAACAGAAAGCCAACTACAGAGACTGCTATGGCAATCACCCAAAATACTAAGACAATTTTGCAGCACATTTGTGCTTTCAACACCATGTTAATCTTTTTACAGCTCAACACAACAAAAGGGAAATTGTCTTGATTTTCAGTATCCGTTCAATCTTCTGATTCTGTTAGGTTAGTTCACGCTCTACACTACAATCTCTACTCTAGCCCTAAAAATACAGTGACCATCATCTTCTTCACCTGGCTACCTATGGGCTCTATAGTTCTCTGACCGCTGAACTTCAGTGCAACAGTCTCAGAATCATTTGTCCTTTCAGTGCGGTTCTGCAAGCTTAAAAGTTCTCTGTCAAAATTCTTCTCCTAAATTACTATCTCTTATTTTCATGGAGGCTCATCAAAGTCAGTCTGAAAGTCGTCTTGGTCAGTGTCACTCTTTACGAAGTAAGTCTAGTCTAGGCCTGAGTACTTTTTATTCAGTATTATCAGTCTTTGTGGTCTCTAAATTTCTGGCTGCTCAAAGTTGCTGTCACTTTGGTCTACCTGCTCTGTATCTTCTTGTTCTTCTAACTGGCTTTCCTCTCTAATGGTCTCTGTGCTTTTTGATTTGGTCAGCACATTCCTTTCCTTATTTCCATTCCATGTCCATTTGTATTTGTGATGCACTCTTTCCTTTGAGGTACTTGTTACTTCCAATTCATAGAGCACATTTTAACCTTCTGAGTCTAGATGGAACCCTGCTGCTTTTCCTGTATCGTCTTCCACAGGCTTTGCACCAGTTCCTGCTTAACTGTGCTCTGTTCTCCTGGATTCGCCATGGACTCGTCCCTGGTTTGGGTGTTGCACCTTGGGCTGGAGAGCCTGGTGCTCCACTCAGGCTCCGCTCTGGCTGCTGTTCAGGCAAGCAGTGTGACGAACTCCCAGGTAGGACTTCTTCTCCTTCTTCCTCCAACGCCTGAGAAATTTTTTAATCGAGCTGGACTCAGACAATCAGTGGAGCTGTCCCCACCTCTTCTTTTGCACATCCCACTTTCTTTGTGTGTGAAACATAGATCCAGTTCAGAAGGCCGGCACATTTCACAGCGGTATTTGTCACAAGGATCCCTTGATGATGTCCTCTCCAGCGCTCTGTTAACCAAGACTTGTACACATGCTTCTTCAAGAGAACGCAGTCGCCTGGGTTCAGGTCATGATACTGTCCAGACCTCATGGCTGGAGTTGTCAAGTCAACCTAATGCGAGACAGAATACTCCACATCAACCAATCCTTTGCAATAGTCTAGTGAACTATGTCATCTGTACTACTCATAAGCGCAGCTGCAAGACAGGAAGGGATTGTCATGGCTCTCCCCATCAGTATCTTGGGGTGGGAGAATCCTGTTCTTTTGAAGGGGGTGCTACTGCTGCTCATAAGAACCAGCAGAGTACATTGGACCATTTGAGAGATGTGTAAGCACATGCTTTTGCTAGCTAATAGTTCTGTTCATCCACTTTCCCAATCTTGATGCTTCCAGCCTATAACTGCAGTGGACTTTCTAGTCAATGTCTAAAGCTGTGCTCAACAGCGTCATCACCTCACTTTTGCAGTGAGTGCTTGATCTGATTCAAGATAAACAGTCATTTCAAATTGCGGGATCAACTCCCTCAAGACTAGTTTGGCCACTGTCAAACTGTTGTGTCGCCTAGTTGGGGACGCCTCTACCCATCTTGAGAATAAACAGAGGACAACCATGTCATACCACAGCTGGTTACAGTGTGACATCTCCAAGAAGTTGATTTGAAGATGACTGAATGGATCATCTGATTTTCATATGTGACTCTTGGTCACAATGGTCTCCCTTCCTGGGTTTATTTTCTGACACAAAATACATCTTTGACACAGACTTTCAGCCATGACTCAAAGAGGGGATTTTGCTAATAGTGATTGAAGGTCCACACCATCCCATTTTGCCAGCATGGGTCGGGCCACGTAAATGTCGAACAGTGGCCAGCAACATGGAATTGGGCAGAACTGTTTTCTCATTGCTTGGCATCCAAATACTGCTGGAGTTTTTAACACAACCTGCTCTTTTCCATTTTTCTTTCTCAGTTTCAGGTGCCTCATGTTGCAGCTCCCTGGGCTCACTGAATGCATACACAGTATTTAATAGCATATTCATTACAGTCTCATTTTCTTCACTACATCGTTCATTCAAGTGAAATGTGCTGGACTCAAGAGCACAGTAACTGGCAATCAAGTCTGCATATCTATTTTTGGTGGTGACAAAATGATCGCCACTCTTGTGGACAGCACACTTCACAACTGCTATTTCTCTTGGTAATTGGAATGCCTTCATCAGGTTCATTACATACAGGCTATTGTGTATAGGAGCACCAGAGGAGGTCAAGAACCCTCAATGTGACCACAGCTGACCAAAGTAATGCACTACGCTGAATCCATTCTGGCTATCAGTGTAAATGGTAATCCTCAGCCTTCACATGCGCAGCATGCTCTTGTCAGGGCAAGCAGCTACTTATGCAGAGGTTATGTTGCATGAGTAAGATGCTTCTACGATGCCATTCATAGTGTAGAAAGCATATGCTGCTCTCAATATTCTGTGTCTGTATAGCAAACAAGAGCCGTCCACAAATAGTGTGTGATCAGATTCTTCGAGCGGTACATCCATAATGTCTGGTCGCGGCTTAGTGCATAACTGTTACATCAACACAACTGTGATAAAAGTCATACTGTACAGAATGATCTTCAGGAAGGGGCAAAAATGTTGGAGGATTTAACATGGTACAACTCCGCAGTGAGATTTTCGGCGGACAAAATCACCTATGCATACCTAGCAAGGGGCTACTTGTTATGTGTTGCGTTCGAGTAAAGGTCATGAGAATTTCTATCAAATGCGGGACTGTTACATTGATGAGATGACCCATTAAAATACCCTCACTCTGTTGTATGTGTGTATGTGTTAATTTAGTGTCCATTTGAATGGAAAATGTATTGTCTATTAATGACAGTGCGCTACCCTTGCTACACTTTCTATGAAGTTAGGATTTTTCACTATCCCTATGACTTCAGTGATGTTACATTGATGTCATCAGCCCTACTCTGAAAATTAACTCTGGACCACATGAACGACCATTTTCAGTGGTCGCAAAAGGAGGATCGGGAACGTTTGCGACCACTAAAAAGGGTTGCAGCATGTATCAACCCTATTTTGAAAATCGGTAACCTGTTACTGACTTGCAAAATAGGGTTTGCAAGTCGCTATTAGGAAGGGGCATGCCAAGGGCATCCCTTCCTAATAGCGAGTGGCAAGGGCATGTACGATTGTTTTGCAACCGGAATGCAGTTGCAAAACAATTGCAGTTTACCGCCTACTCCAAGTAGGTGGTAAGCCACTCGCAAACGGGAAGGGGTCCGCAGGGGACCCCTTTCCCTTTGTGATTGGCAGCGGAAACTTTTTGAAAAGTAGGCAGTGGTCCCACAGACCACTGCCAACTCTTGAAAAATTTAACTGAAACATTTCATTTTTGTTTTGAAATGCATCCCGTTTTCCTTTAATGAAAACAGGCTGCATTCAAAACAAAAGTTGCTTTATTTAAAAAGCAAACACAGCCATGGGGGTCTGCAGTCCCCATCAGGCCACCATCCCTGTGTTATTGCCCATTCCCAATTGGTCGCAAATTGCGACATGCCTTATGAATATTGATGAGGCAGGTCATTTGCGACCCCACTGGAAATCGTAAAATGTGTCTGAGACACATTAGTACATTTCCTTTTGTGAGTCGCAAGTTGCGAGTTGCTAACATTCGCAAATTGCTAGTCGCAAAAGGAAATGGTTGTACATGTGGCCCTCTATCCCTAAGTCCAGTTTTAAAACAAACCTGTGCAAGTAATCCCAAGCAAAACACATGGTGAACCTTCCAATATTTTTTGCTGCTTTTTTTTACTTTATAAAGCCATTTCAATGGCGAATGTGCTCACTATATGTAATCATACACAATCATCCCACTTGTGTATGACTTTCAGACATAAATTGAGAAATATGGATGTGCCTTAACTACTAGAGCTGGTGACTTTAGATCTAAGGTTACAGGTTTGGTCCAGGCATTGGCTCTACACAAATCACTTAATCTCCTGTGCTTAAAATATAATGAATTTGACTTTATGTAATGTATTTAGGTGCTAATGTATAGCGCTCCAATACCCCTTGCGCAGTGTTCTTTCCAATAGGATATGAGGCATTATCCCATACTCTACTGCAGAAGGACTTTTCATATTTGCTAAAGTCACTGGTATCAACACCACGCTTTTTAAGAAGCCTTGTGATTTTAGTGAACTGATGCCACAGGCCAACAACACCCCACTCTGTAAAGTGTTCTAGCTCCAGTGCAGTTCACCAACTGTCACTTTTATGGGCAGATCAATATCTTGGCAACAGTCCTATAAAGACATATCAAAGGGTGTGGTCAAGGTCGCAACATTTACAAACAATTGTTGTTAAATAGGAATGCAAAACATTGTAAAGAGTATGTTACTTTTAGTAATTCACAGCATTTTGAAAGCAAGTCTACTATTCCATTAAACAAAATTGCCCCGCCTCATGTCCATTAAAGCTAGGTGGGTCGTGAAAGTTTGGCATTACAAAAATTGGGTTGTGGTTCTAAAACATTTAGGAAGCACTGGTCTACACCATAACATTGTAAGATCTGCTAAGTAGAAGACAAATAAATAGAGATCAGTGTCATGACCAAGTGTATGGGGTTTCAACATGGCAGGGAGAGGATATAAGGCTGCCAGGGCAGGACTAGAAACCTAAAGCAACCATAGCAAATATGTTCAAACCTGCCCCGCTCCCTTGTTGCTTCTTATATCTCACCCTGCTTCTCTCTCGCCTCTTTCTCTCTTTCATTTCTCTCGACTAAAGCACACTCTGGCTTCTACATTTACATGTGGGAGCTGAAGAATGTGAGAGGCACCAGCAGCGGCCCCCTGTTTTCAAAAACTAGCTTCCAGCCCAACAGGGAAAAACATATTCAGTGGTATAGCTACACCTTGTGCCACCCCTGGCGGCCCCTGCGTTTGTCTCCCCGCGTCGGCCGCATTTAGGAGAGAGAGGGGTGCTGGTGATTCCTGCGTTTGCCGCACCGCGACAGCCGCAGGTAAGAGCAGGGGTGTGCTCGTGATTCCTGCGTTTGCCGCCCCACGACAGCTGCAGGTAAGAGGGGGGAGCCTGCCGCCCCCAAAACTCATGCCGCCCGAGGCGGACCACCCCCCTTGCTACGCCACTGCACCCGTTGGAATAAACAGTCAACCCGGCCCTGAAGCCTGCAATAGGGGGACAGTGGTGGGCACGTCATAAAAGGAAGGCTGGAGTTAACAGGGTAACACAAGCTGGGCCCACCTCCTGTGGCCAGGAATGGAGTTGTGGGAAATGTTAGCCATGTGCTGCAAGTCCTACTGCTGGCTCCAGTAAATAAACCACCACAGAATTCACTGCATGGCAGTGAACTGCTAGAAACGCAGACCGTGGCTGCCAAAAGAAATTCACAAGTATGACCTGGAAGATCTGAAGTATCAGAGGGAAATGATTCAAAGTGCAAAAATGGTTTTAACGTGAAGTGAAAGATTTGCTTAGGATCAATCGTAACTAATGTTGTGTCTATAAGCCTACACCAATAGCAACATGGGTTGTTAGCATCTGATGGAAGGCAAGAGGAGGTGCCTTTGGAGAATCTTCCCTGCAGCAGGCCTGATATCATTCCAGTTTTAGGTGCCAAGAAAAATAACTACAGCAAACTGGTCGTGATAATTACCTCTGGCAGGAAAGAGAGGAAAACGTTCTCAAGGGCATTGAACAACATTTACAATCTTCAATAAGAAAGGCAGCGTGTGACTTGTTGCAAAACATCTAAATATAAAGCACCCTACTCAAAATAAAAATGTGTCTCTGACAAAAAAAGTATTAATGGTACGATGCATTTTTGATGCCGAGGCCACTTTAATGAGCACAAAGCCATCTGTCTAGCAGTCTGAAACAGCACGAGATTCAGTACTGGCAAGTGTCATGATATTACCAGCGAAACAACCATTTGACTGAAAAAAATAATATACACTTAACAGCTTTTTTTCTACACATTTTCTGTCACAACACAGACGGAGGCTTGTTCTCGTTAATAATGAGCATTGTGGGGGAAGAAGCAAGAAAGAGATAGATCAGCAACTGGTGTGCTGCTTGCCACGCATTCAAGGGACTAGCATTATGAAAGTAAACAGGTCTGCCTTTCGCAAGCTATGTTGTTTTGGGGAATTATTTTTTTGCAAGTGTAAGTAAGATAAATGAAAAGAATAACAGTGGAAAAAATACTAGAGCCTAAAAGTGGTGGGTGTATGTTTGCAAAAATAAATACAACAAAATTAAATATAACAAGACAAGCGCCATCTTGGAAAACTATTATGGATACTGTATGGGTGTTTCATTGTTCAAGCATGACCAGCATGTTTACTAGCAACATGTCAGTCGTCTTAGACTAGTAAAACAATATTATACTATAAACAATACCGTTTCACAATGGCCACCCAGTAAAGATCGCACTGGGCGGTAATCTTGGAATGGTGTTGTGCATTGTGAATCGTTGTTGTAGCATTCCAAGGTGATCCTCAAGTTGTTTCTAAATGTGATGACTAAAGTAGATGGTTAAACAATTGTATGTTAGGGACAATATCATTCCAAGATGGCCTCTTTGTTTAGAACCATTGGCCATGGGGGACCTGCATATGAAATGAGGAGCCCAGTAGTACAGTCTGGGGAGCTGCCAGGCGTTCTAAACAGAGAAACGAAAAAGGCAGAGGGAAAGAAATGAAAGGAGGCCTATAGAATGTGAAAATGAAAAGTAAAAGATAGGCCTACCAGGTCTGGCACTGCAGCACACTCACTTTCAGGTGAATGTGTATGTGATAAAATGAAATGCCGTTGCTCACAGGGCAAAAGAGCCAATTACAGAAGGCTGACCCACTGCCCCCATGCTGTATGATGTTGTGGGCAGAGGCAAAATGTGAATGACACTTTAGCAGACCAATGACTGAAGAGGGCAGACCCAAAGGCTTCTCGATATGTGTCTTTATATGTTTACCATTTTTATAATTTATTTTTACAACAAGGACCTGGCAGACACATACAGCTGTCAGGCCAGACCAACAAAAAGTACTGTTATACACCCACAGCTACATACTACTCTTAAAATTACAAATGTTCAAAATTACAGAGAGCAAAACAATATATAACTTCTCCTAAGAAGGGCAAATAAGGATTCTCACAGTGCAAATCTTCTACCCCCAGGGTTTGTCAGAGGGGGTAACCAATGTCAAAAACCTTGCCTACTACGTAATCTCTGAGCGTCCATGTAACAAAATACCTGTCTACAGGCTTTTGCACACTTTAATAATAATCCACTCTCAAAGACATTGACATAACATTTCCAAATCAACAAATCAGGCCAATAGGCTTTATCTTTTGCTTGTCACCATAACCAACTATGCCCTACTGCATTCAGCAAAAACACCCCCCCCCAATGCAACCTTCAGGTATAATGTCGTAAAATTATGAATATGTATGTACACCATTACAGTTGGAAAATAATTGCAAACCCTCCAAAGAGAATCTAAAAAGACTCCCTCATGAAAATCTTCTACTGCCAGAGTTTGTTAGAGGGATAACCTACATCAAAAGCTTTGCATACACTGCCCTATGTGGGGGCATAAGACGCTTGGCAGTCAGAAGCAGAGGCTTCCCTAAAGTGACCTAAGTTGCCACCTAGCCTCTGGTTTTTTAATACTAATATGGGTTTATTTATGAGGGAATGGGAGACAATATGGGACTATATGATTGTGTTTAGGAGTGACTACCCTACCACCACTGTGAGGGACGATGCATGAAGATATAGAGAATGTACTTTGGACGTCTTCTGGAGACGACGTAAAATGGGCTGTTCACCTTTTTTTTTTTTTTGACTGTATCTGTAAAATGTTTGTGTTCAATGTGCTATTGAGCATAGACTTTCCCACCAGGCAACCATCAGAGGCATGCTAAAAAAATTACAAATATGTAAAAAATTTAGGGGCATATTAGCAAGAACGGCATTAAAATTATCGCCGCTTTAGCGGCAGGAAATTGCCGCTAAAGCGGCGTTAATGGGCTTGATATTATGCCCTTGAGAATTCCAATAGAAGCCCATGTTCTGCTGTGAACCTGGGCTTCTATTGGAATTCTCAAGGGCATAATATCAAGCCCATTATCGCCGCTTTAGCGGCAGTTTCCTGCCGCTAAAGCAGCGATAATTTTAACGCCGTTCTTGCTAATATGCCCCTTAGTTTGACAAAACAATACAAAACTCATCCTCAGAGGGCCCAACAAGGATTCCCACAGTGAATACCCCCCATGGCTCTCAGATGGTACCTAAACCCTTACCTACTATGGTAATCTGTTAGAATTCATGGAACAAAATATCCATCTAATGGCTTTAACGCAGTGTAATAACAAACCATCATAAAGACCTATAGCCCTCAATATATTATTTTCGTAATAAATAAGTCAGGTATACTGCCTTTTTTGTAACCATTCATAATAACAGATCAGACATATAGCATCTGACATACATTTTCCCAAACAACACAATCACCCCTTTAGCTTTTAAACTAGGCTTGTCTTCAGAACCAACTCAGGCCTGCTGTCTAAAAAAGCTTTCCTACAAAGCAAAAAGTACAATACAAACCATTCTTTTTCAGCAGAAGCATACAGCATCTGTTCAATTAAATGCCATAATGAAGGAAATCAACATGTGGGAGGAGCCAAAGCCCATTGTCAGCACTGCTGCTTAAATAACTTCTTTGATGATAACAGACTCCAGCAGGCAGCAGCACTGTCTAGCTAGTCCTAAAATCTTTTGATGGCTGTTGTTTGAGAGTTGGGTATGACTGAGTTACATACCGAAAAATACAAGAAATTCTTTACATTGCCATGTAAGCATCAAGAGTTATTGGAGCTGTCTGCCAGAACTCCTGTGATTGGTAAAAAAGAGAATACAGTGAGAGATGTGTTGATTTGCCCATTCAAAAAATTTGCATTGGTGGAGTGGCTTACAAAGTGGTCCCGCTCTGGGATCGCATACCTAAGCTTCTCTGACAAAAATGCTGCCCCAAGTGTGGGCAATGGAATTGGGTAGTGGCTACAGCAGGAACAACAGTTGTTACCATAGCAGCGACCATAACAATTGTAACAGGAGTAACCGCAGCAGCCACTTTGGCAGAGACAACAGTCACAGCAGCTTCCAGCACAGCAGGGACAACAGCAACAGCCACAATAGAATGAACTACAGCAGTAGCAACAGTTGCCACCAGAGCAGTAAAAGCAGCCACCCCAATAGCCACCACCACATCATGCAGGTGCAGCAGTGACCAAACTGGTAACTACAGCATGGGACACCAGCAGCAACCAGAACAGCAATTCTAGTAGTGATAATAGATTCTACCGTAGCAAGGAGTGGAGTGGCAACAATAGGTTTTATCAACCACTGCCACAGTAGCAACAACATCTGTAACAATAATTTCGAATATAGCAGGGACCACAGCAGTGATAAAAGCTTCCAGAACAGATGTAATCACAGCATGGATCACAGCGGTGACTACTGTTGCCATGACATCAGGGACAACAGTAGCACCCACAGTTGTGAACACAGCAAAGGAAACAGCAGCCACCAGATCACGGTCAATAGCGGTGAAATAAGCGGTTAAAACAGCAGTGACAACAGTCAATGTTCCCTCTACTTTTTCTCTTCTGGGTGCAGCAAGGAATAGTCTCTGTAACGAAGGCTCTGTGTGCTGATGACACAACTCACTGTACAAGTTGGTACAGCTCTTGCTACCAAAATCCCTGGCGTTCACAACTCCAAATATGTGTTTGAAAATCAATGCAAAACAATGCATTTTGATTCAACCCGGCTGGATGAAATCAACCTTATGACATGAAGCCGAAGTAAAGATGTACGTGATATTATCCCAAAATGTTTCCCACCACATCTGTACACAAGCATTGATAAATGCATTAGGTTTCGCCTATGTGATTAATAATAAGCTGTTTTTTGTTGTAAGTTTTAGCTTTCTGAGTAGTTGTACAATTTAAGTTACAGAAAGTCTGTTGAAGTGTCATTACTTGTTTATGTACAAAAAGGCAATATACTGTGCTGTTACTAGTGGAATAGTGCGGGTAATTTTTGAAAAATGAAATGAAAGAGGGAATAGTAGAATTAATTGATGTAATAGCAATATGTGTCTAGAGAATTTCTAACAACTTTTGAGCCTGGTGCCACTGCACCTGCTGCACCATTCAAATTATGCCCCCAGTGCCTGCAAGATAACTGCATTTGTGACTTCCTGTTTAGTAGTAAAATATAGCAATATTTGGTGTTTAGAGGAGTTATGACAACCTTTGGCCCGAGAGCAACTGACCCTGCTGCACCATTCAAATCATGACCCTATTGCCTGTAAGGTAACTGCACTTGTGACTGCCTGTTTAGTAGTGAAATATTGCAATATTTGGTGTTTAGAGGGGTTCTAGAGCTTTGGGCCCGGTGTCACTGCACCTGCTGCACCATTGAAATCATGACCCTAGTACCTGCAAGGTAAGTAGACTTGTGACTGCCTGTTCAGTAGTAAAGTTTAGCAATATTCTGCATTTATTGGGCTCCCTAGAGCTTTTGGCCCTGGTACCACTGCACCTGCTGCACCATTCAAATTAAGCCCCTTTTAACTGCAATTGTGTCTGCCTGAATAGTAGTAAAATATAGCAATAATAGGTGTTTCGAGGAGGTCATGACAAATTTTGGGCCTGGTGCCACTGCACCTGCTGCACCATTCAAATCATGACCCTGTTATCTGCAAGGTAACTGCACTTGTGACTTCCTGTTTGGTAGTAAAATATAGCAATATTACGTGTTTATTTGGGTGCCTAGAGCTTTTGGTCCTGGTGCTACGGCACCTGCTGCACCATTCAAATCATGACCCTATTGCCTGCTAGATACATGCACTTGTGACTGTCTTGTTTACCATTAATCTGGGTTTAGTGGGGTCCCTAGAACGTTTGGCCCAGTGCCACTTCACCTGCTGCATCATTCAAATCAAGCCCATTTCAACTGCAAGGTAACTACAATTGTGACTGCCTGTTTAGTAGTCAAATATAGCAACATTTTGTGTTTAGAGGAGTTCTGACAACTTTTGGGCCTGGTGCCACTGCACCTGCTGCACCATTTAAATCATGACCCTGTTGTCTGCAAGGTAACTGCATTTGTGACTGCCTATTTAGTAGCAAAATATAGCAATTTTAGGTGTTTAGTGGGGTGCCTAGAGCTTTTAGTCCTGGTGTCACTGCACCTGCTGCAACGTTGAAATCATGAATTTGGAAGTCAATGAAGGAAAGATAGAATAAAGAGAGAGACAAAAATAAAATTGGAACATTCTGGCATTTTGTATATTCTTGTACTGTATGCAATTCTAATTCTAGGCCTAGTGCCTGCAACAGGAAAAGGCCCAAAACGCAACATGGATACATCTAATTTTTCCAATCAAAACTGACCCTTATTTTGCAAAGAGGGTAACTGTGGTTTCGGGGCTCTAGCTCAACTGGCATCTAGGGAAACCTAGTTATCTTGCATATTTGTGAAAACTAGACACCTGAGGAAATACATAGTGGGGGGACCTGCACGCCTCTCACCAGGTTTTTTTACCCAGAATTTCTTGCAAACCTAGAACATGATGAAAAAAAACTAATTTTCTTCAAATTTCTATGATGGAAAGTTCTGGAATCTGCGGGGAGCTACAAACTTCCTTCCACCCAGCATTCCCATAAGTCTCCTGATAAAAATGGTACCTCACTTGCGTGGGTAAGCCTTGTGCCCGCAAAAAGGAAACGGCCCAAAACGCAACATGGATACATCACATTTTTCCACTCAAAACTGACCCTTTTTTTGCAAAGTGGTTAGCTGTGGATTTTAGGCCCTAGCTTAGTGACACCAAATGAAACCTAGCAAACTTGCACATTTTTTAAATTCAGACAGCTGGGAAAATCCAGGGTGGGGTGACTTGCGTGGCTCTCACCAGGTTTTTGTCTTTTATCCGGAATCCTTTTGCAAACCTCAAAAGTTGACAAAAACCCCACATTTTCCTCATATTTCTGTGATGGAAAGTTCTGGAATCTGTGGGGAGACACAAACTTTCTTCCACCCAGCATTCTCCTAAGTTTCCCGATAAGAATGGTGCCCCACTTGTGTGGGTGGGCCACAAGTCCACGACACAAAAAGGCCCTGAAGCTCTACATTGAGAGATAATCAATCGGGGTAGCTGCAGTATTTGGGACCTTGTTGTGGTGCCACCGATTCAAACCTACAAACCACAGACATTTTTGAAAACTAGACAACAAAGGAATTCCTGGGTGGTGTGCCTTGTGTGGATGCCATGAGGTTTTCTTACCCACAATGTCCTGCAAACCTCAAACTTTGCTGAAATCACACATTTTCCTTTCATTTCTGTGATGGAAACATCCGGAATCCACAAACTTCCTACCACCCAGTGTTACCCCACTTGTGCAGATAAAAATGCTGCACCACTTTTAAGGCTTGGACTACTGCCTGCAGCAGGAATGGATCAAACCAAGGATTTCTTAGTGCACAATTGAGCAGAAAGACTATTAGAGCTGTTATTAAAGCTGTAGGGGTGAGGGAGGCGCAGATGTTAGGATGGGCCAGAACCACCCCAATATTTTATGAAAGAAATATATTCCTGCCATACAGTGGGCTTTCTGGCCCCCAGGGGCAAAATGGGGCAAATCACCTGTCTGCCCAGGGAGGAGGCAAAAAAGACTGGTTTGTTCCTTATCTGGGGTGGAGGTGTGGCCAGTGCAAGAGTGCAACACCCACACCACTGCAAATTCAATGGCAGCTAAACTGACCCACTTCTTCGATCTACAGATCAGAAACCCCTGCTGACTTCATGAGTGAATTGAGTGACTCCTGGAAATTAAATAGGACATCTTTTATTTTTGATGGTAAGGCATTGAACAAATGGATATTGTACAATAGACCTCTAATTCAACGAGATTTCAATTGACACTCATAGGATTTATTCTTTTATTTATAAGAGGTAGAGGGCAACGTGTGCCCTGTTAAAACCATTAAGTGAGGAGGACTAAGGCCCCTTGACACTGATATTGGGGTATATCTTGTTAAAAAAGATAAAAACAAACCCAACAGATGTGTAAGGGTTGGTCCTACCATTCAATCCGATAGGTAAGAATCAGAACATCACGAAAACTTGCTGACGGTAAAAATAGTGGTGGGATCTCCTGAAAGAATAAAAGATGAAATAACAATCATAACCATTTTTTCTTGCCCCGGCTGGAAAAAACAGTCTTGTTTCTCACGTTGGTGAGTGTGAAATGCGCTTTTTGTGTGAGCATGCAAGGAACGTTTGTTTATGAAAGTAGCATGCATTTGATGAAACCAAATAGAGTCCATCTTAACTAGGGAACTGTCCATTCACAAAGGTGTACCTGACATTTATGCGAATAACTTGAGAGTTTGTTGATGATGAATCCATAGACACAACAGTATGGCAGTGATTCAAAGATGGGAGATATTGCCTTTGGAAAATATGGGAATGATGAGAGATGTCTGCAGGGAAGTCGCCCTTAGGGAATGGGGCATGAATGAGCAACGCTTTGATAGTATGCTTTGGGTACCACTAAGATATTGTTCAGACAGTGACTTTTAAACTGTTGGAAATTAACAATGGATTAATTGTTATTACTCTTTTATGCAGGTTTTTATTCATCTGGCTGCGGATCTTTGTTGGAGATTGTTTATTTTTGTCCTGAAGAAGGTGTTAATATGTCAGCATATTTTTATATCATGCAGGATCCACTACACATTGCAGTATGGTAGATGATTTGTAGAGCGAAACACAACATATTACTTTTTTGAGTTTATAGCGGGCCAGCAACAGTGGAATTTATTTATGTGTACTGTCTTGTGTTTTTCTCCCCTTTTTAAATTGTATGCTGTAAAGGATTTTATATTGTCAGATTCACTTTTGCTCCTTATTGCGGGGAAGGGGGTCGCTTTATGTATAATTGATGCTTTGAATTGTAAAGCCTCCATTCTATAATATTGCATGTTTTTGATGTCTGAAAATATTACTTCACAACAATAGCTATGAGTAGTTTGCAAATAGATTTCCGCATGCTACCCTTGATATAATTAAAAGTTCTGTGCAAGTTCAATGTGGCTGTGGTAGCTATCTGTGGCTGAAAAAATCTTCGAGGTATGAGAGAAGAGTGTTGTTTGTTGGTTATGAGATCTATGTATGCTTGATTGGTTTTCCCAAGGGGAGAATTGTTTTTACTACTAATACGGTGTTCTGTCCTCTTGGTTTGTGGAGCCCCTCTCTCCTGTCAAGTGGAATTGAGGTTAAAGCAGAATATCATTAGCAGGAAAGTGGATAAGGGAGGAAATATCGTGATGATTAACCCTGGGTGTAAAACTCTGCTCGTGGAGTTTGCGGCTTTTTGGCAACTCTGCATTCCGCATAGAATGAATGAATGAATGAAATGAAATGAATGAATGAAATTGGATTTCTATAGCGCGTTACTACCCTAAGGCCTCGTAGCGCTTCAGACCAGACAGATAAATACGTGGCAGACTAGAGTGTAGTGCTGAAAAGATAAGTTTTAAGAAGTTTACGAAAAATCTGTAAGTTAGGTTCCAAATGAAGAGTAGAGGGAAGGGAATTCCATAGATTGGTAGCATTCAAAGAAAAAGAACGACCGCCCCATCTAGATCTACGTACTTTCCTTGTGGTAGCCAGGAAAGCGGAGCTGGAACGAAGACTCCTTGAAGGTTGATAGGGAGTAACCAGAGGGTGAATAATGGCAGGGCCAGTTTTCCAGAAGGCTCTATGGGCCAGGCACATGGCCTTAAATCGTATTCGGGACCTGATTGGGAGCCAGTGAAGTGTTCTAATTGCGGGTTTTGCCGATTGTCTCCGAGGAACTTGGAGGAGTAGACGAGCCGCACAATTCTGGATCACTTGTAATTTCCGTGTAGTGGCCTGGGGGGCGCCCATATACAAGGCATTCCCATAATCCAAGTGGGATAAGATGAGGGCTTGCACCATGATCCTTCGTGCCTGGAAGGGGAGTAAATGGAGAATTTTCCTTAACATCCTCATCAGGCCAAAACATGTAGCTGAGAGCTTGGTGGCTTGATGATTGAAGCTTAAAGAGCTATCAAGCCACATGCCTAGGCTCTTAATCTGGTGCTTTGGGGCAGGCATAGTGCCAAGACACTTCGGCCATAAAAATGCCGAGGAAGGTGATGGAGCTTTGCCCAGGAACATCAATTCAGTCTTGTCCCCATTTAGCTTAAGGTGAGATAGTTCCATCCATTCGGCTATTGCCTCTAGGCAGTTGCTCAGAGCGCATGATGAACCCTCCGGGTGGTTTAATGCCACAACCAGTTGGGTATCATCAGCGTAGGTGATAATTTGTATGCGGAATGGATGTACTATCTCTGCCAGATTCGCCATATAGATGTTAAAAAGCGTGGGGCTCAAGGAGGATCCCTGAGGAACCCCACAGCTGAGAGGCCATCGGTTGGATGTAAAAGTACCCTCAAAGACCTGAAAGACTCGGTCCTTTAGAAAGGACCGAATCCATGTTAGAGCCTGGTGAGTTACTCCAAGATTTTTTAGTTGTTCCAGCAGGATGTTATGATCTACAGTGTCGAATGCGGCACTGAGGTCTAATAAGATAATTGCTGCTGAGCCTCCCTGATCCAGAAGTCTCCTTGCTTCCTCTGTCACTGCCAGCAGGGCTGTCTCTGTCCCACGCCTGGGACGAAATCCTGTCTGGGAGTCGTGAAGCAAGTTGTTAGACTCCAGATAGTGAGCCAATGTAGAGTTTATATGTCTCTCAATTAGCTTACTCAACCAGGGAAGGAGAGAGATAGGTCGAAAGTTGGCCATGTTGAGGTTATCTAGATTTGTTTTTTTTAAAAGGGCTCTAACCTGAGCGCATTTCCAATCCGGGGGTACCGTGCTCGAAGTAATGGAGGCATTTAGGGTGTTCAGAATTACTGGGCGAATGACATTGGCAACTAAAGTAAGATACCGCGGAGGGGCGGGGTCTAAGGGAGAGCCCGAGGTCACCGTGGAGATAAGTGTATCCAAGGTGACCTCGTCTATCAGGGGGAACTCCGCTAAAGAACACTGTAATTCGGGAAGGGGACTTTTAGTGCTGGACACTGTTGATTCACTTTGATGGAAAGGGAAGGATTGGCATATTAAATGAATTTTTTGGTGAAAGTATTCTGCTAAGTTGTTACAGCGAGCTAGTGCATCCTCTGTGTTATGGAATTTTTGCGGTATGGTGGTAAGAGATTTAGCAATACGGAAGATCTCTTTGGGAGAATTAGCTGCTGCATTAATCCTCTCCTCATAGAATGAAGATTGGGCAGTTTTGATTTCTGCCTTATAACTTCTGATTGCCTCTCTATAGATATTTTTCCTCTCTTCTGCTAGATTCTGTCTCCATCTCCTTTCCAATTTTCTACAGAACGCGGAGTTGCCGGAAAACTCCGCACTCCGCAAAGGAGCTGACTTTTTTTTGTGTTTGCGCGTCCAAAATGCGTTTTCTCATGTGCGGGGGAGCGACTTACCGGGTGCCTGCGATCGCCGACGAGATTTCCGATCCATTTGCGAGCATCATGAGATTTGCTAGTTGGCCGCATGGTCCCGCGAGAGTTTGCGATTGTGAACACGTCATTCAGGCGTGCCATCAGACTTCCGGCGGAAGTTTTGTGAAGAACGCGATCCCGAACACGCAGAATTTGCAATCTGGAGAAGGTTCTCTCCCGAGCAGCATCAAAACTTTCTCGAAATGATGATTTGGATTAAAAAAACACCTCAGATTGACATTTGCCTGTACTTATTTGTGCAAGGAGTCCTTTTTCCTTTTTTACATTTTTTTTTTAAGAGGAAGGAAGTGCCCCAGAGTCTCCAACTTCCTGTTCCTGTCCAGCAGGCTCCTCCCAGTGCTTTGTCCATCTCCTGTTCACGTTTCATGTGGAGCTGGTGCTGGAAGGATTCCTCTTTGTGTCTGCTGCATCATATATCATTGGATTTGAGGACGTTTGAATTTGAGATTTCACAAGTAAGTTTGAAAATTGGTGTTGTTTGTTTGATTGGGGCATTGCACCTACATTTTTCTGTACTTTTCATCTTTTTTAATTTTTTTATTGTGGTGGGTGGCCTGTAGTTCCACTAGGGGCCTAGTTGTTTCTTTGTAATTTCTTCCTTTATAAAGGAAACATGTTGAACAGTTCACTACATTTTCTCCAACTTTTGAAATCAATTTGCAATATTTATTTAATTCACTAGACCAGTAGTCTGCCAATAGGCTTTTCAGCCAGTAGGCCCAGAGCTACTCATGGGTGCATGAAACAACTGTTTCAGTGGTGCATGTTGAATTTAAACATCATTTAGGGCATGGATGGCATTGGATTGAAATGCAAAATGTTTTTTTTTTTGGTGTTTCACTTTTTTTCATGTGTGTTATATAAATGCCTTTGTTGGATGTGTGGTTGTTGTGTAACTTGCAAACCTTTTTTAGCCCTGTGGATTTTAGTTTTTGGCATTGTTGCATTAAAGCTGTGTTGTTTAGCATGCCTCCTTTGTCTGGCCAGTGTGTGAGTGTGTTTGTAATCAGGGCCGGACTGGGAACCGAAACCGGCCCTGGCAAACTGCTCGCCCGGCCCCCCGGGGGGGAGGGGGGTGCGGCTGAGCTGTTTGCCAGGGCCTGTTTCGGCTGATTTTGTTACAGGGGGCCGATATTGCGGGCCCCCAGTAACAAAAACAGATCCCCAGGGGCCCAAAACCAGCCCCTACCCTGTCGGGCCACCAGGAAAACGCCCGGTGCCCGCTACGGCCAGTCCGGCCTTGCTTGTAATAGTAGGCCAGCATTTGCCTTGGCTGAGCCTCCCCGTGTGGCCAGAGGCCTTTTTGTAAAGTCTGTGTCCATATAGGCCTGCTTGAGTTCATTGTTTTCCAGGCCTCCTTCTTGTTGTTTTTGTGAGTGACTGACCATGTGACTGGTGGCCATTTTGTGAAGGCAGCCAGTGTGCTTTTGCCTTGGGCTGCATTGTCTGTCTTCCCTTTCTTGTTGTTGTAGCCTGGCCATGTGGCTGTCAGCCATTTTGTGAAGGCAGCCAGTGTGCTTTTGCCATAGGCCTGCATTGTCTGTCTTCCCTTTCTTGTTGTTGTGGCCTGGCCATGTGGCTGTTGGCCATTTTGTGAAGGTAGCCAGTGTGCTTTTGCCATAGGCCTGCATTGTCTATCTTCCCTTTCCTATTGTTGTGGCCTGGCCATGTGGCTGTCGGCCATATTGTGAAGGCAGCCAGTGTGCTTTTGCCATAGGCATGTATTGTCTGTCTTCCCTTTCTTGTTGTTGTGGCTGGCCATGTGGCTGGTGGCCATTTTGGAAAGGCAATCAGTGTGCTTTTGCCATAGGCCTGCATTGTCTGTCTTCCCTTTCTTGTTGTTGTAGCCTGGCCATGTGGCTGTCGGCCATTTTGTGAATGCAGCCAGTGTGCTTTTGCCATAGGCCTGCATTGTCTGTCTTCCCTTTCTTGTTGTTGTAGCCTGGCCATGTGGCTGTCGGCCATTTTGTGAAGGCAGCCAGTGTGCTTTTGCCATAGGCCTGCATTGTTTGTCTTCCCTTTCTTGTTGTTGTGGCCTGGCCATGTGTCTGTTGGCCATTTTGTGAAGGCAGCCAGTGTGCTTTTTCCATAGGCCTGCATTGTCTGTCTTCCCTTTCTTGTTGTGGCCTGGCCATGTGGCTGTCGGCCATTTTGTGAAGGCAGCGAGTGTGCTTTTGCCATAGGCCTGCATTGTCTGTCTTCCCTTTCTTGTTGTTGTGGCCGGGCCATGTGGCTGGCTGCCATTTTGGAAAGGCAGCCAGTGTGCTTTTGTCATAGGCCTGCATTGTCTGTCTTCCCTTTCTTGTTGTGGCCTGGCCATGTGGCTATTGGCCATTTTGTGAAGGCAGCCAGTGTGCTTTTGCCATAGGCCTGCATTGTCTATCTTCCCTTTCCTGTTGTTGTGGCCTGGCCATGTGGCTGTCGGCCATTTTGTGAAGGCAGCCAGTGTGCTTTTGCCATAGGCCTGTATTGTCTGTCTTCCCTTTCTTGTTGTTGTGGCTGGCCATGTGGCTGGTGGCCATTTTGGAAAGGCAGCCAGTGTGCTTTTGCCATAGGCCTGCATTGTCTGTCTTCCCTTTCTTGTTGTTGTGGCCTGGCCTTGTGGCTGTTGGCCATTTTGTGAAGGCAGCCAGTGTGCTTTTGCCATAGGCCTGCATTGCCTGTCTTCCCTTTCTTGTTGTTGTGGCCTGGCCATGTGGCTGGTGGCCATTTTGGAAAGGCAGCCAGTGTGCTTTTGCCAAAGGCCTGCATTGTCTGTCTTCCCTTTCCTGTTGTTGTGGCCTGGCCGTGTGGCTTGTGGCCATTTTGTGAAGGGGTAGCCAGTGTGCTTCTGAATTAGGCCTGCAAACCTTCTTTGTGGTGGCCATGCCTTCTTGCTGGTTGTTGTTTTGCATGCAATTTTTTCTTCTTTTATCCAGCAAAAAATGTAGCACAGTTCACTGCATTTCCTAATAAATTTGCAATATTATTGATTTGAATTGAATCACTCTGTGGCCTAGTCTGCCAATGGGTTTTCCAACCAATAGGTCCAGAGCTACTCATGGTTGCAGAAAACAACTGTTTCTGTGGTGTCTGTTGAATTTTAACATCATTTAGGGCATGGATGGCATTGGATTGAAATGCAAAATGTGTTTTTTTTTCATGTGTGTTAAATAAATGCCTGTGTTGGATGTGTGTGGCTGTTGTAACTTGCAAACCATTTTTAGCCCTGTGTATTTTCATTTTTGGCATTGTTGCATTACAGCTGTGTTGTTTAGCATGCCTCCTTTGTCTGGCCAGTGTATGAGTGTGTTTGTAATAGTGGGCCAGCATTTACCTTGGCTGAGCCTCCCCATGTGGCCAGGGGTAATTGTGTAAAGTCTGTGTCCAACTCCATATAGGCCTGCTTGAGTTCATTGTTTTCCAGGTCTCCTGCTTGTTGTTGTTGTGACTTGTGAGTGACCATGTGGCTGGTGGCCATTTTGTGGTCGCAGTTAGTGTGCTTTACTGCTTTTGCCATAGGCCTGCATGTCTTTCCTTTGTTCCTATTGGCTTATTGCTTCCATCCATTGTCAGCTGCAGCTCCCTGAATGCTGCATCCCACGTGATTCACAATGCCAAACTGGGTCCGTTACAATTGTATTTTTGTTGTTGTTGTTCTTATTTCCTATCCGTCCTAAGTGTACTGTACAGTACACCAACCATGAAAGCCCATGTTGTTGTCAAAGTCTCACAAATGGCTACACTGTATTGTTATGTTTTTTAATAACTGAGGTAATAAACGTAATAATATTAATAACACTAACAAGTGTTACCACACACTAAGTTATATATTATATTGATTTGTTTGTACTAGCAGTAATTGAACCACAACAATGAATGCCACGTTTCACTGATGTTCTTCTTGCTTCTTTGCTCTTAGGTGTACAAAAGAGGAGGCGACAACATCGCCCATTGTACTGCCAGACAGAAGTCCTGCTGCGCAGGACGTCACGTGATGTGTGACCACAAACATCTCTTCAACTTGTGCCACTGCGTGCTGCTGACATCTTCAAGATGGCCCCAAAGAAAGGTACCAGGTCCAGTACCAAGAAAGTTGCCAGTGAAAAGAAGGCACTGCCACTTACCAAGACCACTATGTCGCCAAAATCTTTTTTGGGAAACCAAAAATTGCGCCTGCAGCAGCGGTGTCCGGGGAGCAAGTTGGGAGCAGCACCCCCGCATCAGTGGACCCACCCCACCAACCTAGGCCCAAGACCATGTCTGTCGCAGAGGCAGCCAGTCTAATCACGATTCCAACGCCGACGAGCAGTGATGTTGAAATTGACTTATCGTTATCGCAAAGTAGTACCCAATCAATGCAGGAAACTCAGATAAGTGGGCAACAACAGCTGCAACCACCCCCAATAGTAGTTGTTCCTCCTGAAGTAGGGGCAGTTCAGTAGATCGAGCTTCCTGCAGAGGAAGAAGAAGAGCAAGCCACCCTTTCAGAAGATCCATTGTCTTCCAGATCCCCAGCAGGAAAAGGAGGTTTAGTCCATCAACTTCTTCTCCAAGCCACCTTCTGATGATCTAGACACCACTTGGATCCCTCCTCAGTCTGAGTTGGAGGCACGCCACGCCCACAAGACGAGGCTAGGGAAATTGAAGGTTCCAGAAAGCCTTAGAGTTATGGAGGTAGATGTAGAAGAGGAGGATGATGATGAGCCAGTCATCATGGACATTAGTCCCACCCAAGTGGAGACCGACATTATCCTAACCCAAATTGCTGTGAGGGATGTGGCACGGATACCACCAACACAGATGATACCACCAACACCACCTCCAGCTTCCATATTTCGCCGGCAGCGACCTACATCCACCACAACCATCTCAGTAGAAGTAGGTACTGCAGAGAGTCAAACTTCACGCCCACCTGCCAGTTCATCCGACACTCATTGTCAGTGAAATTGTTCTCCCACCCTCGCAGCTCCACCATTAAGTGAGGCCTGCCCCTGCACTCTTGAGTGTTGGTGATCGAGGCCCTCCTCCACCCGCAGGTTTCCCTGCGTCTCATCCCTGGTGGTCCAGTGGACCTCTGTCTCCTTCCTCTCACTCTGCTCTTTCACTCATTTTTCTACCCTTTTTATCTTTCACCTTTCTGCACTTTTCTGCATCTCTGCTCTTTTGTGCCTTATTTCTGCTCATTTTCCCTTCCTCTCGCTCTGCTCTTTCACTCATTTTCACTCGTTTTTCTACCCTCTTCTATCTTTCACCTTTCTGCACTTTTCTGCATCTCTGCTCTTTTGTGCCTTATTTCTGCTTATTTTCCCTTTTTTCTTTATCCCTTATTTCCTCCCTTTACCTTTCCCCGCCGTTGCTGCCCCCGTGGCCCCTCCACCCCAGCGCGACCGGCCCAATCCAGCTCCCCTCCCCGCTCCTGCCTCCCAGCTGTCCAGCCCTCCCCGACCCCTACTTAATGGCAGCCACTGCGCGGCCGCGCCGCTGGTGCACCGAAGGCGCGTCAAAGTCAAGCCCGTCTGCACCCGTCCTCGACCCGTCCGCGACCCGTCCGCGACCAGCGCCAGGAACCCTGGACCTCCGCCCCGCCAACGCTACGACCCAGCAGCACTCCACGCACTCAACCCAGGCCGCAACAACAACTGCAAGCTAGCATCACCAGCCGACACCCACGGACCCTTCAGCTGTCACCGCTGCCGGCACACCTGCAGCACCGCCAAGAACACGGATCCAGCACAACCCGCCCACAAGAACACAACCGAACCGAAGACCCTGCAATGCATCCTCCTCAACGTCTGATCCCTCCACAAACATGCCACAGAAATCTGGGACCTTCTCGACAGCACCACCCCGGACGTAGCGTTCTTCACCGAAACCTGGACCAACATCACCTTGGGACCGGACATCGCCAACGCCATCCCCCAAGGATACAAGATCTCTAGGAAGGGCCGTCCCACCCGTCCAGGAGGAGGAATCGCCATCGTCCACAAATCCAGCCTCTGCCTGAGCACACTCCCCGACGAGCCCACAGAACTGATGGAACACCTTCACGTCAAGATACTGGCCAGCCCCACCACCACCCTCTGAGGAACCCTCATCTACCGACCCCCTGGACCCCGTGGACCCTTCGCCAACTCCATCACGGACATTATCTCCCCGCAGGCCATCGCATCCACCAACTACACCCTGCTGGGAGAACTAAACTTCCACCTCGACAACCAACTGGACCCCAGCACCACATCCCTCCTGGACAACCTCCACAACATTGGACTCGGCCAGATCGTGACTGAGCCCACGCACTCAGCAGGACACACCCTCGACCCCCTCTTCACTACAGGAAACTCCATCACCTTCAGCCACACCACCGAACTCCCATGGACCGACCATCGTTGCGTCCACTTCACCTTCAGAACACCCACCATCCACAGACACCAGCACCTGCTTCCACGAAGAAACTGGACCAAAATCACCGACGACCAGCTCACCTCCTCACTCAACAACTCCACCCCAACCATCGCGGAAAATGACAACCCCAACACCGCAGCCCGAACCCTGCATAGATGGATCTCGGACAGCACCAACACCATAGCCCCCCTCAAGAAAAACAACAATACCCGCGCCAAGAAAGCCAGATGGTTTACCACCGAACTTCGAGAGTCCAGACGCACATGCCGCCGCCTCGAAAAGGCCTGGAGGAACACCAAATCCACAGATACCCACAACAACTTCAGAGCCGCCACCAACGCCCACCATCAACTCATCAGAGAAATGAGGAAAAAAGCGATTGAAGACAGAATCTCCACCCACGCGCACAACAGCAAGGAACTCTTCAGCATCATCAAGGAGTTCGCCCAACCCACCAGCGAGTCTACCGACATCCCTCCCTCACAAGACCTCTGCGACAAACTCAGCACCTTTTCCACCACAAAATCAAGAGCATCTATGACAACTTCGACGAAGACAACCAACACACTGAACCCTCACCAACCACCCCCCGACACCCGGAAACCAGCGATTGATGACTGGACAGCCCTCACCACTGAAGACACACTGAAGACAATGAAGTCAATCCACTCAGTGGCCCCCACGGACCCCTGCCCCCACCACATCTTCAACAGAGCCGCCGACACCATCGCACCCATGCTCCGCCACACCATCAACCGCTCCTTGGCGACCGCCTCGTTCCCCGACGACTGGAAACACGCCAAGGTCAACCCCCTCCTAAAGAAACCCTCAGCGGACCCCACTGACCTCAAAAACTACAGACCCATCTCCCTGCTCCCGTTCCCAGCGAAAGTCAGCGAGAAATCCATCAACAGCCAACTCGCCACATTCATTGAAGAACACAACATCCTCGACTCCTCCCAATCCGGCTTCAGAAAAAACCACAGTACGGAAACCACCCTCCTCACCGCAACAGATGACATCCGCACCCTACTGGACAAAGGAGAAACATTAGCCCTCATCCTCCTCGACCTATCAGCGGCGTTCGACACAGTCTCCCACCGCACCCTAATACGCAGACTCTACGACGCAGGAATCCAGGACAAGGCTCTCGACTGGATCCGCTCCTTCCTCTCTGGCAGGACGCAGCGGGTCAGACTCCCCCCTTTCCTCTCGGACCCCACACCTACCACCTGCGGAGTCTCCCAGGGCTCCTCCCTCAGCCCGACGCTCTTCAACGTCTACATGGCTCCTCTTGCCCCCATCGTCAGAACCTACGGACTCAACATCGTGTCATACGCAGACGACACCCAGCTCATTCTCTCCCTATCCAACGAGCCCAACACCGCCAGACGCAACTTTCGAGAAGGCATGGAAGCCGTCGCCAAATGGATGAAAAACAGCTACCCACAACTAAACAGCAGCAAAACAGAAGTACTCATCATGGGCCCAAACCACGACGCCTGGAGCGACACCTGGTGGCCCCACGCCCTCGGAAACCCGCCAACCCCCACAGACCACACACGCAACCTGGGAATCATCCTGGACTCCGAGCTCAAAATGGACCGCCAGATAACTCTGTCTCGTCTTCCTGCTTCCACACCCTCCGCCTCCTTCGTAAGACCTTCAAATGGATCCCCTCGAACACCGAAAGACCGTCACTCACGCCCTGGTCACCAGCAGACTCGACTACGGCAACGCACTCTATGCCGGAATAAACAAAAACCTCACCCGCAAGCTACAGAACATCCAGAACGCCGCCGCAAGACTGGTCCTCAACCTGCCAAAACACTGCCACATCTCCCAGCACCTGCGCACACTCCACTGGCTCCCCGTCGAGGCGAGAATCACCTTCAAGATGCTCACCCACGCACACAAGGCCCTCCACGGCACCGGACCAGCATACCTGAACAGCCGACTCAAATTCCACGCACCCCAAAGGACCCTACGATCAGCCCAGCTCTCCTACGCCGTGGTCCCCCGCAACAGAAAGACCAGATCGGGAGGCCGCTCCTTCTCCTTCCTCGCGGCCAAAGCATGGAACGCCCTTCCGCTCCACCTCAGACAGACAACATCGCTCCCCATCTTCACAAGAAACCTCAAAACCTGGCTCTTCGACAGACCCCCTCCTTGATGGAATGGAACCTGCACCCCCCCACCCCTAGCGCCTTGAGACCCTTACGGGTGAGTAGTCGCGCTTTAACAAACCCCTGATTGAAACCCCTGACTGCAAGTGGCACGAGCAGCGCCAGAAAGTTGACCTCTCCAGTTTGGGATTTCTTTTCGGTTAGCAGGAGGGAGGTGAACATTGCTATATGCTCTATTTGTGGACAAGGTGTTAGTCGGGGTAAGCTTGGTACAAACTATGGTACCGGAGGCCAAACAACCCATCTGAGAAAACACCACTTGATCCAGTTGGAGGTACACCTTAGCGGCCAAAAAACTGCATGTGTTGTTGGTGGAGGGGATGAAGAAGAAGATCCGATCACGGTGGAAGATGAACAAGAGGGAGACATTTTCTCTGTCACACAAAGCAGCCCTGTCCCCAGCAGTGCAGTGGTACCACCCACATCATCATCAGTACCATTGCAATGGCACAAGAGTCAGGCTGAGACACCAAGGGGTCCCAGGTGTCGGGATCTGTCAGCAGCGCCAAACAACAAATATGCCACTAACCTTTGAAGTCCTCCAGCGGGGACGAGGGATCGTAGAAAAGCCCCCCTACTCCCCTGAGCGCAAACTCCCATAGAGTGATGACACACTGCTCTGAGAGGAAACACCCCGGGGAAAAGGGAAGTGGAGAAAATAACAAACTATGCTGCTCAGGTAGGTGTCTTCTTATACCTATGTCTGCTCATTGATCGCGGTATGTCTTCAGAAGCCACCCCACCGGTAAATGCTGTGTGTAGAAGAAGAAACGTGTGTAAGAAACAGCATAGGGATAATCATACACACTTAATGTCATTAGGTATAGGATAGCTACACATACTCACAAACGTTTATGCAGCAATACATGAACACCAGGTCAATAAACAATAATCCAATCAAAGAGAGAGTAATAGCAATTGTAGCTCCTTCACAGAGGGTAGTCTTTGATAGCAAGAAGTACATGAGGGTGTTACCAATGTCAAACACAAGCGTAAAGGGCTATACTAATATGGTACTCCACCATAAATCCAAATAAAGTCACGATAGGTTCATAAGGAAGTAAGCCAAGGTAAGACTCCCTTTAGTCAGAGGCTGAATTTCAAAAGAAACAAGAAAGACACCCGCTGTTCTTGTCACAGCGAATATCAATGCCCCGCAGTGAACACAGAGCACAGAGGCTTACAAGCAGCAGCTTGCGCCCCCGCACTCCCAAGGAGAACCACCAGAGCAAACACGTGTCAGTGAAGTGAAGTGCCCTTGCACTTCGTAGCATAGATACTCGCACGCTGTTAAAGTCACAGCGCAGCGAGTGAATACAAAGCCGCTCACGCTCAACGCTGTGGGACTACAGAGCGGGCGGACGGAATTCTGATTTGTGAGAGGAGCGCTCCGGCGCTTCTCTCCCAGCTTGGCACGATACCTGACTGCTTCTCAGAATGTAGCACAGATCTAGGAACTCCGGCGCCATAAAACACCGCGGCACGCTCCTTTGGAACCGCTCCAGCGAGGAAAACGCCTCCACAGCAGCAGGGTCGATAACAAGGTACACACACCAGAACGTCTGCCAGGAACTACGTCGATTGTCAAGCCCCGACCCCAGGAAGGGGAGGGGCTTTATAGTGCACCACAATTCCATGACGGTGCTGGAGTTTCTTTCCCGCCTGACTTCCCAAGGAATTCTGGGAACTATAGTTCCCTAACGGGCGCCAGGCACCCAACTGAGGCGGAGCCATTCGTACTCCAGTCACACCATCGTACACACGGGGGATGGAAGCCCTATGTGTTGCAGTGGTTATGTTATGTTATGGGAATTTTTAGAGCGCACGATTACCCGGAGGTGTCCTGGCGCTAGTTACTACTCCCTAAGGCTGAGCTGAAAAATGAGGATTATTTATCAAAAAGCCAGGTCTTTAACCCCTTCCTGAATGCTAGAAGACTGGTAGCATTTCTCAAATAGAATGGCAATTCATTCCAAGCCTTTGCTGCGCACAAAGAGAAACTTCTGCCTCCCCATTGAGCTTTTTTTGTTGATGGGACTACCACCAACTTAGCTCCTAAAGATCTAAGAGTTCTTGCTGGTATGTACCATTGGAATTGGCGCCTCAAATGATCTGGTCCTAAGCCCTGAAGTGCTTTAAAGACCATACACAAAGATTTAAACTGCACCCGGTTCCTCACCGGGAGCCAGTGTAGTCTTTTAATCTCCTTGGAGATGGGAGAAAACTTGGAAGTGCCCGTAAGTAATCTGGCCGCCGCATTTTGTAGCAGCTGAAGCCTATACAGAAATCTTTGTTGTATGTTTAAGTATAGGCTAATGCAGTAGTCTAGTCTTGACATAACCAATGCTGTAACTACCGTTTGCCGGGTCTCCGAAGGTAAAAACCTCAGTACCTTCTTAACAGTTCTGAGAACATGCACTGTTGTTGAGGTTACTGCATTTACTTGGGCCCCAAAGGAGAGTTTCTCATCCAGGATTATACCCAAATTTTTCACCTTTTTTGAGGGTGTAGGGAGAGACCCCATGGATGCAGGCCACCAATTAGGCGTCCAAAAATTAAGATCATTCCCAAACAGCATTACCTCCGTTTTTCCTGAATTCAATTTCAGGCAATTCTCTGCCATCCATCTCCCTACCGATTCCATACAGTCCTGAAACCGTTTATCTAATCCCAGTTCTTGGCCAGGTAATAGAGACACCACAATTTGTGTGTCATCAGCATAAGAAGTGAGACCAAATCCATATGCACTGATGATGGGGGCCAATGATGAGACATACACATTGTAGAGTGTGGGGCTCAAAGATGACCCCTGCGGTACACCACAAGGCAGTGCAAAGGGCTTGGACTGAAATTTACCTAGGGATACAATCTGTCCCCTGTCTGATAAAAAGGATTTAAGAAGATCCCACGCTTTTCCCTGGACCCCACAAGCCCTGAGTCGGTCCATCAGAATCTCATGATGGACCGTATCAAAGGCCGCGGACAGATCCAATAAAATCAAGGCTGCCCTGCCTCCTCGATCCACGGCTTCCCTAATCTCCTCGGTGGCCTTAATGAGCGCAGACTCAGTGCTATGTCCCTCTCTAAAACCATATTGAGAGGGATCCAGTGCTTGAACTTCCGCCAGAAAGGCACTGAGTTGACGATTCATACATTTTTCAACCATTTTTGCGGGGAGAGGAAGCCGAGAAATCGGGCGGAAGTTGTTGAGATCCTTGGTGTCCAGGTTTGGCTTTTTCAGTAGAGGCAGGATTGAAGCCACCTTCCAGAGCTTGGGAAACTGTCCTGTTTCAAACATCCCATTAAAAATGGATGTGAGAGAGCGAGCAATCGGACCGGGGGCCAATTTTACCACCCTCACAGGGCATGGATCGAAAGGCGAGCCAGATTTGGCTCCCATTAAAAGCTCGAGAGTATCATTTACAGTCAAAGGTGCAAATTTGTCCAGGGCCCGGGGGCCAGTTCTTATGGACTTAGATACCTCCCTTACCATGTTCATCTCAGCATTGTTAGGTCCGCTAAAAGCGGAAAATATGCTCTCCACTTTATTAAGGAAAAATTTGGCAATCTCCTCGCACAGTTCTTGACTGGACTGAACTGTAACTGGGCTCGGGGAGGCCAGGCTAGAGACAGTCCTAAATAACTCTTTAGCAGTTAACCCCTTCACCCCCTGCCTCCCATGGACAAGCATGACAGAACCCCCCCTCAAGGACCGACAACTCGGCGGTCGCCCTGGTTTACCAGGATGCAGCGCGTGAAAGCGTTCTAAAAGAAGGGGACAGTGGAGATTGTGAACAGGCTCCCAGGATCTATCCTGAAACCCAAACCCCTTCCAATCCACCAAGTACTGTACCCTCCCTCTCACCAGCCGGGAGTCCAGAATCACCCACACCTCATACTCGTCATGACCATCCAACTCTATCGGAGGAGGCCTCACTTGTAATCTAGAGGCAACGGGACAGGGACGGAGTAGAGACACATGAAAAACCGGGTGTATGCGCCAAGAACTTGGCAAGGACAGTCTCATGGCAACGGGGTTCAACACCCTCTCAATACTATAGGGGCCTACATACTTAGGTTTCAATTTGTCCACCCCCTTGAGATGTAGATTCTTAGTAGCCAAGAACACCTTGTCACCCACATGATAATCGGGTTCCTGAGCTCGCTTCCTTTCAGCAAAAAGTTTGTGTATTCTGTGCTGTCGCCAAGTGGTTTTTGGCATCCATCAACACAGCTCGTAAATGTGCATGGTGTTCATGTATGGAAGGGTGATTAGAAACAATTGGCCATTCGAATGGAGGCATGTTCAGATGGTGCCCATAGAGGCAAAAGAAAGGAGAGCAGCCCAACGCGGAATGGTCTGCATTATTATAGGCGAACTCCGCCATCCATATCAACGTGTGCCAGTCCATGGCGTTCTGTAAGGTGAAACACCGTAAGTATTGTTCTAACGTCTGGTTGAGACGTTCTGTCTTTCCATCCGTTTGTGGGTGGTAGCTAGTGGATAATTTGGCTTCCACTTTCATGGTAGTACAAAGGGCTCTCCAAAAGCGGGAGGTAAACTGAGTGCCACGATCTGTGATGAGCACACAGGGGATTCTGTGAGCCCGCACTACGTGCTGGAGGAAGACGATAGCCAATTCAGAGGAGGTAGGCAGGTTTTTTAAAGGAATAAAATGCCCCATTTTCGTCAGGTGGTCTATCACAACCAAGATAGTGGTATAGCCTTCACTGGGTGGCATTTCCACGATGAAATCCATAGACACGATGTGCCATGGGCGAGGAGGAATGGGTAACGGATGTAACAATCCTGTTGGTTTCGTAGGACTGGCTTTACCTTGTGCACAGATGGCACAATTCCTCAGGTAATCCTTAGCGTCCTTACGTAATGAGGGCCACCAGAAGGAACGTTCTATACAAGAAATGGTTTTGTATTCTCCAAAGTGCCCCCCTAACACTGAATCATGGGCCCAGACCAGAACTTGTAGTTGTAAAGAGGTATCCGGTACATATAGTGCATGGTAATGGTACAACAGGTTAGTGTTTTCTGTTCGGTGTTCAGGGTCTTCTTGTTTGCAGGCCACGCCATCCACATTCGCCAAAGACACCTTCAGGTCTTCTATGAAGTCTTGTGACGTGATCAATGAGACGTCCTTGCTTTGAAAAGTGGCTTCGGGGAGTATTGATGGTGATTCAGGAATTGCGTCTGGTAGATTTCCTTCGGGTTCTTCGATGCGGGAGAGAGCGTCAGCTTTTCCGTGTTGAGGGCCAGGACGATACTTTATGACAAAATCATAGTCTGAGAAAAAGAGAGACCATCTCAATTGACGTGGTGTCAAGGCTCTGGCAGTTTTCAGGAACAACAAATTGCGGTGCTCTGTATAGATCTCAACGGTATGATGTGCTCCCAGTAAGTAGTGTCTCCATTCCTCACAGGCCCTCTTGATGGCTAGCAATTCTTTGTCAGTGATGGTGTAATTCACCTCACAGGGAGTGAGCTTTTTGGTGAAATGGGATGTAATTGTCCTGTGTCTGGATGCCGTTGTGACAATACCCCCCCATGGCATACTGTGAGGCATTTGTTTCGACCACAAATGGCAAAAGAACATCTGGATGTCGCAAGATGGGTGCTTGAGTAAATCGATCTTTCAGGGTCTGGAATGACCGGTTTGCCTCATCACTCCATACGAAGAGAGCGTTCTTTCTCAACAAGCTGGTTATGGGATGTATGATCTTGGAGAAATCTTTGATGAATCGCCAGTAGAAGTTAGCAAAACCCAGGAAGCTCTGTACAGATTTAACGTTGTGGGGAGCCTTCTACTGAGTAATTGCCTCGACCTTTCCGCTATCCATCTGGAATCCTTGTGCATTTATTACGTAGCCCAAGAAGCTGACCTCTTCAGCATGAAAAAGACATTTCTCCAGCTTGGCGTACAAGGAGTGTTGTTGGAGCCTGTCCAGCACTGCTGTCACGTGGGTGACATGTTTTTGGAGAGTTGATGAATAGATAAGAATGTCATCAATATAGACAATACAGAACTTCTCCAGGAACTCACGAAGCACCTCATCCATAAAGTACTGGAAAGCGGCAGGGGCGTTGCACAGCCCGAAGGGCATCACTTGGTATTCGTACAGACCGAACTTTGTCCGGAAGGCTGTTTTCCACTCATCGCCCTTCTTTACTCTCACTAAATGGTAGGCACCGCGCAAATCCAATTTTGTGAAGTGTCGAGCCCCCTTGAGTTGGTCTAATAGTACTGGAATGAGTGGTAAGGGGTAACGTTTTTTTATGGTGACCTTGTTGATGGCTCTGTAGTCAATACATGTCCTCAAGTCATCACAATTCTTCTTGGGGATGAAGAAGAGTGGTGAGGAGGCTGGTGACGAGGAATGCCTGATGAAGCCAGTTGCGAGATTCTCTTCCAAGTAGTCTTTCAGATGCTGTGTCTCTGGCTCGGTGAGGGCATAGACCCTGCTGCATGGGATGGCTGCTCCAGGAGTTAAATCAATGCGACAGTCATATGTTCGATGTGGTGGTAACTGGGTGGCATTCCGTTTGTCAAACACGGTCTTATAGTCTTCATATATCATGGGCAACGTGGTAGTACAGCAATACTGGGGTGCCTCGCAGCCATCTGCCAGAAGTCCTGCCTGTGTACTGATAGTTCCTCCATGACATACGTTTCCCTTGGTGCAATGTTCTCTACAAAATCTTGATTCCAGAGATACGGTGCGGGCCGCCCAACGGACAACTGGATCGTGAAAGGTTAGCCACGGCATGCCCAGGATAAGACGTAAATGTGGGGCATCAATTACATCAAATTGAATGGTCTCGTAGTGGTCTTCACCGAATTGCATTACCAAGGGAATGGTATGATACTTCACCGGTCCGGAAGTCAGCGCCGTCCCATCTACGGCCTTGACGGGTTCGGGGGACTCCTTTTTCTCACACGGAACGCCGATGTTCTGAGCGTACGTTTGGTCCATGAAGTTTCCAGTAGCTCTGGAATCCAGCAAAGCCGACATCTTTAAAGGTGTTTCTTCAGTAATCCATAGCGTGATATATACGTTCTGGTGTGCTATGGAAGACTGTATGGTGTTGGCTAATACGGAGGAGATCGCTTCGTGTTGGCTACCCAAGCTAGGGACCTCGTTCTGACTCGGGCTCTTTAGTTTTACGCCGCCTCTTTTCTCTCTGATTGTTGTAGCACCACTGCTTGCATCCTTTGGGTAGTTGGTCTTACCGGGATTCTGTTTCGTGCTCGGCATTCCCTTATGAAGTGCCCGCTTTTTCCACAATAAAGACACAACTTTTGTTTCCGTCTTTTTTCTTTTTCTTCAGCAGTAAGAGGCCCCCGGATTCTGTTGATTTGCATGGGCTCTGTTCCGCCTGACACTTTGGTATGCTCCTCGGCAAAGGGTTTTGGCCTTGGAAGGTAGTACCAGTTCTCCCCACGATTCTTGTCCCCTTTCCTCTCCTGCAACCGGTGATCCAATTGCACCGTGAGATCAATCAGCTTGTCGCAGGACTGAGGCAGCTGAACCACCTGAGACAAGACGTCTTTCAGTTCACCACGCAATCCTTGGTAAAACAGAGTGGTGCGTTTTTCGAGGGGCGAATCGGTTTCCACCAGGAGTTGATTAAACCTTGTAATATAAGTTAACAAATCTTGAGATCCCTGTCTGAGGGTTATTAGTTCTCTATCCAGTGTCATCACATGTGATTTGCGGTCGAACAATTTCCTCATTTCGAGACAAAAGTTCTGGAAATTGTACAGGATGAGGTCATCTCGTTCGCTCAGCGGAATAGTCCAGCTAGCTGCATTACCCCCCATATAGGACATCACGAAGGCTGTTTTCGCCTGTTCCTCCTGGAACACCGAAGGCTTACATAAGAAGTGTAACCTGCATTGACTCACAAAGACTTCGAATTTCTTTGGATCCCCAAAGAAGCGTTCAGAGGAGCCAAGGGAATCCCAGTATTCTGTACAACTTGGATGGTTGGAGCAGTCTCGGTAGGAAGAGGGGTTGCTTGTGCCGCAGAAAAGAACCCTGTACCCTGCCCTTTACCATCAGTGGGTGTTTATGTAGCGTGTACCGGAGGAGGCAGGGTCCATTCCTTAATGTAAGCCCCTGTACTCTCGGGTTTACCCTTTCGGGACAGGCCTGCCACTTCCCTTCGTAACGTACCCATCTCTTTTCTTAGCTCTTGGTTTTCTGATCAGGAGGTGTGTACCTCTAACTGAAGAGACGTAATGCTCTCCAAGAGAGAAGACAAGACTGTGTTAGTGTCCATCGTCCAGGCTGGGCAACTGTCGTGATATTGACAATCTGTCGGGATCTGTCAGCAGCGCCAAACAACAAATATGCCACTAACCTTTGAAGTCCTCCAGCGGGGACGAGGGATCGTAGAAAAGCCCCCATACTCCCCTGAGCGCAAACTCCCATAGAGTTTTTACACACTGCTCTGAGAGGAAACCCCCGAGGAAAAGGGAAGTGGAGAAAATAACAAACTATGCTGCTCAGGTAGGTGTCTTCTTATACCTATGTCTGCTCATTGATCGCGGTATGTCTTCAGAAGCCACCCCACCGGTAAATGCTGTGTGTAGAAGAAGAAACGTGTGTAAGAAACAGCATAGGGATAATCATACACACTGTTATATTTGGGGGTCTCTAGTTGGCAGAGGTAGGTACCATTGTCCAAGTAGGGACCCTTGCTTCTAGTCAGGGTAAGGGGGATACACTACTAAAATAACCCCTGCTCACCCCCTTGGTAGCTTGGCACGAGCAGACAGGCTTATCTCAGAGGCAGTGTGTAAAGCATTTGTGAACACATACAGTAATCAAGTGACAACACTACAGATGGACACCACACCAGTTGTATATTAAAAATAAGTATTCTTTATATAGATTTAACACAAGACCACAAACGACAAAAATCCACAATACTGTACTTCAAAAATGGTAGAATTAGCTTAGTTCTCTTAAGATGTAAAATGCGACACTTTGAGTTCAATGTACCTTAGGATGCGTAACGCTATACAACGAAAGTGTTGCAGGGAAGGTGATGCGTCGGTTCCTTACTCGCAAGAACGGTGATGCGTCGGGTCCCTACTGATGCGTAGGGGATGCGTCGGTTCTTCTTGGCGTGGGGAGGTGATGCGTCGGTTTCTTACTGCGCTTCCGTGGCGATGCCACCAGCAGTGCCGTGATGCGATGAAGATCCGGTGCAATGCGACAAAGATGGCGTCTTCTTCTTGATGCAACACGATGCATGCACGCCCAACGGCCGTGCGGCGACTCAACGATTCTTCTGAGCCGCGACAGGCCCTGCGACACGCTTCCCGGTGATGCGACGGCGTCTGATGCGACGGCGACACTCTTCTCCGGCGATGCGAGGCGCTTCCGCGATGATGCGACAGCTGCAGCGGCGGCGACATGCCTCTCCATTGATGCGGCAGCGTCTGATGCGACGTCGATCCTCTTCTCCGGTGATGCGAGGCGCTTCGGCGATGATGCGACAGCTGCAGCGGCGGCTACCCGCTTCTCCGTTGATGCGGCGACGTCGACCCTCTTCTCCGGCGATGCGAGGAGCTTCGGCTGCGGCGGCGACGCTTCTTCTTCGTGAGTCGCGCTTCCAGCTCCTTGCGACACGCAGTCCCTCAGAAAGCCCAGTACAGCAGCAGGCACTTCCAAAAAGACTCTTGGGGAGCTGGTTGGTGAAGTCTGTTGTCCCTGAGACTTCAGCAGGAGGCAAGCTCTATCTCAAGCCCTTGGAGATCCTTCACAAGTTGATGAAAGTACACACAAAGTTCCTCTCTCTTTTCTTTGGCAGTCAGGCAACCACTGCAGGCCAATCCCTCACGCTTAGGGATAGTCTCCTCCTCAGTTTCTCTGGTTCCTCTCCTCAGCAAAGGTTCTTCTTGTTTCCCAAAAGTGATCTAAAGTTTTGGGGTCTGGGTCCCCTCTTTTATACACCAAAATCCTTTGTCTCTGAAGACAGAGAGGCCCTTGCCTAGTCCAAACCAGTTCTGGTCAGTCCTGGAGCACTTTGTTTACAGGACGTCTTCTTTCCTTTCACAGTGTAGGCCAGGGACATCAGACGCACCACAGGAGGTGGAGCCAGCATTGTGGAGGGAAGGCACAGCCGAATTCAGGTCCCAGGTGCAACTCCTCCCACCCATCTACATGCAGATCTCTCTATTCAGCCCTGTGCTGATTCACCCTGTCTCCTGGAATCCCCCAGCCCCTGTCACTCACAAACCAGACATGGAATACACAACCTAGCAGAGGGAGGCTTGGATAGTTAGGCAAGAAAATACCCGCCTTTCTAAAAGTGGTATTTTCAAACACAGAATGTTAAAACCAACTTCACTAAAAGATGTATTTTATCATTCTGAATTCAGGCATACTAAATTCGTTTTTCTACCATGTTCCCTGGGTCAGTTAGGATTATAAGATGTAATAATCAAACTGCCCATTCTGGCCTATGGGGAACAGGTAGCCTTGCAATAGTGAAAAACGAAAATGGTTGTAATTCACTATTAGGACATGCCACACACACCAGGGCATGTCCTACCTTATACTTACAATGCACCCTGCCCTTGGGCCTACCTTAGGGGTGTCTGATATGAAGAAAAGGGAAGGTTTAGGGACTGGCAAGTGGGTGCACTTGCCCAGTCAACATGGCAGTACCAGACTGCCCACAGGCTCTGCAATGGCAGACCTGACACACACTTTTATAGGCTGCTTCTGTGGGTGGCACAACCAGTGCTGCAAGCCCACCAGCAGCATTTGGTTTACAAGCCCTGGGCACACTCAGTGCACTGTACTAGGGTCTGACAAGTAAACCAAACCAGCTAATCATGGAGTCGCTAATCCATACATCAATTTACCATAGGGAGCACTTGCACTGTGGCACTGAATAGCAGTGGCACAGTGCCAAAAGCATCTATAACCAGCAAAAACACATGAGGCAACAGCAAAAAATGGAAGGGAGACCCACGCCAACAGTGCCAGGTCTAACACGTGTCCCCTTCAGCTGAAATGTGGGGAGAACTACCCTACCTCCGGGGAGTTCTCTTCACTAAGGCGAGAAAAATCTGGACAGACCATCAGCATTGGCGTGCTCTGTACCAGGGGCGGTGTTCCACCATGAAGTCCATACCCTGTAGGGAAATGGACCACCTCAACAGCTTTGGATTCTCACCCCTCATCTGCATCAGCCATCTGAGGGGCCTGTGGTCTGTCTGAACCCGGAAGTGAGTCCCAAACAGGTATGGTCTCAGCTTCTTCAGTGCCCAGACCACAGCAAATGCCTCACGCTCAATCGCACTCCACCTCTGTTCCCGTGGAAGTAACCTCTACTGATGAAGGCTACGGGTTGATCTAGGCCCTCCTCATTCATCTGTGACAAAACAGCCCCCACACCATGCTCTGAAGCGTCTGTTTGAACGATAAATTCTCTGGAGAAGTTGGGTGCCAGGACCACGGGTGCCGTGCACATGGCAGTTTTCAGGGCCTCAAAAGCTTTCTGACAGGTGTCAGTCCAAATCACTTTCTTGGGCTGCTTCCTGGAAGTCAGCTCAGTCAAGGGTGCAACGATGTTGCCATACCCCTTGACAAACCTCCTGTAATACCCTGTGAGTCCTAAAAAGGCTCTCACCTCTGTCTGGGTGTTGGGGGGCTCCCAAGCTAGGATGGTCTCAATCTTGGGCCGTAGGGGCGCCACCTGGCCGCTCCCAACCTGGTGTCCCAAGTACACCCAGGAACCCTGCCCGATCTGGCACTTACTCGCCTTAATCGTGAGGCCTGCCCTCCGCAGTGCCATCAACACTTCCCAGAAGTGGCGCAGATGTTCTTCCAAACTGGCGCTGAACACTGCAATGTCATCCAGGTAGGCGGCACTGAACTCTTCCAGTCCAGCCAACACCTGGTTGACCAACCACTGAAAGGTGGCAGGGGCATTCTTCATTCCAAAGGGCATAACCCGGAACTGGTAGTGCCCATCTGTTGTGGAGAATGCTGACCTCTCTCTTGCCCCATCAGTCAAGGCGATCTGCCAGTACCCAGATGTTAGATCAAACGTGCTGAGGTACCGGGCAGCCCCTAACCGATCGATGAGCTCATCAGCTCTGGTGATGGGGTGCGCGTCAGTCCTCGTGACTGAATTGAGCCCTCAGTAGTCCACACAGAACCGGAGTTCTGGTGTGGCACCCGGTGCGGCAGCCTTTGGGACCAAGACCACTGGGCTGGCTCAAGGACTGTTAGAGGACTCAATCACCCCTAACGCAAGAATCTTGTAGACCTCCTCCTTGATGCAAGATCTCACCCTGTCAGTCACCCTGTAAGTTTTGTGCTTCACAGGAGGACTATCTCCAGTGTCCACATCATGGATGCACCAATCAGTGACACTGGGAATCAGGGAGAACAGATCAGAAAACTGTCCCAGCAACTGGTGACAGTCAGTCTGTTGCTCAGGGGTCAGGGTGGAAGAGAGGTTCACACCATCCACTGACCCATCTTGCTCTGTCGCCGACAGGAGGTCAGGAAGAGGCTCAGTCTCCTCCTCCATTCCAGCATCTGTCTCTAAGAGCATGCCCACTTCGGACCTCTCCAAGTGTGGCTTCAGTCGGTTGACATGCAGGACCCGCAAGGGGTTCCTGGGAGACCGCAAGTCCACCAAGTAGGTAACAGGACTTTTGCGCTCCACCACCTCAAATGGTCCGGGCCACTTATCCTGGAGCGTGCAGGGCTCCCCTGGGGCCATGACCCACACTTTCTGACCAGGCTGAAGCTCTACCAGAGTGGCGTTCTGGTCGTACCACTGCTTCATCTCCTCCTGGCTGGCTTCCAGATTCGCCTCAGCGAGTTGCCTGAAATGCCTAGTCTGGTTCCTGAAGGCCAGCATGTAGCTATATACATCCTGGGGAGGTTTCCTGGGAGATTGCTCCCAGCCTTCCTTGACCAAACTCAGAGGTCCTCTCACTGGGTGACATTAGAGAAGCTCAAAGGGACTGAACCCTAGAGATTTCTGTGGCACCTCACGGTATGCAAAGAGCAGGCATGGTAAGAGGACGTCCCACTTACGCCTCATAGGTTCCTCAAGACCCATAATCATGCCTTTTAGGGTTCGGTTGAACCTCTCAACCAACCCATTTCCTTGGGGGTGGTAAGGAGTGGTAAACTTATCTGTTACCCCACACTCCTGCCACAGGGACTTCATATACTTGGAAATGAAGTTTGTATCTCGGTCAGACACTACCTCTCTAGGGAATCCCACTCGGGAGAAAATTCCCATCAGCCATCACTGTCCTCGGAGGTATGGCTTCCGGGTACCGGGTGGCATGGTCCACCAAGACCAGGATGAACCTGTTGCCCATAGCTGTCTTGGGGTCCAGTGGCCCCACAATGTCAATACCCACCCGTTCAAAGGGGGTGCTGACCACAGGGAATGGCTGGAGAGGAGCCTTCTGCTTCCTCCCACTCTTTCCACTTGCCTGGCAAGTCTGACAGGTCCTGCAATGAGTGTCTGAACTCTTGCGCATTTGGGGCCAATGAAAGTGGGTGACAAGCCTCTCAAAGGTCATGTCCTGCCCCAAATGTCCTGCTAACGGCACATCATGAGCCAGCCCCAGTAGGAAGGCTCTGAAGCGCTGGGGTACCACCAGCACACGGGCTGACCCAGGCTCACCAACCTTAGGCTCACTATACAGGAGACCATTCTCCCAGTAGATCCAATGTGATCCAGACTGATCACCTGCTGCCTGGCTTGCAGCCTGCTGCTGCAAACCCACAAGAGAAGGGCATTCCTTCTGCTCCTTGCAGAACTCTTCCCTGGAGGGTCCTCCTTCTTGCTGCCAATGGGTCAGCTCAGGCAGGTCCCCCAGTTCAGCTACCTGTTCCCCTGTAGGCTCCGGGGCATCCCCCTCAGGGTCTACCTCCTCCTGGACCGTGGGAACTTCGGGGGCCGGTTTCCCACACCCCCTGCCTCTTCTCTTTAAGGCAGGCACCTGGGCCCCCCTCTCAGGCTCCAGGTCCTCTTGAACACCCTTACTGGCTGCCATGGACCGTGTGGTCACACACGCCCAGTCAGGCAGACCCAACATCTCCAAATGAGCTCTTCGCTCCACCTTAGCCCAAGGTGAGCTCTCCAAATCGTTCCCCAACAAACAGTCAACAGGCATGGCTGGCCTCACAGCTACTTGAAGAGTACCAGAGACCCCCCCCACTCAAAGGGAACCTGAGCCACCTTGCAGTGGCTCTCTGTGTTGTCAGCGGCAACAACTGGGTAAAATGCATTGGAGACAACCTGCTCTTGAGACACCAGGTGACACTTGACAGCTGTCACACTGGCTCCTGTGTCTCGAAGAGCCTCCACTCTATGGCCATTGATGTTCACCCACTGCCTGTACTTTTTAGTGTTATCAGGCAGTTGGGTCCTGGGGACCACCTCACAGTCTCCTAAAGAGACAAGGGACATCTCTGCGGGACTCCACCCACCTTGGGCACCCATCTCCTCCCCCAGGGCTACACTCGCCATCTGCCGGGGTGGAGCACCAGTGGGTGCTGTCTTTCCAAACTGTGGGCACCGGGGATCAACAGACTTATGGCCCACTTCACCACACGTGAAGCACCTCAGGGGTCCCCTGTGAACAGGCCTACCTGTTGGGGCCCCGGGCTTCTTCTCAGGGAGAGGCTGGGAACCCTTCCCTTGGTTCCCTTGGGGATTACTTTGGGGCCCTTTCTGGAACTCCCTCAGTTTACCCTTGTCCCCCCCACTCTTCTGCTGGGGACCCTGCCCACTCTTGGCGGAGTCTCCCACGTGACCCTTGTGGACCCGGGTGCTCACCCAGCGGTCCGCCTCCTCAGCAAGCTTCCTAGGGTTAGTCAGCCTGCTATCAATCAGGTGCTGGAGTAGCTCTGGAAAACAATTACTTGACAAGTGCTCCCATGCAATTAAATCAAAGAGCCCCTCAAAATCATTAACTTTGCTACCCTTCACCCAACCATCCAATGCTTTGCAAAAGAAAGTTACATATTCTACCCATGTGCTTGACTCCACCTTCTTGCAATTTCTAAACTCTGTCTATACAATTCAGGAGTCAACCCATACCTGGACATCAATGCATCTTTCATCTGGCTATAAGAATTATGGACTTCAGAGGGCAAGTCTAACAGTGTATCCTGCCCCTCACTAAGGAACCGCCCCCACAACCTCCTTCTCAGGGACCCGGTGGGAGGACATGGCTACCTCATAGGCCTTGAACCACTGCCCAATGTCATCATTCTTATAAAACTCTCTAACCACATCCTTAGGAATATACACCCTAGCTTCCACAGGCACGGATGGTGTGCTGCCACCAGAGGGAGTAATTTCTAAGCTCCTCGCTTTCAACTCCAACTCCCTCAAACTTCTCTTATGCTCCAGTTGCATCTTCTTTTCTTCCAGGGCCAATTTCTTAATTTCTAACTGCCCACTCATTTTGGCTAGCTCCAACTCATGCATCCTACTCCGCTCCCTGTCCTCCAACTCCTCTGTGGACAGGCCTTTGGCAGAAACACTGCTACCCGCTGGGGAGGTTGCTCTCCTCCCCCCTGGACCCAATGGCCCATCCAGCTGCTCCTCTGCATTCTCAACCCCTTCCCCATTCTCAGGGGTATTCCTTGCTTCGACCCAGGCCCTCCCCGCCTTTTGGAACTCATCCTTCTTGGTGAGACCGGTCATTGCAACTTTAAATTTTCTGCAGAAGTGCTTTAGCTGTTTTACATTGTAGCATTCCAGTTTCTCCTCTTCCCACTCATAATCAACAGATGCTATGGATGCTGCTTTATCCACTGTGGTTAAACTTGGCAGTTCTTTGCAAAAATAGAAAATCCCAGGAAAAACAATCTACCAAAAGTATGTGGTCGCGTTTTGGTCTGCACTCACTAGTAGTGTTCACCAATCACTGTACATGAGTCACAAATGCAAGTCCAGAAATCCCACCGCTGCCACCAATCTTATATTTGGGGGTCTCTAGTTGGCAGAGGTAGGTACCTTTGTCCAAGTAGGGATCCTTGCTTCTAGTCAGGGTAAGGGGGATACACTACTAAAATAACCCCTGCTCACCCCCTTGGTAGCTTGGCACGAGCAGACAGGCTTATCTCAGAGGCAGTGTGTAAAGCATTTGTGAACACATACAGTAATCAAGTGACAACACTACAGATGGACACCACACCAGTTGTATATTAAAAATAAGTATTCTTTATATAGATTTAACACAAGACCACAAACGACAAAAATCCACAATACTGTACTTCAAAAATGGTAGAATTAGCTTAGTTCTCTTAAGATGTAAAAGCGACACTTTGAGTTCAATGTACCTTAGGATGCGTAACGCTATACAACGAAAGTGTTGCAGGGAAGGTGATGCGTTGGTTCCTTACACGCAAGAAAGGTGATGCGTCGGGTCCCTACTGATGTGTAGGGGATGAGTCGGTTCTTCTTGGCGTGGGGAGGTGATGCGTCGGTTTCTTACTGCGCTTCCGTGGCGATGCGACCAGCAGCGCCATGATGCGATGAAGATCCGGTGCAATCCGACAAAGATGGCATCTTCTTCTTGATGCGACATGATGCGTGCACGCCCGACGGCCGTGCGGCGACTCAACGATTCTTCTAAGCCGGGACAGGCCCTGCGACACGCTTCCCGGTGATGCGACGGCGTCTGATGCGACGGCGACACTCTTCTCCGGTGATGCGAGGCGCTTCGGCGATGATGCGACAGCTGCAGCGGCGACACGCCTCTCCGTTGATGCGGCGGCGTCTGATGCGATGTCGATCCTCTTCTCCGGTGATGCGAGGCGCTTCGGCGATGATGCGACAGCGGCGGCGACACGCTTCTCCGTTGATGCGGCGGCGTCTGATGCGACGTCGAACCTCTTCTCCGGCGATGCGAGGCGCTTCGGCGGCGACGCTTCTTCGTGAGTCGCGCTTCCAGCTCCTTGCGACACGCAGTCCCTCAGAAAGCCCAGCACAGCAGCAGGCACTTCCAAAAAGACTCTTGGGGAGCTGGTTGGTGAAGTCTGTTGTTCCTGAGACTTCAGCAGGAGGCAAGCTCTCTCAAGCCCTTGGAGATCCTTCACAAGTTGATGAAAGTACACACAAAGTTCCTCTCTCCTTTCTTTGGCAGTCAGGCAACCACTGCAGGCCAATCCCTCACGCTTAGGGATAGTCTCCTCCTCAGTTTCTCTGGTTCCTCTCCTCAGCAAAGGTTCTTCTTGTTTCCCAAAAGTGATATAAAGTTCTGGGGTCTGGGTCCCCTCTTTTATACACCAAAATCCTTTGTCTCTGAAGGCAGAGAGGCCCTTGCCTAGTCCAAACCAGTTCTGGTCAGTCCTGGAGCACTTTGTTTACAGGACTCCTTCTTTCCTTTCACAGTGTAGGCCAGGGACATCAGACGCACCACAGGAGGTGGAGCCAGCATTGTGGAGGGAAGGCACAGCCCTATTCAGGTCCCAGGTGCAACTCCTCCCACCCATCTACATGCAGATCTCTCTATTCAGCCCTGTGCTGACTCACCCTGTCTCCTGGAATCCCCCAGCCCCTGTCACTCACAAACCAGACATGGAATACACAACCTAGCAGAGGCAGGCTTGGATAGTTAGGCAAGAAAATACCCACTTTCTAAAAGTGGTATTTTCAAACACAGAATGTTAAAACCAACTTCACTAAAAGATGTATTTTATCATTCCGAGTTCAGGCATACTAAATTCGTTTTTCTAGAATGTTCCCTGGGTCAGTTAGGATTATAAGATGTAATAATCAAACTGCCCATTCTGGCCTATGGGGAACAGGTAGCCTTGCAATAGTGAAAAACGAAAATGGCTGTAATTCACTATTAGGACATGCCACACACACCAGGGCATGTCCTACCTTATACTTACAATGCACCCTGCCCTTGGGCCTACCATAGGGGTGTCTGATATGAAGAAAAGGGAAGGTTTAGGGACTGGCAAGTGGGTGCACTTGCCCAGTAAACATGGCAGTACCAGACTGCCCACAGGCTCTGCAATGGCAGACCTGAGACACACTTTTACAGGCTGCTTATGTGGGTGGCACAACCAGTGCTGCAAGCCCACCAGCAGCATTTGGTTTACAAGCCCTGGGCACACTCAGTGCACTGTACTAGGGTCTGACAAGTAAACCAAACCAGCTAATCATGGAGTCGCTAATCCATACATCAATTTACCATAGGGCGCACTTGCACTGTGTCACTGAATAGCAGTGGAACAGTGCCCAAAGCATCTATAACCAGCAAACACACATGAGGCAACAGCAAAAAATAGAAGGGAGACCCACGCCAACAGTGCCAGGTCTAACACACACTTAATGTCATTAGGTATAGGATAGCTACACATACTCACAAACTTCTATGCAGCAATACATGAACACCAGGTCAATAAACGATAATCCAATCAAAGAGAGAGTAATAGCAATTGTAGCTCCTTCACAGAGGGTAGTCTTTGATAGCAAGAAGTACATGAGGGTGTTACCAATGTCAAACACAAGCGTACAGGGTTACTATACTAATATGGTACTCCACCATAAATCCAAATAAAGTCTTGATAGGTTCATAAGGAAGTAAGCCAAGGTAAGACTCCCTTTAGTCAGAGGCTGAATTTCAAAAGAAACAAGAAAGACACCCGCTGTTCTTGTCACAGCGACTATCAATGCCCCGCAGTGAACACAGAGCACAGAGGCTTACAAGCAGCAGCTTGCGCCCCCGCACTCCCAAGGAGAACCACCAGAGCAAACACATGTCAGTGAAGTGAAGTGCCCTTGCACTTCGTAGCATAGATACTCGCACGCTGTTAAAGTCACAGCGCAGCGAGTGAATACAAAGCCGCTCAACGCTGTGGGACTACGGAGCGGGCGGATGGAAGTCTGATTTGTGAGAGGAGCGCTCCGGCGCTTCTCTCCCAGCTTGGCACGATACCTGACTGCTTCTCAGAATGTAGCACAGATCCAGGAACTCTGGCGCCGTAAAACACCGTGGCACGCTCCTTTGGAACCGCTCCAGCGAGGAAAACGCCTCCACAGCAGCAGGGGCGATAACAAGGTACACAGACCAGAACGGCTGCCAGGAACTACGTCGATTGTCAAGCCCCGACCCCGGGAAGGGGAGGGGCTTTAAGTGCACCACAATTCCATGACGGTGCTGGAGTTTCTTTCTCACCTGACTTCCCAAGGAATTCTGGGAACTGTAGTTCCCTAAAGGGCGCCAGGCACCCAACTGAGACGGAGCCATTCGTACTCCAGTCACACCATCGTACACACGGGGGATGGAAGCCCTATGTGTTGCAGTGGATAACCCCTTCACCCCCTGCCTCCCATGGACAAGCATGACACCAGGCAAGAGAATACTGCAATGAAAAAACATGCGTTGAGCCTAACATCTGGCGTCAAGAAGTCCCCTGCATCAGTGGCACCAGAAAAGAAAAAAATCCAGGCTACCATTCTCAGCATGTTTAGGTCGGAGGGGCATTACGAACGCAACCACCCAACGACACGTTTGTACAACGCAAAGCTGGCTAAAATGTTAGCGCTGGACCTACTCCCTTTTTCTTTTGTGGAAGGGGTGGGTTTTCTTGAATTTGTGTCAGCCATCTGCCCGAAATGGAAGGTTCCCAGCCGGTCCTATTTTGCCAGAGTTGCTGTTCCAGCACTACATCACGACGTGCTGGAATTGCTTGGACCAGCTTTGCAGCAGAGTGCTGTTCACACTATCCACCTGACAACAGACATGTGGACCAGTTGCCAAGCCACTGATTACATGTTCATCACTGCACACTGGATCTCTTTTGTGGGGGTTAAAGAAAAGATATCTGCAGCAGGTGTTGTTGACACTGCTGAGATTTTTAATGCCGCTCCAAAACATGCAACTGTAGCCATATTCGCCATGGAGAAATCTCATACTGCTGCAAACATTTTGGAAGACTTTGACAGCAAGGTCTTTGAATGGATGCGACCAAGAGGGCTTAACATTGGTTTTGTTGCCACGGACAATGGCAGTAATATACTTAAGGCCATGGCCGATGGTGGCTATTTCAGGGTCCTGTGTGTGGGGCACTGCATTAACATCATTGTTCAAGACTTTCTGAAAAAAGAAGACCAAATCACCAACTTACTGACAACCTGCAGAAGAATATGCACACATTTCAGCCACTCTTTTAAAGCCCGGAAGCAGCTGAGGATCATTCAACCTGATAATAGAATGCCAGTTAAAGCACTCATCCAGGAGGTGCCAACACATTGGAACTTAACTTATTACATGCTTGAACGTCTGTTTGTGCAGTACAGACCAATCAATGAATATGTCATGCAAAGAGGGGATGCTACTGTGAAAGGCATGATCATTGAGATAGACCAATGGGGCCTAGTTAAATGCCTGACAGAGATGCTACTTCCTTATGAGGTCTTTACACGTGAAGTCAGCAAGGAGGACTGTACCATGGGCCAAGCTGTCCCATTGTTGCACATGCTACAGGAACAGCTGAAGGGGGTGTCTTTAATGTACGCAGGTGTGGAGGAAAAAAAGAAGCATATGAGTTGGTGGAGAGCCTAACCCTTCGCTTATCTGAAAATACAAGGGTGCAAAGAAGCATTGTGCCATCCAACCATTACATTTGTGCCACAATTCTGGATCCATGGTACAAACCATTACTGCACACTTTCATTCCTTTTTCAGACGGGGATGTTGCCAACTACAAAACTTGGATAGCCATGGAAGCCAGTCATCTAGAAAAAGAACTGGCAGGAATTAGAGGCCTGCTACTCCAGGGCACAACAATACTGCAGGGCAGCGGGCTTCAAGTTCAACTTCAGAGCCTGAGGGCAGTGCGGTTGGCTCACAGCAGCCAAAACCACCACCAACACCAAGAACAACAACAACAACAAGAACAGGAGCATCAGCCCCAAAATCGGCACAGGAATGGTTTCTACAGCAAGGGCTTAAGTCCAGTGCTGAGGCAATGGCAAAAGAGACCGAGCAAAGCGGAGCACCCATGAGCATTGAGCGGATTGTCCAGGCCCATCTGGATGACCCAACAGAGGTCTACTTTGATCAAAACACATTGCTGTATTGGTATGGGAAAAGTTGCCAATGCCCAGTGCTCAGCAGGCTGGTGATAAACTATCTGGCTTGCCCTATCGCAAGTGTCTCTTCTGAGGGTGTTTTCAGTGCTGCTGGTGCCGTTCTGACAGTGAGAAGGACCAGTCTCTCGCCCCAAAACGTGGAGAGGTTAACCATGATCGACATGAATCAGCACTTTATACCACCGGATTACACCATACCTGAAGTAGCACAGCAGGAAGATGATGACGGTGACTCAGGTAATGGAAGTAGTGTGTTAGATGACCTACTTCTGGGCGAACCACCAGAGTTTGAGGACCAGCTCTACTTCCCTGACAACTAGGCTTTCGAGTTACTTTCTTTCTTGCTTTGACGCCTCCAAAAAAGCCTCCCAAAGAGATATAGCTAAGGAATAATATTTACTTTTATTATTTGTGTGTCTCACTGTCTTTCTGGTTCGAATCACAACAAATCCATCACCACCGTCTTACTCTTTTATTGCCGGATTAAAGTTGCAACTGTGTGCAGTCAGTGAAGAAGTAAGTCCACTCCTCTGAGTTCTGACTCTAGTCCTGACTCGCTCTAAATCCATTTCCCTCAAGCCAGACATTGGATGGAGAATAGTACAACGAATGTGAGATGTGTGCCTGCCTCGTCGAGTCCCTTCAAAGAACCTGACTATATATCTATCCTCCTTTCTGAGCCTAGAAGGACTGCCCCAGAAGAACAGGTAAATGATGATGGCATGCATTGCACGCTGACTCTGAGTGATTGGTGTTTGTGTTGTTGTGCATGATGTCTACTAGTATTTAATCTACACACCAAAAAAGTGACTGAAGTCAATGTTTCCCTTCTTGTTGTTCAATAATAAATTTGTACTACTGCAGGCTGATCCATTGAATTTTTGATTCTGGGCTCACTCGGGACACTACAGAGTTGGAGACCATACCATACTCGCAATCAGTCAGTAGGATTGGAGATGATTGATGGAATAACTCGGGCGTTTCATGAAGTGACCTAAAAGGTAAACAGCAACAACAACACCAGACCTACGTGTCTGTGTAGTGTTGGAGGCGAGTGTGGTGGTATGACTGACTGCGGTGCATTGATTTAGTTGCTTAATTTGGAAAATGCTATGTTGCTGTGTATGTGTGCTCAGTGCTGTCTGGCTCAAAATCTGAGCTAAGTGGAGGTTGGGTGGGCGGGCCTTCTCCTGTTGTTGTAGGTTACTGCTGGAAACAGAATAGACATGATTTAGCCATGCCGCCTCTGAAAGTTTTCTTTTTGCACTCCTCCATAATTTATGCAGTTTAACTCTATTTTTCTCCTGAATTTTTCAATATCCTTTTTGTTTTTCCATCTAATCTTACAGGCCGACCTTTACCCTGTGCTACACTGGGAAAAACAACTCACACTTACCTTACCAAACCGCATCCGCCAGGCAGGCACCCAAGATTGACGGACGGAGTGTCCATGGAAGGACCAAGAGGAATGCCGAGATGCAACTCCCAATTTGACCATAATTATAGTATCATCATTTCATTTGATTCATTTTTTCTCTTCAATCATTATGACTGTGTGTGTTGTTGTTTATTATGTTTGCTTATATTTGACTCCTACAGATATTTTTTAATTTTCTTTGCTAGCTTTAAAAGGAAGCCTGGCACAACAGAACATAAAATGTACGTAACTTGGGTCTCTCTGGGGGCAGACAGGCAAGGCAATTGCATAATAATAATAATTAATAATATACTGCTGCCCTGTACTACTAGTCTAATACTACTCATCAAGTCATCATCATGCATGCATTTCCTTTTTCTCCCTTAACAGATTTATGATGGTCGGCTGCCAAGATTGTGTGTTGTCCATGTGTAGTGTTTGTCTTTGTCAAACCTTTCCCCAAACCCCCCTTCCCAACCATTCATCCAACCCTAACCCTCTTCCCCCGGGCTGTGTGATTTATATTGAGGTGTGACTAAATTAAATTTACACCAATATTGATCACACACTTGCTGGGGCGGATGTGGTGAAAGCAACACTAACTCAAGGCAGGGCGAAGATCTTCTTCTGCTCTAAGTGTATATATATATACTTCACTTTAGCCCACACTGGCAATATTAGATTGCCCACCCATGCACAGTATTCGATATTCGAATTTCTTTTCCAGAGGAACATAAAGAATCCATCATAATAATATAATTGGCTGCCAGCATCGAGTCATCAATCATCATCCTAGTTCCAGGACTAAAGGTTACGAAGGCGCTTGTCCACTTCATCATCATAGCTAGACTCGACTTCAGTTTGTAACTTGTACTAGGCTAGCCCTCCAGACATTCTGGTTTATTTTACTTTAGCATTGCTTATCATCATCATGGTTTCTTGTTTCGCAGACTTCTTGTGTACTGTACTTCTACTATTCGTTCCTGAGTCTCCCTCAGGTGACTGACTGTCCCATTTTCTTTTTTTGCAAATGCTACTGAGTGTCAGTGTCTACTACTGCTACTACCACCACCATGGAAACCAAACCATCACCATGCAGCCATCGCTTCACCTAAGTATAAATAAACATCAGTCGCAGGTAAGAGAAGAAGTTTGGGGGAGGCATAATTAATAATATGGAAATAAATTCATTAATTCACACACCCACACCCTTCCGAGTCCATAGGGGTTTTAGTTGCAGACTGCATAGACTAGGAGGAGCGACTGACAGTACTAATAGGACAAGTCACAAGTGAGTGTACCGCATCTATCTGTTGGTGTGTTACACTATCGGCATATTATTTGAATCAAAAACTAGCTGCTGCCCTACAGCTGCAAAGGAAACCATGTGAAGTAAAAGAGTAACCCCCCACAAAACATTTACATCATGTAAACTATAAATAATTTCTTCCCTAACAAATAAACTAATGAAAAAAACCCACAACAACACCTGACCCACCCCTCTCCCTAACCCCACCCAATGTCCATTAGAGTCCAATGTCCATTCCATTGTCCATAAATAAACCCCAACTTTTCCCCAACGCCCAATTCCCACCGACCAAAAAAAAGATTTAAAAAGGGGCAAGGTGACAGAGTTCTAGCGGCAGGCTCGCCGGTTACTCTCCAGGGCCTTTATCCGCTCCTCTAGGCGCGCCATCCGGAGGAGCATGCGGTGCTTAAATGCCTTACAGTTGCATGCACAGGGGTGGGCAGCAGTGTTCAGAGAAGAAGTGCAGTGGGCGGCTGCCAGACCACGCGCCGTACCACTGGAGACACTGGGGGGGGTCTGGCTAGGGCCCGGGGCATTGGAGGAGGCTGCATCTGCTGCCGCCTCCTCCTCCTCCTCCGCCAGAACCACCAGCCGCCGATATTCGGTATGGATGGCCTCCAGCTTCCTTTGCCGGGCCATTGCTGCTAACTCCTTCCTGTTTGGTGGTGGTTTCGGTTGGGAAGGAGTAGCTATATCAAGAAAGAAAAAAGACAATTGTAACCAATACTCTTAGTGAAACAGTAACACAAAATTAATTAAACACATAAAATTATAGTGCTACAGTAGCACTAGCAAGCACAGTAAATAACATTTGTGGTATCCTCCCACTTCCTTGGCCTCTAACATTTGTGGGAGTTTCAGGCATGTCTACTCCATAGTGCCTAGTAGTAAAGTCTTCTTCTTCTCTCTCTCTTGTTTAGCTAAATTAACCTTGTAGGCATGCCAGCTCAGTCAGCTTGCACCCTAGACAGACATACTCATGTCGCAGACTCACGTTATTTTTAGTTGCTACTGTCTGCAGGTGGGGCGGCTGTAGTCTACAACTACACAATTATCTTATTTTTCTATTATGGCCATACTCTGTTAAATCAATGAAAACTGCTCAATTTCACTTTCACCCTGACTACTACAACAAGGCAGCGAGATGATATCTGATCCGAATGATCATTGATTATATATGGGACGACGTGAGGTACTATTGATTGATTGTGTAACCAACCATGCAGCCGATAGGCCACACATGGCAGGCTGACACAGTCGAAAATGACATAGGTAGGGAGTGGGCCTCGGAGTCAGAGGGAGGCAATTGATAATGGGTGGGTTTGGGTAAATACATACATAATATATATGCTGTGCTTGCAAACTACTGTGAGTCAAGGTAGTATTCTGAAATACAACCTTGAATCAAAATCCTTGGAAAAAAACAGTTCTTGTTTCTCTACCCTGCGATTTTTCCATTTATCTTTGCATTGCTCTTCTAGCATTATATTTTTTTAATTCTAATCTTATTCTATTCTTCACCCTTCGCTTGGCTACTCTGGCATGGTTTATTTTTCTTTTACATTGTCTTCATCCAGTGACAGTCTCCACCTATGCTATGATTGAATACCATCCAGACATCCATCCATTCAAAGTAAATATGGCTATCATTCATCTTTATCTCTCAACAAACCTTTCACCAACAGCATACATTTGTAATTTTTTTTAAACCACCACCCATGCATCCTTCCTTGCTTGCCTTTGAGTTTGGCCCATCAAACCCCCCGGAAGATTCCTATCACCCATACAGTTTCACCCACCCACCCAGGCAGGCATCCTTTCTTTCACCTTTAACCCATCCTTCAGCCACCTAGGCATCCCATGCATCCTTCTCATATATTACATGTCACCCGTCCTTCCTCCTTCCATCCTTCTTTTCCTTTTCGTTCAACCCATCCATCAAGGTCGTCTGACTCTTAGTCTTCTTCATAAAACTTTCCCAGCTGAGTTGAAGTCAGATAGAAGAGGCCATTAGTTACTCAACTCCTGCCGCTAATGCTATTGCTAATGCTAAGTAAAGGGTGTCTTCTTCAACCTTTGTTCACAACAACTTAGTCTCTCTCAACAGTACAGTGTACACCCTTGCAGCGAGTGTGTACTGCCAATAAGTAAGGAATATAATTTACCACTGCCCGCCACTGCTGCTGGCTCACCCACTCCTGCAGCAGCTGCCACATCTGTTCCCCATCGCCTGCCCGGCCACTGGTGGTCGGTACGCCTAGAAAAAACATTACACATTTTTTAGATGCCATATACGCCTCCCCCTATTTATTTTTTTACTAGCAAGATTGAAAATACAATACATACATACACCACACACATCAATAGTACAAATCGGGTACTAGAGTAGAGTAGACAGTAGTATGTCCTATCCTATCAAAAATAGTAAAATATCTGGTTGGACATTTTGTTGGTGGCAATTTTTGAAAAGCCTCTCAAGAAGAGGACAACCCAAAGGACTGGACTCAGTGGCTAGAGCTATTGGTGAATCTGAGTTTTAAAACTTTTTCAAAAGAAAAAGAGTGGCCAACTGGGCAAGCTGCAGACAGACTAATAGTAGTACAGAGTCAGAGGCAGTTAGATTGATGTAAAAAAAAATAGACACTAGAAATATAATAACTAAGTAGGTAGGTAATGCAGGGATAACAAGAATTTAGAAACAGATAGATCGAAGAAGATTTGGAAAAAAATAGAATTAGGAAACGGAAATAATAGTTTCAAAAAAATAAGGTGCAGTAAAAGTTAGGGAAATATAATGATTAATATTAACAACAGGAGGACTTACTGGGGCCAGCAGCAGAGCCCTCTGTAGAGGAGCAATCGTGGCCCTGGGAGGCATCTCCAGCTCCCCCCTCAGACCCCGTCGACTTCTTGCCCCTGGATGCTGATCATGTAAGATATAATAAAGAGATAAAAAATGTTTGGTGTGAAACAAATAAAATATTTTAAAAAACGCTCTAAAAACATTTTTTGACAGGAAACGACAATTGCAATAAAATTGACCTATCTAATCTGATCGACTAGTAGTATCGCGATTGCGGACCGTCTAGTTATTTTATTTATTAATCCAGTGTTCCATTCCGATTCCAGAATCCTAAACCTAAGTACCACCTAGCCCGCCTATTCCAAAGACATTGGAATGAATTGCCAAAAATTATATTTGCTTCTTCTTCCGATCTCATTCGCAATCATCAATGAATCAACCCCATTTGAGGGGCCAATTGTTCACTAAGTCTATATTTCCATTTATTTTAGTCCTCAAAAATGCATAGATGGACGCATGCATATTGCATACACCAAATTGTTGGTTGGTTGCTGCTGATGTGCTGATGAGTTGCTATGATACTCACACACTAACAAACTATAAAAGGTTCTACTAAGGACTGGAGTCTGCAGCACGTGACAGAGGACGCGTCATGCGGACCACTAAAAAATTACCAACTAATACTAAGTAACTAACTATAATAACTACCTACCTACCACCACTATTTTAGTGACAGGACAAAGGAAAGGAGTCCCTCTAGCATTACCTAACTTAAGTTCTCTAACTTCTCTTACATAATCAGCCCAAGCGAGCGCAAAGTTGCAAACAAGCAAGATTAGTAGTAGCGCCGAGCACCTGTCTAGAAGAATAACAATCACATAATATAAGATTTTTAAATGTAACTTACCTGCATATAAGCAGCAGCAGCATTCTTGCTATTTGGGAAAAAAATAATATTCGCAATAACACAGAACAGAACGCACAATAGTTATATAATTAACTACTCACCAAGCCCCACAACCTTAACACCTAGCAGGTCCAGCAGGTCCAGCAGGTCCAGCAGGTCCTGCTCCCGGTTCAGGATGTCGGACCACCGGTGAGTCAGCTGGTTGTGGCTGAGCCGTACCTCAGAGCAACAGAACACTGCCCGGTTCACCCTCGCCCACTGGCGGTGATGCTCCTGGATCCCATAGCCTGAGCCAGGCCTGCCGCCTGCTGCCAAGGTTAAGGGGAGGTGGCGCTGTACAAAAAAAACAAGGGCAGCCACCTCCACCTCAGAGAACAGGGCCTGGGCCTGCACCCCTTCTGGGTGCCGTCTTCCGCAAGGAAGGCGGCTCCTGGTCGCATTACCCTTAGCCTTAGCCATGGTTCTGGGAGTGTGGGGGCGGAAAAGAAAATGTAGAAGTAAAAAATAAAGTCAGGAGAAGAAGTAGGGAAGTAAAAAAAAATAAAAAGCAAGTAATACAAAAAAAGTACAAAAACCACAGTAAAAGTAGAAATAAAATGCAAAATATACACTTAAGGACAGAGAGGGATAGATAATAAATAAAAAAGATCAGAAAAAAAGTGTAAGAAACAAAGGATTGAAAAGATTGGAAAAGGATGAAAAACAGGCCCCAGAACCATACAAAGAGTAGAAAATCAAGATGGCCGCGCCCATTGGCGACCGTGTGGTGAAGTTCGCGTGATATTTCCTCCATACACGCAATCTGCATTGCCGAACATCAGAAATTTCTTGCGAGCATGCGAACAAGCAACTCCGCATGCTTGCGGAACTCCGCATAGCGTTGCAGAGTTTTTTTACCGTTTCGCGTAACTCCGCCCGGGCTTAGTGATGATGGATTTTGAGGATTATATTGGGGAAGCACTGAAGCAGTTTTGAATATATACTGAATGAGGTAATTCTGGCGAAACTGGAACTCTGGGCATTGGAACGTCAGGCACTCTCAATTTACCAGTTTGGATTCCGACCTGGGCTTGGAACGGTGGAACAATCTCTTAACTTATCACTAATTGTTCAAAAGTATACTAAGGCACAGAAGGGCTGCGTTCACCTAGCTTTTATGGACCTAACCTGTGCTTTCGACACAGTGAATCGTAGTCAATTGTGGTCCATAATGTCAGAAATGGGGATTGACAAAGCAATTATTATCTTGCTTAGTAGACTTCATGAACACACCACAGCCACAGTCCGTTACAGCTGTGAGGGGGATTTGACGGAAGGCTTTCCCTCTGAAATGGGTGTAAGGCAGGGGTGTGTCTTGGCCCCATTTCTCTTTTTATTATATATTAACGGGCTGGGAGATCAACTGTGTAAAGTGGGAAAGGATATACCAAGATGTAATGAGTGTCCAATTCCCATTCTCTTATACGCTGACGATGCTGTCCTGATAGCCAAGACAGCAAATGCACTACAAATACTGCTAGATTCCTTTAATGTTTTTATGAACAACCTGGGGTTAAAAGTGAATCGTACTAAATCATTTGTCATGAAATGTGCACCTAAAATGGCTAAAACCAGAACCTTTTTATTGGGGGGGAGAAGAAATTGAGAAAGTTCCTTTCTTTACCTACCTCGGGATACCGTTCGATGTTAATTTTAATTGGAAACATGCCTTAGATATTAGGATTATGCAATTTCAAAAGTCGATTGATGCAATCTTTAGATTTGCTAAAAGGCTAGGAGGCAAACCAACTAAGGAGATCTTATGTATCTATAAGAGCAAAAGCCTTTCTGTGGCAACTTTTGGGGCTGGGGTCTGGGGATATGTAAATTGTAAATCATTGCAAATAGTAGAGAATAAGTTTCTGAGAAGACTTCTCTCAGTACCCCAGAGCTCCTCTGTTTTATTCTGTCACGAGGAAGTTGGTCTGAATTATTTGAAAGACTGCATTGCGATTCAACCGCTGTTGCTCTGGCAAAAAATCTGGAAAAACCCTGAGGCTGCCCTTTGTATAACAATATTGACAGGCTGCATGAAGTTGGACAATAGTTTAGACATACCTTGGCTTAAGTATGTCAAAATGTGTTTTTCCAAAATGGGTGTTTTAGAACATTATACAAACCCCGACACATTACAAAATGTATCGTCTTCTACTATAAAATCACTCTTTCTCCAAAGTTATACCCAGGCTGGCCTCACAAGTAGAGAGACCAATCAGTTAGAGTGTCATTCGCAACTACGAAGAGAACCTGCCTTGTACCTTCAAATTGATCTAAATGAAAGAAGGAAATTTTTGTTGACAAGGCTGCGGCTAAAAATAATACACTTCTTAGTTGCCTTCCCTATTCAAGGCTCGTGGTTTCCCTCACTCCCAGTTTGCCCGTGTGATAACTTCTCATTGCAAAGCACTATGCACTTTATTCTTTTTTGTAGATTTTATTTCCCTCAGAGGAAGCGGTTTATTTGTCCATTATTACTTGCTGCAGGGAATGCGAATCATAATATGGCAATGGAGTTTTTACTTTCCCTAGGTACAGCTGAGATAATACATTGCATTTTAAATTATCTCTTTACTGCTTTTAAAATCCGAAGCAAATACTAATTGTTTCTAAAAATTGTAATTATTGATCGTGTTGAAATATTGTTTTATTATAAAATGAAATTATGTGTGTACAAACTTTTATGGCTCTTTTAGAGTCAAAATAAAGTATTTCTGACTGACTACTGAATGAGGCAGTATCCAGACATGTGATTTCTGATTCTCAAAATGTACTGTTGAGCAAATGAAAGAGATACTATGACAAGTGTCTGTGTGTTACTAACCCTATAATTAAAATTATTTACTTTTTACCTAAGGTACACAAAGGGGAAAGCTTTCCTGCTTATCATCCTATAATCATTTCAGGTATTGGTTTGAGCACAGAAAAAAATCTGAATACATAGATATACATATTTTAAAATTTGTCAGTATCTTACATTCGTACATTAAAGATACGAAGGAACTACTTCAGAAAATGTGTGAGATTCCATGGAATCCAAACTACATCCTGGTTACTATGGATCTGCAGAGTCTATAAATGATTATTAATCATGATCAGGGCATTAGAAATCTTTTTGTATATAAGATCAGCCAGTTATGGGAACATACACAGAGGCTTATTGAAACTGAATAAAGTTGTACTCAAGAACAATTTTTTCCATCAATACCAGTTGTACCACCAAAAGAGAGGACTGTGCTTTCATATGCAAATATTTTCATGGGGTGGTTTGAAAAAAAGTATGCTTGGATTGAGGATCTGTATGGCACTGAAAACAAAATTGTTTTTTGGGGAAGATACATCAACGATATTTTGATTATTTGGAAGAACAAAGTGGATGAACTCAACAAGTGCCATACTTTTCTGATTGAGAATAACATTGGTATATCATCATGATGAATTCGTCTTTTTGAATATTACACTATATGTCAGCAAGAACAGGTTAGAGTAGAATTCATTGAAAGGCAACCACGTGTAATAGCTTATTACATGCTACATCGTGTCACCCAAGGCATCAAATTAATAACATTTCCTTCAGAGAACTATTGAGGGTAAAAAGAAATTGTAGTTCCATAGAAACATATGAGGAGGAACCAAATAATACTCTAATGATATTGAAAGAGAAAGGATATCTAGATAACATTTTATTGGAAGCCAAAGCTAATGCAGATAAAATTTGTAGGCAGGAACTGCTGAATGTGAAACATAAACTGGATCAATAGGAGAAAACTGTATCTCCTATTAATAGAGTTTTCTGTTTCACCTTCAATAGTTCATGACTACTAATTTTATTAGCTTTGGCTTCTAACAAAATGAGAACCCATAGATTTATCACAACCTACATGGAAAATCCTAAAGTAAATGCAATCCTGAATAAACATCAGCATTTCTTAGATTAGATTAGATTCTGATTTATGTAAAGTACTTGCACGTAGACCGAGAGCAGCATAAAGGAAAGCTGTCACATTATCAAGAACATTCAGTTGTAGTAATACTATTTGGTTTCATAAACAGCCCACAAAACTTTAGGTTGGTTGCCAGAAGCAACAAAGGGTTTCTTTAAGTGAGGTTCATGTACATGTTGTACATATACTTTAGGCAAATGTACGGAATTCTCAGATTGTGATGGATCTAAAAAATGCACAATTGATTAATTTTTGAATTGCGATACAATGCATAGTATGTTATTTACTATGTATGTAATGAAATGTAAGTTGGATCCACAAAAAGAGCATTGAAAACTAGATGGAAAGAACACATGGAGGCAATTCAGAATAAAGATGACACATATCCAATTGAAACACATTTTTGGAAATGCCACAACATCAAGGAGATCGGCAACATCAAACTTGTGGAGATCCAAATGACAGAAGAGGAGGATACAGGATGGCGGCATTGAGGAAATATGAGGTAAGATGGATCAATACATTAAAATGTATGGATCATGGTCTTAAAAGCGATAGAGAAATGTATGCGTTTTTGGACTGATTTGTTTGTTCACCGATATTATGAGACCAAGGACACACAAGGGAATGTAGGTTTTTACAAAAGTGTTTCATATTCATAATTAGGATTCACAAGGATAGTTAATAAAGGTTTATAAAGTTTCAGGTAAGATGGTAGTATAATGTGTTTTTGACCCATTCTTTGATGTTGTAGCTGTATCATGACCTAGGGTTCGAATCTATCCAAACCAGACCTGCCGTCACACATATATTTTATTTTATTGTTATTTTGTTCTTTTTCCTTTCCTTCATATTATCAGAAGGGAGTAATGTGTAAGATGTGGTTGAATATCCAGATTACATTGCAATATTACTGGTTTTCTTCAAGCTGGTCTTTCTTAACTTATACCATAATGTTAGGACATTCTTAGATAAATTGCTGTTTTTCTTGGTCATCAAGATAGCTAAATGGTATCTATGTGTTTCTTTATAGTTTTGGACGGTCAGGGACCAGGGTTCAAATCTGACTAATTTCTTCATTACACTTCCTGTTTTACTTTATTTACTCACAGTTCAATTCAAACTTTATTTTGGTCATTAACCATAAAAGTTAAATTAAATACATTTCTCCATTTAAAACAATAAAAAAATAAAAGTAGAAAAAAATAAAAACAGATTCAGATGCGCAATTAATACATTACTTTAAAATGTTAAAACCTTAGACCTATTTTTTCCGTGCAATTGCAACTGCTAATAAATACCTGCTCAAGCTAAAACAACATAATACAATGGTTCGTGCCTCAAAACTCTCAGAGCTTCCTGGTGCTTTCTAAATCCTAACTTCTGCCAAAGAGGGCAAATCCACTTCTTCCTGATCTTATCATAAAATGTGCAAAAAAACAAAATGTGTGCAATGCTTTCTACATTTGCTAAAGTGCATAGAGTGCAAAGGGATTCAACGTTTAACCCTTTATCCGAATTCCATTTTGCTGTATAAGCTTTAATTTGAAGGATACCATAACAAAACTTTAGATACACAGTTCTTGCCAGGGGAGCATAAACAACATCCAACAACTCCTCAAACCCTGGACAAGGCTTGGCTTCCAAGAATTGTGTGGTTAATCTGCCTAAAGTTGGGTTACTATGCAGTATATTCAGCTGATAGTCACAAAATATCTGCTTCAATTGTTTCTTGGAGTCTGGGACAGAGTCTGTGGCCTGTCCCAGTAATCACTTAAACCAAGCCTAATGAGCCATGCTTTAACATAACGCAGCCAGGGAAGGGTTAGCAGTTCATCTAAGGCTATTGTTTCTCTAAGGCCTTCTCTATAATGATACAACTCCTGTATCGACAACAATCTTACCCAAAAGAGCAAAGGTCTCAAGTTTGCAATATGCTCTATCCTTTTTAAGTTAAGATCGTGGAAAAGAGGCATTATTATGTAGCTGCTGGTAGACCTAATAGCCCCCTCATAAGTTTATTTTTCTCAATGGAAAGCTGCCTCATCCTTTCTTTGCCCCATAGCTCAGTCCCATACAATGCTGCAGCCTTTGCTTTGTACTTGTAAATCTCTAGAGCCAGCGTGACAGCTTTCATGTGTGAAAATCCTTTTTGCATGATTTATTTGGGGATTCCACGACATCCTAGAAATACCCAGATAATTAAAATGTGGGACCATTTCAAGAATTTTCTTGGCAACATGAATGTTTTTCTTAAAGGACCTATGGGGTTTTAGAGACATATATTTGGTCTTACTAATGTTTATTTCCAATCCCTTTCCAGTGCAGTATTTATTAAAGCTTTCTAAAAGATGTTGAAGACCCCTCGGCGTCTGCGAGACCAGAATAATATTATCCGCAACAAGCAGTGCTGGAACCGGGAACCCTCAGAGCTTTGGGGTGTCATGACTGCACTTGTTGAGATGGTCAACAACATCATTGATAAAGAGCGATAACAGGGTAGGTGCAAGCACGCACCTCTGTCTCACTCCTCTCTTAATTGGGATTGGCTCAGTAAATTTACCATTCGCCCCCCAACGAACCGTAGTGTAGTTACCCTAGTGAACCTAACTATTTGGGCTAGAATGTCTTCTGGGACTCCCTGATTTTTCAATTGTGCCTAAAGCAGCCCCGTTGGGACAAGGTTGAACACTGCCCTTAAGTCTACAAAGCAATACAAATATGGGCATCTTTTATTTTAACATATTTCTATAAGATGCACATTAACCTAAATACTTGATCAAATGTGCTAGTTCAAGATCGAAACCCTGCCTAGTAAACTGTTAGTATATTATTTCCACAGATCCAATTATTCAATTTATCCAGAACTTGTCTGGCATAAACTTTCTGCATTGTAACTAAAAGGCTTATTAGCCTATATTTCCAAGGATCGAGTTTACTCCCTTTTTTAAATATTGATACTATTTTGCCCCCCTTCCAAGTGGGGGGGACCGGTGCACCTAAAGCAACCGCATTGTTAATTAAGGTAACATAAGGACCCCATACTTCTAATTCATGCCTATGCAAATCTCCCAGAATTTTATCCAGCCCTGGAGCCTTACTCAACTTAATTGCGTTAATTGCCTTTATTGTTTCCTCTAAGGTAAAGTGGATCTTATAAACTGAACAATTGTGTACACAATTGGTCAATGACCCACAATGATCGGGATCCAAATAACATTCTGTATGGGAGATTGCGCCTTTACTAACATGTGCAATTATTTTCCAGAACGGGAACAAATCTTTTATTTTAGCAGCATCGAGTAAATCATTCCAATTGCCCTCATCCCATTGTCTCTGTGCATAAGTTAAGACTTTTTTGTAGATAGCCCTTGCCTCCCTTATTAACTGTACATTTCCCTTTTTTAAACAATCTAACAGGGATATCTTTGGCCTCTTTACATTGCTTATCATACCAAGGATTACTCGGTGACTGTCTAGATGTAGTTTGTTTACATTGGATAGCTTTTGTCAAGGGTTGTCTTAGGGCAGTCAAAATAGATTGATGAATAGCTGCAATTGATGTTAAGGATTGGGCACATTCTACATGGGAACCAAGCACTTCAGAAAATATGTTATGTATTTCAGTGATGGTCTCAGCATTATTTACAATATGGGCCACTTAATTGACCTTTGTTTGTTTCCAAGTGACGGTTGAAGTTTTGGGTTCTTATTGATCTCTAGGAGTATTTCAGTACAGCACCTTGACATTTCTAATCACAGGGGAAAATGATCACTATGTTCCTTATCATCAATTTTAAAGGCCATAATTATATGCCATTCTTCTGTACTGTGTAGGATGTAATCAATCTTAGTCAGAGTATTTCCCCTTTTAAAGGTATATTATGAAGAACCAATTGTACTTTCAGGCATGATTCAGCAATTACATGCCCGTTGTCCATGTTCTAATGTAAAATGTAACAGTTGCATAGCTGCTGTTGAACACAGGACCGATGAACCTGCTTCCAATTGTGGGACCCCAATGGCTAAGTCTTCTTCCTCCATGACTAGTTCCAATCCAATATTCGGTTCATATGTACAGTTAAATCACCACCCACAATAACTATATCATTTGGAGCTACACACCTTAGGGCATTGCCCAATACTTCCACAATGTGTGCCTCCAGATTACTTCTTCTTGGCCTAATGTAAACATTGAACAAATATAGAAGTTTACCATAATTTGAGCTTAGGCTCACTCCAAAGATATCAGGTGAATCTATTTGATGAACTCTTATTTCAACATCTAAGGTGATTTTTATCCAGAGATCCAATCCCCGTGAAGGTCTACCACTCGATGAAGGAATCACTTCAACATAGTAGGTCTTATACCCAAGCTTATATGGGGGATCTATTACCCAAGTCTTTTGAAAGAGGCAAAGTTGGAAATGTTCTATATATTTATTCCCTTCAGGGTTCAGGAGTTTACTTTTTAATCCTGCTAAATTCCAAGAGACCATATTTACAGATTCATTATTCAATGTTCTGGAGAGGTTAAATTCACTAGGGCTTATTTTTTGGATCCCAGAAGTGTCAACTACCTGTGTTATGGATATATTGGATGATGCACTACCTGGGAATCACACCCTTGCATTTGATCCCTTAAGCTGGAATCTAAACTTTCGCCTCCTAACTCTCCTACAACTGGCGCTTTTTGAGTTATAATGACAGGCAGAGCATTATCGCAGCCAAACAGGCTCGACCCTCCGACGTTATTTAATTCAAGGGACGCTTCTCACAGTGTTCACACACGGTTTGTGGGGTCAGTTCATAAAATTACTTGTAATATCTGAAAGATGATTGAAAATATCCCCTTCCCCACTCCCGCTCTCACTCCCACCTTCAAGATTTGAAACAAGCAGGTACAAGTCAATTCTGGTGCTTTCTAGAGCCCCTTTTTTATGGAGTCAATCCACACCCTCCAATAGTCAACTTGAGGTAAGAGGCTCCGAGGTCCAAAAGCACAGGCCCCCTCCTACATGCGCCACAGGTCGATAAAAATAACCCAAGGGTAAGAGACTAATGAGTGAGCCACGAGCCGACACATGGATTTCATCTTTTAAAAGCTTAGCAGCTGGTATACGGCTATTTAAGTTCACAATGGCACAGTCACCAGCCCAATCAATGCGTCTATTCCCAATCTAACGTACTCAGGTTGTCAGTAAGATGGAATTGGCCAATGAAGAAGACAAATTCCCATTTTGTGTGAGCCAGTGCAGACATTTGTTAAACAAGTCCTCCTGCGATTCCTTTTGCCCCTTCCTTAATGGTGGCACACCAGACATGATAACAATATACGGGCATGCTGAAGGTGCGAGTTTATGAACTGAGGTTTGTGAGTCTGGTCAGCGCTCAAGGCCAAAGTGATTCTCCAGGAGGTCGTTGGAATTTATCTGCATCCTCTGTGCTGATGAAGAGCTTGGGATTGGTTGGGACTGGTTAACTCGACAAGCTTGATCTGTTGTAGATGCCCTCTTAGTATCAATATGAGAGTTTCCAGTTGGGCAAGGGTGAGGGGGTATCAGAGTATCAGGTTGTGATGTTACTTTTACTCCTGGACCATTTTGCACAGCCTTTGTCGTCACTGATGAATTGAACATATCTCTACACATTTGCTCCCATCCTGAGTTGGACCACCCCCATGAAACTTGCTCATAGGCCAAGGTTTTACAAGTAGTCAGAAGCTATAGATTTTTGCCTACTGCTGATGTTAGCCTGGTGGTCTGGAGGCAATCCGTCTTTTCTTGGCTGAACGTAGCACTTCCATGCCTCTTTCTTCCATCGAGGAATGCCCAAAGCTCATATCCGTCCTTACATTGTCTACATCATTGGAGACGCTCCCCCTGCCCTCCTCCACCTTGTTCTAAATCCACTTGATGCTAATTTGAGTAGTAGATAAAGCATCTGGAGTGGAGTGATGGACATCTGTGAGAGTCGTCTCTCTGTCAGCTCGATCTCCGTAGCCACCACCCCTTTAGCTTGCAGTAACATACGGTCTGTTGATGTAACCTTACCAGTTGAAGTTGGTAACTGGCCCGGGTGCAGCCCACCGGGGCATTTCCAGTTCTCCATAGCTGTTTAATAGATAAAAGTAGTGGCTACTGAAGTAGTTAGGGTGGTTACGGCTGCTCTATGTTAGCCCTTTAAATAAATACATTGAGGCAAGAGTTAAATGTCAGAGTGGGTCAATGTCCCCTATAGTAGCCAGTCAAGATAATAGTTCAAACTTACAGGTGGTTCACTCACCCTTTGCCCTTAGACAGGCGTTAGATAGGGGGCCCGGCCTCATCCGTCCACTAGCGAGTGCTGCGGGAGCCCCTGCTACAATTATAAGTTCGTCCGGGCTCAAGAGTGAGGGCAATGTCCTCAGGGGCAGTGTGAGGCTTGTGGTCCTTGCCCTGCTCTCCTTGCACAATTCAGTCAGTCATTATGGCCATTCACCCCCAATAAGCACTGGAGCTGATGGCGTGATAGCGGTCCGGTTCGCTCAAAGGCCCGGGAATGGAATCCCCAGCCTGGCATTACCTCGCGGCTATGGTGCTCTCAGGCCGCGACATTGTTTAAGCTAGGATGACGGCTACACCCCTTATGGACTCGGCAGGCAAGCCGTGTCACGACCACTGCTCCTGCAGGGCTGCCAGAGCTGAGAGAAGAGAGGCAGACAAGCCGTTCCGGGGCTCCCACTGCCAGTGCCATGAGCCTCTGGGTGAAGGAACACCGGGAGACACAGGGCCCGCTGCCCAGAGTGGCAGGAGACACAGAGCGCAGGGCCCCAAGATGGCGGGCACAGTTCAACAGCGCTGCGGCCCACCGGGGCCATGCAGATGCCCGTCGGGCAGGATCAGGCTCGCTCCCCTGGTGCCAGAAACCCATGACATCCATTAGGGCCGGTACCCCCCATCCCGGTGTTGGGTGCAGGCTGAAACGGCAAACGGGGATCCAGTGAAACAAAGGAACGCAACTTACACTATTACTCACTATAAATTTAATTTCTCGTACAAGTACATTTGTCATATGATTTTCTATATATGCCAATAAATTCTTTAAAAAAAACACAACTGATTACATTGACATTACACTAGTATGCTGGATGTACTTAGTCGCATGTTGTTAAACAGGAAATCTAGTGGCTTTCTTTGAAATGTAGGAGTGTTTATAAATGGCTACCTGCAGGCTTTAGTTCTCGGTTTACCAATCATATCCAACGATTTATAGAGGTTTAAAGGCTAGGGTTTTGTGTTCCGGCATTCTATCAGATCCTATGAGTATTACCAGGGGCACCCAACAGGGGTGTCCTCTCTTACCCCAGTTATTTGCAATATATATCAAGCCTCATGTCCAAGCTTTGAGAATGGCCAAGGATATCTCTCCAAATACTTTTAGGATGACGTAGAGATCTTGACCTCTGCCCTGACCTCTGCCCTGACGGCAATAGATACAATTGCTAGTCAATTCGGTTCTGTCTCAGGGTACAAACTAAATATAGCTAAGACTCGGGTCTTCTCTAATGTCACTGCCCTGGGGCAAGGCCGACGCTGGATATGCTCTGCAACATAGGTGGGTGTTGAGCTGTCATTAGAAATGGAAAAAATAATTCAGTCTAATTTTGGCCAATTGTTCACTAGGACTGAGGGGATATTCAATAAGTGGAATAGACTCCATCTGGGGATAATTGGGAGATATATTCTCATTAAAATGCTAATTCTGCCTCAATATCTTTACCTCTTTAGATGTATACCTCTCTTTCTCCCTAAAATCTTTTTTACAAGACTTGAGCCATCTTGTCAGAAATTCATCTGGAGTTATTGCAGGCCCAGATCTAATATAAAGTTACTTCAATCACGACATGGGAAAGGAGGGGTCTCTCGTTACTGGGTTTGAGGGTTTATTATTTTGATGCATTCATAGCCCGATTATTGAAGGTAATCAGGAGGGAGCAGTGGCTGCAGGGACATAAGTTCCCAGAGTATCTACCATGGGGTGAGGTCATTGTGCCCGCACTGGAATCACTGACATGATCTACTTTAAAAGAACTAGGTTTGATACCCATGGGTCTATCACTCTATTTGGTCCAATCTTAAAAAACACTGCCGGATATCACCTTGTGGAATGCATATACACACTTGGGCTATAATCCCAACTGGCCTCACCAAGTGCATGAGAGCTTCTTAACATTGTAGGAAAGGCTCTCAACTCTTCACATTAGGGCAATTATTTTAAGGAGGTATCTTTCTCTCTTATGAGACTGTGCAACAAAAGTTCTCTCTTCCTCGTGCTGGATTTTTTTTGGGTATTTACAGCTTCAACATTTTTTGGGTAATGTGAAGTCAGAAGATTTAATCTGCAGTAAGAATAATTTTTTAGACTATCCGCTGAAGCGTCCTCTTAAGGATCTATTAGCCTGGCTTATAGGATGACTCCTTTTCAGTCTGGAGTGCATAAGTGGAGCCGACATCTGGGGTCAGAGATCACCGTTGAGGATCTCAGGTATACTGATCTACTCACACAGAGTGTCCTAAATCTTTCAAGAGTCAAAGTCCATCATTTTAGTTTATTAATTACTTTTATCTTACACCCTATCATCTTTATATTATGAAGTCCAGGCAAGATGCAAAATGCTTTCGCTGTATGTCTGAACAAGCAGAAGCGGTCCACACCTTCACTTCCTGCCCGTCAATCGAGCCTTTCTGGAAGTCAGTCGTGGGGAAATTGAACTGGACTTTTCAGACCAACGTCTCCAGGGACTCAAAGTTAATATATATTTTTTTCTTTTGTCCTCATTTGCCTCATTTTCACCCTTCAACTAACGATACCAACCCTGGGTTATTCAAACCTCTTTTGCTGGGAAACAGAAACAAGGTATAGGCTCTTAGATGGCGCCCTCGGATGTAAAGAAAGAGACCTCCTCCTTGATTTCCAATACGTACACCACTTTCTCACATCTCCCTGCTCGCGCCGGGGAGACTAGACCAGCTGAGGCAGATAGAGGCTTAATCATTGGACCCTTACTCTAGAGTCCCCGTTTGTTGATCGTACCATGTCAGAAAGGGAGTCCAAAACTCATATTTCTTTTTCCCCTGATCCGAAAAATCCAACTTAGCAATATATCTCATAGATCTCAACCAGCCATCCTCAGTTGGAGGAGCCAGAGATACCCACAATTTACAAATCTCTCTACGCGCCAAGAGCATAGCATAAAAAAACAGTTTTGCGCTGTCCTTGGTTACAGTACACTGCAAATCAAGCTTTCCAAATATAACCATTACAGCGCTTACCTTAATCTGTAGGTTTAAGATACTTGACAAGCTATTACTCATGGCCTCCCAGAATGTCTGAATCTTCGGGCAGTGGATAAACATGTGCAGATCGTCTTCATTTAAACTGCCACACTTAGGACAAGCCACCTCTCCTCCAGATCTGAATTTGGATAACCTTTGTGGCGTCCAGTAAGCCCTGTGCATAGTAAAAAGATGGTTCCTCCTCAGATATGCGGGTTTCACTGTTTTGTAAAGCATAGACATTGATACTTGCCATTGGTCTTCCAACGTAGTCTCCGGCAAGCATCCTCCCCACAGATCCTCCGGCAAGGTGAAGGCCCCATCTTCCAGCTCTAGGATCAGCCAGTACCACATTGCAAATTCCTTTTTGAACACAGCCCCAGACATCAGTTTTTCCGCGAAATTCATTAGGGTCTCCTATTTTTTCTCCCGACGCCAAAAACCAACTTTGAGTCTGGAGGAACTTAAACCTTGAAAACCTTTGACCTATTTCCTGTTCGCACCAACCCCCAAGAGACCAGCTGGCCTTCTGGTAATAACTGCTTCCACCTTAGTATACCCGCCTCTTTTAAAGGTAATGCCAGTATGTCCTTGGTCCATTCCGGAGGACCTGGCGCCTCCCATATCGGAGCCCACTGACTGAAATACAGAATTTTTAAAGTTTTCCTGATTTTATACCATATTTCAGCGAAGCCATTTAACATTTTTAACCTAACTTTCTTGAAGTATTTCGGATCAGCGTATTTGTACATGAACCCCCATTCAGCTCCCTTCTCTTTCCTCAACATTGCCTCAAACATTCTGCCTATCTCTGATTTTGTGGGAGAGTCCAGCAACATTCTGCCATTTTTTAATAAAAACGCCCAGGAATAAAAAAATAAAACAACAAATCAGGTAATGCTAAACCCCCCTTCACCAGCCTTCTCCTAAGTTTCTTCCAGGCTATCCGCGGCCCTTTGGACGCCCAAATAAAGGAGCTGATCTCACTCTGTAATTTCGTAAACCACTCTTTTCTAAAAGATAAAGGAATAGAATCAAACAGAAACGTTAACTTTGGAAGAACAATCATTTTTACCAGGTTAACTCGGCCGTATAACGTTAACGAAAGATGCATCCAACCCTTCAAACTGACACTTACTTCCTTCTTAACTCTCTCAAAATTTACCTTAGTGAGGTCCGCAATATTCTGAGTGAACCTAACTCCTAAATATCTCATTTCTCTCTTACATTTTATCCCCCCGTCTCCATATTCCAAGCCATGACTTCAGTTTTTTCCTTATTAATGTCATAACCTGACACTTTCCCAAAATCTGTTGTTACTTCCAAGACACACCTCAAAGTTTTTTGTAAATTCGTTGTAAAAATTAAAATATCATCCGCATAGAGCCCTATCTTCCTACTCCAGCCATTGAATTCAAAGGCAGAATATCGGTGTTACCCCTTATTTTCCTAGCTAGAGGCTCAATATAAAGATCAAATAAAAATGGGGACAGGGGACAGCCCTGCCTGGTACCCCTCATGATCTGAAGAGGCTCTGACAATACCCCATTAACCAAAACCCTAGCTTCCAGCAGTGAATAGATTCCTCTCAGAACTCTGCAAAAGTTTGAACCCAAATTAAGATATTTAACCATCGTCTGTAAATAGACCCAGTTTACGCGGTCAAACGCTTTAGCAGCGTCCAGCGCTATTACCGCCAAGGGGAGCTCATACGCTGTAGCCATATCTATAGAACCAATAAGAGAGTACGTCAGCTCTTTCAGGGCCCTTCCTCTAATAAACCCTTTCTGATCTTCATGCACTAGCTGCGGCATAACCCCATTTAATCTCCCTGCCATCACTTTTGCAAAGAGCTTATAGTCACAGTTTAAGAGTGAAATGGGCCTATAAGAGTCAACGCTTTTTGGGCACTTCCCAGGCTTGGGGATTAAAGTTATAATGGCCTCATTCCAGGATTTAGGCATTGCAGTATCCGTTAGGAGTAATGCATTGAAGAGATGTATAAGGATAGGAGTTAAAGTGCTAGCTAGGGCTTTATAAACCTCGTGCGGTAGGCCATCCGGCCCTGGGGCCTTCCCTTTTTTACCCCCCCCCCATAGCTTCCTCTGGTTCACCAATACTGATCTCCTTATTCAACCCTTCCATTTTCTCATCTGCTAATGGCTCTGCTTGATTTAACCAAGTCAGCACGTCATCCTCCGAGACAACCAGGTCTTCCTTATAGACTTTCCTAAAATGTCTATGAAAAGCTTGTCTGATTCCCTGACTCTCACTCAGGACCATACCCGACTCTTCACTTCTAACCTCTTTAATCAGGTTCCTGACTTGATCACTCTTTACCTTCCAAGCTAGTAATTTACTACAGCTTTCGCCATATTCGAAATGCGCTATTTGACTAGCCTCCCATTTCTCCTTAATTCTGTCATGCAGAACTCCAGACAGGCTCGCCTTTAAATTTGTTACTTCCGCCAACTTCTTCTCAAGGCCTTCTAAGTCTCCTGGTTTACTCAAAACCCTTTCCATCTTACGAATCTGCTTTTCTAGTTCCAGAACCTTTTTATGATACGCTCGCCTTTTCCCTGCCGCTAAAGTACCTAGTCTACCTCTCAAGTAGGTCTTGTATGCGTCCCAAACTACCCCAATCGTAGCTGAGCCCAGATTCCTCTAAAAAAACTCCTTTGTTTCTTCTCTTAAAGTCTCAACAGTTTCCGTTCCCAATAAAACTGTGCGATCTAACATCTACCTTGAACCGGCAACCCCTTCCTCTAGTTTCATGTGGAGTAATACAGCAGATTGATCCGACAGGTGTACCCCTATATGTTTAACCTCCAACACACTATCCTTCAAGACCCTGTCTACAAGAAAGTAGTCAATCCGTGACTGGTGTTTGTATTTTTTATTATAATATGTAAAACCTAACTGCGACCCAGCCTTACATCGCTATACATCACAAAGCCCCAACTGGACCATAACTAGTCGCAACCTATCAGACATTTTAGGATTTACTGCTGCTCTGCTGTTCAAAGATCTATCCAATTTAGGATCTAAAACTGTATTGAAGTCTCCTGCCATAATAATCCGGTCCGGAAAGCCCAGTAGCTCATTGACTAATTCATCCAATGGACCTATATCATCTTGATTCGGGCCATAGTAGCCCACCAGCATGTAATTCTGCCCAAAATGTTTTACCTTTGCCACGAGCCATCTTCCTGCAATATTCGAGACACTGCCTTCTACCGACATATTCACACCCTGTTTTACCAACAGTGCTACCCCCTTTGTAACTGCAGACTGCCTCGTATAGATTGCATGTGAAATCCACCTCTTTGCTTTAAAAACTTTCTACTTTCTCCCTCTGTAAGATGTGTCTCTTGAAGAATAATAATTTGTGCAGGACAGTCCTTTAAATACTGCATTATTCTCTCTCGCCTTCCCTTCACCGGGAGCCCATTCACATTCCATGATAACACTTTTATTTCATTTATTCTATTCCCAGCCATCCCCTATAGAATCCAGATCTAACCACTGACTTGGTGCAAAAAGAGACATTTGAGGATTTAAAAAAAAAAAAAATTCCCTTTGCTCCCCACCCTGTACTCCCTGCCCCCCCCCCCCCCCACCCGTGGAGAACCCTATCCAACTTCCCATGGCAAAAGCCCTATGAGTGACCCTTAGGCATGCGATGAAAAAAAGAAACCTAAACTCAACCGGTGCCTAAAAACAAAACAAAAGTTAGTATAACCTTTACTATTAAACTAACGAAGAAGCACAAACCAATCTACCTGCCAAAAAAAACAACTAATATTTTACTGAACCCCAGCTTGAATCTCTTCAATAAACTTGTCCATCTCCTCAACAAAACGGAACGAGTGCATTTTGTTTTTAAACATCACTTTAAGTAAAGCTGGACATTTTAACTGCACTGATGCACCTAAATTCGTAAGGGGTTCTATCCTTTTCCCTAGCTCCCATTGTCTATTAGATGTTACTGCAGATAAATCCGATCTTATTTCAATTCTTAGCCCATCCAGTTCTAATATTTTCTTCTTCAGAGCCTTAGCTAAGATTTTCTCTTTCAACGTATAGGTGAGAAAATTAACTAGAATTCTCCTTGGTTTGGTTTGATTCGTATTTAACCTGAAAGGATCTCTATGTATCCTTTGAATATCTCTAGCAATCTCTTCCTCCAACTGGAGCTCTTTTTTGAACAACTGGACGACGTAACTTTTAATGTCTCCACCTTCCCTACCCTCCAGAAGCTTTAAAATCTTTAAATTGTTTCTCCTTTGAAAATTTTCCAGTCTTTCCACCCTTTCGTGATGTTCCCTTTCCCTTGTTCTGAGACCTTCTATTTCTCTCTTGTTAAGCTGGACTTCCTCCTTAAGGTCTCTTACTTCTGTTTCTAGAGCCAATGTTCTGCCACTCAGATCGTCTATTTTTTTCTCCAAAACTTCACATGCTGACCTGATTTCTCTCTGATTAACCTCTGAGGTTTCAAATCTATTTTGGATCTCTAATGTGAGGGTTGTAAGCAGAACACTGATGGAGGGGTCCCCATTCCCTGGGCTTTTCACTGCATCACCCATTTCCTCCTGCCCAGCCCTAATATTTATCTCCTTCACTGACTGACTCTGCACCTCTTTGGAGCTCACCAATCCCCCCTCCGTATCAGGTAGTGGCTTGTCTAAGAACTTTAAGAGCTCAGGGCTAACATCTGGGGATGTTTCCGTTTCTGGAGAAGCAGTTGTGTCCCCCATCTCCGAAGATAGTACTTGATATCTGTTTGCACTCAGATGTCCAGACCAGTCTCCCATATTTGAGATTTCCTTACTACTTCCTCCTCCTGCTGGATGTTTATCCCGGACCGCAGTCTCCTCCATTGAGCAGCTGTCCCTTAACACGAGGGTTTTAGGCAATACCTTAAGTAAGACCTAAGCGAAGGGGTCACCTTTATCCTGTGTTCCGGCTTGCCTCCTCTTACAACCTTTTTAATCTCCTTAATTGGCAGAGCACCCCTTGGCTTCACCTCCTTCCTTCTCCCCCCACTCCTTTTCAGATTTAGAAGGGGAATCTGCCAGCTCGGGAAAATCCAGCACACCTCCCCTTGCTGCACTCCTCAAGGTATATCTTGAGATTCCTTTACCGCTGGCTCCAACACTAGCCCCTCTCATAGATCTCTTTTTACTTTTGTCCACTCTCTGGCTCTTACCGTTGCCTTCCTGCTCCCGAGCCAGACTCACAGACGGCTGTGTCTGAACTTCTACAGTGTCCGAAATCGAAATTTTGTCAGCGCTCTTGCTGCTTTCCTCACAGCCTTCGCTCTTCCTGTTGCCACCACCTCCACTCCCCCGGAAGAGAACCCTAGCGGCAGCGCGACGCCCTCGGCGTAATTCCAGCGCTGCTCTCCCCCACGATTGCTCTGCCGTGTTTGCATCCCCCGGCTCCCGCTTCAAAAAATCAAATCCCTCGCTAAGGTGAACCACCTCACCCCCTCAAAGCTCTGTACCTACACATAAGTTCTGCTTCTTCAACCCCTTAACCGCTTAGCTCTCCGTTTGCATTTCACCCGCTGCCGCTTCCACTACCAAACTCCGCCGCACACCTCCAGGCTCACCCGCGACCCGCCCACTAGCCGGCCGCCATGTTCTCCCCTCGGAACTCAAAGTTAATATTATCAGGACACTCTCCAGGTATCCCATGACATTTAGGAGGGATACATTTTTTTGCAATAACCCTGGAAAGATTAGTGTTAGGCTGGCACTGGCTGCATAAAGAACACCCTTATCCTATGGCACAAATTTGTGAACGCTGGTTTTCTGGAAATGTCCTTAGTTGATAATGAGGTGCGTAGGGGGCAGGCTAAGGAGAATCTGGGACCCAATGAGAGTGATGTTGAGCCGTTTTCGTCAGTCACCATTAGTCTGGCTTATTCTGCTCTGGTTGTGTATTATAGGACAACTAATGCCATTTTAAAGAATTTTTACCTTTATATTATTGTCTTTTTTATTAATCTTTAATGACTTTTAATCTGCACAATTGGTATATTGTTACTTATGTGCTTTTATGGTCATATTGTTATGCAATGAATAAAGTTCTTTGAATTGTATTGAGCCGTTTTCGGACAGATCAGGGTTGATCATGACCTAGTACTATCGTCAATCAAATAAAATATTTTCTTTCTCTCATTTAACTACGTTGCAAGTTTTAAGGATCAGTTGCACCCTGCATCATACTTATTGCTTTGTGATTGTAGTGCATCCCTTGGCTCGGGTATTTTTCCTGTTCTTTGCAACTGTGTGATGAGATAGTCATATCCTCTATTTACTTATAAGTTGCTCCAAGTATATATATATTTTTTAAATGGCTGCTTGTGATTTAAACATGGTTGCTTTTTTCATGTAATAGCCAGCCGGTCATTCTAACTATACTTTCCTTTGAAACAACCTTAAGGATGGGGCCTTAATTGTTGTTAAAACTTTGGGATTTTGTTTGTGGGTTTTTTCAGACCTTATCTTGGGTTTGCAGATATACTGAAGCTGCCTATAAAGTCTGTGGGGCATATTCACAAGGACTTATCGCTGAGTTATCGCCACCTTAACGCATCAAAAGTGGAGATAGATTTAACGCCCCATTCACAAGCAGGTGCAAACAGCAGACATCGCCAGTATTCCCGCGATAACTGCCGCAAAATTTATCTCCACGGGTGACACCACCAACTAACCCTAATGAGATGCAGAGTAGGCGTTCCCGTGCAAAAAATCACGAAAACACCACAACACCACTTTCACAACGAACTGCCAGATCTGCGATGCGAACCAAAAACAGGCGATAAGCCGCGGTAGCAGCAGGGAATTAACACCTGCCTTTTGCTGGTGTTAAGCAGGACGACTACCTGCAGTATGAAAGGGAGCCCAGCCAAGAGCCACATCTGAAGACCCACAGATGCCATGGAGCCAATGATCATGCAGCTCGGAGACCCATGAGGGCCACAACACCCACCGCCACCACCCCCAGGCCCGCCACCACCCCCAGGACCCGCCCGGCCCCCCCCGGACCACCACAGAGGCAGCGTACACAAAGACAGTGGACCCACCGTAAACGCACCAGCCGCACAGACCTAACGCCAGAGGAGGTCATTGCCCACTACAGGCCCAAAAGGACAACCATCCCCGCATCCTGACCCACATCGCCCACCGGCTGACGGTACCAACACAGCGGACAACCAACATCCCTCCGCAGACAAAGCTGCCGGCTGTGCTGCACATGTTGGCCTCTGGTACCTTCCAACCCACAACTGCCAGAGTCAGAGGAGTCTCACAGCCAGCCCAATCCAAGTTCATCACACCTGTCCTGGATGCCATCATCAGCCTGGTACCCCAGCACCTCCACTTCACCCACACTGCGTAGGAGCAGCTGTAGACCAAGCAAGGCTTCTACGCCATAGCTGGATTCCCTCACGTGTTGGGGCAATCGACTGCACACATGTACCCCTCGTGCCCCCTGCCGACACTGCACACAACTACCGCAATAGAAAGCACATGCATTCCATCAATGTGCAGGCAATAGTGGACCACCGGGGACTGCTCAACAATGTTGTGGCCAACTCCCCAGGCAGTGTGCATGATTCATACATCTCCCGACAGTCCATCATCAACCACCGCTCCCAGGATGGCACCTATGGAAATGCATTGCTCGTTGGTAAGTACCAAATGAACACACCACACACACCTCCACTCCACAGTCATGCAACTCACGACACTGGCAATGGGCACGCAGCAAAACTACATGCAACATGCCACACAACATGCCAACCGACCCGACACGACAACACGACTCCATTGGGAACCTGGGCTTGCCATGCACACAACCCAGCCACGGCATGGCACCACAGCCACACAATAGCAGAATGTGAGGAGAGGCCTGGAGCAGGCATGTTCGAGAGCGGCAAGTGACTAATGAATGAGAACCTACCCAATGCCAGGTGTGGCGTGGATGTGCCGGACAGACTTCAGTGTGCAAACCACGGAAATGGCCATGTGGACATTAACTGCTGGTGCATGGAGTGTAGTGGCCAGTGGACGCTACCATGTCCCCACATGCTGTGGGGCAGAATGCGGAAATGTCACCCGTTACGTCCCCCCATGTATGCGCGGGCAGAGTGGGTTGGCCCTGCGTACGCCAGGCCTGCGTAGGGGTGTGAATAAAAAGCCCGTCGCACTGGGCGTGGTTCTCATTCGGAATGGCCAACATGTCTGCCAGGGCGGCGCCTCTCAGCCCGCCACGAGGCCGGCACCGTGCGCGGTGGGGCCTGCGTCCCTGTGCGCCTGCTGCACCCCGGGCCGCTGGTCCCCAGACCCATCATGCCTGCCCCAGCACACCAAGGAGGCTCCGCTCACCTGTCGACACTGGCGTGTGTCAAAGAGGGCCCACCACGTGCCGGTGCAAGCTCCAAGCCCCAGTCCCACGACCTTTGCAGCCTCCACAGACCATCGCTGGCCTCCACGACGCTGGCCCACAGTACTCCTTTTTCGTTGACATACCCCACCAGCGTACTCTTCGGCCCAGTTGTTGGCACATGTTGTACTGAGTCGTGAGTTTTGAATGGCAGTGACCCCAAGTCTGTGGCAGCGTCACATCACTAAACTCCCTCCGATCAGTGAAGCCAAAGTCTGCATCACAAGCCTGCGACACGTGGTGCCACTAACCCTGTTCAACGCAAGCCTGCGACACGTGGTGCCACTAACCCTGTTCAACGCAAGCCGGCGACACTTGGATGAGGGCTCAGGCCTACACTGCGGTCCAGTAGGTCCCACATGTGGAACTGTGTCCTGAGTTTTGAATGGCAGTGACCCCAAGTCTGTGGCAGCGTCCACATCACTATACTCCCTCCGATGAGTGAAGCCAAAGTTTGCATCGCAAGCCTGCGACACGTGGTGCCACTAACCCTGTTCAACGCAAGCCTGCAACACGTGGTGCCACTAACCCTGTTAAACGCAAGCCGGCGACACTTGGATGAGGGCTCAGGCCTACACTGCAGTCCAGTAGGTCCCACATGTGGAACTGTGTCTTGAGTACAGAACGGCAGTGACCAGATGTTTATTGCAGAGTTCATATCACTGAACTCCCTTCGATCAGTGTCCCAAACCCTGCATCACAAGCACGCAACACGTGTCTGAGGGCACGTGCTGACCGCTGCCTCAGGCCTACACTGCGGTCCAGTAGGTCACACATGTGGAACTGTGTCTTGGGTAAGATATGGAGGAGTCCACACCATTGGACACGCCTCATCGCAGGTGGCATCCCCTATCAGCACTGGTGCCACTAACTCTGTGCGCAATGAGTCATGGGCACTTTCTGGTTGGACTTTGGTGGCATCTGAGTCCATGGCCTGGGGGTTGTCTGCATCATCATCTGGCTGGGACGGACTTGGTGTTCGTCATCTGTCTGTTCCATTCATCTCTACCATAGTGACTGGTTCTGCGTGGTTCTGCCCTCTGCATCATGCCCTGGGGGTACACCTTCCACTGTCCACTGAGACACTCCGAGACAACCCCCTTTGTCATCTACGAGAACCTGCTCTGCTATCGTGACCCTGCCCCAGTGCACCGCGTGTCAGCGGCCCGTGGCGGTAGGCCCGTGCAGGACGCTGTGCATCCGGGGCCACTGACTCTGTGCAGCTCAAGTCATGTAGTCTTTATGGTTGAATGGTTGTGTCCTTAACGATGGACACTGTTGTCGTATTTTGACTGCACCAGGCACTCCATGAAGGCTGGTGTACACACACCCCACACACATCCAACACAGGTGTCACTCGACATGTGAGCCTGCTAATAAAAGTGGCCGGGCGCACGTGCCCGTAGCCATTCACACCATCTAAGCAAGTGTGTCCATGTGGTCATTATGTCAGCATGATGGGCCCGAGCCCTGCAACATCACAGTGTGCTGTCTTCAGCGGACGATACCATGTCACCTCAGCAGTGGCTAAGACCTTGGACATGTAGCTTCGCCAGCCCCGCCCTGCATGCACAAGCGGCGTGTGCTGGTCCGGCGTACGTCAGGTCAGCGCCGGGGTGTGCTGATTCGGCAGGGGGATCAGGGCGTGGCTCTGGTCTGGCCGCAGGAAGTGCGGTAAGCGTGTCTCTGTGTTGGAGTGTTGTCGCCACCAGGGCCACAGTAGTCGATGTTGCAATGTAGCATGCCCCCGGAGGGCGGGCCCGCACGTACAGGGAAATGTAGGAGCGCAAGACCGCTCGGGGTCTTGGCTCATACATGCCAAGTGTTATGTGTATCAGTCCTGCGGCTGCATAAGTCAGATGCCTAGCCTCAATCGCAGCGCGATCACAGCCAGCCATGGACTGTACACCTGTGTCCGCCCTGTCCAGACCATTGGCCTGCACTCACGTGGCCGCACACCCTCAATGGCCAGCTTCACGGTGTTGTTGGCATGCCGCTGGACATGCGCAGACAGGCATGACAATGGTGTGCCGTAGGAGTGCACGTGATACAACCGCGCAGCGCACACATGTGTGGGGGTTCGTGGGAGGGAGGAGCAGCTGTGAGGCAACGTAACAAACAGTGAGGCCGCTCATGTGCCACGTGCTCGGCATATCATCCATGATTCACTGGGTCGCAGACATCCCACCCCACCCACGACAGGCCTCTGTACATCTCCTGTATGCAAGCAGATGATAAAGTTACTGTAGGGATGAAAGGTCCTTTGTCTGAACTATCAGGCGGAAGCACATCTGCAGCTCCGAGCTGGGACTTGCATGTGCCCAGCACCCCCTGACAGATACGATAGCATTTGCTGGTGACTCCCACACTATGCACTGCCCGACGTGAGACCAACGTGTACACATCCCACACACAGAAGTCCTTGGTCGTAGTTAGCGTGCGTGAAATGGCCTTCACACGTACTCCCACCCACCCCAGGCCTGCACCCGTTGCACACAGACACTGCTCATTGATCCGAGCTGTGGCATTTCTTCCACAGGACTGGCGCGGGTCAGCACGGTGCCGCTTCAAGCAGAGCCACTGACACAATGGCAGACCATCCCGGACACATGCACAACTCCAGTCACGTGGACCGGTACCGTGCACGTCTGCTGCATGTACTGGGGGCACTGCCATTGGCAGTGCTGCGGATCAGTTACCGGCTAAGCTTCCGCCTTGCCAACGTCACCTGCGTTCAGCCTGTGTTGCATTGTCACTCGTGCATATTCGAGTGGACCATGGATGTCTGCCTCTCCAAAGTAACGGTAGCTGACCTGGATTTCGACGTGTGTGTGCGCCCCCTGTTGGACCACGATCAGGAGTGTCACCGTGATGCCCGTTTATGGCATGCCTGGATGATTGGCATGCATGCTGGCAACTGGACCTGGGAGATTGCACGAGTCGTCGTGTGCAGTGACCACATTGAGCCGCTACCCTATTAGGCTTTAGTGCCAAATGGGGCCAGGGGTTGGGTCAGCACATCTGTCCGGGACAGCTGATGGGTTACGGCGCCGACATGTTAGATGTAGTCGACAACGAACTCATGTTGGAAATGTTGGCCTACGCTGCTGCACTCGCGTTCATGGACGAGTGACAACGTACCTGCAGCCACAACTGAATGTGACCCATTGCACGTGTCCTGGCACCTGGTTGCATGTTGGGGATCTGGTCACATGCCCCAAGACGACAGTGGACATAGGTGCATTGGCCTGGACTCCGGATACATGCGCGGACAACCAACGCGCGTTGGCACTGACTTGTGTGGGTGATAGACTCCCCCGGGGTAGACATGGGCGCTTTCCAACGTTCCTCATTCAGACATGCTGCTGCATTGGTCTGCATGTTGTGGCACTTCTCTTGGCCGTACTGACACGCAATTTTTTTAAAAATTATATTTTATTGCATTTCAAAACATAAGGCAAAAACAACACCCATACAATAATACAAAAGAAAATGAAATAATACAAATCTGGATCACATAGATCTAAAGCAAATAGGAGACTTAACAATATCGATACAAAACATGGTGACGGGTAGGAGGAGGGCAGATGGGGTGCGAGTAATATTACAGCAGTAGAGAAAAAACCCAAAATTGATTGACAGGGCGGGTAGAATACTGTTAGTAAAAATGCAAGTGGACATAAGAACATCACAGAGTCATGTAAAAACATCTTCAGTAACATTCTGAGGCATTAATTATACCGAGGTAGATCAAAATTATATATTAGTCTTCCGGTGCATCTGCCAATGCCCTCTGCGCTGCATGATATTGAGCAAAGAGACCCCAAAAACTCTTTGGATGATTACAAGGAGGGAGCATTTCGTTATAGACATCAGACTGGGTGTTGCAGTATACCATGTCGTGTTCCCACTCTATCACCGTGGGCATAGGGCCCCTCATCCATCGCATCGGCAGCTGGCGCTTGGCCAGGAGAAGACCGATAGCCACCAACTTACGCACATTTTTCTTAAGGGGTTTGGTATAACCTAGGAGCGCCAACAAGGGGTCTGATGCGAGGGATAGCCCAAGAATGTCATTCAGCTTATGGAAAATCGTTCCCCAATAGTGTTCCACCTGTGGGCACTGCCATGCCTGATGAAAAAAACCAGCACGCGGCGCACGACACCGCTCACAATTATCAGAATCCCGCAACCCATACCCAAAAAGGCGCAAAGGGGAGTGATAAACTCTGTTTAAAAGTTTAAAATGGGCAAGTCTATGGCGACCATTAAGAGAAATCTTACAGGTAACTTCGCAGCAGTAGAACGATATGTCATCTGTAATAGGAACGCCAATATCCAGCTGCCAGGCCTGTCTAACCCTGCTGAGGGATGGAATCTTCGTGACCAGGGCCGAAGCGTATAACTTGGAAATGAACTTGCACGGGGTCTGAGCACTCAAGAGTACAGTCAGAGGGGGAATGTCCAAGGGCTCATGTAGCTCTTCCCCAAGTATCGCCCGCAAAGCATGTCGGATTCTGAAATAGTGGAATCTCGTCAGAGCCGAATGCACATTGTCGGCGCCAGCTACGTCCTCCCACGCACTCACCCGCCCATGCTTGAATAGATCACCCATGGTGTGTATACCCAATTTGTTGAGGGAGTCCAGGGTCCCTTTCTCTGAGCTGAGCGCAAACCATTGGCACCATTCCACTCGCATTTGGGGCGAATATAATTGCGCCACATCATACGTTCTGAGCAAAGCATTCCACGCATGAATAACCGAATTGATCGAGTCCAAAATGCCACAGCGCCTTGTTGGGGTTTGCGTTAAGAAGCGAGGCAGGGAGTGCGGGGCAGCAGCAACCTTCTCGATCTGAAGGTGAGGTAAATCATGGGGCCCGTGCACCCAACTGTATGTATGAGAGGCCTGCGCGGCCCTATAATACAGTTCAAAATTCGGGGCATTTAGTCCCCCGCCGGCGTACGGAAGCATGAGAGCGTCCAAAGCGACCCTAGGGGACTTACCAGCCCAAGCTAATTTGATCATTAGAGAACGGAGCTCTCGAAATAGTTGCTGTTGAACCACTATTGGAATATTAACAAAAAGAAAGAGCAGGCGAGGGAGCACAACCATCTTCATCAAAGAAACTCTACCAGCCAAAGACAATGGGAGTTGTATCCATCTGTCTATGTCATCACCGAGTTTATCAACCACTTTACCATAATTAGCTTTGGTCACCACATCCGCGTCAGAATGAACTTGAATGCCCAGATAGCGGACCGGTTCAGTAGTTCATTGTAGTGGAAAATCGAGCGGGAACTGCACCGTGGAGGGCGTCAGCGGGAACAACATAGATTTATCCCAGTTAATCTTTAGGCCGGAGAGGCCACCAAAGCGCAGCACCTCGCGTATCACGGGAGATAAATGGGTCTCGGGATCTCTAATATATAAGAGCGTATCATCAGCGTAAGCAGAGGTGATGAGGTTGTAAAAAGGAAAACGAAGTCCCCTGTGCCCATGATACTCACGCAATGCCCGCAGCAAGGGTTCGGCAGCCACCGCATACAACAATGGGGACAGCGGACATCCCTGTCGAGTACCCCGCGAAATTTGAAACGGAGTAGAGACCACATCTCCCGTATGTACCCGAGCTACCGGGGAATTATATAATACCGAGACCAATTGCAAATAGAACTCTCCGACCCCCATTCGCCGCAACACAGCATGCATAAACTTCCATTCAATTGAATCAAAAGCCTTCTCGGCATCTAAAAAGACCACAGCGGCCTTAACCTCGGGTCGAACATGTTGCAGAGCACCAAAAACCGTGCGGAGGTTGTGTGATAGCGTGCGACCCGGGATGAACCCAGCCTGTTCAGGGCCTATCAGCTGAGGAAGGAGCGGCGACAAACGGTTCGCCAGAATTTTTGCAAACAACTTGGTGTCCACGTTGAGTAGTGAAAGCGGACGATAAGAGGAGCACATACGAGGGTCTTTATTGGGCTTCAAAAGAGTGATGATCAATGCCTCACACATGGAAGGTGGCAGAATACAGTCTGCGGCTATCTCGTGAAATAAGGAGATAAGATGTGGGATGAGAAGATCGCTGAAGCCCTTATAGAATGTGACCGTGAGGCCATCAAGCCCGGGGGCACTGCCCTCACGCATCGACCCCAGAGCGAGCTGAACCTCTGCCACCTCAATGGGGCGCATCAAAAACTCACGCTGCCAGTTTTGTAACCAGGGGAGCCGTATGTATTCTAGATAGTTAGAAATGTCGTTGCCACTAGGGGCGAGTTTGGAGCGATACAGCTCCTGATAATAAGAGCGGAACTGAGCATTGATTCCATCGCGATCCGTCAGGACCGACCCATCATCGCCCTCCAGTTCAACAATACCTCCAGAGTCCAGACGGCGGCGGGCCATTGCAGCCAGAACTGAGCCGGGCCGGTCAGTCTCGCCATAAGCTCTGGCAGACGCATACTTGCCCATATGTTTTACTTCACTGTGAGCCTCCACATGGATTTCAGCTAGTGTGGCCTTGAGTTGTTCACGTAGATCGGGATCGTTAGTAAGGGATAGGCGTGCCTCAAGGTCGGATAGCCGGGTCTCTAGCAAAGCGAGGCGACCGCGAATGGCCCGAAGAACACCTGCATGCTTACTAATGGCAACACCCCTAATGTAGACCTTAAACGCCTCCCACACCGTAGTGAAGGAGTCGACTGATCCAACATTAATATCGAAGAATTCAGAGATCGCGTTGCTCAGCTCAGAGTGGAAGACGGAATCCAATAAGGAATAAGGAGGAAAATGCCACAAAAAAGGGGGCGGCGTGCGAGGGGGCACTGCTATAGTGACCGTGACCTGAGAATGGTCCGAAAAGGAGCGGGCCAATACAGTGCAATCCAGCACCTTAGGCAGCAGAGATTGTGAAATAAACCAATAATCCATGCGCGTGTGGATATCATGTTGCACCGAGTAATGTGTATAACCCCACGGGCACCTGAACGAGACCTCCATACATCAGCCAGCTGTAATTGTAAAGCAATGTCCACCACCGTCTTCGCCGAGTCAGAAAGTGGACGCACGGGACCCTTTGAGCGATCAAGAGTCGTATCCATTATACAATTAAAATCTCCCCCCCAGAATATCAGAAGGGAACAGCGATCCCTGAGTAGTGCAAACAGGGAGCGATAGAACCCCGGATCATCATAGTTAGGACCATAGGAGTTGACAATCAAAAATTCCCACTCCGGGCTGTAGCATCTAGAAACTACATATCTGCCTGTCGGGTCTGTCGTCAGTGGGTCTAACTTGAGACCTGCCTTGGGGTTAAGCCATTTCAAAACACCTCTAGAATGGGAGGTGAAACAAGCTGCATGAGAGATCCCTGCCAATCTGCTACCTGTTAGAAGCGCACACCCCGGAAGCAGATGCGTCTCCTGAAGCAATGCCACGTCAATCTCTTTACGTTTCAGATATCCAATGATTTTCCGCACCTTGCGGTGGTCATTTAAACCCCGGACATTCCATGTCATGAAGGTCATACGTTTGGGCAAGCTAGCCCTAGCCTGAGACTCTGTCATGGCGCCTACAAATGCACAAAAAGTAATCCCCGCCCGCAAGCCCACCACCCACGCCCCCCACCTAGAATGCGAAAGGTAAACATGTGATCCTTAAAAAAGAAAAAGAAAAAAAGAAAAACAGTCCGAATAAGCATACCCCTCCACCCACGCCTTGCACTCCCCAACTGTGCAAAGGCGAGCATCCACACACTACAAAAAATAGCAACCATGCCGTAATTACAGCTTGAATAGCATGAAGAAAAAAAAAAACAAGAAGTGAGTCAGCGGTTAACGCAGTGGGGCAGATGTTACCCAGCAACACAAACTTGTCCAACCCACCGCCACAACACCGCCTGCAAATTACAGAACTCCACAAAAAAAAAAAAAAAAACATGGCATGCAGCAATAAACCATTGGCAAGCTTCAAATAAATATATGCCATGATGATGGCAGTAACACACTAAAGGATAACCTCCTTAAGGGATAATGTAGAATCTTATCATCTCAATCCAGGGAACAAACTAGGAGTGGGAAATAATATTGTAAGGGAGAAGCGAACCCATAGCAAGCGTACTACACATTATCCAACGAAACATGTTACCCGACCCGCAGAGCGGGCCAGCAATTCTCATATCACGGTAGAACTTAGCATTACCAATACGTATCTACCAACAGAACAGCACTGCAGTTATGGACTGTCTACAGCAACTCAGTCATTATCATCTAGATCTTCAGCCTTATCTTGTAGGGCAGTCAATGTGCGCTCAACACGCTTCTGTGTGCCACCAGCATCAGTCTGTGCCTCCTCTATCTCCCTTATGTGGCGCTCTGCCATGTCTATGCGCTCTGAATGTTTATCAACCCTCTCGGACATCCTGTCCATTCTGTAGGCCAACGTGTCAATTTTCGAATCAATGGCAGTGAGGCCCTTCTGCATGGACGCGATGATCTGCTTAATGTCGCCAACTGGGTCGTCAGTAGGGGCCTCCGACTCGGAGAGCGCATTGTCCGCTGTTTCTTCGTTGCGCCGAGACTTGCGCTGCTCAAAGTTGAGCTTGGGTTGGGATTTATCAGGCTTCCCCATCACCAGATCCTGCACGCAGTGGGCGACCCAGAAGTAACACTCACCAGATGTGACTGCGAGGGTATCAACGTGGATGGGGGAGAGTCAAACAAACAGAGCAAGCCCAGGAGAGATGACATGAGCGCAACAGGTAGGGAAGGATGTCCACCTACCACCTACCCGACAATCCAGCCAGGACGAAGGGGGCAGCACAGGGCGCGTGACAGTACCAGGGCAAAAGTGACCACCGTGATAAGGCAGAGAGCACCCAACAGCTAGAAGTCTCAAATCGGAGCAAGCAGCCCGCGCTGCTAGCCCAATGGCCAAGACAGGAGCGTCCGATGGTATGCAGGAGTGGACGTCACCGGGCACAGCGCAACCCCAAGCACGGTGCCAGGGCAGAATTCACGGAAGGCAGCAACCCCACCTCAGAGAGCCCCTCAGGCCTGGCCCAAAGCAAAGTGCAGGATGGGGGACTAGGCCGCAGGAGAGGCCACGCAGCGTCCAGCAGAGCGGGGACAGATCCGGACCCCCCGCAGCCCAGTCCGAGGATGTCTCACCTCCCTCAGGAGCCCCGCCGGCAGGCAGCCTCAGATGATCGCAGCTACAGGGGAGCGCGGTCCGGCCCAGGTCTCTCGGGCCCGCCCCCGGCTTCCTCACGGAGTTGTCAGCCGCGCCGTCCCACAGTCGCCAACTCAGCAGCAACACATGTAGAGCACGGCCGCTCTACGGCGTCGGGAGCACCGCAACCTTCACAGCACCGGAGCAAACCACTCAGGAGTCACCAGCGCTCCGGGACATCGGCAGCAGTAGTGGGCACAAACAGGGCAGCCGCCGGCTCCGACTCCACTATCCCGGCTCGGAGCTCAGGAAACTCGGCCGGCTCCTCCCCCAGGCGCGTGGGCGGTGGGCCGCGCCACGCCACAATCACCCGTTCCCTGGTTGACAACTCCCAGCAGGACTTCGCTGGAGGCAAAGGCAGCACGGACGGACCGAGGTCTCAGGATGGCAAATCCGTCACATCCGCGACGGAGCAGGTTAGTAGAGTCTCGGATTTCTGCCGGATATCAGCGGTGTGTGGCGGAGCTCTAAATCGCGACGGCCATTTTCCAGCCGGGCAAGCTCCGCCCCTCCACTGACACGCAATTGTTGATGAAGTTTCCGCACCTTCACTTGTCTCCAACTGTGATGAGTGTTGATATGTATGCAAGTGTGTGTGTCACGGCCTATCTGGGTCCCTGCCATACATGCATTGCTACCCCATCAGGGCTGTGGGTTGGTACTTGTGCATTATCATGTCCCTGTTTCGTGCTTTGCTAGATGCGTATGGCCATTTACCAGCCACAAGCGGGTGCACTTGTGTCCTGTGTTCGGTTGTGCAAATGTTGGTGTTTGTACCACTTTGTGTTCGATGTTGGGGTGCTCTGCTTCCTATGTGTGTGTGCTGCATTGTGTGTGAGATGGCCCTTCAGCTCTGATTTGGCTCACCCTTCTCCCTTTCAGGCAGTGTGGTTTTCACTTCTGTGCTTGTTCAGTGGTGTGATATTGCCGACTTGTGTGACTTGTGCTCTTGGTTGGTGTTGTTACTCTTGGGCATGGTTTGTCTGCAGTTGTGCTGTGCTTAATTGTGCATGTGTGCCATTGTGTCCATCTCCCCCGTCCCCCAGTCCCTGGTCGTTCCTCTCCCTGTTGCTGTTGTGTCTGTTGATTTTGAGCAGTTTCCTGTCCCCGACTCCTGCCACCATCTCCAGACTGATGTGGTGGACACCATTTCCTCCATGTCATCCAGCTCCTGGTGTGGCGCTGGACTCCCACCTCCGGTGTGCATTGCTGCCTTCTGGTTGTTGGCGTGTTTCTGCTTGTTTTCGCGTTTCGCATCATTCCAGCTGATCTGGTTTTCTTCCATTGTCCTCCTCCGCTCTCCGGCTGCATTCACCTTGTCCACGATGGACTGCCATGTACAATGTTTTGTTGCCAATGGGGCTTGTGGGGTTGTGTACTAGCTTCGACTGCCTCCATTGTGCTTCGCTGTTGTTTTCTGTTTGGTTTGTCTTCCTTTTTCCTGCTTTTGTTGTGCTTATCCCCGCCTGCCGTGTGTGTGTCGCGGGCCTGGCGCTGCTTTCCTCATCGCGAATGGGCTCATCGCACGTTTTTTGCGTTGGGGTTTGTGTTTTTATCTCCGTCGCGGTGGTTGTATCGCGGACATTGGCCGCGTTTTCGGCAACTATCGCATGGTACCGCCGTGTTGTGAATTCCACGTTAACACGGGGTTATTTTCCCGCGATAGACTGCGATGTGTAAAGTTGCGTTAACATTTTTTGGAGATGTTTAGCGCACGTTCTTGTGAATATACCCCTGTGAGTTTTAACAATGGGGTATTCGCTAACTAGTTCATAATTGAAATATAATGAATGTGGACTAATGGCTCTACATATGTTGTTTCAGAATTAATTTTGGCACATTTGATAACTTTTGTAAAAATTGTAAATTGTTTTCTTAAAGATGTGAGTACCTTTAATTTCCATTTATCCAGTACTTTGGTTACATTAAGATATTATTGGCACTCCACAGGCCGGCCTCTCCTTATTATAGGAAAACATGTTAGGACACAAATAGATAGCCTGCCAACTACTGTTCGTCACCATGAAGATAGCTCAATGGTAGCTAGATGTTTCTTTTAAAGTCTTGAAGCTGCAGAGATTAGGGTTCGAATCTGACCCATTTTTATAATCAACTTCCTGTTTAACTATAGTAATTCACTACAATTTTTATGTTTTCATATAAGTACAATTGTGTTCTGATTTATTCATTTCTGGATTTTAAAAGAACCAGTTACATTGATGTAATACCTACATGGTGGATGTTCTTAGCGGTCTAATTGATAAACAGTTAATTCAGTGCATTTTTTTTTAGGTAGGAGAGTTTATAATATGGTGACGCAAAAATATCTATGGTTGCTGCATTCCGCGTGATGTCCAATTGGTCATCTGACCGGTAAGTTCCTGTAGAACAACCTTGAAGATAGGACCGTTATTATTGTTAAAGCTTTGGGATTTTGTAGGTGGTTATTTGGTGCTGTCTTTCAGACCTCATCATGTGTTAGCAAATATATTGAAACTGTAATTGGAAAGCATATAAATTCTGGTACAACTATTGTTGATTTCGGTGAGTTTTAACAGTAGGGTATTCCCAAATTAGTCAAATTGAAATATACTGAATGTGGTCTAATGGCTCTACATATGTTGTTTCAGAACGCATTTAGGTCAATTGATCATCTTGGTAGAAATTGGGTGTTTGTTCCGTGGATGAAGGAATATCTGCTCCTTAAGATGTGAGTACTCCTTAAGTTCCATATGTGCAGTTTAGGTTTTTGGACCACTATATTACTCTAGATACTTATATCACTTGGTTCTTATAGCTTATTTCCACGCTTGCGATTTAGATATGACTACAGATATGTGGGGATACAGAGCACAAGGTTCAAAATGAAAATAAAGAGTGTATCAGATTTGAACGCAGGAACTCAATAATTGCTATGGACAGTGCAGATAATCTGTAATTATTTGATTGTTTGTCGAGATAGTTTAGCAATATTGGTATATAGGTTGAAAGGATCACTTCTCTTTGGTGTGAATCATGGTCTGATCTAGTTTTAGAAGTGTGTTTTTCTTGTCACATATTTGTAGTTTGGAGTTTTTGAAGTTACGAATTAGACATGTAGTACATACATTTTTCTTTTCTGTTCTCTCTTTCTTGATTCTTATCTTCTTCTTTCTTCCTAATTTTATTACTATGGGTAATTGCACTGATGACTATAAATAACACAATCATTGAAATTGCAACTGTTGCTTTCATTGGTGTGAATTGCATGTTACTTGTATAAATATTTACCATTTATTCATATCATTTTGAAAAAGCAATGTGGATAAGGTAATACAATTCCTGAAGATAAATATGTCAAAAAATTATTTTCGGACTCTCAGGCTGCCTGGAAAGCTTTTGAACACTTATGTGCCTCATATGACTGACTATTTTGGGATTAAATAGTGCATTTTGTATCTATTAACAGGACTATGTTACCTAGCATATCGTACTTATGTGTAGTCTGCCTGGAGACTTTATGGGTAATGTTGGGATAGGGCATTGTTTTTCCTTAGTTGTTGGTGGTTATACCAATTCATTGAAATCCTAAAAAAAAGAGCAAAGGGTGGAGTGGTGTCTTTCTAGGGTTTCCTAGGGATCGTTTAGCCACAATTCTGTGCCATTATTTGTTTTGGCTTCATTGTTATTTTGTGCTTTCTTTGACCTTCCACAACCAGCATAGAGATAGGAGCTAGCATCATAAGGCGCAAAGATTGAATAATTAGGGCTTGTATGTATGTGTGTTGTTGCCTTGTGCGGGTATGAGACAGAGTGAATGGGCTACCTAAAGGTGCCAATCACTGGCATCTGGGAGCCTCCTCTACCATCTAGTGGTTGCTACTTTCACATGGAGGGTAATACTGGCATCTGCCTGACACCCTGCAAATGTGGGGGCATTGCTGACAACTGGTGGCCAACCAATAGGGTGGACATTGCTAGTACCTGGTTACTGTGAACCCCGGCATTATGTGGGAATTCCTGTCTTAAATATCCATAACATTCCGCAGAAACCCACGGCATAAAAAGGGTATCCCAAAATCTAATCACCAACCATGACTACTGGTAGCCACCTTGGCATAAGGAAGGCATCTGTAGCACAAAGTAGTTACCTTTCCAATCTGTTGGTCAGCCCTGCCACACGGCGGGAAGGTATGCATGCGTCTGTGTGATAGAGTCAGCTTTGTTCTGCAAAGTCTTGCCCTGATGACCTTGAATAATTCTTAAACAGGTTGTTTCAAATACTGCTTTCCTTTAATTTATTTTTAATATGAGTGATGTATGAGAGTCTATTATAGACATTTTGCAGAGAAATGTTGTGTTTATGTTTCATGCAACATGCACAAACAAAGTTTCTTTCAGATCAAAACAGCACCTGACATATGAGAAATGGGAGGGTGTCACACAGGTTATATTCAGTAATATTAGTGAGATGCTGCTGTGTTACATTGTTGAAAACACAGGTCACTATTTCTGAATATTATGTGTAAACCCATTTAGAATTTGGACAAGTGTACATGTGCACTGTCAGTCTCCTGGTCAAAGAGGGCATGAAACAACTGAAATTGGATCATAAATTCAAAGCTTTTCTGAACAGGCGCCCCCAATATACGTTCAGCCCAGGCCCCCCACATTCCTTAAGATATTCGTGTTATGCCAATAATATTACCAATGTTTCTCATGAAGGCCAAGCTTTAAAAGAGTATGGCTTGAAGAAAGTAGTCGGTTCCTGGGTTAGTGAGATAGAAAAGAAGTTTTGTAAGGGTGGTGAATGGATCAATAGTTTGATGTGTTTAGGACTATACTAACCCCTGTAATCATTATGTTAATTTGTGCAAATATCTTGTTCAGATTTTCTAAGCACATATTTCTAAAGTGTTGGTCTAAAGAAAAAAGAAAGTCATCTAAGAGGAAGTTGGATGAGTCTGAAATGAAAGATGTCAGAGATCAAGTGTATAATCAACTGCAGCAGACTGTATTATAGTTATTAGACTATTGTGGGGTTTTAGTGATTATAGAATAATCAGAGGGGGAGTTTGTGAGAGTCTTTAGGCATCTGCATTTATACAAATATGTATACTATTCACATGCAGAATATGGATTTACTCTTGAACTTACATGTGCATACTGACAGGGTACTATTGCATTTGAAACAAATTGCCACAACTTGCTAAAGTGCCTATTTTCTGACATGCAAACTAGGCCTCAACACCATCTTATTTAAAATAGATGTCTCCTCCTGCATGTTCACTTGTCATTATTTCTGCAGCACACAGTCAAGCAGATTCATGTTTATTTCCATTGATTTTGTTCTTGCTGATCTTGAAAATAACTTTCCAATAGGGACACAGCAATGTTGCAGTTTCCCAAGGCCCTTATGCTAGCTCACTGTACTGCATTCATTCATAATAGTTTGCTGTTGTTGTAACTAGTTTGTTCTGCCATCTCTGGATGACAGTAGCAAAGATAAAGTGTGCAAAATCAATATGCACATAGTGGGATGTGGCTTAAATGGTATGGGAATATGATGTTCAACAGAACTGAGCTCTGATTTGCTGCAAGTGAAATTCTTTTGCTCATGCCGTGATGATTTTGCAGAAATTAATTCTTACCTATGCAAGAAAACTATATATAACCCCACAAATTTGGTGTTGAGCCACAGCTTTCCTGAAGAATTTCTGATGCTACTAAGGATGATGTCCGATTTCTTATTGATTTTCCTGTTCATTTGGGACTCTGGATTTTTCTGATTTTGGGCCTTATTCTGTATTGTTCTATTTGCTGAGAGACTACATGGCAATAGATTAATTCATTTGCAATTTCTGTACCACACCTTTTGAATTTTTGTAATAAATCTTTTAAATTCAAATCCCTGTCCTAGAACTCAATTTTTGAGACTGTCCTGACTGAATTGACTGCATGTCTGTAAGGTGCCTCATTTCGGGGATACATTGCTTCATGAAATTGAGGAGTAAGAACGTCCCCGAATAATCAACATGTGGACGTGCTGTTGAGGTATCATTTTTGGGGTGGATAATGTTAGGGCGTTAACACACCCACAGTAGCTATAAATAACTGGTAAACTTCAATGGCTTTACGTGCACCTTCAAGGCCCTATATGTCTAAGGAGAAACATTTAGAGATATATACATTTCCAACAGATTAGTACTCCAATAAGAGTTTTCTCATATAGACTGCTATACCTCATTGAGAAAATATCTGCAAACGGTTTTGGCAAAGTTAGTCACACACTCAAAGTTCAGTAAAACTTCACTTCAAATTTATAGCTAGCCTGAGAATAAGTACAAGTGAAAATTTAAAAATACTAATTTATAATTTTGATAGAAGCAGCTAAACTAAAAAAGAAAAATTACATTCAGATCAAATTGCAATGTGAGGAAAACATACAATCCTCACTTTTGGATTGCACGGCTGTCTACAAACGGAGAGACAACTGTCTGTAGAGAAACTGTTCCGTCTAATCTCTTTAGCAAAGCAATCTGCAGTGTCATCAAATACACATGCATAATAATATCATGCATAGATTAATGTTCATAATTAAAATCTTTTGCTTGGGGAAAAAGAACAATCATGTATAATCAATTGAGACTTGTAAAAATAAAAAATAAACACTTTGTTACTCATTTATTTCTCTTTTGGCTAATCATGTGTGTTCCATCCTTCTGTAAAATCATGGCTTTCAGTTTGCTCAGAGAATCAAACTGTATAAAGGAAACAATCAATGAAGGCCATAGCTGCGCCTCCCTAACTGTGTGTGTCGGTGGAAACAATACTTGCATACAACAAGTAACTCTGGAACTTACTGTGACCAGATATGTGATGCCTGGTACCATCCCACAACAACCTTAATCATTCAACATAAAATAATTCCCATTCGAGAGCAGTTTGAACACCGGATGGATCACGGCAGCTGGGGATCCTTTCAAGTGACACGATAGGTTTGCAACCAAAGCATTACAGGCTGCATGAACCAAAATATTCTGACAAATTAGAGACCCACTTACAGAACTCTCACAGTCTAAACTGCTGAGAAAAACTTCAGTGTCCCCATTCCTGCATCTAAATCTGTATGGTAAATCACAAGACTCATGTATGTATCCCTATCGCAACGCTTCATACGTGCCTACCTGGTGATACTGTAGACAGTATTGAAATTGGAATGTCGTGACTGGTTGTGTAATATGGCCATGGATTAACCATTCAGTGGAAGGTGACTCCGCCACGGTAAAAGGTAATTGGTCCAATTTTTCAATGTGTAGCATTGTGTATTTTGCATCTCTTCATGACATATTTATCGGTCTTTCTGTTAGATTGTGTGCGTAAAAAAGAGCCGTATTGTTGATATACCGCCAGGGCACGTGACCAGAGTGCAACAAGTGTAGCGTCCAGCTCAATAATAGAATGGATCGCAACTGCGATTGTCCATATTGTAATATAGACAAATCCTGTCCCATTATATCTATTGCAGAAGACACAATGTTGCCCAGTAAATAAATCCTGGATGATAGTGTGGTTATACCATTGTCGGCCACTGCCAAATCCTTTTCTAAGTTAACCCTGTAAATCTCACGCAATCTCTCAACGGCGTCCTGCTGGGAGATTTTCCATACCTCGTTATAAATAGCATACAAGAAGCGCTTTTGACATGGCTTCTGGGGACCTAACAAAAAATCCCTAAGATCCATGTCATCTGAGAGTAAGGACAAGTGTTGTTTCACCTGGGACAGTGTTGAGGTTTTTAGCCACTCTAGGCATAACTTCTCAACATTGTAAGATGTCACCACCCCTGAGTGTTCTCGTTGTATGTAGCGTAGGATAGGCCCATGGATACTAAACCCTTCGGTGGTACCCCTGAATCTTGACTGACACCACAATCAATCATTCATAAAGCTTTATACGATCTTAGATAAAAACAAAGATCACAAAAACACAAACAGTAATAACAAGCATAAAATTCATCAAATGTTACAATAAAATATCTTAAAATAACAAGTATATCTCAGTGTTTTAAAATTTGTTAAAAAGCTTTCTTTTCTTTGTGCAGGTCCAGAGGAAGTTAGCTACTACGTAGCAGATAAAAGGACTGCCAAGTTTCTTTAGAAAGCTGAGAGCCAATCTACATTGCCTAAAATTGTGCTGTCTCAGAACCGGTAATAGGTATCTTGCTCGTTCCTCTTTATACAGTTCACAGAATAGAATGATATGGAGGTCTGATTGTTTTGAGATTCCATCACATTGGCAAACAGACAGGTCACAGAGCTTATATTTTCCCGCTGGGTACCCTACCAACAGTGGAAACAGATTCATGCGGAATCTTACTAGAATGAATCTATGCTGTAGATTTGGGATTTCCTCTAGATAGTGATAATAGTTCTCTGAAAAGGGTGGGAGACTCATATATATCCTAAATTATGACTTTGCTCTGTTTATCTCTATGCGCTCATGCACCAAATTAGCCAAGAAAAAATCTTTTAAGAGTTTCTTTGATATCTGGAGACAATTGCTTGGATTTTTATACAGATCCTCCATGCCCAGTGTGATCAGGGTCGATCTTACATAACCCAAACATCTTACTTTGTGCACATTATTCAGCTCAAGGCAGTCCTTTATAATATGGTGTGTTAGAGGGAGCATATTCTTCCTCCAAGTTGAGTGCGATAATGCTAGAAGGGCTAATCTTATCCGATCGCTAATATACGGAAAGTCTAGTTCCGCATGGCAGTTAAAATTAGAGCATGATACCGGTAAGGTAATAAACCGTTTCAGGAATTTATCCTCAATAGTCTGCACATGGTCGATATTAGAGATACCCCACACCCCTGCTCCATAGGTAGTTAGGGATACTGTCTTTGTTTGTAAATACTTTTTATGATTCTTATGGGCTTAGAACCCAATTTTTGGGCAAATCTAGTAACGGCTGCTAAATTTCTTGCCATTGCCAAGACCCTATTTTTGATCATAGGAGCCCAAGTATGATGCTTATCAAACATGACACCCAAGTAGGGGAAGGAATCTACAATCTCTAGTTTGCGGGCCCCTAAATAGAAGGGTGGTGTTTTGCCTCACCCCGTTGGAGTTGCTTTTAGGATAGATGATTTTGATTCGTTTACCCTTAAATCGAGGGAAGTCATGAATGAGGTAGAAGCCATTAACATGTGTTGCAGCGCCCTCCCAGTTCTAGCCACTAGGACAGTATCGTCTCCATATGGAAGAAGAGGCAGCAATAGAAACCCAAATTTTGGGATGTCCAGGACTGTACCCGCCAGTGCTGCTTCTTCCCCATTTATGTATAAGGAGAATAGGAAAGGGGCAAGAACGCACCCTTGCCTAACCCCTTGTAGAATCCTAAAAGAATGGGTGCAAGCCCCGTCCTTACTGTACCGCACCGAGGCACTCGTCTGGGAGTAGAACTGTCTGATGAACGTGAGAATCGGCGGGTCCACCCCCATGGCTTCCATTATCTCCCATAACCTGCTGTGGTTTACGCAATCAAATGCGGCTGAGAGATCCATGAAGGCCATGTAGATTGTTTCCCCTTTAGCCCTGGTGTATTTTTCAATTATAAGGCTTAAATTCAAGCACTGGTCAGTCGTGCACCTTCCCCATTGGAATCCGTATTGGGCTGGAATCAGTATGTTTTTATCATTAGCCCATTCTTCCAACCGATGTAGTAATAACCGTCCCCTTAATTTTGAAGTGCTATCTAACAGGGATATAGGCCTGTAATTACCTGGCTCGCTTCTAGCTCCCTTTTTAAAAATCGGGACGATGACACTTGTACTCCATGATACCAGGGGGCCGTCCTTGGCTATGGCATTAAATACATTCTGCAGTAGGGGTGCCCACAGAACATGGTCTTCAAGAAAGAGGTCTATTGGGACCCCGTCTGGGCCTGGGGCCTTTGCCCTGCTGCACCTTTCCAACCCTTTTGTTATTTCCTCAATGGTGAATACGAGGGGGTCAGTGTGTACAGAAGGGACTGGAGGATACTCCGCCATCTGGGTTACCCCTGATCAAAAAATTGTCTCAAAATGAGCCACCCAGGCGTCCTCCCCCACATGGGATTCCAAAGTGGGGTCACTGGCATCCTTGAAGTGGGGTTTGTTTACCACCTTCCAGAAATCCCTACTATTGTTAGTTCGGGCTACCCTTTCTAGTTCTTCCCAGACCTCTTCTTTCAGGACGTTTTCCCTCTGCTTCCTACAATCTTTATATGCCTTTCGGAGTGATTTTATCCTCCCTTGGTCTCTCGGGACTTCTTTCAGGGCTTCATGGAGAATTTTTAAGGATTGAGAACATGCACGATCGAACCAGCGCCCCCACCGGTGCCTTACTTGAAGTTCTTTTGCGGGATAGAGCCTTGTTTATTGCATCTAATAGTTTTGGAAACTCATGGATGATAAGGTCATCAGATAGATTTATGTCCAAGCAGTTTTGTATACAGTCCATGTTTTTTATATTATTTCCTGGATTATGTCTACCTTGTCTACGCTAGCCCATCTTAGTTGGTAACCATTCTTTCTTCCTATGGCCAGTGTCTCAATTGTCTTAATTGGCCTCTCACAGGAGGAGCCTAATGCTATAGAAAGAGAAAGAATGGCATGGTCACTGAAAGTGGTAAAACTGTCTCCACTTGAGTCAGTTTCCCATCCAAGATGTCAGAAGTCTTGTAACCAGCTCACTGCTTTGTCTCCCAATTATAAATTGAGACTTAATCACTTTAAATACCTCCACCGATATTACAGAACCCCGAGTCAGTTATACCGTATGGGAATTAGAGAGAATGAGCAGTGCTGGAGATGTGGCCACGATCCAGCTATATTCCTACATATGGCGTGGAGCTGCCCGACTATAGCCGCTTACTGGTCGGACATTTTTGACAAAATACATGACATCATAGGTGTCTCCCCTGAGCCGGTACCACTCATAGGCCTGTTGGGGTATGTCAAAGACACAGTGGCAGCAAAGCATAAGCTACATGCCATAATGCTGCTGCTGGCTAAACGACGGGTAGCTATGTTTTGGGGTAAGAAGAGGGCACCTACATGGAATTCTTGGGTACAGGATATTACCTTCAGCCACACACAACTGACAACATTTTGGGATCTGATGCCTTCTGCATCTAGACCAAGAGACATATGGGCTCCGTTTGTGGATTGGGCTCGCTCACTGCAGGAGGCGGGGGAGGATTCCTTGGAACAAGTGGAAAGTGTAGAGGTTTAATATAGGTTGGGGGTATACTGCTGGTTTACCTGTGATTATACATCAGTGTATGGTGTCATAGTGGTTTAAATACAACTACGTAAATACACTGTGTTGCTGGTGCCTCCCCTGGTGATGAAGGTTCAGATAATTGTAAACGTTGGTGGACGCCCTGCTAAATGTACTAAGTGCTACCTCGGACAAAAGGTTATGATGTACTATGTATGTATGCATATGATTATTCCTTCTTTACATCTGTACGACATGGCTGCTACAATATCGCTTTTTTTGACCAAGTTGTTGTAATATTGTTTTTTGTTTCTTTTGAAATGCCAATAAACAAATAAAAAAAAAAAAAAGATGTCAGAAGTCAGTATGTAGTCAATAGTTGACTCATATTCGTTGCGTCTAAAGGTTGTTATAAACTCCCCAGACTGTTCGGACTGACTGTTCCTTATCGCCAGGTTTCTAATGGACAGAAGCCTATTCAATGTCTGGACATATTCATTATGACTAAAATGAATTGCTGGGGGCCCTTCCATGTCCTCGGTGCCGCAAACTGGGGTGGTAGAGTATTTACATAAGTGTGTGTTAAAATCGCCCACCTGGCTCGCCCTACAGGTGCGGGTACTGCCTCTGTTTGGAAGGAACGAAACCCATCTATGTCAATGTGGTCAGTGGCCCAGGTCTCCTGCATGCATATTATGTCATATTTTTGCCAAGCCTCACACCACTGCGTATGGCCCACCTTCCCCTTGATGCCCGCAATGTTCCATGAAGCTAGTTTTATCCATTTACCAACCTCATCCCCTCCCGTGACTGATACACAAACGAACCCCTCAGTAGTTATACTCTACAAGGGTTCTGGGGGTTGGGTGGGTGGATTCGTTATAGGCAGTTATAGGCAACCAATCACAGCTGTCAAGCCCCTCTAGGGGTGCAAATCTATTTCCTGTTTCCCACATAGAGGTTCCCCATCTCCTCAGAGAAGTTGTGTTCATCTGGGGGTGTCTATGTTGAGGTCTGTGAATTCCATATACAGAGGTACTTTGATTAGGTTTCCCCATGGCAAGTTGTGCATAAAAAAAAGTCTAGGGGTAGGGCTAAAATGTGGGTGCCATGGAGTGATGTGTCACATAATCGACATTTCAGAAGGCTCACCACTTGGCAATTGTTGAAGTTCACCACAACGCAGTCTCCTTTAAAACTTTTCTGTGTGGGACCGACCCAACCCGCTCTTCTTGCCATTATGATATTATTGGCTAGGCCCGTACCTTTCTAAGCCCAAACTTCCATATTTATGCAGCCAATGTAATGACTTATCCATTACTTATGTGGATTCCTTCAGGTCATCTCTCAGTTCTGGAACGTTTGCTAAAACCAGAGTTAGAGGTAGGGCTGTGGGGGGCGGGGGGGGAGGTATACCATGGAATACGGGAGCTGGGCTTTATTAGGTCTAATATCTTCCATCTGTGACGCAGCCCTTGCCCCATATACTGCGACCCTCTCGGCCATATGGGGGGTGCGAGGAAGTGCTCTCTCTGGTTGTAATACCCCCCCCCCCTGTGCCCAATCGGGCAGCCTGCTTGACCATAGGAGCGGGAGGAATAGAGGGGTGCTGTTCTAAATCCATAAAGGTGTCTCCGTTTCTTGATACTTCCAAGGTTGTTGGTCCTTTGGGATTTCCTGGTATTGTTCCTACTGATCCTCCACATATAGCACCCATTGAGCCAAGTAGGCCTAACTGCTCTTCAATTTTAGTGAGTCTGTGTACTAATGGCTGTAAGAGGAGAGAGACAACGTTCTCCAGTCTATTCCATCCCTCCTCATTAATCGTTACTGAGGTCGACTTGGTACTGGGCAAGTGTGGCAAGCCCAGGAGTCCTTTGTTCGGAACCATAGGTCTTTTTGGTTTTAAGTTTTTACGTAAGTTTACTTTAGGTTTCTTCCCAGACTTTTTTGTTTTGGCTGCCGGCTCACTATTAGACTCTTCAATGGGAGGTGGATTATCTACTGTATCCAAGGCTGATTGTGAGTGCAGATGAGCAGAAGTTTGGAACCCACAGGGAGTCATTTCACTCAGTTCTGACCCAGACACAGTTGCTGGAAATGGGGGAGCTAGGGGAGCGCGCCCTCTCGTTTCCTCCAGTGATTGTCTGCGCTCAGTGAGCTCTATTATGTGCAACAGTGTGCTTGCGGCCCTCAGCAAGAATGCATCAAGAGTGTTAACAACCCCCCTGGGCCTCACTTGTTGCCTTCCTTTACCCATATGTTGTTGTGGAACTCCTACCACTGTGTGTCTGGGGCAGGAAGCCTCGCCGGAGATGGTCATTAGAGGGGTGGCCTAGCCCAGCCTCTGACGGGCATGCACAGGCCTGCCCTTGGCCCGGGCTTTGCCCGGGCACGGCCCAGGCACGTCCCCGCGCATGTCCTGTGACGTGGGCCGGCGTCGGTGTTTTAAGCGCCTCTAGGCGCAAGGGAGTGCGGGAAGTGCAGTCCCCCAGCAGCGCGGCTTCAAAAACTGGCCAGCAGAGTCCAGAAATGCGGCAAGGTGAGGGTACACCGGCCGCGGGCCGGCATCGGTGTTTTATGTGCCTCCATGCGCAAGGGAGTGCGGGAAGTGTAGTCCCCGAGCAGCGTGGCTTCAAAAAATGCCCAGCAGAGTCCAGAAATGCGGCGAGGTGAGGTTGACTGACACCTATTTGTGTCGATAGGCCAAACCAACCATCCCTTCCAATTGGGGTCTGATGAATTGTAAGTGTGTAGTATGTTATCTTATGTATCCTCACTGTGTGATATATAATTTTGCTATCCCTCAAAGTGTGAAAGTGAGGGAATCCATGGTATGTTCAAGTAGTTGACCTTGGCTAGCCCAAGACAAGAAGTCTGTTGCACTGTGTAGTTCAGGAAGATAATCTGATTCGGTAAGAGGCACTCTCTAAATAAGGCCTCAGTTCCCTGAACTTGCCACTCTTTAGTCCTTCAGACAGATTTTGTGTCTATAGTGTCTTTCCATAAGTCGAAACCCTGTACAGACAGTTGGGCAATAAAGGAAGCAGAGTATATCTGTTTCGTGTTAGTGAGCATATTTTTCTTTGCAGGTGTAGGTGCAAGTTTATAATAAAAGATGTCGGGTCTGATGTGTTAAACTCAGAAAAATAAGCAAACTTTTGTGCAGACGTTTTTTGAACTAGCTTTCGATGGTGTTGGGCAATGTTCCCATTGATGGTAAGAGAAAACCTTACCTGGGATATTTGCTTTGTGCAAGAAATGATGACCATAGTGTTGGTAACAGTACATGGTGTCAAAATCAGACAATCTATCACTTGAAAATAAAGCAGTTTGTTCTAAATCAGACAGCATAGTATTTACAGTTTCAAAGTCCCAATCATCAGAGAAAGTACTGGAGGTGATGATATCACTCAAAGAAATTTTAAACAAGTATGGTAGTTTTAAAAGTTCAGTTGGACCATATACATCATACGAAACTCTATGTCAAACTATTCCTTCGGGAACTGGAACTGCTGTAATGTTCACTAAAGACAGGACTCTTTGTTCACGGTGTAATGATGCATGCGGTTTCAGGACCAAGTTCACATTTTGTGCTGCAGTGTTCTGGGAGGTAACATCTATTTAGGAGCAGGAAAAAGACAGTCACTACACCTATCTAGAGGACTAGGAACAGTAGACCAATTGCAATCCAGAGCTGTAGCCAGGGAGAAACAAGGTAAGTCTTTTTCAGCCAAAGGTAGAAATTGCAATGTTGTTGTTTGTGGGAAACAAGAGCTGGCGGAGACTCAGTTTCACTTGGATCCAATGAAAAAGTATCAAAATCGATGAAGTAGCCAGACGCAGTTCGATCTATCTTTGGTAGATCAGCATTTTGTAGAACTGGCAGATGTCTCCTGTAGAGGCATATTCACATAAATATTGGTATTAGGCCGAATTGAAATCTGTGTTTCATTTGTGTTTTGTTGCTGTTCAATTTCAACAGGTACAAGTTCAATTCCATTGTTGGTAACTCCTTCACTTCGTAGAGTAGAATCTTGAAAGGTTATTAATATTCCTGTCTGAACTTCCTGTATGGTAGCGAGAGGAGATTGTGGGCTACCCAGAGGCCCATGCGGCCTACTATTCAGTATCGGCCACATAGTGTGGTTTGATCAGATCAATTGAGATGAATCTCTTTTCTTTCTTGCTGGCAAGAGGCGGAAGAAGTATGGTTCTTGTTCCTTCAACAGCCAGGACAGGTACAGGCGCTCTGTAAGATGACCCAAATTCTTTTTTGTCCACAATCTTTTCTCTGACCAGGTCCCCAATCTGCGGGACCCAGGCAGCTTTCACTTCCCCAGTGGTGGCACATTTTCCTTGGACCTTGTTTTGTAATGCCAAGAATTCATTGAGTTTCTGTAAAACAGGCAAATGATCATTGATGTCAAATGGTTTTTGATCCGCCACTGTGCTGACACAATCGAGGTCGGGTACCCACATTCTAGTCCCGAACAGGACTTCATATGGAGTATGGCCCCCTGAGGAACTTCTTGGTATGTTGTTTAGTGCCCTCTGAACTCCATATAGGTGATTGACCCAACTGCCACCCGAACCTAATACCCTTGCTGTTAAGGATTGCTTCAAGTCCAGGTTTTTCCTCTCCACAATCGAATTTCCCTCAGGATGATATGGAGAGGAGTACCGCAAGACCCCACCCAAACTTCCCATGGCTTCTTTGTAAGCTCGAGAGCTAACCGCAGGGCCACGGTCGGAATGTAATGTGCCAAGTGCTTATGTCCTTATAAAGACTCGCAAATCCTTTATAACATTTTGGGCGTCAGCTGAGCACTGAGGCCAAACCCACAGGAATCTAGAGCATGAATCCACCACCACCAGGATGTACGTGTAAGCCCCGTCAGATTTTAAGGGGCCACAGTGATCCAAATAGACACATGCAAGAGGTTTGTCTGATATTAGTAATGGTGTTTGTGGTGGACGTGCTATGGTGGAACCCTTCTTCTGTTGACAGATGTTGCATTTAAGGACAAAGCCCTTGGTCTGTTTAGTGAGACCTGGCCACCTATAGCACTGCTTCAATAAAGAAATTGCAGCAGTAAAACCCGCGTAAGCTGAACCCAGACCCTCGTGTGCAGCTAGAATCAATCCTAATCTATGATCCATGTTTGGTATTACTCTATCCCCACTCCTGGAATTTGAGCATACGAAATGTTTTGCGCATCTAACTTGTAGCAGTACTTCAGTGAAAAACCTTTTGGCAAGGCTGAACTGTTGTTGTGCGTAGAGTTTACAGCGATCATTTTCTGTCTGTCTACCCTCGTATTAGAAAAGGGCGATTGCAGCAATTCTCACTGTCGCCTTGCGGATTCATCAGCCAGTGAATTCCCTTCAATGTGTTCGCCAACACGCTGATGACTCAATGTGTGAATTACATGAGCTCGTGGCAATCCTTTTTTCTGCTCTTCCACTTGGTCTCACAACAACTTGTGCTTTATTGTGCAACCTTTGGAATCTCTGAACCCATTCTGTCCCGAATAGTGAAGATATTCATTGTATGACTGGACACGGTAAAATGAATTGCACACAATAAGTGTGGGGAATTCCCGATCCATATTTTTTAGTGCCTGTATCAGGGCTTTTAGTTCTGCCAGCTGTACTGTGCAATCTCCTAGAGACTGCGTCAGCGTATTGTAGGACGGAACTTGCTGTCCTGCATACATCCCTTTACAATCGCACATGTGGTTTACTTCCTCCGGCAGGCTGAGCAGATCCGTCAGTGTTAATAATGTATTCATACTGATCTAGAGGCATTATTTTATTCGGGAGAGGATATTCTTGTTCATACTGCAGAAATGCTTGTGTTTTTAATGAAGAGTCAAATTTGTAGTCTACATCTGTTGCAGTGAGAGAATTAGCCCATTGTATCTATCGCGGATGCAGTGCCTTTGGTTTGGAACGCTTGCTTTGGTAACAGCCTCCAAGGTTGGTACCGGAGTCACAACAATTATGCGTTTCGCCTGAGCTAGTGCTCTTTCTCTCACTACAGCAGTTTGCACTGCTGTCGGTATCTTATTCTTGAATGCAAAACGCATTTCAGCGTTTGTTTACAAATGAGATTTGTATGCAATGGGTACAGTTCCGCCTTCATTGAAGGTTAGATAAGTGTATCCTGATTGACCCGCGACTACACGGACCACCAAATTTGTGGTGTTAACACTTGTGTGAAAGTGTTTGGAAGCTATCATATCAGCTTGCACGGAACAGAATTTCTCTGTGATCCGGTGTCCAATGTTGAACTGAAAAATCAGGTCTGATTAGGTCGTAGAAAGGTTTCACCTTTTCAGCATAATCCAAAATGTATGTTCTGCAAGTTTTGGAGATTGGAGCAGTGCACACTTTTCTAAAAAATTTGCTGCCAGGCTTTTCCCTTCACTTGAGAGCTCATTTACCAAAAATAGGACATTAAGGTGGGCAATTTTTATTTTTTAAAGTTAAATTAGTAGCCCTCGGCGGCGAACCCCAGAATGATGTTGTTCACCCTGTTTAAATGATCCAATAATACATTGTCCGTCAGATAAATATCATCTACATAGGACAATGCCTCCTCATCCCAATTTTGAAGTAACTCTGATACTCATGCTGAGAATAACCCTTGAGGCAGTCTACAGAATTGGTGCTGAGAACCGATCGCTGAAAATGCGGTCCAATATCTGCTTTCAGGCACTATATTTTGGCAAAAGAATCCATTCGAGATATCTAATGTAGTTTTGTATTACTTCCACACAATGTTATTTATTAATTCGGCACTGTGCTGCAAATGTCTTTGTTTATGTGATAATGCCTGTAGTCTAAAAGTAGACGGTATGAATTGTTGGGTTTCATTACGGGAAACAAAGGATTATTCATGGAGGAGGTGCAATTCTCAATCACACCTTGGTATTCAAGTTGCTCTAAGATCTCCCTGACTTGTTTCTTTGTGTCATGTTTTATTGGGTACTGCGTCTTTAGTGTAGGAGTAGTTTTTACTGGGATTTCATGGTGAGGTGACTCAGCATCCCACCCTACATGATTGCGGTATAATGTGGGAGCTAGCGCTACTGCCGAATCCAGCGCATATGAATATTTTAGTGACTCTGGAACGAGGTCTGAGAAAGCTGGTAAAATTACGTCTACCCCTTTGGGCACTCCATGACGAACTCAGGCAGCCAATCTTTTTCAGCCAAAAGGATGTCATATCCATATGTCAGGTTCTCCCAAAATAGACCTTTGACTTTCCTGGGTTTGTCCCTCTCCATTTGGAGTATAATCTCGTGTAAACGATGTGGGACACTTACCCTTGCATCAGGTGTTTCCACTGTGATATGTTCATTCAACACTGCTGTCACCAGAAATTCCATTAGGTTCTGCGGATCTATTGTTACTTCTGCTGTGCTGTCTATTATCGTCAGCGCCCATTCCCTGTTCAATAATCAAGTCTACAGTATCCTGGGCATTTCTTATTTTAAGGCCAGCTACTGTCTTCCTTTTAAATTGAAGTTTAGATTTGGGTTTATCTTCTTGCTTAATAGTGTAGTTTGAAATGTGATGTGGGTCCCTTGGCTTGACTCGCTCTTCTGATCTGCGTTCTGACCGTCCTTCCCCCTCTGAATTTTTGGATGAACCCTGATAGGTATCAGGATACTGATACACGTTCCTCTCGTCCCTATCAGACTTGTCAATATTGTCACTGTTTCTTAAGTTATATTTTCTATCAGAGGGCTCCTGTTGAGGAGACCCACCCCGTGATCCTGATGCATTGTGCTTATTATTTTTTGATTGTTTGTTCTCCCATTTCTTTTTAGAAGAATCGGGTGCTTGCTTCGAGTTATCCTTTTCAGAATTACCCATTAATTGTGGTTTCACAGGCCTAGCTCCCAAATTATCTCTACTCAGCGAAGCATAGGTATCTTCAATAATTTTAGGAAGTTCTCGCTCCTGTTGTGCAGGAGTGCATTCCCTCAGGCGTTGGCGTATAGCCACCACTGCTGTCTCCCCTTTTATGTTAGCTAACTTAATTGTTGATACCTGGGCAACATTGCCTATCAATTTCATCCCCAAGTCCAGGGCAGGGTCTGCCCTGTACTCATTCTGCATTTGTTTCAATACTTCTGGTATGACCGCTATTGAGGGGGTACCATGAGTTCTGGTATAAATGACAGCAAAAACTATACCCCAAGTGGTACAATCCTCTATATGGGGAGCTATTTCCATTGGCAAGCAAATTTTCAGTATTCTGTGTTTTTCTTTCAGGCCTGTGTGTGGAAAAACTGTCTTAAGCTGTGCAATTTTCTGTGCTATCCAGAACGGCATTTGCTCACGTTTAGTGGGCATTCTTCCCATAATCGCGTTCAGCATTTGTAGGGTGATTTTTGTCAAAGTGCCTTGCAGTTGACCAGCTTGAGTGACCTTGTAGGTTGAATTGTAAGTGTTCGCATTACGAACTGTGTACGATTTCTGTATAGCTTTATTATTTCTTTGCAAAGTGGATGTAAGTCTGCTGCTGGCAATGTATCAATTTCTGGATGCGGTGTGTAAGCAGCTAGGACTAGCCAAGTTGCTCCGTCTCTGCTGAGCGGACCGAGTCTCACTTTTTCTGTGATATGGGGGAGGGCGCCTGTAAACCAATTTATATATTCTTGGTGAGTTAACAGGACTTCTATGTCCTCGTGTGGAGAGTATTCTTCAGGTGTCTCAAATGGAATGTAAGTATGAAACAAATGTGTGTGTGCATCTGCAGGTGGGAATTTGATCCAAGAAAGAAAAACCTCTGTCCTGAATGCCTTGTGTGCCTCAATCATGAAGGTAACAGTCCCACCCAATGATGGTGCTCCATAATCTAATAATTTCATAGTAAATTCATGTCTGCAATTTTCTGAAATGTTAAGAGCACCTTCCTGCTCTTCTTCCCCTGCATTTGCAGAGCTTAGTCTTGGACAGACATTGCAGAAGGAATTCGTAAGAAAAACAGATAAGGTTTTGCACATTTTGGGGAACTATAATCCTTCAAGCTTGAACAAACCTACAGCCAATACATAGGATACTCAGCTGCAATGGATGTTTCCCTTCCCACTCCAGACTTCTCTGGGTAAATGTGAGATGGGGGGTCTCTGAGAAAGCAAGACTGAACTATTCAGATTTGACTGTTAAATAAGAACCAAACCAACGTTGGCAATGCCATGTCGTGTAGTTCCTACAAATCTATGTAGGATCTGCGAGTTTAGAAAACATAAACTAAGGGATTGGTGTCCAGACTGATTCCAGACACCCCCAAAGGATATGTCAGCCTGTAGACCAGCTAGCTCACAGTGCCACTATAAGCCCCCTAACCCTACCAATGGGCGAAGAGTTTCTGGTAACTATCGAACATGACAACCCTGACCGCTCAGGGATCTTGGAAACAGTACAGCACTTTTCACTCAGTCAAACATGATCACCTAGTCTCAGACGGATACACAGAATAAACGATGGGGACGTTTTCAATAAGCATTTATTGAACCAGTGTCATTCTAGTATAAAACATGTTTGCTGCGACTATCATTAGACAGAAGCAAATGTATAAGATTACAAGCACACACAGAGTAAATAGAAGGTAGAATTCTACCATGGTGCTAAATCAGTGAATATATGCAGGCATATAGATACATGGCAGTAATCAAGCGTACTCCTACAATACAAGCCCTATCTAAATGTACCTAGCATGTATGTGGGTGTAAAGCCAAGAATCCCCCTAGGGAAGAGCTAACCCCATTACCTGATGGGAGAGAACGAAGGACCCGTCTTGGTCTCGAGCTGGACACCCCGCACGAGATGTCAGACCACTCACTGTGTGTTGGAGTTTCTGCGTGCAGGAATCTCAGCATCATATGTCAGCATGGAAGCTTCTCCTCTGGTTCCCCAGTGAAGATGTGGTTCTTTTATACCCAAAAGGTACCCTCAGGGGTTCTACCTAAATACGTAATGGTTTGCCATTATGTGTAATGGACCTGTTGTCCAAGGATGATGATGGCGGCGACTTTTGTACAGAGTTATTATACAGAATATGGTAATTCTGCTGTGTACGTCCTGGACAGGGGGTTAAGATATGATACTAGGAATCCTCATGCATAACAAATGAGGCCAGTTTCAGAGAAAACTGATCGACATTTATTCAGCACATAACTAGGTAAAATGTCAGTGCTAGAACCGTTATGCAGAGCAAGGTAGGACAAATGTAGGTAAAAGGTTGTGTAGCTACCTGGGCCTAGATTGGGGTACATTGGGGTTCATAACAAAAGCAGAGGCACATCCTGACCACATTCCAGAACAGCAAGATGCACAACATCCAGTGGAGAACCAGGATAGAGATAAAAGAACACTGCATTGAGATGAGCCTTCCTACCAATCACTTCAGTCTCAAGACGGAACCATGGCACAGGAGGTTACTGAATGGGTAAAAGGGGAAGACCAAATGTGGGAAAATGAATGTAGGATACCCCCAGAACCAAGCTACAGAGGGAGACGTGTCCAAGACAGAGACCTCTGTGGTTAGGAAGGGGGCCCATGGAGGGAGAATAGGAGATCGCCATCAACAAGAATAAACACTAAGGGGGTGATTAGCATAGCGGGCAGATCGCCACCGCCCGTATGGCGGTGGCGATCCGCCCGCCAAAAGTCACCGCCTGCATGACTTTCCCCCCGCCACATTGAGATGGCGGGGAGGACCCCGGCGGATGGGAAGACCGTCCGCAGGTTTTCTGCCGGTCAACCAGTCGACCGGGCGGAAAAGGGGCTATATATGGTGGCGGTGTCTGCTAGACACCGCCATCCATATTAGCATGGGAGCGGGAAGCAGCCTTTCCGTGGCGGCGTTGCCGCCACGGAAAGGCATGCAGACTTTGCTTCCGGGGGCCCGTTGCGGGCCCCCAGGGTATTGGGGGGGTGCACCTGCATTGTCATGGACATGGTGGCAGGCACCTCGCGGTGCACCGCCCGCCACAATGCTGGGAATGGAGGATGCCACCGCCACGGTGGCGGTGGCATCCTAATCGCTGGTGCGGGTCTGCCGCACCACTGGCGGCCGGTCCCAGCACCGCTAGGGTGGCGGGCGGACCAAAGTCCGCCCGTCATCCTAATAGGCCCCTAAGTTGCAGCATGCCATGTCAAAACAGCTATGTTTATTTTTAGATGGGGAAGAGAAAACTCACTTACCTAGGAAGGGAGCATGGGCAGGTTTCAGGGAACGGGATTAATCCCTATCGGAGGGAAATATCTGAATGCCATCAACTGTTGGTGAGAAGAAGGGTACAGGGACTGGAGTTTTGTAGGGGATAGAGCCACATGAGAAGAGGACAAATACTGGATAGAGAAGGAGGGGCAAGATTTTGTGGGACAGTTCCTCCAACAAGAAGAATCAAGGGGAGAAAGGAAGCGGGCAGGGCCTGAGGTTATAATAGGTCAGGTTTCTATCAGGAGAGATGGAGACTGGCTATGCAGAAACACTATTCCTTACCATAGGGGTACTTCTTTCCAGGTGTAAGGTGCTAGAGCCCACCAGGAATTAGAAAAGTACAGAGTCAGAGAGGCCAGGAGGAGGAGCCCATTTCCTGCGGGTTATGGGGGAGTGGGATTCCATTCAAGCACAGGATAAAGGTTAACCCTGAGGAAGTCCAAACTCAGAGCATGAGAGTTATGAACAAGGATATAAGCAAGGCTACAGGAACAACCCCAACTGTGAAGATGAACAGTGTGAGAAACAATTCATACCAGAAAATATGCCACGAAGCAGATGAAATATGTGCAATGACATTAATAAACCGGTTTGTCATAACTCACAGGCTGTCTCCAGATCTGTTGTTTGCCAGTCAACACTAAGTAAGAAACATCATGGGGAACCCAAGACCTTTCTGGTGAGACCAACTGAGAATAGATTGGGTGTATGCTGCACCTCGCCCTCATCTTCTCCTGACACTTAACCAAAAGTCAGACAATAAAGGAAGGGGGAGAACTTGGTCACCTGGTTTGCAGCCCCATTCCAACATGTCCTCTGTATGAGCACTTGCTTACTGTTTCCTTTCCAAGTTCACCATGTAGAAGCCGCCCACATGGAACCATCACCCACAATACCCTCAGAAAGGTTGAACAAGAAAAGCAGTGAGCTACTGTTTCCAGAACTGATATAGACCAACCAATGCTAACTTTGCCCCTTATTTCTTAACCGTGAAATAAATAATAAATCTCTTTTGTTACTACACAACTAATCAATCTTGAGATGGAACAGGTATAATATGTGATAACATAAAAACCATGTAAACGGTTATGTGAAGAGAGGAGTTTGGAGACAAAGAAGAACAGGTAAAGGATTAAATAATTAGAGAATTAGAGGCAAGCTTCCACACCACAACTCCTGTACTGGTAGATAGAGATAGGCCAAAATGCTATATAAAGCATGACTTTGGCGGAGTGCAAGGACTGCAAGAGGTGTGGGGAAACAAACAAAATGGAAATTCATTCACAGATAAAGGCATTTCAAACAAAGGGTATGACAAAAATATTTTAAAACAAATAAATGGGCAAAAATTATCTATGGTTTAATCTAATAGTCTATGGCTTGGTCCAAACTGAAATGGCATGGTGAGCAAAAAAGCAATGGATTTGGGCCCAGATCTCTGTTTGGGGGGGGGGGTAAATCTTTCCTTAGTGGAAATCATCTTTTGTGGGTGCAGACACCTGCAGCGATGGGCCACAGGTGGAAAATATATCCAGTGCTCTCAATTGTGGAGAATTTCAAAATTTGTGTTTTTTTCTAGACTTGTTCAACTAAAACTAGCTCGTTGACGGGCTCACAAAGAGCGCTATAGACAGTAATGCAATGCTGTTAAATCAATTAATCACATACCAGTCAAATTCAACTTCTGTACCTCTGGCTTTTGTGGTCAGAACCTTACAAAGTTAGCAAAGCATCTTAAGGATCTTCGGAAAAGACCTTAGAAAAAAGCACAGGCTAGCCCAGATCTTCATGCTGAGACGCTCTATAGTACCATAAGTGCCAGGTACTGCTTGTTCACCACATTCAGTCAGAGAGTTGGGGAAGAGGTCTCGTCATATTTCTCTTAGCAAACCAAGTGCCTGCTCACCCTGCCAACCCCCCCACAAAAAGCCTAAGCTGGCCATGCGTGCTGGGGCACTCCCCCATCACATATGGACTGGTTATCTAAGCCGCATTTGGCGCTTTGAAGAAGAGGGACAGTGCACCAACTCTTTGATAAACCCGGCACTCAAAAACAAGGTTAATTAGTGACTGACTATTTATTACCCACGGATAAACTCGATTTGTTTATTAACATAAAAACAGGTATGCATGAGCTGCGGCCACAGAGCTCCTACCCCCAAGCAGGGGCGCAGCTTCATGGGGGTGGGTGTTACGCCCCCCTAATAAATGTATTGTAAGGTGAATAGTTGAGTACAGGTGTCTTCAGTCTAGAATGGTGAGATGTCTGTCGGATTTCACCTAGGATTTTTGCATGCGTATACTGACAAAACTCTCTTTCTTAGCTCTGTTTTTAAAGCCCTAAATTGTTTTGATTATTTTACAAAATATTGTGTTTCTCTCACTTAGTACTCCTACCAATTCGCATTCCTCTCCTTTGTCACTTCATCTTAAGCCCCTTTCTTGCCCCCTGCTTTACCTATAATGTATTTTAACATTATATAAAGCAAACACAAGGAGATAATGGACGGAGCGCTGAAACTTTTCAGACACTCACCCCCAGTCACAGATCTGGGTTGAATCCATCATCATTCTTTAGCTCACTTCGCCACCTCAGTTCAGACCCAGCTTTATGCAAATCAGTCTTGACCCTGTGCCTCATGGGAATAGTCCAGTCCGAACTGCCAAGCCAGGTCTTCCCTGAACCGGAAACATGCATCCTGGGACCAGTTTCTGGGTAACACCCTTCATCAGCCAGGCTAGCTTGAATCCAGTGGCAAAGTGAGCAAGGGACCCACGTCTGGGCATACCCTGCCAACTTATGGCGAACAAAGCAAACACAAGGAGATAATGGACGGAGCGCTGAAACTCTTCAGACACTCACCCCCAGTCACAGATCTGGGTTGAATCCATCATCATTCTTTAGCTCACTTCTCCACCTCAGTTCAGACCCAGCTATATGCAAATCAGTCTTGACCCTGTGCCTCATGGGAACAGTCCAGCCCGAACTTCCAATGCCTCAATGAGCCCAGATGACCTCATCCCCAGGGACATTTTAATGTAATGTGTGGCGGGGGTATGTGGCCCCCTCTCCAACCCTGCAAGAGGCCTTGGGGACTCCATACCCTGGGGCAATTTCCAAATTAAGGGAGGTGACACGCTGCCCCCATCCCATGCCGAAGATCAGCCCATCTCCATCCCCAGGGCCAGAGCTAAGCAGTGTCCCTGGAACTCCATCCCCCGGGACACTTCGGTTTTCTGTCTGGAAGAGCACGGGCATACCCTGCCAGCATTCTCCCAGGCAGAAAACATCTTTCCTCCTGCCCGAGAAGAAGAAAAAGAGAGTGGTGCCGGCTCCCACCAACATTACAATGGGTGCAGGCTGGTGAGCCGGCTGAGGCCCTGCAGCCTCTAACAATGATAAAAGGTGTAAGTGCTACGTGTGGGCACCCACCTAAAAAGAAAACAATTTTAAAAAGGCTAGCTCCCACCACTGAGTCTGCATGACCTGCAGGGGCATTGGGGCTCCCCCTCACAGTCCTGAACATTGAAAAAAATGTAAATGCCACAGGTGGGCTCCGACACAAAAGTTTAAAATTTTAAAACAAATAGATAAATAAATGTAATGATAAATAGGTGGCTGAAGATGCTCATTTATTATTCACTGTGCCTAGTGAGAAGTGCCCCCACAATGCCCTGCAAGGGTTTTTTAATTATATTTTTGGAAGCTTGGCGGTGCCCCTAGTGAAGGCAGGGGCACTACTAATCATCGTTCTAATGTTGTGGGGGGCTGTAGGTTGTGCAGCAGCCCCAAAGCAAAAAAGTAAGTCTCCTGGGTATTTATCATCATCAGAAAAACTTTATTTCGGCCAGAATGGCCATAAAAGCACAGATAAAATAGACTACATTACATTCAATTAAAAACACAACTAAAATAAGCTACATTACATTCAGTTCATTATCATAACCATTGCACTGGGAGAGACACCAACTAGCTTATTAGAGGTATAATTTACAATCATGTTCCATAGTCATCTCAATTGTCCCACTACCTCGCCCCACAGCCCCAAGTTATTATTTTAGTGAAAAAATAATAACGTGCTTGTGCATTATATAGGCAATCTGAGGACTTTTACATTATCTGGGGAGTTAGTTTTAAAGAAAAACCTGTGCGCAAGCAAAGGGTGGCCATTTCGGTGAACCCATACAGCTCTAATCTTGATGGACATTCTATAGTGAAAGTATTTCAGGAGCTGGGCACCAAAGCCATTACAGTAGCATAACCATTGCAGTGGAGGAGGCTCCAACTGTCACAATAAAAATATAAACTTACAATCATAATACATGGTCATCTCCATTATCCCACTAACTTACCCCACAACCCCAAGCTGTTATTTGAGTGCTGGAATCAAAGTGCATGTGCAATATGCAGGTAGTAAAAAACTATTGCATTATTTGAGGAATTAGATTCAATAAAATGCCTGCACGTGAGCCAAGAGTGTCGCTTTAGATAGACCCAGAAAACTCTAATCTGTGCGAAAAACATCAAAAATAATTTCAGTAAAATGCTTTGTGCGTTACATCAGAAACAACTACTCTTTGCATTGTTCTGCAACCATGGTCTAGAGAGTGCATGTGCAGATCCTACACTCGACAGGGCCATTACAATACATCTCAACAATTGTGTTGCAGTCAAAATGGCCCTCATTTAGCATCAATAGACAGTCAAACAAAGAAGAATAAACAGTGACTTATATAAACATTATAGAGAAAAAAAAAGTTTTTCTTAAAAAGTGTCCTATGATGACTACTTTCTGTTTAAAAGAATACCAGAAATAAAACAGTAGGCAGGGCCCAGTGTAAGAGATATAATACAATGGGTTGTCCCGAGCTAGGGAGTCATCTTTAAAATTGCACTACGAATACACCACATTGAAAATAGGAAACGTGAGACAGAAAACACAATGGGTGGGTGTGTGTCATATTTCAATACCCTGTAAGCCTCTCTACAATGTCTGAATCCCAAATTTCTGCATATCTGGCGGAGCCAGCGAGTCCTTGCCCTTTTATACCCTTGACAGATGAAAATTACATGAATATCTGTCTCCTCTGAGTTACTGCAAGCTGGGCAGCCCTGATCAGGTGAGTGTGCCCAGTTACTGGTGAATGTACGCAACGGGAGCACCCCATGTCTGAACTGAAGGTATAGTTTCTTGGCCAAGAATGGCTGAATATCGTCCAGAGCCGATTCTAGTCTGTATTGGTCTTTAGCTTCTAAGAACTCGAGTGTTAATCGACCAGCTAGGGGACTCCCAAGAACCTGGGTTCGTTTGTACTCCCTGTAACTCTCCACCAGGACCTTCCTAGGGGTAGCAAGGCAGGTTTCTTCTGCATTGGTCCACAGATTGCCCCTCCCTATGGCGACACAGGTGTTCCTAATGTGTGCCAGCCAAGCGAGTTTGCCCGCACCCTGTAGCCACAACACTTCACTCAGCTCCTCCCTATATGCTGGCAGTTCGGGGGTGCTCCACAGGCGACGCCAAAATAGAAGGGGTCTGAGGGGGGCTTCATCAGAGATTTGTCTAATCCCCAGGTCCATTCTGATAGGTATAAGTGGGGAGCTGGGGGGAAGACCCAACAGTTGCCTGGCGAAAGAGTTCTCGATTTTTGCTAGAGAGCCCAGGGGGCGATGGACCCAGATTTCGGCACCGTACAGTGCAGCGCCCCTGGCTTGTGCTTTGTATAATTCTACTGCCGGGCCTATAGATTTATGGGTACAGCTCCTATATACCTTTGTTAGACCCCCCGTCGTCTGTGCCAGCTTTAAGCTTGCTTTCTGGATTTGCGCACCCCAATCCAGTTTTTCTGTGAGCGTGATCCCAAGGTACTCAAAGATGGACACCCTCTCTAGCAAGTTCCCTTCTAAGGGGGATTGGGCCGGGTGCTATTGCTTGCGTTAAATACCATGTATTTAGTTTTTTGTAGGTTAATCTCCAAGCCCCGATTCCTACAAAAAATACTAAAGATGTTAAGGGCCCTTTGGATTCCCATAGGCGATTTAGAAAGGAGGAGGGTATCATCCTCGAACATCATCGCAGGAATTTTGCGATTCGCAAGTTTGGGGGCATCAACATCAGTCTCTGTGGTCAGTGACTCAACTAGGCCATTGATAAAGAGGCAGAAAAGTGTCGGGGACAAGCCGCAGCCTTGGCGTACACCTCTTTCTACCGGCAAAGGGGCGGTTAATTCACCATTTTTTCCAAACCGAATTTGGGCATAATTGTCTTCATGGAGCCGTTCCAGCTGGTGGCAAAGATATGGTGGGACGCCCATATCCAATAGGAGTGCCCACAATTTTCCCCTCGGAACCAGATCAAATGCAGACTTGAGGTCCACAAAGATCAAATAGAGGCTGCCACCCTCTATAAGAACAGATTTCCAGAATAACAATTGTAACCTGAAAATTTGATCGGTTGTAGAGATCTTTGCTCTAAACCCAGCTTGGAGGGGGCTAAGAACATTATGCTCATCCATCCAGCTCTGTAACCGTCCGAGAAGGACGCACGCAAATATTTTTTGACTTACATCAATAAGACTGATTGAACGGTAATTAACAGGGAGAAGCAGAGAACCCTTTTTAAAAATGGGTATGATTTCGGCCCCCACCCAGGTGGTGGGAATCGCCATTCCTCGAAGAATGGCATTGAACAAGGACCACAAGTAGGGGGTCCAAATAGCGGGTTCAGACCTAAAAAGATCCCCGGGGATCTTATCAAGCCCTGGGGCCTTGGAAGGTATGATCCTACTTACTGCTTTTGTTATCTCTTTGAGGGTGATAGGAGGGGCAGTTGTCTCATATGATGTGTAAGTATTGCCCACTGACCCCTCCTCATCCACCCCCCTCACATATAGTGATTCAAAATGTGCCTTCCATTCGTTCTCCGCAATGTTGGGTTCTATGGCCCTTTTACCTTCCTGCGATCCCGTGTTAACTACATTCCAAAAAGACCGCATATCATGCGTACTTAAGGCGTTTCTCAGGGTATCCCATTTCTTGTTTTCCCAGTTTTTTTTTTGCTTCCATAGTGGCTTTTTTATGGACTGCCCTTTTCTCTCTAATTAATGCCCTGTCATTATGTTTAATTGCGACAATGAGATCTGTCTTAGCCCTACGGCAACTCTCATTATACCATGGGTGTCGAGGACTTCCAACCCCCTTCGTTCTTTTGTTGGGGTTAAGAATATTAGCCAAACTGGTTACTAAGTTTTGGTGGTTGTTCTGGATTTCGGAGAGGGAATTTGAGATCCCATCATTCACGGTGAGATGTTCCACTGTTATAAGAAAGGGGATAATTATTTGATATAGTGAGGCCAGCTTTTCTTGGGATTGGCAAAAGTCACCCCAGCGTACTCTCCTCCTACAGTTGCTCAATTTTAACCTATGGTCAGGAGATGATGATACTTCAGATGCGTTCTTATCGCAGGGTGAAGTTACCACTAGTATAAGGGCGTTATGGTCACTATCAGAGCGGAGCGTGATATTAAAATCTAGCACCCTATGCCATGATTTTGTATCTACCAGGATATAATCTATGATAGATGCTTGCCCCAGTCTATTAAAGGTGTACTTCCCCGGTATATCAGATTTGGTGCGACCTGGTTATTTAAATGCATGACCCCAGGAGAGCTTACCACATTTTACTAAAGCTCCAAGCTGCAGCTGTATGCTCATCAGCTGGAGTGCAAGGCCCTCTGGCAGCTGTTTCTATGGTTGCACTTTATGGCCTGAAAATTTTTAAAAGAGCCTCAAAGACTTGTTATATAGACATTGTATATAATTGAGCACTTGAGTTTGAAATATTAATGAATTGGCACAATGTTTATAATTGTTCAGGAAGCCGTAATAACTTGACATCAATTTGTTTTTTAAGCAATCTAAAAAGTATTGTTTACATAGTTATAATGATGAACCAGAACGAAATAACACTTTATCAGATGGTGTCCAAAATGAATAGTGTGAACATGCCCTATTATTTGTTTGTTTTCACAGCTTTCTGATCATGTGTGATACTATGGGCATAACAGGCAATGGCGCTCACTGACGTGAACAAGGTTGTGTGTAAACAACTGAAACTTGTTGACTTGTTTTCGCTCTTTCCCGAAATAAACACCCTTGAGACCCACAATTGTAGTGCAGCTCTGCTTTATCAATTTGGAAGACAAGTCTGGTATTACGTGTGAAGTGTTGGCGGATGCTTCGTTCCAGCCGCACCACCGGCGCTTTGGTAGCACGCCAGCATCCGCTAGTAAAGGACGGATATATATATATATATATATATATATATGTTGAAAGGGTCAACATGTTGTATTAGAACATTGGAATGTTGGGAGCTCCATTGAAGACAATGGAGTGCTCCCTGCTTCAACAGGCCGGTAAAGGCCCGCAGAGCAACATTCCAATGTTTTACATAGGCCTCTCGGAGCTCGAGGGGATTTAAATCCCCTCGAGCTTCGAGAAGCCTTTGTTTTATTTGTTAGAACATTCTGCCCTCTAGTGGCAGAATGTTCTAATAGCCTTATAGCCCTTTGTAGCAGGGCTATACCGGCTATTAAAGTTCCAGTCCCTTGTTAAAGTCCCTCGCCTTCGGCTCGGGCCTTTAACGCGGGAGCGGGCCTTTAATAGCCGATATAGCCCGCTACGGCGGGCTATAAGGCTATATTATATGTGTGGTAATGGCATGTGTGGTAACAATTGACATTCAGCAATGGGGTCCACAGGTGGAAGGGGGCCTAGCCTGCCCTGTACTGTTTCAGAAAGATTACAGGTCACCCGCTGTGAACGATTTAATCATAGCGCCAGAGGTCTGGCAGGATGGGTTTGAGGGCTGGGGGATTTAAGGAGGAGGACAATGGAGAAATGGAGATGAGAAATGATAGAGAGTAAAGGGTGAAAGAAAGGTTGCCAGAAAGGGAGAAGGAGATATGGAGAGGCAAATGGGTGCAGAGAAGATGAAGAGTAGGGGGGCTGAAAAAAGGAAGTCAGGCAAAGGACAGGAGGAAGGAGATGAAAGCTAGAAAAAGAAGTGAAGTTAAGATATAGCTATAAGAGAACAGAATTTATTTATTTTATGAGTTTTATATAGCGCTGGCTAGACCCGTAGGTATCAGAGCGCTTTACATTCGGTTACACAATGTTACAGAAAATGAAAACAATTACACATTACGTCAAAAAAATAAGAATAAGGAAGGAGATAGAGAGAACATGTAGATTAACAGGAGGTTGAGGTAAAAAGGGGTAGGGAGCAGATAGAAGAAAGGCAATTGGAGAATTGGGTGAGAGAGGAAAGGGGAAGAGAAATGCAGGGGAGATTTTAAGGGGAGCAAAGATGGAAAAGGGGAGAGGAAGGGGAGAGGAAGGAAAGAGAAAGGGACAAGCAGAGGTTGAAGTGAGCATGAACTATTGGGAACAACATTCTCATACTTACTCTTTTCCTTAAAATCCTTTCCTAAACTGAATGTAAAAAACACAACTATTCCTAGACAGTTAGACCCGCTCAAGTCTGACATAGAAAAAGGGATGTCCATGAGCCTGTGAGCAGACAGGAGGAAGCTGACAGCAGAATACAAAATACACTGGAAACCTCATCAGCTCCTGCTGGCCACAGTGCCTGTATTCTGAAAGTACTAAAGGTGATAAATGGTTCGATTAGCATTTTTGATGGCAACTGGGAAGTCATTTGAAAGAGGCCACTTCTGTCATCTCCCACATTTAGGAGAACTCCAGCAATGAGCACAAAAGCATTGTAAAATTTATGAACTGAAGCAGAACATTTGGTTTAATCAGAGAAAATGAACATTTGCAGATACCAAACAGGGTTATCTCATCCACCAGAAATCACTTACAATACAAGGAAACCTGTAATCCCAATATAAAAACCTGTCTTCAATTTGATTTTTGGGAAATTAAAATGTGATGTCTCTAGTCACATGTAATAAGGGACACAGCTGGTGAACTGTAAAAACGTAATGTTGAATAGGATGCATAATACCTGCTACCAAAGCCAGCAACCAAGGGAAATAGCAGGTCACAGGGTATAATTACATTTGCAGCTTAAACAAAGAAAACGAGGACTGTCTTAATTCTTATGAGCAGTTTTTCTAAAATGAACAGTGATCAGAAGGAGATAATTACATGTTTATTTGTTGTAAACTAAAGTTAGTTACAAGCAAAGTAAAGTAGAATCTCTGAGATTGATACTACACATTTTGAGCTCCAGCTCCTTTTAAATCTGATTTAAATTGAACATCTTAATATGTTTGTTAAAGGAAATTGCAACATGGTTTTTAGTTTGTTTAATTTTGCACTACAGATTTTGCTTTTATTCTTGATGTCTGCAACCATGTTATCCCTTTCATATGAAGGAGCAAGACCCTAACTATTTAAGAGATTTTTGGGAAGAGTGATGGTATGACCAAGTATTGTAGAGAGTAAGAAACCTTCCTTTGTACAAAAAAAGGGCATCACAAGTCTCCTCAGTGTTCCATGATCTTATAAAGGAACTCGGCCTTCAGCCTCAATCCTCTATGTGGTCACGGAGCTCCATAGTGACTTGCAATATCTTGAAAATGTACAGTAGGGTGCACTTTATAACATACATTAATCAAGTGAATTTCATGTATAAAGGATAGCAGGAAGAATGCACAGCATCTTAAAATAAGCTTCTCAATCCTTATGGGTGTTTTACTCCGCTCAGGTATGGGTAAATGTTTTTAAAGGCTTATATTGTTTCTAAAATGTAGGCCATAATGCATCTCTGATATTCACAATTTTAAGTGACATCCAAACAAATAAATAGATACAAATGTGTGTATTATATGTTAACAAGTACATTATATAAGTATCCTAAATACAAGTGGAATATACAGAGTATTGCTTGTACCACAGCTTTGACACAAGAATAGGCCGGTCCTGTCAAAGTGAAGATGTGGTTGTGACATCACTTCCTGAGAGACACCATTTGATATAGCTTATGCTCATTGACTCTGAAAGGGCCCGGCCCATAAATTCTAGACCTGTTCTAGAGTCATAATCCGAAGGTTTTTTTTCACAGCATGAAAGTGTAAAGGGGAGTAAAGTCATTAGGGAAACAATCAATTATTCAATAATCCTTCTTGATACATAACTCATGGACAACTACTTAAGTTTAGTTAAATTTATTACAAAGCCAAAAATAACTAAACATAACGACACCTCAAAACGAGAGTGCAGAAATACAAAGGAATTAGCATGAAGCCAAATCTTCGCATTCAATTTAGACGGTGCAGCGTAAACGACACAATAAGTTCAAGAAATAAGATACAGAAAATCGGAAAGTATGAGTCCAAGTTTCCCTGCATTGAGGGTTGGTGAGTGAAAAGCATTAAATCTATCCCTACTCTAGCACTAAGGTGACATCCCTAGCTAAGCATTTTCAGAAGGAAGAATAAAAGGTGTCAGCACATGGAGTCTTCCTAAGAAGTCTCTCCACGATCAATGGGTCATGTAGCATAAAGCTACCAAAGACAGAGCTTGTTCTGAGATGCTCTCTCTCTGAGGGCAAGAAAGAAGTGGCGCACTACACCAATTCCAAGACCAGTTACACATGGGTAGCACTCCCATGGTGCGATGCGAATCACGCCATCTGTTCTGCGTACAGTCATGAAGGGATTTTTCTACGTTGTTGACGGTGCGCCTTCCTTGTTACAATTTGTCCTAGGTTCCCAGGCCTTCTCCTGTGTGAAGTAAAATTACCTTCCTTTATCGACTCAAGCCACACGATTGCAACTTCTTCTCTACTTGCCTGACTAGTAAAACAAAGACATTATTCTATCTAACAAGAGCGCTTCTTTAACCTGCAACACAAAGGTGAGAAAGACAGATTCCACAGCACACACGAATTTCAAACTGTTAATTCTAATGCGAGAATTTTCAGGGACTTGGATTTCAGGCCTACGAATTTTAGCTAACATAAAAAAACTTCATATAATCTTTACAAAGTCACATAAACTTAATGCAATTTCAACTAATACATTTGTCTACATGTGAAACGACAATTAATAAGCACATTTAATACAAAAACAAGGGTCAGTTGTACAACACGAGTTCTTCACGTTAATGTTTTCTGCTAGTTGCTTTCATTTTCTACGTTGATTCTCCATGCTACTTGTCAATGGCCTAAAATACACCATGTCTTCATGTTAATACATTTCACAATTCATATGTTCATACAACAAAGGATTATATGCGGGTTCGCTCTACGTGTGATTATAATGCACCCCTACAATATAAAATTAGATTTCTACTCGATCAACTCCCTCGCCTGCTTATTTTTCTAAGAATTATTTCCTGCTCTCCGAGTGCAAGGTATGGTGGCTTGAGCATCTGTTAATATTGTGCAATATTCAGATTTGCAAAAAGGCTAGGCCATAAGCCGGTCCAGGAAATGGTGGAACTTTATAAAAGCAAGTGCCTATCGGTTGTCACTTATGGAGCCGGAGTCTGAGACTGTGGTGCCTGCACGAAAGTTCAAGTAGTTGAGAATAGGTTTTTGTGTAGGCTCTTGGCCATTCCTAAATCTTCTTCAAGACTCATTGCACATCTGGAATTGGGTATAGGGTTCATGGAGGATCGAGTTTCTAAGGCACCTCTTTTATTATGGATAAAGTTATAGAGCTCCCCAAAGGCAGACTTTTCGGGGAAGGTATTGTTAGATTGTCTAAAATTAGATAACATGATTGCTATCCCATGGTTGGCTTGTGTGCGAAACACCATTTATACCCTGGGGTACAGTCATCTTTTTGAGTCACCGCAAAGTATAAGCCCTGACCACAAAATGGAAGTCAAAGGGAGCAATTAAACTTATAAAGAAGGAACTAGACTAGAAAAGTCTCTTGATACAGTTACAAGATATATGCAGATTTCTACTTCATCTGATATGGAGCCTTCCCTGAATTGGATAGCAAATACGGAGAATAGATTTTACCTCACTAGGTTGAGATAAAACACAGTTCATTTCCTTGAGGCTTTCCCACTAAAGGTTTCCTGGTTTGCTTCCCTCCAATGTTGCCCTTGTGACTCTGTTACTGCCCAATACATTGCGCATTTTATGTTCTTTTGTACTTTATATGACTCTTTTAGATTGTGCTTTTTATGTCCTGTCCCACTACATAAGCACCTTAATTCTTATAAAGAGGGTTTAATCTATTTGCAAAGTTTACTATCACTTGATGTTTGCACTGCTGTTCTTAGTTATTGCTGCTATCAAATTGAGACGAACCTATGCACTTTAATGACAAATTGTTTTTACAATGCTTTTAAAGTGTTATTTATATTTTTGAGGATGTAAATGTATTTATCCTGTGCTTTTATGGTCAACATATGACTGAATAAAGATGATTTTGACCTTGGACAAAGTCTTTTTCACATAACTTTTGGCACCCCTGCTGACTGCACTTAAGTGATCAGCATTGGTAATCTTACATAAGGGAGTCACAAAGGTAATCTTGTCTGGTGTAGTCTCTCTATTACAACACTAATATTAATATCACAGGACGATTTTCATTGGAACATAATTAGCTCTAATGACAGAAAAGGTTGGAGACCCTCGGCTTAGGTAATTATGAAGAGAGTGCACTGCAAAGAAGGGCTGAACTATGGTTCGCAGGGATAATATATACTTATGTAATTTCTTATATAATATTTCCGGCCCACACGAATACTAATGCCAACACTCAGTGATCAGCAGCCAACTGTAACTTACACCTCTTACGTTCACAAGAAATATCTGCTGTGGGGTTTCCCATCCTCAATACTGCCCAGACATTAAACTAGACACAATCAAATGAACAGGCATGGAATAACTGAAGATATCTGTCACACATTGCTGGTCAATCAGAGGACTTTAAATAGTCCACCAATTTAAGTCCCAAATATCTATACACTATGACCGCTTCTTAACATCTGACAACGACACTCATATGGGAGGATAGAAACAATGCTCATCCCAGCAGATCTCTCCACTTCTCTCTTCCTCCAGGCATGCCAGATAGGGACCACAGCTATAAACAAAATTTCTGTCTAGCCAACATGATGCAGTGGCCAGAGCTGCTGACCATGGAGCTGGGGAACCAGGTTGAGTCTCGGAGTAAACTCAAGTGATTCTGGGCAAATCACTTAGGGCCAGATGTACGACTCTAAATTGCGGTCGTAAACGGGCAATCGGCCCGTTTGCGACCGCAATTTAGGGCATGACATGTACAAACCACATTTTGCGAATCAGTAAATTTTACCGATTCACAAAATGAGGTTTGCAACTCGCTATTAGGAAGGGGCATGCCAAGGGCGTCCCTTCTTAATAGCGACTCGCATTTGTATGTATGAATGTTTTGCGACTGCAACTGCGGTCGCAAAACACTCGCAATTTACCACCTACTTCAAGTAGGTGGTAAACCATTCGCAAATGGGAAGGCCCCTTCCCCTTTGTGAATGGGTCTAAAAACATTTTTTAAGGGCAGGCAGTGGTCCCAGGGATCACTGCCTGCCCTTAAAAAATGGAACTGAAAAGTTTCATTTTTCTTTTTTTTAAATGCATCCCGTTTTCCTTTAAGGAAATCGGGCTACATTTAAAAAAGCTGCATTATTTAAAAGCAGTCACAGACATGGTGGTCTACTGTCCCCAGCAGGCCACCATCCCTGTGAGTACTAGCCATTCCTAATGGGGTTGCAAATTGCGCCTGCCTCATTAATATTAAAGAGGCATGCAATTTGCAACCCCATTAGGAATGGCAAACAGTGTCTGAGACACTGTTATACCTCCCAATTTGCGAGTCGCAAATGCGATGCAATTTGCGAGTCGCAAATTGGTGGGTCGTAGGTCTGGCCCTAAATCTCCTTTGCCTACCAAAAAAGAATGTGTTCTTGTATAACATAACTGGTGCTCATGGAATTTGCTCCAATACCTTTAGGTGGAGTTCAAACTATATAAAAAACTGCAAAAAATAACTTACACCTCTTACGTTCACAAGAAATATCTGCTGTGTGGTTTCCCATCCTCAATACTGCCCAGACATTAAACTAGACACAATCAAATGAACAGGCATGGAATAACTGAAGATATCTGTCACACATTGCTGGTCAATCAGAGGACTTTAAATAGTCCACCAATTTAAGTCCCAAATATCTATACACTATGACCGCTTCTTAACATCTGACAACGACACTCATATGGGAGGAAAGAAACAATGCTCATCCCAGCAGATCTCTCCACTTCTCTCTTCCTCCAGGCATGCCAGATAGGGACCACAGCTATAAACAAAATTTCTGTCTAGCCAACATGATGCAGTGGCCAGAGCTGCTGACCATGGAGCTGGGGAACCAGGTTGAGTCTCGGAGTAAACTCAAGTGATTCTGGGCAAATCACTTAGGGCCAGATGTACGACCCTAAATTGCGGTCGTAAACGGGCAATCGGCCCGTTTGCGACCGCAATTTAGGGCATGGCCATGTACAAACCACATTTTGCGAATCAGTAAATTTTACCGATTCACAAAATGAGGTTTGCAACTCACTATTAGGAAGGGGCATGCCAAGGGCGTCCCTTCTTAATAGCGACTCGCATTTGTATGTATGAATGTTTTGCGACTGCAACTGCGGTCGCAAAACACTCACAATTTACCACCTACTTCAAGTAGGTGGTAAAACCATTCGCAAATGGGAAGGCCCCTTCCCCTTTGTGAATGGGTCTAAAAACATTTTTTAAGGGCAGAAAAGTTTCATTTTTCTTTTTTTTAAATGCATCCCGTTTTCCTTTAAGGAAATCGGGCTGCATTTAAAAAAAGCTGCATTATTTAAAAGCAGTCACAGACATGGTGGTCTGCTGTCCCCAGCAGGCCACCATCCCTGTGAGTACTAGCCATTCCTAATGGGGTTGCAAATTGCGCCTGCCTCATTAATATTAATGAGGCATGCAATTTGCGACCCCATTAGGAATGGCAAACAGTGTCTGAGACACTGTTGTACCTCCCAATTTGCGAGTCGCAAATGCGACGCAATTTGCGAGTCGCAAATTGGTGGGTTGTACGTCTGGCTCTAAATCTCCTTTGCCTACCAAAAAAGAATGTGTTCTTGTATAACATAACTGGTGCTCATGGAAAGTGCTCTAATACCTTTGGGTGGAGTTCGAGCTATATAAAAAATTGCAAACAAATAAATAAAAAACGCTATAAAGGGACCTGTTCAAAGCTGCCAGTTTACTTAAAACCATAAACTGTACATCTATTTCTCACAGCTAATCATCCACAACACTGGCACGCGCTGCGCCCCAATAACAGGATAAACCTCACCTCGGTGGTCATCACATGACATGGAAACACTTCCCACGCAGGATCACAAAGCAAAGACAACACTCCTCCAACACCCATCCTCTAAGGCAGAGCCCGATGCCCATGTGGGTAAGCGCTTCAGTGCCCTAAAAGGGAGTAAGAGGGTACTATATAAATGCTGCAATACAATAAAATCGCTACTGAAATGTGTGCGGCTAGTTACAGTAACAAAACAAACGTCTGCGTCACTATTTGGCTGTTCATGCTCTTGGTATGTTTCCGAGCGAGATATACGTTTTGTGTCCACTGTAACAGTTTCTTCATTACAACAGGGACACCTACTGACTAAATAGGGAGTTGCATGAGCTACATACTTGTCATGAATGACACATGGAACGCGACTCGTCTGATCAGTATAGAATCACCTGCAACTGACAATGCCCAGATAAAGAAATGTATTTATGGGTTTATTTGCGCAGCTTTATAAAGCACTGACACTGCCCAAAGACAGAGAGCTTTACATAAAAAGTGTTGTTACATGAGAAAATAATCCTTGCATGAGAAATAGGAAGTGAGTCGACAAACGACAACAAAGAAAATAATAAGTTACATGAGAAAATGAGCGATTATAAGGGAACAATTCAGAGGACCAGTGATTTGAACATTTCGATGGAAAAAATATGTGAAAAAAGCCAGTGCCGACAGACATTAAACTGCGCATCACATTAGTTAGAAATAATGGACCACTAGTCACAGGTAGCATTTAAAGCGAAGGATGCAAAACCGGGATCCCAGACTGTGGTGTGCTGAAAGTGACGGCGAACTATTTCACTCATATTTTGTATGTTTTTATTGGGTTTTTAAAACCGTAATATATTATGTCACATGTGAAAGGGCAGATACAAAGAACTTCATTGTTATACCGATTATACATCAACAGAACATAAACCTATTGAAGATCATGAAACCGTACAGGCCAGAAACTGGGCTGAGGAACACAAAAGAGATGAAGTGCCGGTGTAGTGAGGTTACAGTCACAGACGATAACAGCAACCTGGAACAGGGGCGGCTGGTGACATTTCAAAGTGGTGAGGCGTAAAAGTTGGAGAGGAGTGTAAAAGTTGGAGAGGAGTGTTATGTTATGAAGCGAGCGAGCCCAGCAACATAAAGGGGGTTCTTTCCCTCCACCCAGAGAAAGTTTGAAAAAAGCATGTGGCAAATTGTGACAAGAAACACACTACATAATTAGCAGTAGCAATTCACCAAAGCACTGAATTCATCCTGATTTCAACTGTGGGGGGAGGATGGTAGGGGGGGTAGTTCTGAGCTAAAGACTGTTAAAAATGACAAAACAAACTGTACTGATGTGAATGCGCCTCGTGAAAAAGGGTGCAAGAGGATGACAGACCCCACGAACGCCTACAGCAGACAGGGGGTGCGGTTGGTAGAAATTAACAAGGCACCGAGCAGCACATGATATAAAGTGCACCATTCGTAGACGTTTGAATAATAGATACTGTAATCTGACCAGACAGTGATAATGAGCTTGTCAACGTGGGGAGAATGAAAGTGGGAGTCAGCCATACCAGCAGAATGCTCATGCTCACATATCAAGGATTCAAACTTTGTCTGTACATGTTTTTTTATCATCATTTCATACATACACACCCCACACCTTGGCATTTGTCAACAGCACGTCCGACTGCCTGCAAAGAGTATTATTTCTCGTTACAGTGCACGTGGTAGCGTCAGTTATGTTGCAGTGTGTGGAATAAACAGTTAACGCTAAAACGAGCCCGGCTCCGGCTATAGCCACTAAATGAAAACAAATAGTTGTGGCACAGAGTTCAATTGAAATACATGCCATAGCAACAAGACCTTTTCAGCCATTTCTTTCTAGTAATCTGGCAACCATTACTTAGCCCACAGTTGTCTTCAAGGAGCGCTAGACCGGAATGCCATTGCCCCCTTCTGCTCTTCTAGTGCCCTTCAGTTGAGATGTCGGAAAGTCTGAGAATAATGTGTTTTATTAGTGCGAAAAATCTGCGTGAACATCCTTTGAAGGACCAGGAGTTTCTAGTGTCATGCACTAGTGCGCCGAGGTCCTGCCCCTAAAACGCTTTGTTCCTCGATGCCAGGAATCTATGCTGATGTTGGACGCAGCAATTCAGAACGGTTTTTCGGCTTTTTGTTTTTCTCAATTTTTCCTACCACATTACTCTGTAGAAGAACGAAGCTTGGATTGCCGTTACAAAAAAATTAACATCTGTTTGAAAACTAAACATAATTTTTTCTTAGCATGGTTTTACCGATGCCTGCAGCAGAGACAGCAGGGCTGCCACACAATCTGTGCACTGGGCCGGCCGTGGGGAGAGGATGGGTGAAGATGAAGTCTCACCCACAAATGTATCGGTAACACACAAGGCGCGGTCTGCAAAGCACAGCTTCTAATTGGTGAAGCCGGCAGGGTAATGTTCAAGATGTTTCGTAGCTACAAACCATCATGCAATCTGAGATCGGCATTAAATAACGTGTTCAACTTACTTTGCCCAATTCAACAAGAAGAGTATCACAGCAAAACCATAGAAATGTGAGCCAATAGCTTGGAACAGTCTAAACACAGTCCTCAGACAACTGCAATACAATCTCAAAGTTCAGAAGAGAAAAAAAAAGAGTCAAACTGCCTGTTTGGTCAGGACTCCCCAAGAGCAGTCGCGGCTCGCGCTCCAAATAATACTCGCGGGGGGGGTGTTGGGGGTCGCGCGTGGCGCGGGGAAGACTAAAATAAAGCAGCATTATTTATTAAGTAAACTAAACTTACCAGGTCCGCGCCACCTCTGCGAGTCCTCTGAGTCCTGGGCCGGAGTCCGACTTGTTGGCGCCTTGGCAAGTACCACCTGCGTCGGTCTCAGCCAATCCAGACGCTGCTCCAGCAGCAGCGCCAGGATTGGCTTGAGCAGTAGTGCGCATGTTCTGTTTAGGGCTTAACATTTTTTGCGACCAGCCCGGACATGCGCACTAGGCTGCTCATTAGAAGAGCGGCATGGAACAACCCTCGCTCTTCTAATGAGCACCGCCTACTGCGCATGTTCGGGCTGGTCACAAATTTTTTAAGCCCTAAACAGAGCATGCGCACTCTTGGTGTTGTGCGCACCGCTGACCACCTGAATGATACATGTGGATGTCAATCACTTGCAGCAGCTGATCTCCTGTAGTGCTGCCCCGCCCCCTTCTGAGCCGACTGCCTCCGGCTCCGGTGGCCTGGGATAGAATGATTGCATTGTGTGAGTGTGACTGTGACTGAGTGAGTGAGACGAGAGTCAGAGAGAGTGACTGACGGCAACGCTCAGTGGGGGGGCAACGCCCAAGCGCCCTAATGGACGCACCGCCCCTGACCTGGAAGGCTAAGCCGGCGAGATCACACTCATTTTACGTACATATCCAAGAGCTGGTTCCAGATATTTACACCTCTGTCAGATTTGGGGAAGATGGTGCTTTCCAGAATGTGAGCATTCACGACCAGCCTATGCAACCAGCGCTGCTCAGCACAGGACGAAGTAAAGAATGTGGTGCTGTAAGACATTTAACTACAATAGAGGTAACTAGAATTTATTTGGGTTGAAATTTGCATTTAACCTGTGGCCTAAGGATACCCAGGATATTAGACGCAATAGTCAATGGTAGGAGGTGCCTTTTAAAGGATGACAAATGGTTCAATACTTCAAGAACTGCGTCTATCAAATGGCATTACCAGGTCATATAGAGAAATGACCCTAACAAAGACGGACATCAGAGGCATTTATCTGGCTTGGATTAAGTCTATGTAACATTGCTTCACAGATGTAATGTACCTTCTGTCTACCATAAATTGATACTGGCTTAACAAATTATAAAATTCATCCCACTCTTCAACATCCATTCTTCCTTTATTATCTTACAACGTGTTTTACATCAAGCTCGTCAAATTTAGTGTATTTTGTAATTAATTTAAAAATGTTCATTTAATTTGTAAAGAATTTTAAGCAAAAATTCCACTATAACTTTATTTTATTTAATACGAAGTCAATTATGATAAAATTCGTTTTAAATGTTCAAATCGGTTTAAACGTTTAATTAAAAAAATAAGTTTATAATCACATGTAAAAATATTCAAGTTATTTAACACAAATAGATTATATATTTACAATTTAAATGTAAAAATTATTTCATTAACTTAACATTAGTTCTGGGGTGTTATTCTATTTCCCTGTCTCTACTGTTTTCTACGGGAGTGTGCTATAGTACAAGTGAGTGGCCATGTGTGATGCTTGAATTAATCCAAGGTTGGGTTGGAGTATTTATGAGACTGTTTTGACATTGTTATGACAGTAGTAACTTTAGAATTGTAGTTTGTGAATAGCAAGTGTCTAACTCTTTTGTGAGTGTGTCTTTGTATTAGCATGTTCATCACTAAACTCCTCCCTAAATCACCACAAACTTCTCCCATTTAGAAAGTGTTTCCCATTTTCCAGCCACTCCCTTCCATATTTGATACTAAAACGATTACTCTGTGTGTGGAGATCCCTGCCACCCTGGCAGAGACTTCTGCACAGGAAAAAAAGGTGGAGATCTCTGCCAGCATGGTAATAAAGGTCATTTTATAGAAGAGGAGTTATACTACTTTACGTTCTACAAAATGCAGTTTGTGACCCAGTCCTTAAATCGTGGGACAGATCAAGTACTCAAGTATAGTCAGTGCGTTTGTACGACTCCAGCATATCTGTGAGAGAAGGAAAATCTAGGTCGACCAAGCTTTAAAGCAGACAATTGCAAGACTGAGATAATGAAGTACTCTCTGTCATAACAGGAGGGAGCCAATGGTTCTGTGTGGCTGGAAACGTGCCTAGGTCAGAGGTAGAACTTAGTATTTGTGTATTACTGCTTTCCTACATTTCGTGTGTGATAAGGGCTTATGGGAGTATACTGTCGTTAATTTACAGATTAATTATATTTATGCTGTTCTTAACGCTTTACTTAAAAAAAATAACAAAGAGTAACTTTTGGGGCAGTGGCGTAACGAAAGTTGAGGGGGCCCCCTTGCAAGGTACATGGAGGGGCCCCCACTCTGGATCTAATCCGGAGCTTTGAGGCCTGAGTACTGTGCTGAGGGGGCCCTCTGCAGCTCAGGCCTCCCCGCACCACAGGGGCCTGTGTTACGCCACTGTTTTGGGGTAAAAATACAACTGCAGATATGCAAAAGTGATCTCCTGCACTCTCACATTTCTGGGCTTGAGCTAATACACATGGTCAATCAACCAAGGAAGCGTCTACTAACTAAGTAAATATTAGATATAACACATCTTAGGAGAACATTTTCTACTATGTAGATTTTTTGAGACCTAATCAAAATTCACCAGTCTATAAATGCCACGGGTTTCAAAGAATTTAAAAATAAAGACTGAAGTACTTAAAAATAATACAAGCATTTACAAATGTCTTGAAATCTCCATCATAGAAGACGGTATTAAAAAATATTCAGGGTGCCCTAGTTCAATCATAAAATCACATACAAATTTAATCCAGGGGATTGTAAGGGCCCCTGCTAATTTTAAAATATCATTTAAAATCTCTGTTCAACTCTGTCTGGTCCTTACACCAGATTCTATGCCACAGAAGAATAGGCTCTAGTTTTACCAAATCAGCCAAATAATGGAGAGCTAGCTCTTCGTGGCAAATGAAGGTAGATGTACTTGGAGGAACGGAGAGAATATACCTTGTAAACGCATTTTCAATCGTTTGTAAACAATTAAAGTCCGAAAAACCCCACAGCCCGGCTCCATAGATTACCATTGAAACGCACTTTGCTTTGTATATATGCAATAATTCTGTTGGCGGTTTCCTGCCTAGCTTGTTAGCGAAGTTTGATAATGCGGCAGTAGATCTGGCAAAGGCTGTTTTTTTAGCGGATATAGCGGGGGCCCACGAATCCTGATAATTAAAAAGTACGCCTAGGTAAGAAAAGTTTTTTGTAGATACTAATTTCTTCCCGTCTATGAACATTTCACGGGTCTTCTGCTTTCCTTGCTTGCACCTCATGACATACGTCTTGGATATATTAGTTTGAAGACCAAGATCACTCATAAATGTGCTAAAAATATCCAAGGCTCTCTGGAGGCCGTTTTGGGGGCGAGCCATCAAAACGGCATCATCCGCATAAAGTAGTGCGGGAATAAAGCGGCCACCGGCTTGGGGAAAATCTTTGCCCTGAAGAAGCAATGCATCTTCAAGTCCATTTATATAGAGATTAAAAAGGAAGGGGGCCAGCACACAACCTTGTCTGACCCCTCTCCTGATCGGGAAAGCTTCAGTACATTCTCCCTTTTGTCCAAAACGGACACTTGCTGAGGCATCACTGTACAATCGACGTAGGAACATAATAATTTGTAAGTCAACCCCCACCCCTTCAAGGACCTCCCACAGCCTATTGTGCTTAACTGAATCAAAGGCTGCGGTGAGGTCAACGAAGGCCAAGTAGAGGCTTGGTCTTTTTAATCCATAGCTTTAGGATTGACCACCATTATTTCAGGGCCAACTGTTATATCACAGACGAACGCTATGAAGCCAAGAATGTCCACAATATGCCAATAACTTACTCCATTAGGCCATGTTTATGCCATAAGTAGACACTCTCTTGCCAAACCATGCCAAAAAACCACACCATAATGACAGTGACCTAATTATGTGACAGAATCCCAATATGCTGTTATAGCACCAGATGCAATGGGTGAGCCACGGATGACTTAAATATCAGTGGGCACACTGCCTAGCTGGCGGAACAAACGCCCTAGGAAAACAGAGACACACACACCCCAGCTCCCTACAATAATATATATATATATATATATATATATATATTACCTACTGGCGGTCGCCAGTAGGTAGTTATAGTTAGAACCTAGTTTCCATAGGAAAAGCATTTTTTGATGTGCTTATAACTTTGGCGTCGTTTGCCGAATCTTTATGAAATGTTCCAAAAGTTCCTCGTTTCAGGTGAGCTCCTATCCTGAAAGTTTGGGGGTGATTCCTGAAGGGGGGGCTGAGAAAAAAGGGGGGTCCCAAAACGTGTTTTCTCCATGCAATTTCCATAGAAAACTTTAGACAAGGCTACAGGTCAAACTGCTGAACGGAATTACGCCAAATTTGGCAGGGAGAAAGGTCTTGGTCCAGAAAGCACGCTTTTGTTTAAATGGGGTAAGTCCATTCAGTAGTTTTAGAGAAATATCTAAATTTACAGATATCGATATTTGAGAATTCTGACATCTGATTGGCTGAGGCGTTACGAGCACGAGCGTGCGGCACATTGGTTGAGAACTGTTAAAACTAGGAAGTGTTGGCAGCCATTTTGTGACTGACGTGAAAGACGTGCAGAGGCAGGGAGTTTGAATGTTGCGTAGGCCGTGGAAATCACGTCCGCAGACGTGGAAATCACATCCGCAGAACAACGGTGCGCGGTATTGCGGCAAGGTTGCGTAGGCTCTGGAAATCCCAAATGATGTAACATGTGACGTCATGAGCAGTGCATTGCGGGGGCGCGAGTTATAGTTAGCTGAACTAACTATAACAGTGGAATTTCTATGGTTTTGTACGAGTGAAATGTCCAGCTAACTATAACGCCCCTGAAACCTATGGTTTTTTCAGTGAATTTCAAAGGTTTTTTAAATGCTAATTTCTAACTATAACGTCTGTAAAACCTATGGTTTTTTCAGTGAATATATATATATATATAAAGTTCTCCTCCAGTCAGCAGGAAATACTCAGACACTCCAGCATCCTTGAATAAAGTTTAATGACAAAAAACGACGCGTTTCGGCATTACGCCTTGTTCACGGTCAACCGATGACCGTGAACAAGGCATAATGCCGAAACGCGTCGTTTTTGTCATTAAACTTTATTCAAGCATGCTGGAGTGTCTGAGTATTTCCTGCTGACTGGAGGAGAACTTTATATTTGGTAGGGTTACCCGGTAACCCAAACTCAGACCGCCTACGGGACAGCCTCGTAAGTAACCGGGACTGGTGTGGTAATATATATATTACCTACTGGCGGTCGCCAGTAGGTAGTTATAGTTAGAACCTTGTTTCTATTCAAAAAGCATTTTTTCTTTTGCCAATATCTTTGGCACCGGTTGACGAATCTTCGCTAAATTTTCAAAACTAATGGGGCGCTCCGGTCAGCTCTTGTCTTGAAAGTTTCAGGGTGATTCATCAAGCGGGGGCTGAGAAAAAAGGGGGGTCCCAAAACGTGTTTTCTCCATGTTAATTTCCATAGGAAACTTTAGACACTGCTACAGCCCGAACTACTGAACGGAATTACACCAAATTTGGCAAAAAGGTAGCTTTTGGTCCAGAAAGCACTCTTTTCTTTAAAAGTTGTAAATCGTTCAGTAGTTTTTGAGAAATTTAAACATTTACAGATATCGATATTTGAGAATTGTGAGATCTGATTGGCTGAACCCTCCCGTTCTTGAGTTTGTTTCTGATTGGTTGCCAACACTTCAGACCAGGAAGTGTTGGCATCCAGCAACTGAGTCGCATGCAAAAAGGTAAGAAAAACATTAAAAAACAAGAAAAGGGGCAGGGTAGAAACACCCTAACCCCCCAGGCCTGGTCAGGGACAAAAAAAGCATTTAAAAAAAAACTTTTCGGCCGGAGTCGCGTAGCGTGCGTGAATCCGGCCGAATTCTTTTTTTTTAAAACATACGCGGGCTCCCGCGCTTCATTTGTTTTAAGCCCCTGGGTGGGCAGGTCCTGGGGCAATGCAGCTCTGGGGACCACCACTTCCCCGGGGCTTTGCTGATAATGCGCGGGGGCACGCGGCCCCCCCACAGCCCTGGGGACTGCCACCTCCCCGGGGCTTGTAAAAAAAAAAAATGCATGGGGGGGCTCCTTCCCCCCCATGCTGCCCCAGGGACCACCACCTCCCCGGGGCTTTACTTTATTTAGGGCAGGGGGACCTCCCGGCCCCCCCAAGCCCTGGGGACCGCCACCTCCCCGGGGCACACTTTATTTAAATATGGGGGTCCGTTGCGGACCCCCAGCCCCGGGGACCACCACCTCCTCGGTGCTTTAATTAAGTTGGGAGGGGGGTCACGTGGCCCCCCTCCTGGAGTCCTCCTTGGCCCTGTGGACTGCCACCCCCCAGGGTCAGCTCCAGCAATGTCCCGGGGTGCCCATTCCGAGAAACAATGTATAGAGATTTAAAAACCTTATAAAATTTAGCAACCCAGCCTAACCTAGACAGCAGTATTTGCTAAGCACACATTATTTTGTTCCAATGTAAAGCACCTTTTAATTAACCAGTAACCACCAACATCACCTCCTGATCAGATAATAACTGTAAAAATAAAAAGGCAGGGGGAAATGGAGTAAAGCCCCTTGCTTTTAAAAGAGGTAATAAATACCTTCTACGTAAGAATTCATAATATTTACAGAATAAAACCAGGTGTATCAAGATCTGGGGTAAACTGGCATCACAAGGGCAGTTTAAAAGAGCGTGGGGATCAAACTGGCTTGGATGGAAACAGATCATTGTGCGCATAGAACCCAAACAAAATTTAGTAAGCATGATCTGACCCTGGGATGTTTTTACTGCTGTAAGATAAGGTTCAACACCAACAACGGGTTTCAGCAGTAAATAAGATCTGTTGTTTTTCTCTACCGCCCAGGCTTCCCTATCATCTTTAAACTTATTTAAAATTTGTTCCTTAAAAAGACCACAGTCACCCTTTTTAAGTAGGTATGGCCGGTTGAAAATATCCATGCAGTCTAGAGAACGGGCAACGGATTTTATATAATTAATCCACGTTATCATATGGCCATACGTGCATTCCATGCAATCATCAATCACACTCCTGTTGAACCACAATCTCCAGTCTACCCAGACAGATATCCAGAGTAACAGTGGAGCCAGTTTAACCTGATCCTCCACATAGTTCAAACCCAGTTCCTCATGGGTTTCAAATGAGGAGCTATTTGGGCCCAGCCCCAAAAGTTTTCTACAGAATCGGTCCTCTTCAAGCTGGATTGTCCTAAACCTACGGTACCCCCAAATGGCTGCACCGTATGTCAGGACTGGGAGACATTTCATTCTGTAGATTTGCAAGATGGGCTTATGACCCACTACCAGTGAGATTCTAAACAAGGCACAGTAGGCTTGTGTGAACTTGGAGCAGCGACTGGAAATGCAAGAAAGCCAGTTGTTCTGATGGTCAACTGATATCCCCAAGTAGGGAAAGGTGGAAACCCTAGTAATTTTGTGCCCTTCAATATCAATAGGTTGTGTTCTAGCTTTCTTCCTCCCACAGACCATATAATTGGTCTTTGAGATGTTAATATCTAGGTCCAGATCGTCCATGAACTCAACAAACTTATCAACCAGAAGTTTTAGCCCGTTTGCCGTTTGGGCCAACAATACGGCGTATAGCAGGGAAGGCACGCTGACAGACTTTACCCTAGGCAGGTCAACCCCATTTTCACTCAGATTGTTATTCAGGCTATTGATATATGATAAAACAATATTGGGGCCAACACACATCCCTGCCTAACCCCCGTGGGAGGCTAAAAGATTCAGTTGTCTCCCCCTCTGTGCCGTATCTAACGCAGGCATTTACGTCCACGTGTAAAGCTCTAAGACAATCAACTGAGCTGGCAGTCCCATTTCCCCAAGAATATCCCAAAGCTTGGTCCTGTTCACCCGGTCGAAGGCACTACTGAGGTTCATAAATGCAAGAAAAATGGACCCCTGCTTCGCCACAACATACTTCCCTATGATAAAGTTGAGGTTCAGGCATTGTTCCAATGTACTGTAACACACAGAGGAGTAGCGAAAAGTGATCAAAAGGTGGCACATGCTGTGTGGTGAAATACTGCCCTCACTCACACAATTGTGACATGCTTCATTATTGGGCTTGCTTACAATACACCCCTGTGCAGACCAACGCCTGGGGTGGAGCAAAAGGGAGGGGAAGACAATACAAATATGAACAAGTAATTATATATCAATATGCTTTGGGATCACCGAAAGAAGAGTGCAGTAAAGGTTAAAACTAGCTCGGTGGTGTCTCTTGTTCAACAATTTATTCCTGGACCCACCGTCTAGGTCTAAAAACGTGAAGGATGGTGGTGATAGGAGAGATTTAAGAGTTCCTTCACCCCTCCTTCTTACCAAAGTGTCGACATGTTTCTGCCGTGTTCAAAGTGCCCACAGTGTAGGGTCACACCGGCATTCTTCAGGACCAATCGGATCCCAAATTATGTATTTACCCTCTGTACCTGAGTAGGATATCCTTGGAATCTGTAATTTTCAAGGGAGGGTACCCCTAAGTAACTAACACTTGTTTATCTGTAGGGGAAAGCACAAAGAACATGGAATAAAATTATGTGTGCTGACCTCAATGTTTATCTTTAAATCATTTAAAGATTGTTTACAAGTGAACAAAAAGGTCCTCTTCTATATTCAGACATGTCAGAATCTTCGTGTTAAACCTCAGAATATGTTTTGACTCCAATTGCCTCAAACATCGTTCCCTGCTCCCTCCTCTAACTAGATTAGACACTTGATCTATTGCAAAATATTGCAAGTTCTCCAAATTACTTCCTCAAAGTGCCTAGCCACTGGGTACATTGGATATTTGTTTACAATTGCTCGTATGTGTTGTAGTATTCTCAGGTGTACACTTAAAATTGTACAACCTATGTACATTTTCTGACAACTACATCTCAATACTTATACCACATGATCACTTTTACAGTGTAAAGATTGTTTGATTTTCCATGTTGGATCTGTTAATGGTATAGACAATTGCGTAATGTTTACCCCATATTTACAGGTCTTGCATCTGTGGCATTTGTTAAAGCCTCCTCTGCCCGTAAGCCATGTGCCGCCCTGTCTTATCTCCGGGCTACTCTCTGCAAGATCATCCCTCATTGACCTCACCCTCTGAAAAGTCATCAGGGTTTCTTATGAATTTTTGAGCCAATGATCGGATCATTGCTTAGCATAAGCCAGTGTTTTTGAAATATCTGTCTCAATTCTACATGTTGGGTGTTATAGCCTGTAATAAAGCTAATTTCCTGTTTATTCTCATCCTGCAAACTTTCTGTAAAAAGTAACTTATCTCTTTCTTTCAGATTTGCCTTAATTTTTGCTTCTTGTAAAACCTTATCATTGTAGGCACGAGCTTAGAATCTTGATTTCAGCTCGTGCTGAGCTTGTTCTAATTGTGTTGCATCACTGCAATTTCTCCCCATACGAAGATTCTCAGCATATGGAATACTATATTTTAAATTGCTAGGATGAAAACTCTGGGCATGTGAAATTGTGTTGCCAGCTGTGCTCTTCCTAAAGGTCTTCGTATGTAGATTCTGTTGCTCAATATATAGTTAAATCTAAAAACTCCACTGATTTCTCACTAATATGTGAAGTAAAGTGCAGGTTGAGTGCATTGTTGTTAATTTTCCTCACACATTTTCCGGCTAAATCTAATGATCCCTGCCAAATAATGAACAAGTCATCTATAAAACGTGACCACATAACATTTTCTGATAATTCTTCCGCACAAGTCAGAGCCAGTACCTGCTCCTCCCAGCAGCCTATTTGCAAGTTCGCATAGCTGGGGGCGAAACAAGTGCCTATTGCTGTTCCTCTCAATTGGCGAAAGAGATCTGATCCAAATAAAAAATGTTACTAAGGCACCAATGGATCATTTCAAGAATAATCTCTGTATGTTTATAAAGAGTAAGAGGCTTTGAGCTAAAAAAATAATTAACTGCTCTTATGCCATCCTCATAGGAGATGCTCATATATAATGATGCTACATCTAATGTCATTAAGATGTAGTCATCCTCCCTATTGATGTCATAAATCTTTCTCAAAAAGTCTCCGTTGTCTTTTATACACGATGACAAGTTTTTAACTGAATCCTGAAGAAAGAAAAAAATTGACATATTTTGAGTAGTCTCAAATAGGCTACCATTGGCTGAAATAATCAGCCAGCCTGGGGGTTTACTCAGATTTTTATGTACCTTTGGTATCAAATAAAAGGTAGGTAACAGGTTCGTCTGTTTTGAGGAAAAGAAATTCATTATGCGTAATCAAACCCAATGATCTCCATTTGGCGAGTTCACTTTGAAACTTATTTTTCATACTCAGTACCTCACTCTTTTGTATCTTTTCATAACAATGCATGCTGCCCAATAGTGCCTTGGCCTCTTCCATGTACATGGCCAAAGGCTTTTAAAAGCGAGAACACTGCATACCCAACCAAACTCTGCGTCAGTGTCAATGGAAAAGCATACTTTTTCACTGACCCCAAACAGGCCACTAAATTTTGTCATAGACAAGCTCAGAAAGCATCAGGAGACGAGGATGTCTCTGCCAGAAATCCTAGGTGGGGGGTTCCACAACTTTAAAATGCATGCCTTTACCAAGATCTTTACTACGCAAGGTAAGTAAAAACCCATATATATATATATATATATATATATACACACATACACACACTCGGGTGCATTCATACCCACACGTAATCTTTGGGGAGACCCCCCCCAACCCCAGCACCTTTTATGAAAAATTATTTAATTATTTTACATTTAAATGGTTATCTTTATTAGGGGAACCCCCTGCCTTTTTTTAAATGACCCATTCCACCCTATACCTCTACCCACTCTAGACCATAAAATACCCTTACCACCCTCTACAATTACCCACCCCATAACCTTAAAAATATCCTTACCACCCTATAACCCTTCTTCACTACTAAACCCTAAAAATACCCTTACCACCCTATACCCCAGACACCACTAAATCCTCAAAATACCCTTACCACCACATACCCTTACCCCCCTAAACCCTAAAAATACTTTTACTATCACATACCCTTGCTCACTCCTAAACCAAGATATATATATATATATATATATATATATATATATATATGATCAAGGCCTGCATAGGCCGAAACGCGTCATGGCGGAGCACTAAGCAAATAAACTAAAATGCACCAGCAAAAGTGCAGTCCGTTCCTGTTTTTTCCACCAAAGTGAAGGGAAAGCAAATGAACAAGGGATTGATTATATATATATATATATCATTTCAAACTAAGTGCCCAAAGAGCAAGGACGCACTCGGACAACAGCTGACTCGGGAAAGCCTTTTATTTCAGGTAAAATGGGAAGTCTGCATTCTGATCCAAATATCAGCTCCGATGTCGATTTCAGCCGACACGTTTCAGAGCTCCTGCTCCTTCTTCAAAGGCTCGACATTCAGGTTCAAGCTTGTGCTGACACACCCATGAATATATAATCAGGCGCCCTCTAATGGACCACTCAGGTGAGTAACTCCACGTTGCCTTCTGGAACTTGCAGTGTGTATCAGAGTCAATTCATGCCCAAATGGGTGCTGTTTAATTCGAGCTGTTACCAATTCATTTGAAAGCCCTCAGGGTGTTTTGGATGTTGAGCAAAAGTTTTTTTCAATTTGAGTTTGCGAACAAAGTGATAGAGGTCAATCCGTGTCTGCACGTAATCCCATTCAGTCGTGGGACAGAAGGTAAGTCCTTTTTGTAGGACCTGGATTTCCATCGTTGATAACGGTCTAGACGACAGATTGACCACTGAGAGGGGGCTTACTTCTTGTTGGTTCCCCTTTTGCTCCTTGTTACCCGTGGTGGAAAGTGATCAGTTTAAATGGAAGATTGTCAGGTTCCGTATATACTCGCCCATCAATCAATCAATCAATCACGGCATTTATAGAGCGCGCTACTCACCCGGGAGGGTCTCAAGGCGCTGGGGGAGGGGGTAAGTTACTGCTCGAACAGCCAGGTCTTGAGCTGCTTCCTGAAGGCGAGATGGTCCTGGGTTCGCCGAAGGTGAGTGGGGAGGGAGTTCCAGGTCTTGGCCGCCAGGTAGGAGAAGGATCTTCCTCCGGCGGTGGTTCTGCGGATGCGTGGTACGGTGGCGAGGGCGTGGCTGGTTGATCGTAGCTGGCGTGTGGGCGTGTAGAAGGACATGCGGTCGTTGAGGTACTTTGGGCCCAGGTCGTGGAGGGCCTTGTGTGCGTGGGTGAGGAGTCTGAACGTGATTCTCTTGCTGACGGGGAGCCAGTGCAGGTCTTTCAGGTGTACGGTGATGTGGCTGTGTCGGGGGATGTCCAGGATGAGTCGTGCGGAGGCGTTCTGGATGCGCTGGAGTCTCTTTTGAAGTTTGGCTGTGGTTCCGGCGTAGAGGGTGTTCCCATAGTCCAGTCGGCTGGTGACGAGTGCCTGGGTGACGGTCTTCCTGGTTTCAGTGGGGATCCATCTGAAGATCTTGCGGAGCATGCGCAGGGTGTTGAAGCATGAAGATGAGACGGCGTTGACTTGTCTGGTCATCGACAGGGAGGAGTCCAGGATGAAGCCCAGGTTGCGTGCGTGGTCCGTTGGCTTGGGTGCGGTGCCCAGGGCCGGGGGCCACCAGGAGTCGTCCCAGGCGGAGGGTGATGAGCCCAGGATGAGGACTTCCGTCTTGTCTGAGTTCAGTTTAAGGCGGCTGTTCCTCATCCAGTCGGCGACGTCTCTCATCCCGTCGTGCAGGTTGGCTCTGGCGGTGGTGGGGTCGTTGGTGAGGGAGAGGATCAGCTGGGTGTCGTCGGCGTAGGAGATGATGTTGAGGTTGTGTCGGCGTGCGATGGCTGCGAGGGGGCTCATGTAGACGTTGAAGAGGGTCGGGCTGAGTGAGGATCCTTGTGGAACGCCGCAGATGACTTCGGTGGCTTCGGATCTGAACGGGGAGAGGCGGACTCTCTGGGTTCTTCCGGCGAGGAACGAGATGATCCATTCCAGTGCTTTCTCTCGGATTCCGATGTTGCTGAGGCGCTTCACTAGGGTGCGGTGGCAGACGGTGTCGAACGCCGCGGAGAGGTCCAGGAGGATGAGGGCAGCTGTTTCCCCGTTGTCGGTTAGGGTTCTGATGTCGTCGGTGGCTGCGATAAGGGCGGTCTCGGTGCTGTGGTTGGCCCGAAACCCGGACTGCGAGGGGTCGAGGATCCATTCGTCTCGAGGAAGGCGGCAAGCTGTCTGTTGACGGTCTTCTCGATGACTTTGGCCGGAAACGGAAGGAGCGAGATGGGGCGGTAGTTCTTGAGGTCGGTGGGGTCCGCCGTTGGTTTCTTCAGGAGGGCGGTAAGCTCGGCGTGCTTCCAGCTCTCCGGGAAGGTGGCGGTGTGGAAGGAGGAGTTGATGATGTCCCGGAGATGGGGTGCGATGGTGGCGTCGGCTTTGTTGAAGACGTGGTGTGGGCAGGGGTCGGTTGGTGATCCGGAGTGGATGGAGTTCATCGTGCGGGTGGTGTCTTCGGTGTTGATCGGGGTCCAGTTGCAGAGGGTGGTGGTGGCGGGCATTGGTTCGGCGGTAGGGTGCGTTGTTTGTGCGTCGAAGCTGTTGTGTATGTCGGTGATCTTGCGGTGGAAGAACGCGGAGAGTGAGTTGCAGAGGTCTTGCGAGGGGGTGATGTCGTTGTTTCCGGCGCTGGGGTTGGAGAACTCTTTGACGATGCTGAAAAGTTCCTTGCTGTCATGGGCGTTGTTGTCCAGTCGTTCTTTGAGTGCCGACTTCTTGGTGGCACGGATCAGCTGGTGGTGTTTGCGGGTGGCGTGCTTGAGGGCGGTCCTGTTGTCTGTGGTCTGGACGAGTCGCCAGGTTTTCTCGAGAGTGCGGCAGTTCTTCTTGGATTCCTTGAGTTCGTTGGTGAACCAAGGGGTTTTCTTGCTTCCGGGTCTGCTGGGAGGGTTTTTAGTGGTGCGAGGTCGTCGGCGCAGGCGGTCAGCCACTTGGCGAGGTTGCTGGCTGCTTCGTTTGGGTCCGTTGTGTCGGTGGGTGTGTTCTGGCTGAGGGAGGCGGTGAGCTGCTCGGCGGTGATCTTGCTCCAGCTCCGGCGGGGAGCCTGTTGCGGGTGGTGGTGGGTCGCAGTCTTTCTGACCATCCAGGGCATAATGCTGTTGTGACGGAATTCTGGCCACAGGAGGTGTTTTAATATTTATTCTTGATAGCTTTAGCCTGCGATATTAGGGCATGTGTAAGTGGATTAAATAAGAAAATGTCTATAATCCAACAATCACGGTTAACTTATCTGGAGAAATTGATTCAATTCTCAATGATATTGATATTATGAATTGACCCGTGTAGTATATGTCTTCCATACAATAGGATTGTGCACCAAGTAACTATGTTGACCTGGCAATTTGACATAGGCCAAGATGGCCGACGCAGAAAAATGTAGTGAGCCACCCTTGCTTAAGTCCTTTGTCTATTTTTGTAATGAATTTTGAGTGACGAATGAAATTGTTTGTTATTTAAATGTGAACAACTTTTATGTTAACTAACATTGACGAAGGCCAGGCGGCCGAAACGCGTTTGTGTTAGCTTACATCGATGGAATAAGCTGGAATAAATATCTATATTCCATATGAGCCCGAGTGCGCAGCCCTGTTTGTCTCCTGACATTGGTTCCTGAAATTAAAAAAAAAATATATATATATATATATATATATATATATATATATTTTTTCACAAAAAAAACAAAGGTTACAGGGACGTTATAGTTAGTTTCAGATTTCAATCGTACAAAACCATTGAAATTCAAGTTATTACCTAAGCCTTTAGTTCCCAAACTGTGCGCCGCGGCACCCCGGTGCGCCACCAAAGGCAGCCAGGGGCGCCGGGGTCGCAACTGCTGAATAGAGTCCCTTATGAATTATTCCGGCCTTTTGAGTGCAGGCCGGGTGCGCGGAGTCTGGAGTCCACTAGGTGGTGCATTTGCTGCATCATCAGAATATCTAATTCATGAAAAGCCTTTACTTGTCCTGTGGGCTCTCAGAAAACATGCCAGTGTTTGAAGTCACTCAAAGGTGTTTTTAACATACAAGATCTGTGGGAGTTCGGAAGTGCTTCCTATAGTTTTCTTATATAATATAGTGCTTGCTATAAAAACAAGAAACCTGACGTAATCCACTTGTCATGTAAGTCTCAGCTGACAAATTGCCTGCTTATTGGGACAGGGAAGACTGTACTGCGGTATGCACTGTTCGACATTGATAAAGAGCCTCCTGTTATCGTGAAGCAGTTTGTATACCAGTTAGGTTAAGTTACAGCTTGTTTGAAATAGGATTATCAATGTGAGACCTGCGCAATGAAGGAAGTTTTACTTGTGACTGCACTCTACAATCGATGCTCACTTGTTTAAGCAAAAGTGCAACTTTATTATGACTAAAATACTTTTTAAATGAAAAATAAGCCGACTGCAGCAGTTCTTTTCAGCTGTCCACTGAGGCCAAAGGGAACAATTATCACTGAAATAAATTAATATTGATGTGTATGCCAAACTACAGAACATACAGCAGTTAACATTTAAATGCGAAACCTTTTCATGCACGTTTATAGAGTTACGTCCTAAGGTCCATAAGATATGTCAATTATGTACTTCAATCTAATATTTTGAAATATATACTAATTTGCACAGGGTTGTGCTTTATATGACTTGACACTGGAGTTTTTGAGTACTTCACAGTCTCTTATAAATGGGGAGATATGTTTGTTGACTCCTCGTGTAATTAGCCCAAAACCGTCCAAAATTGATCCATCAAGTTTATATAAGGTTTCCCTGGTCCTGGTAATGCAGGTGTAATAACCTCTTTTTTTCCATTCCACTAAAGAGCAAAAACTGGGGACACGGAGGACAGAGCTAAGAAAAAATTGATACCGGAAGCAAACAAGCATTGGAAAAGTTAATAGGTCTCGTTTTAATGTGCTAACAAAGGCAAACAACAATTATACCATAATTTGTTTGCATGCTATACATGCTGTATTTGCATGCATTAGCACAGTGTTTCTTAAGCTTTTGACATGTATGGGCTCCCACTGAATCATTATTGGATGCTAAGGACCCCCACTATGTCGTTATTGGAAGCCAGGGTCAACCGGCCTAAGCAATTTATGTGATTTGAACCTCAAAATAAAACATAAAAATACAAAAACATGTATACTCCTAAAAATACAAAAACACCAAACAGATGCTCAAATATCTTATTTAATTCAAAAGCAAATATAGAAAAAGTTTTCAAAATTACAATTTTGCATTTTTAATTGTATATACGTTAATTTTAATTGATTAATTATAATATTATTTAATTTTGTAAAGCATTTGCGGACATCTTGAGTAGGCCTCGCTGACCCCTAGGTGTGGTCAGACCACAGGTTAAGAATCACTCCATTAGTAAATTAAAGCCAAACTTGTTAGCTTTGCCAATGCCTGCCATCCAATGCAATCCATTACTAACGGCCCCTCTTGAGTAAGGCCCAGGACCTTGCAGATTCTTTCAGAAAGATACAGTATTGTATTGCAAGCCGTTAACATAAGTTACCAAAAAAAAGTAATATAATGGGGAGCCGTGGCCACCGGCCAATTGGTCAAGGGAGCCACTGGTCGAAAAAGTTTGGGAACCACTGACCTAAGCTAACAATAACTTATGCTCCCACAATGCACTGCTTATGACCTCACATATTACATCACTCATCACATGGTCAGTGACATCACTGATGACATCTTTGACCTTTGAGAGTTGGTGAATAGGTAGGTGAGTGGGCGTGAGTGGCTGTATGGATCTCTGAGTGCCTGTGTGAGTGGCTGTTTGGGTGTGTGAGTGACTGTATGGGTGTGTACACAGCTGTGTAAGTGGGCGTAAGAGTGCCTGTGTGGATCTGACTGGATGTGTGAGTGGGTTTGTGAGTGGGTGCGTGAGTGTCTGAGTAGGTCTATGAGTGGGTGCTTGAGTCTCTGAGTGGGTGTGTGATTGGATGCATGAGTCTCAGAGTGTGTCTGTGAGTGGGTGCATGAGAGCCTGAGTGGGTCTATAAGCAAATTCATGAGTCTCTGTGTGGGTCTGTGAGTGGGTGTCTGAACAATCTTTCAGCTCGTTTCTGATCTCTATTTTGCAGCTTCCTGCTCATTGCAGACCTTTATTTAGCCTCTTCTTGCTCGTTTCTAACCTTTGTTTTGACTCTTTTCTGAAATTTTTCCTGCCTTTCTGCTTGTTTCTGACCTTTATACTGCCTCTTTCTGCTTGTTTCGCACCCTTATTTTGCCTTTTTCGCCTCATTGTTGACCTTTATTTTGCCCCTTTCTGCTCGTTTCTCACCTTTATTTTGCCTCTTTCTGCTTGTTTCCGAACTTTTTCCTGCCTTTCTGCTAGTTTCTGACCTTTATTATGCCTCTTGCTGCTCGTTTCTGACCTCTATTTTGCCTCTTTCTGCTGGTTTCTCATCTCTATTTTGTCTCTTTCTGCTCGTTGAGGACCTTTATTTTGCCTCTTTCAGCTCATTTTCGACCTATATTGTGCCTTTTCTGCTCGTTTCTCACCTTTATTTTGCCTTTTTCTGCTCGTGGCTACAATTAAAACAAGCACCGGAGCCTTTTTTTAATTCACAGCGATATTCTCGCATATTATGTGAAAATCTGATTTGCATATGGCCATGTCTGAACTGGGGTGGTGGAGTGAGCTAAAGAATGATGATGGATTAAACCCAGATCAGTTGACTGGGGGTGAGTGCTTGCAATGTTCAACACTCCGTCCATCATCCCCTTTGGTTTTGCTTTGTTCGCCCTAAGTTGGCAGGGTATGCCCAGACGTGGGTCCCTTGCTCACTTTGCCACTGGATTCAAGATAGCCTGGCTGATGAGGGCTGTGAGCCCGAAACCGGTCCCAGGATGCTTGTTTCCGGTCCAGGGAAGACATGGCTTGGCAGTTCGGGCTGGACTGTTCCCATGAGGCACAGGGTCAGAGTGATTTGCATATGGCCATGTCTGAACTGGGGTGGCGGAGTGAGCTAAAGAATGATGATGGATTAAACCCAGATCAGTTGACTGGGGGTGAGTGCTTGCAATGTTCAACACTCCGTCCATCATCCCCTTTGGTTTTGCTTTGTTCGCCCTAAGTTGGCAGGGTATGCCCAGACGTGGGTGCCTTGCTCACTTTGCCACTGGATTCAAGATAGCCTGGCTGATGAGGGCTGTGAGCCCGAAACCAGTCCCAGGATGCTTGTTTCCGGTCCAGGGATGACATGGCTTGGCAGTTCGGGCTGGACTGTTCCCATGAGGCACAGGGTCAGACTGATTTGCATATGGCCATGTCTGAACTGGGGTGGCGGAGTGAGCTAAAGAATGATGATGGATTAAACCCAGATCAGTTGACTGGGGGTGAGTGCTTGCAATGTTCAACACTCCGTCCATCATCCCCTTTGGTTTTGCTTTGTTAGCCCTAAGTTGGCAGGGTATGCCCAGACGTGGGTCCCTTGCTCACTTTGCCACTGGATTCAAGATAGCCTGGCTGATGAGGGCTGTGAGCCCGAACCCGGTCCCAGGATGCTTGTTTCCGGTCCAGGGAAGACATGGCTTGGCAGTTCGGGCTGGACTGTTCCCATGAGGCACAGGGTCAGACTGATTTGCATATGGCCATGTCTGAACTGGGGTGGCGTAGTGAGCTAAAGAATGATGATGGATTAAACCCAGATCAGTTGACTGGGGGTGAGTGCTTGCAATGTTCAACACTCCGTCCATCATCCCCTTTGGTTTTGCTTTGTTCGCCTTAAGTTGGCAGGGTATGCCCAGACGTGGGTCCCTTGCTCACTTTGCCACTGGATTCAAGATAGCCTGGCTGATGAGGGCTGTGAGCCCGAAACCGGTCCCAGGATGCTTGTTTCCGGTCCAGGGAAGACATGGCTTGGCAGTTCGGGCTGGACTGTTCCCATGAGGCACAGGGTCAGACTGATTTGCATATGGCCATGTCTGAACTGGGGTGGCGGAGTGAGCTAAAGAATGATGATGGATTAAACCCAGATCTGTTGACTGGGGGTGAGTGCTTGCAATGTTCAACACTCCGTCCATCATCCCCTTTTGTTTTGCTTTGTTCGCCCTAAGTTGGCAGGGTATGCCCAGACGTGGGTCCCTTGCTCACTTTGCCACTGGATTCAAGATAGCCTGGCTGATGAGGGCTGTGAGCCCGAAACCGGTCCCAGGATGCTTGTTTCCGGTCCAGGAAAGACATGGCTTGGCAGTTCGGGCTGGACTGTTCCCATGAGGCACAGGGTCAGACTGATTTGCATATGGCCATGTCTGAACTGGGGTGGCGGAGTGAGCTAAAGAATGATGATGGATTAAACCCAGATCAGTTGACTGGGGGTGAGTGCTTGCAATGTTCAACACTCCGTCCATCATCCCCTTTGGTTTTGCTTTGTTCGCCCTAAGTTGGCAGGGTATGCCCAGACGTGGGTCCCTTGCTCACTGGATTCAAGATAGCCTGGCTGATGAGGGCTGTGAGCCCGAAACCGGTCCCAGGATGCTTGTTTCCGGTCCAGGGAAGACATGGCTTGGCAGTTCGGGCTGGACTGTTCCCATGAGGCACAGGGTCAGACTGATTTGCATATGGCCATGTCTGAACTGGGGTGGCGGAGTGAGCTAAAGAATGATGGATTAAACCCAGATCAGTTGACGGGGGGTGAGTGCTTGCAATGTTCAACACTCCGTCCATCATCCCCTTTGGTTTTACTTTGTTCGCCCTAAGTTGGCAGGGTATGCCCAGACGTGGGTCCCTTGCTCACTTTGCCACTGGATTCAAGATAGCCTGGCTGATGAGGGCTGTGAGCCCGAAACCGGTCCCAGGATGCTTGTTTCCGGTCTAGGGAAGACATGGCTTGGCAGTTCGGGCTGGACTGTTCCCATGAGGCACAGGGTCAGACTGATTTGCATATGGCCATGTATGAACTGGGGTGGCGGAGTGAGCTAAAGAATGATGATGGATTAAACCCAGATCAGTTGACTGGGGGTGAGTGCTTGCAATGTTCAACACTCCGTCCATCATCCCCTTTGGTTTTGCTTTATATATATATATACATTCATTCAAATAACTTTATTTCGGCCAGAGCCATAAAAGTGAGCGATAAATAACACACAACACACTTAAGTAAAGTCACATCAACATTAAAGAATTACATTTAGCAGCCTCAAGTGATCTTGTTTGACCACATGTGGATTAATCCACTTATTCCTAGGATTTCCCCAAGTGATTTTTTAGAGAAATATATATATATATATATATATATATATATATATATATATAACATTACCCAGTGTAGATCCTCACTGGATAGTTATAGATAGGATCATGTTTCCATAGGAATGCCAAAAATGTTTTTATTTTAATTTTGCTGTAAATTTTGGAGGATCCGCGACTCCATGAAAAAAAACCAAATCAAGTGTGGACTCCCGCACTGGTTTTATTACCCCACCCCCCACCCCCGGGGTGTGCCAGGCCCAGGGAAGTGGCACATATATTACTTAAGTGGAGGGGGACATGTGGCCCATTTCTTAGAGCCTAATAAGGCCCCTGGGACCACATCCCCCGGGCCACCATTTTAACAAATGGGAGGGGGTGCACAGCCCCCCTCCTTGAGCCTTTCCCTGGGGCCACATCAATACATTAAGGGAGGGGGGCGCACAGTTCACCTCCCTGAGCCTAATTAGGGCATTGGGACCCTATACCCTGGGCCAAAATGTAACAAAAGGGGAGGGGGCCACACAGGCCCCCCCCACTCCCAGAGCCTTGAAAAGGCTCTGTGGACCCCGTTCCCCAGGGCCATAACTTGAAACAAAAGAGGGGGGCTGTGCAGCCCCCTTCCCGGTGCCTTTAATGGCCCAGGGGACCCCATCTCCCGGGGCCGGCTCAATTACTGTGTCATGGGGAGCCCAACCCCAGAACGCAGTAGTTTCCCTGCCCGGATCAGAGTCGGCAGGTAAACATGTGTTTGATACCGTCTGGCCGGAGCATTTTTAAATCACCTGCCAAATTGGCGCAAACACGAAGTCTGCTCTCAGCTGGAGGGAGATTTAAAAGTGCTCCTGCACCATGCGGGGAGCCAGCAGGGCGGCATGGATCCTTGGGCTCCACCCACTGACCTCAACATGTTTGTTGGTGGGTGCCCCGAGATGGCACTGGGGCACCCACATTATTATCAACAGACCTCATCCGCCGGGGCCAAAATAGGGTCGGGAGGAGGGCCCCTCCCCTTTTATTTTCATCTAGGCCCCAGGGGATGTGGTGCTCGGCACCTAATTAGGCCCAGGAGGGGGTCCACATGCCTCCTCCCTTTATGAAATACTCAGCCCCAGGGGATGGGGTCCCCAGATCCTAATAAGGCTAAGGCAAGTGGGGACACATAGCCACTCTCCCTTTTTTATATTTGGCCCCAGGGGTTGGAGTCCCTGGGGCCCAAGAAGCCTCAGGAAGCTGGACAGCACAGCCCCTCCCTTGTTCAATTGATTGTATTTGGCCCTAGAGGATTGAGTCCCCAGGGCCTAATAAGGCTCAGAGGGGGGGGCCACATGACCACCCTCCTCTTATGTTTTAGCCCCGGGGATGGGGCCACCAGGGCCTGATAAGGCTCAGGATGGGGGCCATACGCCCCCTCCCCTTAATATATAGGTTTTGGCCCCAGGCGGTTACCGCAGCTCAAGCGCCACCCTCCCGCTGCACACGGCTGAAGGCTGTGTGAGGCGTGGGGTTGGCTGCATGCAGGGGGTTGGCAGCAAGGCCCTGTGGCCAGCCCACAGCAATGCACGGTCAAAGGCTCTGATTAGTTTGTGGTTGACTGCCTTTTCAGGGGTTGGCGACAGTGCCTGGCACAAGCCAGGCACTGTGGCAAACCCCCACTGTGCACGTGGGGTTGGCTGCATGGGTGAGGTTGGCGCCAGGCCAGGCCCTGTAGTCAACACCCTACCACATACGGCTGTATGCAGCATGAGGTTGTCTGCTTGCGGAGGTGGTTGGCTTTACCTATGAGTATGATTTAAAAAAAAAACTAGAAATTCATTGAAAAAAACAAAAGTTAAAGTACTGTTATAGTTAGGTGAAATGTTCATCGTAATGTTTTAAACTCTAAAAGCACAGTAATTCACCATTTATAGTTGTCTCAAGTAACTATAACTCCTGTCCTAAGGTAACTATAACTCATGCCCTCGCCATGCACTAATTACCCCACAAATTACATAATTCATGACATCTTCTATGACATCATTGATAAAATCACTGCACCATTTGCAGTGAAATTATTGATGAGAAAACTACATGGCGGGGGGCTAGTTATAGTTACCTTAGGACACAAGTTATAGTTACTTGAGATAACTATAACTGGTGAATTTCTGTGGTTTTTAGAATTTAAAACGTTACTTTGTTACTGAATATTTCACATAAAATAACATTACTTTAACCTTTGGTTTTTTCAACGAATATATATATATATATCTATATCAGAGGTAATGCATTAAGATGATGCACTAAGGTTTGAACGTTGTATGTTTCACACACGACTATTACCTTAAATAATAAAACGATTTAAATTGATATGAACTGCCGCAGGGATGAAGTGCATTATCTATGTTTACTGTTTTACATATTTAAATGGAGCACCAAAATGCTGTTTTGTTTAGATTGAGAAAGGCAGGTGATCTGCCAAAATGCGTCTCTTAGTTGCTGGGTCGAGGGAGACCCAATATATTAAAAGATAAAGCCTAGGTTCTGCAGTCTTCGTGTGCATGCTCTCTTCTTACAAGGGAGCTGTGAGCTGTGTGGATATATGTGTGTGTGTGTGTGTGTATATATATAAATCCAGTATTCAAATCCAGTATTCCTTGTTATAGTTCAGATTCTATACAAACCAAACTTAAAATACTCAAACCTTACAAATTCTAAAGTTATAGTTATATCTTCAATTTATACATTACACAACACCATTAAATTAATATAACTTTATTGATTCTTTAACTACAAACAAAAATTAAACTACACAAAAATTGAAAACTTCTACCTAAACCTTTAATTTATAATTCATGCAACACCTTCAAATTATTTTAACTCGCACACCTCCATACACAGTGTAGTGAACTCAGTAGCCACACTACATTAACTATAACTTGCCACTTTACCAGGCAATGTATTCTCATAAAAGATGTCATAACTATTATTGTCAATACTAAAATTTGAAATGGTATGTGATATAATATAAAAGGTTATAAGAGTGCATGGAGAACGAGCGAGTTATACTTAATGTAGTGTTGCTACAGAGTTGAAGGTGCATAAGTTATAAAAAATTTGCAGGTGTTGAGTAAATTATAAATAAGGCTCCCTGTTTTCCGTTTTTACGCATTTTTACAGATCAATACAGACAGAAAACAATCTGTCTGCATTTATTTTTAAAGGGGGATAAATACAGAAAATTGTGCTTCTTTGAATGAACCTCCGTGCTGTCTTTAATGAATTATAGCCCAACAGCTGAGCAGATGGACAGCATCGAAAATGAAAAAACAGGATGAAATTTCTTTAAATAATGGCATTTGTCAACATGCATTTGTGGGATAATGCTAATATTTACCAGTGGATGTATTGGTGTATTAGTATGTAATATTTGGTAGCTTAAATAGTGAAAACATGACAGACATCAAAGTATGAGTGCACGTCGAACAGTTAAATAAATATGGAAATGTAAGTTTTACAACTTAATTTTTACGCAAAACACAAAATAAATATGGATAAATACAGATAAAATGGCCCAAAAATAAATATGGATAAATACAGACGGAAATGTTAAAAAAAAATACCATAAAACCGGGAGCCCTAATTATAAATTAAAGATATATGTAGAAGTTTTCAATTCTTAATTTTCGTGTAGTTTAATTTTGGTTTCTAGTTAAGGAATAAAGGTATATTAATTTAAAGGTGCTGCGTAATGTACAAATTGAAGGTATAACTTTAGAATTTGTAATGTGTAACTGTAGCAAAAGTTTAACCTTTAGGTTTTTTCTTTGAATTTAATTATGGAGTGTGGTACAGTAGACTTGAGTAGAGTGTTGTATAGTGTACTGTCAGAGTAGAGTGGAGTGTATTACAGTAGAGTGGGGTACAGTGGAATGGAGTGGCGTGGAGTGGTGTACATTGGGGTGGGGTAGAGTAGAGTTTAGTGACAGTGTACAGTGGACTAAATAGTTATATAGTGCCGTGGCACGTTGATTAGTATAGTGGCATGGAGTGGACAGGTGTAATGTACTGTCAATTAAAGTATTATAAATTAGAGTGACATCTTGTACAGTACAGTGGAGTGGGGAATATACATTGTTAGAAAGTGCCATGGAGTACAGTGTTCTACACATGGGTGTAGGGGCTTAGAGTGGAGCACAGGGTTGTACAGTGTAGGGGAACAGAGTGGAGTACAATGCTGTATAGTGGCACACAGTGCAGTAGACTTGTGTAGAGTGGATTTGCATACAGTGGAATAGAGTGTGGTATGGTGGGGCAGTGTAGAGTAGAGTGTTGTACAGTGCCATAGAGTAGGCTAAAGTTTCATGCAGTGGAGTGGCGTAGAGTAGCGTGTTCTACAGTAGAGTGGCGTGAAGTCAAGCAAATTGGAATGGCGTAGTATATAGTGGAGTAAAGTGTTGTAGAGTGGAGCGGTGTGCGATACAGTGGAGTGGTGTGTTGTGGAGTGTCAGAAAGTGTAGTAGAGTGTCACAGAGAGGATGAAACTGTTGCAAAGTGGAGTTGTGTAGAGTAGAGTGCAGTACAGTATGGTAAAGTGGATTGGGTTAGACTGTCGTACAGTTGACTGTCAGAGTAGCATACAGCGAAATGGCAGAGTGCAGTAACAGAGTGCAGTGGAGTAGTGTTTCGTAGTATGATGGGGTAGAGCGGCATACAGGGAGCTGCGTAGAGTATTGGAGACTGGAGTACTTTGTAGTGCTATACAGTGGATTAAAGTGTTGTACAGTGGAATGGCATTGAATGTTGAGTAGAGTATAGGGTTGTTGAGTGGAGCACAGGGGAGTGGCATGGAATGCAGTTGGGTAGGCTGGAGCGGAGGAGAATGGAGTATCCTACAGTGGAGTGGCAGAGTGGAATAGCATAAAGTGGAGTGGGATAGAGTGGAGTGGAGTTACGTACAGTGGAATAGCATAGAGTACAGTGTCAGAGTGTAGTGGCGTTGACTAAAGACGCGTAGTGGGGTGGCGTACAGTGGAATAACGTACAGTGAACTGGCGTGGAGTGGTCTAGAGGGGAGTGAAGTAGAGGGGAGTTGCGTACATGGGAATAGCATACAGGGGAATTAGCATCCAGTAGACTAGCATACACTGAACTAGCGGACAGTGGAGTAGTGTAGAGTGAATTGTGCACACTAGAGTGGCGTAGACAGCAGTGGCATAGATTGGAAGAGTACAGTGGAGTGGCGTAGAGTGCAGTGGTATACAGTGGAGTGGGGTACAGTGCAGTAGCATACAGTGGAGTGGCGTACAGTGGGGTAGAGTGGAGTGGTACAGAGTTGACTAGCATAGAGTTGAGTGGCATAGAGTGTAGTCGCGTACAGTGCAATAGTGTGCCGTGGAGTGGCATTGAATGTAGTGGGGCACAGTAAAATATCGTACAGTGGAGTGGCCAACAGTGGAGTAGTGTAGAATGGAGTGTGGTAGAGGGTAATAGCGTACAGTGCAGTTGTGCAGAGTGGAGCGGTGTACGATGAAGTGGGGTACAGAGTAGGGCCATGCAGTAGAATAGCATGGTGTGTCGTGGAGTGGTGTAGACTGGAATAGCGTACTGAGGAATGCGGTATAGTGGAATAACATATAGTGGAGTGGTGTACAGTGGAGTGCAAAGGTGGAGTTGAGTACAGTGGAATAGCAGAGAGTGGAGTAGTGTAAAGTGGAGTAGCACAGACTGGAGTTGCATAGAGTGGAGTGGCAAAAAGTGAAGTGGCTTTGCGTAGAATGAAGTGGTTTAGAGTGGAGTGCTGTAGAGTGGAGTGGAGTGGCGTGGAGCGGCATAGAGTGAAGTGGCGTACAACAGAATAGCATACAGTAGAATAGCGTACAGAGTGGCGACCAGAAGAGTGGCGCTAAATGCAGTGTGGTAGAGAGTAATAGCATATAGTGGAGTAGCATAGAGTGCAGTGGTATAGAGGGGAGCAGTGTACAGTGGAATGAGGTACACTGTAGTAGCATACAGTAGAATAGCATGGAGTGTTGTAGAGTGGAATAGCGTACAGTGGAGAGGCATAGAGGGGAGTAGAGTGGGATAGAGTAAAGTAGCATACAAAGGATAAGCATACAGTGGAGTGGCACAGAGTGGAGTAGCATACAGTGGAGTGGCGTACAGTGGAGAGCCGTACAGTGGAATAGCGTATAGTGGAGGGCATACAGTGAAGTGCGAGATTGGAGATGTGCACAGGGGAACAGTGTAGAGTGAACTGACCTACAGTGTAGTGGTGTAGACTGGAGTATCGTACAGTGGAGTGGCATACAGAGGAATAGCTTAGAGTGGCATAGAGTGGAGTGTGGTAGTGGACTGGCATCCAATGGAATAGCACAGAGTGGAGTGGTGTAGAGAATAATGTTGACTTTACTAGAGTACAGTGTGTTGACGCAGAGTGGAGTGACAGCAGATTAACGTAGAGTGTAGTGTTGGTTAGTGTAATAGCGTACAGTGCATTGTCAGAGTGGAATAGTGTACAATGCAGAGGTGTACACTGCAGTGGCGAACAGTGGAGTGGAATAGAGTAGAATAGCGTAGAGTGTAGTGTTGTAGAGTGGAATTGTGTTCAATGGAGTAGAGTAGAGTGGAGTGTCATAGAACTGAGTGGCGTAGAGTGTAATAGCAAAGAGTGGAGTGGCATGCTGGAGAGTACAGTGAAGTGTTGTGTCATAGAGTGGTGGAGTGGTGTACAGTGGAGTGACGTAAAGTGTGATAGCATAGAGTGGTAATTGAAACATAGGTAGCGTAAAAGTGTGTGAACGTATGTAGATTGTAACGTGGCATGAATATACATTATGAGGTGTAAATGTCAATTTTTGGTAGTATGCATAGTGTAAGTAGCATTAAAGTAATACACTTTAAAATACTTAGTTACATATTGTGGTACATGAGGATGAGAAGGTAGTATGTGATATGGATAATGGCTGTGCTTACCAAACTTTGAAAGGCAGCCATTGAAATTTTTAGCACAGTTTGGCTGTGTTCTGCTGAGTTCCTGGTTAGGGTCTTAGATATAGGTAGGTAGTAGGTTTTATTGTTGTTCCCCACCTATTCCCACTTTATTAAAGTGGTAACAAGCATAGACATGTATTTATAATTGTCTATATTTTTTTTAATAGTTTAAGGAGAATTGTGCATTTTTTAAATGTATTTAAGTAGATTGGTCATTTCTCGGTATTACCGCAGTACCTCTGTAGACTATTTTGTGCACATTTAAATGTCAAAAATAGAAAATAAATCGTGGTACACTTTATTTGTAAAATATAGTGTAGTAGTGTATTTAAAATTTTTAAGATTTCTTTTTTTAATTTATTTTAGTACCGCTGTACTCCGTACATTTAAAAAAATATATATAGACATTTTTTTCCCCTACCTATTACCATTTTAATAAAGTGGTCATAGGTAGGGGAAAATATCAAACTTAATACTTACTTGTATCTAAAGGCATAACGCAGAACACAATCAAAGTGTACCTAAAACAGCATGGCTGCCTTTAACTTTTGTAAAGGCAGTCATCAGCCAATTACATAATGACTTGTTATAGCTATGTACCGCAGTACTTCTGCGAAATACCGTGAATTTCGCAAAAATACTGAGGCCTCAGATATTACTACATTTTTTATGCCTTATACTTAAAAAATATTTAAATATTTAACCTACTTACTTGTAGTACCAAAAAGGATCATCTACTCACCATAATCTATGCTCCTGCCAAATTAAATTTGATTCCTTCCAGCCATTTTTGCACTACGCATGACACAAAAGTCTATGGAAAATACATTGGTCAAAAAAAACTGTTTTGGGAACTCACCCCCCTCTTTTTTCTTTGCATCCCCTTAACAAATCACCACAAAACTATCCTTCTTCTGCCAATGTGGAAAACAAAATTGGTCTGGAAAGTTTTGTGGCGATTCGTCAAACAGGAGCAAAATTATTAGCATGCAAAAATCCTAGGAATTCCTATATCTGGCAACCCTAACCATAACTGCAGAGTGGCTACCGCCATTCTGTAATTAATATAGATAGATAGATACACTCTCCTTAAATATACTCACCTTGCACAGTAAAGGCATTGCGTGATAAAGGCATTGCGTGGTAAAGACAGCATTGTAAAGGCTGTCTTCCCTTATGGGGCACTTCAGTGACAATGACTAGATATACCAGTACCCTTTTGTTGATTTTGCCTCACCACTGAAGATACATAGATATAATGATGTCTCTACTGTGATAACTAGCCACTTGGATACTGTGTTGGTTGGCCTGCTCACGTTATGCCCTGCACGGGTGCTCTCAGAGGCAGGGTTACCTACCGCATGAAGAGGTGTCAGCCCTCGACAGGCACAGTCCTGGTCACCCGTCACTCTCCAAGATGGTTTGTCTGCCTGGCTCACTGAGCTACCCTGGGGTAGTTCCCAAATGTTATGCACTGGGCCGGTTTAAGTTTAGGTCCTGGTTTGTTGTTGGTGCAAAATGAGGTGGACTGGTCTCTTCAACAGCTTGAGGATGTTGAAGGGGATGGGATTTATTGCTGAAATGTGTTGGTTTTACCTCAGGAAGCTAAAGCGAAGCCTATCTTTTCAGCACCATGATGATGACTTTTGCTGGAGAAAGAGGGGTGGCCTGGTGGTAACTTCTTTTCAACCATTGTTACATTAGGTCTCATGCTCAATATGCCATGAAATGACAGGGGTTACAGTATTATCATAGAATATACGTGCTGCAAACAACCCTACAAGTTATGGCAGGTGTATGCCCATCCTAAAAGACATAACATAGCTATCAGGCTTGCCAGGAACTGCACCTCACAGTACACACTAGAGCCAAGATGCAGGCTGGCTAGATGGGGGAGGCACCCATAGCTCTGTACTCTGCATACGTGAGGGATGTGGTTGTGATCTGACAAGGACTGCAATCGCACATACCACATAGGTAGGCTTTCCCGTTTTCAGTTTCTATTTTTTGGTAAATTCTAGTGGGTTTTTCTCAGTGTTTTCCAGTGATTTCAATATCTTAAAAAAACAGTGGTGATCAGTGGTCACACATTTTCGCACCATTAATAACAACAGAAACAGTGTTTTTCCAGTGTTTACGGAACGTTTCGCTTTATTATTGCTTGCTTTCTACACTGATAGTGCATGGTATATAGACAGTGTACGTTCAGTGTATGTGAGGTCCAAATACATATTTACAAATCAAACTTATTGTAGTGCACCATACAATACTTATTCAGTGAGTCTTTGGTTATGCACACTTGCTCTTTCCTTCCCATGTAAACTTTTATCTGTGCAAAGGTCCTCTCAACATTGGCACTTGAGACGGGCAACGCCAAAACAGCCAGTACACATTTTGCTAACTCTGGCCTCTGACATAGACTTCCATGCCAATACTGGTGCATCTGAAGATTGCGATTCTCTGGGACAAGTTCTGCAATATATTTGTTGAACTGGACGCATATGCCCTCAGAGTTATTGAAGTGGTCAAAAATGAAGCAGTACTTTTCGAAGTCCAGAGAAAATTCGCCTTTACTGAAGGGATCTAGAACTAGTGCAGAGTACTACAGTGAGGCTTCATTGACTTTAAATGCCACGGTTGGTGAAAGGACATTTCTTCTATGCATCATTGCAAGCCATTTTTCATGCATTATGAAATTAAATTTCCTGAATTGTTTCTCAACATTTCTTTGCTTACCAAGTGGCAGGCTTTCAAACAGGAGCATGGTGCAGTGCCACAGTCATTAAAAGTGTCGCCCAGCTTACTCTCAAGGAGATGTTTCACATCTACACCGATTATGCTGAACACTTGGTAGACAAGGGTGTTTTAAGACTCTAGTTTTTTAATTATATCCACTACAGCAGTCATGTTTTACTATAAAAATGTAAGAATGCAGTAGAGTCTACTTTTTTCACATCGCTATCAATATGCGACCGAAGATCCTCACAATTCTTGCCTTTGGCATCATCACTAATCTGTAAACAGTCGCCACATGGATAATATAGCATTCATGGCCTCTAGGACTGAGAACCCCCGGCTAAATGACAGTTGGTATGACTCTTTATATGATGCCACACAAAGCACAAAATAAGTAATATTTGCGTTTTAGTTTGCGCGCATAATGAAAAAGTGCATCAGAATGGACTACAAAGTCAATATTCTTCATGAACTCTGACAATTGTAAAGATGCTTCAGCATACCATCCTGCAAGTGGCAAGGATCTCTTACAGGGAAGCAATTCAGCTCAGGTATCGATTTTGACAAGTCATCACACAACTTTTTCATATACGTAGCTGAATCACTACAAATACAAACAATATCACTCCAATCTTTGTTGAACTTGGTAAGAACCATTTGCAGCAGAATTCCATGTTTTCCAAAATTCTGGTGTCATGTTTTCACCACTATCCCAGATGCTTGGTGACCACTCTTTTCACATATACCTGTCACTACACCTTGCATTGAATGCTTAAAGCTTGGGGTGTTTGGCAATTCACCTACTATAAATACTGACACACTAGAAAAGGGGGCTGATGTATAAAAGGGTTTCACCCATGCTCTGTCTGTGGGTAAAGGTGATGGCACATATTGGGAAAGATTCTTATGAAACCAGTCATTTTACTCAGAGAAAGAATCAAACGTAGCCAAAATATCAAATATGATTTTGATATTTCCTGATTTTCTACAGTTTATAAAATAATTAAATAAGACCTTAAACATGCTTCTAAACCCTGTATCTTTAGACCAAAGACCACAAAATTGAGAAAAGCAAAAGGAAGACACAAACTTTTAGTGACATCCCCAACCAACAAAACTCAAGCAAAATAATGTTATCCCAGTCTTTCTTGTTGCTACCTTGTATAACAAAGTTACATCGTATTGACCACTTCAGGAAGAAATATAAATGACTCACACTCCTTTTCCTTTCTTTGAATGGCATTTAGATTGTGGTTGTGCAGGTGTTTATCACTGTTTATATGTTTACACTGGTGAGGGTTATTTCCCTTTTGGTGGGTTTTATCAGTTATTATAGGTTTAAACCTAAAACAGGATAGCCTGCACATAGGACAGGTAAGGGAGGTATATTGTATTACATCTTATCCTACTGGGTAAAAAAGCTACAATTGCATGCGTATATGGCCCCAACACAGACTGCCCTGATATATTCCTAGACATCTTTCACCAGATTCTTGGATGTGGACATACCACAGTTCTTTAGAGGGTGGAGGGAGAATTTAATATGGTAATAGATCCGGTTACGGATAAATCCAACTCCGCCAGGAGGCTACATCCACATGCAGCCCAACAGTTGCAGACTATTATATCAGACTATGACTTACTGGCTATCTGGCAAGTCAAAAACCCAGAGACAGGCCAGCTAGGGTGCATGTGTCATCTCCTGCTGTAACACCTGGTCCATAACTGCCTACTGGCTAGAGATGCTGGTGCTTGGACCAGATGGGTGAAACACCTCCCCAGCACGCCTTCTGAACATGCACCTGTGTTGCTGGTAGTTGCCCCGACTAGGTTAAAAGAACGAACATTGGCTTTGCAGCTCCCACCAAATGCTCTTCGCAACCCGTATTAAAAAAATGAAGGCAAATCTGAAATCTTAGATTACTTTGCCTTTAGTGTGCAGCCCTTGGGATCCGCCTGTACCCTGTGGGAGGTGCTTAAAGTTGTCATTCTCAATGCATACATGTCCAAACAAATTGGGGTGTTTTGTACACTACAGGCGCAACTTAGCAACCAGGAAAATGAGCTCTGAACACTTGAGATTCAGTACTTTGCCTTAGACGAGGCATGGATCTTGAAGCAACTTAGAAATAAACTGGGACACTACAATGAGGCTGCCACCAGGGAAACCCACTTTCACCTTAAAGAGGGTACCACCAGGAGATATTGGTGGGTGACCAGGCCAGAGAAACGTTGGCTCATCTGCCGAGTAAAACGCAAGCAAGCTCTTATATCAGTGAAATCCCAGATAGGGATGGCTGGCCCTGTTTCGCTACAAACTATATACATCATGCAAACAATATCAAACTATTATGCTACTCTGTACCAGTCGGCCCTGGATATGGACCCAGGAGATATTAGGATCTTTTTGAGTAAGAGGCAATCCAACTTCTGTGGCTGATTGATGCACATAGGAAATACCTAGATATGCCTTTTGATGTGAAAGAAATCGAACACATAATCCTGAGCATGCCTGGTGACAGAGCTCCTGGGCTGGATGACCGCACTTTGTAATTTTAAAAGAAGAATGTACAAACACTAACTCCTCACTTGCTCGCTATGTATGAAAAGGATACAGCAACTGGGAGCCTGCCTCTGAGAGGTGCTAATTGTCAGTATTTAGAAACCTGATAAACCACTGAATCACTGGACTCCTACAGAGCACTCTCTATGGCCAACATTGACAACAAGATCTTAGCAAAGTTAATTGAAAGGATACTCCCCCCTCCTATTGTATGACCTGATCAGTCTGGGTTTATGCCAGAGCGCTCCACAGCACACAACCTGCACACTCTATTTGCAGTGCTACACTCAATTATCCCACAGCTGAAAGCTGAAGCTATCTTTTTAGAAGTTACTAAGGCCTTTGATTCAATGGAATGACCATATTTGTTCTTACTGTTGGAATGGCTGGGATTTAGCAGGAAGTTGATCCAGTGGATCAAACTTCTAAATGTACAACCCATGGCTCAAATATCTGTAAATATTATAGCATTGCCCCAATTTGCTACTGGTCGAGAAACCCAGCAGGGGTGCTCCTTATGACATTGGTCATGTGACCACATCACCACTCCCCCGGTCATGCACCCGGAAGCGCCTCGCATTTAAGCAGCGAGGTTTCTCCGCTCTGGTGATCCTCGGGAAGCTGAGCCGGGTCGCTTGATTAGGCACAGCAGCTGGTGACTGGGCTCCACGCCGTAAGTACGAAGACACAACGTGGGTGGGCTCAGCTCTGGCCCACTCTCCCGCAAACTCGTTTCACGAGCATAGTGATTATCTTAACTGCATATCACGTCCATTGTTTCAGATTGTGATACAGAGCAAGCACCTTGACCCCGGCTTCCATGAGGCACGCCACGTTGCGTCTCTAGTAAGCCCCTATTTTTCCGTAACTGTGATTCACGGCACCACCATTTTTTACGCTCTATAAACCAGCATGCATGCTACTACTTTTACGCCCTCACTTATTTGTATGAGCACGTAGACACCCACTTTTAACGAATTACGAAAGTGTTGTTGTAATATATACTCACAGGCTGAATATATACCCCGATTGACTGTGTGATTGGCATATTCGCACTCTATGGGCTTCACACATTAGCCTGAGTGCGCAGACACCTACTTGAATGAATGTTGACAGTGGGGTGTACTGCATTACTAGCGGCTGACCATGCCACTCGAGTGATTGTGCGAAAGGCGAATATCACTATTCAATGCCACACACTCTATGAGACGCACGACACGTCTTGTGTATTGTCACTTTCAAATACACATGATTGGGAGCAAAAGGAGCACTTATTACTTTCTTTTAGACAACATTACAGCAACGTATTGTGTTTTGCGTGTGATTATTTGTTTGTCTTTTCAGAAATTTTTCCTTTCAACAATTGGACGAAAGGACGCCTGACTGTGAGTACATGGTTGGGTTGCAGTGACCAAGGGTAGGGTACACCTTAGCGAGTGTATACCGCCCGGGTCACGTTCACTGGTCCTGACGAAAACCTGGTATTATCGCCATCAGGTTGAAACATGTAGACCATTTTTTTATTCACTTTTTTCTCACTACAAAGATACCGGAGGTCAATTTAACCGAGAACGGCATCTTACCAACAACTTTTTAATATTGTCCAGTTGCTCCAGTATAAACATTTTTTTTAGAGAGTTAAATCTGCCCAATTTTTAAACCACTTTTGACACTCACTTGCACTACGGAAAATAACCTGCTCCACTGTAATCAGGTGTTGAAGCACACCCGGATAGCATTCGGCTATTCGGGTGGGACCCCAATGATGAAGCATGTCACCAACTAGGTTGGTGAGTGAGGGGTCTTCTTACGAAAGGAGAAATTTTCCTTTCTGTGCACCTTTCCCTGTACCTCGGAGACATTGAGGTGTCTCCTGGGTGTACTCCTCCAACTGTTTGAGTGCTCCTTATCACCCATCTTATTCGCTATTGTAACGGGGCCTGCGGCTGACCTGTCGCGGCGACATCATGTGTAGTCTCCATGTACACAGGTGATGTGACAGTCTACCTGAGTGAGCCAGAGACTAATATTCCTTCAATGTTGCATACATTTCTTAAATTTGGTAGACTTTTTGGCATACCAATCAACTGGTTGAAATCAGCGGTATTCTCCTTCATCCTGTTACACTTAAATTTGATCCTGAATTTCTGCTTGAAAAGGTAGAACCCGCTGTCAAGTACTTGGGATCTAGGTGAGTAGAGCTATTGATGTTGTATGGCATGAGACCTATGGCAGAACTGCGAGATGGTTGGAGTAACGGGTACGGATCTGGGGTAAATTGCCCTTATTCATGGCCGACAGGATAGCAGTTGCTAATATGGTGGTCCAGCCCAAATTACTACATCTCTTCGTAAATATCCTGATCCCATTGACAACAACCTTTTTTACAGGATTAGGTAACTCATAATTGGCTTGGCCTGGGGGGGAAAGCAACCTAGGAGGTGGTGCTTATCCTGCCAAATGAACATGGAGGTCTCTGCGCGCCATAGTTCAAACTCTACTTTTATTGTGCACAGGCCCAGTTCGCGCACCAATGGTTCCATCTGACACTATACCAACTGCTTGTTGCGCTCAAAGCAGATAACACCTCCCCATGAATGAGATTGATACTGTGGACTGCATGGTATGGGCCTGGGTATGCCGCCAGTCAAAACTTGACTGTTCATGGCCGAGCAGATTATTGGGCCAGAACCTGAAGATTCCCCTCACAACTGATATGCAAATGTGGCATCAGATGACCCACATGAACTGGACTGTAATGGGAGATTTTTATCCTGAGATAACTTTATCACACTTCGGTCAATACAAGACACCACTATATGATGCTTGACATGTTCCTTTATTATCAGCTACGTGCCACATGCAGAGAGCTGCACAGCACATTCCTGCAGCTGCCTTCCCAACTGCATGCACTAGAAGCAATCTTGTCCTCTGATTCTCCCATGAGACTGATCACTCGCCTTTTCTCCACCATGCACGATAAGGCAGCAGTGGCCAACCTAAGGGAAAACTTCAATGTCAAGAGCAGTCTAGCATTCAATTCTCACATGACCAATGGCGTTTTTGCTGCGGGCAGATAGTCTTGTGGCTAAATTGCAGGCTACGTCTGATACATGCCAAATATCTTCCTAACATTTAAAACACCCCTGTACAACGAAATAAAATGGGATTGCAAAATTGCTCATGGAGCGCATGTTGTGGCATGGACTACACAGACTTTTTGCATTTGGCCTGGTAATGCCCAGAGGTGGTCAAATTCTGGTCCCTGGTATATGATAATATTGATGAAGTCATGTGCATCAGAGCACAGCCCTGCCCCCGAGCACCACCATTAGGACATTGCTAGAAATTGGGCCTCTAGTTGAAGGGTGGCAGAGGTTTGCACCCTGTCCAAGTAGGGACCACAATTCTACTCAGGGTAAGTCAGATACACAACCTAAATTAACCTGTGCTCACCTTCTGCTAGCTTGGCACAGAGCAGTCAGGCTTACTTTAAGAGGCAATATGTAAAGCATTTGTACAACACTTTAAATTACAGTAACCCAGTGAGAATACCAAAAAGACTCCACCCCAGTTTAGAAACATAGAAAATATTTATCTGAGTAAAACAAGACCAAAACGACCAAAATCCAATAAGTAGAAGTAGAGATATGATTTTTTAAATATTAAACCAAAAACAGTGATTCGAAGTCAACAACGCTAAAAGGTTACTGGAGATCGTGCTAGACGGGGGTCAATCCAAAGTTCAGGCTGACCACGATGTAGGGCAGGCTGGCTACAGGACCCACGCAGGGCCTGCTGAAAAAGTACCTTTGTATGGAGCAAGCATTGATGTCGAAGACTCGATGCATCATTTCCGATTCAAGCAGTCGGGTCGATGCGTCGGAGTTGAGCCTTACAGTCAGTGTCAAAGGATCGGCGCGGTGTTGAAGTTGAGCCTTGGAGGAGCGTCTTTGGATTGGCGAGGAGTCGTCTTTGAGCCTCGTAGTCGGGTTCTTCATCGTCATCTAACTGGCACTGCATCGGAGGGCTTGCATCGGTTCTGAATAGTGCAAAGGTGTCCCTGTGTCAATTTTTAGCAGAAAACAGCTGCAGAACCCACTACTGAGGCCTAGGATTGTGTAGGGCACCTCCGGCTGGGGTAGGACTCACAGATGGCAGAATCCAGCAGCACCAGCATAGTTGAAATAAGTCTTTTGTGACCCTGACACTTCAGTGAAAAGGAGGCAAGCCAACAAGCCTTTGGAGAAACATGGGTTCAAGGATGTAGAGAACAGGTCCCGCCCTTCTCACTCCAGGCAAGAAGCAGCAGGTGGAAGGCCAACACAGCAGAGCAGGTAGCAAAGTGGCAGTCCCCCCTACAGCACAACAATCAACAGGCCAACACAGCAATGCAGTTAGCAAAGTGGCAGTCCCTCCTCCAGCACAGCAGCTCTTCTTCCAGGCAGAATGTCCTTGGTTCCAGCAAATGTTCTGATTTTGGTGGTTTCTGGGGTCCAGTACTTAATCCCAAATGTGTCTTTGAGGTGGGAGAGACTTCAAAGGGGCCTTAAAGATCACAAGGTCTCTGGCTTTCCTGCCCTGGCTCCAGACTCACTACAGGGGGGGTATGCAGCTCTTTGTATGGGGGCAGGCACAACCCTATTAAGGTGCAAGTGCCAGCTCCTCCCTTCCAATCTACCTCAGGAAGGCCCATCAACCTGGTGATGGGCCATCAGGATGCATATGTCACACCCCAGCTCCCTTTGTGTGACTGTCTAGAGGGAATGCACAAAGCCCAGCTGACAACCAACCCATATGTGTATTCAGAGACAGGCAGAGGCCCAGAATGGTTAAAGTAAGAAAATGGCAACTTTCTAAAAGTTTAATGGAGACAGGAGGCAAGCCTATTGGGTACCGCGCACAATTGGGAAAGTCGAGGAAAGCACCCCATTCACACTCACTGATGCAGTAGAGGCCTGATATCGTAAGTCAATCCATCAATGGTACTTGGGGCCAAAACCAAACCTCCGTAGCATCTAGTCGAGGTAAGGCCAATGTATTGCGTCAAATGCCTTTTCGGCATCCAACGCTAGAAAAACAGGAAGTTTCTGCCCTGTGTTTCGCCTCTGACATCCAATTGTGGAGACTATGAAGATTAAGCCTAATGGATCTACTAGGTATGAAGCCCGAATTATCTTGGTGTATGAGCGGGACAATCGCTGTCAAAAATCTAGTGGCCAGAATCGTGGCCCAAATCTTTGTTTCAATGTTCAACAGAGAGATCGGGCGGAAGGAGCTGCAGTCACTGTCTGGTTTGCCCTTTTTATGTATCACAACTATATTGGCGTGTTGCAGGTAAGAAGGGAGTATCGCTTATAGAATTCGTCCGGAAGACTGCTGGGCTCTGGCATTTTTCCAGCTTTTAAGTTCCCAATATCTGCCTGTACCTCCAGCATGATGTCCCCCTCTAGAGTTTGTCGGTCCTCGGCAGGGACCCCGGGAAATACTATCATGTCGAAATAGGCCTCTATCGAAGGCCCTATCTGCCAATGGTTTAGCACTATAGAATGAGGTATAAAACCGCACAAAAGTGTCCTTGATATCAGTATCTGATGAGCAGGTGGTCCCATGTTCATCTACAACACACTTAACCCAGCGCGACCTAGCTTCCCTCCTACTGAGCCAGGCAAGCAGTTTGCCCACTTTATCTCGTGTCGTACAGCTGATGCTGCATGGCTAACTAATGTCTAAAGGCCTCACCCTGTACCAGGTCTCGATACTCCTTCCGCAGTGCCTCCAATATGCGGAGGACATGTGGATCCATCTGGGCTCCAAATGACCCCTCTACGTCTTTGAGCGGACGCTCAAGGCCTTCTATCGCCTTCATTGCTTTATGCTTCCTATGTGCCAGTATATTCTGCTGTCGAGTAGGACATTTTTATAGGTCTCCCAAAGTGCCACCACCGAGTCCACCGACTACTTATTCTCTTTAAAGCAGAGTTCAGTCTATCTGTAGCTCCCGGGCAACATCTAGGTCCCACAGGTCCCATTCATTACGTTTCCATCCCATGGGCTGCTGAGAGTCCCTCCCTCGCAGGGCTACCCAGAGGGACGAATGGTATAAGAGGCCACATGCTAGATACTCCACTCTATCCACTTCAGCCACCGCTCCCACCAGAGCAAAGATGAAATCTATCTTGGAGAAGCCCCTGGGTGTCCCGGAGAAAAAGGAATAACCTCCGATTCCCAGGTGCCGCAGTCTCCACAGATCAGAAAGCCCCAGGGAATTTGCAAACCGTACCAAGTGGGTACCAGCAGGGTCGTCTGCAAATGCTCCCAAGCGGTCCATCACAAGGACCATAACGTTGTTAAAATCACCTCCCACTATGTGCAGTGTAGAGTTGGCCTCTAACAGTATGGCTGGCACCTCCTCCAGCACAGACTCCTGAAGACGAGGGGGTGCATATACATTAACCAGCGTGATTGGCATCCGTCCCTACACACCCTAAACTCCGACATACTTCCCATATCAATAAGTCCACGTCCTCATAATCTGAAATGGTGGTGTCTTTATTATCAGTATGGCCACTCCCGATGAGCCAGCGGTAAACCCGGCATGTGCTAGTGCAGTGTATGCTCCCCTATCCAGAAAGGAACAGTGGGTGTCCAACAAGTGCGTCTTCTGTAGGAAGACTGTCTGACTTGAGACACTGAATGTACTGCGCCACCAGGCCCCGCTTCACACTACTACCCAGCCCGCTGACATTCCATGACATAAGTGAGCACTGTCTGCCGTTTAGTAGTCTACCCTGCATCATCAGCTGTTGGTGTAGCGTTGACCAGGTCACCTCCTACTCATTTGTCAGGGATCTCATGTTCATGTATGTGTCCCTCCAAAGGAAACAAAACAAAAACAATGAAACCAACTAAAAATAACACCCACACAGCCATCCCATTTACCCCACCCCACCTACCACCACCCCCAGCGAGTGTAGAACATGTCTACTGGACAACCACACAGTGAGGCAAGAGAGGTCTGTCGCCCTCCCACCAACAAATATAATACTGGATTTTATATGCCAATCCCAAAATAGAGAAAGCAAGAAAAAAGGGTGGCGTATCACACCAAGGAAAGCCAAGATGGAAAGAGGGAAGCAAGAAAAAGGGAGAAAGAAGGAACAGATGTGATAAAGAAAGAGAGGAAACAAGAAAAAGAGAGGGAGTGGCAACAAGGGCATCCGCCGCCCTGTAGTACATTCCACAACATCTGCTCTCTGCAAAGTTTGATGTCTACCAAACGCAGTACAGCAAGACCCCCAGTATGTACAGGGACAGCCACACTGCTCCACCCGCAGGGGCAAGGCATCAGTTCACCGCAGTTCAGCTGCCACCGTTCCATTTCTGCGATCTGTTTCATGGCTCCCAAGTCCTCATAGGAAACCCCTGATCTGGATACAAATTCAACACTTTCCTGTCACCTCAGGAGTTACCGGCCGGATAGATTGGGTGTGTCTTCGACCACCTCTGAGCTACTGTCCGCAGATGTTGTGACCACCTCTACCAGCGCCCTTGCCTCTTCATGCTCCAGTCACAGTCATTCCACATCAAGCATGCCATCCTGTCTGACCACTACGCGGGTGTTCGAGCGTGCCTCCCTTCTGTTGCTGCCGCAACGCCTACTCACAGCATCTCTGCGACGAGAGCCAAGTGACCATCCGAGATTCTCCCCCACTCCAGGCACCAGGATTCTGCCATCCCCTCTGACTTCCAGCCAGTCCCACACCTCCTCCGGGGTCACAAAGAACTGTCTCTCATGAAGGACCTTCAAATTCGCAGGGTATAACATATTTCAGTCCCATGGCTCTCAGCTTTTGTTTGACTCCCCCAAACGTTTTTCACATTTGATGTACATGCGGAGTATTGTCCGGAAAGATCTGTATAGTGTGATCTACAAAGGAGGGGTTGCCCTGGTGACAGACCGTCTGCAGTATTGTATCTCTGTAGTTGAGGATTTTGGCTATTATAGTTCTCGGAGGCCCCCGTGTGACTGTGGCGGCACCAAGACTCTGTGTGCACGTTCCACTAAAGTGACTGTCAATAGCGATGCCCCTGGGAGCGTCCTTTGGAGCCACTGTTCTAGGAAGAGTTCCGGGGCCTTCCCCTCCGCTCCCTCAGGGACAGCCCTTTGAGTCCTTTGCCCGCATCTCGACCGCTGCGAGTGAGCCATCAGGGTGGCAAATGTGGATTGGAGAACCTTCACTTCTTCCTGGAGTTTCGTAACGTGCTATTCTGATCTCTCATTCATTTTTTTTTTTGCAGGTCTACGCGCAACAGATTTACGTCCATAGATACTGAGTCTATCTTAGCCTGGACCTTGGCACTGGAAGCCTCGATCGCCGCCAGAATCTGCGCTACGGTGGGCCCCTGTGGGTCATCCAGACACTTTGTCCCCCTCGCCACCGTTCGCTCGCTGTGCCACAGCAGTAAACTGATTCATCTTGGTCTGCTGAGATCCCCGCGAGAGCTTGTCCCTCACCATCCTCAGGAGGTTTGGGTTCCCGTAGAACCTCACCTAGTGGTACGCTCCCACCAAGTCGAAGACCCCTGGGGGAAACCGACGCCAGCGGTTTCATTTCACTGCCCCAGTTCTGGCCAGGTGCCCTCTGTAATTCAACAACAGGGGTCAGGCAAGGGGCAGAGCACTAGCTGTGGAGGCGGCAAAGCCAGGACACCCCGCACCTCCTCGCCCCACCAGCCCACAATGAGCCACAGCACTGTCCCAAGTAGGGAGAGTCAGAGGTCCACAGCCCAGTCAGGGGCCCCCCCAAAGCGAACAAGGGCCATGACAAGCATGTAGTGTCCGGTCAGCCAAATCCCAGGTCCACACCTGGGAGCACGGACGGATGGGTGGAGGGGTGAGGCCCAACATGAGCACCTCAAAAAGGGCGAAGGGTGTCGGACCTCAAAATATGGGCACAGCCTTGGGGATCACTTCCAGTCCTCCGCCCGACAGCTTCTCTAATCAGGCCCCCACAGCAGTGGCAGTCCCACCTCTCGTCCAGAAGAGAGGCTTAGAAACATCAAGGTGCAGGCATTCGGCCCAGGGCAGGAGACAGAGGACAATGAGCGGGCATAATGTGACTACTACACCCACCGGCATTGCCCTCTCCGCCCACATCTGTCTCCTCTATGCCGCTACAGATCCCGGCCCACGGCAGGCACTCACTTCCACTCAGGCCTCAGTTTACTTTGTCCCTCTGTGGCATGTACACTCCTCACCTCAGCTAGCCGCCGTGATCGACCTTCAGGGAACATGCCACTCTCACCAGGCAATGGGAGTACGGCCGGGCACCAGGGAAAACAATTGGGGGAAGGGGAAGCAAAGCCGAGGCAGAACGTTCTCCTCCGGTTCTCTGCTCCCACCACCAGTTCCTTATCTTTTCAGGCACTATTCGCTGCACCACATGCAGCGTTTGCTTGCTCAGGGAAGGAGAGCTCCAGGCGAAAGGGAATGCAGCTGGCCACATCGCACACAGGGCGACATAGAGGGGACAGCACCGTAGTGTTGCTCCCCTACTGCAAGGGTAGACCTGCCCATCGGGCCACCGTAGAGGGAAAGTTGGGTCATCCCCTAAGTTTATGGCCTCGGGGTGTCAGGAGGGGAAGAGTGGGCCAGGGGGGCTCATAAGGGGTCATCTCCCAGGGCAGGGCCTCTTTGGCAGTCAGCGTTAACCACCCACCCTCCCAGCAGTTCATAAGGAATAGAAGAGAATATGGAGACGTTTGCATAAATGTGTGTATATGCAATTGTACACTAAATACTTTCTGTTAAAGGCATGCATGTATCGTCGCAAGGCGGAGTTACAGGGCGATCCTAAAGCTTTAAACAACTAGAATGCCTCCAGATAGTGGATCTTGGAGCCCAAAAATATTGCCTCAGGTGACTGGGAGTCATTACGGCGGGACGTGGGATGACGCGACGGCGCTCCTTAATCCCTCAAGGGACAGTTGAAATCCTGAGCAACTGTAGAGACTGGCCGGGGTCTCGCTCTGACTTGTCAGGAGCATGACGCAAAGTAAAGAGTAGGGTGGCAACCTACTGTGTTGAACGAGCTGTAAAGAATCTAACTGAGTTGGGGCGGAAAACACCAACAGGACAACTCTAGTTTTCTCAGGATGGGTGTCGGCCATTCAAGGAACTCATTGTGGTCACCTGGATCACCCATAAGCTAACCCAACCTGTGTACTCCATAAACTTGCGGCATAGTTTATCCACAAAAGGTGTCCCTGTCATTTATTATGTTTCCGCACTTTATTGTAGTAATTTCAGGGTCCTCACATTCTCAAAGGACTAGGGGTAGCAATGCTAAGCAGTCACCCAGTGCTCCCGACTCCGCCACCTCACGGCTCCGTCTCCTCCGGGTCCCCAGTGAACTTTATTGTCATCGGCAGGCCCCGGATTCATCCAGTCGCCGCAGATCGGTTCTCCAGCAGTCCTGTTCTGCTTCAGACAAAATAGGGAGGAGCAGGCACCGTGGATGGGGGGGGGGGGAACTCCTCAAACGGATCACACACTCCACAGCAGGGCCACTACTCACTGTGGCACAGAGTCATGACACCCGGTGACAATTGTAGAACGCCCCATGCCTGGCCAAGCGAGACATTGAAACACCCACGAACCATTGATGCCTGAACGATACATGCATCTGAATAAAGAACTGCTTAGTGCGAAGGAGGTCGGTCTTGTCATGCTCTGCTACGGTGCGGCGATGAAGCCCATACCCTAGTGTTGTAAACTGTTTGCTGTGAACCTAACTATCGATGATCTTTGGAATGAATCTATAACTTACTATGACTCTTTGTGGCAGAGCTTGGGGGCTTTACTTTCGATGTATGTCTCTGCTAAAAGCTCATTATATAGAAAATTAAAAACAAATAAATACATAAATTCTGTGATCATGGATCTTAGGCCGAAGGCAATAACACAAAGAAAATATTACTCAGAGTGCAAAGGTTTGTAATTGGGAACGGCCTATTGAACGTGGTGTAGCAGCAACACACCGGAAGGGCAGTACAGAGGTACAACTTTGCAATGGATTTCTTGAGCTTCACTGGACAGGTGGTGTAGCTATCTTTTTACATTTTAATATGCATGCTTCAGTCACACCAAGACTAACAGAATGCGATTCCACTGGTAGCAAACATCTCAAACGCAGACTCTGACTCCCAGTGCTATTGTCGCTTGAATTCCCCTGTCTCTCCTCATAGTTGGCATTGTTCATCATTTCGGCTCCACTTGTTTCTCCCCTGGCAGCAGTCGGAGGCCTGGCATTACTGAGAATGCCAGAAACATGCAGTCCCGCCTGCTTATAGAGCTCTAGACTGAGCAGTAAAACGATAGTTCCACCGATACGAAGGACTCTGCGGAATACAAAAGCATATACGTTACAATCAGTCTTCCACGTGATCATAAAAAAAGAATTAAAGAGATGGCATCCGTAAGGACACGTCTGTACTCGTGGTTAAACTCAAGCAAAACACACATGCTTACTTTTTTGAACCACTATAATTTCATTGCATTTTTAAGAGAGATATGCATATCCTGGCATTCTCGGCGCAGGCCTGGACTAAGCTGAAATTCCTCAATTTCCTGTCACGCAAACTGTGTGAAATTTCTTGTAATTCTGTATTATGTGCCTTTGCCCACAAACACAAATTAAAGGTGAAGCATAATCTGAAATGGACCCAAGAAATTGGTTCAGAGGTGCACGATTCTGAAAATAAAAGGGGTCTGTCCGCCTTTAACTTTTTATCAAAATTGACTGACAAAAATAAACGGAAGTATAGATAGTACAGAGTGTAGCGTTAGAGGTCCTTTTCGTAGTTATGATGTGTTACCAAGCCATACACTTTTTTCGTTATGACAATTCAGGGTTTTCATTGTTAGCATGTGGGTGTTTTGTCCTCCCACCCTTCGCCCGAATGGTTCTGTTCCACCAGGGGAATTCAGACAATTCAATTCAACGTGGCCTTGAACGCTCAGACTGGTGGCGACGGACTGGTGAAGGGGCAATTAGAACATCAAAGGGATACAGCGCCTATGTTATGCTTCCACAGGCAGAAGTACCACATCACCAGACTTTTGGCTCTATTGCTCCTCATCTCTCGAAAGTATAAATAAAAACCAAGGCATTACTAGAATCATCAGCCATTTAATGAACAGAGAGGGGGTGGGTCAATCACATCTTCAGCCTATATACGGCCATCACCAGTGAAATCATAGATTGCATTAGACAGATGGGGCACATATGGATACAGCCACTACCATGTTGGTGTTTATCGAGTTGAAAGGCTCTAAACACATTTGCTATGTTTTTTTAATCCAGAGGACCTGGTAGTTGCACAAAACCTTGGCGATAGATTAAGGTGCTCACTTACAGAGGCCCACAGCCATCGCCAGGTCATCAGAGGCTAAGGTCTTCGCTGTCCTGCGGGAGGAACACATGGCACATTTAGAGCTCACTATCAGGCCCACTGTGAATTAACCATACCCCAGACCTACATACCTCGCATGGCGGGCCCATGTAGGGACAAAGAGAAGCAGACGCCCCAACCTAATAAGGCATGACAATCACCAATGTGGTGGTGTCCTAAAATGCACATTTTCCAATTGAAAATCCACCCTTTCCCTTATAAAATCTGCTTTTTCGCACACTACCTCTACTTTTCTCAGCTTTTGTTGATATTTTGGCTCTGTGAGGGACTCTAATGTGGTTCCCACTGTATGCATTTTCCTGAAAACGTCTCTTTTCCTGGCGTTTAGCGTCCTTCCCCTCCCCACCGACAAAGCCCACTGATCTTGACAACCTGCTCCAGCTAAAACAGATTTGTCAGGTAATAGTGAAAAACACAGACTTGTTCGCTTAAATCCTTGATGTTACTCATGGCATTTCCACAGAGCCAGTAATGGGTCCCCCAAAACGAAGGCTGAGGGCCCCTGAGCAGGAAGAGGCAGAGAATCTGTGCTTGGGATGGTGCCCAGTTTCCGAGGCCCCGCACTCACTGTGGCTCTTCCTAATAATGAAACTCAATGTCTGCCACAGGACACAACTGCCTTTAGTCTATAAACATACGAGATGCTTATTGCAAGACTCCACAGCAATAGGCTTATAGACAGCACAGCGGATTAATTTTCTCCAAAGAGGACATACTGCAGTTTTACGGGTCATCTTCTGCAAATGGGTGCTGCCTTGATAGTGCTAGATTAAACCTAGTGTTGAGGTTTAAACTACCCAAGCTAAACGAAGGAAAAATAGTGAGAATATAGCAACAATCTAAAGTGCAGATGGGTTGGGGGCTTCACCTCTCGAAGATGGTGAGCCAAAGAGAAGCATCTTCTGACTAACATCCAAGGTTGGGGGAAAACAGAAGACTGCAAATGGAGCACACCTGTGCACCAAGGGGTGCATCTGAGTAAGACCTACACAAGTGTGTGGTATGGAGCACACAGAGCCCTACCGAAGAGCTATGGCAGCAGTTTCTGGGTCCATCGCTAGGTGGTGCCAGTAACCATGGGATGAGAAGGCTAGCACGAAGGAGTACGTGCCAATATTGAAGCATTCACCTTAGGAGATTACATTTTCCTTACTTGAACAGTATTCTTCGCAGATCATGAAAAGTTAATGGAATCCATCTCACTCAAAAGAAGGGTGTCAGAAGGATTTCATGTTTGATTCACAAACGGGCTGAGTTAATTTAGGGCCTGGGGCTTCAGAATGCATCTAAACAGACCATTATGCTGTGGCTCACTATTTCTCGCTATGCTGTTCATGTAGGCCGCACTTGCAAATCTTACCTCTATCCTCCCAGAGAACATTAACTCAAACTGGTAGCTCTAGGATGTGGCGACACCTTTGTGAAGCAGTAAAATTGGTGCATTTTAGTGTTTAGAACATCTGTGCCAAAAGTTTCACGCTGTAAACACACACACTGTTAAAGCACACTAACTTTTACCAAGTGGCGCCAACCAGTATGGTGAAGGCAAAAAAACACAAAGAAAGCAGATATTTTAGCTGCCACCTTCTGCAGAGGCTAGCTACCCTTTATCAATTTATTGAGGTATTCGTGAACTGACCTTCCTTCTCAAAGTGCACTCTTCTAATCACATATGCTAGCTTTTTGTTTGTATTTGATCAGAGGCGTGAAAAAGAAAAATGCTACTTACCAGTATGCATCTGTTCTTGGCATGTAGAGCTGCAGAGTTGTACACTATGCATGGATCGCCATCTGGTGTTGGGCTCGGATGCTTGCACTTTGTTGTTGTCTTGGAAGAGTCTTTTGTAGTCACGAGATAGGTGACTCCTCCTTTGGACGATAGTGCGCATGGGCATCGACTCCATCCTCAGATTGTTTTTCGCCATGATGGGAAATGATGGAGTGAGTAAGAAATAAAGAGATGTCCATGTGAATGTATCTAATTAAGATAATACTGGAACAGATACAGGTTCCGGGGAGGCGGGTGGGCGTGTACAACTCTGCAGCTCTACATGCCAAGAACAGATGCATACTGGTAAGTAGCATTTTCCGTTCGAGGCATATGAGCTGCAGATTGTACACTATGCATAGACTGTACAGCAGTGTCTCCCTAGCGGTGGTCACCTGTATCTGTTGCAGTGGTTTGAAAAAGTGTTTTAAGAACAGCTTGGCCTACAGAAGCCTGTTGCTTAGCCTGCACGTCAACACAATAGTGTTTGGTGAAGGTGTGTGGTGTAGACCATGTTGCTGCTTTACAGATGTGATCTAAGGGAATGTTCCCTAAGAATGCCATGGAAGCCCCTAGTTTGCGTGTGGAGTGCGCTCTAGGGGGAATTGTTAATGTGCGTTTAGTCTTTTGGTAGCATATTTGAATGCATTTTACTATCCACCTAGCGATCCCAGCTTTGGAGATGGGGTTACCTTTATGAGGTGGTGCGAAGGCTACAAACAGTTGTTTTGTTTTTCTAAAGGGCTTAGTCCTGTCTATGTAATAAAGTAGGGCTCTTTTGACGTCCAGTGTGTGAAGAGCCCTCTCTGCTACAGAGTCTGGGTTTTGGAAAAACACTGGTAACTCCACTGATTGGTTAAGATGAAAAGCAGAGATTACTTTGGGAAGGAATTTTGGATTTGTTCTAAGAACCACCTTGTTACGATGTATTTGTAAGAATGGTTCTTGTATGGTTAAAGCCTGGATCTCACTAACCCTCCTGAGAGAGGTAAATGCAACAAGGAAAGCTACCTTCCATGTGAGGAACTGTAGTTTGCATTTGTGTAGAGGTTCAAATGGGGGATCCATGAGCCTGGTAAGAACAATGTTTAAATTCCACACTGGAGAGGGTGGCAGTCTGGGGGGAATTATCCTTTTAAGGCCCTCCATAAAGGCTTTAATTGCAGGTACTCTAAATAGTGACAAGTGTTGTCTGTTTTGCAAATAAGCGGCAAGTGCGGCTAGATGTAATCTTATGGATGAATATGCTAGATTACACCTTTGTAAGTGTAGTAAATAGCAAATGATGTCCTGGATGGAAGCGTCCAGCGGATCGATTTTATTGTTGTTACAGTAAATGACAAATCTTTTCCATTTTGCTGCATAGCAAGCTCTAGTAGTAGGGCGTCTGGCTTCCTTAATGATGTTCATACAGTCTGGTGGAAGGTTAAGATAACCAAACTCTAGGACTTCAGGAGCCAGATTGCTAGATTCAGTTGACCTGGATCGGGGTGCCTTATCTCTCCATGGTTCTGCGTTAGCAACGTTGGGGAGAGAGGTAGCTTTTGGGGTGGAACTACTGAAAGTTCCAGTAGTGTTGTGAACCATGGTTGCCGTGCCCATGTGGGAGCTACCAGGATCATCCTGAGAGACTGTTGTCTGAGCTTGCGTACTACTAGGGGAATCAGTGGGAGTGGCGGAAAAGCGTACGCAAATCTGCCTGACCAGTTCATCCATATCGCATTGCCTTTGGACAACGGGTGTGGAAACCTGGCGGCGAAGGTTGGGCATTTTGCATTTGCATGTGTGGCGAACAGATCTATGTCTGGTTGACCCCACATTTGGAAAAATGGTTGAAGAACTTGGGGAAGAAGTTCCCATTCGTGTATCTGCTGTGTCTGTCGACTTAGCAGATCCGCAATCTGATTGTGAACTCCTGGAAGATGTTCTGCAAGAAGATATATGTTTTGTGGAATGGCCCATCTCCAAATGTTCTGTGCCAGCTGAGACAGCTGCAAAGAATGTGTGCCTCCTTGTTTTTGCAGGTAATACATGGCTGTGATGTTGTCCGTGCGGACTAGCACAGTCTTGTGACGTAGATGTACTTGGAATGATTTTAATGCTAGGAATATTGCCAGTAATTCTAGGTGATTGATGTGGAACACTTTCTGTTGAGTGGTCCATTTGCCTTGAATTGTGTGGTTTAGGAGATGAGCCCCCCAGCCGGTGAGTGATGCGTCTGCTGTTAGCACTATTTGTGGAACTGGCTCTAGGAACGGCCGCCCTTTGGAAAGGTTTGGTGTGTTCCACCACTGCAGAGAGCGATGTGCGTGGCTGTCCACCAACACCAGATCTGTAAGTTGTCCTTGAGCCTGGTTCCACTGACATGCTAGGCATTCCTGTTAGGGGCGCATCTGAAGTCTTGCATGAGGTACGATAAAAATGCAAGATGCTATCATTCCTATGAGTTGCATGAATACCCTTGCTGGGAGGGAATGCTGCGGCTGAAATTTGGTGATTAGTGTTTGTATACTGGTTATCCTGGCTGGATTGGGATATGCCAGAGCTCTGGAGGTGTCTAATGTGGCCCCTAGATACTGGTGTATGTGGGAGGGCTGAAGATGTGACTTGGTGTAGTTTACTGTGAATCCTAAGTGGTGTAGCAGCTGGATGGTTTGAGGAGTGTGATGAACACACTGGTTGAATGACTTAGCTTTTATTAGCCAGTCGTCAAGGTATGGAAAGACATGGATTTGTTGTCTTCTTAAGTGTGCTGCTACGACTGCAAGGCACTTTGTGAACACCCTGGGTGCGGTGGTCACTCTGAATGGAAGTACTTTGAACTGATAGTGTTGTCCGTCCACTATGAATCTTAGATATTTCCTGTGAGCTGGGTGTATAGGAATGTGGAAGTAGGCGTCCTTGAGATCTAGTGTGGCAAGGAAGTTGCCTTGTTGAAGTAGTGGGAGGACCTGTTGAAGAGTGATCATATGAAAATGATCTGATTGTATGCAAAGATTGAGGGGTCTGAGGTAGAGTATTGGCCTTAGGGTGCCGTCCTTTTTGGGGATTAGGAAATACAGCGAGTAAACACCTGTTCCTTGATGCTGTAAGGGAACTAGTTCTATTGCTTGCTTTGAAGCAGTGAGAGAACCTCTTGTTTTAAGAGTGTGAGATGTTCCGTGGACATTGGACCCTGTATGGGTGGTATGGTGGGTGGGGTTGCTGTAAGTTCCAGGCAGTAACCATACTGGATAATTTGTACCGGAGCTGCTCGCTGCGCCATGATGTGTTGTCGGGCCCGGCGATCACGGATGGTCTTTTTAGATGTAAAAGAGGCGCAGGCTTGGCAATTGTTCTCGTCGTGTTCGGGCGAGAGACATAGGTTACAGACCTTGTGGTGGTCACTGTGTGGAAATTTAGCTCCACACTGGGGGCATTTTTAAATGGAGTCCTTTCCATGAGCTGTAGGCCCGAACGGCGTCGATAGGCCCAACGGCCCGGGTCGACGACCGGAATCGAGTAGTTGAGGTGCGCATCGAAGATCACGCGATCGAAAACAATACCGTTGAGTTTTTTTGATAGTTTGCGCGTCGAAAAGGTTTGGAGAATACGGTGCCGAACCAGAGCGCAGAAGTTACATCCGAACCCGATGGCGGAAAAAAACAATCTGAGGATGGAGTCGATGCCCATGCGCACTATCATCCAAAGGAGGAGTCACCTATCTCGTGACTACAAAAGACTCTTCCAAGACAACAACAAAGTGCAAGCATCCGAGCCCAACACCAGATGGCGATCTATGCATAGTGTACAATCTGCAGCTCATATGCCTCGAACATAAATATTAGGGCCACAAGACGGAATGCGACGAGATGCCCCTGAGACTCCCATATATTCATCGGCCTTGGACAGAATGTGGGGCCTACTGACTGGCTGAGGTCCTGTGGGGTGCTGGTGGCACCCCTGCACCACTGGGGCTGCACGGTCCTTCGTTACCCCCTGTACTTTACCTCAGTAAAGATATACCCTGAACCCCAGTAGCTGAGACATGTCATCATATCCTGGACCACAAGGGTGGGTCACTTCTTTGAACAGATGTCAAAGGGCATTCACCAAGAAATAACATCTGTATTGTAGACGTCCTGGAAAATTTGGAGGGGCCCAGTGTATTTCGGTCCCTGGAGGAATGGATTCAGAATACTGTAACCCCCCCAAGGGGTTGTCCACGCTTTTCTCTGTTGAGGAAATGTGTAGTGCCTCAGTACCATCTTCGGCCCCATGAGCTCCACAGGGACTAATCATAGGGAGCCTCCTCCCACTCCGAGACTGAGGCACAAGACCGCAGAGCGCAGGCACAATGAACTTTTTAGGTTTAGGGGACACACATTAGTTCTAGACTACACCACTGCAGCAGGCACAACGAACACTTCAGGTTTAGGGGACACACATTCGTTCTAGATTACACCACTGCAGCAGGCACACTGAACTCCTCAGGTTTAGGGGACACACATTAGTTCTCCTAGACTACACCACTGCAGTTTAGCAGCAACGACCATCATTCCTGATGGTCAAGAAGAAGGCATGCTTGTTAGCTCTGAAGTACACACTGCTGTTCCCGGAAACGCCCTTCATTATAGCTAATGGAGGATCACTCTTCAAGGAGGACTCGGCTGCATGGGACTGTGCCACACCATCCGTGGAGTCTGAAAGAACGAGCCTAGGCACAGCCACTGGTCCAAGGGCCAGAATGATTTGTAGGAGAAGGCGGCGGCCTGGCCATGCCCATCAGCCCACCACACAGAAAGATAACGCAGTGAAGACCAAAATCTTGGTGTCAAATGATGCGCTGCAGACTCCACTCGCACTCCATTGATGGTGAGCATGACACATGATCTACAAGGACAACAAATTGGGTGGCTCTGGCCCTGAGGTGCAGAGGATGGGCCCAGCTGTCAATCAAATGAGAGTGGATGACACCGTAATGAGAGAGTATGATAACTGTACTACTGAGGGCGCTTCTTACTGATGCTATGCACCATTCTACAGAGGGAGAAGTGCAGCACAGATACAACTTTTCTGGAAGCCAGGCCTGAATGTTGAGTTTCACCTATTACTGGATTACAGGGTTACACTGTGATTGAAGGACAGTTGGCAAATTAAAGCAATCTCTCTAATATAGAGATCATGATTAAACCTAGTTATTTATTCAATATTCTCCTCTTAGGCACTGGAAACGAGCCATCCTGGTTATAGGGACTCCGTTACCTGTAGATACCAGGATGAGAAAGGTATCATATTTTTGAAATATCGTAGTTTAAATAGAGGTTTAGTAGTTGATGTTGACCTGCAGAGCTGTCTTGCTTTACTGTTTTGTGAGCTTTAAAGTGTTATGCTTTACATTACTGACCCCTCAGTGCTGGAAGGGGGACTCTTATTAATTTGAGCTGGCATTAAAGCCTTGGAAAAGGCCTTCTCATTGTATATAGCTTTACAGTGCCTGGAGGTCCTGATGATAATAGCTAGTCGAGTGCTGAAATTCTGGATGCTGATTGAGATTGTCCATAATGAAGGTTACTTATGGGTGGGATTAGCTATATGGGATGAAACGAGGCTTCTGCTTTCACAGATATTCAAATATCTTGATAATTATTTGAAATAAGTAAGCGTGTTTAGTGCACAGCTGACCAAATAGAGCTAGAAAGGCATGACATGGGAATGCAGAGGGCCCTTTTGGTCTAGACCAATTAGATTTATTTTGCTCCAAATGACTTTACATAACATTCTGATATGGATTGTCTGGAACTTGGCTAGCATGAGTGAATGATATAAAGCACCAACATACCTAGAGCACTGGGGCATCTCTTCCTCTTCAAGAGACTCATTTAGACAGCTCAGACAGGTCCAGAGTGTTCTGAAGGTGGTGACTTGGGGTGCCACATTTATGCCTGGCACCAGATAGTGAATGGGAGTGACTCCTGGCTCTTCACTAACCAATGGGGGTAAAAGCTCCTATGGGCAACTCTATCCACTTTTGCAGCTGTTCCTGTTTGCCCTATGGCAAACAATCCCACAGTGCACCTTATTCCCAAAATCAAAAATGGGGAAACCCTTCTCCCTTTGTGCAGAGCCTGTATGCCTGCCCAGAGGTGTGGCCAGGGTAATGAGCTGTCTCGTCCTCTGTGGTTACTCAAAACTGGTTCTGAGTATAGCTTTCCTCCCATTGGGTTGGTGCCAGCCTGATCAGGATGACAAAAGCTGGGCCTTTCCAGGTGTCCCTGACGTTTGCTTGTGACAGGTCAAACGTCAGGTTAAAGTTAATTAAGTACTTGGGCCCACCCCTACTGTTCTTCCTGCCAGGGGAAGACTCCCCACTTCCAGGCTATTGTCTCAGCTCTGTGAGCAGTTTTCACACCTCATTAAAGGCCAAGTACTTGATTCACAGCTGTTGGCGAACTGATGCAAAGTAGCTTGCAGGTGGTTCAGGGAGGGAAAAAGTAACTTTCTAAAAGTTACTTTCACAGATATTTATTAAAAATCCAACTTCACCATTGAGGAGTGGCGGAATTATTTTACTTGCTGGTCCCAAACGTGATATTCAGAAATAATGTTTTAATTTGTACTCTAGTGTTCTCTATAAGACAAATAAACCCTTCCACTGTGAAAATAGCATTTGTAGGCTTGTCAGTGCAAGGACATAGTAACATTCAATTTCTACATGTCCCATTTTTAAATACCATGCACCCTACCTTCTGAGCTACAAGGCCTAGGCTAGTGTGACTTAATATTTAAAAAATATATATATATTCTCCCCTGCCAAAACAGTTATTCAACAGGTCTGACTGCAGGTTTTAACTGCAGTAGTAAGGCCGCTACGCAGATAGGCCAGAAGCCACGGTTTGTTGTCACACTAGTGGACGGTACAATAAAAGTTGCAGTCCACGGGTGACATTTAACTTCCTATGCCACAGGTGTATTTTCTGCACCATACTATGGCCTCATAAGAAAGTCAAATATGCCAATTTGGAGTTAGCCAATGTAACCATGTTTTAGTAGTCAGAGTACATGCACTGGGGCCTGCACACCAATATCCTATTGCACAGAGACAAAAACCTAGCAGTTTTAGTATAAATAAAATGGGGCTCACCATGCAAAGAGGGGCACTTTCTCATACGAAGAGCTTCCTGATTATTGATACCACCGATTTTGATCAATAGGTTTTGCATTTTTAGGCATTTTGCAATTGGTGATAAAAATGGGCTTTGACATATAGCGACTGCACCTTTTTGACTTTCAGATTACTGCAAAGATATGTTCTGGCATTTTGGGAAATTAGTCATCTGTAAATGTATTCCTATGCAGTTAAAACAGGGTTTAGGAATCCTGTAACTTTTTAATTCACCATTCAAATGAGGGTACTGCAAATATATTTGGTATTGGCTTTGAAGTGTTATCTTATTTTTTGTTTTGCTGTCAAGGATTTATTTACTGATTAAGTATTGGCTTTCACACCAGAAAGATCTAGGGGCTGGGATCAAAGGAGCCAGAGAGGTTAGGCCCTAGGGCCAAAACTGGTCCATGTGACCTGTGTGATAGGTTACTCCGTGAAATTAGGAAAAGACAACTATTGACTAACCTTAGTTTGTTATTTACAGGCTTTATCTGTAGTCCCACAAATCTACTAACCTAAAGGGAATTATTATTTGGTGCAGGGGGTAGTGAAGAGTTCATTTTTTAACTAGGCTTTTCTGCACATATAGTTGGATGCTTAACTAACCCAAAATTAGGTCACGCTCTAGGACTCTAAAACAGTGCCATTACATTTTCTGAAGTGTTGTTGTGAGTTCCCCTTGGGGCCCACTGTAGTTCTCCCCTATGTTAGCCTAACTGCACATGTTGTAGGCTGCTTTGTTTTGCACACGGTAAACACAGCACGTTTATTTCTGTGCCACAATATTATTTCAGAAATACACTGGACATGTTTTTGTTATTCAGTACTTCTTCCTAGGACTCAGTCTGGACATTTTGTACAAGGTCGAACAACATCATGCCCTGTTTTTCTCTGTGGCAGGTAACGAACACATTCTAACATATAGACATAACTGAGAGACCCAGCTGCTGTTTTCGAACATGGCAACTCTTATCATATAAGCCAAGACTTACAGTTTTGAAAACAGAGAGGAGAATTTTTTGCAGAGGAAAGGTCCCGGGATGAGCACGCCAGCTCTGCGCAATCTGAGATGCAGAAAAACTAACTGCAAATGCCTATTCCCGGTCATAATCCCAGAGATCACTGTATATCATTGTGCTCACATAGTAAGGCTAGGCTTAGGAAGATATATCATTCACCATGATATGGCTTTTCATTGTATACAGTTTATTAGTAATGTATATATTTCTTAATTGCAGCACAGTTGTTTTACTATAGAACACAATAGTTTCAATAAATATTGTAAATTGTCTTTGTGTCTCTCTCTTGTTTATTGTGGACATTCATGAGTGAGAGAACGAAAGGTGATGATCTGTTACTACAGTTCTGAGGGGACTACAGCGGTGCGTTCTGGGATGCCAACTTACAGGTTATTCTGGGAAGGTTAGGAGGGCAGGTAAGGCACTATAAGCTAGTCAGGATTTGGACCCATAGGTACTGATGTGGTACGGTGACTCATTCCCTATATACTGATGTTCTGTGATCCCAGGCATAGCTCAGTTTCCAAACAGAATCTCTGCGACAGTGTGTCTTTTCCAAAATGAATCATTTGGCTTTGTTCCAGAAAACCATGGAATCTGCATCGAAATTCAGTTTGAAGTAGGCACTATTTACAGCATCGTATTCACAATAGAGTGAGAGAAGCAGATCAGTTGCAGTCTCCCTGGTACAATCGCATCACAAAAAAGCAACTGCTGTCGTCTATATATCCCTCGGGATGTCAAGACTAAGAAAGAAAGAGAAAAGGAGCAGAGGAATGAGTGGAAGTGGTCCGGCAGAGTTTACTTCCCTCCAAGAAGTTCTTTGGTTGGAATATCCAAAGATATTGGAGAAGACGCCTCACTCACTTATCGTGACATGCTTCATCATAGGCGTCTTTCCACACCCAGGTAAGATGGTACTACCTGGGCGGACTCAACCAAAGCTGTTATGGGAGTTCTTATGTAATGCATAAAACTGGCTATGCAGGGAACCAGATGAGTGAAGTTAAAAATACCTCCAGGTATACCCAAACAGTAAGTTTATTCGGTGGGTACCTGGGGTATAAGATAAAAGTGTGAATGGGGTTGTGTCTGAATTAATTGATTCAGTTATACCCTCTTCAAAATGCCAACATGTTTCGGCCCGCAACGTGAGCCCACATGGGTCTGGGGCCTTCTTCAGGGCTGGATAATCTACTCTTCAAAAAATCCCTGCTCTAAATCCTGCACGCAGTCCATGCAAAGAAAATGAGGCCTAATGCGCTCACCTGTGTATTCTGTCTGTTCAGTTGTATTTCTATAACAAGGGGAACAAAAAAGGAAGTAATTATAGTGGGGCCCTATATATAATCTAAGTTTTAACAAATTTCTTCCACCGTGGTTCTTCCATCCTTTTACTCAAATAATTTTATTATCCCAAAAATTCCATGATGACTAAAGTCAAAATTTCTCTGTACTATAACCATACTATTTAATAGTGATCTCCATGAAATTAAAACTATGCTATTAAACTGACACCCTACAAGTAGTCTATTGTGAACTATAGGACAAAAGATGTGTTTAACCAGAGACCGAATCCCCTGGTTTTTCATACCATTCGTATTCCAGAAAGTGACAGGCTCCCCGATTTTACTGTGTATCAGGTGTGACCACACTCATGCCAATAGAATCTTATTTTTCATTTATATTTATGCTTACCTACTGCGATATGCTAAATAGCACCATTCGGGTCAGGGAGTTGGTGCTGTTTTTTAATCACACTGTGAAGGGAAATGGAACATATTTCATCTAGTATCAGAAATAAGTCCTGGCCAATCTCTCTGAGCACGTTCATATTATAACTATGTAGTGTTATCCCCTCCATAGTACTCTATGGTTGAAAGTTATCTATTATTTCACCCCCAGAAAATTGCAGACAATGCCTCATGTTTCATTTGCACTTTCCCCTTCATCTTGGTATTTGACTTTTCAAAAAACACAACAGTCTGGGTTTTAACCTAGTTTTGTCACACCGCTCGTGTCTCGTGCTCTCAACTGTATACTATTAACATTTGCTACATAGTTAGTATCTTAGCGATTGTTAATATCCTTGGATTGCGCATTGGATATACTCAAACAATCATTGGTGCGAGCCCGTCATTATCGCCCTTGTGCCATTAGTAATCTCATTTCTGGTCTAATGCCATGATTTTGTTTACACGCCCTTAATCGTGCCGCACCCGCCTCCATACTTCACACATGCAACTTACTTCATCAAAGATCAGTCACCGCTCAGGTACCTGTCTGTATCGCCATGCCCGCCGCTGAGTATCGGTGTTGGGGGCGCGGTGCTCTATGTACCGGTGGTGTTCTAATGGTGACGTCATCATTCCCCGCGAGCGTCTTAGTAAACAATGCCTGCCGGGACATGTAGTTTGCTCATTTGTTTATGGGGTCGTTATTGGATCGCGTGTTTGCCGATGAGGTCATTTTTTCTTTTAAGGCCCAATTTAAACCTTAGTTTGCTCTGTGTGTATCCCCAAGCAATATTAAATTTTAACACACATATTATTAAACTTTTTTCAGTGTATAAAACCCTTTTGTCGCACCTAGATTATTCCGAACGATCATTTGAAACAAATAGATTTGGGAAAAGCCAATAGCCCAGGGCTGGGTTCAAAGGGTGCCCGGTTTTCATTTATTATATAAAGAAAGATGTTTAATATATATATATATATATATTATCTACTGGCGGTCGCCAGTAGATAGTTATAGTTAGGACCTATTTTCCATAGGAAATCCGCAACATTCTATTTGAAATAACTCTGGCGTCGGTTGACGAATCTTCGCGACATTTTCAAACTTTATGGCCCGCTCCGGTCCGCTCCTACCCTGAAAGTCTCGGGGTGATTCGTCAAGCGGGGGCCGAGAAAAAAGGGGGGTCCTAAAACGTGTTTTCCCCATTCATTTTCCGATAGGAAACTTTAGCCACGGCTACAGCCCGAACTGCTGAACGGAATTGCACCAAATTTGGCAAAGAGGTAGTTCTTGGTTCAGAAAGAACCCTTTTTGTTAAATGGTGTAAATCCGTTCAGTAGTTCCTGAGAAAATCAAAAGGAAAATCACATATATATCTATGGCCGTGTAGGGTCCGCGTACCCTCCCGATCACGAGCTGCATGCTAATTGGCTGTCAACACTCCAAATCAGGAAGTGTTGGCAGCCATTTTGTCCCTCGGTAGAACCGAGGCACAGAAACAAGTGCGCAAAACGCACAAAGGGGGATGCGCTTAAAGTGCGCGGATCCCGCCGATAAAAAAAAAAAAATATCGAAGCGCGGTCTTCCGCGCTTGATGCTATTTTGCCCCCGGGTGGCCCAAGTGCCGGGGGCATGCGGGGTTTATTTAAATAATGCTGGGGGGGCCTCTAAGGGCCCCCCCAAGCCCCGGGGACCGCCACCCCCCGGGGCTTTCAATTGAAAATGGTGCGGGAGGGCACTCGGCCCTCCCGCAGCCCCGGGACCACCACCTCCCGGGGCTTCTTTTTTAAAATAAAAACATTTCCTGTGTGGGGGCTCCCTGGGGCACTAATAATGTAAATGCGGGGGTCCGTAACGGACCCCGAGCCCCGGGACCACCACCTCCCGGGGCTTTAAAGACATGGGAGGGGGCCGCGCGGCCCCCTCCTGGAGCCTGTGATGGCCCTGGGGACCACCACCCCCAGGGCCGGCTCCTGCAGTGTCCCGGGGTCCCTACCCCCGGGACACTGCTGTTTGCAATGGTAGGGCAGGAGCCTCGCGGCTCCCGCCCTGTCATTGCAAACTTGCTTTGCTTCATTGAAGCGAGAGCAGGGAAACCTGCTCTCGCTTCAGTGAAGCAAAGCAGAATTGCTTTTCCATAAGGGGAGCTGCATGTCAGCAGCTCCCCTTATGGAAAAGCAATGCCGGCTCCCGCAGGACGCGGGGAGCTGGCGGGACCGTGCAGGGATTGGGGACCCCCCCACGGTCCCCAACGTGTGGCCAGGCCCCGGGGGATGGGGTCCCCGGGGCCATTAGTGGCCCGGGAGGGGGGCCACGCAGCCCCCCTCCCAAAAAAAAGGAATTAAAAAAAAGGACGCAAAGGCCGGCCCCGGGGGATGGGGTCCCCGGGGCCTTTAATGGCCTGAGGAGGGGGGCCACGCAGCCCCCCTCCAAATATATATTTAAAAAAAAAAAAAAGAGGGCATGCCCCGGGGGATGGGGTCCCCGGGGCAAATACAGGCCCAGGGAAGGGGGGCCACGCCCCTGAAACCTATGGTTTTTTCAGTGAATATATATATATATATTCACTGAAAAAACCATAGGTTTCAGGCACGTTATAGTTAGAAATTAGCATTTCAAAAACCTTAGAAATTCACTGAAAAAACCATAGGTTTCAGGAACGTTATAGTTAGTTGGACATTTCACTCATACAAAACCATAGAAATTCCACCGTTATAGTTAGTTCAGCTAACTATAACTCGCGCCCCCGCAATGCACTGCTGATGACGTCACATATTACATCATTCATGACATGGTCAGTGACATCACTGATGACATCTCTGATGACATCATCCAGTGAATGTAGCTTTCTTTAAAATTTAAATATGTATTATATATATACCAAGCTGTATTGAAGAATGAATGGATGTATAAGTGTCTGGATGGAGGATTTAGTAGGTGTGTGACTGACTGTTTAAGTGAATGATTAAATGTATCTTACTGAATACATGGGTTAGTGTCTAAAGTGTGTGAATGTCTGTATCACTCTGTCTGTTGTGTAAGCTGCTGCATCGGTTGGTCAGTAGCTACATCAATGTCTATATGGGTTATTGATTAGTTGCCTGCGTATTTGTATAGGAGACTGAGTGTGTGTGTGGTTGGGTGGGGTGGGGGGTGTGACTCTGTGCATAGATGTGTGAGTGGTTGATTGACAGGGTGTATGAGTTTAAGAGTGCATGTGGAAACAGTTGTATGGGTGGGTAAGTGTGTGTGTATGGGCGTCTTGGTGAGTGAATCGATGTCTCAGTGCACATGTCCAACTAAGTACATATATAAAAGGCAGTGTATGTGAGAGTTGGTGTATAGAAATGACTATACGTGAGAGTCAGTGATTGTGAGAGTGGCTGTATGTATGAGTGTATACTTGTATTAGTGATTATATAAGAGACTAAGTATGCGTTACTATCTGTATGAATAAATGAGGTGGTGTGTGTATAACTGTAGGTGAGTAAATGGAACTGTGATTGATTCTTTGCATGAGTGACTAGGATGAGTACATAACTGACTAGGATGAGTGCTGGTGTGTCAATGTCTATATAGGAGTATGAGTGCATTTGATAGTGTTCTATTGATCAGTGACTGCATGTATGACTGATTGTATGGGTGAATGGGTAGATGTGTGTCAAGACCTAGGAATCACTGAGTGGGTATGTAGTAACTGGTATTAGTGTGTCAATGGTATCGAAAATGGTAGTCTGTATTTTACAGTGAGTGTATCAAAGTTTATATTAGTGTGTGACGAGGTACATCAGATTGTCACATGGATGATGTCATCAGTGATGTCATTTGAGATGTCATCAGTGATGTCAATGACCATGTCATGAATGATGTAATATGTGACGTCATCAGCAGTGCATTGCGGGGGCGTGAGTTATAGTTAGCTGAACTAACTATAACAGTGGAATTTCTATGGTTTTGTATGAGTGAAATGTCCAACTAACTATAACGTCCCTGAAACCTATGGTTTTTTCAGTGAATTTCTAAGGTTTTTGAAATGCTAATTTCTAACTATAACGTGCCTGAAACCTATGGTTTTTTCAGTGAATTTCAAAGGTTTTTTTAAATGCCAATTTCTAACTATAATGTGCCTGAAACCTATGGTTTTTTCAGTGAATTTCAAAGGTTTTTTAATGCTAACTTCTAATTATAATGTTTATTTAACCTATAGTTTTTTCCGACACCCAAGAAGGACACAATACCCACTGCCACAACCCTCAGGACCTCCCCCCCCGTACCACCCCTCTCCCTACTGTAATTGTTTTTATTTGTTATTTAAACTATATAATGTCTTCTTGTTTTTTAAATATTAAACAACTACATATAGTATGAAAGGGAGCCCAGCCCAGAGCCACATCTGAAGACCAACAAATGTCATAGACCTACTGATCAAGCAGCTCCGACACCCAACAACGCCACAACACCCACCACCACCCCCAGGCCCCCCCCCTCTACCACCGAGGCAGCGCAGAACAAGACAGCGAACTTTCCGAAAACGGCATGGCCCCTCAGCCACACAATAGCTGAATATTGGGACAGGTGTGAACAAACTATATGTGAAGGAAGCAATTCACCCATGTTTAACAATGCACACAATGCAAAGTGTAGCGGTGATGTGCTGGACACATCTCAGTATGCAGAACACACACCTCTCCATGTGCACAAATACGACTGGCGCTTGTAGTGTTGTGGACAGTGGACCCAACCATGTTACGTCAAACACTAGGGAAGATCTCAGTCATGTAGCTGTCCCCCCCCCGTAAGCATAAGCGTAACCGGAGTGGGCTGGTCTGACGTACGCCACTTCAGCGTAGGAGTGTGAATAAATAGGCCGGAGCTCTGGGCGTGGTTCACTTGTGGGAAGGCCAAAGCGTCTGCCAGGGCGGCGCCCCTCACCCTGCCACGAGGCCGCCAACATGACCGCCAGCCTCCTCAGCCGAGCGCTGGCTGCCGCCACTCAGGCCCCCAGCGGCACAGCATCGCGGACTTATGTCTGTACCAACTACTGCCTTCGATATACACTGCGGACAGCAAGGCTCACAATTCAGATCGAGTCGCAATTGCAGATGACGCAGTCCAGTAGGCAAGAGACATTGCTGAAGTCAACAACACATGGCTGTGGGCCCTTCCTGACCGCTGCCTCCGGCCTACACTGCGGTCAGTAGGGCTCACAATTCAGATGGAGTCGAGATTGCAGATGACGCAGTCCAGTAGGCAACAGACATTGCTACCAGTGCGGCCAGCCCGGACCACGCATCATCGCTGACTGCGCACACGCTAAGTGCTTCAAGTACCACTAACTCTGTGCAGCTCAAGTCAACGCCACGTGGCTGTGGGCCCTTGATGACCGCTGCCTCCGGCCTACAATGCGGTTAGCAGGGCTAACAATTCAAGATTAGTGCCGATGCAAATTGTGTAAGAGTATAATCGGTTAAGAAGACTGTATGCTCCCAATCTGTGCAGCTCAAGTCAACGTCAAGTGGCTGTGGGCCCTTGCTGACCACTACCTCTGGCCTACACTGCGGTCATCAGGGCTCACAATTAAAATTAAGTCTTGATTCATTAATTACAGAGTCCAGTAGGCAAGTAACTATCACAGGCCTAAAATCTACATAATATCCTTTTAGTATCCTTGCTTCAAGAACTTTTTTATATCAGTTATAGCTTTAGTACAATCACCAAATTCATCTTCAAGTGCAAACAAACACTCATTAGCAGTCTACACTGCGGGCAGCAGAGCTCGCAGTTCGAATTTTGGACACGTGGTGCCACTAACCCTGTTCAACACAAGCCGCGACACGTGGTGCCACTAACCCTGTTCAACACAAGCCGGCGACACGTGGTGCCACTAACCCTGTTCAACACAAGCCGCGACACGTGGTGCCACTAACCCTTTTCAACACAAGCCGGCGACACGTGGTGCCACTAACCCTGTTCAACACAAGCCGATCCCACATGTGGAACTGTGTCCTGAGTCCTGAATGGCAGTGACCCCAAGTCCGTGGCAGCGACCACAGCACCAGACTCCCTTCGATCAGTGAGGCATATTTCCATATGCAAGGCCGGCGACACGTGGTGCCACTAACCCTGTTCAATACAAGCCGATCCCACGTGTGGAACTGTGTCCTGAGTCCTGAATGGCAGTGACCCCAACTTCGTGGCAGCGACCACAGCACCAGACTCCCTTCAGTTTTATTTGTTGTTGTTTTGTTTAAATAAAATGTTTTATATGTAAATCTATACATGACTAAGATTCTTGTTTGTCCAACCGCACACAGACAATTCCGGGCCCAAGAAGGTTGTTGGGGGTATGTTGCTAATGTGGGAAGAGGGTGCGTTACCTGCTGATGTGGGGAGAGGCAGCGTGAAAGGGGTATCTCTCACAGAAAGAACTCCGGTATGTTTTCAGAAATGCCTCGGACAGATGCCAGCTGACGGACTGAATCACAAAATGGCTTTTCAATGCTTATGTAGTGTGACTTATGAACAGTTCGCACCCAGGCTCGCAGAGGGACAACTGCGGCCCGTCCGCTCGACTCACAGACGCAGTACTACGAGCCGTCCGCTCCCAAAGGAACAGCAGCGTAGTAGCTCGCAGAGGTACAGGCACAGCAGCGTACTAGCTCGCAAAGGTACTAGCTCGCACAGCTGCGAGCCGACGGACTGGCTTCTAACGGCATAGCTGCGAAGTGGTGATGTTGGGCAGAGGGAGCGTGAAAGGGTTATCTCGCACAGACAGAGCTCCGGTATATTAAATTGCCCCCGGGACCTTTCTTTTATATTTTCACTCTATGCGAGAAAGCGCACTTTCTGGACCAAGACCTTTCTCCCTACCAAATTTGGCGTAATTCCGTTCAGCAGTTTGACCTGTAGCCTTGTCTAAAGTTTCCTATGGAAAATCCATTGAGAAAACAGGTTTTCACCCCCCCCCACATAGCTACCTGTCGCAGGCGTACTCACTGTTGGTGTGCAGGTCAGTGGTCTAGTTGTCAACATAATAGCATCCCCATGAACATGGGGTATGTCCCCAGGGCACTGGTCAAAGGTCCTCCAATTGAGGCTCCAACTCTTTAATAAAGACGATGTTTCACCATAAGTTTAAATGCAGTTATTGTTTATGTAGTTTCTTCACAATGCAGGGTTTCATGGAAAATTCAAACACTTCATTTCCCACAATGCATCAATGGTGCTTCTCAAAACGATAACTTTACAAATCCCAATGCATTTCGGCCTCAAAAGGCCTTTATCCGGGGATAATCTGTAATGTTAAAACAACGTGTTTAAATATACAAGATCACGGGGTCTAAATGGTAACATGCACTCTAGCCGAAAGCGGTGAACTTGTGCCTTTAAATATGTCAATGTTGCATTGTGGGAAATTAAGTGTTTGAATTTTCCATGAAACCCTGCATTGTGAAGAAACTACATAAACAATAACTGCATTTAAACTTATGGTGAAACATCGTCTTTATTAAAGAGTTGGAGCCTCAATTGGAGGACCTTTGACCAGTGCCCTGGGGACATACCCCACGTCCATGGGGATGCTATTAAGTGGATTACAGTAACACTCTGGTTCAGAGAGTGGTACCCAGGAAGCACGGCACATCAGAGAATTTCCTTAAAGCAAATTAGCAGTGCACGTACGACACTCTTACTAGTTGTCAACATGTCACGGCCACTCCCTGAGGGCAGGTTTGCACACACACCACACCCATCCGGCACATGCGTCACAGTCCATGTGACCACACAAATATAATGGATCGACAACGTCACATCCTTTATTGCCGGTGGTGACTGGATGGTGGACGCTCCACGGGTCTCAATCATAAAGAGTCCATGAAAACTTGCGCAGAGGGTTAGTCGCACCCTGAGCTGTATGGCCGTCAGGGGCCTACTACCACGTGGCGCGGACTTGAGTTGCACAGGGTTACTGCCACCCGAAGCTGATGTGGCCGTCAGGGGCCTACCACCACGTGGCGCGGACTTGAGTTACACAGGGTTAGTGCCACCCGAAGATGATGTGGCCGGCATCTGAGCAAGTGTCTCCGTGTGGTCATTGTGTTAGCATGATGGGCACGGGCCCTGCAACATCACAGTGTGCTGTCTTCAGCGGACGTTACCGTGTCACCTCAGCGTTGGCAGCGTTGGCAGTGAGCCTGGACATGTAGTTATGCACGCATCCTCCTGCATGCACAAGTGGTGTGTGCTGGTCCGGCGTACACAGGTCAGCGCAGGGGTGTGCCTATCCGGCAAGGGGAACGGGGTGTCTCGGACATGTCCGGGTGCAAGAAGTGCGGTAAGTGTGTCTCTGTGTTCTGGTGTGGCCGCCACAAGGGCCGCAGCAGTCGATGTTTTAAAGTGGCATGCACCACCTCCAAACGGCAGTGTCACGGTGTGATTGGAATGCCGCAGGACATGCGCGAATAGGCATTACAATGGTGTGCCGTAGGAGTGCACAGGATACAACAGCGCAGCGCACAAAAGTGTGGGGGTTCGTGGGAGGGAGGAGCAGCTGTTTGGCAACGTAACACAGTGAACCCGCCCATGTGACACGTGCTGGGCATCTCATCCATGATGACCAGGGTCGCAGACATCCCACAACACCCACGACCGGCCTTTGTACACATCCTGTATGAATGCAGCTGGAGAAGTTACTGTAGGGATGAAAGGTTCTTTGTCTGAGCTATCTTGCGCTAACAAATCTGCTGCTCCGAGAAGGAACTTGCAAGTGGCCAGCCCCCCCTGACAGATACGATAATATTTGCATCCGTCTCCCACACTACGCACTGCCCGATTTGAGAACAACGAGTACACATCCCACACTCAAAAGTCCTTCGTCGTAGTTAGCGTGCGTGAAATGGCCTTCAAACGTACTCCCACCACACCCCTGCCCTGCACCCATTGCACACAGACCCGGCTCATTGCACCAAGCTGTGCCATTTCATCCACAAGACTGGCACACGGCAAGCCAGTGCAGCTACAAGCAGAGCCACTGACGCAATGGCAGGGCATCCCGAACACATGGTCGACTCCATTCACGTCCACCTATACCTTGCACGTCTGCTGCATGTCCTGGGTGCACTGCCCTTGGCAATGCTGCGGATCACTCACCGGCTGAGCTTCCGCATTGCGGACGTCACCTGCGTTCAACCTGTAATGCAATGTCGCACGTGCCTATCCGAGTTGTGCATGGACGTGTGCCTCTCCAACGTGTGTGTAGCTGACATGGATTACGACGGGTGTGTGCGCCCCCTGTTGGCCCACGACCAAGAGTGTCATGGTGATGCCCGTTTATGGCATGCATGGATGTTTGGCATGCATGTTGGGAACTGGGCCTGGGACATTGCACGTGTCGTAGTATGCAGTGAGCAAATTGACCCACTTCCCGATTCTGCTTTGGTGCACATTGGGTACAGTGGTTGGAGTCAGCACATCTGTCCCGGTCAGCTGATGGATTACGTCGACGACATGTCAAATATTGTGGCCAACCATCACTCATTAGAGATAGTGGCTTACGCAGCTGCACTCGCGTTCATGGACGAGTGACAAGGTACCTGCAACCATGACTCGATGTGCCACATTGCACGTGTCCCGCCGCATCATTGCACGTTGTGCATCTGGTCACATGTCCCAAGACGACAGTGGACATGGCTGCATTGGTGTCGACTCATGTCCGCGGCGCGGACAACCAACGCTGCTTGACACTGACGTGTGTTGGTGATGAACTACCCGGAGGTGAACATGGACGTTTTCCTACATTCCTTATTCAGGCATGCTGCTGCATTTGTCTGCATATCGTGGCACTACTCTTGGCCGTACTGACACGCACTTTTTTTAATAAAGTTTCCACATTTTCACTTGTCTCCAAATGGGTTGTGACTTCATTTGTATGCCAATGTGTGTGTCACGGACTCTCTGGCTGCCTGCCATACATGAATTGCTACCCCATCCGGACTGTGGGTTTGTACCTATGCGTTCTCATGTGCCTGTTTCGTACTGACGCTTTTGGACGTTTATCCGCCACTGGCGAGTGCATTTGTGTCCTGTGTTCGATTGTGCGAATGTTTGTGTTTGGACAACATTGTGTTGGATGTTGGTGTGCTCTGCTTCCTATGTGTGTGTGCTGCATTCTGTGTGAGATGTCCCTTCATGTGAGGTATTGTTCACCCTTCTCCCTTTCAGGCAGTGTGGTTTTCACTTCTGTGCTTGTTCAGTGGTGTGATGTTGGCGGGTTGTGTGACTTGTGCTCCTTGTTGGTGTGTTTCATTTTAGCCGTGGTTTGTCTGTAGTTGTGCTGTACTTAATTGTGCATGTGTGCCATTGTGCCCATCTCCCCCCGCCCCCCCACTCCCTGCTTGTTCCTCTTACTGGTGCTGTTGTGTCTGTAATTTTGTTACTCCACACAAATACATGTAAAGAACAAATTAGAATAGTTCCTTGATTCTTTTAGATTGCAAAACTTCTCTCTATTGGTTATTTTTGAATTTTCCATATAAACAATTTTTTTAATATTCAAGGACACATAGAAGTCAGAAGTGCAACGTATTCTATCAACACACTTTCTAGAACATTCTACAACACGTGCAGGTTAAAAGTTCATCAATTTTTTTAAACCTAACGATATTTTTTTGCAACATTTTCTCAAACATTTAACGGCACGTGCAGGTTAAAAGTTCACGATTGTTTTAAGTTCGAACAGTGCCTTCCAAATGCAAGTAGCAGGTGTGGTTGAGTTGACCAAATTTTATCCTATCATATGTACTCCACGTTTAAACTGCTTTTTCTTAACCAATCACAAAGATGCTTTTCCACAAAACGAATGTGCACCCTACTTTTAAAAACAATGCTTTTCATCTCCCAATTAGTTATTGTTTTGAATGAGAAAAAAAGTAGTTCCCCACCTTTAAACATATCTCTTATTCTACGAACGGACTGCATGAGCTACAGACATCTATCCATACTTCCCAGCCATACCTTCAAAATACTAGTGTGGATCGTAGGACATAGCTATGTTTTCTGGTGCAGGAGGTATGCTGAACAGAGACGTATTGACTTAGACCTAGGTTTACAAAATGTGGACATTAAATGGTTTGGACAGAGGATTGAAGTGGCACCAATTGTTGCCTTTGGTTAAAACCTGTTTGCATCTCCAACACCCTGACCTCATGATTGTGCACTGTGGTGGAAACGACCTAGGCACATTGACTGGTGTAGGTTTGGAAATGCTAATGAAAGACACCTTTCGACAATTGATGTTGCTTTTGCCTCAAACTGTCTTTGCATATTCCAATATATGCCAAAGACAGAAGTGAAATGGTCAAACCAATTTTGTCCTCAGATTGAAAAATCTAGGAAGAATGTCAACAAAGCTGTGTCTGCATACCTCAGAGACCATAGAATGGGGTCGATCTACAACAACAACATACGTTTTGATATGGCTGATATCTACAGAAGTGATGGAGTACACTTCACACATCAGGGAAATCGAGTTTTTCTGAATAACCTGAAGCTGTGCATCCGCACTTATATGTAGCTCCAACTAATAAACACAAGGGCTCTTTTTAGAGCCGCCTTATATTCCCAATATCGGTTCGCAGAGTGACAGCTGCGATCCGGCTAGCACAGGGTGACCTGCGGGGCGTCCGGCAGGCTCGCAGAGGGACAGCTGCGGCCCGTCGGCTCGGCTCGCACAGGGAGAGCTACGAGCCGTCGGCTCGCAAATGCACACCAGCGTGCTGGCTCGCAGAGGGAGAGCTCGGGTCTAACTCGCAAGGGGACACCAACGGGCCAACGGCCCTGCTAGCAGAGACACACCTATCACCTAACGGACTGGCTCGCACATGTACAGCTAGGGACACGACGGCTCGCAGACGCAGACCTGCGAACCGACGGACTGGTACTGTTTTATGCTTTAGGGTAGTACAGTGGTGTTTGTGTACTGTAGGGTGTTCGTGCTGGAGGTAGCGTTTTAGGGTTTAAGGTAGTGCACTGCTGTTTGGGTAGTGTAAGAATCGTGCTGGAGGGAGTGTTTTAGAGTTTACGACAATGCAGTAATGTTTGGGTAGTGTAAGGGGTCATGCTGGGAGTACTGTTTTGGGGTTTAGGGTAGTGCAGTGGTGTTTGTGTAGTGTAGGGGGTCATGCTGGGAGTAGTGTTTTAGGGTTTACGGCAGTGAAGTGGTGTTTGGGTAGTGTAGGGGGTCATGCTGGGAGTAGTGTTTTAGGGTTTACGGCAGTGCAGTGGTGTTTGTGAAGTGTAGGGGGGGTCGTGCTGAGAGTAGTGTTTTAGGATTTAGGGTAGCACAGTGGTGTTTCTGTAGTGTGGGAAGTCATGCAGCGAGTACTGTTTTAGGATTTAGAGTAGTGCAGTGGTGTTTGTGTACTGTTTGGGGGTTCATGCTGGGGGTAGCGTTTTAGGGTTTAAGGTAGTGCAGTGGTGTTTGGGTAGTGTAAGAATCGTGCTGGAGGTAGTGTTTTAGAGTTTACGAAAATGCAGTGGTGTTTGGGTAGTGTAAGGGGTCATGCTGGCAGTAGTGTTTTAGGGTTTAGGGTAGTGCAGTGGTGTTTGTGTAGTGTAGGGGGTCGTCCTCGGAGTAGTGTTTTAGTGTTTACGGTACTGCAGTGGTGTTTGTGTACTGTAGGGGGTCGTGCTGGGGTATTCTTTTAGGGTTTAGGGTAGAACAGTGGTGCTTGGGTAGTGTAGGGGGTCGCGCTGGGGGTAGTGTTTTAGGGTAGTGCAGTGGTGTTTGTGTAGTGTAGGGAGTCATGTTGGGAGTAGTGTTTTAGGGGTTAGGGTAGTCTAGTGATGTTTGGGTAGTGTAGGGGGTCGTGCTGGGGATAGTGTTTTAGGATTTAGGGTACTGCAGTGGTGTTTGTGTAGTGTAGGGGGTCCTGCTAGGGGTAGTGTTTTAGGGTTTACGACAATGCAGTGGTGTTTGGGTAGTGTAGGGGGTTGTGCTGGGGGTATTTTAGGGTTTAGGGTAGTGCAGTGGTGTTTGGGTAGGGGGTCGTGCTGGGGGTAGATTTAGGGTTTAGGGTAGTGCAGTGGTGTTTGGGTAGTGTAGGGGATCGTGCTGGGGGTAGTGTTTTAGAGTTTACGACAGTGCAGTGGTGTTTGGGTAGTCTTTGGGTAGTGTAGGGGATCGTACCGACAGACTGACTCACAGAGCTCCGAGCCGACGGACGGGCTTCTAAAGGCATAGCCGCGACCTGGTGATATGAAGAGAGGCAGCGTGAAAGGCATATCTCACACAGATGCCAGTGTTGCCTCACAGAGGTAAAACTACGAACCCGATGGCTTCTACACGGAGAGATGCGAGCTGACGGAGTAAATCACAAAATAGCTGCCAACACTTCCTGGTTTCAACCATTCACAGCCAATAAGCCGCAAGCTGGTGCTTGTAACCCCTCAGCCAATCACATGTCAGAATTTTCAAATATCGATATCTGTAAAATTTGATATTTCTCAAAAACTACTGAACGGATTTACACCATTTAAACAAAAGCGTGCTTTCTGGACCATCACCTTTCTCCCTGCCAAATTTGGCGTAATTCCGTTCAGCAGTTTCACCTGTAGTCTTCTGTAAACTTTCGTATGGAAATTGCATGCAGAAAACACGTTTTAGGACCCTCTTTTTTCTCAGCCCCTCCTACACCATTCACCCCCAAACTTTCAATATAAGAGCTAATCAAAAAAAGAGAAACTCTTTGGATAATTTCATAAAGATTCGTCAAACGACGCCAAAGTTTCAAGCACATAGAAGGCTCCAGAAGGGGGGCCGCGCAACCCCCCTCCCAACATGAGTGAAGCCCCGGGGCTGCGCGGACCCAAGCGCACCCCCGCAACCCCTGCTATCATTTTTTAAGAAATACCCCCGGAAGCTAGCCCACCCAAGGGCCTCATTAAAATGAAACACGAGAACCCGCAACCGCAGCGCAAATTTTTGCCGATTTTTTATTTTAAAAAAAAATGATTTTTTGGGCCCTGGGGCTCCTTCTGGGACCCCCTGAGCAGGCCTAGGGGGTCAGGGTTTTTCTACCCTGCCCCCCTTCTCGTTTTATACCTTTCTTTCTCTGTTTTCAGGTAACTCGCTTCTACCGAGCCACAAGATGGCTGCCAACACTTCCTGGTTTGGACTACTAGCAGCCAATCACAGTGAAGCTCGCGCACGCGACTTAGGCTCCGCCCAGATATCAAAACTTTTATTTTCATAATTTCTCAGCGACTACTGAACGGATTTACACCATTTTTAAAAAGGTCGCTTTCTGACCCAAGCACTACCTTTCTGCCAAATTTGGAGTAATTCCGTTCAGTAGTTTCGGCTGTAGCCTTGCACAAAGTTTCCTATGGGAAATTGATTTTTTGACTCTTATTTTTTGAATTTCTCAAAAACTACTGAACGGATTTACACCATTTAAAAAAAAGGTCGCTTTCTGAACCAAGCTCTACCTTTTTGCCAAATTTGGGGTAATTCCGTTCAGCAGTTCGGGCTGTAGCTCGTCGCAAAATTTCCTATAGAAATTAACATGGAGAAAACGAGTTTTGGGACCCCTCTTTTTTCTCAGCCCCCGCTTGACGAATCACCCCCAAACTTTCAGGATAGGAGCTGACCTGGATAGACTTTTTTTGGGGGAGAATTTCAGGAAGATTCGTCAAACGACGCCAAAGTTATTAGCAAATCAAAAAATGCTTTTCCTATGGAAACTAGGTTCTAACTATAACTACCTACTGGCGACCGCCAGTAGGTAATATATATATAAATATATAACAAGGCGATCACCTGTTGTGGGAGCATGACGGAGTGGAGTCAATTATTATGGACATGTAAAGAGTTTACGCACTCAGAATCTTACACCATAATGTTTTCATATATAACGATTTCGAGGCTTCTCCTTTCTGGTGTGCGTTATCACACGTGGTGTCCTGGTTCTTACCGAACCAGCAAGTCATTCGCTTTTCTTCTCATGTGTATGCCCCTATGGCTGTTTCCGAACAATAAAGTTTTTGTTCAAACAGTTTATCCATCAAGCCTTAAAGCCGAGTGCTGGATACAGTGGGTACTCAACTTTCGTTTTCATGTGTGTTATATGTTGGATATGTATAGTACTATTCATTTTATTCTTGGGGATATGTCAGGAGGGGCCGGGTCTGCTCGACACGTGTCCATAGTCGTGTGTATTTATCTTAGGTTGTTTATACCCGTGTTGGGTCAGAGCATTCCCTTCATCATTGTATTGTTATCCCCGTTCAATATTCGAGAATGCTTATGTTCACAGGATGAACATCCCGAGTAAGGAAATACACTTCTCAGCTGGGGATTTATCATTCAAATGACCTCGTACTTCTGGTCTATCTGTGATCTGTTAACATTGTCCACGGTATGTCTTCATTCAGCCCATTAACTGAGCTGGAAAGGCGGGATATCCATCGTTGTTCTAATCTCAACAATAGTTTGTCACTGCAGGTGTTTGGCATTTTTTCAATCACTGACCAAGAAAAATCGTTTTCGTTATGTCCGGTTGTTTGGAAATGACGCATCATTTTGGTGACTGTCTTGCCACATCGAAAGGTACTACGATGATCATTCAGACGTACCTTTACTTTCCGTGTCGTCATTCCTATGTATCTCAGCTGACACTTACAAGTCATGACAAACAACATTGCTGCTGTTACAATTTGAGAACCTCCTTTGTTCCCATGGGGTCTTTAGGCCTAGATCAATCTCCATACTGGCATTCGTTAGGCGACACACATTACATGTTCCGCATGGGAAATGCCCCACTACCTCGGGGAGGTTCCACAGTATGTTTCTCTGTCGGTTTCCCTCATCCATCTTTTTCGGACATGTGTGTACCACTGAATCTTTCAAGGATCTTCCTCCCTTAAAAGCGAACATGGGTTTTTCTAACTTCAATGATCCTGACTTCAGGGTTTTCCAATGACGCAAGATTATCTTTTTTATTGTGTTTGACTCCGTGCCATATGTAGTCACGCACACTAATCTTGTGTTTTTTGGTTTTGGGTATGTCTCCAGTAGTGCCGCCCTCGGGTTATTCTTCGTCCTTTTGAAAGCTTTATCAGTTTATTGGGTTAGGATTTTTGTTCTAGTTTTAGTCAATTTCCTCGCATGGACCTCATAGGTTTCTTTCTCTGTGCAGTTTCTGCGGAGTCTTAAAAACTGTCCCACCGGTAAATTGCCTTTCAGAGCCTTGGGATTAAAACTGTCATACCGGAGCAGATTGTTCACATCCGTGGGTTTATAGTATACCTCAGTTTTCAGGGATTCATTTTCCGACCAGATCCTTAAATCCAGAAAAGTTGTAGAGTCCCTACTTATCGTCATAGTGAAATTGAGATATTCATCTCTAGTGTTAAGCCAGTTCAAAAAATCCATGGCCTCATTTTCCGTCCCCCTCCATATCAAAAAGATATTGTCTATGAATCTTCTCCACACCATAAGTTTGGTGTGGTAGGGGTTGTTGTTTTCATAGATGAATTTGGTTTCAAAATCATGGACGTATAGACAGGCAATACTGGGGGCAAAAGTACTGCCCATCGATGTTCTGTGGGTCTGTAGGAAGTATTCCCCTTCGAATTCAAAATGGTTCTTGGTAAGGGCCAATCTGGCACAATCCATGACAAACTTTTTCAGTGTAATCGATGTCCAATCCTCTTTCTCCAAGAAAGCTTCTATCACTCCTAGAGATGTCTCCTGTGGAATGCTGGTATACAGCGCTTCAACGTCTAGGGTGATGAAGATGTCAGTGTTCGTGTTGAATGACAGTTTGGAATTTAATGAGGATGTCCCTGGTATCCTTGAGATATGATGGCATTCGTTGTACCATCGGTCTGAGAAAGTGGTCCGTGAATTTAGATAGGGGCTCTAGTACTGATCCGATCCCTGATACGATCGGCCTGCCGGGGGGGGGGTTTGTGTTCTTGTGCCTCTTCGGCAGAATATAGAAATAGGGCATCCTTGGGTTTTCTTCTTTGAGGAATCCTGCTTCCGATGCCGTGATCCATCCCTCTTCTTCGGCTTCATTCACCATTCCATGTACAATTTTCACAATCTCCTCAGTTGGATCTCTCAGTAATCGTTTGTAATTCCGAGGGTCATCCAACAGTTTCCTACACTCGCCGCGGTACATATCCAGCGGCATTACCACTGTTGCTCCGCCTTTATCGGCTGGTTTGATTATGATGTCCCTCATCTTGTCAATTTCGTTGATGGCATTCCGTTCGATTGTCGTCAGGTTGTTAAAGACACGTTTCTCGTTGTCCTTCAAGTTGTCGATTTCCAATGATACCGCTTTCTCAAACGCCAGGAGCGCTGGTGGCATCGTATGATTAGGTGGAGTAAAGTTAGACTTTTTCTTGAGGCCAGTGTTTTTGTCCTCCTCGATCTGCGGAAGGGTATTCTGGTCTGCAAAGACAACCGATAGTCTCAGTCTACGAAAAAATTCGGCCAATTCAATTCTGAGGTCAAAGAGGTTGGATTTTGCAGTTGGAACGAAACCCAATCCTCTATTGAGTACAGTTTGTTGTATTGGAGTGAGGATTTTCTCACTTAGGTTTATTATTCCCGAGGGCTCTTGCTCGTGCCTGGTCGTGCATCCTGCATTGTGGACTCATCTTGATCGGCCTGCCATTGTACTCTTGGGCCTCTCCGCTTTGTACCTCCCCGAGTTGGGCCTCTCCCTAAAAAAGGAGGTTGAAATGGTTGCCACTGATATCCATATTGTGGAGGTTGAAATGGTGGCTGGACATACGGTCCCCATCCAAAAGGTTGTTGATGGAATGGGCCTTGTGGTTGGTAATTACCCCTATTTCTACGGGCACGACCTCCTCTCCTCTTAACATTCCATCTCTGATTCTGTCCATCCGATGAAGTCGCTGGAGTATCTGCCTGACCCTGTACTATCTGTATCTGAGAAGTCAGATTTCTCTCTCTCGGTTGGATTATAATCCTCTTTCGAGTATGGGAAAGTGTTCTCATAATTGAATCGTTTCAGATCCTTCTGAAACTTATTAATCTTGGCCTGTGTAAGATATTCCTTGTGTTCATTTATGATCTTATTATTTTCTTCCAATTTTTTCTTGAAAGTGCCAATGGTAACTTGTGTTTTTAAACCATTCTCCATAGTCTTGATTTCAATTAGTAGGGCATCGGAGAGTCTCTTTGCAGTCTGTATAATCAAGACAAGCCAGTCTCTCTTGCATTTCCATGCTATGAGAGACCAGCTGCGTCTGAACTCTGGGTCATTCAAAAAAATGCGGGGTGCATTTGATACAATGAGGCCATTGGGGGCTATAGTCCCCCGGAGATCGTGGGCAGGGCGATACAGACAGGTACCCGAGCAGTGACTGATCTTTGACGAAGTAAGTTGCATGTGTGAGAAGTATGGAGGCGGGTGCGGCACGATTAAGGGCGTGTAAACGAAATCACGGCTTTAGACCAGAAATGAGATTACGAATGGCACAAGGGCGATAATGACGGGCTCGCACCAATGATTGTTTGAGTATATCCAATGCGCAATCCAAGGATATTAACAATCGCTAAGATACGAACTATGTAGCAAATGTTAATAGTATAAAGTTGAGAGCACGGGACATGAGCGGTGTGACGAAACTAGGTTAAAACCCAGACTGTTGTGTTTTTTGAAAAGAGTCAAATACCAAGATGAAGGGGAAAGTGCAAATGAAACATGAGGCATTGTCTGCAATTTTCTGGGGGTGAAATAAAAGATAACTCTCAACTATAGAGTACTATGGAGGGGATAACACTACATAGTTATAATATGAACGTGCTCAGAGAGATTGGCCAGGACTTATTTCTGATACTAGACGAAATATGTTCCACTTCCCTTCACAGTGTGCGACTAAAAGACAGCACCAACCCCCTCACCCGCATGGTGCTATTTAGCATATCACAGTAGGTAAGCATAAATATAAATGAAAAATAAGATTCTATTGGCATGTGTGGTCACACCTGATACACAGTAAAATCGGGGAGCCTGTCACTTTCTGGAATACGAATGGTATGAAAAACCAGGTGGATTCGGTCTCTGGTTAAACACATCTTTTCTCCTATAGTTCACAATAGACTACTTGTAGGGTGTCAGTTTAATAGCATGGTTTTAATTTCACGGAGATCACTATAAAATAGTATAGTTATAGTACAGAGGAAATTTGACTTTAGTCATCATGGAATTTTTTGAATAATAAAATTATTTGAGTAAAAGGATGGAAGAACCACGGTGGAAGAAATGTATTAAAACTTAGATTATATATAGGGCCCCACTATAATTACTTCCTTTTTTGTTCCCCTTGTTATAGAAATACTACTGAACAGACAGAATACACAGGTAAGCGCATTAGGCCTCATTTTCTTTGCATGGAGTGCGTGCAGGATTTAGAGCGGGGATTTTTTGAAGAGTAGATTATCCAGCCCTGAAGAAGGCCCCAGACCCATGTGGGCTCACGTTGCGGGCCGAAACATGTTGGCATTTTGAAGAGGGTATAACTGAATCAATTAATTCAGACACAACCCCATTCACGCTTTTATCTTATACCCCAGGTACCCACCGAATAAACGTACTGTTTGGGTATACCTGGAGGTATTTTTAACTTCACTCATCTGGTTCCCTGCATAGCCAGTTTTATGCTTTATATAAGAACTCCAATAACAGCTTTGGTTGAGTCCGCCCAGGTAGTACCATCTTACCTGGGTGTGGAAGACGCCTATGATGAAGCATGTCACGATAAGTGAGTGAGGCGTCTTCTCCAATATCTTTGGATATTCCAACCAAAGAACTTCTTGGAGGGAAGTAAACTCTGCGGGACCACTTCCACTCATTCCTCTGCTCCTTTTCTCTTTCTTTCTTACAGTCTAGGCATCCCAAGGGATATATAGACGACAGCAGTTGCTTTTTTGTGATTCGATTGTACCAGGGAGACTGCAACTGATCTGCTTCTCTAACTCTCTATTGTGACTACGAGTCTAGATGGGCCTCCATAGCCCAGAGAGTCAAATCATCGATTTGAACAAAAACCAAATAGGTTCCAGATATCCCAAATCAAATTTGATTTGTGAAATCACGACTCCCGGTGTTTGTTTTCAAAAAGAAAACAGAAATGGCCGAGGGTCTGGCATTCAGTGAGGACGTAATATCGTCCATCCTGGCGGCACCATCATTGATCTCCGACACCACACTGACACAAACCACCCAAAACAATGGTGATTGGGAATCACTAACGGAACTGAAACGAACCCAATTGAAGACACTCTTACATGGGGCAATAATGACGGAATATCTCCGGGGGAATATAGCCCCCAAAGGCCTCATTGTATCAAATGCACCCCGCATTTTTTTGAATGACCCCGAGTTCAGACGCAGCTGGTCTCTCATAGCATGGAAATGCACGAGAGACTGGCTTGTCTTGATTATACAGACTGCAAAGAGACTCTCCGATGCACTACTAATTGAAATCAAGACTATGGAGAATGGTTTAAAAACACAAGTTACCATTGGCACTTTCAAGAAAAAATTGGAAGAAAATAATAAGATCATAAATGAAAACAAGGAATATTTTACACAGGCCAAGATTAATAAGTTTCAGAAGGATCTGAAACGATTCAATTATGAGAACACTTTCCCATACTCGAAAGAGGATTATAATCCAACTGAGAGAGAGAAATCTGACTTCTCAGATACAGATAGTACAGGGTCAGGCAGATACTCCAGCGACTCTTCATCGGATGGACAGAATCAGAGATGGAATGTTAAGAGGAGAGGAGGTCGTGCCCGTAGAAATAGGGGTAATTACTAACCACAAGGCCCATTCCATCAACAACCTTTTGGATGGGGACCATATGTCCAGCCACCATTTCAACCTCCACAATATGGATATCAGTGGCAACCATTTCAACCTCCTTTTTTAGGGAGAAGCCCAACTCGGGGAGGTACCAAGCGGAGAGGCCCAAGAGTACAATGGCAGGCCGATCAAGACGAGTCCACAATGCAGGACCAGGCACAAGCATGAGCCCTTGGGAATAATAAACCTAAGTGAGAAAATCCTCACTCCAATACAACAAACTGTGCTCAATAGAGGATTGGGTTTCGTTCCAACTGCAAAATCCAACCTCTTTGACCTCAGAATTGAATTGGCCGAATTTTTTCGTAGACTGAGACTATCGGTTTTCTTTGCAGACCAGAATACCCTTCCGCAGATCGAGGAGGACAAAAACACTGGCCTCAAGAAAAAGTCTAACTTTACTCCACCTAATCATACGATGCCACCAGCGCTCCTGGCGTTTGAGAAAGCTGTATCATTGGAAATCGACAACTTGAAGGACAACGAGAAACGTGTCTTTAACACCCTTACGACAATCGAACGGAATGCCATCAACGAAATTGACAAGATGAGGGACATCATAATCAAGCCAGCCGATAAAGGCGGAGCAACAGTGGTAATGCCGCTGGATAAGTATCGCGGAGAGTGTAGGAAACTGTTGGATGACCCTCGGAATTACAAACGATTACTGAGAGATCCAACTGAGGAGATTGTGAAAATTGTACATGGAATGGTGAATGAAGCCAAAGAAGAGGGATGGATCACGGCATCGGAAGCAGGATTTCTCAAAGAAGAAAACCCAAGGATGCCCTATTTCTATATTCTGCCGAAGGTGCACAAGAACACAAATCCCCCTAGCAGGCCGATCGTATCAGGGATCGGATCAGTACTAGAGCCCCTATCTAAATTCACGGACCACTTTCTCAGACCGATGGTACCACAGATGCCATCATATCTCAAGGATACCAGGGACATCCTCATTAAATTCCAAACTCTGTCATTCAACACGAACACTGACATCTTCATCACCCTAGACGTTGAAGCGCTGTATACCAGCATTCCACAGGAGACATCTCTAGGATTGATAGAAGCTTTGTTGGAGAAAGAGGATTGGACATCGATTACACCGAAAAAGTTTGTCATGGATTGTGCCAGATTGGCCCTTACCCAGAACCATTTTGAATTCGAAGGGGAATACTTCCTACAGACCCACGGAACATCGATGGGCAGTACTTTTGCCCCCAGTATTGCCTGTCTATATGTCCATGAATTTGAAACCAAATTCATCTATGAAAACAACAACCCCTACCACACCAAACTTATGGTGTGGAGAAGATTCATAGACTATATCTTTTTGATATGGAGGGGGACGGAAAATGAGGCCATGGATTTTTTGAACTGGCTTAACACTAGAGATGAATATCTCAATTTCACTATGACGATAAGTAGGGACTCTACAACTTTTCTGGATTTAAGGATCTGGTCGGAAAATGAATCCCTGAAAACTGAGGTATACTATAAACCCACGGATGTGAACAATCTGTTCTGGTACGACAGTTTTCATCCCAAGGCTCTGAAAGGCAACTTACCGGTGGGACAGTTTTTAAGACTCCGCAGAAACTGCACGGAGAAAGAAACCTATGAGGTCCATGCGAGGAAATTGACTAAGAAACTGGAACAAAAATCCTATCCCAATAAACTGATAAAGAAATCTTTCAAAAGGGCAAAGAATAACCAGAGGGCGGCACTACTGGAGACATACCCAAAACCAAAAAACACAAGATTGGTGTGCGTGACTACATATGGCACAGAGTCCAACACAATAAAAAAGATAATCTTGCGTCATTGGAAAACCCTGAACTCCGGATCATTGAAGTTAGAAAAACCCATGTTCGCTTTCAAGAGGGGAAGATCCTTGAAAGATTCAGTGGTACACACACGTCCGAAAAAGATGGATGAGGGAAACCGACAGAGAAACACACTATGGAACCTCCCCGAGGTAGTGGGGCATTTCCCATGCGGAACATGTAATGTGTGTCGCCTAACGAAGGCCAGTAAGGAGATTGATCTAGGCCTAAAGACCCCATGGGAACAAAGGAGGTTCTCAAATTGTAACAGCAGCAATGTTGTTTATGTCATGACTTGTAAGTGTCAACTGAGATATAGAGGAATGACGACACGGAAAGTAAAGGTACGTCTGAATGAACATCGTAGTACCTTTCGATGTGGCAAGACGGTCACCAAAATGATGCGTCATTTCCAAACAACCGGACATGACGAAAACGATTTTTCTTGGTCAGTGATTGAAAAAATGCCAAACACCTGCAGTGACAAACAATTGTTGAGATTAGAACAACGATGGATATACCACCTTTCCAGCTCAGTTAATGGGCTGAATGAAGACATACCGTGGACAATGTTAACAGATCACAGATAGACCAGAAGTACGAGGTCATTTGAATGATAAATCCCCAGCTGAGAAGTGTATTTCCTTACTCGGGATGTTCATCCTGTGAACATAAGCATTCTCGAATATTGAACGGGGATAACAATACAATGATGAAGGGAATGCTCTGACCCAACACGGGTATAAACAACCTAAGATAAATACACACCACTATAGACACGTGTCGAGCAGACCCAGCCCCTCCTGGAGATATCCCCAAGAATAAAATGAATAGTACTATACATATCCAACATTATAACACACATGAAAAGAAAGTTGAGTACCCACTGTATCCAGCACTCGGCTTTAAGGTTCGATGGATAAACTGTTTGAACAAAAACTTTATTGTTCGGAAACAGCCATAGGGGCATACACATGAGAAGAAAAGCGAATGACTCGCTGGTTCGGTAAGAACCAGGACACCACGTGTGATAACACAACAGAAAGGAGAAGCCTCGAAATCGTTATATATGAAAACATTATGGTGTAAGATTCTGAGTGCGTAAACTCTTTACATGTCCATAATAATTGACTCCACTCCGTCATGCTCCCACAACAGGTGATCGCCTTCTTATTTATATATATATATATATATATATATATATATATATATATATATATATATATATATATATATATATATTAAACATCTTTCTTTATATAATAAATGAAAACCGGACACCCTTTGAACCCAGCCCTGGACTATTGGCTTTTCCCAAATAAATTTGTCTCAAATGATCGTTCGGAATAATCTAGGTGCGACGAAAGGGTTTTATACACTGAAAAAAGTTTAATAATATGTGTGTTAAAATGTAATATTGCTTGGGGATACACATAGAGCAAACTAAGGTTTAAATTGGGCCTTAAAAGAAAAAAGGAAAAAATGACCTCATCGGCAAACACGTGATCCAATAACGACCCCATAAACAAATGAGCAAACTACATGTCCCGGCAGGCATTGTTTACTAAGACGCTCACGGGGAATGATGACGTCACCATTAGAACACCGCCGGTACATAGAGCACCGCGCCCCCAACACCGATACTCGGCGGAGGGCAGGGCGATACAGACAGGTACCCGAGCGGAGACTGATCTTTGACGAAGTAAGTTGTATGAGTGAGAAGTATGGAGGCGGGTGCGGCACGATTAAGGGCGTGTAAACGAAATCAAGGCATTAGACCAGAAATGAGATTACGAATGGCACAAGGGCGATAATGACGGGTTCGCACCAATGATTGTTTGAGTATATCCAATGCGCAATCCAAGGATATTAACAATCGCTAAGATACTAACTATGTAGCAAATGTTAATAGTATACAGGTGAGAGCACGAGACACGAGCGGTGTGACAAAACTAGGTTAAAACCCGGACTGTTGTGTTTTTTGAAAAGAGTCAAATACCAAGATGAAGGGGAAAGCGCAAATGAAACAGGAGGCATTGTCTGCAATTTTCTGGGGGTGAAATAAAAGATAACTCTCAACCATAGAGTACTATGGAGGGGATAACACTATATAGTTATAATATGAACGTGCTCAGAGAGATTGGCCAGGACTTATTTCTGATACTAGACGAAATATGTTCCATTTCCCTTCACAGTGTGTGATTAAAAGACAGCACCAACTCCCTGACCCGCATGGGGCTATTTAGCATATCGCAGTAGGTAAGTATAAATATAAATGAAAAATAAGATTCTATTGGCATGAGTGTGGTCACACCTGATACACAGTAAAATCGGGGAGCCGGTCACTTTCTGGAATACGAATGGTATGAAAAACCAGGTGGATTCGGTCTCTGGTTAAACACATCTTTTCTCCTATAGTTCACAATAGACTACTTGTAGGGTGTCGGTTTAATAGCATGGTTTTAATTTCATGGAGATCACTATAAAATAGTATGGTTATAGTACAGAGAAATTTTGACTTTAGTCATCATGGAATTTTTTGGATAATAAAATTATTTGAGTAAAAGGATGGAAGAACCACGGTGGAAGAAATTTGTTAAAACTTAGATTATATATAGGGCCCCACTATAATTACTTCCTTTTTTGTTCCCCTTGTTATAGAAATACTACTGAACAGACAGAATACACAGGTGAGCGCATTCGGCCTCATTTTCTTTGCATGGAATGCGTGCAGGATTTAGAGCGGGGATTTGTTGAAGAGTAGATTATCCAGCCCTGAAGAAGGCCCCAGACCCATGTGGGCTCACGTTGCGGGCCGAAACATGTTGGCATTTTGAAGAGGGTATAACTGAATCAATTAATTCAGACACAACCCCATTCACACTTTTATCTTATACCCCAGGTACCCACCGAATAAACTTACTGTTTGGGTATACCTGGAGGTATTTTTAACTTCACTCATCTGGTTCCCTGCATAGCCAGTTTTATGCATTACATAAGAACTCCCATAACAGCTTTGGTTGAGTCCGACCAGGTAGTACCATCTTACCTGGGTGTGGAAAGACGCCTATGATGAAGCATGTCACGATAAGTGAGTGAGGCGTCTTCTCCAATATCTTTGGATATTCCAACCAAAGAACTTCTTGGAGGGAAGTAAACTCTGCGGGACCACTTCCACTCATTTCTCTGCTCCTTTTCTCTTTCTTTCTTACAGTCTAGACATCCTGAGGGATATATAGACGACAGCAGTTGCTTTTTTGCAATGCGACTATTTACAGCATTCCACAATTAACTATAGATCCAGGAGCTAATAGTTCTCAAGAAATGCCATCACTTTTTCGCATTAACTAACCAGAACTAATTCACTCCATTTAGTGGTTGCAAGCTTGCACAGTTAAACTTTATATACTGATTTGAAACCTTCAGTATTTAAGTGTTTATTTCCATGTATGTGTGCATGTCAACAAAAGCACTAATTGTGTATGTCTTGCCACAAATTCCTTTAGGCACTGAAGACCGTTATCTTCCATCATAAATAGCTTGCCCTCTAATCGAATGAATTAGGTATTCTACTTGGGAAAGAACAAAGCATCACAAGCACATTTATAAAAGAAAAAGTAATATATGAAAAAGTTTTAACTGTATTTTGAAATGTTGCCAATCCAAAAAAGTATTGTATTAATTCTGTTGGTTAGATTATAGCATAATTGTTTTAATTTCTGAATGACACTTATTTGAATTCAAAAATGATTCTTTGAAATTGAAGGATGCAAGGCCTTAGTTTTGATTTTCAAGCGTATTACCAGTGATGCAGTCTGTCTGTTTTGAGCTTTCACGCAATAAGGATAATTTTCAATTGATGGTTTGCTAGGAAGAGAAATCCAATACATTTTTATTTTGAACCTTGACTGAGAAAATATCGTGAGCTTGGACGGATTGTACACTGTGCAAAACAGACATTTTTCAAAATATTTTTTTACATGCAATGTAACAGAATGGCTTCATGAGGAATCAATGTAGCTTTTGTAAAGATGTTTTATAACTGGTAAGTATGTGTACATCGTGGACACCAGTTTAATTGTCTTGTTTCCAAATGTAATTTTCATGCTAGATTTAATGGGCCACATAAATAAAATTACTTCTGGCTGAATGATGGACTATAGCACCCCTACCTATTCCAATATACTGACTTGGGCCAACATTTCAGAGAGGATAAAATTAATGTTCTCTTTCAATTAACACTCTCAAAACTAGTCCATTTTAGGGACCAGTTCATCGCCATTCCTCCCATTTATCTTCAATGTTTCTTCCTAGCATTCATTCTCACTGTGGTTACCCCCTTTACATCTATTTAGAGGCTGGCAACTCTTGGGAGTAATATTTACCCATCTCTTTTCTTTTATCCCTCATTTTTATACAGCGCTCTGCTGCCTTTTGGCCAAGGTAGAGCTATATAAATACCACATATAAACATAGATGCATATTGGGAGAGCAATCAGAGTAGAGCAGGTACATGAGTGGCTCTATGGGTTATTGATTGGTTGTCTGAGTAACTGTATGGGTGTATGAGTGTCTGTGTGGGTGGGTGAGAGTGTGTGTGACTCCCTGCATGGATGAGTGAGTGAGTGGGTAAATCAGTGACTGTATGGGTTCGTGAGTGTGTCTCCGAGGGGCTGTAAGGGTGAGTGAGTGTGAGTATGGCTGTGCCGTGAGTTAATGGATGCGTCAGTGGTATATAGGTGAGTAACTGCATATGTGAAAGGCAGTATAGGTGAGTGCTGGAGTATATAAGTGACTGTATGTGTGAGTGAGTGATTGTGAGATTGGCTGTATGGGTGAGTGTATGCTTGTGTCAGTGACCATATAGGTGAGTGAGTATGTGTTAGTATCTGTATGAATAAGTGAGTTGGTGTGTGTATAACTGCATAGATGAGCAAGTGGCTGTGTGATTGACACTATAGGTGAGTGAGTAGGTGTGTGAGTAGCTCTATGGGTGACAGTGTGTGTGAGTGGCTGTGTGGATGTATGAGTGGATATATCAGGGGCTGTATTAGTGAGTTGGTGTATGAGTGGCTGCATGGGTGACTGAGTGCTTGTGTGTGTAGACTTTTGAATCAGTGAGTGGGTGTGGACGTACTGGTATGGTTGTGTCAATAGTTTTGAGAATGGTAGTGTGGAAGTTGGAGTGGGCGAATGAAAGGTTATATTGGGGTGTGAGTGGGTGTGTGAAAGATTCTGTGGAAGATGTCATTTGAGAAGTCAAAAGTGATGTCATGAGTGATGTAATATGTGAGGTCATAAGCAGTGCATTGCGGGGGTGCGAGTTACAGTTAACTGCTGAATTTCTCTGGTTTTGTACGAGTGAAATGTCAGCCTAACTATAATGTCTCTGTAACCTATGTTTTTTTCACTGAATGTCTAAGGTTTTTTTAATTCTATTTCCTAACTATAACACCCCTGTAACCTTTGGTTTTTTCAGGGATTTTCTAAGATTTTTTTAAATGCTAAATCCTCACTATAATGTCCCTGTAGTGTAACCTATGATTTTATTTTTGAATTTTTAAGGTTTTTAAATTATATTTTCTATCTAAAATGGCTCTATAAGAGGTATTTTTATAAGCTTGTATTTTTTTCAGAGTATTAATAAGCGTTGTTTTTTTCTTTACATTTTTTAAATTTGCGACGATGTCGCGATCCCCGTAGACACGTTGTGAAAACGGAAAACAAAAGCAGACATTCCATGACCACTAACACATCCAAAAATAATATGTAAAAAAATCCATTCTGAACATTACGCTACACATATTACTATATACATACTTCTTTAAAAACATGTTTAAACTCATGTTTTTATACTAAGTTTCTTTAAAATCCATCTTTCAGACTTATTTTCCATTTTTGCAGTTATTCGGGACGTTGCAATGGCATTGTTAACTGCGACGATCGCGCCTTTTCTATAAAGTGTAAAACACATATATCCACACATACTACAGTATTTTACACACTAGGGGTTTCTTACAGTATTTTCTAAAGTCATGTTTTTGTAGAGAGTCTCTATAAAAACCATCCCTAAAACCTATTTTATCTTTTCGCGGTGACTCCGGAGACCGCGATGACGTCGGTAATCGCGATCCCCACAGACATGTCGCGAAAACGGAAAACAAAAGCAGACATTCAATGACCACCAACACATCCAAAAATATGTAAACAAAATCCATTCTGACCATTGCCGTACACATATTACTATATACATACTTCTTTCAAAGCATGTTTAAACTCATATTTTTGTACTAAGTTTCTTTAAAGACCATCTTTCAGACATATTTAGCGTTTTCGCGGTTATTCGCGACGTTGCCGTTAACCGCGACAGTAGTGTCTTTTCCATAAAGGGAAAACACATATGCACACATATTACAGTATTTTACACACTAGGGGTTTATTACTGTACACTTCAAACTCCTTTTTCCTAGTGTATTTCTAGAACAACCATCTCTAAAACCTATTTTCTGTTTCCACGGTGAGGCCGGAGATAGCAATGACGTTGGTCGTCGCGAACCCCACGGTTACATCGCAAAAGAGGAAAGCAAAAGCAGGAATTCAATAGCTACCACCACATTGAAAAATTATAACTATATAATTAATTCTAACCATCACAGTAGATAACTCACTATATAAATAACTATAAAAACATTTATCAAAATCTCAATAACAATGCATATTAATGATTCACTAATATATTTTTATATATTTCCACCAATATTCGCGATGACGTTGATAGTCGCGATGTCCCCACGATGATACACGGGGCCACGCTGGCGGTTGCAGCGAATATCGCGTGCGATTAAAAAAATCCATTTAGACACATAACTTGTGTCACTAACACCCCCATTCCTCAAACATGGGTTCAGAGTACCTCTACTCTGACCCCTTATGTTAGCTTTTTCAGAAATTTTCTGCCCCGGAACCATTCCCAAGCAATAAAATGGCGGCTGCAAGTTTCTGTTCAGGTTCTGTCCAGCCAATAAGAGCATTCCCGTTGGCGAGTGCATTCGCGATAAATCACGAAAACACCGCGAAATATCCGCGGCTAGAGATATCACTATAATTTTAAACGAAATTTCTCAACAACTACTGAACGGATTTACACCAAATAACAAAAGGTACTTCCTTAAACCAACACCCACCTCCCTGCCAAATTTGGTGTAAGTCCGTTCCACAGATCAGGCAGTATCTGTGGCTAAAGGTTACTATGGGAATTAACAATACAAACGCACCCTTATTTCACGCCCCAAATTCTCGGTCCCCAGTGCACGGATCACCCCCAAACTTCCATGACAAATAAGATCCTACCTTGACACTTTTTGGGGAAAATTTCATGAAGATTGGTCAAACAACGCCAAAGTTATAGGTAAGTCAAAAAATGCTTTTCCTATGGAAATTAGGGCTAAACTATTCCTACCTACTGGCAATCGCCAGTAGGATATATATATATATATATATTTCTGTTTCTGTGCAAATCAAGCGATCACTCGGAGGTTTGCTTACACCAGTAGATGGTTTATTCCAGGGTGGAATAAACCATCTACTGGTGTAAGCAAACCTCCGAGTGATCGCTTGATTTGCACAGAAACAGAAATTCTACAGTTGGCGTGCTCCGCCAACCTTTTGCGATCCTCTGCAGAGGGCGGGGGTAGGCAGCAGGAGCCCTGAACTTATATATATATATATATATATATATATATATTATCTACTGGCGGTCGCCAGTAGATAGTTATAGTTAGGACCTATTATCCATAGGAAATCCGCGACATTCTATTTGAAATAACGTTGGCGCCGGTTGACGAATCTTCGCGAAAGTTTCCAACTTGTTGGGGCGCTCCGCTCCTACCCTGAAAGTCTTGGGGTGATACGTCAAGCGGGGGCCGAGAAAAAAGGGGGGTCCCAAAACGCGTTTTCCCCATTCATTTTTCCATAGGAACCTTTAGTCGCAGCTACAGCCCGAACTGCTGAACGGAATTACACCAAATTTGGCAAAGAGGTAGCCCTTGGTTCAGACTGGTGCCTTTTGCTTAAATGGTGTAAATCCGTTCAGTAGTTCCTGAGAAATTCACAAGTAAAGTCACATATATATCTATGGGCGCGTCGGATCCGCGTACCCTCCCGATCACGAGCTGTCTGCTAATTGGTTGTCAGCTGGCTGTCAACATTCCGATTCAGGAAGTGTTGGCAGCCATTTTGTCCTCGGTAGAACCGAGGGACAGAAACAAGTGCGCAAAGCGAACAAAGGGGGCAGGGTAGAAACACCCTAACCCCCTAGACCTGCTTAGGGGGTCCCACAAGGACCCCCTGGGCAAAAAAAAGCATTTTTTTAATAAAAAAAAAAAATCGGCAGGGTGCGCTCAGGGTGCGCGAATCCTGCCGGAAATTTTTTTTAAAAAAACCGAAGCGCGGTCTCCCGCGCTTCGATGTAAATTTGCCCCCGGGTGGGCCAAGTCCCGGGGGCATGCTGGGGGGGGGTTTATTTTATGTATGGGGGGCCTCTAAGGGCCCCCAAGCCCCGGGGACCACCACCCCCCCGGGGCTTTATCATAAATGGTGCGGGAGGGCTCTGAGCCCTCCCGCAGCCCCGGGGACCGCCACCTCCCCGGGCTTTTTTTTTTAAAACCAGTGTGGGGGGCTCCAGCCCCCACACGCCCGGGGACCACCACCTCCCCGGGGCTTTCAAAATGTAGGGAGGGGGCCGCGCGGCTCCCCTCCTGGAGCCCTTGATGGCCCTGGGGACCGCCACCCCCAGGGCCGGCTCCTGCAGTGTCCCGGGGTGCCTACCCCGGGACACTGCTGTTTGCTATGACAGGACGGGAGCCTCGCGGCTCCCGTCCTGTCATAGCAGTCTTGGTTTGCATTTTGAAAGAGAGAGCAGGAAACCTGCTCTCTTTCAAAATGCAAACCAATTGCTTTTCCACATGGGGAGCAGCATGGTAGCTGCTCCCCATGTGGAAAAGCAATGCCGGCTCCCATAGGACACGGGGAGCTGGCGGGACTGTGGGGGGTTTGGGGACCCCCCCACAGTCCCCAACCAGAGGCCAGGCCCCGGGGGATGGGGTCCCCGGGGCCATAAGTGGCCCGGGAGGGGGGCCACGCAGCCCTCCTCCCCAAATAAAAAAATAAAAATAAAATAAAAAAAATAAGGGCAAGGCCGGCCCCGGGGGATGGGGTCCCCGGGGCCTTAAATGGCCTGAGGGGGGCCACGCAGCCCCCCTCCATATTTTGATTTAAAAAAGAGGGCATGCCCCGGGGTGATGGGGTCCCCAGGGCCAATAGAGGCCCAGGGAAGGGGGGCCACGCAACCCCCTTCCCGTTTTTTTAATTTTTTTTAAATAAAACAAAAAAAAATGCTCAGGCCCTGGGGGATGGGGTCCCCGGGGCCAAAAGTGGCAGAGGGAAGGGGGGCCACGCAGCCCCCCTCCCATAAAAAACAAAAACAAAAAAAAACGGCATCGTGCCGGAGGCCCCGCCCCTCCCTGCAGTACTTGCAAACGCGCCCCTGGCGCGTTTAAGAAGGGGAAGTAATTCCCTTGAATCCTGGGGTCCCTGGGGCCAACTAGCCCACCAGGAACCTCCAGTATGCGCCAGGGGCTGCCTTGCAGAGAGGTGTACAGAGGCCACGCCCCTTTTACACCTCTCTGCAACGCAGCTCTGTGGCGCTTAATGGAGGTAGCTGGTGGGCTAGTTGCACCCCAGGGACCCTCAGGATTCAAGGGGAGTTAATCCCCCGACTTAAAACGCGCCACGGGCGCGTTTGCACAGTGGTGAAGGGAGGGCGGGCCTGAGGTGATGTGTGCAAACAGGCCCCGTGGCGCGTTTTAAGATGGGGAATTAAATCCCCTTCAATCCTGAGGGTCCCTGGGGCCAACTAGCCCAACAGGTACATCCAGAAAGCGCCACAGAGCTGTGTTGCAGAGAGGTGTAAAAGGGGTGTGGCCTCTCTACACGTCTCTGCAACGCAGCCCCTGGCGCATACTGGAGGTTCCTGGTGGGCTAGTTGGCCCCTAGGGACCCTCATGATTCAAGGGGACTTAATCCCCCAACTTAAAACGCGCCACGGGGCGCGTTTGCACAGATGTCACATCAGGCCCCGCCCCCTCCCTTCACCATTGTGCAAATATTCCTCTAAAATCTGCCGAACTACGAATTCTGATTTACTCACCTGTTATCAGGAGAGACCTCAGTGCTGCATCTTTCAGACCAGTACTAATCCTGAAAAGTAATTTTAACCGTACTTACCAGTAACTTGAATTTCCTTCCATAGGATATCATTGCCTGCTTTTTGCTGAAAAAGTTTCTAAGTGTTGATTTTTGAAACATACAAATATTCCTCTAAAATCAGCCGAAATACGAATTCCGATTTACTCACCTGTTATCAGGAGAGACCTCAGTGCTGTATCTTTCAGCCCAGTACTGGTCCTGAAAAGTAATTTTAACCGTACTTACCAGTAACTTGAATTTCCTTCCATAGGCTAACATTGACTGGTTTCACTTGGAAATTCTTCTAAGTGTGGAGTTTTGGAACTTTAAAATATTCCTCTAAAATCAGCCGAAATACGAATTCCGATTTACTCACCTGTTATCAGGAGAGACCTCAGTGCTGCATCTTTCAGCCCAGTACTGATCCTCAAAAGTAATTTTAACCGTACTTACCAGTAACTTGAATTTCCTTCCATAGGATATCATTGCCTGCTTTTTGCTGAAAAAGTTTCTAAGTGTTGATTTTTGAAACATACAAATATTCCTCTAAAATCAGCCGAAATACGAATTCCGATTTACTCACCTGTTATCAGGAGAGAACCCAGTGCTGCATCTTTTAGCCCAGCACTGACCCTGAAAAGTAATTTTAACCGTACTTACCAGTAACTTATATTTTCTTCCATAGGAATCCATTGTCTGGTTTTCAGCAGAAAAGTTTCAAAGTGTCGATTTTCACAAACTACAAATATTCCTTAAAAATCACATGTATGACTTAAACGCATTCTTTCAACTGTTTACAGGAGATGCACCAGTGCTGGATCCAGGATCCAACACTGAGTAAGAAAAAGTAACGATAACAGTTTTTACCTGCTAAGTGAATTTCCTTCCATAGGATTACATTGGTGATTCTATGAGAAAAAGTTTCTAAGTGTCAACTTTTAAAATACAATAATATTCCTTAAAAATCACTACTGTAACCAAAACGCTTTTACTCAACTGTTTACAGGAGATGTCATCAGTGATGTCATCAGTGATGTCACTGACCATGTCATGAGTGATGTAATATGTGACGTCATCAGCAGTGCATTGCGAGGCGCGAGTTATAGTTACCTGAACTAACTATAACGGGGGAATTTCACGGGTTTTGTACGAGTGCAATGTCCAACTAACTATAACTGTCCCTAAAACCTTATGGTTTTTTCAGTGAATTTCTAAGGTTTTTTAAATGCTAATTTCTAACTATAACGTGCCTGAAACCTATGGTTTTTTCAGTGAATATATATATATATATATATATATATTATTGAAGCCAAGAGACAACTGGATGATGGTCAATGCTACATGAGGACAAACATGAAGGAATACAATAAAGCAAAAGATGTTTTGAAGAAACTATTGCTACACTACAAAAGGGAAGGACTAATTTCATCAAATGAATTTAATTTTATGAATGTAGAATTCCCAACTATTCCTATCATGTATTTAATTCCTAAAATACACAAAAAGGTCTCACCGGTACCTGGCAGACCTATAATTTCTGCTATTAAGAGTGTCAGTGAACATGTCTCACAATATGTGGATTTTTATCTACAGGATTTGGTCAAAAGTTTGCCCAGTTATATCAAAGAGACAGGTGATTTTTTAAACAAAATCAATGAGATTGGATGGGGGGAAGGTTTATTGTTAATTACTTTAGACATTGAGTCACTTTATACAAGTATCGATCATAGAACTGGACTCAATGCAGTTAAACACTTCCTCGAAAGTAGACCTTGTGAATATTATGAGCACAACAAAATGTTATTAGATTTGATCTCGTGGTGCCTTCATAATAATTTCTGTTTGGTAAGGAGACCCTAAAACAAATTAGGGGCGTAGCTATGGGATCCTGTTTCTCCCCCAGCTATGCATGTTTGCATGTTGGTTGGTGGGAGGAACAGGTCCTTAAAAAGATACACCAGGTAGCTTTTGAACAGCATGTGCTGCATTGGCTGCGTTATATCGATGATATATTCATCGTATGGAAGGGGGACAATAACAGTGCTAAGGAATTTATTACTACTCTCAATGTAAATTCTAGCAACCTCATGTTCACATCCGATATAAGCAGCACAAAAATTGAATTTTTAGATGTATCAGTTACAGTGGTGGAGAATAAATTGGAGACGACCCTCTTTAGGAAAGCTACAGCAGGAAATAGCATTTTGCATGCAAGCAGTGGTCATCCGCGACATCTCATTGAAAGCATACCCTACGGTGAAATACTCAGACTAAAACGCATCTGTAGTACACAACAAGAATTTAATAGATGCACGATAGACACTATGAAAAGACTGAAAAAAAGAGGGTATAGTGACAAGGTTTTAACTAAGGCAGTAGCAAAAGCCGAAGAAAGGCCAAGGGAGAGTCTACTACAAAATAATGAGGCTGTTATTGGGGACAAAAACACGACAGAAATCCCACGCCTAATTACCACATATAGTAGACAAGAGAGAAAATAAAGTCCATCTTGAGAAAAACTGGCCAATTATCCTTACAGATGGGGTTTTGGGAACTAGACTTCCAGACTTACCTATCATCACTTTTAGAAGATCAAAATCTATGAGGAGTCAACTTGTTAAAAGTAGCCCAGAAATAGGTACTGCAGGCACGTGGCTGAAACCAAGGCAGGGTTTTTATAAGTGTTCCTCGTGCCGAGCATGCAAATTTGGTACCAACACCACACACTATGTCTCTCCTTTTTCAAGAGATGAGGTAGCTATCAAGGGTAGTTACAGCTGCAGGACAGAATTTGCTGTATATGTCCTGGCCTGCACCTGCGGCTTGCGTTACGTTGGGAGTACCAAGCTGCAGGTGCATGTCAGGATTTTGCAGCACTTAAGAGCGATTGTGAACAATGATAACACCTACCCTGTCGCAAGACATTTTAAAAGCACACACAGCAATGATTTAAGTTGTCTAACCTACTATGTGATAAATGCCATTACACCCCTCAGGAGAGGAGGAAACAGGGAAAAATTGTTAAGGCAGCTTGAGACACGTACTATATTGGAATTAGACAGTAAGGCACCTAACGGACTCAACACAACTGAGGACATGCATAACTATTTATAATGAATGAACATACAGAGGAAAGAGAAGGACAAAAATAAGATGAGAATGAGTCAAGAAAAATCAAGAAAAATCAATGACAAGAATGTTTTGCTACATATAAATATATTTTGGATACCATTCCTATTTGGTTGGAAACCATGATATTTAGTGTATTCTTTTTAGATTTTTGATAAATTTTTCCAGGTCTTTTAGCAATATTTTCATATATATTTGTAATGTTATTTCTCTTGTATTTTGCACATTTGCCAAAGCACTTTTACAGTGGCCGTGGTCACTGTTGTTGGCCGCTATCAATTTATTTATTTATATCTTAAGTCTCACAAAAACAAATATTTGCATCTGGGTTTTAGGTTCATTTTGTAGATACATGCACTCGCATGATTTTTAGATAGATATTTTAGTTGCACTTGGCACTTTATTAAATTCACATGGCAAAGAGTATTGAGGAACTAAAAGCACTTGCAAAGAAGATGACATTTGGAATTAGTACATTGGGATTGTTTAAGCATTTATGCTGTCAGAATGGTTTAAGATCGATCATGCGGTCTTTATATTCTTAAACAATTCATGTAGTTTTTAATGTTTATATAGCAATATTTATTTATTTATTGCTTTTAAACTGAATGTGAGGGCACAATTGTACCTCATCATGCATACTTCTGAAATTTCCATTTTTTTAGGTGAAATGCATTTAAGCTTCAGAAAATATTTTTAAGGGATAAAAACAAAGAAGTAATGATTATAATAATAACAACAAAGTATCAATGTCACTAATTTTTAGCAACAACCAAAAGAAGAAGGATTTTGCAATGTGTTGTTTGATTGCGTCAAAAATGCCGATAACACAGTGTTTCTTCTATTGCTTTGACCATGTGACTCACAATGGGGTGGACACCTAGCATTTAAAAAGATCATGGCGGATATTATTCTTTATGTGTGAACAAGGGCACAAGGTGCTCGAAACGCGTCACAAGTGAGAGGAGAATAAAACAACTTGCCTGCCACTATTCCTTGGGTCTGTGTCTCTCTGTTCGCCTGTGTGGAGGTTCGGAGAGTGCTTTTTGGAAGAAATATATATATATATATATATGAACCATTTCCGAAATCTCCATAAGAGTCGGACACCGACACAAGGGTAGCATTGCCATTCAGTCTTGATGTTTATTCGATACCTTTGCTATGACGCGTTTCGGCACACCTACACATATATTATCTACTGGCGGTCGCCAGTAGATAGTTAGGACCTATTTTCCATAGGAAATCCGCAACATTCCATTTGAAATAACTTTGGCGCCGGTTGACGAATCTTCGCGAAATTTTCCAACTTGTTGGGGCGCTCCGGTCCGCTCCTATCCTGAAAGTCTCGGGGTGATTCGTCAAGCGAGGGCCAGGAAAAAAGGGGGGTCCCAAAACGTGTTTTCCCCATTCATTTTTCCATAGGAACCGTTCATCGCGGCTACAGCCCGAACTGCTGAACGGAATTACACCAAATTTGGCAAATAGGTAGCCCTTGGTTCAGTGTCGTGCCTTTTGCTTAAATGGTGTAAATCCGTTCAGTAGTTCCTGAGAAAATCAAAAGTAAAGTCACATATATATCTGGGCGGAGCCTAACCACACATGTCATTGTGAGATCTTATTGGCTGTCAGCACTTCATCCTGGAATTGCTGGCAGCCATCTTGGGACCAATATACATGATAGTACCCCATTGAAATGCATTGTAGTGAATCAAAGATTGTGAGGGTTACCAAAAGGAGAACTATAAAGGGTGATAACAGACTTTAGTTACATTAGAATTCATTTGTTGATGGTACCATACTAATTTCAGGAATTGTGGTGTGTTCTAAGGTGATTTTACCCTGTGAAAAACCTTCTGCTGGGATATCATGAATCATGTTTGAGAGAAAACTATTTTCACATGCTTGTCCCATAGAGTTTTGGAAGGTGCTCCAGAAGCTAAAATGAGAGCATATTTTCTGTAAATTCACATTATCTTTCTCAGTCATGTGAGAATGAAGTCTGACATTCTCAGTAAAACATGTACATCCAACAAGGGCAGAGACTGTCAGTTGATTCCTTTGTGTTCTACTGCAGCTTCCCAGAGTGTTCTAAAGAACAACTAGAGTGCTAACAGCCTTACTTATGACAAAAGTATGGCACACCTGAAGCCATCTTGATTGGAATAAACTGGTAACACTTAAAACATTTAATTTAAAAAGGAACAAAATGATGGGGTTCATTTTGTCATAGAAATTATGGTTAGTGCTGTAGAAAGAAAAATTAGGACATATTTCAAGTGTGATCTCAAATATCTTCCTGTTATATTTCAACAGGAGCAGCCTGCCAGTTGATGCCTTTGTGTTCTACTGCAGCTTCCCAGAGTGTTCTAAAGAACAACTAGAGCGCTAACAGCCTTACTTATGACAAAAGTATGGCACACCTGAAGCCATCTTGATTGGAATAAACCGGTAACACTTAAAACATTTAATTTAAAAAGGAACAAAATGAGGGGGTTCTTTTTGAAATAGAAATTATGGTTAGTGCTGCAGAAAGAAAAATTAGGGCATGTTTTAAGTGAGATCTCAAATCCTCTTCTATTTCATTAGAAAATTCTGACATGCAGACTGAAACAATCACTTTCAATACCAGCAGCAGACTTCCAGTAAACTCCCTGGTGAGCAGTAGCTTTACTACAGTGATCTAATGAGCAACTAGAGTGCTAACATTCAGAATTTATGGCAAATGTGAGACACATCTGAATGCCTTCTTGATGGAATCAAAGTAAAAAACTGAAAGCATTTCCTACTGAGGAGACTGCAGTAAATGAGGAAATTAGGAAACTTCATAACAAAGAAGTCTTCCAAGATGGCCACCAGAGAAAAAAGAGCCCAAATGTAGCACAAATATTACCCAGATGTAGCCCACATATAGCCCAATGACAAAGGTGTGCAAAACACTTTATTTTTAGTTTTTTTGCAGTTTTATGTAGTGCAGACTGGTCAGGTATTGGAGCGTTGCATCTTAAAACATGACACCCTACACTACAAAAACACCACTGCACTACCCTAAACCCTAAAACACTACCCCCAGCACGACCCCCTACACTACACAAGCACCACTGCACTATCCTAAACCCTAAAACACTACCCCCAGCATGACCCCCTACACTACCCAAACACCACTGCACTACCCTAAAACACTACCCCCAGCACGACCCCCTACACTACACAAACACCACTGCACTAACCTAAATCCTAAAACACTACCCCCAGCACGACCCCCTACACTACACAAACACCACTGCACTACCCTAAAACACGACCCCCTACACTACACAAACACCACTGCACTACCCTAAACCCTAAAACACTACCCACAACACGACCCCCTACACTACCCAAACACCACTGCACTAACCTAAATCCTAAAACACTACACCCAGCACGACCCCTACACTACCCAAACACCACTGCACTACCCTAAAACATGACCCCTACACTACACAAACACCACTGCACTACCCTAAACCCTAAAACACTACCCCCAGCACGACCCCCTACACTACACAAGCACCACTGCACTACCCTAAACCCTAAAACACTACCCCCAGCACGACCCCCTACACTGCCCTAACACCACTGCACTGTCCTAAACCCTGAAACACCACCCCCTTCACGACCCCCTACACTGCCCGAACACCACTGCACTGCCCTAAACCCTGAAACATCACCCCCAGCAAGACCCCCTACACTGCCCGAACACCACTGCACTGCCCTAAACCCTGAAACATCACCCCCAGCAAGACCCCCTACACTGCCCGAACACCACTGCCCTAAACCCTGAAACACCACCCCCAGCACGACCCCCTACACTGCCCGAACACCACTGCACTGCCCTAAACCCTGAAACACCACCCCCAGCACGACCCCCTACACTGCCCGAACACCACTGCTCTGCCCAAAACCCTGAAACACCAGCCCCAGCACGACCCCCTACACTGCCCGAACACCACTGCACTGCCCTAAACCCTGAAACACCAGCCCCAGCACGACCCCCTACACTGCCCGAGCACCACTGCACTGCCCTAAACCCTGAAACACCAGCCCCAGCACGACCCCCTACACTGCCCGAGCACCACTGCACTGCCCTAAACCCTGAAACACCAGCCCCAGCACGACCGCCTACACTGCCCGAACACCACTGCACTGCCCTAAACCCTGAAACACCAGCCCCAGCACGACCGCCTACACTGCCCGAACACCACTGCACTGCCATAAACCCTGAAACACCAGCCCCAGCACGACCCCCTACACTGCCCGAACACCACTGCACTGCCCTAAACCGTGAAACACCAGCCCCAGCACGACCCCCCACACTGCCCGAACACCACTGCACTGCCCTAAACCCTGAAACACCAGCCCCAGCACGACCCCCTACACTGCCCGAACACCACTGCACTGCCCTAAACCTTGAAACACCACCCCGTGCACGACCCCCTACACTGCCCGAACACCACTGCACTGCCCTAAACCCTGAAACACCACCCCCAGCATGACCCCCTACACTGCCCGAACACCACTGCACTGCCCTAAACCCTGAAATACCACCCCCTGCACGACCCCCTACACTGCCCGAACACTACTGCACTGCCCTAAACCCTGAAACACTACCCCCAGCAAGACCCCCTACACTGCCCGAACACCACTGCACTGCCCTAAACCCTGAAACACCACCCCCAGCAAGACCCCCTACACTGCCCGAACACCACTGCACTGCCCTAAACCCTGAACCACCAGCCCCAGCACGACCCCCTACACTGCCCGAACACCACTGCACTGCCCTAAACCCTGAAACACCACCCCCTGCACGATCCCCTACACTGCCCGAACACCACTGCACTGCCCTAAACCCTGAAACACCACCCCCAGCACAACCCCCTACACTGCCCTAACACCACTGCACTGCCCTAAACCCTGAAACACCACCCCCTGCACGACCCCCTACACTGCCTGAACACTACTGCACTGCCCTAAACCCTGAAACACCACCCCCAGCACGACCCCCTACACTGCACGAACACCACTGCACTGCCCTAAACCCTGAAACACTACCCCCAGCAAGACCCCCTACACTGCCCGAACACCACTGCCCTAAACCCTGAAACACCACCCCCAGCAAGACCACCTACACTGGCCGAACACCACTGCACTGCCCTAAACCCTGGAACACCACCCCCTGCACGACCCCCTACACTGCCCAAACACCACTGCACTGCCCTAAACCCTGAAACACCACCCCTGCATGACCCCCTACACTGCCCGAACACCACTCCACTGCCCTAAACCCTGAAACACCACCCCCAGCACGACCCCCTACACTGCCCGAACACCACTGCACTGCCCTAAACCCTGAAACACCACCCCCAGCACGACCCCCTACACTGCCCGAACACAACTGCACTGCCCTAAACCCTGAAACACCACCCCCAGCAAGACCCCCTACACTGCCCGAACACCACTGCACTGCCCTAAACCCTGAAACACCAGCCCCAGCACGACCCCCTACACTGCCCGAACACAACTGCACTGCCCTAAACCCTGAAACACCAGCCCCAGCAAGACCCTCTACACTGCCCGAACACCACTGCACTGCCCTAAACCCTGAAACACCACCCCCTGCACGACCCCCTACACTGCCCGAACACCACTGCACTGCCCTAAACCCTGAAACACCACCCCTTGCACCACCCCCTACACTGCCCGAACACCACTGCACTGCCCTAAACCCTGAAACACCACCCCCTGCACCACCCCCTACACTGCCCGAACACCACTGCACTGCCCTAAACCCTGAAACACCACCCCCAGCACGACCCCCTACACTGCCCGAACACCACTGCACTGCCCTAAACCCTGAAACACCACAACCCTGCAAGACCCCCTACACTGCCCTAACACCACTGCACTGCCCTAAACCCTAAAACACTACCCCCAGCACGACCCCCTACACTGCCCTAACACCACTGCACTGCCCTAAACCCTGAAACATCACCCCCGCACGACCCCCTACACTGCCCGAACAACACTGCACTGCCCAAAACCCTGAAACACCACCCCCAGCACAACCCCCTTTACTGCCCGAACACCACTGCACTGCCCCAAACCCTGAAACACCACCCCCAGCATGACCCCCTACACTTCCCGAACACCACTGCCCTAAACCCTGAAACACCACCCCCTGCACGACCCCCTACACTGCCCGAACACCACTGCACTGCCCTAAACCCTGAAACACCACCACCTGCACGACCCCCTACACTGCCCGAACACCACTGCACTGCCCTAAACCCTAAAACACCACCCCCAGCACGACCCCCTACACTACCCGAACACGACTGCACTGCCCTAAACCCTCAAACACTCCCCCCAGCACGACCCCCTACACAACCCGAACACCACTGCACTGCCCTAAACCCTAAAACACTCCCAGCACGACCCCCTACACTACCCAAACACCACTGCACTGCCCTAAACCCTAAAACAATACCCCCGCATGACCCCCTACACTACCCAAACACCAATGCACTACCCTAAACCCTAAAACACTATCCCCCGCACGACCCCCTACACTACCCAAAGACCACTGCAGTACCCTAAACCCTAAAACACTACCCCCGCACGACTCCCTACACTACCCAAAGACCACTGCACTACCCTAAACCCTAAAACACGACCTCCTACACTACACAAACACCACTGCACTACCCTAAACCCTAAAACACTACCCCCAGCACGACCCCCTACACTACACAAACACCACTGCACTACCCTAAACCCTAAATCACTACCCCCTACACAAACACCACTGCACTAACCTAAACCCTAAAAAACTACCCCCAGCACGAACCCCTACACTACATAAACACCACTGCACAACCCTAAACCCTAAAACACTACCCCCATCAGTACCCCCTACACTACCCAAACACCACTGCACTACCCTAAACCCTAAAACACTACCCCCAGCAGTACCCCCTACACTACCCAAACACCATTGCACTACCCTAAACCCTAAAACACTACCCCCAGCAGTACCCCCTACACTACCCAAACACCACTGCACTACCCTAAACCACTACCCCCAGCACGACCCCCTACACTACCCAAACACCACTGCACTACCCTAAACCCTAAAACACTACCCCCAGCATGACCCCCTACACTACACAAACACCACTGCACTACCCTAAAACACTACCCCCAGCACGACCCCCTTCACTACCTAAACACAACTGCACAATTTGTTACAGGCGTTGCAACGCAGGCCTGTGGTGCTTACTGGAAGTACCTGGTGGGCTAGTATGTAAATATCACAATTTTAGGAACAATGAAAATAGTTATGGACCTGAACAATATAAAAGACATATACATGCAACCTCAGTTCAATAATATCAAAAATATTTTTATTATTTTATAAATAATTGAAACTAAATACACGGACAAAAACAAAACATGTAGTCCTCTGTGTGTATATTTACACTAGGTTCAAAAGGTCAAATGACAGAGAGGGGATTCTTGCTTTGACCAAATCTAATATATAGTGTATACATAAACATTCATTGGTATATGAGGAATTACTTGACAAGATACAATTGATGTCACAAGCATATAAACAATAATAATCATATGGATATATCAGAGGACAATCATTTCTGGCATGGCTCTTGGAAATCTGTATCCTACGCGCGTTTCGGCTGTGTGCCTTCATCAGGAAGCCATGTACAAAAAAACTAAAACCTGAAAAGAGGGTGCATCTACAGACAAAACATGAATCAGATTAATTTGAGAGACGGTCCTAGTACAATATTAACTACCAATTTACTTAGAAAAGATAAAACTTAGTCCAAGGGGACTAAGACATTAAAAAACCAATTGCAAGCCAATTATAACTAACAGAAAAAACTTTATCTAATGGTACGATTTGACAATGTGCCATATTTAGTATATATCCATCACCAAGAAATAGGATAAAACCAACAGTACCAAAAAACACCTAAAAGTTAGATGAAAAGACTATATCCCAGAGAATAAAAGGAAACACCAAAATAAATTCTGTGAAAGGTTCTAACATTAGAGAGTGACTCAAAGAAATAAAGCATATTATTAGTCCCGTAGTTCTATAATATAGATACATTTCTCAAATAGGTAATTTTTTTAATATAAAAATACCTCGTTATAACTCATGATGTTAATGGTTGGAAATAATATGGAACCTCAGACTGGAAAAATGGTTCTGTATAGAAACAACAGGACAGAATGAAAATAGGTACATAGATAAACTATATCTCCACTAATAAGAAAGAATGTAAAAACTGTTGATCAAACAGGGGACAATTACCACTGGTCGGTAGAAATTTAACGCTTGAAAGGAGCCTGTAAGGATTGGAGTCCTCTCGTTTGGATAGAGCAGTCAGGAGGTAGTGATGTACATTTCACATCTGGGATTATTGTGGTTCACTATGAAGTGATACACTGAATCAAGAAGATATAGAATGTGTAACGTTAGACACTTATCTAATTAGAAGCGTACCTCTAATATATTACATGTTTAAAGAGAAAAACAAAAAAACAATAAGGCTCTAATAGACCCTGTTAGAGACTTGGTGTGTCTCCTATCGATTCAGTGTATTATTATGATGTGAAACCTAATTCAGGTACAGCAAAAAAAATATATATATGCTTAAATAATGACCTACGACTCGGAGTATAATTATTGATAATAATAAACATACTATCAAAAAACCGAAAAAAAGGAGAAGAGGGTCTCACAGAACCTGGAACTAGCCGTTGATAGTAGTATTATTAAGAGGCGAATGACGGTTATGCAACAGCCAGGTTTGTACTGTAGGTAAAAGAATAACTTAAGGTTAAAATATTACCGCAATGTAACGAAAAATCTGGCATTGGTATCTAAGAAAAGAGGACTATGGCGAGCTGGTTCTTACCTTAAATGCCAGTAATTAGGAAGACACAGCGAGGGACCAGGTCAATAGGGAAAGTCGATACGGGTGAGTACCAAGGTGACTTCGTTCCCAGTTTTTATGTTCTCGTGCGTCTGAAGGGCTCCATGTTTAAAATCTGCAATGAGGCTGAGACGACGTGCATCACACGCCGTGAATTACTGGCTATTTAAATCATATCTTTAGAGGATACGCGCCAACCCGGAACGGCATGCACGTGATCAGACAGAGAAAAACGAAACAGAGAGTGGACTGCGTAATGCGCACTCAAAGAAAGAATATTCATCGCCATATTGGAATGGACCGTAATGAATAACTGTTCATTGCAAATTATTGATAAAACAAGTTTAATCATAACTTGCTGATAGAAAATGTAGCACGCAAGAGTTGTTTGTAATTAGCGTGCAAAAGGAAAATAAATAAACAGTAAGACCCATACAATGTGGAAAACATCGTATCCGTATGTGATAAGAACCCAATACTGAGTCCGGATGGATAATGTAAGAAATAAACAATAAGGAAAAATCGATGCATGATACACTTTAAATAAAAGTTATCATCGCCATATTGGCTTGCACACAAATACCTTTTGTAAAAAAGGGGGGGCTATGATGGCCATCTAGAGTGTACCCAAAGGGATTGCCATTCAAAATGTAATACTGTGACAGACTAGAGAGAGCATGGCGCAACCATTACTGTGTAAGACTAACATCCCTGAGAGGGAAACATGAAAAAAGAGAAGAATATTGAATTTTGAAGACTATACAATGTCATAGAGAAATGAAAAAGAAAAAAATATAAAAATAGTTAGAGAGTCCTATACATATAGTAATAGGTCACTGTTCATAAATAGATCAGTGAGCATCTCATGGGACTAACCAAACAGGTACGGAAGTGCCAATACCACGATACTGTATAATAGAAATCATGAAAATAGGCCAAAGGGAACCTAAATGTGGATTATCCAGGATTATGTTTCAGGACCTGGTCCCAAGGGATTTCATTATTCATCCCATTCAGGTATGTATTCAATAAAAATATCCAATAGACTTCTCGACATTTACGTATGTTAGTGCTGAGAGTGCTAGTATTCGTACGGATTTTCTCTAATATGAGCCAACGTATTTCATCAGGAGTGTGTTGTTGGTCCATATAGTGTTGCACTAATGGGGCCTGCAATTTATGAGTATGAATGGCTGATCTATGTTCTGTTAACCTCGTGGACATAGTACGTGCTGTTTCGCCCACATACCCTTGATTACATGGACATATAATCAAGTAGATGATGTTTGAGGTTTTACAATTTATCAAAGTTTTCAGAGGTAAGTTAATGTTATTGAATGAGAAATCTCTCGTCTCAATAGCAAATTGGCATGCCACACAGGTCATGCATTTGAAATTGCCCGTGGGAAATGGTTGTCCTTGAATGGAAGACTGAAAGGTATAGTTCGTTTTATTAGACATACGAGATTGGACAATCAGATCTTTCAAATTTTTGCTTTTCCTGTACGCAAAAAGGGGCTTGGGTAGTGCATTTACTTTAGGTTTTGTAGCGTTAAGAATGTGCCAGTTGGAATTAATTATATGGCGGATTTTCTCATTCATCGTTGAGTGTCTGGTTACGAATACTAACCTAGAAATAGGATCTTTAACTTGAGATGTAAGGAGGTGTTGCCTGTCATAGAAACGTGCCCGTTTATAGGAATCACGTATCAATCTTCTGGGGTATCCACGGGCTAGAAATTTTGTTTTCATGTCTACAGCTCGAATGTCAAAATCCTGGACATTGGTACAGTTCCTGCGAACCCGCAGGAACTGTCCAAAAGGTATACTAGACTTTTGCATCAGCGGAAGAAAACTGTCAAAGTGCAAAAGGGTGTTGCGGGCTGTGGATTTGACATACAGGTCGACCTCCAAAAAATTGTCGTTATTCTGTATTGTTAAGTCTAGGAATTCTATCTTGGTGTTACTGTAGTTAGCTGTGAATTTGATGTTAATATCACAGAGATTGAGCCAAGAGACAAACTCAGTAACGGTTTCAGGGTCAGCTGTCCAGATAAAAAAGATATCATCTATGTATCTGGACCACAGATACACAGACTCACTGAACGGGGCAATCTCATTGTAGATGTAGCGTTTTTCATATAGAGCCATGTAGATATTTGCCACTGTTGGGGCACAGGAGGCCCCCATGCTTACTCCCTTCGTTTGTTTGAAAAGAGAACCATTGAATTCAAACGTATTCTCCGTGAGAACAATACGTAGGCATTCAATGATAAACAATCTGGGACAATCAATGTTAGAAATGTCCATAAACCAAGTGACTGCTTCAATGGCTTCAGTCTGTGGTATGTTAGAATATAGAGCCTCTATATCCATAGTTACTAGGGTTTGACTTGAAGCGTTAAATGGGAGATTTTCTACCTTTCTGATAATATCTCGTGTATCAGAGATATATGATGGAATTTTAGAAATGAAAGGCCGCAGAATGGTATCTATGTATTTCGATAAGGGCTCAGTGACCGAGCCAATTGTGGTAACTATGGGTCTATATGGGGGGTCTTGAGTATGTTTATGTATTTTAGGTACCCCATAGATAGCTGCCATCTTGGGTTGTTTAATGTTGAGATATTGCCATTCTTTTTCACAGATCAAGTTCTGGTTAAGTGCTTGTGTGGTAATTCGAAGCACTGATGTTTGCACATTTTTGGTAGGGTCTCTTTTGATGGGGATGTAGTGACATCTGTCATTCAACATCTCTTCCATTTTGGAGACGTATTGGTCACTATCCAGTACAACTATACCTCCACCCTTGTCACAGCACTTAATAGTCAAGTTTTTGTTACTTGCAAGAGATTTGAGTGCTAGATGTTCATCCCGAGATAAGTTGTATCTAGGCGGAGGGATATATTTAGTAGCCATAGTTAGTTTGTTGAACACCATATGTTCGAAAATAGATATTTCGGGTCCCACTTGGTCCAAAGTGGGGAGAAAAGTGGAGGCAGGTTTTAAGCCTGACCGATTGTCATTATTTTCAAGCTGATTGTCCTGCCTTGAAAAAAAATTTTGAAGTCTGATTTTACGAAAAAAGATCATTAAATCTTTAAAAATTTCAAACTTATTGATGTTACTATGCGGCACAAAGGAAAGACCTTTGGTAAGAAGATTTTCAGTGGCTTGATCTAGAATATGGTTACTAAGATTGAAGATTGGAATTTCCTTCAGTCGCGCCAGTATTGTGCATTCCTCGTTACCAGATATTGGTCCCGATTTTGATATGGATCTTGACCTTGCTGGTAATCCTGATGTGGAGGGTATAGGTGGTTCTGTTGCTGTTGGTAGTTGCCCCTGAACCTGGGTTGGTATCTGGTCCGCCAGCGGGTTTGTTGGTTCCCGCGCCTGGCTAAAAAAGGGGGGCGAGTTAGTCTAGGGGTCCCAGTCATGCTAGTTGGGCCCCAGGGACCCTCAGGATTCAAGGTGACCAAAAACCCCAACTTAAAACGCGCCACGTTTGCACAGTGGTGAAGGGAGGGGGCGGGGCCTCAGGTGACATGTGCACAAACACGCCCTGTGGTGCGTTTTAAGTTGGGGAATTAATTCCCCTTGAATCCTGAGGGACCCTGGGGGACAACTAGCCCACCAGGTACCTTCAGTAAGCACAACAGAGTTGCGTTGCAGAGAGGTGAAAAAAGGTGCGTGGCCTCGGAACGCCTCTCTGCAACTCAGCTCTGTGGTCCTAACTGTAGGTACCTGGGGGGCTAGTTGGGCCCCAGGGACCCTCAGGATTCAAGGGGACTTAATCCCGCAACTTAAAACGCGCCACGGGGCGCGTTTGTACACATGTCACCTCAGGCCCCCACTCCCTCCACCACTGTGCAAACGCGCCCTGTAGCGCGTTTTAAGAGGTAGTTTTAATCCCCCTGCCCTATTATGTACTAGGGACTTACAGAGGAGGTCATGCTAATCACAGGGGTACCCCAACGCATAGTGTTCCCTAGTGTATGTAGGTGTTTTCACTGTATTCTAAGTGTCTTTTAGCATAGCACTGGCTCTGGTTAGTCAGAGTCAGTTACCACCAGTACCCGTCTGAAAAAGTTGTGGGCACAGGATGATTTTGCAACAAGGCCTCTTTCTGCTCCTCTGTTGGTTCTTTCTGCACATCTTTTGCTTCTTCCTGCACTTTTCTTCGTCTTTGTGGACTTCTGTTGCTTCTTTCTGCATTTCTTTTGCTTCTTTCTGTGCGTTTTTTCTTCTTTCTTCACATGTCCTACCTCTGTAGGCATAGTTAGAAACTAGCATTTAAAAAACCTTTGAAATTCACTGAAAAAACCATAGGTTTTAGGGACAGTTATAGTTAGTTGGACATTTCACTCGTACAAAACCATAGAAATTCCCCCGTTATAGTTAGTTCAGCTAACTATAACTCGCGCCCGCAATGCACTGCTGATGACGTCACATATTACATCACTCATGACATGGTCAGTGACATCACTGATGACATCTCAAATGACATCACTGATGACATCATCCATGTGATAATTTCATGCATCTTCTCACACCCTAATATAACTTTTGATACACCCACTCTAAATTACAGTCTGCCATTCTCAAAACCATACACACTCAAATACCAATAACTACATACCCACTCACTGATTCTTAGGTCTACACACACACATCTACTCACTCACCCGTACAGTCACTCATACTTACAGTCACTCAGTACAGGACTATCATATGCACTCATACACCTATATAAACACTCACACACCGCCACTCATCCATAGAGGTACTCACACACCTAGTCAGTCATGCAAAAAATTAATCACACACCCATTTACTCACATATACAGTTATACACACACCAGCTCACTTACTCATACAAATACTAGCACATTCTTACGCTCTTATACAATAACTGATACAAGCACACACGCATCCATACAGCCACTCTCACAATCACACACTCTCACTTATAGCCATTTAAATACTCTAACACACATATATACTGCCTTTTACATATGTAGTTACTCGCACATGTACCACTGAGATATACATTCACTCACTAACACACCCATACACACACTCACCCACCCAAGCAGTCCATCACAGATGCACTCTTGAAATCATGCACCCAGTGAATCACCCACTCACACATCTATGTACAGAGTCACACACACCACACCCACACAAACACTCAGGCAGCCATACAGATACTCAGAGAACCAATCAATAATCCATATAGACACTCATGTAGCTATTCGCAAATCCATGCATCCACTTACACACCAGCAAACAGACGGATACAGACATTCACACAGTTTAGTCACTAACCCATGCATTCAGTAAAATACGTTTAATCACTCACTTGTAGAGTCAGTCACGCACGTACTAAATCATCCATTCAGACACTTATACACCCACTCATTCTTCAATACGCCTTTCCCTATATATATTAAACATATTTAAACTTTACAGAAACACACAGTCACTGGATGATGTCATCAGTGATGTCATTTGAGATGTCACTGACCATGTCATGAGTGATGTAATATGTGACGTCATCAGCAGTGCATTGCAGGGCGCGAGTTATAGTTAGCTGAACTAACTATAACGGGGGAATTTCTATGGTTTTGTACGAGTGAAATGTCCAACTAACTATAACTGTCCCTAAAACCTATGGTTTTTTCAGTGAATATATATATATATATATATATATATATATATATATATATATATATATATATATAATGAAAACTGGACAATTTAGAAAGTCAGATGCAATTCAATGCTGATGCTGGCCAATATCTTCGGAAAACTCAGAAATATTGTTGCCAGAGTTCTATTATCTGCCATAAACTACTACGTCTTTGCCAAAGTGTACTAGAGGCAATTGAGTATGAAGCGCTGCATGCTAAAAGTTTGCATATCAAATTAAATTCTTAACAAACATCAAAACAATCATGAAATGTGAAACCACCGAGACCTACCTTTCCATTTCGTGTAAAATGCCTGGCAAATCCTCTTTTATGCTTATGAACTTTTTACCAAAAGGAATGTCAGAAATAATGATGTCCACACTTTCTGAAAGCAGTGGCAACTCTGCAAAAAATAAAAAAGCATTCTATTATCTAGCAGGAAAAAAACCTTAACTACAAAACTTGATAGGTCGCTTAGTAATCCAAGTAAGTGTTGCACATTTATATTTGTTGAGAACAGCACTAAAATCAGATACTAATAAAAAGTGACCGGGGCCAAAAATGACTATGGCTTAAGCAACAACTTATCAAAAAAAAAATGCCATTCTTAATTTAAAATGAATGAGGTTATGAATGTTTTTAGTTAATCCTATTCAGAAACACAAACCTTGCACCATTTTCACAACACTCCTCCAGATATTTGGTTCTATTTTAACTTGTTCCGCAACCAGTCTGGCCTACTCGGTCCTGAAGGTAGTTACTTTTTCTTGCAAATAACAAACAACTTACTTACCTCTGGTAACTCCTTTTCTGGTAGACACCATCTAACTAAAGATTCCTCACCTTGTGAGTACCCCAAACTAGATTCAGATACTTTTCAATAGCAATTCCCGGATGCATCGGTAGGTGGTGTCATGGGGCCCTACATTGAATCCATCCCTCCTCAGATGTCATGTCAGGGCCACGATATTTGCACAACCTCTGTGCGCGGACATCAGTTTCTTCTGGAACTTAGTCTGTGCCATCAAATGCACAGCCAAGAGAAATCGAAATATGCCAGTGTGTGAATCTCTAGAGTGGTACATTATTAATGGACTGTATGAGTTCCTTCCACTGAACATGGAGGAGGGTGGGTTGTGAGGAATCTGCGGTTAGACAGTTTCTACCAGAACAGGAGTGGTAGTGAAAGGAATTGTTGTTCTGATAGAGAGTTCTAACTACAGATTCCTCATCTTGTGAATAGATACAAAAGCAGTACCTCCCCAGGTGGTGGTTCTGTGGAATGGCTCAGACTAGGAAATCCTATAAGACAGACTGGGCGAAGTGCCCATTCCGACGCACTGGGCTATCCAGGCAGTAGTGCTTCATGAACGTGTACAGGAATGCCCACGTCGCAGCCTGGCAAATGTCAAGAATTGGCAAAGAGCTCACCAACACAGTGCTAACAGCCTTAACACTGGTAGAAAGAGTATGCAAGCCTTCTGGCGGCTGCTGTTCAGGGACGCCATGTAGATCTTAATGTATAAACAAATCCATCTGGAGATGGTTCTCTTTTGCACCACTTTTCCATTTTTTCCTCCAGAAAAGCCTACAAAAAGTTGCTAGCCGATTCAATTTAAATGCTGGAGGCCCTGTAAGGATCAAGACAGAGGAGGTGTTTGTCCTCCTTAGAAGGGTAATTTGGAGGTTAGAAAGCTGGTAATGTGACTGATTGCCCTATTTGGAAGGGAGTGACTATCTTCGGCAACAATGCTGCTTTCGCTTGAGGACTAACTTGTCTGGGGGAAAAGGATGTATATGGTTGTAGCACAGACAAAGTCTGGAGTTCGCTCACTTGCAAGCAGATATTATGGCAATGAGAAACTTTCTTTTTGGTTAGCCGACGGAAAGAGCAGCTGTGCAATGGTTCACAGGGCATGCACATCATGTATGTGAGAACTAAATTAAGGTCCCACTGCAGCATCACAAAAGGTGTTAGTGGGAACCAGTGGCTCAGCCCCTTCAAGAAACGCATCACAACTGGTGATTTGAACAGGGATGGCTGATCTGGCAAATGAATAAGGCTGAAAGGGCCGAAAGATAAACTTTCCCTGTTGCCCCAGCAAAGCCTTGCTGGGCTAGAGAAAAAAAAAACATCAGGATATTGGTAGTTTGGCCTTTAAGGGGTGTTGGTCACAGGAGGAACACCAGACAACAAACTTCTCACAGCAACCCACATCTAGAGTTTTGGTGGAAGAACGCCTGGCTGCCAGGATGACACCAACCACTTCAGGAGGAAGATTGAAAACCATCAACTGTAGCCATTCAAAGTCCACACATGGAGGTGTGAGATGTGCAGACTCAGGTGTAAGATTTGTTCCTGCTGTTGAGACAGGGCGTCCTCCCGAAGGGGCAGCAAAATCAGAAGACGGGTGCTCATGGGCAGAAGTTCCGGGTACTTCCCTATCCTCACCAAGTCCGGGGCCAGTAGGATGACTTGGGCCCAGTCCTTCTGGATTCTTTAAGTACTCTGGGCAAGAGAGGTAGGGGAGGAAAGGTGTACAGCAGTTCCGAACCGCAATGCAGGTGGAAAGTGTCTCCGAGGGAGAACTGGCTAAGCAACACCAACTTGCGTAAGCTTTGACACTCTGACCTCTCTGTGGTGGCGAATAGATTGATTCCCAATTGCTGGAAAATGCCCTGTCTTGACTTCGAGTGTAACTACGGTTTAGGATCTTCTAGGAAATTGTAACTGAGTGGCACCCCTAGCACAGGACCTATGAACTCACACTGCTCTGTTTGTCGCAGTACCACATGGCGGTCATGTTGTCCGTGAGCACCTGCACCCATTCCTCCTTGATGGTTGGGAGGAATGCCTTCAGTGCCAAGCGAATCGCTCACAACTCCAGCAGGTTGATGGCGGAGTCCAGAGTCCTCTGATCTCCATCTCTCCCAGATGATCCCGAACCCAGCAATGATGCATCTGTCAGGATCATCAACTCTGAGTCGGTAGGGAGGGGGGTCTGCCATCGGTCCAAATGTGGTCAAGCAACTCCCATTGCAAATATTTTGCAGTCGCTGCCGGAACCTAGATGGAATCCGACAGATTCCCCTGGTGCTGAACCCACTGAGACTTCAGGACCCACTGCAGAGCTCCCATGTGCCCTAGTGATCCATTAGCACGATGCAGGCGGCCAAGAGGCCCAGAAGCCTGAGAGCAGCTCTCACTGAAACCCAGGTCAAAGGTTGAAACATCTGGATCATAACCCGAATGTTCTGAACTCACTGAGGTGGAGGAAAGGCTAGGAAGAGTAATGTATCCAGAATGGCTCCGATGAAGGGGAGTCATTACAAAGGAGTCAAGTTTGACTGAAAAATCCCAGTTGTTGCAAGTGGATCAGCTGCAATCTGGAGGTGGCTGATAAATGAGGCAGACTCGCCTTCAGCAGCCACTTGATGAGGTATGGGAAGACTGGTATTCCCAATTTCCACAGATGAATTTCGACCACCACCATCACCTTCGTGAACACCCAAGGTGCACTGGAAAGGCCTAAGGGAAGTAGGGAATACCAAAAGTTCTGCTGATCCTCTTGAAACCACAGGTAACGTCTGTCGGATTGCAGGATAGGAATGTGAAAATAGGCATCCTGCAAATCCAATGCCACCATCTAGTCTCCTGGATCTGGGGCAGACGTCTCTTGGGCCAGGGTGAGCATTTTAACCTTGTCCTTCTGCAGGAAGAAATTCAAAGGGTGCAGATACAGTATGGGGCGAAGACCTCCATTGATTTTCGGAATCAGAAAGTAACAGGAGTAAAAGCCAGTCCTGATTTCTGCTGCCGGTAACCTCTTTGCAACTCTCTTGGCCAAGACAGCTTGAACTTCTCCCAGAGTATGGACAAGTGGTCCTTCAGGAAGTGTTGCATTGTTGGTGGAATTTCCAAGGGCGGAATAAGAAGAGTAGGGAGTAACTGATGCATGATCTGGAGCACCCATTTGTAGGATGGAATGCTCCTCCATTGGGGAAGATGAAAAATTGATGCAACCTCTCAATGTGCGATCGTGTGCAGCCGAGGGAGACTTAAAGCGGTTTTGTGCAGACGGTGAGGAAGGAGGGGCTGGGGTTTGGGTAGATCGCTTCCTCTGGTGGAGTAACTGATGCATGATCTGGAGCACCCATTTTTAGGATGGAATGCTCCTCCATTGGGGAAGATGAAAAATTGATGCAACCTCTCAATGTGCGATCGTGTGCAGCCGAGGGAGACTTAAAGCGGTTTTGTGCAGAAGGTGAGGAAGGAGGGGCTGGGGTTTGGGTAGATCGCTGCCTCTGGTGGCATGGATCTCTTGGTCTGCTCCCCTGCTCTATCACGAAAGGACTGAGAGGCTAATTGTTGTTGTTGAGGCCTGATCTGGCATGGTCTCTGCTGGTACCCTCTGCCAAAGTCTCGAAAGGGGTGGAATTCCTGTGGGAACTGCTGAACTGGCAGAGCAAGGCACAGGGAGTGTGCTATAACCATGATCACCTTACTTAAATCTGTCTAAGGTTGAGTCAGCCTTCGCTCTAAAATGGCAAGAGACACCAAAAGGCATGCCCATCAGTAATTTCTGGACATCATTTGAAAAGCAAATAGGGAGAATTCAGGTGCGGTGCCGAAGTACCACACTGGTTCCAACTGTCCTACCTTGACATTCTGGCCAGTACGTATGAAGTACTTCATTGCATCCTGGACACCTGTACTGAGGCATTCGGGGTTGGCCTGAGGTCAACAGGGACAGCTGGTGAGATGTCAGTCACTCTGTCGCACAACGCATGCAAACACCTCCTCAAGAGGGAGCTGGTATTGAATGACCCGAGGGAAAAGTTGGCAGATGAAAGTCTGCTTGGCAAATGTCTCCATGCGTTTCAACTCTCTGTCTGGTGATGTGGTCAGAAAAGCTTTGGGGCTGAGGCGGCTTGTGGACACTTGTACCACCAGGCTCTCTATAGTGAAATGTTGTAGGAGGAAATCCGGATCACAAGAGCAGGCCTATGCTGCCTTGCCATTTGCCTATTCACTGGAGAACAAGATCATGGCTTTGTCCAGGTGCCGAGCAGCATAGCACATCAGTAAGACCCTCACTGGGACAGTAGAGGTTCTTGGCTGGTTTGCTCTGGATTTAGGACCTCAGTAAGTACATTTGTTTTTAACCCTGTGGTGGTCAAGGTGAGGTCTAAAACTTCTGCTTCCCTCCTTATGACGGTGGTAAAGCAGGCAGATTCCTGTTGCTATAGACTGGTTTAGGGAGGATAGACCACTATCTGGAGAGGTGTCAGAACTGCTTTCAGAGGGCCACGGGGTAAGCAGGAGCACCTGGGCCCAACCGTGGGGGTTGAGGCCTTTTACTCCAATTGTACCGGGCCCTGACCCACTATGGATTCTGAGCAACTGGGCTAAGTAACCCCTTCAGCACTTGACTCTCAGTAGTACCATGGTCAGAGCACCCCAAAGCTTCCTGGGGGTGGGAATGAAAATGGACTCAACTCAAAATACGCACAGCAGGAGCAATAGATTATTGTCTAGCCAAAGACTCACTTTTATGAAAAAAAAGAAAAGTATTTTTATGTTACCGCTGACAACACAAAGGTAATAAATAGGACATTCACACACAACTACACAGTCCTCCTGAGGCCAGGGCTCTAGTGTTTCGTAGGCAGTTCCCTGTGCCCCACTCTGTCCTCACTCTAGTGTTCGTGGTTATTCCCCATTCACTTTAGGCAAAATGCAGGGTAAGCCCCACTAAAAGTCTCAAGAGTCCACTGTGCCTTTTTTTTTTAAAAGACAGTTTTCCAGCTCCGCAGCGTTAATTATCAGCAAGTTCCAAAGGTTCTCCACGGCTCCTCTTTGGGTAAGTCTCTGGCTCCTCCCATGATGTGGGGTGGGGTGGTGATACATAGCTCCTGGTGCAAATTTTTGGTCCCGGGGAGGTGTGCAGGGTCCCACAGCAGACTCACTCCTCTCGGCGACGACTCTGACCAAATCACAGGGCTTGTTTCTAGTGACCCCCCTCTGGCATAAGGTGTCACCGTATCTTCACGGTACACTGGCTCCAACCAGATCAGCACGGTGAAGCCCTTGGTGGCAACGCCTACTGGCATACGAGGTCACAGCTCACTACAGCAAATGAGCTACAACCCTTATGACATGCAGTCTTCTCAAGTCCGCCCAGCCTGCCATACGGGGTCGCTGTTCCTCACTAAGCACGGACAGCGGCCTGATCGGCGCAACAATGCACATGGCTCAGTTCACAGCGGCCCTGCTATGACTATTGTATAGTCAAAAGTGTTCTAGCACAGCAGCACTATCTAGCAAACAAGTTCCAGCAGGTCCGACTTGGCCCGAATTCTGTCTTAACCTCACCTACAGGATCAGAGCTTCCAGAGTTCCTGAGCACGCCCCCTCTGCGAGCACTGGCATGACAGCAGCTGCTTCAGGAGAGTTCACTGCACCTGGCCCAGGTGTGCTGCACTCTACGATCCCCTAGGTCCTCATAGGCGTTCGCGCACATGCAGCGACCAGAGGCTCCTTGCGGCTCATCCTTGCAAGGCAAGTCTTTGGTCTGTCCCATGGTGGGTGAAATGGGGGTGAGGGGAAAGTAATGCGAACTTACTGATGTGGATCCCTCATCCCAGTGCAGGTGCACAGGGGTTTCCACGATGGCCTCACTTCTCTGGAGGCGTTCCGGGTCAGGTCACACTTCTTGCTAGTCCCAGTGACCCCCTCTGGCATATGGGGGTCACCGTATCTCCACTGTACACGGGCAACGACCCACTCGGCACAGCAGTTGCCTGAATGGAAACTATTTCTGGCATAAGGGGTTGCTGGCTCTTCACTGTGCAATGACTATGGCCCACTCTACGGCGGCCCCGCCTGGCATACGGGTGGGGAGGTCGCGGATTCTTCACTGTAGAGGGCTTCGGCCCAATCAGCACAGTGTTGGTTATAGCTCACTTTCCGGTGGTCCTTCCTGGCATACAGGGTCGCCAGCGCCTCACCACACACAGACTCCAGCCCATTCAGCACAATGATATCCATGGTTCACTTCACGGTGGCCCTCTCCTGGCATACGTGGGTCACTGACTCTGTCCTGCGCACAGGCAATGAACTGATCGGTGCAGCAGTCATTTCCTCACACCTCACTCAGGGAATACATCCCACCAGGATCTCGCTCCCCCCAACGCTCTCATCTTTCTCATAGGGTACACTGGTCTTGGCAAGCTGGCAGGCGCTGGTGCTCGAGGCTCCAAGCAGGTAGTCTTGGACTCCCTGGGTGATGTCCTTTCACTCAGCAGGGAGATTAGCAGGCTTTGGCCCCCAGTCCTGGTCACAGGCTGAAGTCTTGCAGAGCCTCTCCTCGCACAGCCCAACTGGTTGCTTGACAGTTAACAACTTTTAGGGTTACAAGATCTCCTTCTTATAGTCCATTACCAGACACCAAATGTGAAAAAGTGTCTGAGTCTTTGAGGTTTATGTTGGAGGTCTGTTTCTTTTGAAGTGCCCACTCTTCTGCACTCTCTTCCTTTTGAAAGCATTCTGTCACTGCATGAGCGACTCAGAAGCTGAAAGCCCCACAACACAGTCCATGGGAGTGACTACAGTTCACACCTGGGTGTCAGCCACAGCGATATGTGTATCAAAAGGTTAGCCAGGGTCTCAGCCCTACTCTCTATGATTCCCTTATCAGCCCAATCTCCTTCTTGAGATGTGTAAAGGCCCCTGCTTTGTAAATTCTCTCTGAATCAAGGAGCACACTTTGAAGTTTATGAAGGAATCCTGGATTTCCCTTCTCCAGTGTGTTCCACCCAGCTTGCAGCAATGCACAAATCTGTCTGGTGGATTCCTCTACCTCCTCTCCTTGTTTTACCATGCAGCCCTCGGTCTCCCAAAATGGAACCCATAGTCTACCATGTATTGTGCCATTCACAGGCACACATACACCCAACACATGCATTTACCTACACACACCGCAAAGCACTGTACCCTTCATGTACTGTACCATTCATAGGCACACATACACCCAAGCACATGCATTCAACATGCACGGACTGCCCTACATCTTTCATGTACTGTACCACTTACAGGCACACATTCATCCAGCACATGCATTTAACATGCTTGCAATGCACGATACTGCATGCTTGCTTTAACATGCTTGCAATGCATGATACTACATTATCCCTGTATTGTACCCTCCCCAGGCACACATGCATGTACACCACTCATGCGCTGTTCAGCACTTCACAACAACCCGATGTAGGCCAAGGGCGAGTTAAGCACACAGCAGCTGAACTTTTAATGGGTGAGCCTGTAGGCCTCACTCCAGTGACACAGGTTAAAAAGGACCTGTTCACTCCTACTGATCACTGCATGGTATGCTGCCACCACCGCGATTGTGCTGCTTAACTCCTGGTAAAGGTAGTAGCCTTTTATCACTATGAGGGTAGCGCTTTTGGTGCCCCTCATGGTCCAACAAGACCACAATGCGTGAGACAGGCCAATGTCATGGCGCATGATCCGTGTTTGCCTATGATAACAAAAATGAGCATTAGGGATCCAGACATCAGTACAGCTGGGGCACTCAGGGCAGGGGCGTATGTCAGTTACCATGCGGAGGACTTTTCCATCCCAACAAGAGGTATCCAAGTCCACTGGCATCCTCCAGCTCTAAAAATAGGTTTTTGCCATTATATGGTGTGTCATCATCAGCATCATCATCATCATGTTGAAGCTGTGTTCCAATCTCCAAATGTGAGTAGTGCTGAGCTACTTGTGACATGGCATGTTGTAGGTAAGTTTCAGAGCCCGATAAAACTACTGGCCTATATTCTGGTGGGCCGGTGACGTCCGTGCTGGCGTCGAGAATCAGATTGGAAGAGTCCGCTGTGACGCCACAGGCAGCGTCGGGCCCTGCGCCGAGGCTTGAGTCGGTTGAGATGAGCTCAGAAGAGGGTCCGGCTTCAGATCATGGTCAAGCAGCACAATTGGCTTCAGGGACAAATCAGCTGGTGGCAACTAGACTGGAGGCCTCCTCGGATCCCAAAGGCGTGCCAGAGGGATCAGGTGCAGTACCAAATATTCTGTCAACGGTTGTTTGACCTCTAAGTTATTGCATCTTCTTCGATGGTTCAGGGAAGTCAGGGACATTGGGAGCAGCATCTGAATCGGTTCAGAAGTCAGGGAACGACTCCATTGCCTGGAGGTACTCAGGGCATTGCTTGATTCCGAAAGCTGGATGCCATGCTTGGACATTTTATGTCTCTTGGAGTTTTTGGACTTACCTGAGCTTCATGACTTTGATGATGAGCGTTTGTGAGATTGGCTGCTGGGGTGTGTCTGTGCCCTCGACTTAAAAGAAGACCCAGTCTGGGTCGACTTCCAGAGTTTTGTGATGGCGAGTTTTGCTTCTTAGTCGCAGATGGCCTTGTAGTAAATTATCGAGCAGCATTCACACAATGCTGAGTCGTGCTTGGAGCCAAGACACCAGAGACAGACATTGTGGGTGTCGGTCACTGACATCTCGCAATGGCAGTCTCTACATGCTTTGAGCCCTGTAGCTCTTGCTAGGGACATATTCCCTGCACACTAGTAAACTTTGGGGGAAACAATTGCAGACAAGTTGAAACACTATGAAGGAGCTCCAGATCGGCATCACAAGGTGCGAAAAGAAATAAACGGACATCACGGAATGGATGTTTTGAGGATATAGTGGACCTAACATCACATCAGGAGCAGGATGGATAAGACTAGGAGCCACACAACGCCACGTACAGATGGGCAAGGGAATTGCTATTGAAAAGTCTAAGGATCCAGACTAGCAATTATCGATATAACATTTGAACAGTGGACCAATTGTCTACAGAAGGCACCACCCACTGGAAGTCACCAGACTTATATGTACCGTCACCAAAATCTATGTGCTAACTTTGATAATGCCCTCTGTCCAAGAGCACCACCCTTGACATCAAGGTAAATAAAACTTTTATGAAATCAAAGTTGCACCAAATGTCCAAAATATGATCCGTTTAGATCATTTCAAATAATGTCCAATCCATTCAGTAAGGCATAATCACGTTTCTTTATTGGTTTCTTTAAAAGGCCACAGCCAACGCGTTTCGTTCTGAAAACAGAACTTCTTCAGGGCGAAAGTGTTGTTGTACGTCAAGATTTAAGTTGGTAAATACGTCAGGCAATATTTATTGGATCAGAATATTCATTTAGAGATGATACTCATAACTCTGATTAAGATCTCAAAAATGCTATATTGATTGAAGATGGCGTATTATGCTCATATATTCACCGCAATAAGTGTGCATCAAGTATATTTTCCTAAAACATATCGCCACAGGAACCATTTGAATGATTATCATGTCATAACAAGCAATTCATCATCTCGAGGAAAATATACTTGATGCACACTTATTGCGGTGAATATATGAGCATAATACGCCATCTTCAATCAATATAGCATTTTTGAGATCTTAATCAGAGTTATGAGTATCATCTCTAAATGAATATTCTGATCCAATAATTATTGCCTGACGTATTTACCAACTTAAATCTTGACGTACAACAACACTTTCGCCCTGAAGAAGTTCTGTTTTCAGAACGAAACGCGTTGGCTGTGGCCTTTTAAAGAAACCAATAAAGAAACGTGATTATGCCTTACTGAATGGATTGGACATTATTTGAAATGATCTAAACGGATCATATTTTGGACATTTGGTGCAACTTTGATTTCATAAAAGGATCCAGACTAGCACTTGGAGGTGTTCACAAGGTGAGGAATCTGCTCTTAGAAGTCTCTAACAGAAATGTTCTTATTTGGATAAACTGTTCATCATGAAAGCCAATCACTAGTCTTCCTTAATTGGGACACAACATCACAATAATGTAGCTAAGACCACCTAGAGACAGAATCAATCAATGCTGCGCAACAAGAATGAACTAATGTTATCCTTTCTGAAGTGTGTCTTGAAAAGGGGAAGTTTGACATTTAGTTTGGTGACTTAATATACTTTTACCTCAATTTCAAATATTATATATAAACATATTTCCTATCAGCTATGATAAATTTATCTCAATGAGAATTTTTAGATACTTAACTTTCACTATTTATAATCTTGGCTATAACGCATCAACATAAACCGAAGAAATAAACTAGTTTTTTTAGTGTTCCATTTTGTGACCATGAATACAAACACTTGTATTTTCACTTTCTAAATTATAATAAAAAAGTAAATGCATCATATTGTGTATACATTCACTACAAAAAGCTGTCTTAAAGAAGATTTATAATTGTCTAAGAACAGTTACTATTCAAAACAATACAAAAAACAAAAATATCTAAATGTGTTCATTGAGGAGGTGTAATGGTTGGATGGTTTTCATTTTTTTAAAGAATTGACTCAAATAAAACATAAAAAAATCTGTCCAACCACCCTTTTCTGACCACTTCAACTGTGAAATGAAAAATGATATTTAATTAAATTAATTTTGAACTGTGAACAGTCGCATCGAGCACAGTTCAGAATCACATCATTAACAAACAAACCTACAGTGCCATCTACTGGCCTAACGATGTTAATTTTTTCAAAGTCTATTATAACGACATTTACTAAAATAAGTAAATGTATAAATCCATTTTTTTTTTAAATATTTCTAACTTTTTTATTTAATTATTGACACTTACCTCTGGTTTAGGAAGTCGTGGTTCAGATATAGTAGTTGTTAAGGAGGTCTTGGTTCAGGTACAGGTCGTTGTTTGGGACTCGTTGTTAAGCCCACTCGTTGTTAGGGATTCGTTATTAAGGTCGTTTCCCGTAATGGTTATGATCCAAGATCTAACCCATTGAAATTTTCCAGTTATGGTTAGCTAAGCATCCCTAATATTCAACAAATGTTTTGCTCTTACCACACACGAAATCAAACATGATCACGGGCAGTGCACTGGGGGCCTCATGCTGGTCTAGCTAATAATAAACGCATTGCTCTCTAACTTTCCCTGCAGTTGTAATCCGTATCCAAAAGACAGCTTTTCACAGTACTGCCGGATACCAACGTTTTAATAATTTATTAGTGTTAGCAGGGCATGTTCTTCTCTAACTTGGCCACCAGTTTCAAATCAGGTCTGTACATATCTTCTTTTCAAAGGTGCTAAACAGGCAAGTGTTGCTGTGCAATAAGCTGAATTCAGGCATTGCTTTTTCCAACTTTAACTACTTTTGAAATGCAGTTTTTTAAATATAGGCCTGCCAATCAAAGCACCATATTAACAGAGTTATTGCGGTGACTCAAGCATATTTTTTCTTTAACTTGTTCTGCAGTTCCAAGGCGTGTCTACAGGGTCAAGACCGACTAGCATATGGCTGGGTCCAAACTGGAGTGGCATGGTGATCAAAAAAAAGAGATGGATTTAGGCCTAGATCTCTGTACTGGGGTGAATGTTTGTCATTGTTCAGCATTCCATCCACCAATTGTTCTTTTTGCACTTCCCGCCAGAGTGGGACGGGTACACCTAGACGTGGGTCTTGTGCTCGCCATGCCAGTGGATTCAAGCTAGCCCGGCTGATATGGGGTGATACCCCGAAACCGGTCCCAGGATGCTTGCTTCCGGTCCAGGGAGGACCTGGTCTGGCTGTTCGGGCTGGACATTTCCCATGGGGAGCAGGGTCGAGACTGAATAGCATATGGCTGGGTCCAAACTGGAATGGCATGGTGAGCCAAAAAACAATGGATTTAGGCCTAGATCTCTGTATGTACTGGGGGTGAATGTTCGACATATTTCAGTATTCCATCCACCAATTGTTGTTTTGTATTTGTCACCTCAAGTGAGACGGGTAGGCCCAGACGTGGGCCCTGTGCTCGTCATGCCACTGGCGTCAAGCTAGCCTGACTGATGAGGGGTGATATGCAGGAACCAGTCCGAAGATTCTTGTTTCTGGTCCAGGGAGGACCAAGCCTGATGGTTTGGGCTTGACTGTTCCCATGGGGAGCAGGGTCGAGACTGATTTGCATAGGGCTGGGTCCAAACTGGAATGGCACGGTGAGCAAAAAAACTATGGATTTAGGCCTAGATCTCTGTACTGGAGGTGAATGTGACATTGTTCAGCATTCCGTCCATCAATTGTTCTTTTTGCATTGGACATGGAAAGGGGCCAGTCTCCGAAGAACCAGTTTGTCTGGTTAGAAACTGGTGTAAGGAGGGCTAACAGAAAAAGCTGGAAACTCGATTACCCTCCTAGCCGATGTAATCACCACCAAAAAGGCGGACTTCAAGGTCAGAAACCTCAAAGGGCATTTGTGCATAAGTTCAAATGGAGAACACATAAGAAAAGTTAAGATTAAATTAAGGTCCTGTTGGGGCATAACAAAAGGGTAGGGATGGGCCATCACATCAGATGGGTCAAAGAACTGGAAGGTGCTGCCATCACTCCTGCACTGCCCAAGTCCAATTCTGCACTAGGCCTACCAAAGGACAGGGTCAGTGTGTCCAAGCCGGATGGGTAATGTTGTTCGGACGGCACCAGGGTTGACGTCGAGTGGCGTCGCGGTCTCAGAGCCAGGCAGGACAATAGGTTCTGCGTTGTCGGGTGGCACCGTCGAGTGTGGCGTAGGGAGGACACGCTCCGGCGTAGGCCTCAACCTGAGATAAAGAGGGCAAAGCTGGCATCGGCAGCAGTCTTGCTAGCAGTGACCCAGCTGGGGCACCTCTTGGGTCCGTGGGACCTGAAGACGTGCCAGAGGCAGCTGGGGCCCGAAAATGGAGAGCATGGCAACATAAAAGTCCTTAACATGGGCAGGGGTTGCTCCGGCGACTTCAGGGAGCCTAGAAGAAGACCCGACCACCAGCCCCGCGGAACGAATTCAGTAGCGAGGACTAGAAGCACGAGATACAGGGGGAGAAGGCAAAGTACACTTTGACGTCTTCTTCTTGTGCTTCTTTGACTTACCAGACTTTGATGACGACGACTTGGACTTCGAAGACGATAGATCGTGAAACCGACTCCGTGACCAGGCCCTAGATCTCCCTCAGGATCAGGAATGATGCAATGCAGTTTTGTGCCACTCCGCTAGGAGCTAAATGGCTTGCTCCAGGATCACCTTCGGGTGCATCGACCGACAGTTGGCACAGGCCCTAGAGTGGTGGTCCAACCATAGGCACCAAAGACGATCAAGTGGGGATCAAAAACAGACATCTGTCTGTGACTTTTCCCACAAGGATTACAACCGATGGGTTTGTTAGGGGGACATGTCCCTAGCACACTGAGATCAAAGCTCAAAATAAAAAGGCCGAAAGAGTGGTCAAAAAATGACTGTGATATCTCTACCCGTCTGTGCTGAAAGAAAGGAATTGACGTAAGCGCACCGGGGTGGCGCTTATATAGGCACTATGCTCATCACTTCTGACGCAGAAAACACCAAGCCGATCGATGCCACCTACTGGCGTGCAGAGGTACTGCTTAAGATTTTCCGGATTCAGTCTGATGCCTGGGGAATAATCTAAGGTGAGGAATCTGCAGTTAGAAGTCTCTTTCAGAAATGGAGGATTTGTAGAGACTGTTCCCCTTCTTTGATGACTTGGAATACAAAGACTCAGTTTTGATTATTAGAGATGATGTTTGGATTTAAAAATGAGAAAATCAATATAGTACAAATGTTGAATGTTTTAAACGTATATAATGACAAGGAATAAAAAGCACAGTCTGATTGTTTGGAGAAAGAACTTTGGAGCCTGTAGAAAGAAGCAGAGTAAGGGTACTAAGGGTCACTACTCCGGTTTGGAGCTGGCAATTCGTTTTCCTGACAGTTTTACACTGCCCGAGAAGTGAAAAGAGCAATTTAGGGATATAGAGATAACATCTATGACTCCATTTCACTACTTTTTATTGTTGACATTGGTTACTGTCCGAGGCAGCAGCAAAAGCGCTGAGTTAAAGTAGACACTAATGGCACACAGGTGAAGTCAGAGGGATGGGTCTGAATGAACCTGTCTTAGTATCTTTTGAGATATGTCAGCAATTCAAACAGGATCGCTGTACAAAGAAACAAGTTAGTACATGAGGACAGATGTAGTTTTCAGTATATAAACAAAATAACCATAGTGACCATTATCTTTGCTGAATAATTGGAAACAGACATGAAAGGGGAGATATTCTGTATATGTACCATAATGTATTTTTACATCTAAGTGATCTGCTCAAAGAACAGAGATGTTGACACTAGAAATTGAAGAATGGATGATGAATAGTGGGATTTGAAAGGCATTCAGTGCTCGTTTGAATTTGGTAAGCGAGCAGAGGGGAGTGTGTGTGGGTGATAGAATCCAGGGTTGGCTGATATGAAGTGTCTGATGGATATTGAAGCAAAAGGTAGATGGAATGACTGCTACAAGGAGATGATTTACTAGTGCATATATTGGGGTCAAATGGAGGGAGGATAACTATGTTCATCTGACAATGCAGAGGGAGAGATGTAGAGAAGCTAGAATGCCAAAGGATGCCTGGATCAAGTAATAGATGTAAAGGACAATGTATGGTTATAGGAAGGAACATGATTAATCAATGTTCGGAGGACCTCTTTATTTGAACCCAGTTGTAAAGACGAAATGGTGCTAGGTGATAAGCAGGAGCTCTGTCCATGTGATGAGCACAATTTCTTTGTAAACCTAAGGTGCACAAGGCACAAAATCATTCAATAATCATAAGTCGCTGTATCTGGTTCTAGTAGGGTACATGTAGTACAGATGTGCAGAACAGTCTAGTTGAAGGTGGAGTGACACCATTGCTTCCTTGGGCACTGATTGTTTAGGAGTGCATAGACTGAATGGGCATAGTTCTTGGAGGTACTAGGCTACAAATCATTCACTGGGGCAGTTCCCAGAAATAAAGGGACAACAATCACCAATGGATCAAAGGTTCCTTATGCATGTAGCTTTCGCAAACACTCACTGGGAACAGTTTTTAAGCGGTGCAGGGATATAAATCCTACATAAGGCAATTCTTAGAGTTGCTTACAGCATAGGTACAGTTGGAGTGGTGGAGTCTTCAGGACCAGAAACAAAATTGTACTATGACCCACTGGTAGACACCAAGATGACAGAATGTGCCAGAGCAGGATTTGGGAGCTTTGGGTTGGCAAAGGCTGAAGTGTAAAGTGCCAAGACTACATCAGGAAGGGATTCATCTAAATAGGCGTGATTTACAGGTTTGTCCTGCTTGGAATGCTTTGTTGGCACATTACTCCACTAGCAAAGAAATATCAAATGCTAGGGAATACAGCCTTGTCCTAACAGTATTTTGGGTGCCAAAACTGAACAGTTCAGCAGAAGTTCAGGAACATCATATCCTAGTTCAAGGGCCCCTAACTGGCTTTGGAATCCTAGTTTGTCCCCTTGGATGACCAGGGAAGCAAAAATATGACAAAATTCCAAGGTAAAGCATTAAACTGGTGAGCCCACCAAGACTTACCCGAACATGGCGCTATTGCCCCGATATAATGTGTAGGTCCTGCTCAAGAGCAATCATTAACTTTAATTGGCATTTTGTATTTCATTGGCATTATTGCCTTAAACATTAAAAATCCCTATCTCCAGTTAACTTAATTTGTTTTTAAACATTTATTGTGTACTCAGCTTTAACATTGTTTGGTACTGCCTAAACCTATTACACATCCCTGGGAAAATCTACTGATTGTCCCATGGCTACCACGCCTTGAGCAGAGTTTTCTTAGTGAACTGTAACCGAACAAGAACTGAGTTTTACCAAGTTGGTAAGGTTACTACCTCCCAAGTTAATAACCCTCCTTCTCATACACTGTATTAATAAATGGGCGAATGTATATTTATTAGTAAACCTTTTCAAAATAATAATGTTTTATTTGGTCACATTTATTGTCACTGGAATAGTGTGTCCATGTATATTGCTATAACTATACATATATAAAGATCGACAGATTGAGAATATCAGATCCACCTCTATGTCCTCATTACTTCAACAACGCCGTAGGTGCTAGAGTATTCAGCTATGCCTTTACACTTAAAATAGTATCATATTACGGCCAGAAAATAGCTTTATAGGTTTTGTTGTCATTAAAGGCCTGGCCGGTCCATAGACCTACCGAAAGCTCTTAACCGATGAAGACTAGAAATTCTGTGATATTTAGAGGTGGTGCAACCTGGAGGCCTAAAATGGTGTTAGGTGGAAGTCATGGGAGAGAGACGAGGCCCTGGGCCTCTTTGCATGTTAAATTATAAACGTTGCCCTGTGCAAATTAATAACCTGTGTGCACACAGCTTAAATTAAAAGGACCACCTCTTTTAACATACCTGTTCCATCAAGTTTTAAAACATGCTCCTTTGGTCGTTATTTAGTTTATTATGTTATTACTGGGAACTGGAGCCATCAATACTTTGTATTTCTAGACCTCCTAACAACTTACTACTGAGAAAAGAAAATGAGTGCAAAAAACGATTATTGGTCGGTCTGTGGGAACTACAGCCTATTTGTACATTTCACGGATTTTGTTTTTAAATAAACACTGATTGGTTGACTGGCTCCAGTCTCTCTCAGCTCAGACTTTGAAGTACAGTCTTACAAAGTAGCAACAAACAAGAATTCTAAATAGGAAACAGCCCCTTAGATTACCGTTGTAGCAGTAAGATATAAGGCCAAGGTGACACATGTAATAAGAAAGCATTCAAAACAGGTTATAAGTTGACAGTAAGAGCAGATCACATCATACTCACTGCACTTAACGGAAGCAATCAATAAAATAAACTCTGAATCAGAATTACTGTAAGAAAGACCTGGAATCATTATCAAATTATGAACACAGATATTTAGTCTACAATTCGTACCCAATTTACAAGCAATCTCACCAAGATTCTAATTTAGAGGCCTCAAAGAAAAGGAAATATTTGAAATTTAGATTAGTATTGTTTCCGACCTGGAATTGGCACTGTTGGGTAGTGCTTCCACTTGTGTTTCCTGACCGGGAAATACTTTATGGCCAGGGGAGGGGCACTGCACTTAGTCTTCATGGATTTCTCTAGAGTATTTGATTTGGTAAATAGTTCTAAACTTTGGGCACTAATGGAGAAATTGGGGGTTGACAAAGAATGACGATTCTCCAATTACTATGCAGAGAGAATCTTGATTTCATTAAAGACTACAGAGGCTAACATTATGCATGCACTTTTATTTGCTGCCCAACATGCAGCCCTTTAAAAAACACTGAACACATCACAAAGTAAAGAATGTTCAGACAAGCAGTATAAGTATCCTGTGCACTGCATCATCTTCCTCTTTTAGCTGCACAATCCAAGTTGTAGAACGCATCTTCCTCGGTAAGAGAAGCTTTTATGCATTATGGACTAAAAAGAAAGAAATCCTCACAGTAAAGAAGTAATGGAAACAAGTAACAGAACATGTGTAGAAAAAACATTGCAATAAGTGCAAAGAGTTAAATCACTAATAATTATAGACAAAAAAACAGTCAATTTCAAAATTCCTCGGGAGAGGAGGGTGGGATAATGTTAGCCTCCGTAGTCTTTAATGAAATCAAGATTCTCTCTGCATAGTAATTGGAGAATCGTCATTTCATTACAAGACCGGAGGCTACCATTATGCATGTTTAAAGCCACTCAAGGCTACATTACTAACATGCTCTACTGGTCTTAAATAGAACTTAGCGAAAGTACCAGCATTAGACCAGTCAGCCGCTTTAAGAATTTCTGGGAGAGAACCCCTGCCCAGAAAACCTTACTAGCCACAGCTCCTCTTGAAGAGTGAGCACCAAATCTAGCGAGATCTACGCCAGCTTCATTCATAATAGAACGAATCCATCTTGCCAAAGTAGCATTTGAAACTGGTTTCTGAGGTCTAACATAAGACAGGAGCAATTGATCAACGCCATCCACCGTATGACTTTGAATTTTTAAGTCATACACTTTCATGCAATTAACCGCACACAATTTTTCACAATCATGGAAAAAGGGATAGAATATGGACTCAGACATAGTCTTAGTTCTCCTCCAAATGTCAAAATGAACACCTTCAGAAGAATAAAACCTGTTAGAAATTTCAAGAGCATTAATGTCAGAAACCCTTTTAAAGGAGATTAAACAAAGTAGAGTAGCAAGTTTCATGGAGATTTGCTTGAGAGATAGTAGAGTATTTTCTTGCCAATTACAGAAAAGCTTGAAAATAAAATTGACATCCCAAAGAGAGTTATAACGAGATTTAGGGGGTCTTCTTAATCTAACCCCTTTCATGACCCTTTTAATTAAGGCATTACTACCAATCGCTAGATTATTTATCAAAACGTGACCTGAGGAGATTGCGGATCTATAACAATTTATAGTTCTGTAGGAAAGACCAGAATCAAAGAGATGTGCTAAGTAGCTAGCTATCAGTTGAACAGGGGCTTCCACGGGATCCAAATTCCTCTCCAAGCACCAACTACACCACTTTTTCCAGATGCCCAGGTATCTCTTCCTGGTGCCTGGTGCCCAGGACTCGTCTGGTAAGCTTTTAGCCTCTCCTGAAAGGCCAGGTTATCTCTCCGAACCCCTGAGATCCTCCAAGCAAGAAGGTTCATCTTCCCTTCTAGAATAAGAGGATGCTCTTCTCTGTCTGGGCCCATAAGCAGACCCAAGGATGCTGGGATAAAGCGTGGGATGTCTATTGAGAGTTCCATTACCCCGGGAAACCACACCTGGGACTTCCAAAAGGGAGTTATTAGGACGATATTGGAGAATTCCTGTCTCACCTTCCATAGTACTCTCTGTATCATGGAGAAGGGGGAAAAAGCATATGCCCCCATCTTCCCCCAATCTTGTAGGAAGGCGTCCACTGCCAGGGCATACGGATCTGGTCTCCAGCTGAAGTAAGGCTGAACCTGACAAGTTAGTCTGCTGGCAAAGAGGTCCAACCGAATTGGGCCCCAAAGATTGTCTATCAAAGAAAAAACCTCTGGCTGTAGCATCCAGTCGCTGAAGTCTTTGAGATATCTTGAGTTCCAGTCCGCCCTTACATTTGATACCCCTGGGATAAATTCTGCCCTGAGAGTAATTTTGTGTTGCCAGCAGAAATACCAGATTTGAGCTGCTAAATCTGATAAGGTTTTGGATTTTGCTCCCCCAAACCTGTTTATATAGGAGACAGCTGAGAAGCTGTCTAGGCGAATCAGGGTGTTGGAATTCGCTAACTGCTCCCTGAAGCTCATTAGGGCATTCAGACCCGCTAGCATCTCCAAACAGTTTATGTGAAGAGATTGTTCCTCTAGGGACCATTTTCCCCCAGTTTCCATTCCCCTAAACGTGCTCCCCAACCGCGGTTGCAAGCATCTGACTCCAGAATGAAGTCCGGTAGGTTCCCGAAGAAGGCCTTGCCGTTTCAAGCTTCTAGATTAATCTGCCACCATAGGAGATCTTGTCGTGCGTCCTTGGAAAGGCGGAAGTATGTCCCCGTACCAAAGACCTTTCCTTAAGCCCCACGCCTTCAATCTCTGGAGGGCTCTGTAGTGGAGGGGACCAGGTAAGATTGTCTGAATTGACGAGGAGAGGAGGCCCAGAACTCGTGCTAGGTCCCTCAGAAGAATGGAATCTTTGGATAAGACTGACTTCAGTTCCTTCTTTATCTTTAAAACCTTTTTGCGTGGTAAAACTAACTGTGACAGGATGGTATTTACCTGAAAACCAAGGAATTCTAGTTCTTGAGAGGGAGACATGACAGACTTCTCTGTGTCTACAATGAACCCCAAAGTCTCCAAGAGATTTATAGTCCAGGATAAGTGAGTCAGGACTACTGATTTGCTCTGTGACATAATGATAATATCGTCTAGGTAGATAATGAGTCGAACTCCTCTTTCCCTCAGAAAGCTTACCACTGGACGAAGAACTTTGGTGAAACACCATGGAGCTGACGAGAGGCCAAATGGGAGACAAAGGAATTGATAAAGAGTTCCCTTCCACAGAAAGCGGAGGAACTTTCGGCAATCCCTGTCCATAGGTATTGTAAAGTAGGCATCCTTGAGATCCAACTTTACCAGCCAATCTTGAGTTTGCAGGATGTCTCTTAAAAGATGGATGCCTTCCATCTTGAAGTGTCTGTAAACCAAGAAACTGTTTAACTCTTTGAGGTTTATTACTGGCCGCCAGCCCTTGCCTTTCTTTTCTACTAAACATATCGTGCTTATGAAGCCTTTTTCTGAAGCATCTATCATATTAACCTTCTCCAAAGCTCCTTTCTCTAACATCTGAGAAACTTCCAAGTCTATCAACATTGTTTGATCTGCATTCACACACATTTCTCTGGGTGTTTTCATCTGGATTGGGGTATCCCAGAAATCTATTTTGAAACCTGCTACCGTTTCCAGAACCCAAGGATCTTGCATTATTTTTTGCCAATTGTGAGTAAAAAACCTTAGACTCCCGCCCCCACCTTTAGGGGTTTGTGAAAAGTAGTTTTGCTTACCTTGGTATACTTGGTTAGAAGGTCCCGATCTTCCCCCACGAGATCTTGTAGCTCTTCCCCTTTGAGGGAAGAAGTTTGAGCTTGGGCGCAAGCCTCTTGAGTAAGCAGAGGGGCCCCTCTGTTCTTGCCAGTAGAAATTGGACCTGTAATTTCCACGGCTGGTGGTTGGTTCTCTCCTGCCAGCCGACCAAAAAGTGGGGGTGAGCTAAACAGACATACTTGCCTAGTGATTTTACAAAGTCATCACCGAAAAGAAGATCCTTTGCATTCCCCATATCGTCTTTGGAGGATAGGTCAGCAAGTTTAGGATTCATCCTTAAGAGGACGGCTTTACGTCTCTCAGTAATTAATCCGGAGTTTGCATTGCCTAAATGGCATATTGCACGTTGAGACCAACCTCTCAGGAGGTCAATGTTCACAGGGGTGTTGTTTCCCCTCGCCTCATCGGCCATGTCCAGGATGCGAGTGATCTGGCCGAATACATTCAACAGTTTATCTTGGCACTGTTTAAGGCACTTCTCAATGCCTTTTCTGGGATCTTTCCCATATTTAAAAAGGAACGTGATTAGTTCCGGGTCCAGATTGGGAGTGTTACAGACCTTACCCTCGGTAGAGGGCCTGGGGCATTCATTCCTCATTAAGTTACGGGTGTCCTTGTCCAAACCCTTCCTTGCCCACTGATTAAGGAATTTAGCTACGTGGTCCATGGCCCACCAATCGGCACTTCTAGGGTGCCTGATGGTTGTAGGATCAAACATCTTTCTCCCAAAGGGATCCTTGATCCCAGAGGAGGTAGATGCTTGTTCAAGATCATGGTCCAAGGTATCAGAGATATCCAGGGTATATTCTGGATCAAAGATGAACTCATCTAATTGGGAGTCATCATAGTCAAGGTAGTCAGGGGCATCACTTCTCTCTCTTGTGCCACAAGGGTCACTTCCATCCAACATGCCGCTATGGGCAACTTTTCTAGGGGCCCCTGAAAGGTGGCCTTTCGCTATTGTGCTGCAAGGAGCACCAAAATCTTTTGTAGCGCGAAGGCTACCAGAGTCAAAGCCGTGGTTAGGGCCCTGATCAAGGTGCTTCCTTTTTTGGGAAGCCTTCCCCTGTTTACGGGGTTCAGAGGTCGAAGGGGAGTCCCCATCCGAGAGGGAGAAAAAAATCTCCTCCGGGGGGCTCACCCTCTTCCTTTTGGCTAATGCAGCGTCCACTGCCTCTTTAACCGAGGATCTTAGTTCCTCTTCAATAAATGTTTTAATATTTTCTCCCATGTCATCCCTGTTTTGAGGGATATTTGGATCAGAGTCCATATTGGAAAAAAATATGACAAATAATACCCTCAAGGTAATTAATAAATTGCCCCAAGATAAACAATATAGGTTTGTTATACTCACTTAAAGATCTGTAAAGCACTCTTTTTTTTTGGGGGGGGGGGGGTATTCAAAAATTATCTCAATATTATTGCCACGAGGGGGAGTCTGAAGGACACTAATCGTCTTTATGTATTAAAATATTATATTATTATTGCCACAAGGGGGGGTTCAAGCCTTACGAAAACGCTATAAAAAACGAAGCTCCGGTGACTTCAGAGTACCAACTGGCAGTAACAGCTTGTGTGTGAGCCGTTGCCATGGGAACCTTCCCCCCGAACAGAGAGGAAGGACCTCCCTTTCTTACACACTCCAGACGGGACGCGTAGGAAGAATCCTACGCGAAAAGAATGGGGCCTGTTGCCGGGAAGACCAGATGCAGGGGGGGGGGAGTCGGGAATGGCCTCCGAGCCCTGCGCCATAGTAATTATTAGAAAAATGTACGTTTCCGAGGGCGCGCAAACCTGGAAACGTTGCGCTCGCGCCCTCGGAAAACGAGAAGGAAAAACTTCTAAGGGGGCGTTTAAATAAGGCTAAAACAAAGCGCCCGCTACTTCTAAGGGGACGTTTAAATAAGGCTAAAATGAAGCGCCCGCAACATTTGGTAGCGGGAAAACTTACAAAAACGTACCTGACCCAAGCGTCCCCCTAAGGAGGGAATATAACCGTCAAATACATTAAAAGATAAAAACCACATACATTAACATGATGAATAACGGAAGCTAAAACATGTAATACATTACAATGCAGGCAAAGACGTTTTGAACGACAGATAAATCATTATAAGATAAGCTATTGAAAAAGCCTAAAGTAAAATAAAGGCAGATTAAAGAGTAATCCTAAAGAGGAGTAGAGCTGGTATACTTATCTTGATGGGCAGCTAATAAAAGAGGAAGATGATGCAGTGCACAGGGTACTTATACTGCTTGTCTGAACATTCTTTACTTTGTGATGTGTTCAATGTTCTTTAAAGGGCTGCATGTTGGGCAGCAAATAAAAGTACATGCATAATGGTAGCCTCCGGTCTTTTAATGAAATTACTTTTCTTGATAAGACGTTTGCATTGGGCAACCACTGTAAAAGGTCAGACACAGACTGCTGGGGGAATGCACTCAGTCAATTAGACCTAACCGCGAGTGCGACAGGGGTGCATTGTGGCTCCTTTCTTGTTCTTGCTATATATAAATGGCAAGTACCAATATTTATTATCTAGGAGAAAGGATATATCCAAGATGGGAAATTGTACTACCACAAATCTGTTGTATGCAGACAATGCCGTACTCATTGCAAGGACAGCAAATGGGCTACAAATCCTCCTTGACTGATTTTAAACATTTATGGAGGATTTGTCTTAAAGGTAAATTTCTCAAAATCATTTGTCCTGACCTGTGGTCCTTCTATAACTAAGTCGAAGTCGTACCAGTTAGGGGGGTCTAAACTGAGAAGGGTAAGACTTAATTATCAGAGAATACTTTTCCATTCAGTATTAAAATGGCATCTCCTTTAATCATAAGATCACAACAATTTGTTAAAGCTAATGAGGCCGACTATCGATTTGCCCATAGGCTACGCCAAAAAACAGTAAAAGAAAATATAACAATCTATAAGAGTAAATGCATTCCAATAGGAACTTATGTGGTGGGTGTGTGGGGGTAAAGTAACATGGATATTCTTCAGCATGTCGAAAATGGGTTCATTTGTAGATTACTATCAGTCCCCCGAAGCACAACAACCTTTATTTGCCATGCTGAGCTAGGTTTATGCTATTTGGAAGATTCTTTTGGTTTAGGGCCCCTGTTGATATGAACAAATAGTTGGTATAAACCCGAGGCAAGCCTGGTCAGGATCTTTCTCAGAGACTGCCTCGCTCTCGATAATATGGGCAGATTCCCCGGCTCATTTATGTGAGAAACACTTTCGAGCTGTTGGGTACCACAGATCTATATTCAATTTCCCAATCTATAGTTCCTAGCTGTGAAGAACTGGTTAAGCAATCATTCCACAACTTTCAAATGAGGTTAAAGCAAAAAAAAGTTCAATCTATGAAATCAGTCATCAAGTATCTTGACATATCTACTTGTTGGAAAATGGCCCTCTCTGAAGGGTCACCCCAAACTTTTTGCCTTCCTCCTCCTTTTTTTCTGACTCATTTTTGTTGGCTTTAGGACTCTGAGCACTTTACCACTGTTATCCAGTGCTACAGTGCATGTGTTCTCTCCTCTAAACAGGGTTTGATTGATACATCCACCTGTTTGGGACGTTTAATTTATCTAGAAGTCCCTAGTAGAGCGTGCTATATATGCCCAGGGCCTGAAAATTAGATGCTCCTAGTGGGTCAGCAGCACTGACTGTGCAACCCACACAAGTAGCACTTAAAACAAGTCTTAGGCCTGCCACTTCAGAGCCTGAGTGTGCAGTTCACACTGCCATGTCGACTTGGCAATTAAAACCCCTTGCCAAGCCTCAAACTCCCCTTTTATTACATATACGTCACCTCCAACGTAGGCCCTAGGTAGCCCATAGGGCAAGGGTTCTGTGAAATCAAAAGGTAGGACATGTACTTTTAAGTTTTGCATGTCCTGATAGTGAAAAACATCCACATTCGTTTTTCGCTACTGTGAGGCCTACCGTTCTCATAGGATAGCATTGGGAATGCCTTAATACATTTATAAGCTGTAATTCCTGTTTGAGAAGGAGTAGATCTCTCATGTTTCATATCACTGGAATGGTAATGATAAATCCTCTCCACTGGTAAAGATGAATTTATAACTAACCTTTTAAAAATGACACTTTTAGAAAGATGGCATTTTTCTGCTCTTAGCTCTGCGTACCTGCAGCCTGTCTCCAATACACGTCTGGGGTGGGTGATAGCTGGACTTTGTGCATTCCCTCTAGACAGCCAAACACAAAGGGAGTTAAGTGTGACTGAGTGCCATTCACATCCTAATGAGCCACCCTGAGCAGGATGGGAGGGAGGAGCTGATACACCTGAATAGGCTATGTCCTGTCCCCACCCAAAGGGCTGCATACCCCCATGGAGTGAGTCTGGAGCCAAAGCTGGGACCTCTGTGCACTTCAAAGCCCCTTTTTGAAGTCACCCCCACTTAAAAGGCACAACTGGGTATACGTATTGGGTCACTGACCCCACCAAATCAGACACTACTAGACCTGTGAAGAACTCTGCCAGGAGGAAGGACTGCTGTGCTACTACAAGGACTGCCACTCTGCTGGACGGCTGCTCTGGAAGAACTGCTTTTCTGTTGTGCTGCCCTGCTGCCTGCTACTCGCTACTCTCTGTCCTGCTGAGGAAGGGCTTGACCTATCTCACTTGAACCCATAGTGACTCCAAGGGCATGTTGGCTTGCCGCCTGCCCCCACTTCATCTTCGCTCGGATCACAGCAGTAATATGTCCTTATGTTACCCAGTTACTTAACGAATCTCTCGATACTGCAGCTTTCCCTGAAACTTGGAAACAGGCGGTAGTGACCCCCCTGTTGAAGAAAGCAGGAACAGATGTCCACAACCCTGAAAACTATCGGCCGATCTCTCAACTTCCATACCTCTCCAAAGTCTTGGAGAGGTTGGTAAATAGACAATTATCAAACTATTTAGAGTCTAACGAACTATTAGATCCCTCTCAAACCGGCTTCAGGGCAACCAATAGCACGGAGGCAACTCTTCTGGCCGTCCTAGATAACATAAGATCTCTGACCGATCAGGGGGGGGGGCTGTAGCCCTGATCCTGTTGGACCTGTTGGCAGCATTCGACACGGTCTCACACAACCACCTGCTGGAAATTCTGAATGAAAAAGGAATCCATGCCAAAGCCCTTCAGTGGCTCAGCTCGTTCTTGAGCAATAGAACACAAACGGTACAAATGGGCCAGTTCTCATCCAAACCAAACACCATCAGCTGTGGCGTCCCACAGGGAGCATCCCTGAGCCCCACACTTTTCAACGCCTATGTGTCATCCTTGGCGAAAATCAGCAGGAAATGGGGCTTCAGTATTTGCTCCTATGCGGACGATACACAGCTGACGATAGCTCTCGAAGAAAGGCATGAGGATACCAGGGTAAAACTAAACAACTGCCTCTCAGAGATGGCATTATGGATGTCAGAACATTGCTTGAAACTAAACGCAGGGAAATCAGAAATCCTGTTCTTTGGAGGAGCCAACCTAATCTGGGATGCTACCTGGTGGCCACAAACCCTGGGAGATGCCCCAGCACCCAAGCAATGTGCAAAAAACCTAGGCATCCTCATAGACAATACCCTTTCCATGAAGGACCATGTGCGGGCCCTATGTGGAAGAGGCTTTGCAACTCTGAAGCTCTTAAGAATACTTTTCCCCTGGATCCCACTGGAATGCAGAAGAACAGTTACGCAGGCCCTGCTTATCAGCAAGTTAGATTATGGAAATGCACTGTTTGTAGGCATGGCAGAGTACCTCTTTACACGCCTGCAGGTGCTACAAAACGCTGCGGCCAAACTGGTGTGCAATAAAAACAGACTGAGCTGAGCATCGATGTGCATGAAACAGCTCCATTGGCTACCCATGCGCCAAAGAGCATTATTTAAGCTGCTCAGTCATGCACACAAGGCCCTGCACCACTGTGGCCCTAGAATTATACAGAATAAAATCGAATTCTACGCCCCTACAAGGTGCTTAAGGTCACGCAACCAAGCGCAGGCCAGGACAAAACGTATAAGGAAAGTGAGGGCGGGAGGACGTTCATGCTCATATTTGGCAGCAGACCTACGCCTCACGGCTGATTATACAGCATTTAGAAAGAAACTTAAAACTCATTTGTTCCCCAAGGCCTAATACCTAAGACCACACCCATCGGCGGCCCTACCACGAGCTCTCGCTACATAGCGCCATGATATCCTGCAGGATAAATGCTGCGCTCTATAAATAAATAAAATAAATAAATCTCAGGGACATTAAAGACTTCATCACCCTGCAACAGCACCTGGACTTTGCTTGCTGCAAGCCTTGCTCTACCAAGTAGTGCCATTCCAGTCCTGGGCTCTTTAAAGTGGGTATAAACTGCTGCAACTGCTAAAATACATGCAACGACGATGAAGCGCCAATCAGAACCGGGGCATCTCCCTTAACGCATCGCCGCTGTTCAAAAGACCACGCATCGCCGACTTCACGGCACATCATCTCCAGTTTCCAACACATCTCCGACTTTGTGCAGCTCTGCCCCGACGCATCATCTTCGCTTCAGCGGTTTAACACCGATGCATCGCCTGAGATCCAGTGGTTTGATGACGATGCATCACCATTTGCTTCTCGACTCCATCGACGACACATCCCAGTTACTTTACAGCGGGCCAAGGCTAGTCTCTGTATCAGACGCACGCTCCATCGCGGTGAGCCTGAACTTTTGGATTTACCTCGGTCTAGCGCAACCAAATGTCTCTGGTTGGTGCTTTAAGCTTTTAAACACAACATTTTCATTTATTCTTTAAAAAAAAAAAATCCTCCGGTGATACTTATTGGATTTGGTTGTTTTGGCCTTGTTTTGTTCATAAAAATATAAGGCATTTTCCAAAACTGGGGTGGAATCTTTTTGTGGGTTTTTTACTGCATTACTGTTTGAAGTGCTGCACAAATACTTTACACATTGCCTCTTAAGTTAAGCCCGACTGCTTTGTGCTAAGGTACCAGAGGGTGAGCACAGGTTAAATTTTGGTGTGTATCTTATTTATCCTGGCTAGGATTGTGGTTTCTGCTTGGACAGGGGGCATTCCTCTTCCAACCAGAAACCCAATTACTACATTGGGGATAGAACCATATTTAGTTTTAATTGCTAACAGAAATCATCGATTTTCCTTGACCTCTTTATGAATGAGCACTCTGAACTGGTTACTTTTCCGGTACAAGGTACATGGTTCTCGGATTTGCCGAAATGTCTGTATGATAAGGTTTCCACCCAATGCACAACTCACTTCATGCTGTTTTGCACTTTTATATTCTGTTCCGAGGGCTGCATATTTGACCCCAATTTTACGAGCAGCTAATATCAAGACCATATAAATCTGGACTAGACAACTACTAGGGTTATTAGATGCTTGCTATGCAATTATTAATTTTATGACAAGGGCAATTCACATCAGAAGAAGCTATGAAGAACTAGATATTTATTAAATGATGATTTTTAGGCAGAGTGTTTTAAATTATGTTTTAACTTTATGAATATTTGTTTTCTAAAATTAGCTGAGTGTTGTTGAAGGATGAACACCCATAAGGAGAATTTGTATTTGGATGTATAAAATGTATTGATAGGACACTATATATATTGTGTGGCTATCTTTTTAAAAATGTGGTTATAGTTTTAAAAATGTGGTATATCATTGTAAACTTTTATGGCTATTTAGCCGAATAAAGATAATTGTTAAAGAAATTAAAGAAAGAATTAGATTACTTTACATTCCTCTGGCTCAGTTTGAAAAAGCTTGGACTCCTCAACTTAACAACGATGGATCATGTCGCCTTTGTGGCTATAAACTTGAAATGATAGAACATATTATCTGTACCTGTGTTAAATTCTTAAACCTGCGGAACCTACATTTTGGGAAATATTTTAACGAGTCAACTATTAGATCCACTAAAGAAGCAATTGCATTTTGTTTTACTAGTTACACTTATTATTAGTGCGCTAATGTGATTTTTAGATTTAGCTTACAGCTTTTTAAAGATCATTTCATAATCGATGGTTTTTTAAACAGTTTCATTGTTGGTGGCTTGTGTATGGTTTATTGCCGAAACTGTTTTTTTCCTTTTTTTAAAATAGCTTTTTACTGCTGATTAGTATATTTTTCCGATGTATATCTATTGCAATTATTTTATTATTAATACAATAAACTTGACTTCAACTACTACTCACTGCACTGATGCATACCCCACATGTAGCTATTGACCACTGCACCAGTCGTGAGTGAATGAACAGCTAAGTTAGCTAATGTGTAGCTAATACATATTCTAGGTCATACATAAATAAGATGTCAAACATAAATCAGTAGCAGTGTCAACCCTAACTAAAGTACACAGCTATATGACAAACTGACTTACCCAGCGACTGCCTCTAAGCCCCACAACCAGCACCCACTCACCACCTGCACACCGACCCGACCATACTTAAACATAGGACAAGCAATTTTCCAGACCCAGCACTTACACAAATACTTTAGTACCAAAAACTACCACTTTCACAACCATCATTGCACCCTAATATTCTTATACCAAGTTCAATTGCACACCCAAATTATTCTAATACTTACCAGACTCATGATCAGCACGCTTACACCCACTTCACCCATACCCGAAACATGCACAGACCAGCTGCACTCTCCCACCCAACATGATCTCACAGACAGAGATGGTGAAACATCAATTCAAACCTAGTGCTTTCGAACTACCAGCACTCTAACACCTAGCAAATGTACTTACAAGTGAGGAACTACTACAACACCCAGATGTGCAGAGCATACCTCTGAAGGACCTGCTCTGTCAACAAATTGTAACAGGCTACAGCTTCCCACCACCTCCCATGGGCCCGTGCTCAAAGCAGAAGTGATGGTCAGCATTTGACATGGTGTGTGGCACAAGGAGAAGCTACCAACACTCTTTAAACCAGTTTTGTTTTCAACATGTGTTTGAGGTACATCACAGCTTTCCACTCTGCCTATTTGTTGGTTAATTTACACAGATCTTTGAGAAACAATGTGCTCTTTTACTCCTCGAGCTTGTGTTTCTACATGCAGCTTGATACACTAACACTCTGAGCTTTACATTATAAAGCTGGAGAATTGCAAAATAAGATTGTTTTGTAATACACTTACTTTTTGCAGATGCTTGGAGTAGCCCAATACGATCCTCCAGGCCGGCAGTTCTCACATTGTCATAGGCGGCTTGCAGTGGAGACTCATTTATGTCAATACCGAAGTAATAAGCCTTCTGTCGAAAACAAGTTCAAACTTTAGAACATAGAACATGTCAGACTAAAAGATCACTTGAGGAAAGGATTGTGGTGTGATGAGCAGGCTAATTACATTTATACATGTTTGATTTACTTCAAGGTCTGGCCTCCTGCTCAAGTAAAGTCTCTGAGGTGATGGAATAAAAGTGACTGGAGCACAATTTAGCCAACGAAAAGGGGTAAAAGCCAAAAGCTGGTGGTGACCTGAAAGGTACATCTAAACCTTAGGTGGAGACACTGAAGTACTCTCATTACAAAGCTGTCCAAGACCAGTCACGGCGTCGCAGGTAAGAGCGGTGGGGCGGGTGCAGGGGTCGACAGACGACAAAATAGGGAAAATGTATTAATTAAATAAATCCTATTCCGTCATCTGTCGACATCCCCCCCCTGCAGGAGCCACGACTGTCCAAGACTTTATTTCATGAATACAGTATAGAGTAAAAGACATTATGTGACATAAAAGGGAATGCCACAAGTTACTATGGAAACTGCAATGGATGCTCATTCCTAGGGAACAGCATTGTAGGCTCATATATTAGTTTCTAGTCCAAACTATAAGTTCCTTCAAAATCCTGTTTCGAATACATTGCCCCCAATTAGGACCCATCTTGTCTACTCCCTTGCGTTAAAAAAAAAAAAAAAGTGAATCTCTCTTGAAACTTTGCTTTAACATTCCGAGATAAACTGCATTTCCTCCCATCCCATAACTTTTTAAATACAGAGATACTGCAGCTGAAAAACATGTCTTACCCTACATTCACTAACAACGTTTTGCCTTTCACGGAGCTCTGCTTTTCTCCATCTAAACTTGCTTGTTTGCTAGTGCAGTCACTGGAGATGATTTCCCTATTTGTGAATTCAATATAATCGGTTGGGAGGTTGGTAGATGCTTTTTTGGCCTGTAAAGTCCTCCCTTCTAAGGAAGCTTACATGGAACATTTTCAACCACCAATGGCGCGTACCCTGTACATTAAGTTCAGACTGGGAACACCAGGTTAATAATTTCACACATAGATGGAAGTGTTGCCAAACCAGTTCCCCAAACTGCGATATTTTTAAACACGCCATTGAGGATGCTGAACATGTTCTCTTCTTTTGTCCTGCTTATGCCAGACCCATGCAGAGATGGATCAAGCTGCTGTGTTCTCTCTGGGGTGTGAGGACATACCGGGTAGCTTACCGTATTTTGAGATGGGACACTGGCCAGGTAGTTGTATTTGGTGTTAGTCGATACCTCTACACACTGTGGCTATATAGGAAAAAGCAGGGTGTTTCGTTTTAATTGGTATACTTGCTTTTATAATAGACCAGTTATCTTACTTGTATCCCACGACGGTCGCAGGGTCCATGTGCTCTGATAGATGCAGCACAGTATTTTCAATAGAAATGTGTTAGTTGTGGTATTTATTCTTTTAGATAAAGCCTATTTGGTCACCTACCTGCTCAAAGCAGAGACAGACTGTGTTTGGGGACATCTGCTCTTATTTGTTTTAACTGATTTTCTTATTTGTAAAAATTGTTTTAGGATCTTAACCATTTTTATAAAACAAAAATTATTTTGACAATGTTATTGTTTGTCCATAATGTTTTCACATACTTTTATGATCTCAAGAACCGAAATAAAGTTGAAAACTAATTGCTTTCATCACAAAAAGAATTTAACCAATATGAGATCATATCACTATTTTAATGGTCCTTATCCTCCCAGCCTCCATCTTTCCTGTCATCTACCTCGGAAGAGCAGAACACAGGCTAAAGACCAGTTGAGGTCTTACAAATTAAACAAATGATACTTACAGGCCACTCCTTTGCAGCTTCCAGGAGTAATGTTCCAAACCCACACATAGGGTCCACAACGTGTGCCCCTACCTATAAGTAAAATAAAGATTGCAACTTCTTAAAAACATAAAAGCGTTAAAACAAACATAAAAAGAATCCATGCTACATTTATTGCAATAATGAAAGTCCTATTTTTTAAGCAGGATAAGGTAGAGAAGAGTAGGTTAGGGTGAACGATGGATGCCCTGTTTGAGGGTCTCAGGATTCACAACCATCGCCAACATGATCGTAATCTGGACCACTTGCTGGGAACGTCACTACAGCTAGTGAGTACAGATCTGAGTAATTCTGACCAACAACAACATCAAAAGGAAACAAGGGTCACTGTAATAAACGCTGCTGTTTCTGGTCTGTTGCTGCCTGGTTGGGGACTCTAAGTCCCAGGAATCCTTGCTCTCCCAGGAGGGAGGAGCGTGCAAGCCCCACGCACTACAAGAAGCGCTGAGAACACCCGTGGCGCAGGACGCGCGCGTGCCGCACCTTGGCGAAGCCCGGGCCAAGAGCGGGCCCGTCCTTGCCCGTCATTGCCAGGAAGAGGCAGGGCAGGGCCACCCCCTTTGATCTCGATTTTCGATGTAAATCACAGGTAAGACTTTGTTTGTTACATTCTGGCCATACTGCCCGTCCAGTATTATACTTTGTGCAACCACTTGCTACTACCTAGTCATCTTGCAGCGGAGCCCAAGGAAGCTTTTTTGGGAAGAGAATCTGCTCCTGTGAACAGGGCAGTGCCTCGAATCACCTCACCGCAAGGGAAGAGTTTTGATTACCATTCTTCCATCGCAGTGGACTGGGCTGTCTCCTGCGCCCTTTATGCCAATTCAATCTTGTCTGCTGCATGACTGCATTTACTGGATTCCGTTTACAGTGACTCTAAGGGGTGGGGTCAAACGGTTAGCTTCACCTGCATGTACACAGGCTCAATCAACCTTTCCGGTCTATTCATTAATCACACTGCTTATAAGCTCTCCCGATTGTCTGTTGGCCTGTTGGTTTTATAGTTGGGTGGTTTTATTGTGGTTCCCCTAAGGTTGAACTATGGGGAAACGTACTTGTGTTGCCAAACAGTCTCGTCCTCAAGTAAACCTTTCCTCCCCAACCCTCCCAACTTCCATTGACAGAATGCTACAGAGGGCTATAGGTGCTGTCACAACAGAAATAGAACTCACCGAAAGGCGTCTGTCAATAACTCCAGACCTCTTTCTTCCGCTGACAGTTTCGCCTACCTCCAAAACTACTTCTATAGTCCCTCCACCCATGGCGAATGTGCCCTCGCCCTACCCACAACAAGAAGATGCACCGACAATTGTAACCCGAAAGGGGGACGTTGCTCCGGGCACTCGCAAGAATGGGAAGCGAAAGCAAGCAAGTGGGGGGGGGGGGGGCACCCAAAAGTAAGAAAGCCAAAGGGGGGCCTAATGTTAGCGTGGAACCTATGGTCAACCCAAATGTAACCGTAGAACGCACTGTTAATATCCGTACAGACCCGAATTACCCACCCTGGGCTCAGAGCCTATTAGCAGACCTACTGATCCAACTCAGAGCTATTGTGAAGGAAGAAGTTGCTCCCCTAGTTGATCGTATACACAATCTGGCAACCAAGGGGGACTCAAGGCAAACACACTCTTGCACTAACACAAAACAAACTGTATTGAGGGGGAGTGACTTTAGCTGCCAGGTAGACCTTGCAAGCCGGATACCCCCAGACAACCTAGTGACGCCTAGGATCCATGACCCCTCTAATCACACGAACACTAGCCGTGGTAATAATCGCACCCACCAGAGTCCTGGTGCACAGCGGGGGCAAGACCATACCACGCATCTAGCCACTAGGAAATCCTATTGCGAGGTTGGGAACGATGTTACAACCCCTACTATGCGGAGTACACATCAAAGCAATACCATCTCAACAGGGCCTAGTGTAAGTAGAGAAGGGTTGGGGAAGAGTGCCCAGCGGGCAGGACAGAAGTAATGACCCAGCCAATCATAAATCTACCCCCAGCCTCATCCCCCTACGTGATCATCTTGGCAGGGGTACCAGAACTCAATAACGGCCAGAGGGAGTCACAACTGGACCTTCGGAACAAAAGCCTGTTTTGGCTGACAAGGCATAGGCAGTTCCCCTATGAAAGGGCGGGGGAAATTCTAATGGTCCGTAGGAGTTGCTTGGGTGGGAACCAGCCAAAAAACAATCCAAGGGGATTGTGTGATCATCAACTTCAAAAATCCCCAGACTGTACGCAGGCTAACAAGCCAGAAACCTAGTCCCTTAGAGCACCACACTGAGGTGAGAGCCCTTCCGCTGGACTACTTCTACTCCCACTGCCATAAACCAGGCAGGGCCAACACCATCTTAGATCCTGGTAGGCGGCCTATAGAACATCAGAACACTGGCCACAGGTATCCTTCCACCAGACCCTTATTCTATAACCTACCTGTAATAAACAGATATGGGGTTCTGGAAGAAGTGGATTGACAAGTAGTGATAATGGGAACAGGCCAGGGAAAGAGCACCCCGAGGCCCCCTGGAGGACCAGTGGAGCCTGGTCGTGGTCAATCAAGGCAGCCCACTTATTCTGGGACAGGGCTAGAACTAAAGGACCGGGCTGTATCAACTCCACAGGTGACCAAGGGGCCAGCTGGGCCAAGAGATTTCCCTGGACCCATAGCCCCCATACCTCCAGTTCTCTCCAACACCAATATCTGGAGGGCAAATCAACCCATTAGAACATCTGTCAGCCCCACCTCGACTCTATTAGATGGCACCCACACCCCTGACGTTCACCCCCTTGATGACACTATTGTAACGCCCTACACAGGGAGTAAGCTGAAGGTCCTGTCCTGGAACGTTGCGGCCTCAAAAGTAAACTGTCTTGCCCCGATTGGGGGCTTTTTGTGGACCAATATGACATCTGCATGTTTCAGGAAATATGGGCACGGGATGACTCTACAAGGGTGGGGTTCGCGTCATTCAACATCCCAGCTATCACAAGGGACAGGGGTAGACCGTCTGGGGGTTTATGCATTTGGGTTGGCTCGCACTTGGGTTGCAAAGCTAGCCAGCTGAACTCCTCGTCCAGCGATATTCAACGTGTAGCACTCAGTTTCCCAACTAAGCTGAAACTTGCCTTCATCAACATCTATTCCCGACCTGTAAGCCTGAGCAAGGAATCCCCAACCCTCGATCTACTGAACTCTTTTATTCCTACTGTCCCCCCAGATATGAGGTTGATCGTTGGGGGCGATTTTAATTGCCAATTTGAGCCCCTTGCTGACATTACTGACACAATCTCCAATGAGGAGGATTCCCAATGGTCCATCCCTGATCCGCAAATTCCACCAATTAAGGCCTGGTCCCCACTGGCACTCCAAATCAATGCAATCACACTGACCCATTCCCTGAGAGCGTGTAATGGCCGCACAACATCGGACACACCAGGGAACCTAACATATAATAGAATAGGCCATGCCTCTCTCCTGGATTACATCTTCGTGGAGACCAGATCATGGCCCAGGGTTCTTGATTTCGCCGTTGTTCCACGGCATGATAGTGACCACAACGCCCTGGCTATGGTATTGAAGGTGCCGGATTCGGGTACTGCCCCGGCTAGCAGTCTCCCCCCTGATAATAGATTAATACTCTCCAATAATAGGAGAAGAATAACATGGGGGGTAATTAAGCAATCACCTGATAAGTTGAGCGCACTCTATGCAGTCGTAGTCCCAGTTCTCCTAGAAATCAGAGGTGATGCTGTAGTGGTGGGCAACCCAGCTCCTATCAATAAAGTTGCAGAATTACACGCAGGCCTGGCATCCAAAATGGATGACATTTTATCCAAAAATGCACTCCAAGATGAAAAAATGGGTCACTCGATCGTGGTTCAATGATAATTGCCGAAAGGCGAAACGGGCCTTGTTAGCGGCCATTAAAGCCAAAGATAAGCTATTAACTAAATGCAAGCGGGTGTTGTATAAAGAGGCCATCTGTCTAGCAAAGCAGTCCTGGGAATTGAACAAATGGGACGACATAAAATCTGCCCTATTGAATAAAGACATGAAGGAATTTTGGTCTATAGTCAGAACAGGCAGCAGTGAAGGCAATTCAGCTATAGAGCCGAATATAGCAGCAGAAAAGTGGGTAGCCCACATTCAGGCCCTATATACTACGAAGGTAGTACCTGGCTCCCACAATGACATACTCACAATTCCCCCAAGGATTAATTGCGCAGATGCTGATCTGATAGACGAGATAATCACTAACTCACCAAGGACCATCCACAAAGAAGCTGCTGAGATCACCCTTCTTGAAGTTTTAAATGCAATAAAGAAACTTCCCGCCGGCAAAGCACCGGGATTAGATAAGCTTCCAGGGGATCTTTTTCGGGAAGAGCCAAAAATATGGGGTCCTTACCAGTGGGTACTATTCAATGCCATCATGAAAGGTATGCCGATCCCTGAAACCTGGGCGGGGGCAGAAATTGGCCCAGTTTTTAAAAAGGGCTCTCCACTTTTGCCTGCAAACTACAGACCGATCAGTTTGATCGATGTCACGCAAAAACTGTTTGCACGGGTACTCCTTGACCGCCTCCAGGGGTGGATGGAAGAAAATGAAATTTTGAGCCCATACCAAGCTGGGTTCAGAAAGAACATCTCCACCGTCGACTAAATATATAGACTCCAACTTATATTTTGGAAAACGGTGAGAATGGAGGGTGGCAGCCTCTACCTAATTTTTGGGGACCTGAAGACGGCCTTTGATTTGGTGCCCAGAGTTAAATTATGGGGGGTACTTAGAGACATGGGGATCCCCTCCTACCTCCTAAGCATGCTTATGAGGCTGCACAAAGCCAACTTTGCCCAAGTAAGATGTGGGAAAGGAGGAGAATTAACTTCACGATTCCCAGTTGACAGAGGAGTGAGGCAGGGGTGTGTGCTTGTACCTACCCTGTTTTGCCTCTTTGTCAACGCATTGGTTGCCCAACTCACTGAGGTTAAGAACAATGACGCCCCTAAGCTAGCAAACATAAAGGTCCCAGCATTGATGTTTGCGGATGACACCCTCTTAATGTCAAAGTCGCCGATGGGAATACAGAGGGTCCTGGATGTGACATCCTAGCTATGATGCTTCCAGTGACAGAGTGACTGGAAGCATACTACATAGAGGGATTCTAGAATAGTGGTGGCAGGTTAGTTGGAGTGGATCTACTGTCGTGAGGAGATGTACCTGCTTGCTCCCGAATAAAGGCTCTACTACACAACTTCATGGTGTCTACTATCCTCATTACAATTGGCGACGATTGATGGTGAGCATACGGAGCAAGCAGAGTAAAGCTTTCATCTATGGAATTTTGATGATTTTATACAACTTCATAAAAAACTGAATTGGATCGACTTAAAGAAAAACTATTCTAATCAAAGAAGTATCAAAGAAGACTTTCACGTTTTTTCTTACAAGGATTGATCTGCAGCAGTAACCCTGGATTAATGATCTTGCAGAATCTACTCTTCCTCCGTGTGATTCGTGTATGGTCTTTACTACAGACGGACAATCCTTGTACTTTTGTGGATATTTACTGAGGGACAAAACTGGTACCTCTCGAGCGAGAATTGCGCTTTCCGAGCACTTTTGATAGCACATTTAAGACGTGTTTACCTTCAAATCTGTTGCCGGCACCATTGGTGGAATCCCCTCTTCGGCCGCATTATTCGACCGGCAGCAGGATTCCATCCTTCGCGAGATCCAGCCCTCTCCTGCATTCTTCAAGTCTTCTAAAGATCCCCGGTGACGTCCATTGAACGTCACACGTCGCATGGAACCTACCAGACGCTGACCGGAACGTGTGAAGAAGGAGAAACCACTACGTCATCACGTAAGGTCACGTAGCGTGACCTTGCGTAGCGGCCATCTTTGTTTTTTTTTGTCATTGGTCTCCTAGCAACCGACCGGCCGTCGGATTTCCATCGCGAACATTCAAGAAGTCGTGTTCTCTACAAACTAACGAGTTATTTTACAGAACTTCAACAAGAATTTGGTGAAAGCTTCCGATATCTCCAGTCAACACGGTATTTGACTATTTTCACAGATTTCTTCGGTGATATGCACACTGCATATTTTATTTACTACTCTCCACTTCCATTATAACTATTGTTCAACACGGTGATGTGCACACCTAGTACATACTTACCTCTACTTTTAGCTATACTGAATATTTACCTTGGTTTCATGCTGTATTAAGTGTTAATCTTACTTCCAGGTCACACCACTTCAGACAGTAAATTTATATATATTTACCTCCTACAACATGGCATTATCACAAGGGTTCGGGTTAGTTCCTCCTGTGCCGTTTTTACCTCGTCCAGGTGAACCACTAATAAAATGGCCAGACTGGAAAGATTATTTTTTAAACTATATAGCTGCATTAGAAGAGGAGAATGATGAAGAATTTACACCATCAAGAAAGAAATTTTTTTTATTACATAGCTTAGGACCAGAAGGTATTAGAGTATATAATCAGATGGAAAAGAAAGTAAGAAGTGCTGAAAATGCCAATGTTTTTCTCGATGCCATTGAAGATTTAGATTCTCATTATCATCCTACTGTATGTGTTGGTATTAATAGGTATGAATTCTTTCAAAGGAAACAGAACAAATCCGAATCTGTTGAAGACTATGTTTCCTCCTTGAAAAAATTAGCTATAAATTGCAAATTTGGCACTTTACATGATAGTTTTGTTAGAGATCAACTTGTCATGCACTCAAATAACTCATCTATCCAAGAAAAGTTATGGGTATGTGGCGATGCACCCTTAAATGAAATTATTGCCATAGTAAAAAAGGCAGAAATGTCCAAAAGATGTGCTAAGGTAGCTTTAAAAAATAATGAAGAAGGATTGGTTGTTGGTAAAGTTTCCCACAGCAAAAGTGATGCAAAAAGAAATGAAAAACGTTCTCTCGCGGATATGGGTAAAAATATATATCGTACAGCAAAGGGACATGGAATACAAAAATTCTATTTGTTATAGATGTGGATATAATGGTCACACAGCTAATGATGAAAAATGTCCTGCTTTAAAGTCAAAATGCACATATTGTGGCAAAGTAGGCCATTTTGGCAAAGTTTGCAGGAGAAGGCTAAGCAGAAACAAGAAAAAAATTGTTGGATGTGTTGAGGATAAAAGCACAGAGGGTGGAAACAACACTGGTTCATCAAGCGATGATGAAATACTGTGCATTGAAGATGTAGATGACTCAGAAAATGTAGTTTTAAATGTGAGTGTTAAATCAAAAAAAAACCTGTGTGTGACATAATAATAGGTGGCATACAATTACAGATTGTACCCGATTCTGGTTCCCCCTATACTATCATTCAACGGAATGTGTGGGATGATTTGTTTGCAAAAACATTAAATAAGAAGTTAGAACCTCCTGACATACAACCTGTGACATTTACAGGAGAAAAAATTCCCATGGTAGGATTCATTAAAGAAACTTTTCAATTCAAAGACAGGAGTGCAATTGGTAAGTTATATGTAGCTGAAAAGGGACCTTCAGTCTTAGGTTGGGTAGACCAAGGAGCCCTTGGTATCATCCTCAATCCTAAAACAGAAAATCAGGTTATGCTTTTAGAGGATGGTGACTCACATTTTGCTGACAATATTGTCAAACAATTCCCAACAGTATTCTCTGGAGAAGTTGGAAAATTAATTGGGTTTACACATAAAATTGTGTTGAAGGATAATGCTATTCCAGTATGTCACAAGCCCAGGAACATCCCCATTAGTGTGAGAGAGGGAGTCATGTCAGACTTAGATGCTTTAGAGAGTAAAGGCATTATTGAACCTGTAGAGTGTGCAGAATGGTTGGCCCCATTGGTCGTAGCACGCAAACCGGACGGACGTTTGCGTTTATGCATTGATTTAAGAGACCTAAACAAGAATATAGTAATTGACAAATTTCCCTTACCTAGAATTGACGAACTTTTGGCCCAATCAAAAGGTATCAAATGGTTCTCAACCATAGATTTGACTTCAGCATAACACCAGATCCAATTACATGACAGCAGCAGAAACCTAACAGCATTCATAACACCTTTTGGGTGCTACCGCTTTGTAAGAATGCCGTTTGGTCTCGCTTCGGCAGCTGCGGTTTGTCAAAGATTAATGCACAAGCTGTTTAAGAATCGAAAAGGGGTAATTTATTTCCAAGATGACATCTTAATCATGGGTCATGACAAAAAAGAACACGATGAACGTCTCAATATGGTATTAAGCACACTCGTGGAAAGAGGACTTACTGCAGAACTAAAAAATGCAAATTTGGTATGAGGTCAGTTACCTACCTAGGACATTAGGTGGGTGATGATGGTATTTCACCCAAAAAGAAACTAATCACAGCAATCAGCAATGCTCCTGTGCCAAAATCTAAAGATGATGTAAGATCCTTCCTTGGCTTAGCCGAGTATTATTCAAAGTATGTCCAAAATTTTGCAACTAAAACATACAATCTTAGACAACTTCTCAAAATAAAACAAGAATTTCATTGGAACACAGAACTTCAGAAAGATTTTGACAAAATAAGACATGATTTAGTCTCTGCTTTTCCTTTACAAGCATTCGACAGTTTTGCGCACAGCATCATCACTACGGATGCTAGTGACAAAGGACTCGGTGCAGTACTGTCTCAGGTCAATGAGGATGGTGTAGAAGTAACGATTGCTTTTGCATCCCGTTCTCTATCCTCTACAGAGGAAAAATTCTCTGTAATAGAAAAAGAGATGTTGGCCACTGTCTGGCCCATAGAGAAATTCAGACAGTTTGTTTGGGGCACAAGATTTTCATTGCGCACCGACCACAAACCCTTACTCAAAATCTTGACATCAGAAGGCATACTAAAAGCCACACCCAGATTGGCCAGAATGAGTTTAAAACTATTAGAGTTCACTTACGATGTTGAATATTTACCTGGAAAAAGGAACCAAGTAGCGGATTATTTGAGCAGATCCCCATTACCGTTACACGATAATGTGTGTGCTGACTGGGATGATTTTAATGTAGCTATTATTCATGATTCTGTTGATGAGTTTACAAATGCCATTTCAAAAAAAGAATGGGATACGGAATATGCGCAAGACAAAAGCTTGAGTGATGCTGCTAAATATGTTGTAAATGGGTGGCCCAACAAATGTGATTTGCAAGATGACATTAGAGCAATGTGGGAAATCAAAGAGGAATTGTCCATTGACAATAGTAACTACTTATGCAGGGGCGAAAGAGTCATTGTGCCGTCGAAATTGCGCCCCAGGATCTTAGCAATCAACCATGAAGGCCACCTAGGGATTGTAAAACTCAAAAACAAAATAAAGATGTCCTACTGGTGGCCGGGGATTGATAGGGATACTGAAAGTTTTGTCAGGCAGTGTTCTGTTTGCAAAAACTCAGACAAAGTTCAACGTGTATTTAAACCTTCTCTTGGCACCAGACATATTCCAGATCATCCCTGGGAGGACCCAAGTATTGATTGGCTGGGTCCTATCGAGGATGGTAATGGTAACATGAAGCATATCCTGGTCATCATTGATAACTACTCGAAGTGGCCTGAAATTGAAATTACTGAGAAGCATGACTCCAAAGAAGTCATAAAATGTTTAGAAAAATTATTCTTACGAGAAGGTATACCTAGAAGCATCCTCAGTGACAATGGCCCACAATTTACATCAGATGTTTTCTTACAGGTTCTAAAAAGGAATGGTATTAGTGAAAGGAAGACTCCTGTCTACCACCCTGCTGGAAATGGCATAGTTGAGCGCTTCAACAGAGTAGTTATGGGAAGCATACAAGCATCTCTTAGTGCTGGAAAGTGGGAGAAAGAATTATTTAGTACAATATGGGCGTATAGAATCACTCCCACTTGTACCAGTTACAGTCCCTTTAGGATTTTAAGGGGTAGAGAGCCATTCACTAAGGACAATGTGGCATGGAACTGTAAGAAAGTGTGTGGCAAATGGTCACCTGCTGTAGTACGCTCAAATTTACGTAAGATACATGAATCCTACATAGCTAACTTTGACTAAACAAACTGCACTAAGGAAGCTGATCTGCGGGTTGGAGATTGGGTCAAAATAAAACTTGGTACTAAGGAAAGGAGAGAGCAAATTCTCTGCACCTTTGCAAGTTTTAGACACTTACTCGAAATCTGCAAAGCTGAGTGACAATAAAATTTGGCACCACAGCCGGATGGCTAAATGTAGGGAAGACTGTATAGACACAGAGTGTCACATAAAGAAGAAATCATCTACCATGAATTGGTTGTGGGATGAAGTTACGGAGTTAGGGAAGGATCATTCTAATACTTGCAATGGAAATACTATTGTAAATGCAGCACAATCTGCTGAGCAACCCTCTTGCAGTGGTATTAGGGTCACACGCACTGGGAGACCAGTGAACATACCAGTAAAATATAGAAGTTATGTCATGTAATAAAAAAAAAATGTACAAAAGAGAGGAATGGTGACACATTGGTACTTCACGTGTGCATCTTACTCGCCTGATTATACTAGGTGTTACTATTTCCTTGTGTTTAACCTTCCATCTTTTTATTTTTATTTACATATTGTATTTAATTTATTGTACTGCCTTGTATTCTATTTGTTCAATGTAAAGAGGGAAGATGTGACATCCTAGCTATGATGCTTCCAGTGACAGAGTGACTGGAAGCATACTACATAGAGGGATTCTAGAATAGTGGTGGCAGGTTAGTTGGAGTGGATCTACTGTCTTGAGGAGATGTACCTGCTTGCTCCCGAATAAAGGCTCTACTACACAACTTCATGGTGTCTACTATCATCATTACACTGGACAGCTTTGTCATCTTTTGTAACAATAGGGGGCTGGAGATAAATACCTTGAAGACCAAGTTTATGGTCTTCAACCCAGCCAAGACATCACGCCCTAACCCTCGTCTAGATGGCACTATGCTGGAAAGGGTCTCGGTATTTGACTATTTGGGTGTCACCCTGACAGAAAATATGGAGTGGGGGCCACAAATCACCAAAGCTAAGCTCAAGTTAGCCCAGACTACCGGGGGAATTGCAAAATTACTTAGAAATTCCTCCTCTAAACCCGCTGGGCCTATAGCAGAGATCTACAAGGCGCAATCCAGGGGTGCAACAATGTACGGGGCCGAACTATGGGGTCACTGTTCCTGTAGTGATGCGAGTAAAGTAGAGAACAGCTTCCTGAGACAGATTCTGGGTCTCCTTTTAGCACCCCCCTAATCCCCCTACGGCTGGACCTAGGAATTAGACCAATTGGAGATGAGATTAGTCTAAGACCCCTAACCTTCTGGCGCAGACTGTGGGTGACCCCGGAACTGGCAGAATATCGGTCAGAAACAAAAGAGCTACTGGGTTTCCCGGGGGTAGAAAACATTCCTTGGCTTGCACATATAAGGGAAGAGTGCAGTAGGTTAGGTAAACCAAGTCTCTGGAGTAATCCTGAGGAAGCGTGTCCTGCTATCTCACGCGCCGAATTGGTAAAAACCTATCGAATAAACAAACTGGCAGCCATCCAAGGGAACTCTGCTCCAGGTCATCTGACAGCCGAATTCCTGATAATAAAAGAGGAGCATAAATTTGAGCCCTTCCTGGATGACATTCTACCTTTCTCAGCAAGAAAACTATATGTCCAGTTTAGATTTGGTACCCTTCCACTCCGTGCCTTTACCTGCAAATGGTCAAAAACTGCCTCAGGAGGGTGCCCAGCTTGTAACTATCAGGAGGAGTCAGAGCTCCATGTTTTATTTTTTTCGTCCAGGCTACAAACCATCAAGACAGCGCTGGCTCATACAGTTGTGCAGGAACCTCAGGTTTGTGCATTGCCAGGAGGCATTTAGAGTTTTGAAGTTTGGCACCCGTAAGCCCATTGTTTTTGCTGTTTCTCGATTTCTAAATTCAATGTGGCGCAGGCGCTAGACTTTCTTAAAAACAGCTACACCAGATGCAAATGCACACACTGCTTTTACTTAACAGTTTAATCCAAAAAAAAAAAACCTTTTTACCCTTCCTACTGTTTTAAATTTTAACTATGTAGATGAAATATGTTTTAATCCTTATATTGTATGTGTAATTTTTTATCCACAATGCGATTAGTAACGATTTACTTGGATTCATTGTTTCTATGACCTCTGTTAAGCGCTCCAAGGCCCCCCAAAACCAACTATACTCTCACTGGACTTATGCTGTGTTTCCCTTTCCCTGCTATTTTTTCCTCTTGTCTATTCTCTATCAATGCACACGCACTTTGTTGAGGCCATTGGCCTTGGTCGTATGTCATTGTAGATTGTCACTTTGGCATATTAAGATGATGCACATGCACTTTTGTATGTTGGATGGATTCCGTTTTTATTAATTTTATTTTGTAATGATATTTATTGTACTGTACACATACTTTTATGGTCTCAATGACCGAAATAAAGGTTTTCTGAACTGAACTGAATAGTACAGCAAATTAAAAACTCCGGTGCACCGAGATTATGCTCGTTAATATTTATTTCCTTGCTCTCTGACAAGTCTTTAAGGGCGGATGAGATTGTCAGATATCTAAGATTAGGCTTGAAAACTATTAAAAATTCCCTCCTCCTTTGCAGGCAACAACATATCCATTCCCTGCAGTCACCAATTTCTGAATACACTTTGATCAAAAAATCCATTAAATTTCAAATCCACAACTAGAGTGAACAAACCCAACATGACTTTCCTCACCACCAATTTAAAAGCCATCCTAACCTATTCCGATGTCTCATGTGGTTATTGTATCAGCGCACCTTATGTTCAGGCCCTTGTTAATTTCCATCATAATACTTCAAACACAATCTGACAAGAGCGATGTTGGGCCACATATCCAGCAACTATGTCAAATCTGCTTTCAAAAGCCTGCACTGGCTCCCTATTAATGGCAAAAAGCAATATAAAATGCTACAGCTTGTTCACCGTCATGACCAGAGGTCATCCAATGTTCCCTTCCTGACTGTGCAGTACCCAAGGTCAACAACTTGACGGTCAGTGGGTCAAAGCTCATCACGAACCAGCCATTCTGAGCAACTCCCAGCAGCCCGTGGGGCGAGGAAGAAAGTTACTGACATTTTTCAAGTAAACAAAGGACTGCTGTCCCCATACTCAGCCATAGCTTGCTGCATGCCTTGACTTCCTCACTTTCACTTTTCCATGAGTCTACTGTCTTTGTGCCTTTCCACGCTTTGAATCTGAAGTCTGTGGTATGGTATGTAGCTTGTTGCAGCAGGGATGATACTTTTGTACATTCCAGGGATGAGTTTAATCCGCTTAACTCCAGGGAAGAACCTGGCGATGAGGTCACAATACCGCTTTGTCACACATACAGCATTGAAAGAGCTGCAGTTGTCTGCAGCAGCATCAGTAAGTGCTGGTTGGCTGTGCCCTTTAGCTAACTAACTGATTATTTCTTTACATTCCTCTCTAGATCACAGCTTGCCAAAACATAAAAACATCCCCTACCTAAGACATTACATAACTTTGCATAAGTTGCTAATATTTATAGATTCTACAACGGCCAGCCTACTATACATCTGCTGATCCCGGTGAAAAGTATCCTGATACTGACTTGAATCAGAATCTCACAAAAAGGAGTAACAATTACATTAGTTCCTCAAACGGTTACCCATTGCCTTCTCTATGGAGCTACAACTATTTAGCAAATTAATCATTCATCAAGATTTGCAACCTTAGTTCGTTTGCAATACTGATCCATGGCAAACCAGCAGTATGTAGGTAAATGCATAAAAATCTAGATAGGTTCAACTTCACCTTCACTTCAATGCCACAATTCTTCTTGCAAGGAAAGACATTCACTTAATGACTCGCTCTATACTTTTCAACTATTAAGTACCAAGAGCAAAACGCCTTGCACTAGAAATATTTCATCTTATGTCAATTAAGTGGAGGGGACGAAGGAGCCAATCCAAGGAAAAGAGGGCAAAGGATGATTTACTGTGCTGACTGTCAGTGTTTCATGTCACGAAGCCTACATACCTTAGGCCAGAAACTATATTGGTTCGGTTAAGCTCTAAGCGGTAATGGACGTGAGCTGTAGCCTCCTGTGTTCACCATTTAAAATATGGTCCTCTGCTGTGCAGCTCAGGGTAAAGGCTCTGTGCATTTAACACTTGAACACGAGTTGTGCACAAATGTGCAAGATGAACGAGATGTGCACAAATGTGCAAGATGAACGAGGAAGACAGTTGTCTGACCCAGCCTAGCATCAGCAGACACGTAGTGCTGTGACTCGCTGAAGGCCTGGGTGTTTGGGGCAGGCAGACAGAGGGAGTGGTCTGCTGCTGCCAAGAAGTAACCAGGTAAGTAGACAATCATGGTCTCACAGGAGAGGAGGCCTAGGGTGCCTATAGCGAGAAAGAAGCAGTAGTGTCAGAGGCTGTGAAAAGGAGCCACTGAACATCAAGGAAAGTTTTGGAGGTCATGGGGATCCCCGAGATCACTCCTGGTGATTCAAGCACGCCACTAGGAGCCCAACGCAACAAGCCCAATGTTAATTGGTCCAACTGGACAGGAGATGTACCAGAAACTATCCACTGCTCATGTGCAGCTATTTCAGCAGTGCAATCGGGGCACTAGCCACTTTCGGCAAATCACAAACCAAGATTATTGGTTCTGCCCTGGGAAATCCATGGAGTGTTTGGTCCCCTGGGGGTACTTGGAGCATAAACCTACACAAGATGGAAATATTCATCCCCAGTCTTGAAAAGTGGGGGAATAACTGAAATGTTTTATCTTGCCCAGAGAGCCCATGGGCTGAGGTAAGGAGTCCTGTGAGGGGGGTCTCCTTAGGTTTCTCAATCAATCAATCAATCAATCAATCAGGGGTTTATAAAGCGCGCTACTCACCCGTGAGGGTCTCAAGGCGCTTGGGGGGGGGGGGGGGGGAGGAGGGTGCAGTTCCGGATCAGTCAAAGAGCCAGGTCTTGAGGCTTTTCCTGAAGGTGTGCAGTGTGGGGAGCGCCTGATGTTGACTGGGAGCTCGTTCCAGGTCTTTGCTGCTACGTAGGAGACAGCTCTTCCACCTGCTCTGGTTCTCTGGATGCATGGGGTCTCTGCGAGGTCAGCGGAGCGGAGGTTCCTTTTGGGTATTTGGAAGGAGACTCTTTCGTTGAGGTATTTGGGTCCGATGTTGTGGAGGGATTTGTAGGCGTGGGTGAGTAGCTTGAAGGTTACTCTCTTCTCGATGGGGAGCCAGTGGAGGTCTCGTAGGTGCTGGGTCATGCGCTTGTGTCGTGGGGTTCCGAGGACGAGTCTGGCTGCGGTGTTCTGGATGGTTTGGAGCTTGTGTATCAGGGTCTTGTTGATTCTGGCGTAGAGGGCGTTACCGTAGTCCAGTCCGCTGGTTATGAGTGCGTGGGTGACGGTCTTTCTGCATTCGGGGGTGATCCACTTGAAGGTCTTATGGAGGATGCGGAGGGTGTTGAAGCAGGTGGAGGCGACGGCGTTGATCTGGCGGGTCAGGGTGAGGGAGAGGTCTAGGATGATGCCGAGGTGCCGGGCGTGGTCCGTAGGAGTGGGGGGGGTTTCCGAGGGCAGGGGGCCACCAACCGCTGTCCCACGAAGTGGGGGAGGGTCCAAGGACGAGGACCTCTGTCTTCTCCGAGTTCAGTTTTAGGCAGCTGTCGCTCATCCAGGCTGCTACGTCTTTCATTCCTTCTTGGAAGCGGAGTCTGGTGTCTTCGGGGTTCTTCGTGAGAGAGAGGATGAGCTGGGTGTCGTTGGCGTAGGATACCATGCTGAGCCCATGCTGTCCGACGATGGCGGCAAGGGGGGCCATGTAGATGTTGAAGAGCGTGGGGCTGAGTGAGGATCCTTGGGGTACACCACAGTTGATCTCTGTAGGTTGTCACACACCCACTGCGTTCACCACTGCTCCCCACCAAGTAAAGAGTGAAGCATGGGGGAGCGACAGATTTGTACCTTCCCTGCCCAGCCACCAGCATCAGAGTGACCTTCCTTTACTGTTTATCACATGTAGTTGGTGAGGCTCTTTCAGGGATGTTCCAATTGGTTATTCCACATGCCATTTTATCAATCAAATATGCTTTATTCGATCACTAGTATCATAAAAGCAATATGAAACAAACATGCAAATACATTAAAATCATACAATGATTTACATTGAATTAAAAAATATGATTAAACTAGTTTTTGAATTGCTAGGTTTATATAAAAGATACTAGTAAGGGAGATAAGTCCTGATCGATTTTTAAAAGTTGTAAAAGAAAAAAAAAAGATATATAAAACCATGAAAGAAAATGCATTAAAAACACCACCAAATAGTGACAAATAAGACATGGATGTATAAAAACTGTACAGGAGCACTCACAAACAGTGAGATTATATCCCAGGATAAGACACTCTCTTTATAAAAACATATACATTTCTCCCGGGGTTCAAAATCAGTAAGCTCACCAATGTATTACAATGGATGTAAAATGAGGGAGGAGCTGCCATTATTGCTTGTCACTCGGCATATGAGAGCCCTTCAAAGCTTTGTGTCTGATAATCCAAGCACGACTCAGAAACTTGGCCACCCCACAAATAAAAAGCGTGGTTGAATCAGTTTTAAGGATACGCAGGGCGACTTTGTAGTCACGCGTGCCCATGAATTTACAGATTGGCTTTATCCATTTGGACCTGGCGATGGAATAAGCCGGGCAAGCGAACAAAACATGGGGCACACTTTCCATTGGAGCTCTGCAACAGGGGCAAGCCTCGTTTTGATGTTTGTACGGATGCCATTTGGATGTTGTTGCATGAACTGGGAGTGTGCCTAACCTGAATTGGGTATATAGTAGCCTATCGCGTCGAACCTGGATAATATCCAGGTAAGGTTCTAAGCCTCTACACTGCTTGTGGCTGAAAAACTCATCTGTCAATCTCCCCAAATTTGATTTGCCCAGCTCACTGGAGTCAACCCAGTTCCAATAGACATGCTTGAGCTCTGCCTTGTTGGGAGGGACTTGGGTGGCCCATGATTCCGAGAGGCCCAGCTTTATCAACATCTTTCTAACATTGGATATCCACTTGACTCTATGCCCCACATCTAAATTAATCAGCTCAGTCAGGGCAGCGGCATAATTCGCGAGCTCCAGGGTACGCATTACGCGTGCCCAAAAAAGCAATGGGCGCAGCTTAACAATATCCCCGAGGGGCCGTCTGCCCATGTCAAACATTAAGGGGGTTAATGGAGTGTTACAAGGAAGCATCACCAGGCCCCTCAAGAACTTGTGCTCGGATCTACAAATTTCCTCAATGTTATCAAAGCCCCATAGCTCCGCCCCATACAATGCGGCGGAAACTACTTTGGCTTCGTAGATTGCGAGAGCTGGGGCAACTGGCCTGCTATACGAGGACCGGTGTTCTTTACTTAATGCCCCAGCTACGCGTTTGTGGTTCATGAGCATCTTGGCTAAATGGGGCTTCCAGTGCATTTTATCTGAAAGCCGGATGCCCAGATAATCAAACATGCTTACCCGCTCCAGTAAGGTATCATTTAAAATTAAATTATTTTTAAAAGACTTGTGAGGATTAAAAACCATGAATTTTGTTTTGGTGGTGTTTATAACTAAGCCCCGAGAGTCACAAAATAATTGATATCTATATAACAATTTTTGTAACCCAGATGGAGTTTTTGATACCAACAAGGTGTCATCAGTCGACAAGAGGGTAGGAACTTTGTCGCCCGCCAGGGTCGGTGCGTCGGCCGAGATCTCCTGAAGAAATCTCACCACCCCATTGACGTATAAGGAAAACAGGGTGGGTGCCAACACACAGCCCTAGCGGACTCCTCTGCTAACTGGTATCTTCTCCGTGACCTCCCCTTGTGGCCCCCATCTCACTTGGGCAAAATTTCCTTCATGTAAGCGAATTAAAAGGTTAAGAACTAACGGGGGAATGCCCAGATCCCTCAAAGTCTGCCACAATCTCGTCCTCGGTACAAGGTCAAAAGCAGTTTTCAAATCAATAAATGCCAGGTAAAGGCTACCCTTGCCAATAACAACGACCTTCCAATATATAAGTAATAATCTGAAGACTTGGTCGATCGTTCTGGTATTGGCCCTGAACCCAGCCTGGTATTGGGAAAGGACATCCTCATCTTTGGCCCAAGTCTGTATTCTCTGGAGGAGGACCCTACCTACCAGCTTCTGCATGGCGTCGATTAGACTTATTGGCCTGTAGGTGGATGGGTCTTCCCGGTCTCCTTTTTTAAATATTGGAACCACCATCGCGCCTTTCCATGAGTCTGGGATTGGGCATCCATTGGCTATGGCGTTGATCAAGAGTTGGATATAGCGCGACCAGTTTTTGGGATCAGCCAGAAAGAGGTCACCAGGAAGACCATCCGGTCCGGGGGCTTTGTCCGGAACTATTTTGGTTATTGCCGTTTCAATTTCGACCATAGAGAATGGTTCTATAGTATTCCCTACCAGAGGGATGTCTGTGGAGTCTCTTAACTCCTCCAGACATCCGTCAATAGGAGCGGAATACAGTTTACTGAAGTGGTCGTACCGTTCTTGACCTGTAATATGGTTAGATAGAGTGGAGGGGTCTCTACTGTTGCCTTTACTTACTAAGTACCAAAACTGATTCTTATTTTTCTCCAGACTAGTGACTTTCAATCTCTGCCAATGAAATTCGTCCCACTCAATTTTGGCTTGATGAAGGGCTGCCTTATACTCCTTCCTTGCTATTTTTACCAGATTAGGGTTCTTTGTCCTAATAGCTGAAGCTAAGGCTTGTTTCTTTAGCCTACATTTCTTGGTAAACCACAAATGATGTCTTTTTCGAAGGGCCTTAAATTTGGTGTTATTATGAGTGGCAAGAAAGAAGGTGCCATTTTATACACATATGTAATTTTGTGTGCATTATTTAGTTTTGTTGCAGAAAAAGTACTATTCCATTTTAGAAGAAAAAGCACTGATTGTACATTCATTTACTCAATGTTATATTTTGAGTTGTCGAGTTCTGAGTCTCTAGAGCACAACACATCACTAAGTCAGTCAAGCACTGATTTGCCTCCTAACCTTAAGAGTCAAGTCCTGAAAGTGGTACTTATTCCACTTGAGGGTCCACAGTGCAATGGTACCAGAACACCAGAATCAAAAGAATCTAATTATTTCCATGTGAGCCCAGCAACGTCTTTTTGGCTTTAGACCTCCCAACCAGCGGCAGCCGGCACAGGTGAATGCGGTGAGGTCGGAGCAGGGGGGGGAGGTCGGTTGACAGACGACAGAATAGGTATAATTAAATAAATAAATAATACCTATTCCGTAGTCTGTCGGCTCCCCCCCCAGCCACACCCTGCCCCGCCCCACCACGATTACCTGTGCCGGCTGCCGCTGCTCCCAACCCAATAAAGATCTCCATGGACGGCTTCCCTGACAATTGTGCATCAACTTGGTGGTGGTGTCTCTTGGAAAATTATGTTGCATCCTGAATCCATAATGAGATTTTTTTAAGGTACGAAGACTAAGAAGAAGCTAAGTTAAATCATAAATAGGATAAATGAAGACGCTGGTCCAATTATTACTAGTGGTGCCTGAATCTGGCCTTATTTGCAAATCACTGTTGTCACCAGTACCTAAGCACTCAGTTCGTAAAGAGCTACTAAACCATATAAGACAACAAACAGCATACAGTTCTAAATAAGTTAATCAGTTTGGCAAGATAGGCAAGTTGTCCCTTTTTTCTCTTCTGTCGAAAATCTTCTCCTTCATCCTATGTCTGGGATGTCCTTCCCTCTAAACGAAGGGAATTTAAGTGAAAATAAATAGTATCTATTCTTGAATCCAGACGCAGACTCTGCACCATTCCACCGTATGGAGATTCTCTCATAAGTACCTCTTTGCAATTAGAAAGACAACTAAAGCAAGGTAGGTATTGAAGTGAAAGAGGTCAGAACTTGGAAGGGAAGCCATAAAATGCTTGCAGCAAGACAAGGTCTCTGTCAACATGGAAAGAGGGAGCAGGGGCAATGGGGAGTGACCAGAGTTGATCGAGCATACCTGTCTGTGGCATGGCGGTTATCCTAGTTCAGACAATATTTTCTGTTCTTGTGCCCCAAAAGTATGGTAATAATGAAAGTAGTTTGTCTGACGTGGGAACGTACTGAATTAGGACCTAGTGTGAGACAAGCAGCTCCCCTGACGCGGACTATAAAACAAGATGATTCTGATGGAGCGCTGATAGCACTCTATTTTGTATGAGTGCATTATACTCATGGTTTAAACGCACTCATGTATTCATATTGTTTGCAGTGTTTTACGACTATTAAGAACCATTTATTTAGGTGCGCGGCAGCGGCGATTCAAGATGGCCGCCACTTGAAGAGCTCCGCTAATTCGAGCTCCGCTCGAAAACGAAGGAACTGTTCCTAAGCAGCACCTGCATACCGGAACTGCGGTTTCCTGCATAGGAGCATCACAGGACCATGATGGCAAGTTTTTAGACCTCGGGAAGGTCTTTTCTCCTCGTTACAGGCCCCGTTTGTCTCCACTCGACATTGGCCGCCATTTTGTGTTTTTGCCTCACGCAGCACCTCAACTGACTATCAGGAGAATGTTCTCCGGATAATGTCTTTTTCTAGCATTATTCCCCGCATTCAATGCTGACTATGTTGTGCCTCATATCAAAAGAGACAGACCAGTATGTACACTGGTCCTTGTGTCCTCCCCAAGAACGGCTGCGTTAGTTTCAGCTGAGCAGCAGCCGCCATTTTGTGCTTCTCTTCATGCAGCACTGCACTCGACCGGGAGGAGAGTGTCCTTCGGGCTGACCATGCTGTGCATCACATAAAAGGGAAAAAAGAGATAAAACAGCATATATACAGATGGCGTTCTGTTGGACATATGCCCCCTCCTTTTTATAGCGGATGTCATCAGCTATAGTGTTCGGCTCTGGCGGTATCTAGGGAAGTAAAAATCTTTTTGTTTATAGACCGCTTTTATCTGTGGACATTTCGTTGGTCATTTCTGCTTGGTTCTTCTCCAGCATATTAACAAAGTTGTCTCCTGCTGTGTTGCTTTCTAATACTAGACTGTTGGTGCTTCCTCTCCTTTTATATTATGGATTCCCATCATCCACACAAACCCCAGGGGGTGCTGCGGGTGGACGAAAGACACTGCGACTGGTCCTGGCAAACGTACAAAGAAGGACCCGCCCTCTCCGTCAAAATCACCGCTCCCTCTCACATTAGAGGATATAATGGAGGAACTGCGCCTCATTCGTCCTTTCATGTCGGACACAGCTGCTACTCTGCAAAGGTTAGACGACAAATGGACTGGACTAGATCTGAGGCTTTCGGATGTGGAGCAAAAAGTCAGTGATGCTCAGGATGTTATTGCTAAAGTTGACTGCCTTACTAAAGAAGTCAGTTTGCTAAAGAAATCTACAGAGGACTTAGAAAATCGTAATAGGCGTAACAACCTACGCATTTACGGTATTCCGGAAGGTTCTGAAGGATCAGATATGGTTATATTTCTGAAATCTCAAGTCTTACAGATTACTGGTTGCGCAAAATCCACAGACTTCAACATCCAGAGAGCTCATCGACTGGGACCACAGAGTGCATCCTCCTCGTCTAAACCCAGAGGTATAATTGCCTATTTCCTTCTCTACTCTGATCTTATGGAAATTCTCAACGCAGCTAAACAGCACAAGCAGATGTTCTGGTCTGGCCACAGAGTTTTCTTTAGTCAAGATGTCTCCAAGCCAACTGCCACTCGACGTAAGGAATTCCTCGACCTAAGGCCTGCCTTGAGATCTATGAATGCCAGATATGGGTTAATACATCCTTGTTTCTTCAAAGTTACCTACAAGGACAGAACTTACAGCTTTGAAGATCCTGCCGACCTCCGGAAGTTCATCCACGCCCATAAAGGAGAATCCATGGAACTTAACAAGCCTTAATTACTTTTCGTTAATTTTTCTTTTGTGCTCTGTTTTGGTATGCTTCTGTAAGTAGTTTGTAACCTCTAATTATGTCCTTGTTTGTTATTTCTCTCATTTCCCAGGTCTCCCCGGCACGGAACTGCTGTAGTTGTTCTCCACCCTTGTTACCCCCCTGTCTGTAATGTGTGACTCATGTGGCTGCAATATCTTCCCAATGTTTGGTAAGTTCCCTTCCCTTTGTTCCGTAAAGTTTGCCTCATGTTCTTATACTTGCTTCCTTGTTTATTTTTAGAAGGCAATATTGGCTTTTCTCGGAGTCTCTTTGCCTGTGTGGCTGTCTCTCGCCGCCCCCCCTCACTCGTCAATGTTCTTCTTCATATTGTTCTTTATGACTAAAGCCGCTCGGTTTTTTGTCATCTTCTCTTGGTTATCCTTCCTTGGGAGACTATGTTATCCTCCCTTGCTTTTTCGATTTCCCTCTTTTTCTCCTTGCTTGTTATCTCTTTCTTTCCCTCTCTTAGCTGGCGATTATGCCTTTCTCCCCTTTTTCACTCCCTTCTCTCTCTCCACTTTTTCTACCCCTTCCTTCAGGATCTTTTTCTTGCACGGAGTTTTTGTTCCTTTTTACTCTTTTATAACAAGGTTTGTACAATTACCTTTTTGCTCATTTCCTACGCCATACCAAAAAATGTTGTGTACTCTTCTTCCTTTTTGCTACTCTCTTTAACCCATTCCCTCTTTTTTGCCATACTTGTATCCTCTTTGTCTCTTACAATTTCCCTTTTAATGAATTTCCATATTTCACTTATTAACTTTTCTGCATTTGTTAAGTTTAGAGATTGTTTATCCTCCTATGTACAGTACCTATGAAAAGTCTCCGAATCATTTCATGGAATGTAAAAGGTATGTGTAATCCTGTTAAGAAACAGAGTATTGTCCCACCTGGCTAAACTGAAATGTCATATTGCTCTGTTGCAAGAATCACACCTCAGATTACAAGATTTGCCTTCATTGCGTAAACATTGGGTGGGTGACATCTTTTGCTCCCCAGCTGATAATAATAAGAACAGGGTTGTTATTTTGTTCCACAAGTCTCTGTCTGTTCACCTACACACCGAATCTAAAGATACCAATGGTAGATGGCTCCTTCTAGATGTTACAGTTAATAACACTCCACTCTCTTTTTGCAATGTATATGGCCCGAATGGCATTGACTTATCCTTTTGGTCTGATTTTTCCACTCTTCTCTCCTCACATTCTGCAAACAATTTGATTGTGGGTGGTGACTGCAACCAGCTAATGGATCCCTTTCTAGATCGAAAATCCCAAGCCAGATACACTCCCAACAAGATGCAAAAAACTTTCCACAAGGCGATTACTACAAGAGGACTGGTTGATGCCTGGAGAACCTCACACCCGGATGCTCTTGAGTTTTCCTTTTTTCTCCTGCACACAAATCTCATTCCCGTATAGATTACATTTTTCTTACTCAACATACCCTACAATTCATGAACGACATCGAGATTGGCTCCATTCTTATATCCGACCATGCCCCCATCATTTTAGATTTAGACTACCCTCTACCCAAACCCTCATCTCGGCGCTTGCGCTTTAACAATTCTCTTCTCTTGGACTCTCAATTTGTGGAACAGTTTTCGCTCTTCGCTCAAGAATTTTTTCTTCATAATCTCTCTTCTGTCTCTCAATTTCATTTAATATGGGATGCCTTTAAGGCTTCTGCCAGAGGTTTTATAATAAACTTTGTGTCCCGAAAAAGGAGGAAAACTCTCTCTGAGTCTGCATCCCTCCTCAAACAAATTAAAACGCTGGAACACCAGTATTTTTCGGCCAATTGCCCTGATACATTATCTAATCTGATTAAAGCGAAAATGCAATATAACAAACAGTCATGGGATTCGGCTTGTAATAACCTTCTTAAATTCAATGCAAAAATGTATGGCGGAAGGAACAAAGCCGGCAAAGCTCTAGCTAATTACCTAAAAATTAAAAAACAAAAATCTAAAATAGCTGCCATTAAGGATCCTTCCGGAGTTTTACATCTCTCAGATGCCAAGATTCTTGAGTGTTTCACTGACTACTATACCTCTCTGTATACCCCAGAATTTTCCCCTTCTATCGATCTTATCGATTCCTTTTTCAACGCATTCCTAAAAATCCTGAAAATCAGGTCGACCTTTCTTCTTTAAATATTCCTATCTCCGAACAAGAAATTATTGCCGCTATTTCCCTTTTACCTAAAGATAAGACACCGGGCCCAGATGGTTTTACTGTTCGATTCTTTCTCCAATTTAAATCACTTCTGATTCCTCACCTCCTTTCCTTAATTACGCACTTTCTTACTACGGGCGCAGCGCAAGGCACGTTCTCCCAGGCTATGCTCTGTCTGATACCTAAAAAAGATAAAGATCCGTCCTTATGTAAAAACTATAGGCCCATTTCTTTGATCAACACAGATTGTAAAATTTTCGCAAAATTACTCGCCATACGAATGAATAAAGTTATCCCTGACCTTGTAAATATATACCAATCCGGATTTGTCAAAGGCCGCTCTATTACAGACAACTCGCGCACTTTTCTTAATATTATCCATTTAGCCTCTAAGTTGGACTCTCCGTTAGCTGCCATAACATTAGATGCTGAAAAGGCGTTTGACAGGGTTGAATGGGAGTTTATTTTCAGTGCCCTCAAATGGCATGGTTTTGGCCCTCCTATCCTTCAATATATTCAACTACTTTATTCAGTCCCGACCACTTCTGTTTGGGTTAATGGTTGCCAGTCTAGTTATTTCCCCCTTCTCGGAGGGTCTAGACAGGGATGTCCTCTTTCTCCCCTTCTCTTTATCCTTGCGCTGGAACCCTTCTTAGAAACAATCAGACGCTCTCCTCACTATTCAGGTCTCCAACTCAAGTCACTTGACCTTAAATTCACCGCTTACGCTGACGATATTCTTTTATACATTTCCAACCCATCCACTTCTCTACCAGCCTTTTTTCACTCTTGCAGGAGTACTCAAGAGTATCCGGCTATAAATTAAATGTTGATAAGTCTGAAATTTTACCTCTCAACAAATTCTGCCTCCCTTCTATGTTTGCAAATACAGGTTTTGAGTGGACCTCTAGACATATCAAATGCCTAGGTATCTTATATGCTAACACCATTAAGGAGACTATCAAAATCAACCTGGCGGATATTCTGAAGAAAATTTCTGCCCTGACTGAGGGATGGTCACCGCTATTCCTTTCATGGTGGGGTAGACTGGCCACCATTAAAATGATGCTTCTCCCTATCATAAATTTTTACTTATCCATGCTTCCCATTTCTCTCCCAAACCCCTTCTTTCGCGTTATTAACAGTTCTCTCTCCAAGTTCCTCTGGAATAATCGTAAACCTAGGATTTCATTGGTCCGCCTCCAATCTCCCAAAGATCTAGGTGGTGTCAATTTTCCTAATATTCGCCACTATCACTCTGCTTTCACTTTAAAGCAAGTATGGACTTCTCTGTCTGAGACCTCTGATCCGCCTCTAACTGCATGGAGACTGTTGGAGCAAGCTCAGTATTCTCCTTTCTCTTTTACCTCTGCTGTCTTAATGTCCCAACCTCCGAAACGTTTCTCCTCCCCTATTTTTATTCACTCCAAAGCAATTTCCATCTCTCTGATTCACTCACATTTACCGTCTGCTGACCCCTTTTTACACACCCCAATCTGGTATAACAAATCCATTAAGATTAACAAACGTACTTTATTTTGGAAGGAATGGATTGATAAGGGAATTATTACACCACAACACTTAATAAGAGATGGTTCCTTTATGGATTTTTCAGATCTTCAAACCTCCTATAACGTCTCCTCCTCTCATGCCCTTCTCTATCCCCTGCTTAAGGAATCTCTCACAACTCTCTTCCTTCGGGATCCCTGCACCACTACTTCTAATCAGACACCACCTACTTCCATTGACTTCTCTACTCAATCTAGTGCTTCTTCAATATATAAAATACTATCAAACTCTACGAAGATCAGAACCAAATCCAAATTGGAACTCACATGGGAAAAGGATCTTTCCCTAGAAATCCCTCTATGCACATGGAACTCCTTATGGAAAAGGATTCATACTGCTTCACGTTCTGCTAGCACTACACAGACTTCATACTATTTCTACAACAGAATCTTCTTTACCCCTTGCGATATGTACAAATTTAAGTTATTAGATTCTCCGAAGTGTTGGTCTTGCCCTAATAACAATAGTGATTTCATGCACATGTTTTTTCACTGCCCTCGGGTTAAAGTTTTTTGGGCTCAGGTTTGGGTAAAATTGAATGATATTTTAATGTCTAATGTCCCTTTTGAGATTTCACAGGTTTTTCTAGGAAGTTGTTCTCCTGTTTGGGATACTCTTGGTCCTGCGGGTAAATTTATTGACCTGTTTTTTGCTATTACTCTCCAAATTATAACTACCAACTGGAAGGACACTTCAAAAATTTCACTACAAGCTTGGTGGAATTTACTTTGTCACCATCACAGACTAGATCGTGCCTTTGCTAATTCCACTGCTCTGTTGATCAAAAAAGATTTGTTATGGTTACCCTTGACCTCCTTTCTTTCCAAGTCGAAAATTTAGTATGCACATGATTCATTTTCCATTGTAGTTTAAATTATTACATATTCTGTGTTTCTTCTGATATCATTTCTTATCCTTTCCTCTCTCTTCTTTTTCTCTTCCCTCTTTCTTCTCTTCTCGTCTCTTCTCTTCCTCTACTTCTCTTTTTAATAAGTTTAAAAAATGCATTTGACTTTGTACAGTTCTCACAATTGAGGTGTGTTCTATTTTCTATTCTACTGCAAATGTTTATTCTCTATTGTCGCTCCTCATCAGATCAGCTGTATTAATGTTATACTTTGTTTAATACTTCAATAAAGCTTTCTAAACTTAAAAAAAAGAACCATTTATTTGAATCATTTGATGTTGAAAACTAGTGAACGCATTTAAGTAGAACTTTGTATGTATTACGATTCCTTCATGCATAATGTGCAGGACGATATTATTCTATACACCGTAATAGTGGTTAGTTTAAGTTGCCTGAATTATAGGCCCAAAATCATAAGTTGCGATTCTCCTTGCTCTCGAGAAATAAATAATTAAATGTTGTTGTGTTCCAAACTAGAATGTTCTCATCCTACTGCAGGTGAAAGAATACACATCGTTATTTTCAGAGTTAAGGAGAGACCCGGAATGTCTTTGAAGATGGCTGGGAAGCGAGAAGGGAGGATGCCTTGCGTATCTGGTCTGTCTGAAAGCCAAGGCCACTGGAAAGAAGATATCATTAATTAAATTTGTGCCATGAAAAAGCTACTGCATAGAGGTGCAATGGAAAGTTTTAAGAAGAATGACGTATTGTGGGTTGAATCCCATCTTTTGTATGATGCGCAGGGACAGCGAAACCAGACTTCTGCTAGCTTTCGGAGGAGAAGGAGCATCTTAGAGCAAGCTCCATAGCCATAAGCTAAAACGACCCATTTGACGTGAGTACTTCTTAGGAAGTCAACACGTGCTGACACCTTTGGGGAATGATAGAACAGAGACAGGAAGGGCCCTCATGTAGCACAGTGTAGGGAAAGATTTTGATTTCTTTCAATGAGCCGAGAACTGAATATCGCATCTATTCTGTGTTGCGTTGTGATTTTGGAATTTATAATCATCTGTCTTTTGGGCCGAATTACTTATATTCGTAAAATTGACTCTGTATTAATTTTTCTGTACCTCTATACTTTGCTATTGAGATGAATTTACATCCAATTGTTTTTGGCCTTAAAATAAATATTCAAACTGCACTTTGGAGTTGGTGGTCTTTTCGGGCATGACAACTTTGTTGATATCTGTCTGAGTTGTTTCCTCCCCATAACCACTTTTAGTAGGTAAATAAAAGATCGATCGCTTACGTTATACTTAGTAAGGAACATCAGGTGTGCAATTTAGCGTAATCAAATGGTAGCAGAGGATGGTTTACCTCTAAAGTGGTTTATCTCCAAGGTGAGGGGAGTAATTAGGAGTAGGGTTGAAGGTCGAAGAGCCCTGAAGTGGAGTGGAAGACGGCGGAGACCGGCAGACGTTGATGGTGCGGCAGAAACAGTGGTGGCGTGAGTATGAAAGGAATTGTGGTGTTAGATTGTGGTGATGAGTAAGTGTGTGATGTCTTGTGGAGTTGGGATGTATGTTGAGTGAATGTGGTTTTTGGTTTACTGGTCCGGACACGTGCGGAGCAGGAAGTTTTGGTGAGCGGACTCAAGAGAAGTCCAAGATCCCGGGATAGTTTTGTATTGTAATTGTCTGATCAAATGTGGGTGTTGTGAAGCGCTATCAACGATCGACTTGTGTTAGGGAACTTTGTGTGAATGAGGAATAGGTCGCAGTAGAAAGCCTCAGGTACTGGGGGTGGACTATGGCGATTGAGTGACCAACGCAGGTCGGGGGTCACAACGGCTGAATGTTCTTGTGAGAGTGTTCTATCGATCTTTATTGACAGACAATTACTTGTTTTATGTGACTGTAAGTTATTGTAATTGTGTAGGAACAGTTACTTGGTTAATAACTTTTGGATATACAGTTACTTGTGGTACGAATGTATGTAAGCGAGTTTGCGGTGAAATTGTAAAGGCGGGTGAGCCGCTGCAAGGAGTGAGAAGTGACGTCAGGGTGCGCCGCGCTGTGATAGGTTGGTTGGTGTAACCCCGCGCTGGGATTAGTGGAAGTTCGTTTGCAGTGGAATAGCGTATTTTGGGCTTGCAATTGATCGATTTTACAATGAGATGCTTGAGGGTATTGCGAGATTTGTGTAGAGGCGACACAGGGGTAGTGACTCAGGTAGGAGAAGAAGCTCCGCCAGAAGACACACCGGCACATTACATGGCAACGAATGTAGGACTTCATACTATAGTGTGGCTTCAGAATTGGCATAAACTTACAGAGAAAGAGGGTGAATTGGCTTTCCCTCGTTATGGGTCTTTTCGTATGGAAGTGCTGACCCAGCTGAGGGGGGTGATGAATGCACTGAAACCTCCCCCTAGACCCACACAATTTGAGGCATTAGATGCATGGATGAGAGCTGCCCTAGCAAAAAGGAGAGAGGCTTCACAAGGAAGAATGAGGAAAGCACTGAGGGCATATCATGATGCTAGATGGGATGCCCAGTTGAAAAGATGGAGAGTAGACACCATAGATGGAGAACGCTTGTACCCATTTCGTACGTTAAAAGAGGGGGCTGAAGGGAAACAGACGACAGAGGACAGTGATACAGATGACAGCTTCCTCGATAGATTGCTAGCGGAACGTCCTCCACCGTGCAACTCTAGATCAGAGACAGAGAGGTTGCGCCCATCAGAAGAACTGGGTTCAGAGGAACAATCGGCAGGAGTAAGGGGCAAGATTACAATGGTACACATTCCGGGAGGGTCTGGAGGAATGAGGTGTACAACCCCTGAGCCAGTACAACCTGCAGGAAACATGCAGTTACCAGATGCTTTGTCGGTACCAGTCACAATAGGGCCGGTGGTTCCGATATATAATCCTAGAGAAAGAACCGATGACAGTCAACATCAAATAAGTGAAGGGGAAGAGACAATGTCTGGAGGTAGCCTTGCAATGAGTGGGACAGGTTTAAGTCAGATGCCAGTGGAATCTAGTACTCCACTGCCAGCTATGGCTGATCCATCAAGAATGGATAGTGGGTCAGAACGAAGACGGACAGGAGCTCTAGCGAATTCTAGGTCTGACCTTCGAATGTGGGTTCAACCAGTGAGAGAGTCAATGATGCTGAGGGAAGAGACAAGCAAGAGACAAACGCCTAGAGTACTGTTTGAGCCACAGGTTATTTGTGCAGGTGACCATTGGAGAAGTCGAAGCTGGGAAAGAGGACGACCAGCTTCGAAGATAGAAGAGGGTGCAGTTCCTAAGAGAACCCAAAGCTGTGACAGGGAAGATACAAGAAATGAGGAAATTCAGAAAGTGTTAAAAGGTGCAATAAAAGTGCCAATGCTAGATGTGGTACGATTAAAGGCAGAACTAGACGAGGTGATTGAAGGTAATCTACCCCTGAACAGAATTGAGACGTATAACTCGAGCGAACTACTGTTCGTAGCAAAGGCCAAACGAGCTTATGATGCCTTGTTGCTTTGGCACAAAGGTATGAGGTTGAATTGTCAAAGACCAAGATGATACAGGGTTCTTGCAGATTAAATTACACAGATAAGGATTTGGAAGAGAAGCAAACGATTGGATTAAAAGCACAAATTAGAGAACTAGTGATAGGGATGCGGACATGGAAAGAATTAGATAGATGGAAAGAAAGATGGGCCAAAAAGAAAAGCTTCAAGACTGGAATAGGAAATACTCCGCCTCCGGGTGGAGGGACGGGAGCTGCAGGAAATTTCCCCTCAGGGAGGTACAGAATGGGGGTATGTACACGTGCCATGGAGCAGGGGTGATTTAGCAGCATTTACGAATGATTTTCCTCGGCTGAGGGAAAACCCTGCTGAGTGGTACAAGCAAATAGATCGGTTTGTAAAGATTTCGAAAGTATTGTGGATTGATTTAAACACCTTGTTTGATATAGTAGTGCCGGCGGATTTGTGGGCGGCATGTAAGATTGCCATTGAGTGGCCTACTGCAGAGCCACCTAGAGATTCATTGACTCATGGTCCTTCACCTGATGTAATGAGAAAATACGAGCAAGTGATTACATGGTTGCAATCGAAGGTAGCTCCTCAGATTGTTGATTGGTTGAAGATTGATCGCACCACTCAAGACTCTAAGGAATCAGTACATGATTATTATGAAAGATTGTTGTTAGCTTTTAAGCAGCATAGTGGATTGGATACAATTGAACAGAAAGATATGGGACAATTTGTCTCGAAGTTTGTGTTGGGACTGAAATCTGATATTAGTTTGATGATACAGCATCACTTGATATGTTGGCAGAATAAGTCGGTGGACGAGATTCTGCGTTATGCTAAATATTGCAGTGATCAAGTGGAGTCGACACAGAAGAAATTGAAGGACAAGTTGATGTTGGTGCAGTTGAGAAACGCTGATATGACGCAAGGGATTGGAGGAGCGATAGGTAGAGGTAGAGGAGGTGGAAGAGGAATGGGACAACAGATGGTGACCCAACCTGGTCAGGGTAGAGGAAGAGGAATGGATCCAGGTGCAAATGAATGGGTGGCCCAACAGAAAAGGGTCACTGCCTGCCATTATTGTCACAAAATCGGGAATTGGAAGCGCGAGTCTACATTGAATCCAGCAAATCAGATACAGATGGAAGGAGAGGGACAGCTGTCCGAGACTGTCAATACTGTGACAAGACCTAGGTCTATGTATGGAGGAGGATATGAGCCGCAAGTGCAAGTACCTCAACCCCCTAGGATACCCATGCATAATCAGTTATACCATCAGATGCCTTATTTTGAAATACAAGACAGCTTTGATCAAAATCAAGATTTACAAGAGTGTCAGAGGGGGTGCACGAGGAATGCACCTTAGATGCGATTCTAGAAGTAGATCAGAGTGGGCCGTTTGTAGATGCAGATGTGTATGGATATCCTGTTACCTTCTTATTAGACACTGGAGCTGCTCGCTGCACGGTGAGAACTGAAGTAGTCCCAAATTTAACTCTTTCAGGACAATCGATTCAAGTAGTGGGGGTTAGTAATCAGAAAATGACCAATCCATTGACAACCGAATTACCCGTGAGAATAGGACCATTTCGGGATAAACACCAATTTGTAGTGTGCAATTCAAGTCCGGTCTGTCTTTTGGGACGAGACCTTCTGTGCAAGCTCAATTGTACTATATCATGCACTCCAAGAGGTGTGGAATTGCAAACATATGATGATGATGCTGATTTTAAAATGGCTAACATGAGTCTGTGTGCAGAAATGTTTGTGGTGCTCACAATAGCAGAATTGCCACATGACTTGAGAGACTCAGTTGATCCGAAAGTGTGGGATTTTACAGGCGAGGATGTAGGACTGATGAGAGGGGTTGAGCCAGTTAAGATACAGGTCAAACCCAATGCTGAATTCCCACGAACGCCACAATATAAATTGACTCCAGAAACTGTGGCCGGAATAAGACCTGTGATTGAGACTATGATTGCCCAAGGTATTCTTAAGGAGATAAGAGGAAGTCCTTGCAACTCACCTATTATGGGGCTGCAGAAGCCAAGTGGCAAGTACAGAATAGTGCAGGATCTGCGTCGGGTTAATGAAATTGTGATCCCATGTTGTCCTGTGGTACCGAATCCAGCTATTATTCTATTCCAGATACCATGCAAAGCAGAATGGTTTACAGTGATAGATTTGTGTCATGCATTTTTCTCCATACCATTGCATGAAGAAAGTCAGTTTTTATTTGCGTTTAGGATGGACAATCGTGTGTTAACATGGGAAAGAATTCCTCAGGGGTATACAGAAAGCCCCTCCATTTTTGGTCAAAGTCTGAAAAAGAATCTTGAAGGACTGGTGATGCCCCAAAACTCAGTCTTAGTGCAATACATAGACGACCTTTTGGTCGCCTCGGAGACTGAGGATGCTTGCAGGATTGACACTGTGGCGTTGCTGAATGATTTGGCAGAAAATGGACACAAAGTGTCTCCAAACAAATTGCAGTATTGTTTGTCTGAAGTTCAGTACCTAGGTCACCGGATTGAGAAAGGAAAACGAAGGGTGTCACCAGATCGCATAGAGACGATTCTGCAAATGGGAACTCCGAAAACACAAAAAGAAGTCCGCATGTTTTTGGGAATGGTCGGCTATTGTCGACAGTGGATCCCAAATTTTTCCTTGCAAGCAAAGCCTCTGTTGAAACTGACTCGGAAAGATGTTAGTGATCCGGTACCATGGGATGACGAGTGCTTGAAAGCCTTCCGTGAGCTGAAGGAAAGTATCTGTCGTGCTCCAGCTCTCGGAATGCCAGATTATAACAAAGCGTTTTCGCTCTTTTGCTGTGAAAAGGAGGGATGTGCGTTAGCAGTCCTTGTACAGACACATGGGGGTGCCCGTAGACCAGTAGCTTACTTCTCAGCTACATTAGATCCTGTAGCTTCTGCGTTGCCCGGATGTCTGAAATCCGTTGCTGCAACCGGTGTCAGCATTGAAAGATGTGAAAGCATAGTGATGGGTTATCCGCTCATTGTTTATGTGCCCCATTCAGTAGAATTATTGATGACGAGAACGAAAACACAGTATTTGACCAACAACAGACTTACCAAGTATGAGCAGGTTATCTTGGCCGCTGAAAATTTTACCCTGAGACGTTGTACCACCCGAACCCTGCTACATTGTTACCTGTTCCGGAAGAGGAAGGAGAGGAGGACTGTGAAGAGCATGACTGCCTAGATGTTACTGACCTATCTACCAAACCCAGACCTGACATTGTCGATGAACCTTTGCCCCAATCTGATTTGATCCTTTTTGTTGATGGTTCATGTTTAAGAGACAATGAAGGGTATTTGAGAGCAGCGTTTGCTGTGTGCACCATCATGGGAGTAGTGGAAGCTGCCTGTTTGAATAGAGTATTCTCTGCTCAGGTGGCCGAAATTGTCGCTTTGACACGTGCCTGTATCATTGCAGCTGATATTCGAGTGACTGTTTATACAGACAGTCAATACGGATTTGGTGTAGTTCATGACTTTGGGCAGTGATGGTCACAGAGGGGGTTTCTAACGTCCTCAGGGTCACCTATACTTAATGGCGAGTATGTGCGCCAACTATTGGAAGCTTTGCAGAAGCCCAAAGAGATAGCAGTCGTTAAATGTGCAGCTCATGGAAAAGGAGAAGACTTTGTCACTAAGGGCAATAATTATGCAGATGAAGTAGCACGATTTTGCACTGAACATGCTTGTATTTTCAATGGAGAATATATAGGCGAGAGCACAGAAGAGACCGAGCTCAGCATGATGTTAGCTATAGCCGATACTTGGGATGAGGTGAAGCGGTTGCAGGATGAAGTCCCAGAAGAGGAAGCTGCTTCATGGGTCAGAGCAGGTTGCATAAAAAGAGACGATGGCATTTGGGTGTCCACAGATGGGAGAGCAGTATTACCCAATTGTCTACTGAGCCCAATGGCAAGGCAAATCCACGGAGCAGTTCATCTGGGAAGAGATGCTATGGTGCGAGTGTTTAGGCAGTCGTGGTTTAATCCACGCTTTCGTGTGTGGGCTGAAGCGGTATGTCACAGGTGTGTTACTTGTCAACAAATGAATGTTGGAAAGAGAACTGTGGTTGCAATGAGTCACATTGGAAGATCTGGAGGTCCCTTCAATAGGATACAATTGGACTTTATTGAAATGCCGAGGTGCAATAGGTTGAGATACGTTTTGGTGGTGGTGTGTATCTTTTCGCGTTGGGTGGAAGCATATCCAACTAGACGATGTGACAGTCTCACAGTAGCCAAGTTGTTGTTAAGAGAATTGATCCCGAGATATGGATTTCCGACATCAGTGGAGACAGATAGAGGAACTCATTTCCACAGTGAAATCATGAAATTGTTGTGCTCTGCTTTGAACATTGATCAGAGACTGCATTGTAGCTACAGGCCGGAGGCTTCAGGTCTTGTAGAGCATGTTAATGGCACCATCAAGTCAAGAGTGGCAAAGGTGTGTTCGTCAACTTCATTGAAATGGCCAGATGCACTGCCTCTGGTGCTCATGAGCCTGCGTAGCACCCCTGATTTGAGAACAGGGCTTTCTCCCCACAAAATTTTGACCGGAAGAGCTATGCGTTTGCCTATGGTGCCAGCTACAGCATTGATAAACATCACTGATGATTTAGTGTTGGATTATTGTAAGGGACTGGCTGATGTGGTTACTTCTGTATCCCACCAGGTCGAGGCTGCGACTGCATCCACCTCGAGAGACCTGCTGCATGATCTTAATCCAGGTGATTGGGTACTAGTCCGCAAGCACGTGAGGAAGAGTTGTCTTGATGCTCGCTGGCGAGGACCATATCAGGTGATATTGGTCACAAGTACCGCTGTGAAGTGTGGAGGATTGCCGAACTGGATACACGCCTCCCACACTCGCCGAGTTCAAGCGCCTGCGGAGGAAGAGAGTCCCCTGATTCCGAGAAGCGTGTGTGGACCTGCCACAGACAACGACGAAGGCACAGGCCCAGCTGTAAGAGTTTCGGATGAAACAGAACAGCCAAGTGAGCACGAGAGACAAGAGCTGAGTGTTCCTGAATTGAGCCCAGATCCTGAAGTAGATGATGTTGCAGATGTGAACTTTGCACCAGATCAAGGTGAGCGGTCTATTGCAGAAGAATCAGATCAAGAGGAAGAGAGGAGAGCGGATGCCAGAGCAGAAAAGTGGCCAGCAAGAAAAGAAAGGCTGAATATAAGGCTTGCATCTGAGAAAAATCTCGCTCCGATTCCTGAAACAAGTGAATCAGATCAAAGTGACGCTGAAGAAAGACCGGATGGTCTAAGACGCTCCAGAAGAGAAAGAAAAGCGGCTCGAAGATACGCATCTCCTGAGTGGACATACCTGGCTGCAGATGCAGAGCCCAGCGAAGTCCGGGAGGTTGGGAGCTGGTACGGTGAGCTACGGAGGGGACACCCTCTCGATTGAAATACAGTTGCTGGTCCCAGGCGTAGAAGCACTTGGAACACTAACTCTGCAAGTTCCAAATCCTCCGAGGCTGAGTGGATTGCGTTACCTGATCCTCAATCAGGTTGTCTTCCCTTCATTTGGCCGACAGCTTACCGCGCAAGAATTAGGAGAAATTCGTGCGGAGATTCTGCAACTTGTCCTCAAAATACTTGGATCAAATATCATTAACGATGAAGCTTGAATTATAACCAAAGAAAGCATTAGGCCTTAGAAAGAAGATAACTTAGACCCCAGTTTAAGAAGATTTAAAATTAGGAACTTTCTAGTAGATGATGGAGTGAGGAATAGGGCTGACTACATCTCTTCAATAGGTTTAGTATCAATCGAATGAACTTTGACATTAATTGCATGGGAGGAGTGAAGTGAGAATGACATTGTTAAAACAAAGAAAACAGAAAGAGACTGTGTTTTCCCTTTTGTGCTTCGGTACGGATCAGTAAAAACCATGGTGTCCGAAAAACCAACACGCAAACAGAAGTGCATCATTGGCACCCTCATTGTAGTGGTGCTTATTGTTATAACTGTGGTGATCGTTGCATCTCTGGTTGGATTTCAAGATGTTGGACAGAATAGGGTACAGGCAACACTCACTACACCAATCTCTGAGATAGATGAGGATGCATCCGCAAGGGATCTAGAAATGATTAAGGAAACCAGTCGTAGATTACATGTTGATTTGTCAAAGGGTGATTTCACTTTGAATGCGTATGCTCGACTATTGTATGAGTATGTGGATACCATGGAAGCGAAAGATTGCTATGTGTGTATGCAATTACCAGCCTCAGTAGAAGAAGGCATTCGATACCATCATTTGCCTTTGACCTATGGCATTACATGTAGTGTGTTGTTGAGCATGTTTTATAGCAAGGCACACTTCGAGTACTATTTCTCAAATTATGATGTGGTACACTCGGAAGTCCCAGTTCTTAAATACATGAATAAATATGATTATTATAAGGAAGTAGAGCGAATGTCAAAGTATTTCGTGCCTACCATTACTTTAGATACGTCCTATGCCCATAGACACAATTTAACCTGTATGTTAACTGACATTGAAAAGAAATTTATAGATCAGATAGAAGATCGGCATAGACAGACTCTATTTAGACCAGATCCAAAGCACAAGGTTACCCCTTGGACTAAAGAAGAATTAGATCATAAAGCAAAGGGGAGTTTTGGACACATAGCATTAGATTTCCAGCAGAAGGGGAAGTTGTGCATTAGACACCCGACCACATACTACGATAAGATATTTGTGGGTGAAAGTGATTGTGAGCACGTCTTCTTGATCGAAGAATCAATTAGAAAAGCATTATTGGACAAAATAACGATAGTGCCCAATGTGTATTTTGTGTGTGGAAAGAATGCCTATGTGAAGTTGCCCAAAAATTGGTATGGCACTTGTTATTTGGCTGTGGTATTTCCCAAGATTTTTCATGTGAATGATTTATGGCCCCTAGAAGGAAGAAGACCTCACAGAGGAAAACGTGGTGTGAGTGCAGGAGAAGTGATTGGAGACATATTTGGGGCTATGATACAGAGTATGGGTGTGATTCTGAATGATTTGAAAATCAGAAAGCTGGCAACATTAGTGGATAAGCTCTCAATAAATACAGCTCAGATTTTATTACTTGTAGATGGGGAGATGGTTTCGATAAGGGCTATGGTTTTGCAAAACCGTCTTGCCCTAGATGTGCTGCTAGCAAAAGCCGGAGGAGTCTGCAAATTATTGAAAGTTCAACAGTGCTGCACTTATATTCCTGACAACAGTCGGGATATAAGGTAATATATCAACAATATTTCAGATATACACCAAGAGTTACGTGAGATGGCTGCTGAAGGACTCTGGGAACAAGTGGGGAAAGGATTTGGCAAGATAGGCAGTTGGTTTGGAAGTTTGGGACAAGGAATAATGGGATATATCTTGAAGCCTATTATAATAGCTGTCATTTGTATAATTGTCCTACTAGGAGCCATCAAGGCTTACAAATGGCAAAGGGCACGACATCAGGAGACTGTTTCGAGAAAGCGGGAGCACCAACTTGAACGACTGCAGGACAGTCATTACCAGCACCTTAAGGGGTTAGAACGATTCAGACAGGGACGGCAAGCTACAGCTTCTGTTTAGGTCTGTCTCTTCTACAAGGAGAAAAACTACAGCAGAATAGAAAGTTGGTGTTATGACACTAGTCATAAGAGGGGGGAACTGATGGAGCGCTGATAGCACTCTATTTTGTATGAGTGCATTATACTCATGGTTTAAACGCACTCTCATGTATTCATATTGTTTGCAGTGTTTTACGACTATTAAGAACCATTTATTTGAATCGTTTGATGTTGAAAACTAGTGAACGCATTTAAGTAGAACTTTGTATGCATTACGATTCCTTCATGCATAATGTGCAGGACGATATTATTCTATACACCGTAATAGTGGTTAGTTTAAGTTGCCTGAATTATAGGCCCAAAATCATAAGTTGCGATTCTTCTTGCTCTCGAGAAATAAATAATTAAATGTTGTTGTGTTCCAAACTAGAATGTTCTCATCCTACTGCAGGTGAAAGAATACACATCGTTATTTTCAGAGTTAAGGAGAGACCCGGAATGTCTTTGAAGTTGGCTGGGAAGCGAGAAGGGAGGATGCCTTGCGTATCTGGTCTGTCTGAAAGCCAAGGCCACTGGAAAGAAGATATCATTAATTAAATTTGTGCCATGAAAAAGCTACTGCATAGAGGTGCAATGGAAAGTTTTAAGAAGAATGACGTATTGTGGGTTGAATCCCATCTTTTGTATGATGCGCAGGGACAGCGAAACCAGACTTCTGCTAGCTTTCGGAGGAGAAGGAGCATCTTAGAGCAAGCTCCATAGCCATAAGCTAAAACGACCCATTTGACGTGAGTACTTCTTAGGAAGTCAACACGTGCGGACACCTTTGGGGAATGACAGAAGAGAGACAGGAAGGGCCCTCATGTAGCGCAGTGTAGGGAAAGATTTTGATTTCTTTCAATGAGCCGAGAACTGAATATCGCATCTATTCTGTGTTGCGTTGTGATTTTGAAATTTATAATCATCTGTCTTTTGGGCCGAATTACTTATATTCGTAAAATTGGCTCTGTATTAATTTTTCTATACCTCTATACTTTGCTATTGAGATGTATTTACATCCAATTGTTTTTGGCCTTATAATAAATATTCAAACTGCACTTTGGAGTTGGTGGTCTTTTTGGGCATGACAACTGTTGATATCTGTCTGAGTTGTTTCCTCCCCTCAACCACTTTTAGTAGGTAAATAAAAGATCGATCGCTTACGCTATACTTAGTAAGGAACATCAGGTGTGCAATTTAGCGTAATCAATTCTGAGTATTAATAACCACCAACCCAGGTTGGCATAGGCCTGGTGACACAAGTGAATAGTGGTGATATATAACTTTACAACAAAAAGTATTCCAAGATGGCCGCCCATGCGTCAGCACATAATAAGAGTATAATAACCCTGAGAAGATCATCACCTATGTGTCCACAGACATGCGCACGGAAAGCCATCTTTAAATGTTTTTTTAATTACTTCAATAAGAAATATGCAAAGCAAGCAAGCAAGCATTGTCAAAGCCACTAGCGCAGCAGAAAAAGCCAGGTCGACTTGCTTTGCCAATACTTGTTGCTTTTATGTAAACACTAAAGACTTTGTGAATTCCCAGTCAGTTTGAGATGGTCTTCCTGCTGTGATGTTATACTGCTACAATCAGCGTTTACTCACACTGATTTCCGCCAGAGAAGCCATCGCCCAGGCTACTGTAGAACGCAATCCTGCATTCCTGATATACGCTCTGTTTGCCAAGGACACTCTGAAAAAGAAAGGATGCCAGAGATAAACTCAGATTAGACTCTTCCTGTTACTCCTCCATTTTTTTGAATAACAGAAAAATTGTTGCAACAGAACACGACTGTGTTATTATACCCATTCCTTTTAAGTAGGAAACACTTAAAACTGCATGATTGGGGAAGTGCGCAGGCAAAAATGAACACACTAAAAGAACATTTTAGTTTAAACTGAAGTATAGTTGTAATAAATAGCCTCAAAATGCATAACTAGGGAAATGAGGAGAAGAATCAATAAAAATATCGATTTTAATGCACTAGTTGCGCTGTAATGGAAATATGTTTTTGAAATAACCATAAGCTGAAAACTACTAACTCCTCTAAGTAAAGTTTCTTATCAAGAATTCTTCGAAAGCCACAATTTTACTGTTTCTGATGCACCGGCTGCAGGGGAACCCCTGCTTAAATGGAGATGGCCATGAGACAGAACAGAATCAAATGGGCGTGTGCAAATTTTCTAAAGTTCTACTTCACCAGGTTTGTGAAGTTATTTGACAACATAATAGTTTAAAATACATCGAGTGAAAAATCCTGCAAACGCTATGTTTTTCTGGAAAAATCTCCTGCAGAGGTTGTTTATTTTTTGGACGTTTTCTGAAGGATACGTGCAGTTTTCACTTTTGTGCAAACTGTGTGCCTGTGGAATTTGAATGTTCCAAACATTTTCTTGAAATAGCCTCTCGAAATATTTTTTTTCCATTTCAGAACAAATGTACTACATTTTCATGAGAGACTATAACAAAAATAATTGTCTAGCGTAGTAGGGTTAGATCTCAAAGTCGGGGTGCACGCATGCGTAATACATGTATCGGCAAGAACACTGGTGATAAATATACAGTATACAGTGTTGAAGACCCCCAGAAATATGGCTAGTATCGAAAACGAAAAAGGGCAAACAAAAAAATAGAAAAGAGGGGCATAGAGAGGAGCAAACAGGGAAGGAGACCCGGTGGATTGGAAAAGACAGGAGAATGGGGAGAGGAAAGGAAGGGGGAATGAGAGAATATGTAAGGAGGACGGAATAAGGGGGAAGGGAAAGGAGGTGGACATCTGGGAAGGATGAGTGTATAACTGCTGATCATCTTAATGGAAGGATGTTTAGACAGGGATAGAAGTTAAGAAGTTGAAAAAAGATGAACAAAAACAACAAAAGGGTAAGACTTTATGGTGGCATGAGGTCAGGAGCGTATGAATCCAATCTTACACCGATTTCTTTTTTCTCCTCTGAGGATAGTTTCATTTTAAGTGTTTAAGGAGCTGTCTGCTCCTCTGGTAAATTCGGTCCAAACCCACCACGTGTGTGTTAATAATTGGGATAAATCCTTCCATTCTGATAGAATGAATTTGAGACCGATTGAAACTAGTATACCCAAGAGGAGAAGTTACTCTTTATTTAGACATGGGTAACTCCTGGGGGGAAGAGCCTAGAGCAAAAGAAGCAAGATCTGGGAACCATTTAGTATGCAAAATCTGTGATATCGTGTCACTGACCTCATACCAAAACTTGTTAGAGAATGTACAGTATAGGAGCGTGGTTTGTAGATTTCCCGATTTCTTCCCGCAGTTCCAGCAATGATTTGTGTCCTGGAGTCCGAGTTTGAAAAGTTTGAGGGGGTCTGGTGAGACATGTAAGCAGTCCAAAGTTTGCACTGTGCCTGAGAGGGAGCAATCTTATTGGTTGTCACATTAGACCAAATGGAAGGCCAGTTTAGGTTGGGGAGGGGAGGGGGTATGCGTATTATGCAAAATAGTTTCTCATTTTACTTGGATTGGTCTTGTCAAGGTGGGTAATAAAAAGGAGTAAAGTTTGGATGCCATGTGCCTGCCTATGGCCACTTTTGCCAGAATAGGGGGGGGAGGTCCAGAGGTTTTGGGAATTTATGTTTACCCAGGACGGCTTTAATTTTCTGAAATTTATAAAACCAATGTCTTCTAGATTAAATTAGCATTTAATGTGGGAAAAGGGTAGAGGGTTTGAGGGAGTCCCTACGTCCTCGAGTTAGACAATACCTCTCTGTGTCCAGTTTTCAAAGTACATGTATTTCCCATCCTGTTTGAGGTTATTATTGTGCCATAGTGAGGCTATGATGGAGTATGTAATTTTATTGACTAGTTTAATGTCAATTTTCCAGACAGCTTGGGAAGTACCAGAAAAGATGAGAGAGGAGTATTCTGCCACTAAGTTTTAGTTGTGATTATGGACGTAAGGGAGAGAGGAAGGATGAGATTTTGCTCTATTGTGAGCCAAGGTGGTGAGAGATTTGCGATCGGGTTAAGCCAGAAAAGGCCTTGTCGCGCAAGGTATGCTGTTTGATATCTTCGTAATCCGGGAGTTTTATGCCTCCTAGATATTTGGGTAGTCTTAATTTTTTAAGAGCAAATCTCTGCTTTTTAGAGCACCAAAGCAATTCGTGAAGAAGGTGGTTGATCTTTGTGAAAAAGCTATCTGATAAAGGGATGGGTGACATACTAATTAAAAAATTAAAAACTGGACTTTCTTTTTGAAATAAAAGAAAGTAATACTCCCCTCGCCATGGGAGGCTTCTCCCATGGCAGGGGGAGCATTACAATGTTTTTATTGTTCATTACCCCCAGGTTTTACCTGGTGGTAAGGAACAGTAAAAAATTACTAAAAGTACACCCATCTAAATTGGGTGAGTGGACATGTAGCCATTTCTCCGACAGTCCTGACTCCCCAGGGCCGTTGGAGGGGGTTAATCACAGCAGAGACAGAATAGTCTCCACCGTGATTAACCAGAAGGTCCGGTCGCATGTAAATGCAGCCGGTGGACCACTATATTGGCAGGGAGGGAACTCCATTGCAACTGAGTACCTTCTATGCCAATATATAAATCAGGCCCTCTTTTAGGTCCCGACTAAACCATATCCCTATGTATTTTATTCTTTTTTGTACCCATTTAAGGCCAGTGTTTCCTATAATTGAGCCACTGCAGCGACTATTGAAGGGGGGAGGTCATTTCAATTTTTTCTTTATTAAGGGTGTAACCAGATACTGTAGCATAATCATTGAACATGGAAAGTACGTTGGGAATGGCAGAGTCTGCGTGAGTTGAAAATGAAAATATCATTTGCGTATGCCGCAACCTTTTGTGGGCTGGGGTAAAGGGGATTCCGGGGATAGTGGCGTTTTCTCTAATGCTGACGAGTAAGGGTTCAATAGATAGTAGGAATAGTGGTGGGGAGAGGGTGCAATCCTGTCTTGTGCCTTGGTATCGATTGAAGCTTTTTGATAGGTTTCTATTGATACTAACATTGCCTTTAGGGTTTTTGAACAGAGCAAGAACCATTTTGGTAAAACTGGGCAAGGTTAAAACCCGAAAGGCCAAGAGACCTCATCAAAGGCCTTTTTGCGTCTAAAACTATTGTGCAAGTCGGTTGTGTGAGAGTGTGTGCTTTCTCAATAGCAAGGCTGAATAATCTAATATTGTCTGCGCCAAATCTAACTTTGATGCAGCCTGTTTGGGAGGAGTGCATAGAGGTTTTGATGATAGGTTCCAAGCAAAGGGCCAGGATAATTTTAGCATACATTTTGCATCAGTGTTTATTAGTGATACAGGTCAGTAGTTTTTAAGGTTAGAAGGGTCTTTACCCTCTTTTGGGATGACAATAATGGTAGCCTCTGAGGCTGTTCTCTGAACTGCTCCTGATTAAGCGTAGTGGGAGAACAGATCTTTGAAGGGGTGAATCAGAAAAGCGCCCCATGTATGGTAGAAGGTGGCTGGGGAGCCATAGGGCCCTGGAGCTTTACCAGGTTTAAGGGATTTGTTTGCCTTTTCAATTTCAGATTGAGAGACTGGTAAGTCAAGACTGGCTTTGGCTTGGTCCTCTATTCTAGGCATAGGGAGCCTATTGAGGTATTGTAGGCATGTCTCGTATGGAGTTTGATTGTTTTTTATTTAGAGTAGAGGTTTGGTAAAAACGTTTGAAAGAGGTAAAAATATCTTCTTCTCTGGTAGAGAGAAACCCTGATCATTGGGAATGGAAGTTATTTTGGGCCATCAGTGGTTTTGTTTGAGGAAGGATGCAAGTAGTTTCCCAGATTTATTGCGGCCACAGAATGGGGTGTCTTTGTTTCTGTTGTCGAGGTGTGCTTTGTTGCTTAATATTTTATTGTACTCTTATTTTAGTTCTGTGAGATGAGTTAATTATTTTCGGTCTGGGTGTTTTAATTTCCCATCAAGAAATTTGGTGTTCTATTCTAGGCCGTCTAGTCTTAGATTGTCCTCTTTGCTTTTCCTAGACATTAGTTTAATCATGTTGCCTGGAATGGTAGCTTTAGGGACATCGCAAATTATTTGAGGGTGAGAAAAAAGCATAATCCCTGCCTTAGGGGTTAGCTATTCTCCAAATATCCTTCAGTCTATGGGCGTTGCAAAGGTTAAGGATTTGTTTATGTGATTTGTTAGGCCTGAAGGTGCAGCTAGAGATTTTATCAAAGATTCCACCCCATAGCAGATTAAAGTCGCCACCTACGATTAGATCTGACGGGAAAGAGAGATTTTTGTGCATTTGAATCCAGAAATTATATCGGTCAATATTAGGTGCGTAGATTTTTACAATAAAGTTCAGTGTCATCTTTTTGCAATAAGGTTACAAACTATCTGCCTTCTGAATCCATTTCCGAGGAAATGACATGTAGGCCCGCAGCTTTAGAGAGGAGTGTAATGGCACTGTTTAGGTCTCGCTGAGCCAGCGCATGCGCTGCTCTGCGAGAAATTTAGTGAGTGGCTTTTTAAAAGTGCTACCAGAGGCTTTTGCTGGCCTCAAGCTTGCGTTCACGCGAGCGTGCACGCGCGCAGCCGCCATGTGGATTTCTGTCAAGGCTCATTAAGCCTTGCGTGCCTCTCTCCGCCTTGCTTGCGCTTCAATTCCCTCCCCCTCCCCCACCACAGATCGCATCACTCTGCTGGCCTCCACTTCCCCCCCCCCGCCTCGTTATACTGCAGCAGGCCGTAGCTCTCTCTCATATCTCTTCTACTCTCTCTCATCTCTTTTACTCTATGTGATTTAATTAAACACGTGTTATCCCGCCTTCCCACCTCTTGGTAAACCGGCAAGCCTCGCTCGCTGCTTTATCCCGCTTGCCCTCTGCTCCGGCTGCCGCCGCGCGCAATACTCGATTTCGGCCGCACCGTCTTCGAGCTTTAGATGCTGCTGTGAACAATCAGGCCGGGCTTTGGATTACACACAACACCCAAACTGGAGCCGCTGTGCTGGGAGGCATTTAAAAAGCGCACGTCAACAGCAAGACACTTGTATAAATTCCTTTTTGCGCGCGCGCACAAAACTCCCCGTGGCGGCCGCACGTCTTGCTCGCGATCACTTTCGCGCGCACCATTTGCTTGTTTTCTTTTACTCCCAGAAATAATGGCTGGCGTCCTTTGTCTTTTTCTACAGCATATTATTTGCTATTGTATTTGCTTCAAAGAAACCAATTTCTGCTGTGAACCACGGAAGTTGTTTACTTTCTTTATATTTTGGAGCGCTTGTGCACGCACGTACTTCAAGCGTTTCCTGGTAACTTGGTCACAATGTTTGGAAGCGCTTCACCAAAAGATGTCTGGCACATGAGAAGCCCAGAGCAAGGAATGCATTTTTACAAACTCCTGAAGTTTTTGCTTTTTCTATGGTCTCCTTTTTAAGTCACTAGTCTCATGAAATAAAAAATAAATCATAAGTAAAAAATACAAATATAGATCCATCCAAAGAAGTGGGTTTAGGTCAGGCCCTCTTCATCCACTAGTCTCACTACCTGTCACTCACATTTTACTTCCACCCACTACAGGATGCAAAAAGGGACAATGGTCAGCCCTCTTTAGCCATTGGCTCTCTTGCACTGGGATTTTCTCCTGGTCACATGTGCATTTTACCCCAAAAGAAGCGCAATTCAGTGTCAATTCTGGTGGGCGACTCCTTTCCTAATGCTTTTTTTCTTTCTATTCATTGTCCTTTTTATTTTTTAGTAATACTTGTATGTTTAAAATAATTCCCAGCTTACATCAATTCAAATTCAATGTATCTTTTTTATTGCACGAATAAGAATAATATTTTCCTGTCACGGGCATAATAAACAACAAGCATTGGCATAGCCAATAGGTCTCGCCTTTAGGACCTTATAAGCATTTAATTATGCAGCACAATATCCTTGGTGCAACATCAACTGTTGCATGGCTAAACACTTATAATGTCCCAAAGGCGAGACCTATTGGCTATGCCAATGCTTGTTTTCTATTTGTTGGCTGGAACACATGTCAAATCGCTCACCCAGTGCTTGCATAGTAAAACGGCTTCTTTGAGATAATGTTATTGTTTTTTGTAGGAGCACTATGTCTCCTTTTAGTTTGTAGAGGTAGTCTAAGGTTTTATGGCATGTTGTAGGGTGATTTAATCCCTTCAACTTAGGGATAGGATCTTTATGTTATGCATTTAAGGAGGTTGGGAGTGGTATATGTGATATGGCAGGTGGGCAAGACTGCAAACCTTGCGGAGGAGTTGTAGGAAGGGAGGGGAGAAAGACCACAGGGATAGTGGGGGTGTTTTAGAGGGGGGAGGGTAGAAGGGGGAGGAAAGAAATGGAGAATAGAATTAAGAACAAAATTAGAAAAATAAACTAATTCACAAGGAAACAATAGCCACACTAACCCACCCCAACCAAGCGAAAATATACAGTTAGGGAGTGGAGGCCACGAGGGGCCAGGCCTAGCATCTACAATGCTAGAGAGCTACGTCATGGTAAGTATATAACAATAGAAAATAATAAGGGCTTATCCCTACAAGCATTATGAACGAAGAGCAAAAACTAATATTAAGCGTTGCATAAGTGGTAAGGGCATTTTGTAGAATTACCCTAGTATTGAAGGCAATACTGAGTTATAAAAATCTTCTATGCAAATGGGTTTAAAACTGTAGACCATACAAGCTGGGTCTATTGGTGTACAGCTCACATATTAGAACGCATAGGTTTCATAACTATACCATGTGGAAATTAGCATAAAGGTTGTACTAAACGATAATTAGGGTCAACAATGCAATGTTGCAACATTAAAGATAATTAATTCACCCTGTAGTGCAGGAGGACTGTGAGCGTGTCAAAAAGGATGGATCCCTATTCGGTCAGTTCTAACAAGATCAAAATGGATGGAGTTGTAAGATTGATTCATAATTAGTGGATGTGCGAATATCAGCTTTTGTGGACTGTGCCTGGATGTGAAGAGTTTCAAGCTTCTGCATGATGAGATCCAGTGCAGGATCAGAATTCGGTTTGGGGTTTCTTGGTAAGTTTGGAGTAGTTGGTTCTTGTTTGGGTCTTTTGTGTCCAGGGTTAGAGTCTTTGGGATCCCCTCTGGCATCTTTAAGATTGTGTAATTTATTATTAGCAATCCTAGTAGATAAGTGTAAGGGTGGTATCGATAGGTAGTTGATAGTAGTGGCAGGAAAAGTTTCCTTGTCAAACCGTAGCTGAGAAAAGAATACCCTCTTTGTAGATAAGGTGATAAAGCTTAGCAATTTATATGGGTAGTATATGCTTTGAAGGGTGTATGAGAGCTACAAGATAGTTTTGTAGACTGGAGATCATTGGACTAATTGGAAAAAGCTGTGGTCCAGAATTAATAGTCGATCAACAGACGGAAAGTCATGTAAATTGACCTCTACATATTCAGACTTCTGATACTGAGTTCAGTGTTTGTGAGCGATGGCACTAGGTGGCAGGAAGAGTCAAGACAGATAATGGTACAGTGGAGCCTAGGTGTCCATCTTCTCCGGCGATAGCCATGCCCCGCCTCTCAAAGGGATTTATTAGTCAAACAAACCGGTAATTTACCTTCTGTAATGTTCTTTATAGTGGATATTCTAACTGCAGATCTCTCATCTTTAGAATGACCACCGGCATCAGACTAGACTTTAAACTCTGTCCCAACTAAAGCTTTAACTATACCCAGTCTTGGTTCAATCAAGTGACCTAAATCATCTACTTTGTGCTTCAGGAATTCATGTTGCTCCTTCTTCACGACCATACTGTGGTTCTGGAAAATAGTGAGCATTCTGCTTTAAATGAAAGCCTATCCTCTCACTCAAAAGCATAAAGTAGAGCGTCATTGTAGCGTCGGAAGAAAAGCGAGGCAGGCTGAAGTTGAAGTCCTGTGGTCTATTTATTCAGGCAGGATGTAAGTAAGTTACAAAGTAACGGAACCCACAGCGAAGGCAGCTGCTGAAGACGAAGTACAGGGATAGAATGAATCCGAGCGGAGAAGGATTCTAGAAGGTAGAATGATAGGGAAAGAATAGAAAGAAACAAAGGGCAAAGGACAGATGAAGAAAAGGGAAAAGGAAAGAGAGAAGGATATTACAGTCATCCTGAAAGACAAGCACTTCCTTTAACTTCTTAATCAAGTGGGACAAGGTACGCTAAAAAACAGAGTCAGCTGATGTCAACCCAAATGACATGTAACAGTAATAAAAACTACCAATAGGTCAGCCAAAGGCAGTAATATGCCTGAATTCCAGCTCCAGGTCTATATGGTGGTGTGCTGCAGCTAAATCCATTTTTCTGAAACCACTCTGCCTACCCGACTGGCCCTAAAGGTTTGTTTATTTTGGGCAGAGGTTGAGAATCAATCCAGCGTTCTTTTTTCAGGGCATTTAGGTCCACACATACTTTCAAGCCCCCACTCTGCATGAATGCCCCTACTAAATGTAACAACTAACAGCCACAATGTAGACTCTACCATTTTGATAATTCCTTTCATACATCTAGCTTTTTCCAAGTTCTCTCTTACTCTAAAAAGGTACTCCTCGTAGCTTATATTTAAAAGGGATGACACATGGCATGGACTGGTGTGCTAAGTTGGAAGAGACAATTAAAAGTGCCGGGGGTGTCCTCGCAAATATGAGAAGGCCTAGAACAAATGGTGGGAACATCAAAGCCTAGAAGGTTAAGGCTGGTGTGGACATGTATTGTATTTTACGTCTTGATGCTGGTGGGGGGAGAGGGTAGTGGGACATGGGCGGTACCAGTTATATGATGTATATGTTGAGAGAGCAATTGGTTATACTATCTTTACCCCTTCGGTGCTCATGACGGAATGGTTCCGTCATGAGCACAAGTTCTAGTGTGCTCATGACGGAACCATTCCGTCATGAGTACATGCTCAGGAAATCCCTCTGCTGCAGACAGCAGAGGGATTTCCCATTTTTTTTTTTTTGCCTGATGAGGTGGGGAAGAGCTTCCCCAACCTCCCCAGGCCTATTTTTGATTTTCATTGCAATGACATGCGCGCGATCGTCATTGCATCGAAAACGAAACTGAAACTTAGTTTCAGTTTCTCAGTTTCGGTGCTTGTGGGGCTATCTCAGCCACCGAGCACCGAAAAAGATGGGAGAGGTATCGTTGGAAAGGGGAGAATCTCCCCTTTCCAATGGTACCCTTCCCTAGTGGATCCCTGCTTGGGGATCCCCAAGCAGGGATCCACCCACTAGCACCAGGGAGGGGGGAGCGGCCCCTTGGGCAAGGGCCTTTGCTCCCCCCATATTTGTTTGTTGGCAACAGTCTTTGTCCCCCCTGGGGGGCAGAAAGCCCACTACAAACCAGGGATTTTTTTTTATTTTTTTATTGACGTTGGGGTGGGGGCTGCCCAAAAAACGCATGGCAATGCCCCCCCCATAGAGAAATGTCAGTCTTTCTGCCCCCCTGGGGGGCAGATGGGGGCAGAAGCCCCCAATATGCCCCCGGGGGGGGGCGGAAAGCCCACTAGAAACCAGGGATTTTTTTTTTTATTGACGTTGGGGTATGGCTGCCCAAAAAGGGCATGGCAATGCCCCCCCCAGAGAAATGTCAGTCTTTCTGCCCCCCCAGGGGGCAGACAGGGGCAGTAGCCCCTAATCTGCCCCCCGGGGGGCAGAAAGCCCACTAGAAACCAGGGATTTTTTTTTTTTATTGACGTTGGGGTATGGCTGCCCAAAAAGGGCATGGCAATGCCCCCCCCAGAGAAATGTCAGTCTTTCTGCCCCCCCAGGGGGCAGACAGGGGCAGTAGCCCCTAATCTGCCCCCCGGGGGGCAGAAAGCCTACTAGAAACCAGGGATCTTTTTTTTATTGACGTTGGGGTGGGGGTTGTCCAAAAAGGTCATGGCAATGCCCCCCCCCCAGAGAAATGTCAGTCTTTCTGCCCCCCGGGGGGGGGTAGAAAGCCCTCTAGAAACCAGGGATTGTTTTTTTTTTTATTGACGTTGGGGTGCCAAAAAGGGCATGGCAATGCCCCCACCCCCCCAGAGAAATGTCAGAGAAAAGTGATTTTTTCAGCTAAATTTGAGGTTTGCAGGGGATTCTCGGTAGGGAAATGTTGGGGGACCCACGCAAGCCATACCTTGCTGGACTCCCCAGGGTGTCTAGTTTTCAGAAATGTGTGGGTGTGGTAGGTTTCCCTAGATGGCCGCCGAGCCCGGGGCCAAAAACTCATGGGACCCCCCTTGCAAAACCAGGTTGTTTTGTGATAGGTAATTTTGAAGTCGCCTCAATAGGTTTTGGGCCCTTGCCTGTCGCAGGTGCTTAACCCACCCACACAAGTGAGGTACCATTTTTCTCGGAAGACTTTGGGGAATGCGGGGTGGGTGGAATTTTGTGTATACACGCAGATTCCAGAACTTTCCACCACAGAAATGTGAGAAAAATGTGTTTTAAAAAAAAAAAAAATTGAGGTTTGCAAGGGATTCTGGGTAACAGAACCTAGTGAGAGCCAGACAAGTCACCCCATCCTGGATTCCCCTGGGTGTCTAGTTTTCAAAAATGTATAGGTTTACTAGGTTTTCCTAGGTGCCGGCAGAGCTAGGGTTCAAAATCTACTGCTAGGCACTTTGCAAAATAGTTTCAGTTTTCACTGCAAAATGTGGTGTCCACGTTGCGTTTTGGGCCGTTTCCTGTCGCGGGCACTATGCCTACCCACACAAGTGAGGTACCATTTTTCTCTGAAGACTTTTGGGAATGCGGGGTGGGTGGAATTTTGTGGATCCACGCAGATTCCAGAACCTTACACCACAGAAATGTGAGGAAAATGTGTTTTTTTTTTTACAAGTTTTGAGGTTTGCAAGGGATTCTGGGTAACAGAACCTGGTGAGAGCCAGTCAAGTCACCCCATCCTGGATTCCCCTGGGTGTCTAGTTTTCAAAAATGTATAGGTTTGCTACGTTTCCCTAGGTGCCGGCAGAGCTAGGGTTCAAAATCTGCAGCTAGGCACTTTGCAAAAAAAGGGTCAGTTTTCACTGTGAAAATAAAGTGTGTCCACATTGTGTTTTGGGCCGTTTCCTGTCGCGGACACTAGGCCTACCCACACAAGTGAGGTACCATTTTTCTCGGAAAACTTTGGGGAACGTGGGGTGGGGGGAATTTTGTGGATCCACACAGATTCCAGAACTTTCCACCACAGAAATGTGAGGAAAATGTGTTTTTTTTTAAAACAAATTTTTAGGTTTGCAAGGGATTCTGGGTAATAGAACCTGGTGAGAGCCAGTCAAGTCACCCCATCCTGGATTCCTCTGGGTGTCTAGTTTTCAAAAATGTATAGGTTTGCTAGGTTTCCCTAGGTGCCGGCAGAGCTAGGGTTCAAAATCTACAGCTAGGCACTTTACAAAAAAAGGGTCAGTTTTCACTGTAAAAATAAAGTGTGTCCACGTTGCGTTTTGAGCCGTTTCCTGTCGCGGACACTAGGCCTACCCACACAAGTGAGGTACCATTTTTATCGGGAGACTTAGGGTAACACAGAATTGTAGAGCAACTGTTATTACCTATTGACTTTCGATGCATTTCTGCCTTCCAAATGAAAGACAATGTATAAAAAAGAAGTCATTTTGAAAAATGACCTATAATTCTCATGCTAGTATGGGTACTCACAATTTCGGAAATGTGCAAATATCTACTGTTTTTAAACTCTATATTTTGTTCCAATTTCAGAAATACATAGGTGTCTTTCATACCGATTTTTCCATGTATATAATTTTCCCAAATTAATTGCTATATACCCGGTACATAATAAAAAACCATTGCAAGACGCTGCTCAGTTATTGGCTCTGGGTTCGTCGGGTTCTTTGTGAACCTACAAGTCCTATATATCCCCACAACCAGAAAGGTCCAGCGGATGTAACGGTATATTGCTTTCAAACAGCTGTCATAATTAGAAGAAGTTACAGGTGAAAACGTTGACACAAATGGCTGTTTTTTTCACCTAATTTTCAATTTTTTCTATATTCAACGGTTAGTTTCTATAAAGAAACCTTGAAGGATCTACACAAATGACCCCTTGCTGAATTCAGAATTTTGTCTACTTTTCTAAAATGTATAGCTTTCCAGGATCCATTGTTGCTTTCATACGCATTTCTACCATTAACTGGAAAGAGGCTGAAAGCACAAAAAATAGCAAAAATAGGCTATGTCCCAGAAAAATGCCAAAACTGTGTAAAAATTTTTGGTTTTCTGACAAAAGTCTGCTTGTCCCTGAAAGCTGGGAAGATGGTGATTTCAGCACCACAACCCCTTTTATGATACCATTTGCAGGGAAAAAACCAGACGCTTTCATCTGTAGCCTTTTCCCATTTTCCCCCCAAAAAACAAAATGTACCTGTATTTTGGCTAATTTCTGGGTCCCCTCCAGGGGAATCCACAAACCTTGTGTACCTTTAGAATCCTCATGATGTTGGGGAAAAAGGACACAAATTTGGCGTGGATACCTTATGTGGTCAAAAAGTTACAGGGGCCTAAGCGCAAACTACCCCAAATAGCCAAAAAAAGGCTTAGCACAGGGGGGGAAAAGGCCTAGCAGCGAAGGGGTTAAACAATAAAAAGTGTTGTTATAACAAAAAGTGGGGGGCCCTATCCTGACTTTTATTCGGTGTTTGAATCCTTTAACCGAGCTGATTAGAAAAAAAACATTTGGAAATTGCCCTACAAATTCATCTACCAGACATCCAGTCCTTATCACTAAGGCATGCTCCTTGGCTCCAGACATAAGTACCATATTGTACAAGGCTTAGTGAAACCACCCTAGAATGTTAGCACCTTTTTTTGCAACGAACACCTTGCCCTGACTGATTCTCCCTTTGAATTCTAGGATCTCTTTCCAAGACTTCTATCTTACATATGAAACAGGTGTACAATCAAGAGAGTGTAACTCCCACCCACTACATGTTCTTTTTTTAAAATGTATTTTTTTTTCTCCCCCCCCCCCCCACCTGCCAAGCAGACAATTTTAATAGATACATCAAGTCCATAAAAGGAATGATAATACATAATTCTCTAAAGTGCTTCAACCAAAAAATATCTGAGAATCACATCAAACATCTAAAAGGAAGAAAGAAGACAGGAAGAAGAAGTCTCTTTACATACATGCCGGCATAGATATATGGGCGAGAGAAAGTGTATATCCAGATTGGTGATGCCCACTCCCACAGAGCTAGACTAGCTACCCCCTCTAGTCCCTGCAACATTTATCAGTTCCCAATTACTGAGCGGGAGCCAAACTTGCATCATTTTTGTTCGAGTCTTTTTGCTTTTTCGAAAATAAATTGCCTTTTCCAGATGATAAACTGATAAGAGGCGAGTAAACTAATGATGGAATAGCGGCGGGGAAGGGTCAAGCCAGGCTGTAGTCAAACACAGCCTATAAACAGCCATAGCCACAAACAAAAAGGATTATACATTAACTGGAACTGCATCGTGATAAACCCCTAATAAAATTAATCCAGGTGACAGTCTAGCATCAATCCCCAATTTATTTGAGAGGAACTCAATAATTTCTGCTTTAATTTCTGCTTCAAGACTGGACAGGTAGCCAGCATATGTGTACGGTCCACCCCGTATGCCTTGCACCTTGGGCATCTTGCACCTGTGATCCCCCCCCTACTTTGCTATTTTTCCTGGTGTTATGTACAGGTTAAAACAAGTCTTAAAATGTTGGGCCTGTAAGTTAGCAGCAATTAAAAGCTTCTGAGCTCTTTCTAGTGACTTAACCAGGTCGCCAGGTGACGAGTTAATCTTGTCTTCCCAACCTTTTACATGCCTAGACAGGTCATCCGGCATCATTTTATTAAAAACTCTATATAAGGCCCCTATTGGGGCGCTATTAGCGATGATCAGCTCGATGGCTTCTATTCTTTCAAAACCAGAGGTCACCCCACCCTTCTTCCTTAAAAAATCCCTAATCTGTAGATATTTAAAAAAATCTTTATGATGAAGCCGAAAATTCTGACGAATAGCATCAAACGTCTATCGAATTTGTAGTGAAAAAATCCCCCAGAGTGGAGACTCCCAGTGTCATCCATTTACTAAAATACACATCTCGAAAAATTTCTGGCAGTAGAATATTGTCCTGTATTGGGGTATAATAGTTAAGTCTGCCCAAACCCAATCTTTTACGGACTTTACTCCATATATGGAAAGCTGTCATTAATACCTTCAATCGTACTCTCTTATAATACCCAAATTCGATTTGCTGGAGCAGAAACCCTCAACTTTCTTCCCCTAGGAGCAGCTCATAGATAGATGGAGTGCGAGGCTCCTGACAATAGACTCCTTCCTATATAAGAGGACCGCAAATTGCTGTAGGGCGGCAGCCCAATAGTATAGCTTAAGATTGGGCACAGCTAACCCACTGCGTTCTCTTGGAAGGGTCATAAATCTGAGAGCTCTCCTGGGATTAGCGTAAGCCCAAAGAAATCACGACAATATCCCATCAAGTCTTAAACCAATTATTGCTGAATTCCAACGGAATAGCCCGTAAAAGATACAAGACTTTGGGTAGCAATATCATTTTGATCCAATTACTCCGACCAATCAGTGAGAGTCTCAAGTTGTTCCATCCCCCAAAATCCTGCTTAGTCTATGGATCAGGGGTATCAGATTAGTTTCCACGATTTTTTCCACTTCTGACTTAATAACAATACCCAGATAAAGCGCTTCTTCAGTCACCCGCCTATCTTCATTGATTATAATTTGGGTTTTCTCCTGAGTTAATGCTTAGCTGGAAAATTATCCAAATACCTTGTCTTTCTTTTCGATCACCAAATGCGCACTACTAGGTTCGGGGGTAACAATGGCAAAGTCGTCGGCATAGGCCAGGATTTTTGTCTCCCTCCCCCCCACCAATTTCATTGATCTGATTGCCACACTTTGCTGAATTTGCCTAATCAACGGGTCAATATATAACGCAAATAGAAGGGGGGAGCAAGGGCAACCCTGCCCAGTCCCCCATTTTATGGCTACTTCATCTGAGAGGCTTCCCATTAAAAAACTCTTCACTCTAGGTTTATAATAGAGGGCCTTCACCGAGCTAATGAATCCTTGTCCAAGCCCCTTGTTTGACATCACTGCCCAGAGATACGGCCAGGAGACCCGGTCAAAAGCTTTTTCTGCGTCCAACAAAATTAGTGCCATTGGATCTTGTGTTACTCTGGCCGCATCGAAGAGGGAGATGACTCGACGGATATGATCTGTGGTTCCCTTACCCGGGATAAAGCCATGCTGAACAGGGGAGACAAGCTGCTCTATAACCACAGAGAGACTGGTGGCCAAGATTTTTGAATAAATCTTGGAATCGCTATTAATGAGCGCAATAGGCCGATATGAACCCAGCTCTGCAGATGGTTTATTCTTTTTTTCAAAGACAACAATTTTAGCCATAGCCCAGCTCTCCGGTGGAGTACTTCCCTTTTGAATTCCCTGGAAAAGCTCGACCATATACTCTTTGAGCACCCCAGCTAATATTTTATAAAATTCTTCAGAGATATAATCCATACCCGTGGCTTTCCCCAATTTCAAATTACTGATGGCCAAGCCAATCTGTTCAGCTGAGATAGGTTGCTCCAACACCTGCCTATCTTCTACCTCAAGCACTTCTTCACCTGTGGCCGATAAAAAATCCCCCATTATTTTGGTTAATTCATTTTCCTCTTTGGAATAAAGTTGCTGGTAATAGCGCTGAAAGGAAGACCTAATGTCATCAGGATCAGATTTCATGCCATATTGTGGATCCCTGATTTCCCTGATCTCTTACCCCACTGCCATCTGTTTCGTTCTGAAAGCCAGAAGTCGCCCCACCTTTTCGTTGTATTCATACATTTTCTCTCACCACACTAGATATTTATCAGCTGCTTTTTGGACAGATATGTTGACAATCTTTGCCTTGACTGTAGCTATTTCAAGAAGGGCTGCTTCTACACCAGACCTGGCAGAAATGAACTCTATCAACTCTCCCTTGACTCTGGTTAAGACTGCATAAAGCCCCTGAATTAACAGTTTCTCCTTTTTCTGCTTTTCCAGTCTATACCTCAACGTCTCGCCCCGTAGGCAAGCCTTGAATGTGTCCCAGATGATGTTTATTGAGGCGCTCCCATGATTGTCTGACATAAATTGAGGGATCCATGCCTGGATATGTCTCACATACTGTGGGTCTAGCAGGAGCGCCCTTTCGAATGACCAAGACCAGTCTACTTTAAAATACGGGGTCATTTCGATCTCAAGCATGAGGGGATTATGATCCGACATCACCCGAGGGAAATTTTGATACCACAGACTTCGAGGCCATGCTTTTTGAGTGAAAAAAGTAATCTAATCTAACGTGGACCCTATGAGGGGCAGAAAAAAAAGTGAACCCAGGATGCACCTTCATATTCTCTCTCCACAGATCGATCAACCCCATGACTGTGCACCAAATCTGCAAGGGCACCATAAACTTTAGGTTTCCTACCAACATAGACCTTCCCCCTTGAGTATTCCCATTATAGGGCAGAGTAATATTAAAATCACACCAAATTATAAGAGGTAGAGGCCAGAGCGCCAGCTCACTATTTAACCAATGAAAAAGAGCGAGATCATCTACAACCGGACCATACAAGGAACATATAGTGAAGGTGTGAGGGCTGAGACAGCATTCCATTATAACCCATCGACTTAAACTATCTTCTCGAGTTCGCGGAAACCCACAGACCCCCTTTTTGCCAGAATATCAGGTCCCTGAGCCAATCTTTAAATTTGGGAGCCCTCCCCCGCCCCCATCTGCATGCCACCCTCCGCCTGGCCATGAGCAAACCAAGCGATTACATCCATCTTTTCAGTATAGCCTAGTAAGGCCGCAAGAGGGGCAAGCTGCAATTGCGTGCTTGTCATCTGGGAAAGGGCATTCTCTAGTTGCATCCAATATCTGTGGACTTCAGGGCAAACCCATGTTATATGTAGATAATCCCCTCCTTTCGCTCCACACCGGTCACACTTATCGTTAGGGCGCAATCGGTAGCAAGTTGAGTCGGACAGGGGTGTAGTACATCCAGTCTATGAATTTACAATGTATGATTCGAAGTCGGCTGCTGGCCGTAATCTCCCCCGTCTTCTGACAATAGGTCCATTGCTGATCGCTAAGTGTAGTGCCTAACTCGGCCTCCCAACCCGGTCTCGCCCCCGGGCACTGCGTGTAGTCCTGATTGAGTGCATCGGTATAGTAATGCAACTACATGGGTAGGATTTGGTGTCTGCAATAGCGTGTGTAATGGGGTGAGTATCAGGGGCTCTCGGGGGAAATCGGGAGTAGACGATTTGACGTTATATCTCAGCTTTATGAATAACAATATCTCCATTGGGGATGGCGCCCTGCCCTCGAAAAAAAAGATTCGACTCCAGAAAGTTCCCTCCCTATACATATCTCCCCATGTATGTATTCCGGCGTTAAGGAGCATCTGCCGGCACCCTGCCTCGTGAGTCACTGGGAGTTAAGGTGATAAGAAATGGTAGGAGAGGGTAATATAGCGTGGGGGTATTCAGCCTCCCGGCCAGGCCCCGCCAAGCAGCTGTGGTGCAATCTACAGTGGTGGCTTTGGTGCCCGCCTCCTGCGAGCGTGTGCCCGAAAAGGCCATCATCTGTATGGCAGTCATATATCCCTGCTTTATCGTGAAGTGCGGCATATAGGTGGGGGGGATGGAACCAGTATGCTGCATAATGCACTTGAGGACAGAGAAAGTACAGTACAAAAGCGGGACTTCAAACCCTCCCTGTAAAAAAGGTTGCATCAGCACGTCCCACCGGAGCCTGGGTTGTTTCCCTGCCCAGGTTAGTCGGATAAGTTGTGTTTTAGTAGTTTAAAGAAGGTGGGCTGGGGGATTAGGGAATATTAATAAAGAGATAAAGCAGTTTGGGCAAGATGACCATTTTAATCAGTGCAAGGCGACCTGCCAGTGGTATGGAAATCCACCTAGTAATGGAGTCTGTCAGAGCTTCAAGCGCGGTGCCATAATTAGCTCGGATTAGGGCCTCCCTATCTCTAGTGACAACAATCCCTAGATATTTAACCTCTGCATTGCACCACCCCAGTGGGAAATCCGGGGAGTGTCGTGGAGTGTTAGGGGTGAGAGGGAAGATCTGGGATCTTTCCCAATTTATCAATATGCCCGAGAGCGCTCCATATCTGAGGAATTCCCGCAGTACTGGGTTGAGGCTCACTTAGGGGTCGCGCACATATATAGTAATATCATCTGCATATAGGGACACCAATAAATGTCTGGTCGGGTAACGTATCGCGTATTCCTGATGTTGCCTAGATTTGGCAGTCAGGGGTTCCACCGCAAGGCAAATAGGAGGGGGGACAGTGGGCACCCCTGTCTAGTGCCATGGGATATAGAGAAGTATGGGGGGCATGTCACGTTGAGCAGTACTCTTGCATTCGGTTGACTGTATAAGAGTTTAATTGAGGAAAGGAAAATTGGGGGGGAATTTCCGTATTGCTAGTAAGTAATCCCGTTCCAGGGAATCTAAAGCTTTGGTGGCGTCTAAGAACATGGCCACCGCAGCTAAGTCTGGGTCAATATATTGTAATAGTGAGAAAAGGGTACGGAGATTATGTGACGTTGCCCTTCCCGGTATGGAGCCACACTGATCAGGCAGCACCAAAGAACTCATAAGTAGACTAAGCCTGTTGGCTAGGATCCTGGCCAATATTTTAACGTTGCAATTTATCAATGAGAGGGGTCCATATGATTCGCAGATCTCTGCCGTTTTCCCGGGTTTAAGAAGGGATATGATCAAAGCTTCCTGCATGGTAGGCGGGAGAGCCCCGGACTTTCGGGCCTCCTCATATAGCTTCATCTGGACAGGTATAAGATTATCCACATAGGCTTTATAAAACTCGGCTGGAAGGCCGTCAGGGCCAGGGGCACGTACCGACCATAGCTGCATAATTGCAGCTCTTAGCTCATCTTCCTCGAAGGGAGCAGAGAGAAACGCGTGCTGAGCACCCGACAACCAACCCAAAGCGACATCATCCAGGTAGTCATCTACGTCCAGAGGCTGGGATCTACGGAACGTGTACAGAGAAGCATAAAAGGTGGAGAATGTCTGGTGAATCTCCTCCGTATCTTTTGGCCAGAGCCTTGCCAGGTCGCACTCTCTCCCGATACCGTCTAGCCCGATAATACCTGCTGTGGAAGAGGCATTCTCTCACGGAAGTCTTCTCAAATTCTGAGAGTGTTTCTCCAAATTTGATCTTGGCATCAGGCTCCTCGGGGCGATGAATCAGAGTTTCCCTATCCTATAATTCACTCTCTATTTTCTAATATCCCGCAATATACCTCCCCCTTTGGCTATGCAGATACCATGCATAGTTACATTGAAGGTCTCCCACACAGTCTCTGTCTTCAAGACAGATTGCATGCTGCGCTGAAAGAAATAGTTTACCTCCTGGCGTAATTCCTCTCGGAAAGGGGTGTCTAGGAGAGCAGTAGGGGAGAGTCCCCAAAACATGTAGGGAGGGGGGGAGTGAGGTGGTGACAGTCAAAGGTAGACTGGGGAGGGATCAGAAAACGTGAGAGCCAGGAAATGTGCCTGTGTTACCCCAAGTGCCCAACCCCCTAGATTTGATTCAATAATCCAAGCGAGACCAGCTGTAATGTACTGAGGAATAGCATGTGCCCTCCCTTCCCAAGGGTTGATGAGTCCTCCAGGCACCCATTAGGCCATGATCTCCGATGATGCCTTGGAGGTGACGCCGGGCATTCGTGTTGTGGTGCGGTTCAGGGTGCAACCTGTCCAATCGTGGGTCAAGTGTTAAATTAAAATCCCACCCAGATAATGAATGCAGATCCTGCAACATGCTGTGGGTGATGAAGAAGTGCTGCTTGCCTCGGTGCATAATTCGGAGGCGAGCCGGGTACAGCATGCCATACGTGATGTTGGCCTGTTGGAGTTTTCTTGACCTGGAGTTAGTTCTTCCTGGCTCCTTGGACTGCCAGTGTGAAGTCAGGGTATATGGCAATAGTGTTTCCCTCAAACTCAAGCGTACGTCTTTCCCTGGCCAAGCGGAGTGCCGCATCGCGGTCCCTGTAATTTAACAGTCTGGCCACAATAGGGCACGGTGTAGCTCCCGGACGGGGTCTGGCCATAAGTGAGTGATGAGCCCTCTCCACCATCAGCAGCGAGGAGAAAGTGTTGGAGCCGAAAGTAGTAGAGAACAGGTGTTCCACATACTTCTCCATTTTCCCTGTATTGGTTGTCTCCGAACCCCCAAGGATTCTGATGTTGTTCCTCCGTGAGCGCGCCTCGAGGTCCTCATTCTTGGCAGCGATGACCCTCAGCACACGTTCCATGTTATTAACTTGGTCCTCCCTGCACGCAGCAGCATCTTCTAGGGCAGAGATTCTGTGCTCTGCCTCTCCAAATCTTCCATCGTGCCTTTCTAGCTCCTACGCTATTTAGTCTATTCATGTGCTGTTCACCGCGTTATCGTGGCTGCCATTAAGGAGTTCTGTGATCGGCTCGACCCGGGAGCGTACCTTGGCGTTTCTGCCCCTGAAGGAGGTGTCCATTATGAGGTTTCACGCTCCGAAGGAGAGTAGGAACCTCTCAGTATTGAAGGATGTAGTTACGTGTGGGGCATGATTATGGGGTTTGTCGGCCCTGAACATTAGGAACCTCACGTAGGTGCAGCCATCTTGCAAGCCCGCCCTCTAGCGCCCCCCCACCCACTCCATGTTCTTTCATTTAATTTCTCAGTAATTATGGTGCACCATAATCAACTAAAAGATTTAGTGCCAGATGTATGACCAAGGAATTTGCGAGTCGCAAATTGGTATGTACAACAGTGTCTGCCACACTGATTGCGATTCCCAATGGGGTCGTAAATTGCATGCCTCATGCATATTAATGAGGCACTCGCAATTTGAGACCCCATTGGGAATGGCTGGCCCTCCGAGGTATGGTGGCCTGCTGGGCTCAGCAGACCTCCATGTCTGGAACTGCTTTTAAATAAAGCAGTTTTTTATTTTAAATGCAGCCCGTTTTACTTAAAGGAAAACGCGATGCATTTAAAAAAACAAAAACGTTTTCGTTTCATTTTTTAAGGGCAGTTAGTGGTCCCTGGCACCACTGCCTGCCCCTAAAAAATATTTTCCCCTGCATTTGCAAAGGGGAAGGGGTCCCCTGGGGCCCCCTTCCCATTTGCGACTGCATTACCACCCTCTTGAAGAGGGCGGTAAATTGCGAGTGTTTTGCAACGGCAATTGCAGTCGCAAAACATTCTTACATGGGGTAGCGAGTCACAATTAGGAAGGGACGCCCTTGGAACGCCCCTTCCTAATTGCGAGTCGCAAATCTTATTTAGCGAGTCGCAAATAAATTGCGACTCGCTAAATAGGGTTTGAACATGGCCCTAACAGTTTTTGCATGCGCAAACGGGTCGCTAACCCGTTTGCGCATGCAAAAATGGGTCATACATCTGGCCCTTAAACACTTGTCCCCTACCATAACATTGAAGTATGGATCAGCACACCGAGATCCCCTCTTCTGACCTAGTAGTCTAGAACAACTAACACCAATTCATGTAAGTCATTGCATAATGTATGTTGGAAATGGCCCTTTTTGCAGGGTTATCCTCAAACTTTTTGCTTCTTCCTCCTATTTTTTCCTGACCTGCTGTTGTTGGTTTTAGGACTCTGGGCACTTTACCACTGCTATTCAGTGCTGAAGTGCATATGCTCTCTGTGAAATTTGTATTATGGATTGGTGTTTCCATGATTGGCATATTTGATTTACTGGTAAGCCCCTAGTAAAGTGCCAGGGCCTGTAAATCAAATGATTCTAGTGGGCCTGCAGCACTGATTGTGCCACCCACATGAGTAGCCCTGGAAAGGTAACTCAGACCTGCCACTGCAGAGTCTGCGCACAGTTTGTAACTGCCATGTCGACCTGGCATGTGCACCCACTTGCCAGGCCCTAATCTTCCCTTTTCTTACATATTAGTCACCCCTAAGGTAGGCCCAAGGTACCCCTGTGGGCATGGTGCTGTGTATGTTAAAGGTAGGACATGTACTGGTGTGTGTGACATGTCCTGGTAGTGAATTACAGTGCATTTTGTTTTTCACTATGGAAAGGCTATCTGTCCCATAGGGTAGAATGGGAGTTTATTTATAACATCTTATAAATATAACTTGCCATTGGGCCGGAGAGGACAGAACTGGTTTTGGCTGAGCACAGACACTCTCTGCCTCCAGAGAACACAGGATTTTGCTGTATAAATATTGGGGCCCAGACCCCAGAGATTAAGATTACGGCTGAACTAAGGAACCTGCCAGGAAGAAGGGCTGGAATAGCTGTCAGGAGGAACTGCCACTTTGCTGCATGCTCTGTAGTGTTGGCCTGCTGCTTGCTGCTTCTGTCTTGGGCAGGGAAAGGACTGGATTGTATTTCCATCATCCTGCTGTTAGAGTTTTCTCCAAGGGCTTGAAGTAGAGCTTGCCTCCTGTTGGAAGTCTCAGGGATATAAAAGACTTCAGAGAACTCTTTTGGAACCAAGATGACTGCCAAGAAGAAGAGCTGGAGAAGCTGTGAGGAGAGACTACCACTTTGCTGCGTGCTTTGCTGTGTTGGCCTGCAGTGGCTGCTTCTATCTTGGGCAGTGGAAGGACTGGACTTTCTGCAACTTCCTTTTTGTGAGTTTCTCCAAGGGCTTGAGGTAGAGCTTGCCCCCTGTTCAAGAAGTCTCAGGAACAGCAAAGACTTCAAGGTCATCTGTTACCAGCACTGGGGACTGTGTGTTTTGTGCTGCAACAGAAGAAAAGCAACCCGACGCCATCAACAACGCCTCTGCCGAGTCCGTGTCCTGACGGCATCGCAGCGGGGCACCGCCGCACTTTGTACTGCAACTCTGGTCTCACCGACCACGCCACCTCACGCCACCACTGAGCCGCTGCTTGCACCGTGACCCGTGGGCACCGCCTCACTTCATGCCGTCGCTCTGGTATCCCCGACGACGACGCTCCACGCTGACATAGACGCCGCTTCTTGAACCGTGGTTCGACGGCACCTCTCGTAAGTTACACGACGCACCGTCGTCATCCCGCACCGCAGACTTGGCCCACCGACGCTGGCGCCATCGACTCCAGTTTGTCAGCCGACAACAGCGCTTCAACAGCGACGCCGCCGCTGCTTGCACCGTGACCTGCCAGCACCGCATCACTTCGCACCGCAGCCTTGCAAACCCTTGCCAACTAGAGCCCCCATTTCTAACAATGTAGCTCTTAGAAAGCCCTTTTCTTCTTGAACACCTGCAACTACTTTGTGACAACTCATTCTCATGCTTTGACAAACCTTCCCTATGTATACCATCTTTGCTTACATAAATCAACACTCAATATTTTCAACCGGGCACTGGCTTCCTCCTTTTTATATGTCAGGGAAGTTTGCGTGGTTTGAAAAAAATTGTTTCTCCTTTAGTTTGATCTCTTTGTGTTGCCTGTCATTTATATTTTGTACGACATACTCCCCATCTGTGAGATTATCGTTTAGCTCATTCACAGATGAGAAGTCTTAATGCTTTTGGCAGGCTTTATCATGTCTTCCAGAATTGGACTCCACATAGTCTGCTGAATATTCTTATCCAAACAATGACTAATAAACTGATCAAATCACAAACAACTGGTCAATAAAGTTTTTGAACTGACACTCTGCAACCAATTGCCTCAAGGCTGTAATATGTGTCCACGTTTTCTCCTTACCTCTGGCTTCTCTTGAAAAAGTTGTGCCTCAACAATACTACGTTTCGCTGCATATCAAAGTGATGCTCTATTTTTTTAAGCATTTAGGGCTTCCCCTGTCTGCAATAGTAACTCTAGCAGGTTTTTATATATTGCCCTCAAAACGCAACTATTGAAAGAATAGAACTTTTTTGTTTTTGGCTGAACATGCATGCTGTAACTGCTTCGTTTCAAATGGATCTAACCACTGTTGCCGTAATATGGATAGATCTCCCAGAATTTCACAAATAATATGATGGTGGGTTTAGAGCTTCCATGGTAATGCACCAAAGCAAGCCAATAAAAAGCAACTGAATGGCAGAGCACCAGGCACCAATTTTGAAAACAATGTTATTAACAAACAATATTTTTGCAATTTTGGTATTAGCTGATCCAAGACTTGTACTTTAATTAGGTTCAGTCAATGTTCATCCAAACATTAATGGTGTTAGCTCTATCTGTCCATTCTTGTGAGTGGCGACATGCTTGTGAGAGCAAAAGAATGCAAACTATTTAGAATCACGGAAAATAATTATTAAGAAAATAACTATTCTGTTTATAGGTAATCCAAGCACTATGTAGCTTGAAACATTACATAGAGAATGCCACTATTTAACATAACCTTAGAGGACCTTTACAAGGTCGCCTTTGACATGTTAAGTACTAGAATATGCATCACTCTAGAATCAAATATGTGCCATGATTTGCTCTATTTAAAGTGTGCACATCACCGTTTCTGTGGCTGTGAATGTCACTGCAGAGTCAGCCTTATGGAATTCGACAAGCTTTAAATATGTCTGCTGCTCACTGTCAAATTTCACATACATTACAGAGGTGCACTGCAGTCAATTTACTCAAATGCTTCATACATTCCTGTAGCTTGTCTGTGACCAATGGTCCAATCAAGGGTTGATTCAAAATGAGGATTGAAAGCTTTGGCGACCTGTCTTCTTCCTGGTCAAAACCATGTTTTGAGGGCGAACACATACAGACTTTCAAGTCAAGACGTCCTGCACCACACAAAGCTTGTGTAGCTGGATGAAAAAAAACTGTGCGCACTATGCGTATCATGACCTACATCTCTTGGTGTTGGGTACCCACTGAGGCTTGGAATGTAGACTACATTCCACTTTGATGCTGTTTGCCAATAAAATATACCAGACAAGAGTTGAGCGCATATTGTAGCACAGTAGAGCTAAATTCGACTCACAGCTAATATGAAGACACCTTACAGCATTACGCAGTACCTCAAGGGATGCAGTGGGCACAATTTGTCTCAATATAGTCCCGCCTGTAGACATTGAGCATCAATCAAAATTCCAAATCAGGCAGTGGCTCACAGACAGCTTGTCAACACAAATATCTGGTGTTCATTATTGAACAGACTCAAAAGAAGTGGTACGTGGTTTATTTGTCTCAAAGCCAAGCAAGCCACCAAAGGTACAATTAGACAACCAGTGAACACTACATACCCTTACAATTTGAACTCCAACAACCCCTCAAATTCCATTTTTTTAATTCGAATACTTCATCCTTAAAATTCCCCAACCCAGGCAATGCCAACAGAATGTACATATACCAACATTCACCAGCCCAGGCAAACTATAACAAATAAAAGAACTTAACACGCACTCTCCTAGCCCAATCCAGGCCTATCAAGAGGACTTTGGGTCAATCCATCATGATCTTCCTCAGAACTCAAGGTTGAAGAGGTAGTAATGAAAACCCATACAAATTTTCAGTGATACACTGCATCCAGTGTGTCCCCCAGGAATGTTTTTGCCAGGAACTAGAGTACGCTGTAGTCTCTACACTGCAGGTTTTCTTAGGAGGCAAAAAGATTCAGCCAGGTCACATCCCATTGATGGTCCGCCAGCTGACCAAACTAGATGACTGACGAACAAGGGGATCCCTTGTTGGTCCATGACCTCCACAGGTGCAGAGTGTCCTAGCACAAGATCCAAGACCACACGCTTAGTCCTGCTTGTTGCAGTACCCCATGGTGGTCGTGCTGCCCTTCAGGACCCGCAATAGCCTCCTTCTGATGGACAGAAAAAGGCTTTCAAATCCAGCCAGATACCACACATCTCTAGGAGACTGATGAGGAACTTTCGTTCCACTAGGAAGCAGAGTCCCTGATCTTTACCTATCCCAGGTGACGGTCCCCGCCCAGAGACAATGCATCCATCACTACAGTTCCCCTTGGTGGGTTAGGGAAAGCAACATGCCACATGACAAGTTGGCATCCACCTTCCACCACCGAATGTTCAGGGCAGTCTCCTTCGAGATGCAGATGTTATCTAACATGCAGCCCCAGTGTTGCGCCCATTGGATACTAAGGTTCCTTTTTAATTCTCGCATGTGCCATTAGGGACCAGCAGGTCAGATGTGGCTTACAGTCCAAGAAGCATCTAAACCTCACGAGACCCAGGGCTGAGACCTAAACATCTGAGTCATATCCTAAATGCTCCAGGCTTGTTGTGGGGGCGGGAACATTTTTAACACTACTATAAAAGGGATCCTCTGCAACTGTGCCAGGTGGGACTTCAGTTCGCTGATGGAAAATGCCAGGGATGAAACAAGGGTGATTGTCATCCAGAGGTGGTCTGCGACTGTCTGTCGCCGAGCCCACCTTGAGCAGTGAGTCATCGAGGTACATAAATATAAGTACCCTCAACATAAAAAGATGGGCCACATCCACTTCCATCACCTTCGGAAACACCTAGGGGTAGAAAGAAGGCTGAATGGTAGATCGTCAAATTGAAAATGCCCTTATCACCTCCATCACGAATTGAAGACAGAATCTGTGGGACTGCAGGACTGGCACATGAAAGTGTCCTCAAGTCCACAGATGCCATCCAAACCCATGTCCAGGGCAGAGAGAACCTGGGCCAGAATGAGCACTTTAAATTTGCCCTTCTATAAAACAGCATTAAGTGGGTAAATATTCATTCAACTGTTCTTACTAGGTGGGCACACTTCCCTTGTATTATCGGGGGAGACTTTAACTGAGTATTAGACCCGCAACTAGATCACTCTAGCCCACCTTTGCCGACCTTTCCTATTGTGACTGCTGCTGCCCACCTCTCCCAATGACTTGTGCACTGGTCCCTAATTGACAGTTGGCACTCTCTTAATCCAGCTGCTAGAGAAAACTCCTATTACTTGCCCCGCATGACCTACACAGAGACTAGATTTATATACTTTGTGGCCCCGTAACTCGAATGCGATCCATTACGGCCGAGTACTTGGGGAAAACGTTCTTGGACCATAACCCCCTCCAGCTAAGCTGGAGAGCAGAGTGCCGAGACCACCAGTTCCCACATGGCGATTACAGCTTGTCATGCTAGAAGACCAGGTTTTCCGAGATGTAACAAGCGAGACATTATCTCACTGTCTGACGGAGAACTGGGGCACGACCTCCTCAAAGCCAGTAGAATGGGAGGCACTGAAAGTTGTACTCTGGGGCCATTGCATTCGCACCGTAGTGGGCGCTAGAGCAGACCTGCATAGAGACTTGACGCACATAGAGGCATAACTAGGATCTTTAGAAGTTGCGGTCAGGTAGATTTGCAAAACAAGACGAATTGACAGCGGCCATGGAGCAACATACCCAAATGATAGAACAGCTACGCTACCTAGATTTTAGAGCTTACCGGCAAAGATGCACGAGGGGGGGTGGGGGTGGTGGGGGGGGGGAAATCAGGCCGTCTTTTGGCAAGGCTTCTAAGCAGCGCAATACCAACCTCCCCGAACACCATGATTAGAACAACCTTGACACAATTAGTTACTAGTCAAGTGGACATACATAGTGCATTCACTGCTCACTACCAGCCTTATATGACCCTCCTCAGTAAGATTATGTTATCTCCCATTAAGCCCCTAGATAAAGACAAACTCATCACTCCAATCACTATACAGGAAATCCGAGGTGCCAAAAAGGGTACGGACACTAACAAGACCTCGGGACTGGACGGGTTCCCTATTGAATCTTATAACGCGTACGAACACCTACTACCTCCCAAGCTGCTAGAGCCGTACCAAGCGGCACCGACGGAAGGCCGGCTACCGCCGTCACTCTGATATTCCCTACTTGTACCCCTTCCCAAGCCCGATAAATACCCCATAGAATGATATTTGTACCGCCCACTGTACATGCCTGGGTCGGATTGCAAGACATTGAGCAAGATAATTGCAGGTAACTACTTGAGCACATGCCAAAACTGGTCCATCCAGAACAGGAAGGTTTTTTCCTATGTAAATCTACCACACTTAACATATGTCGACTACATAGAGTGATGGAGCTTTCTCATGCCCAGTGGCCCTATGCTGCTTGCATGGTACTGGATTTGGAGAAAGCGTTTGATACTGTAGACTGGGATTACCTGTTCTCGACTATGACCTCTTTGGGCATCACGGATAGCTTACAAAGGCTCATTCGCCTTCTATATACAGAGCCCACCACCCGAGTGAACATTGGCCAACGCATCTCCCCTCCGTTACAGGTGAGCAAAGGAAAGTGGCAAGGCTGCCCTTTGTCTCTGCTACTCTTCGCCCTGGCAATGGAAACGCTTGCGCAGAGGCTCAGACAGCAGAGCCAGGCATGGGTCATTCCGTTAAAAGGAGAGACACATGTTGTCCCTCTATACGCGGATGATGTCTTACTCTACATCCGGGATATCTGAACCGGAATATCAGACATCAGGAATATCCTGCTGGAATTCCGAGCAGCCTCAGGTATGGGAGTAAACTGGGTCAAATCCTGCTTGTTCCCACTGCACCCTGATTGCCCACCACAACACCTACAGGAAAATTCACATTCTCTTCACTGGGAGCCCCTCACATTTCGTTATCTCGGCATACATCTTTACAATGAGACACAAGACCTTATAGATGGCAATCTCACTAAAGCCATCGCCTCCCTCTGCCCCAAAATGGTGTTCTGGAGTACGCTTCCACTCATGGTACAGGGTAGAGTGTCTTTATCTAAAATGGGGATGCTCCCTCGCCTATTATATTACTTCCACAACCTTCGTGCACATATACCTAGATCCACTTTTCACACATTACAAGCTACCCTAGGGAGCTTCATCTGGAACAAGGGCAGACGCAGAGTCGTGCTGCGCAATCTACAACTAGCGGCACAGCTCCAGTGGCCTTCCCGCTGATTAGCAGGACATCACACAGAGGAACTGGGAGTACTCTCTCCTAATTGCGTGCAGTGTGCGAAACAGGAGACTTTTCTTCCACGAGCACAACCCACTCGTGAGTCTAATAACCTGCTGCACATAGCACACAACAGTTTCCATTGCAGCCTGCACATCATGCCGCCCATCCCTCAATATTCTCCTGAAATTCAACTATGTTCCATCACATTGTTCCATAACATGATTGGGAGGGAGTGCCTGTCCACATGGGAGGCCGCAGGGGTGGGCAAATCGGGAGCACTATTCCATGACGCACACTCATACCCTTCTATCGGATGTAGGTGGATTGTGAGCTGCTGGCTGGTCACTTCCTGGCAGATGGCTGTCTATTAGCTGAACTGGGCCGGATGTGGCACATCACAGATACGGAGCTGGACCAACACCCACTTATACATACTGTAGGAAAGTAGGATCTTCATCTTATGGTTTCCCCCACTTTTTGCTTGATGTAATGCTGTTTTTGACTAGTCTGACTGGGATCCTGCTAATCAGGACCCCAGTCTATCTGCTTTCTCCCTAAACTGTTAGGTTATGTACTTAGGTACACCCCAGATTGGATACTGGGGTACCCTTGTCAGTCCCTAGTATATGGTACCCATGTACCCAGGGCATAGGTACCCCAGAGGTCTCCCATGGGCTGCAGCATGTATTATGCCACCCATGAGAGACCATTAAAAATGTAACTACAGGCCTGCCATTGCAGCCTGTGTAAGTCGGTGCATGCACCACTTACTTAAGATATAGGTTTACTATATCTAAGGGTCACTGCACTTAAAACCTATACGTCACCCCTTTAGCAGGCCTTTCCAATCCTGAGGGCAGGGGCTAAGTGAGAGGATGCCCCTGCATGAGCAGGTCACCCCTGCAGCCCACGGAGTCCATTCTCCCGGGTTGTCAGTGAAGCAGCCATATACTTACATAGAGGGGAATTACCCGACTGCGTGATGACCATCTCGAAAACAGCTGCAACAAACCCCATCGTGTTTGGTGTCAAACACGTTAAAATCATACCCCCACACCGGTACCGGTGTGGGAGGTATGATTCCACCCACCAGGAAGGCCCATCGCGGGGCTCTCGGTTTTCCCGGTACCAGCCTTCTAGCTCCGGACAGCACAAAATGGTTGCTGCTGACCAGAGACACATTTCTGCCCTCCTGCTGCTGAGCCAAGCTCGAGCAGGGGAAGGCAGAATAGGCATCCTGTCACAGGGAGGTGTATTAGGACTGGGTGGGTGCACTGGCCAACGCCTAAAAGTCTGCATGAGGGGCACATTTGGTGTCCCTGTGCATAGTCCAGTTCAAACCAGTCCTGGGAGCCATTGTCTCCCGCTCTGTGCGAAACTGGACAAAGGACATGGGAGTAACCTTCCCCCTGTCCAGACCCTCCCCTGGGAGGGTCCCCTGAATCTTTCCAACCCTCTCCCGTGGGTACTTAAGGGCTTACCTGGCTGTAGGACCTTAGATTCGTTGTGGACAAGATTCAGAATTGAAACCTTTGCACTTCGACCGTCTGGGCACTCTGGACTTCGCTGGACATCGTTTGGGCCTGACTTAAGTCTCCCTTCCTGTCTGCTGCATCGTCTGTGCCTGTGCATCCTCCAGGAACCTTCCAAGGCCTGTGAAGCATCAAGGACAACCGAAGTAATCTCCCTTGGAGTGAAGGAGTCACTCCCCTGCATTCGCACGCACAGCAACGAAGACAACCGGTCTGCAGATCCCGAGCTCCTCCGCACTCCGTGGGCTCTGCAACTCAGGTGGTGGTTTTCCTCAGCCCCAGAGGCCTGCTCTCCCCTCTGACCAAGTTTGAGGCCAGCAGCTTGAATGGGGATTGCAATAACCGAACCCCAGGGAACCGCGTCACCTTTGCAGTTGCAAAGGCTTGCTGACATCTTTGCAATTAGATCTCCGGGCTCCAAGTAGCCCCAACCCGAGCACCTCCTGTGACCAGAATCTTCGGCCACACCGCATTGTGTGCATCGTGGCCTGCCTCTTTTGGTGAGCTGCTCAAGGTCCTCTCACGACTCCTGTGCCGTTGGCCTGTGGGTCCATTTGAGGGTCACCTTTGATTTCCTTGGGCTCCCCTGATTGCTCGGGCCTGCCCTGACTCCCCTGCCTGTGGTGAGTCTCCTGGACCTTGCTGGTCCGAACTGTACACTTTCTTGACTTCCTGCGAGGGTTGCTTTTGCCAAGGCTTGTTGGTGCTCCCGCCGGTCACCAACCTGTCAGCTCTCGTCATCCTTCGTGGGACAGCTCGTATCCGGCTCCTGGTCGTCCTCAGCGTCGCCTGGTCCCTACAGCTGCAGAGTCAAGGTCATCGACATCCATCCTGAAGCACCCGACATCGGTGGGCATTCGTCTAACGAGCCCCTGGTCACTTCCAAGTGACCCAGACTCTGTCCCCTCTGCTTTCAGGTACTCTCCACCAAGAATCTATGTTTGGATTCCTCCAGACACTTTCTCCTCTTCCAGCAGCGGCACTTTCCTGAAGTCCTCCATTGGGTTCGATGGCGGTTTCCGACGCCACTTCACACCAATGGACCCGGCTTCCCTGGGATAGGTAACTTGGGTATCACTGTATCCACGGGTGGGGTGGCTCTCCAACCTTCTGTCTTCCACTGGGTTTCTTCAGGGTCCACTGGAAGGGTCCTTAATCCTTAAAATTCCAACCGCGACTTGCACATAGACTTCTACAGAGCACGCGGTCGTGTTCACACACTGCACACACACTCCGTGGGGTCCCTGTCTACTCACCTTGGGTGGTTCCTTGGAGTCCCAGCAATTCTACGTCCTCTCGACATTGTCCTGACTCAAGTCGTGGTTCTTATACCACTAACAAGAAAAGAGTAGAACTGGGCACTCATATACCCAAGAAAACTGTCACGTAACTCTAACTTTCAGTACATACAACAGAACATCCTGCGCAGGGCTTACCTCGCGCCAGAGAACCTCCACCAGATGTTTGGGTCTGCCTCTGGTTGTCACCGAAGTAAACAACCAGGGGCTGTCATGGCGCATATGTACTGGAATTGCCCTGTGGCAGCGACTCTGTGGAGGGAAATTGCAAGTGCACTAACAGAGGTGACGGGCCGAACCAATGTGTATACTATGGAGGGCTCATTGTAGGATTATTTTGGCACTCAAATGCTACGAAAGCTATGAATCGTTTTATTGACCTAGCACTGCTCATGGCTCGCAAACTCATCCCCATGCACTGGAAAGCCCATTCACTACCAGGCCTAGCCCACTGGTGTGCAGTGACACTCAAATGGGGGAAGGCTGTGGCACCAAGATGAGAGGAGGCTTGCGGATATGGAGAGCTGATTTTCAGTCATGGCCAAACACAGATCTCGTGTGCACCATGACGTCAGCCTGTATTATGGTAATGCGATCTTGCTAGACAGGGGGCGGCGCACCAATCGCTACCCTCGTGATGGTAGAGGGGTACTGCCCTTACCAGGAAATAAGTGACACGAGCACAATGGTGGCAGCATACCCGTTTTGTGTTTCATATTGTTCTGTAGTGTGAACAGCCCTTTTTACATGCATCACGGCAGCAGTGTCTTCAGGTTCACTCATGTAAAGTTCTGTGGCTGTTTACTTAAATCACCCTTGGCCTGCATGGATTATGTGTAGCGCAGCAGAGCGAGTAATATTTGTGTGTGCATGCTGTGATGTGTATGCCTATGAATGGTACACAACATGGAGACCTTTGGGTTCCATTTTGGAAACTAAGCCTGGAGAAGCTAGGAGAGCTAAGTACTGCAATCGCCAGACAGGAGAAGTGCATTGTTGACATTCCTGAGAGCTGAGTATTACCCACTGAAGGAAGTGGCAGAGAGCATACTCTGTGCACATCAAAGGTCTCTTTTTTCCAGGAAGTTATTGGTCAGTGGGGCCTGGCCTAATTGTCATGTAGATGGTGGAAATGAAAAGGTTGGCACTGCGGACCAGGAAATCTTGATAGAGAGGAAGTCTTACGCCTTTGAACCTTTAGGAAGCATATATCAGGGGAGGCTGACAAGACGGGTGTGATCCCCGGTTGCTCCCTTGGCCTGTGTTGTTGGTCAGTCAGACATGGAGCCACTCCTACTGTGGCAGACTGGCCCTTTCGGAAATGGCAGTGCAGAGGAGAGAAAACTTAAAAGTAGCCATAACCCCAATTTCAAAGGATCAGACACTAAATCACATTTGTCTCTGGAGTTGGACTACAAAGTTGGCAGCATGCGACCTAGAAATTGTTCAACAGTATTGTTCATCAGAAGAAAGAAGATAACCAAGACTTCTAGCTTCTGAAACCAGGACTAGGGATGAAGGTCTGCTAGTCTCCCAGCTGGGTGAGGGGCCTTCGCCCAGGACGTCAGGACCAATTCCAATGTCTCCGCTCGTATAAATAGCGATGTCACCATTTTGACATCCTCTTTCTTTGCCTCATCGGCTTATTGAACTTCAGAAAACCATGTTCCCATAACTAGATATGATAGGTGTGCCACCATCATAATGAAGTATCAAGGATAAAACTCCGGAATTAAGGACATCAACGAGACCAACAGGGTCCAGAAGAACTGGAAATTGGAACATCAACTCATCTGTTTAGTTAGGCGTGCGATCAGAATGTGGGTGAAAAACAGAGAAAACACCACAGTAATACCCAAAGCCTTGTAAGGCAAACATTGCATAGAAAAACCATATTATATAATACACCAAATCGTGTAGGCTAAAGAAAATTACGCACGAATAAAACACATGGGGAAATCATATCACATAATACCAAAGTCCGGTAGGTTAAAGAACACTACACATGAATACAATATTATATGAGGGTGGGTAACTAACAATATAACCTTGTAGTGTAATAAGCCAATATTGTTAACAGATGAGGGTGGGATAATCCTCGCCTCACTGTCCTTAATAGAATTTAAAATTCTTGACGTGTTAGCTATAAATATTTTTATTCTATGTCAGCTTCGCATTATGCTTGTTCAAAGCTATTGTAACATCATGGAGGCCCCAATCAAACCAAATCCGTAGGAAAGGATTCTAGCAACAGAATCAACAAACCGGTTTGTTGCATATCCTGGAAGTGAAAAAATATACTGTAAAAATACTAACACCTGGTAGAGAGGACAACCTGCTCACTCAGCATGGTAAGGTAGTGAAAGGGCTGGATAGAAAGAAATCTGAAAAACCATAAAGTGATGATCCCTTACTGGCTTGATGAGACTCTGGAACAGCAGTCATATCTTTTTAGACCTTGCACCCAACACTATCTGGGTTCGCCCAGAAAAAACAATGCAAGTAATCTGTGTAGACAGCGTTCTTGACCGGGTAATTATGGTGAAGAATACCCCATCTGGGGGGAAAAACTCCACTTGAGATGTTGCGGCTATTGACACCAACACTGTTCCGCAGGAAACAAACAACACAACACAATGGTCCGTTGCATCGAATGTTGGTGCCATGATAAATCAGAAAGGGCATACCGTCCCCGTAACAAACCTGGGGATAATATTGGCATTGCAACCAAATTGACCTCTTCGAAAAGTAGAATGGACGAATGGAATACCCTGCACATCTCTATTGACAGGAAGAACGACGTCCATTGGTCACTCCTAATGAGGAAAAACTATTTGAAAAGTGCAGACCGATAGTTAGGCCCAAAAGTACGAGTTACTTTCCTTCGGTAACGATGTATCTGGTAGAGACGTTGTCTAGCCGCAGATTCCTTAACTGAGAATATCCCCAGGCGTCAGACTGGATCCGGAAAATCTTGCGCAGCAGCACCTCTGCGCGCCGGGGGGCGGCGCCGCCTGGCTCCGCCCTGACGTCGTCCCCGGACATGACGTCAGTGGAGCCATATAGGACCCTCCCGGTGCGCTGACGTCAGTTTTCTTCAGGGGAACTTTTCCGCGCTACAACGCGGAGCCCCCAGTAAAACTGTGAGAGTATGGGAACAGTGTGCGAATAAAAAAGAAAATTGGTGAGAGAGAAAGAACCAAAGGGTGAGAAAGCACCATGAACGACAGTGAGCAGCACTGTCGACTTTAAGTTGTTGAAAAGGAAAGAGCAGAGCAATACTCTGAGAAGCAGTTTCTCAAAAGCGAAGTGAATGCCACCACTGAGGCAAATCGATCTAGAAAAAGAAGACCAAGGCAGACGACAGAAAGTCTGCACCAGATGAAGTGAATGAAAAGAGCAGAACAGTACCCTGAGAAGCATCCCCGCAAAAGCGAGAGAATGCCCTCTCCTGAGGCAAAACAACAATGAAAAGAGCCAACAGCGACAGGCAAGAAAGCCCAAACCACAGGATTAAAGAAGAGAAAGAAAGAAATAGGGAGACTCTGTCCCCAGTGAGAGAACCATTGGACTGAGGCACAGGCCAAAAAGACCTCAAAACCAATTGACTGGAGGAGTGTCAATGGAGAAGGTGGGTGGGAGGGTAGAGAACACCAGTAGGCCCCATACTGGAGGAAACCCATGTGGAAAAACGCAGAAGGACACCTGAACTCACCGCCCAAGCATGAGATTGGGAGGAGCAGAACAAGTAACCCAAAGGAATAAGCCTGACGGGGAGGGAGGTGAGAGATACCACCCCGTAGAAAGACAAAGCCTCCCCGAGGGAGGCGAATGCAGAAAAACCCCACCTGAAAAGGTCCTCGCAGATCGGGGAGGATGGGTGGGCATTAAGGAATCTGCGGCAAGACAACGTCTCTACCAGATACATCGTTACCGAAGGTAAGTAACTCGTACATCTGATAGAGACATCTAGCCGCAGATTCCTTAACTGAGAATAGATACCAAAGCCATACCCCATAGGAGTCGGGTCTGCGACAGAACCCCACTAAGTTCCCAAGGGAACAGAAGTGTCAACCAGTTGACTAAACACAGTGGGGGCAGCACTGCCAGAGTGGCCAACACCAGACTAGGATACTCCGTAGGGAGTGGCCAACAATGAGAGGCAAAGGCATCAAAAGCTGCCAAGGGCGGCAAGAAAGCCATTTCGGTTAAACAGTGTTGAAAGGAAGCACAGAACCAGAAGGTCAGTGCGGAATGAGAGTGGATATCTTCTGTAAAAGAAGAGGAACTAAATGTAGGATGTGAGGGATCCGCAGGATCCGATGGACCTGCAAAAGAGAAAGGTCCAGCTAGGGTACAAGAATGGACCGAGTCCGAGCATGCAGGACGGACATGCATGACAGTGAAAGAAGCACTGTGGAAGTGGGAACAGCAGCGGAAGGATGCTGACGACGCCCAGGATGAGTCAGTGTTACTGGAAACACAAGACCTGCCAATGCACCATCGCCCATGCACCGGACATGTGAAAGCGCGGGCATCAAAAGGCAGAATGGCAGAGAATGATGGCAATAACCAGTGCTACGCACGTGGGGAACAGAAGTACACAAGAGACACTGTATGTACCGCCAGAACCACACCACGGAAAGGGAGAGGCACAATGAAGCGCCACGAGCAAAAGCTGAGATTCGAGAGGCGCATCACCAGGGTGTATCGCGTGAAAGAGAGCCGGCAAAACTAACACACGTAGAAGACTTGCGCTCACGAAAAGTGAGGCACAAGACCACGGCCACCGCAAGAAGGACCATGCATGTGGGAGGTCTGGGTGTATGTAGTACGCCGGACAGGAGAAAAGAAGACAGGACGCAGCCCGGTGGATGCGTTGAGAAAGAAAAGAAAAGAAAAGAAAAGAAAAGAAAAGAAAAAAGGCACCAACAGCCATGTTGCAGCGGTACCGGACAGAGCAATGCCCAGAGCCAGACGCAACAGCCACAGGCGGTAGGGAAGATCCACCGTCTACCGCGAGACAGACACGGAGGCCGAGCAGTACTGGAAGGAGTCAGTACGAATCGTACAGGAGGAACAAAAGCGGATGGACGCACAATAGCCCGCCAGGCAAACAATGTTCTGAGGAGAACACTCCCGCTGAGAGCAGCAACAGCAGCCCGAAGGAAAGCACGACCACACCTGCGCGAAATGCAGCAGGGACATGGGAAGCTCTGGCAGGGGGCCAGAAAAGGAAGGCACAAGACAATGCAAAGTATCAGCGTCTGGGGCCAGAACACCACCATGGAGAGCGAAGTCCAACCATGAAAGGACTACGCGGCATGGATAGAGGAGAGTAGAACTAGGCAACGTAAAGTCGCAGGAAAGCGCAGCAGCCCGTGACAGCGAACATACCAGGGAGCAGCCATCGGATGCTTATAGAACACAGAAGAATAGTGCCGAGCTAGCTGTGCGTGCTCGGGGACAGCGACAGGGTCCCTCTGGTAGGCAGTCCACAGATGGGACGGCCGCAGCGAAAGAACCACGACGAGACAGTTAGGAACCAGATGCCGCAAGGAAAGTGGCTGACGAGAAAAGGCAGCACAAACCACCCAAGGAGGGCTAACCTGAAAAAATCCTCCTGGAAGAGGTGACACGAGGTAGAACCTCAAAGTCCTCCGGGATGAGGGCACACAAGGACTTTAAAGCCCTCCTGGGGCTCAAGAAATGGAGCAGTGAGATGCAGGGGAGTGCCACACGCCAGCAGCAGACACCATGAGAGAGGCGATAGAGCGAGACCAACAAATGGACCGCAAGAAGGTCCCGGGAGGGACCGCAGCAGCAGTGAAAGTTTACAGGCACAGCCGCAGGACAACCTCATGAAAAGGACCCCACAGGAGCCTACCAAGACTGCTGTGGGAAGGAGGCAGCTATACAATAGCCGACGAATACCCCACATAGGGTAAGTATCAACCCCAACAAGGGGCACCTCTTGAACGTGAGCTCATAGACAGAGGATCAACAGAAATATAAGCAGCTGACCAGCTGCATGAAAGAAAAGAAATCGCGGCGAAAAGCCACCCAGGCCGTTCAGGTATTACAGCATGAACCCAGGGCCGACATGAAGCAGAGACAACACTGCAGAGGGTGAGGACAAAGTCCGCAACCGGACAAGAACAGAATAAAAACTATGGAAAGTTAGAAAGAAGGCGGTGAACCGCAGAGTTCGCATGTTCGTTAAACAGGGACACCATCAAATGGCAAATCCCGGAGACTGTCACGAACATTTTTGGGAAAACCCCCGTCGCGCAACCAAACATGGCGACGCAGAGCAACGGACCTGGCCATTGCCCGACCCACCGAATCGGTGGAGTCAATGGCAGACCGAATGGTAAAGCGTGCCATCTCTCGGCCTTCATGAAGGAGACGAGCCATGTCAGCACGAGTACTCTCAGGGAGAGAAGGTAAAAGACACTCCACAGAGTCCCAAAGGGCACAAGAAGCCCGGGCAAAGACGCAAGCCGTGTTCAGAGCACGTAAGGCTGAACTAGCGGACGCAAAAATGCTGCGTCCACATGTCTCCAACCAACGAGACTCCCTAGTGGGAGGCAGCAATAGAGGCGGAGAGGAAGGCTGCGTGGCAAAAGCCACCTGGACTACTAGTCCCTGAGCCCCAGGCTGAAGGGACAAACAGGCTGGGCCCCCAGGGGCCGGACGATGCCGATGCGCAATGGCCCGGTCGACAGGATCTCCTGAAGAGGGCCGTGCCCATGTTCCGAGAAGCGCGTCGAACAACAAGCCGCTAAAAGGCAGCAAGGGCTCACTATCCACCTCACCCTGGTGGAGGAGATCCAATAATGGATCGGAGGACAAGGAGACAGACGGAGGGTGCAAGTGTAAAACCGCTGCAGCCCTGCGAATACCCCTTAGAAACAAAGCACCAGCTTCAGTGGGCATCCTGGAGGGCGACAATAGGCCATCTGTAGGGGACGGTTGCAAGCTGACACATCCCGCAGCCGGAGGAGCAAGGGGCCACTGACCCCAGGGTATCGGAGCCAAATGGCGTGGAGATAACCCCAGGCATACCGGATCCGTGTCCTCCCGAAGTGGAGAAGCAACTGGAACCGGCGGCTGCTCCGGCATCGAACCGACGTCGACCTCCACGAGAGGCAACCCGGCTGTGGCACGAGCCGGAGTATGACGACCAGGAGTCGACAGGCATGGTGCCGCCGGCGCCGCCGATGTCGACGCAGGGAGCCGCCAGGGGCCATGCGGAGACAGGGCAGAAGGGCTCGACGTGGGGCTGGGACGCCCATCCGGGTTGTGTCCCGACGTCGGCACGACTCCGGAGCCGGAGTCGAGGCACTCGGCCGGCGCCGAGGGCGAACCCGCCGGCGAAGATCCGACCTGAACGCCTACCTCCTCTGTGGGACCCGAAGGCGCGCCAGGGAGAGGAGGTGACCTGAAGATGGAGTGCAGAGCCTTGTAGTAGGCTTCCATCTGGGGTCGAGTCGCACCATCACCCGGAAAGGACGGGTAAATGGAGGCCGACTCTGGGGGTACGGCTCCGTGGTGGAACAGGAACCATGACCCCCATCGTCACATTGAAGCGAGGTCACTGACCTCCGTGACTTGTGCTTGGACTTACCTTTAGGTGTACGACGGTCGCAGGAACGACTCCGGGAGCGGACGCGGACAGAAGAGCCAGCCCGAGAGCGGCGGGGAGACGCCGTGCGGGACATCCAGGCGGCCAGGAGCTTCATTCGGCGCTCCCGTAGGGACTTCGGACGCATCTGCCGGCAGCGGCACACTCCACGGAGTCGTGATGCGACCCAAGACACCTCATGCAAATGGTGTGCGGGTCCGACGCCGACATTTGTCGCGAACAAGTCTCACACACCTTAAAGCCCAAAGGCATCGCACACCGTTCCCCGACGCAGAAGGCGTCGAAAAGGCCTGAAGAAAACAGGCCAGAGGAACAGTTGAATCCCGGATCCGCGTTGGGACGCGGAAAAGAAGGAAACTGACGTCAGCGCGCCGGGAGGGTCCTATATGGCTCCACTGACGTCATGTCCGGGGACGACGTCAGGGCGGAGCCAGGCGGCGCCGCCCCCCGGCACGCAGAGGTGCTGCTGCGCAAGATTTTCCGGATCCAGTCTGACGCCTGGGGATATTCTCAGTTAAGGAATCTGCGGCTAGATGTCTCTATCAGATGGATAGACTAAGCTATTGGAAAGCTGTTGGAAAGCCAATTACAGACCAATAGGTAGTCACTTTTCCGAAAGATAAAAATAGCCCATTGTGATGCCATTGTGTCAAGGAGTGGATGACAGAGGGAACTTTGACTCCAAGGGGTCCTCAAATATTGGGCCGTACCAGCCTAAACACCTCTTTCAGGGTGGAGCATACCACTCTTGGGCAAAAACCCGATTAGGATTTAGATAGAAAGAAGAATGCCAAGGTTTGGGCGAACAAGCGTTTGTTGAGATACACAAGGCTAAGAACTACAAATGGTCTTGCACGAAGCCAGGTGTTGCAGGCCGGCGAACACGAAAAAAGTATCCGAAGGAAGGGGAAGCAGAACTGAGTCATCGCAGCATCTCTCTGAAGCAATGGGAACTGAGTGAGTCTTCCCTAGCGGAGTCACAACTATCCGTTCCGCTTTGGCAACAGATATTACATACTGACTTGCACATGATGGGGAAGCAGAAAGCAGCAAGACTGCCATTGAATCCTGTGCGACGCCTAGGCCCAGAGGTGGGCGCTGGGTCTGAGCGGATGGTTGTGGAGGAGCCGAAGGATGCGGTGCTCACAGCGCCTGGCTAAGACAGGGTTGCCCAGATACTGAAAGAGGTAAACTCTTACAAAACTTCCATGGAGGCGAAGATGTCGTGGCCATAGAGGTGGGCCTACTCCAGGAGGACGAAAACAAACTGCACAAAAGGGTAACTCAGGGGGAGTCGTCCCTGCAACAGTTGCATGCCCAGACAATGGATCTTCAACCGCAGGTACGGGAGCTTTCAGACCACCATTGCATCTAGGAGAACAGGGTGGAAGACGTAGAAGGCCATGTGCACTGCAGTAACATTCGCTTGATGGGCCTGCCTGAAGGCACAGAGAAACGCGACACGGTAACCTACCTGCAGTGGTGGCTGGCAGAGATGATAGCACCGCAAGGCCTGTCCACATTTCTCTCATTGGAGCGGGCTCATTTAGTCCTAGCGAGGATGCTGCCACCAGGAGCCCTGCCTTGATCAATAGTAGCGAAACCACTGCACTTCCGTGACAGGGACGTCAAATGCAGACGGCTAGGCAAGCAGGCCGTTTTGTGGTGGACAACAGAAAGGTGTTAATTTTCCCGGACTACACCCTGGCTGTCCAGACACCCAGAGCTTTGTTCCTTAATGTGAAATGTAGGATCCAATATATGGGGCTGTAATATGCCTGTTTCCGGCCAGGCTACGGATCACCCATGATCACCATCTAATTTCTTTGCGGACCCGACAGAGGCTTGGGACTGGGCCAAGGCCAATGGGTAGCCTTCACAAGTGTGGACCTCACAGGAGCGGTCGCAGCACTCCGGGAGCACACGATATAGAAGGGGAAAACAATGATGGCTGGGCGGCCGCATGGCCCTAACCCCCAGCAAGATGCAGGCTGCAAATGCCAAGGCCTCAGCATTCTGGGCGGTGGCTCCACTCCATGAGCCCCCATAACAAGTGAATAAAACTCTAGCAGTAAGGCAGAGACCCGGTAACTCCCCACCAGCATGGACGAAGAGACTCAGGCGTTGCCCAGGATCACACCACAGTTTACAGAAGAATCAATACGAATTGGGCTGGGGGGGGCATACTCGAGCGCGGATGCACACATTGAACTGGCTGGGAACAATCCGAACCATGTGCAATTACCTGAAAACTGGTTGCCTGGCGGGGTGGGTGGGGGGTCAGCACGGAACTCCTGTGCTGTCACAGATTGCACAACTTCTCACGGTGGAGCAACCAGCCCATCAACATACCTGCTTCACTAAGGAGTCTGCTTACGCAATATTGTAACAGGAACAGCACCTCCGTGCTCACCCAGAGAGACTGGAGTTGTTTCTCCAGGTCGTCCCTCTTTTTTCCTTGTCCTTTTACTTATTTCTGTTCATGACGGGCAACTGACAGCCCTGTCTCTCTCTTACTATCTCGCAACGGACAGCCTTGTCTCTCTCTTACTGTTTTCTTGAATTTGTCTTCCTTTGCCTCCTCCGCGAGAAGCTTTCACTCTGAAGTTTGCGGCTTATTTTCCATGTATGTTTAGAAAGGGTAAGGGTTTTGACTCTGCAAGGGGGGAGGGGGAGTTTCTGTTGAGGATGTTCATTCCTTTTTCAGTACTGCTCACAGAAGGCATCATGTTGACACACACACACAAAGATCCAGCGGTGCCCAAAGTGCAACCTGAGATATCAGAATGGTCCAGGGTCCAAATGCAGAGGGGAGGCAGGTGGCGGGGTGCAAGTTCACCAGCGGCACACCGCACCATTACCACAACACGTCATGACACACTACACCTCATACAATTTCATTACGAGGAACATTAGGGCACATAAAGTAATGGAACAAGTGAGTGACTGGATTAAAAACTGACGTTAACTGGACGCATGAAGACCGGTGCACCCATTGCTCAGGTAATACTCTCATTTCTCCCACATTGAGGCTCTGCCCCCTAGAATAGACCAGTTTCTAACCTGCCAATGACTTGTGGGGATGAGACCTAACATTGAATATTTAGCAATGACCTACTGCCCACTTTTGTTGGCTATGCGATGGGGCCAGTCGAGGACTCGTGTGCCCTCCTGGCATCTGCAATGCTTGGCCCTGGAGGACACTGCCTTCCAGGGTACAATAGCGCACTACTTAAAGATGAATCCCGGCTCGACCTCCTCATCACTAGTCGAGTGGGACCCATTTAAGCCAACACATCAGGGGCTTTTGTATTAAACCCAAATCGGGATGTGCTCTGCGCTGCAGGCCCAGCTGGATGTATGGAGCATGATCTGCGTCTCGGAGTTCTGAGCAATCTCAGGTGTAAGAGTGACGTGCCCTGGTTTGACATGGCTGGAGTATATGCTGAACTGACCTCCTGACTGGCCCAGCATGATTTACGGGAATATATTATGCTGAGACACGAGGAGGGGACCAAGCAAGATGGTTAGTATAGGGTCTCCTAGTGGTGGAAAACAGTTGACCCGTGATCACTGCCATCCGACACTTAGAAGGCCAGTGTGAGAACAGGCAGGCAGGCAGGTATAGTGGCAGTGTTTTCAGGCTATTTGAAGACCCTGTACATTCCGGTGTGGAGCGCAGGCGAGGAACATTTATCCTCTTTCCTGGCCAGTACACCTCTACCCACATTGACTGCAGAGAGCAGTCTCCAAATGGAGGGCCTGATCATGGAATGTGAGATTGTCCTGGTGATCAAACAGCTAGAACAGGGCAAGATGCATGGCAACAACGGCTTTCCCCTGGAGTTCTTTAAATCCTTTTAGAAGAGGCTCCTTAAGAATTTGGCTTGACTCTCTGGCAGCACTAATAGCAATAATCCAAAAATAAAGTGGGGAGCCTCTGGGCAGAGGCAAGTATTGGGCCCTGCCCCTTTTCAACCTGGACTGTAAGATCCCAGGGAAAATCATTGCGAACTGCATTCACTGCTGTCTGTTGCCCTTGATCCACCCGAATCCATGCAGATTTGTTCCAGATAGGAACACTTCCTCGAATATTAGGTGCCTCTTCCACATATTAGATGGGCTATCGAAGAATATCTCCAGGGCTTTGGGGGTCTAAGTGCACATGGAGAAGGCATTCAACAGTCTTTCCTGGTCATATCTCTTTGCGATCTTCCGCGACATGGGGTTCGGTGCGGAACTATTGGCCTGGATTCAGGTCCTGTACGCAGCTTCTATGGCACGAGTAAGAGTTGGATAGAAAGATTCGGAGTAGTGACACACTGAGAGGGGCACCTGCCAGGGTTGCCCACTACCACCCCCGATGTTTGGGTTTGCCAAGGAACCACTGGCGTGCAGACTGCTGGCACTGGGTGGCGAACATGAGCTGCCAGTGGCAGACCGGGAACATATCTCTTTATACGTGGGCGACATCCTGATTTACATCGGATCCGATACCAGTTATGCAACTCCTCGATTCCTTTGCTACACTTTTGTGACTTTGCATAAATAGACAGAAGTGTTGCATTTCTCCTTGTTGGACGCATATGCAACCTTTTTGGCTGGGCTTAGACCATACGAGGACCGGGTTGCCATGCACACCTTCAAATATCTGGGTATACGTGTCTACAGAGACCCAAAGGATGTCCGCGAAGGCAACCTAGATAAGGTGGTCGCCTCACTTCACTCCTTGTCAGGTTCTCGCAGAGACTCCCGCTGTCGCCCACTAGCTGCATCGCACTGGCAAAGACGATTGCCTTGCCGTGACTTTATTATGTGGTTGCCAATGTCCCCCCTGCAGTTGCCTCATGCGGTTTCGTGATTTAAATGGATGGCTCCGACTTTATCTAGGGGCAGGTTAGGTGTTGCGTGGCCCTGAAGAAATTGTACTTACCCATGACAGAAGGAGGTCTGGGGGTCCCACATTATGTGTTGTACTGCCACTCTTTCTCAAGGTAGTGGGGTATTACTGATCCCACTACCTCCGCCGCCGGTGTATTCGCCAGAACCTCCTTCATGGTGTTGGCCGTTTTTTGCACAGGTTGGGGTGACCCTCTAATGTGACCCTTGGACAGTTGTTTGCAGAGGGGAATCACTCTTTTCTTCAAGAAACTCCGAGAAGTACGCGGGATCCCCATGGGGCAATTTTTGACGCAATCAGCACTTAGAGACAATTGGAGAAGTGTGGGGTGATCTGGAAAAGAAACCTGACCCAGCGCTACACATGCTATTGACGGGGAGTTCTACAAAGCATGGGATTACTAACATGTATAGGGCATTGCGACAGACGGAGGGGGCCGGTGTTTCCCGGACTGACACACAGCTGGAGTCAGGACTTACAAATTGATCTCACAGACGCAGAATGGCATCAGGTTCTGTGTCGCATTTAAAAATCACAAAAAAGAGACCAGGGAATGAGCCTTCTCTGACTCCCCTTCCAATGTCTTAAACTCACAAAAGAGAGAAGGACTGCAAAAAACAAGGCCAAGGGTATAAACCTAGATTGAATTGTAAGGTTCCTGTCCTATCTAAAAGTCATTACTAAGCGAGAAACAAAGAGAGAAGGAAAATCAAAAGGTTTCTTAATACTGACCTCACCCACTATGCAGTGGCATGCTTCATCATAGGGCCGCTGCAGACGTCCAGGCGCAGACCAACACACTGGACGGAGCGCTGTTTTTTTGTATATATAGTGGTGAGGGGGATAGTTAAAAGAATGAAAGAAGAAGAAATTTAGTGAAAGGGAAGAATATTCCCTTGAGAAGGGATCTCAAGTGCAGAGAAATAATAGAATAAAACTTTCTAAGGAGATACCTTTATTCTTAGTTCCCCTTGGCAGGATTAAAAATAAAGCGATCTGGGGATATGCAGGAGGGGTGACTGCCCCTAAATCCCCACTGCAAGTACCATGTGTCGCATTTAACAGACCGAAGAATGCACGCCTGAAACTATTACAGTTTAATTATGTCCACAGTACATACCGGACACTCGAGGCTGCACAGAATGCTCAGCACTATGACACATAAACGGCCCCTCTATGGTTCAGATCATGCAGACTTTCACTACATGACTTAGCAGTGCGCAGCACTACACCCTTACTGGACTGACTCCTGCGACTACGCTAAAGGGGTAACAGGTAGACACCACATCAGTATCCCAAAAACGTGCTCGCTAGGCCCAATGCCCTGTCCTAAAATCGACAAGGCTGGGAATAAATTTATAGACTTGGCAATTTCTCTGGCATGACAAGCAATCGCAATGAATTGGAAACCGCCCCCTACTTTGGGCTGGAAGCATGAGCTCCACCGCTTGGCACAGACCAAGGACCATGTGACCGAGCCAACTGGCCAACCGAGCCAGTCAGGGTAACCAGATCACAGGGTGGGGCGCCATACTGCTAGCACTGGAGCCTGCCTCTGATCTGCAACCACCGTGACTGTCAGCTGCTTGATCTTGCCCCATGGACCCACCACCTGGGTGGACCAGCCATATCGGTTCCTGTGGCGAAAGGCGGGAACATTTAACATTGCTGACACCTCTCCAACCAGGCTTCTGGCTGCGAATGGCACTGACCAGCCCCAACACCCGCTCCCCCTCACCCCCTGCATATTCCAGTACACGCAGCACCCACTCAAATTTACAATGATAACAGAATTGGTGGTGGCTGCCTCACCCTTCCCCTGAAAGTGGTTACACATATGTTCAAACACCAGACTATAAACCAGTTACACCCTGTATCATGTATTGTATTCTTGCTGTAACACTCTACGAAAGAGTGTGTTTTCCTCCTAGCATGCACATGCCTACTGTCTTTCTTGATATGCAAAACCTTCGATTAAGAGCAATAAACAAAGATGGGACTGACATCTTTCAATGATGCTCTTCAATTACAAGTACTTTAACGTCCTACCTTAAAAGAGGGAATCCCACCACAGATTGATCATCATTCAAATGTACAAAGATCTACAAGAAAAGAAATACAAAAAGTATAGAAAATGTTTGTCTTATTATGGCTATGCAGTTTACAATAAACTCAACAAGAGACAAAGGTCCAAATGAGTTAATGTGAGCATTAGATTACAAAACAACACAATACTGATAGAAATAGTTTCAGATCATTCTAGACTTCTTGGTTGGCTTTGGTTAAAATACTGTAGACGAAAACTACAGACAATGTTGATAAATGGCATGTGAAACTGCCCTATTTTAGTAAATGATTGTAACATACCTATTTTCGAGTTTCTTGTTAATTTTCAGGCAGAGGTTTATGATCAGCTGAATATTAATTGCCAATGGGCGTTTTGACAAAGGGCTGTAGTTGAGAAAGCCGGCCAGTGGTTGAAAGGACTTTCTCTTGTGGAATTTACAATTTTAGTTTAACTGGCAAAGCCAGTAGCACTCTCTTTACTGTGGTAATTATTGCGAATGAGTAGTATAAGCGGATACCATCCATCACCATTCATGTCCTTAAAAGTGACAGGTCCCCCCTCCCCTAGCTGTGTCCTTAAAAGTGACGTGTGTCCTTAAAAGTGACAGGTCCCCCTCCCCTAGCTGTGTCCTTAAAAGTGACGTGTGTCCTTAAAAGTGACAGGTCCCCCTCCCCTAGCTGTGTCCTTAAAAGTGACGTGTGTCCTTAAAAGTGACAGGTCCCCCTCCCCTAGCTGTGTCCTTAAAAGTGACGTGTGTCCTTAAAAGTGACAGGTCCCCCTCCCCTAGCTGTGTCCTTAAAAGTGACGTGTGTCCTTAAAAGTGACAGGTCCCCCCTCCCCTAGCTGTGTCCTTAAAAGTGACGTGTGTCCTTAAAAGTGACAGGTCCCCCCCTCCCCTCGCTGTGTCCTTAAAAGTGACATGTGTGTGTCTGTTTAAAACCGAGGGCTGTGTTGCTGGCAGTTGGCGTCTGAGCAGGCATCCTTAAGCCCCCACCAGCCCCGGGACATCTGGGGCTGTCTAACACAAGGGTTTACGGTGCAGAGTTTTTTTTAAAAAGGGTCTTTCTTTAGAATCAGATGCTGCAGTTTGAAACGCATCCCGGCCGTAGCTGGGGGCAGAAAACTACCCATTAGCCTCACAAGTCACAACGTGAAAACACAAGAACAAAAGGCCAGTTACCCTGACAGAGCACCGTTGAGAACAGGCAAAACTAATCAGCCAGTCCCAAGCTTCCCACGCATCTTAATTTGTATAGTACAGGGGTTCTTTATGAAACATCCGTCCATCCTTCCCAGGAGCGCACCCCCAACAGGCCCTAGGTTTAATTATCAGATATCAAAGGTCAAAGAGCCATCTAACAAAGCAGTGCTATGGTCAGAAAACGGTCCCAATATTGACCCTCACTACAATGCTCTATTACCAATAATGACACGTACTACAAGATTCTAAACACTCCCCTCCATAAAGGGTCCTCCTTTCAATTATCATGCCCTGCCAGGTATAAAAGCATACTTTAGAACACCGACACAAGCAGCCATTCAAAAACCCATTAGGAGCGACCTGCTGGGATTGTCTTTGCTGCACAGGCCCACCAGCCCCAGAAGTTTAAAGCCAACAATGGACCAGAGCAGCTTCTCCCAGATTTTCGCTGCCTGCTACACATTAATGGAGGTACGTAAATAAGGGGCTGTGTTACAGGCTTAAGAGTGTATGGGCTTATTTAATATGTTGATGCCTGTATATAAATGAACAGCGTTGCATTTTTAAAGGGTGTTTAACGCAAGGCATGAAGGTGTTTACAATGTTTTAAGTAGGGATTAAGGAGGTCTTGGGGCAGGCTGCTTAAGGTGAATAATGAGGGATGTAAAATATAGGTGTAATTTTAAAGTTTAACAATGCCTAGAAGTATTTTTACAATGTTACATACGTGTTTAGAGTCCCCAGAGATCGCAAAATTAACCCCAAACAATTTAACAATAAATAAAAACTGTTTAAGTACTCACCCATGGGTCGATCCTTGTGGCGCTGCTGGTGAAGGGTCTGTTAATAGCTGACCAGGGCCATTATGTGCGAGGCCCCAAAAATGTCGCAAGTCCGCGATGGGGTCATGGTCCCCTAATGGCTGGAGTGATGTTGAGGGTTGGGGCTATGGTGTTGATGTTGACCGGGAGGTTTTTAAAAAAAAAAAAAAAAAAAAAAAATGTCCCCGAGCCCCCTTATGGTAGGCGCTGCTATGGGGCTGTGGTAGGGCCATGCACTGCTGAAGCCCAGAGCCATCGCTGGGCTCGTGAGGTCTCTGGGAGTTGGTGGCGCCCGTGTGCAGGGGCTTGAGGCCCCGTTTTTAAGCAATTAAAGGCCCCGGAGCCCGCTTGTCATGGGCGCTGCTCCGGGGATCTGGTGCGGGTGGGGGCGAGGGTCCGTGTGGGCGCTCGGCCCATTTTGTTAAAATTAAAAGGCCCTGTTTTTTAAATTAAAGGCCCCGGAGCCCACTGAGCTCCATGCGGCGCTCCGGGGTGAATGCACGGCTGAGGTAGCTGCTCCGGTGGCGCCAAGGTGCGCAGGGGCTTGAGGCCCGTTTCTTAAAAATAAAGGCCCCAGGAGCCCGCTTGCAAAGGTCGGGGCTCCGGGGATCTGGTGCGGGAGGGGCGAGGGACCGTGTGGGCGCGAGGCCCGTTTCTTAAAAATGAAAGGCCCCGGAGACCGCTGCGCTCCATGCGGCGCTCCGGGGATCTGGTGCGGGCGGGGGCGAGGGACCGTGTGGGCGCGAGGCCCTGTTTTTAACAATGAAAGGCCCCGGAGACCGCTGTGCTTCATGCGGGGCTCAGGGGCTGTTTGTGTTGTTGGCGGTGGGGTAGGGATGGCGCCTGGGTGCTCGGGGGCTTGAGGCCCCGTTTTTAGAAATGAAAGGCCCCGGAGCCCGCTTGTCATGGGCGCTGCTCCGGGGATCTGGGTGCGGTCGGGGCGAGGGACCGTGTGGGCTTGAGGCCCTGCATGCGGCGCTCCGGGGTTGTTGGGCGGTAGGGGTTGGGGACAAGGATGGCGCCGGTGGCCGTTAGGCCCCTTTTAAAAATAAGGCCCCGGAGCCCACTATGCGACATGTGGGGCTCCGGGGTTTTGTGCTGCAGGGTGGGGGGCCCTGAGGCCTAGGGCTCCGTTTGGGCGCGAGGCCCCGTTTAAAAAAAATAAAGGCACCGGAGCCCGCTTTGCACCAGGCGGAGCTCCGGGTGCATGGGTGAGGGTCCTGCGGCTTTGGGGCTCCGTGTGTGGCGCTCGGCCCCATTTTTAAAAAATAAAGGCCCTGGAGCCCGCTGAGCTCCACGCGGTGCTCCGGGGGTTTGTGCTGCAGGTTGAGGGCCCTGAGACCTAGGGCTCCGTGTGGGCACGAGGCCGCGATGTTTTAAAATTAAAGGCCCCGGAGCCCGCTTGCCATGGGCGCTGCTCCGGGGGTATTGTGCGGGCTGGGGTGGGGTGGGGGCCCTGAGGCCTAGGGCTCCATGTGTCCGCTTACCGCCGGCGCAGCTCGGGGTCTGTTGGAGGCGGTGTTACAGGGTCCCCCACGAGGCTCGTGATGGTGGCAGCATCATGGCTGCCAGGAGCTTCCCCTCAGCGTTTCACGAAGGAAGGCCCTCCCCTCTGTGATGACATCACGGTTGTGGAGGGCCTTCCTTCGTGAAACACTGAGGGGGAGCTCCCTGTAGGTATTCCCCCCCAAGGAAGTGCCTCCTAAGGGTGTGCAACAATGCATTAAGCAGCCGCATTGTAGGGTGTCACCAGGGCTTTAAATGGAAGCTTTTCAATATTATATACACATCATAGTTGCTGCTTATTTATCTTATGCAACTAACAACCAGTGACAAAGCCAATAGACCTGCTGCTGTTACATGCTGGATCATATATCCGGATACAATGTTAGAAACAGGCCATGCAAAAAATAAATAAGTGTGTGTGTGTGTGTGTGTGCGTACGTGCGTGCGTCCGTGCTTGCGTGTGTGTGTGTTTGTGTTACTATCCTTGTGGGGACTTGGGTGTGATAACACACTCACGCTGTGGGGACTTGATTGCACTGTGGGGACCTGAACCCAGGTCCCCACAAGGCAATGTCTTCTAAATAATAAAAAAATGACTTCAGGAACATCTGTGTCAAATTTTACAACTTTTTAAAAAATTGCCTTGTGGGGACCTGTGTTTCATCAAGTGTGTTTATATTTCTGCTCAGCTCTGCCCCTGTAGACAGGAGGTGGTACTGCAGTCTTAAACACACTTTGCATTTAAACACACTTTTGCTTATCAGAAACACACTAGTAGCTGAAAGAGCAGACTTTTCTAAGGAAAAGATGCACAACCCTGTGTTTATCCAAATATTTTTCATACAAATTAACCCTTTTCTATTGATTAAAATAAAATGTTATTTGCATGAAGTATTAAATGTAGACTTTTGTGTCTGAATATTCTTAGCGATTTTATAAATATTGCTCAAAGCAACTTGGATCAGTTTTGAATCCCAGAATACTTTTTATTGACGTTTGATTCTTAATTGCAAAAAAAAAAAATGATGGTGCACTACGCTGCAATACAATATAAATTGGTTTTATAATTTTTGGCAAATAACTTAAAGGGATCAATACTTATTGTTACATTTTTAGGCTTGTGCCAGGAATTCAAAGTCTCTACGTTGCTTTGCCTTTGTTTAAATATTAATATGCATTATGGAATATGTTCTTTTAGATGATGGCTAGATGGGAAACACCCTTTACAATATTGCCTTTACCATGAAGCCTTTACCATGCATGCCTTTACCAAGCAAGTATATTTTTGTGACTTTACCATGCCAGCCTTTACCAAGCATGATATATATATGTATAGAAGTAAAGGATGGGAAGGGTAATTTTAGAGTTTATGCGTAAGGATGGTAATAGTAATTTTAGGGTTATCGGGTGGGTAGTTGTAAAGGGTGGTAAGGGTAATTTCAGGGCAGTATTTAGGGGTAGGTATTGGTGAAGGGTGGTTAGGGTAATTTTAGGGTTTAGGGATATATATATATATATACTGGCGATCACCAGTAGGTAGTTATAGTTAGGACCTATTTTCCATAGGAAAAGAGTTTTTGACTTGCCTTTATCTTTGGCACCGGTCGACGGATCTTCACGAAGGTTTCCAAAAAAGTGTCATAGTAAGTTTTGTTGTGCATGGGAAGATTCGGGTGATCCGCTAAGCGGGGGCCAAGGAAAAGGGGTTAAAAAAAAGTGTATTTCCCCATTTTAATTCCCATAGGACATCTAGTCAAACCTACAGCCCGAACCGCTGGACAGAATTACACCAAATTTAGCAGAAAGGTAGATGTTGTGCTTTTTGTTATTCGGTGTAAATCCATTCAATCGTTTTTGGGAAATTTAAGAAGGTTTTTTTATATATCTCTGGCCGTAGATATTTTGCAATGCTTTCGCTATCAATCACAAATGTTCGTGCCAACAGGAATGCTGTGATTGGCTGGACACAACCTGAGCAGAAAGTTGCGGCTGCCATTTTACTGATCAGGAACGGTTCTGGGGCTGAAAATTTGTGTGAAAGCTATCATAAGGGATCAGGGTGGAGGTACTCTGACCCCATGTTTGGTGTTAGTGACACAAGTTATGTGTCCACATTTTTTTAAATCGCATGCGATATTTGCGATGACGACCCGACCGCCAGCACGGCCCCACCCCCTGTGTACCGTCACGGGGACATCCCGGCTATCGACGTCTTCGCGAATATTAGTGAAAAAATATATATATATATATATATATCTTTCTACACAATGCCGGTCACTGTCGCAGACTCATGTATGCACTCACAAACTCACTCAGACACTTATACACCCACTCAGACACTTATACATCCAGTCACATACCCACACAGATATGCATGCACTTACTCCTATGCCCCTCAGATACTCGGAGAGTCATGCACCCATGTACAGAACCACTCCGAAACTCACACACCCACTTACAGACCCACTTATAGACTCATGCACCCACTCATATTCCCACTTACAGACTCTTACACCAACTCACAGACCCAACCAGGCACTCATGCACCCACTCACTGACCCACTGTGGGACTCAAACACCTAGTGACAGACCAATTCAGAGACTAATGCACCCAGTTAAAGAGCCAGTCAAAGACTCATACAGCCACTCAAAGACTTACTCAGAGACTCGCGCACTCTCTGACAGACCCACTCACAGACTCATGCACCCACTCACAGACTCATGCACCCACTCACAAATCCACTCAGAGAGTAATGCACCCACCCGCAAACCCACACAGAGACTTATGCACCCCCTCAGATACTCACTCACAGACTCATGCACCCAGTCGCATTCCCACAGAGAGACTGATGCACTGTCAGAGCTGCTTTTGAGGTCTTACTACCGGAGCAGCAGCTGGATTCTGAAGCTTATTGGAATATCAGATGATAAACTAATGTTCACATGGAGCATATCCACAGAAAGGAGGCTATCCAATACATGGTACTTGCATGGGAGGCTGTATTATAAAAGGAGGGAGTAGCCACAGAGGGCAGAGCCATCCTTTAGATTATACTTACAGAGCACAGAGTATTGTCTTTAGTTTATTTCCAGGCAACTTGTGATTCTATAATACATAAACTGTGAACTGAGTCTCCTCTACATGTATGGGTAAGTTCAGGTTTAGGAGCAAGACATACTGGGTGCGGCTCAGCCTGATAGCTGTAGTAACTGCAATAGTTCTTTATCCTGCCTTTCCTCTATAATCTTAGCTTTCTATTGCAGTTACTACAGCTCTCAGGCTGAGCCGCACCCAGTATGTCTTGCTCCTAAAATTATTTTTTACATCATAACATTTGCATTCTTGTCTTGCATATTACTAAAACAGCCCCACAAGTGTAAAAGATAAAATTTAAAAAGGGACTGTATCACTGACATAGATTACTTTGCGAGAAAAGATTATCATTCTTCTGTGCACTCAGTAGAGAGGCCAATTATTAGATGCATATGTGGTGTGAATACACTTATGAGGCACCAACAGGGACTGTGAGAAGCTCTCACTGTTTAACCCCAACTCTAGAGCTCTCAACCGTGCTCCATCATGCACACCCACTCATAACCTGAACTTACCCATACATGTAGAGGAGACTCAGTTCACAGTTTATGTATTATAGAATCACAAGTTGCCTGGAAATAAACTAAAGACAATACTCTGTGCTCTGTAAGTATAATCTAAAGGATGGCTCTGCCCTCTGTGGCTACTCCCTCCTTTTATAATACAGCCTCCCATGCAAGTACCATGTATTGGATAGCCTCCTTTCTGTGGATATGCTCCATGTGAACATTAGTTTATCATCTGATATTCCAATAAGCTTCAGAATCCAGCTGCTGCTCCGGTAGTAAGACCTCAAAAGCAGCTCTGACAATGCATCAGTCTCTCTGTGGGAATGCGACTGGGTGCATGAGTCTGTGTGAGTATCTGAGGGGTGCATAAGTCTCTGTGTGGGTTTGCGGGTGGGTGCATTACTCTCTGAGTGGATTTGTGAGTGGGTGCATGAGTCTGTGAGTGGGTGCATGAGTCTGTGAGTGGGTCTGTCAGAGAGTGCGCGAGTCTCTGAGTAAGTCTTTGAGTGGCTGTATGAGTCTTTGACTGGCTCTTTAACTGGGTGCATTAGTCTCTGAATTGGTCTGTCACTAGGTGTTTGAGTCCCACAGTGGGTCAGTGAGTGGGTGCATGAGTGCCTGGTTGGGTCTGTGAGTTGGTGTAAGAGTCTGTAAGTGGGAATATGAGTGGGTGCATGAGTCTATAAGTGGGTCTGTAAGTGGGTGTGTGAGTTTCGGAGTGGTTCTGTACATGGGTGCATGACTCTCCGAGTATCTGAGGGGGCATAGGAGTAAGTGCATGCATATCTGTGTGGGTATGTGACTGGATGTATAAGTGTCTGAGTGGGTGTATAAGTGTCTGAGTGAGTTTGTGAGTGCATACATGAGTCTGCGACAGTGACCGGCATTGTGTAGAAAGATATATATATATATAATTTTTTTTCACTAATATTCGCGAAGACGTCGATAGCCGGGATGTCCCCGTGACGGTACACAGGGGTGGGGCCGTGCTGGCGGTCGGGTCGTCATCGCAAATATCGCCTGCGATTTAAAAAAAATGTGGACACATAACTTGTGTCACTAACACCAAACATGGGGTCAGAGTACCTCCACCCTGATCCCTTATGATAGCTTTCACACAAATTTTCAGCCCCAGAACCGTTCCTGATCAGTAAAATGGCAGCCGCAACTTTCTGCTCAGGTTGTGTCCAGCCAATCACAGCATTCCTGTTGGCACGAACATTTGTGATTGATAGCGAAAGCATTGCAAAATATCTACGGCCAGAGATATATAAAAAACCTTCTTAAATTTCCCAAAACGATTGAATGGATTTACACCGAATAACAAAAAGCACAACATCTACCTTTCTGCTAAATTTGGTGTAATTCTGTCCAGCGGTTCGGGCTGTAGGTTTGACTAGATGTCCTATGGGAATTAAAATGGGAAATACACTTTTTTTAACCCCCTTTTCCTTGGCCCCCGCTTAGCGGATCACCCCGAATCTTCCCATGCACAACAAAACTTACTATGACACTTTTTTTGGAAACCTTCGTGAACATCCGTCGACCGGTGCCAAAGATAAAGGCAAGTCAAAAACTCTTTTCCTATGGAAAATAGGTCCTAACTATAACTACCTACTGGTGATCGCCAGTATATATATATATATATATATATATATATATATATATATATCCCTAAACCCTAAAATTACCCTAACCACCCTTCACCAATACCTACCCCTAAATACTGCCCTGAAATTACCCTTACCACCCTTTACAACTACCCACCCGATAACCCTAAAATTACTATTACCATCCTTACGCATAAACTCTAAAATTACCCTTCCCATCCTTTACTTCTATACATATATATATCATGCTTGGTAAAGGCTGGCATGGTAAAGTCACAAAAATATACTTGCTTGGTAAAGGCATGCATGGTAAAGGCTTCATGGTAAAGGCAATATTGTAAAGGGTGTTTCCCATCTAGCCATCATCTAAAAGAACATATTCCATAATGCATATTAATATTTAAACAAAGGCAAAGCAACGTAGAGACTTTGAATTCCTGGCACAAGCCTAAAAATGTAACAATAAGTATTGATCCCTTTAAGTTATTTGCCAAAAATTATAAAACCAATTTATATTGTATTGCAGCGTAGTGCACCATCATTTTTTTTTTTTGCAATTAAGAATCAAACGTCAATAAAAAAGTATTCTGGGATTCAAAACTGATCCAAGTTGCTTTGAGCAATATTTATAAAATCGCTAAGAATATTCAGACACAAAAGTCTACATTTAATAATTCATGCAAATAACATTTTATTTTAATCAATAGAGAAAGGGTTAATTTGTATGAAAAATATTTGGATAAACACAGGGTTGTGCATCTTTTCCTTAGAAAAGTCTGCTCTTTCAGCTACTAGTGTGTTTCTGATAAGCAAAGTGTGTTTAAATGCAAAGTGTGTTTAAGACTGCAGTACCACCTCCTGTCTACAGGGGCAGAGCTGAACAGAAATATAAACACACTTGATGAAACACAGGTCCCCACAAGGCAATTTTTTAAAAAAGTTGTAAAATTTGACACAGATGTTCCTGAAGTCATTTTTTTATTATTTAGAAGACATTGCCTTGTGGGGACCTGGGTTCAGGTCCCCACAGTGCAATCAAGTCCCCACAGCGTGAGTGTGTTATCACACCCAAGTCCCCACAAGGATAGTAACACAAACACACACACACGCAAGCACGCACGCACGTACGCACACACACACACACACACACACACACACACTTATTTATTTTTTGCATGGCCTGTTTCTAACATTGTATCCGGATATATGATCCAGCATGTAACAGCAGCAGGTCTATTGGCTTTGTCACTGGTTGTTAGTTGCATAAGATAAATAAGCAGCAACTATGATGTGTATATAATATTGAAAAAGCTTCCATTTAAAGCCCTGGTGACACCCTACAATGCGGCTGCTTAATGCATTGTTGCACACCCTTAGGAGGCACTTCCTTGGGGGGGAATACCTACAGGGAGCTCCCCTCAGTGTTTCACGAAGGAAGGCCCTCCACAACCGTGATGTCATCACAGAGGGGAGGGCCTTCCTTCGTGAAACGCTGAGGGAAGCTCCTGGCAGCCATGATGCTGCCACCATCACGAGCCTCGTGGGGGACCCTGTAACACCGCCTCCAACAGACCCCGAGCTGCGCCGGCGGTAAGCGGACACATGGAGCCCTAGGCCTCAGGGCCCCCCCCCCACCCCAGCCCGCACAATACCCCCGGAGCAGCGCCCATGGCAAGCGGGCTCCGGGGCCTTTAATTTTAAAACATCGCGGCCTCGCGCCCACACGGAGCCCTAGGTCTCAGGGCCCTCAACCTGCAGCACAAACCCCCGGAGCACCGCGTGGAGCTCAGCGGGCTCCAGGGCCTTTATTTTTTAAAAATGGGGCCGAGCGCCACACACGGAGCCCCAAAGCCGCAGGACCCTCACCCATGCACCCGGAGCTCCGCCTGGTGCAAAGCGGGCTCCGGGGCCTTTATTTTTTTTAAACGGGGCCTCGCGCCCAAACGGAGCCCTAGGCCTCAGGGCCCCCCACCCTGCAGCACAAAACCCCGGAGCCCCACATGTCGCATAGTGGGCTCCGGGGCCTTTATTTTTTAAAAAGGGGCCTAACGGCCACCGGCGCCATCCTTGTCCCCAACCCCTACCGCCCAACAACCCCGGAGCGCCGCATACAGGGCCTCAAGCCCACACGGTCCCTCGCCCCCGACCGCACCAGATCCCCGGAGCAGCGCCCATGACAAGCGGGCTCCGGGGCCTTTCATTTTTAAAAACGGGGCCTCAAGCCCCCCGAGCACCCAGGCGCCATCCCTACCCCACCGCCAACAACACAAACAGCCCCTGAGCCCCGCATGAAGCACAGCGGTCTCCGGGGCCTTTCATTGTTAAAAACAGGGCCTCGCGCCCACACGGTCCCTCGCCCCCGCCCGCACCAGATCCCCGGAGCGCCGCATGGAGCGCAGCGGTCTCCGGGGCCTTTCATTTTTAAGAAACGGGCCTCGCGCCCACACGGTCCCACGCCCCCGCCCGCACCAGATCCCCGGAGCCCCGACCTTTGCAAGCGGGCTCCTGGGGCCTTTATTTTTAAGAAACGGGCCTCAAGCCCCTGCGCACCTTGGCGCCACCGGAGCAGCTACCTCAGCCGTGCATTCACCCCGGAGCGCCGCATGGAGCTCAGTGGGCTCCGGGGCCTTTAATTTAAAAAACAGGGCCTTTTAATTTTAACAAAATGGGCCGAGCGCCCACACGGACCCTCACCCCCACCCGCACCAGATCCCCGGAGCAGCGCCCATGACAAGCGGGCTCCGGGGCCTTTAATTGCTTAAAAACGGGGCCTCAAGCCCCTGCACACGGGCGCCACCAACCCCCAGAGACCTCACGAGCCCAGCGATGGCTCTGGGCTTCAGCAGTGCATGGCCCTACCACAGCCCCATAGCAGCGCCTACCATAAGGGGGCTCGGGGACATTTTTTATTTTTTTAAAAACCTCCCGGTCAACATCAACACCATAGCCCCAACCCTCAACATCACTCCAGCCATTAGGGGACCATGACCCCATCGCGGACTTGCGACATTTTTGGGGCCTCGCACATAATGGCCCTGGTCAGCTATTAACAGACCCTTCACCAGCAGCGCCACAAGGATCGACCCATGGGTGAGTACTTAAACAGTTTTTATTTATTGTTAAATTGTTTGGGGTTAATTTTGCGATCTCTGGGGACTCTAAACACGTATGTAACATTGTAAAAATACTTCTAGGCATTGTTAAACTTTAAAATTACACCTATATTTTACATCCCTCATTATTCACCTTAAGCAGCCTGCCCCAAGACCTCCTTAATCCCTACTTAAAACATTGTAAACACCTTCATGCCTTGCGTTAAACACCCTTTAAAAATGCAACGCTGTTCATTTATATACAGGCATCAACATATTAAATAAGCCCATACACTCTTAAGCCTGTAACACAGCCCCTTATTTACGTACCTCCATTAATGTGTAGCAGGCAGCGAAAATCTGGGAGAAGCTGCTCTGGTCCATTGTTGGCTTTAAACTTCTGGGGCTGGTGGGCCTGTGCAGCAAAGACAATCCCAGCAGGTCGCTCCTAATGGGTTTTTGAATGGCTGCTTGTGTCGGTGTTCTAAAGTATGCTTTTTATACCTGGCAGGGCATGATAATTGAAAGGAGGACCCTTTATGGAGGGGAGTGTTTAGAATCTTGTAGTACGTGTCATTATTGGTAATAGAGCATTGTAGTGAGGGTCAATATTGGGACCGTTTTCTGACCATAGCACTGCTTTGTTAGATGGCTCTTTGACCTTTGATATCTGATAATTAAACCTAGGGCCTGTTGGGGGTGCGCTCCTGGGAAGGATGGACGGATGTTTCATAAAGAACCCCTGTACTATACAAATTAAGATGCGTGGGAAGCTTGGGACTGGCTGATTAGTTTTGCCTGTTCTCAACGGTGCTCTGTCAGGGTAACTGGCCTTTTGTTCTTGTGTTTTCACGTTGTGACTTGTGAGGCTAATGGGTAGTTTTCTGCCCCCAGCTACGGCCGGGATGCGTTTCAAACTGCAGCATCTGATTCTAAAGAAAGACCCTTTTTAAAAAAACTCTGCACCGTAAACCCTTGTGTTAGACAGCCCCAGATGTCCCGGGGCTGGTGGGGGCTTAAGGATGCCTGCTCAGACGCCAACTGCCAGCAACACAGCCCTCGGTTTTAAACAGACACATACATGTCACTTTTAAGGACACAGCGAGGGGAGGGGGGGACCTGTCACTTTTAAGGACACACGTCACTTTTAAGGACACAGCTAGGGGAGGGGGACCTGTCACTTTTAAGGACACACGTCACTTTTAAGGACACAGCTAGGGGAGGGGGACCTGTCACTTTTAAGGACACACGTCACTTTTAAGGACACAGCTAGGGGAGGGGGACCTGTCACTTTTAAGGACATGAATGGTGATGGATGGTATCCGCTTATACTACTCGAATGCATCAAGGCTATTTGCATAGGTTAGCAAAATAAAACCAGGCTGCATTCGTTGTTTCTCTTAAGTACTAGATTTAAAAAGAAACACAAGGGCAGAAGGACTACAGTGGCGTATACAAATGAGGACATTCGTAGAGGGACCGAAAGCATAGATACAACTAACATAGAAGAAAGACGACAATGGCACATAGAACTAGTGACAAAGGAGAACAGTGTCACACAAAAGCAACACTGAAAGTGAACCACAATGGCACATACTATCACAACCATATACATTCCATCAAATCGGAGCTCGGAATGAAGTGGAAGCCTTAGTAAACTGATGATACACCGCATCGAAAAAAGTTTCTCAATGCTGTATATTATTTGTCAGGTGGTAATTTTAAAGAAAATAATGTTTAAGGTAGCATTTTCCCGCCGAACAAAAAAATGATTTTCTTTTAAAAAATAACAGGACTCATAATCTAGAGAATTAACATAGTTTATTATTAGAATATTCTTCGAGTGAACATTTAATTATAATGCAGACAATGTTGCTTCTAAAGGGGAAAGCTTTCTTTTCATGATGGCTTATTATTTCATTAAATCGTCCATGGCACATGTTGAAATCCATGCACTTTCTGAGCTGGAATAGAGGTACTTACTAGGAGGTTTAACGATAAGGCACACAGGCATTAACATGGGATGAGAGATTGTTACTCCTCAAAAGCCCACAGTGTGTATACGTTTCAGAAAAGTAGTGACAAAAAAAAAAAAAAAGTTTAACACAGATTTATATTCAGATAAGAATGAGTTCTGAGTTTCTGCAAAGCAAGAAGGAGCTTTAACTTGTGAAAAAAAATACTTTTGGCTACGAACTGTGATGCATCTCTGCGGTTCCAGGGCAACTGTAACTAAAAACCGGCGCGGAAGTACAAATGTACAAAGCCAGAACCTTCCTGAGTAATTTGAGAACAGCCCAGAATGATAATGTAGCTGAAGATCTTGCGTCCTCATCCTGTGTGAGTTTTTTCTTGAGCTACAATGATAACACACCCGAAGAATAGTAGGAACTAGCTTAGAGACTACTAAGTGTGGTTATATGGAGTAGAAATGTTGATCTTATGATTGCTTCCTTTCCCTTCCCCTTATGTCTCTTCTTAACCGAAGGGACTGATAACTGTACTTGTATAAACCTTATATTGAGACGTTGGATTTCTTTTTATAAAGCTCTGATTCTTTCTGCACAGCAATAATTCTCTGTATTGCACAAATTCAATAAACACGTTTTAAAAACTACAGCTGGAGTTACATTAAACAATAATACAAACAGTATTTACATTTAATATAACCTGCACAACTACTACTAAACACAAAAAAAAAAATTGTAATGTAAACGCTTAATAAAAAAATGACAATAAGGCAGTAGAAAAAGCAATCTCACTTTATTTTTGATCCCAGCAGCAACAGAAACTTGACGAAAAAACAGTACATTATCATGTCACTACATGTATAGAACAAAGGTGTGGGATTCACATCTCCTGCACCATGTCGATTTTTCTCATGGGCAAGAAGACTTAATGTCTAGTTTGTCTGATGTGAAATTAGACCTTAAATTATGGACACCAGTATAAGTGTGGCATTCTATAGCTCAAAGTCAGTCACAAATGCGGAGAGAAATTCTATTAACATGGGAGAAGTCTGGAGGACCTTAATTGGGTAGAAGCTCATAACTGGACTCTAGTTTGTGACTGGCTGGGGAATCTTGAGCCCATCACCAAGCAAAATATTTCTTCCTGCAGAAGCAAAAAACCTGGGGTTGGCTCTGTAGTGACGTTAAAAATGGGGGTCTCTAGTTGGCAATGGTTTGCACCTTGTCCAAGTAGGGACCCTTCCTTCTAGTCAGGATAAGGGAGTTACACTCCTAAAATAACCCCTGCTCACCCCCTTGGTAGCTTGGTACGAGCCGTCAGGCTTATCTTAGAGGCAGTGTGTGAAGCAATTGCACATAACCAACAGTAACACAGTGAAAGCACTACAAAAGGACACCACACCAGTTTAGAAAAATATCCAATATTTTTTATATACTTAAGACAAGACCAAAAACGATAAAAATCCACACTACAGTTCTTAGAAATCTTCAGTTATCAATATAACCTTGAAAAACAGTTCCTTGAAGTCGATAGCTCCCTCTGGGCTATCACGGCGTTGTGAACAAACAAATCCAAACAGTTCTGGCTGACCGCGGCTTCGAGGCCAGCTATGGTGTCGGGAAGACCCGCAAAACAGTACCTTTAGAAATGCAGGGCGTTGGCAACCTCTCGCTGAGCTCCCGAAAGCCTGGCGTCCGTAGGCGTCGGTTCCGGAGGTCGGTGCAGGGGTTGTCGGGCCCTTGAAGTCACACGCGTTGCAGATCGAACTCCTCGCAGTTGAAGTCGGGAGCGCTGGCGTTGGCAGGCGTCGGGTGCTGCGGTGCGAAGTGCAGTGGTGCGGCGTGCGATGCCCTCAGGTCGCGGTAGCGGTGTTAAATGGCGTCGTCGGTGAGACCAGGGTCGCGGTGCGAAGTGATGCGGTGCTCGTCGCGGTGCTGGCAGCTCACAGTGCACGCAGCGGCGGCGTCGTTGCTTAAGCGCTGTCGACGGCTGACGAACTGGAGTCGATGGTGCCGGAGTCGGTAGGCCAAGGCTGCGATGCGGGATGAGGGCGGTGCGTTGTGGAGCTTTACGAGCGGTGTCATCGAACCACGGTGCAAGCAGCGGCGTCGATTTCGGCGTGGAGCGTCGTCGTCGGGGATACCAGGGCGTCATGAAGCGAGCGATGTGGAGTGCGGTGCCCACAGGTCGCGGTGCGAGCAGCTGCTCGGTGGCGGCGTCAGCAGGCGTCGTCGGTGAGACCAGGGTAGCGGTGCGCCGTTGCGGCGGTGCCCTCTGCGGTGCCTTCAGGACACGGAGTCGGCTGCGGCGTCGTAGATGGCATCGGGTTGCTTTTTATTCTGTTGCAGCACAAAACACACAGTTCCCAGTGCTGAGGGCAGAAGAACTTGAACTCTTTGCTGTTCCTGAGACTTCTTGAACAGGGGGCAAGCTCTACCTCAAGCCTTTGGAGAAACTAACAAGAATAGATTGCAGAAAGTCCAGTCCAGTTCTTTCACTGCCCAAGACAGAAGCAGCCACTGCAGGCCAACACAGCAAAGCACTCAGCAAAGTGGTAGCTCCTCCTCACAGCTGCTCCAGCTCTTCTTCTTGGCAGTCTTCTTGGTCCAAAAGAGTTCTAAAGTTCAGGGGTTTGGGCCCCACTTTTTATAGCCCGAATTCCTTTGTCCTCTCAGGCAGAGAGTGTCTGTGCCCAGCCAGAACCAGTTCTGCCCTCTCTGGTGTGGCTTCCTGGCAGGAGGTGGAGACGGCATTGTCAGAGGCAGACCAGGCCCATTCAGGTGAAAGGAAATCTCCTCCCCCTACTGTAAATGCAGCCCAGGTCTATTCAGCCCTTTCCTGACCCACCTAGACTATCTAGAGCTACAGCTCCTCCCCAGCCCCTGTCATCCAAAACCCAGACAGTCAATCCACAACCCCAGCAGAGGCCTACTGGACGGCTGAGCAAGAAAATACCTACTTCATAAAAGTGGTATTTTCAAACACAGAATGTAAAAATCACCTTCACTAAAAGATGAATCTTTAGATTCTGAGTTCAGGCGTACTAAACTTTATTTTTCTAACTAGTTCCCAGGGCCAGTTATGTTTATAAGATGTTATAAACAAACTCCCCATTCTGTCCTATGGGAATAGGTAGCCTTGCAATAGTGAAAAAAGAAATTGGCAGTAATTCACTATCAGGACATGCCACACACACCAGGGCATGTCCTACCTTTCACATACACTGCACCCTGCCCACAAGGATACTTTGGGCCTACCTTAGCGGTGACTGATATGTAAGAAAAGGGAAGGTTAGGGCCTGGCAAGCGGGTACACTTGCCAAGTCGACATGGCAGTCCCAGACTGCACACAGGCTCTGCAATGGCAGGCCAGAGTTACATTTACAGGCCGTTTGCGTGGTTGGCACAATCCAGTGCTGCAGCCCACTAACAGCATTTGATTTACAGGCCCTGGCACGCTCAGTGCACTTTACTAGGGACTGACAGGTAAATCAAATATGCCAATCATGGAAACACCAATCCAGAACACAGTTTACAACAGGAGCACTTGCACTTTACCACTGATCAGCAGTGAGAAAAGTGCGCAGAAACACTAAGCCAGCAAAAACAGAGTCAAAACCGGGAGGTCAGAAAGCAAAAACTCAGGGGAAACACGCCAAAAGATGCCAAGTTTAACACAAATGCTTAGAGAAATTCTATTAACATGGAGAAGTCTGGAGGACCCTAATTGGCTAGAAGCTCATAACTGGACTCCAGTTTGTGACTGGCTGGGGGAATCTTGAGCCCATCACCAAGCAAAATATTTCTTCCTGCAGAAGCCAAAAATCTGGGGTTGGCTCTGTAGTGCTTTTGGCTGCTGGAGGCAGTGATCAGCCTGTGTGATTCAAATGATCCGAGCCTTGAGCGTCTCCGATTATTTATTTACAATGATGTATTACACTGAAGCACCTGGAATGGTCTCATTTTGACCGTAGTATGTTTATGACGCAATTGAGAGGGAGTAGTTGCAGCACAGAAATGTCAAAAGACCTTCATGTTTTGTTTCCTCTTGAGAGTTAACATGGAGGAATGCAAATACCTCAATAAGGGAAGGATTGTAAAACAGCGAAAGACCAGACCAAAGCCTTTAAGGCAGCTTACTGGGTTAATGCCCAGTCTGTCTCTGAACAAACCGCAGAGTGGGAATGTACTGCTAAAACTGTGTCCCATTAAAACAGTGCCCATCGCTTTTGGCTCTCTCACATCACCTGTGTAAACTGATGTAGGTTTCCAGTAGTTTGCTGCATTTTTTACTGTTAATTTGAAAAAGAAGCTACGTGGAATGAAGTGCTGGGGTCTGGAAGACACCTAAAAGAAACAGCTCAGAGCTGAGCCAACAGAAGCAGGACTCAACATTATGGGGATCGTCCTGGACTCCACCCGTGTCACACAGATTTGCAAAATTACAAAACTCCCATCTTTGGCTACCTCAACTGGCTATGGATTTCTAGCATGGTATGAAATGAATGCTTACACCATGATAACTTGAAAAGCTTGTTGGTCTCCAGTTGAGTATTTCCCTGAACCACATAGATACAGAGCAGTGCTGCTTTACTGACTGTGCTATGCAGCTGCCTGGAGAAGAGGACATGGGGCCTACTTGCTCATAAAAGTGTCTAACATTTTACTATTGCCAATGGAAGATAGTTAGGCCCTTATTACGAAACCCGTGGTGGCAGTCCGCGTACCGCCAGACTGGCGGTCCGCTCGTCGCGTTAGGACTGTGGCGGTTGGACCGTCACGGGACAGCTACTGCCGCCAGGGATCCATGATCCCTGGCGGTGGCGCAGCGGTCTGAGGCCCCTAATATGCTGGCGGTGCCGCTGCGGTACCGCCAAGCATATTAGGAGTTTCCTCACCTCCACACTTTACATGGTGGTGAGGAAACACATATTGTGCCCGTGTGCATGCACCCCCAGTTCCTGCAGGGCATGGACTTTACAGTCCATGCCCTGCAGGAACTGCCTTTGATGCTCCTATTGTGGTGCCTTTTTTCAAAGGCACCGCAGTCGGACCACCAAAGAACTGCCCACCAGAGTAAAAATAAGTCGTACTATGGTGGGCAGTCTTTAATACCCCTGGGGGTCTCGGAGCAGGGCGGCAGCCCCGCAAAGTCATAATAAGGCCCTTAGGTAAGCAAATATCCATGCAATGGTCCTGCATGGTTAACAAAAACTGAAGGTGGACAGACTCTGGCCCCCGCCCCCCATAGACAGCAGTGATCCATGAATCTCACCTGTCAGTAAGGAAATAAATTATATCTACGTTGAAATTGCAATCAGCATAAAACCCTTTAACCAGCCCAGAGAAAGGTGTTATCCAGAGTAGGCCACGGAGGGCCATATTCATAACAGATTTTCCATGAAATAACACAAAACTCAAATGTACATACAATTAATCACTGTGGAACCCAGCTACTTAGTCAGTGGTTAAACAAAGTCTGGCATGGATCTGGCCTTCCTGGTTCCTTCGAAAACAGCTTCCATGCCTTTTTGCCTCTGAAAAGTCTACATAACATGGGCCGAACATGGGAGTTACTGGGGCAGTCAGTACAAGATAGGCTCTGTGTTGTGTTCTCAGCAAGTAGACACCAGGAGCCAGGATGTATATTCAAGTCTTCTTTATTTCATCCATCAGTCCAAGTTACACCAGTCTTGAATCCAGCCAGCACTGGTGTGGTACCAGCCCCACCAGGAGCAGCCTGCCTAGCTGCTCAGCCCATCTCTAACTGCCAACACTCATCCACTCAGACACCCAGGCATTCCACGCATCACAGGCACACCAACATTCCATAACCAACTCACACTCTGGCTGAGCAGCTAGAGGCAGCAGGGCTGCAGTACATGTTATACAACTAAGTAGGGTATAACATTATCCCTTTTCTTCAAAGAAAACGAAAGATGAATATAATATAACATCAAACAAGAACTATAAACAAGGAAAATGAATAATGGTACAAGTCTCTCAGATGCAGCAATAAAGACAAAACATCGCAGGAGAAAGAACCATTAAAGCAAGAAAGGATGGTAAAGATACAGCAAATAAACAATTGACCAACAATATCCCCCATCCTCCCTAATAAGAGATTATAAAACATTTTGAAGCGTAAGCAAAAGAGTAGCATTACAAGAAATACAGTTCAAGCATATTGTATATAACCCTGTAACATAATGTGCAATAACGCAAAGGTTAAAAGACCCCGAAACACAAATGCCAAAAAGCACAACGTAGAGTAGCGAAAGGTAGCATACCCTGCAACTTCAACCCCAATAGTAAGGGAACAAACATGTATATGGGTCGTCACCCATAGAAACGCCCGTGTAGGGATGTACCTTGGTACTGCGCGCAACAGCAAATGGAGATCAAGTCCATATCCCAACCCAGAGTAAGGGTTGACCTAGATCCATTATGGGAACTAACCCATGCCCAACCCCCTTGTGGAGGTTACATACCCCCATGTAGGAGTAACAAACAGTCAAAGTAATGGGAAAGTTAGCCCACAACCATCCCACGTGTATGGGGCCTATGTGAGGATAATCTAAAGTCAATATGGGAACTAACCCGTCCTCAACCCCGTCGTAGAGGTTACTACCTGGGATTAAAACCCAACCTTACCCCTGACCTAGGGGATAAACTGTGATGACCACCCTCAGAGACTAGGACGTCCCAACCATAAGTGTAACACTGTGGCATCACTACAAATAAACAAAGAAATACACTGTTAATACACTTCCAACTAGTGTAAGCACCAATGACCTGTGCCCCACGCCGGTGAGCGATCTCTCACCCGAATACAACCACACTGAGTCACACCAGATTTGTGCCCACCCCCAGAAACAAGTAACAACACTGTAGATGTTTCTGTTATGTTTAACGTCAGTACTTGAAACACCATGAAGATATGTGGGAACAAACATAACCCACCCCGTGTAAAGATGGATAAAAGTAAGAAAGTACCTCAAATCCAAAAGTCATACCTCCCGTAAAGGACATACACAAATAGGCATATGAATACTAAATAGAATTTGCCATGGGGCTACAAACTCGAAATTTTAGAAAATGTCACTAGATGGCAGTGTCACACAGAGCAATAACAATCCTGCACTGCACTCTAGAAATGCTTTCTGTCACCACGAAGAAAAATGAAAAACTGTACATGGTGAGAGAAAACAAAGCACCAACAAACCTCTCAACCATCATTCTGTCGAACTCAAAACTGCAATAGACTTTATTTAAACCACTAGTAGCGGAATGGACGTGCTTGGCGAAAAGTACTGGAAACAGTGTGACCACAAAAAAAACGGTAATGTGAAAACAACTCCGACATACATGAAACGGAGGATTACACTCAGAGGATGTCCAGAAGAAAATATGTTGTCATGTCCAAACCTCAAAGTTCTGCGTAATCCACGGACACCATCAGGCCACCAAAAAGAGTTACTTCACACAGACAGATAAATGTACCTTTGTTTCTCTTCTTACGTGGAATAAACCAAACACTCCAGCGAAGATCGATAGCGAGGTTCCACTGAAGATGAGGTCTTGAAGCTTGCCACGCCGTACAGGACCACTCTGAATGCTGCTAGACATCCATAACCCTGTGCATAAACGCACACCTCCGACCGTGAAATGACGTAGACGAATGAACAAACTTTATTTGTAGATTCCCAAACAGCGTGTATTGGCATTCAGCAAGAGTGTGGTTGGCAACGCGGTAGAATACAACGGAGAGCCAAACAACCACCAACCACAAGATGGCGGCACGTAAGCAGACGTCCTGCCGGATGGCTCTCAGCACGGCTGTGGATCTTGCTTCTGGAGGCAACGAAACAGTGCGAACAAGGAGGGACGTCACACGGAATCCATGAAGAAAAGAGGAGGTAAGCTTGCGCGCGTACAGAGGACGGCACGCGCCAATATTTTCAAAATGCTGAGCAGCAGTTGAACTGTCAAAAGAAATGCGCTGCCATTACTGATTAAAAACAATAAAAAAAACAAGGCTCACCACTTTAAATCTCCAAACTCCTCATTTTATCTGTCCGCTATGTAGAAAAAGCACATTCAAAGTTACATACTTCCAAGCATTGTGAAGATAGAGCACAATCGTGCTGCTGGGAGCGAAGAGTCCAATGAAAACACCCGCAACAGTGCTTCTCATGTGGCGGAAAAACGCTAAACTCGGCAAAGCCACACTGCTCCTTTGTAGCGAAAGTGCGCACCCACGTTGGTTCAGGGACAAACATGACAAAGTGCACGCAATGTTGTGACAGCTTCACTCATGTTGGAACAGGTTCAAGAATGAGGTTTCCCAAATTGTGCCTTATTCTTCAAGACACTGTAGACTATGTAGATCGATGTGGCTGGAACACCAACAACTGGTTGTAGAGATGCTACTCATTCAGCTCACCAAACCCTTTTGTAGATAACAGCGTGGCTGGAACACCAGATGTGGCTGTAGTGCAACTACTCCTCCATCTCACTGTAGCTTTTTAAATCCATTAGAATATGATGTGGTTGGAACTCCTTATGTAGGTGTAGGTTAACTACTCCTCCAACCTACTGAATCCTTTTTGTGGTTGTAGTATTCCCAGGCTGCGGTGTCATTTGGTGATGACACTGGTCGGTGGAGCTGTCCGTTGGTAAGGACACTGGTGGGGCTGGCGCTGGCTTGCCTGGAAATACTTCCATTGTAGATGTGGTTGCTTGCGTAATCTCTTGGTTTCTCTTGAAGTTTCTTTGTAGTCCCTTTGTTTCTGTGCTGTACCAAGAGTCTTTAGGGTCCAGGTCCTCTCGTCGCCAAAAATATGTTGTGTTCTCAGCAAGTAGACACCTGGAGCCAGGATGTATATTCAAGTCTTCTTTATTTCATCCATCAGTCCAAGTTACATCAGTCTTGAATCCAGCCAGCACTGGTGTGGTACCAGCCCCACCAGGAGCAGCCTGCCTAGCTGCTCAGCCCATCTCTAACTGCCAACACTCATCCACTCAGACACCCAGGCATTCCACGCATCACAGGCACACCAACATTCCATAACCAACTCACACTCTGGCTGAGCAGCTAGAGGCAGCAGGGCTGCAGTACATGTTATACAACTAAGTAGGGTATAACACTCTGCCTGATGCAGGACTTGCATAACGTGCTGCGGCTAATGGGCCTCAGTTTGTCTGGTCAATTTCACAGTTCTTCTGTAAGCTGAGCCATCTGTGGCTATTCCTTAGTAGAACAGCTTCAGCGACAGGAGAGGGCTGTCATAGCTCGAGTGTCCATGGTGAGACTTCTCTACAAAGCACTGCTCACTGAACAAGTGATATGCATAAGTACCCATGTCACAGAGCATCATTTGTTTACATGGATAATTGGAGGGAGTAGCTGCAGCAGTGGTGTACTAGACAGCACCACTTAAAAACAGGCTTTTACATTTAAAAATGCTTATCAGAAGAAATGCGAACAGCAGCAGTGCAGCAACCCACCACCCACAGAAGGCCAGCGCTCATCCAGCAGGGAACTTGCCCCAAAGAAGTTAATGCAGCTGGGCCTATCCGGTTAGTCCCACCTGGCAGACTGGTACAGGGCAGAAAGAGAGGCACTGGGTGGGAAGAGAGATTGGGTGGGACCCATCGGAACCCATCCCCTCTTTCCCTTATCTTCATGCATATTCACTCAGACCAGTTCACTGCCATGCTAGCACTGCATGCATCTGCCCATGTCATCCCATGATCAAGGCAACAGCCTCTATCATTTGGGAGCTCAGTTTGTCCCAGTTTTAGTATTTGAGCCGCATCCCTGGCAGGATGCAGCACTGAGCATTACAAAGAATGCTGAACATCAGGATAAAACATTGGCATGCATCCTGCATTATTTGAGGAACACTCAAATATACCTGAAGCATATGGTAATAGGCATCACAACCCTTAAATTACATAGAACTTCTAGCATTGTTTTTACTGTAATATGGATAGTAGATTTGAATGCTTTTTTGTACACTTTTAATATTCCCAAGCCTGAGTCCTTGGTCTTAGTCTAATGTTTTTTTTTTTGTCCTCATTTGCCTCGTTCACACCATTCCACTTGCAGCTTAACTGGAGTGTCCAAACCTCTTTGCTGGAAAAGGAGAGAAGGAGGGTTCACACGGTACCACCCTTGGATTGTGACGACCCCCTTTTTCAAACGCACATTTTCTGCGAGCAGCCCTGCTCCTTAGAAAAGTGCCAGCCGAGGCAGAGAAGGCTTAATCATTGGACCCCTGATCCAAATCGTACGTTGGTGTGAGCAACAACAGACTAATGTTTTTCTTGACTTCCAGGTCTAGCGTTTAGCTTGTGCAGCAACATACTTCACTGGGTACACAACATGGCATTAAACAGACCCACTCTACACCAGTAGTCTTCGCCCCTCTGGGTGTCTGTGACTTGATCTGCATAGGGGTGCCATTCCCATAGACACACTTGTGGATCACTGCACTGTGTGTGTGTGGAGGGGGGCTGGGGGCAGTGTATTCAAATAGCTTGAGAGTGCAAACTTCTTTTGCTCGTACCCACGTTGTCTCTGTGTAAAAAGAGAATGAGAGCACTAGGGGAAAGGTGCTGAGAGTGAGCCAGACAGGCAACAGAGCTTGTATATAGAGCCACCACTAATTCCAGGGGGCCTCAGAGTCCAAGGCCCATGGAAAGGAAGTGAGATGCAGGGCCCAATTCTTTACTTAAAGCCTCAGAGGGGACAGATAGAGGGAGGCCTTTCTGCTAAGGCATATGGAAGGGAGGTGAGATTCAGGGCTCAATCAAAGCCCAGAGGGGGCAGACACCTGGAGCAGCACTAATTTTCACCCAAATCCATGCTTGAGTAACTAATCCAGGCAATGTTTTTATTCTGTGCATTCAAGCATGTTTAGTCCTGTTTATTACATTGTTTATTCACAACTACATGTTCCATAATGCAAAGAAAAATACCTGCACTAGATGAGCTGCTTACGTATGTGCCACGGACACTTGAGAGCTCTCCTGGGGCATCAGAGTCATAGCTCAAGGGAGAGAATAAAGGTGCAGGACTCAAACTTTTTTTTTTTAACTTAAAATCCCTGAGGGGGCAGATTCTTGGGAGCAGCTGTGCTATGGCCCAGAGGAATGGGTGAAGTGCATGGCTAATTTTTCTCTACTTAAAGCCCCGTTAGATGAAGACTGTTGGGGCTGGACCATCATGTCTTCAAGGTCCATGTGTGTAATCCAGTCCAGAATTTTCTTCCTCTTTCTTTGAGGAACTTGAAGCCCTGTTTATTGCGCTATTAAATCGGGGCTACAAACACCACAATCACCCCTCCCCCCAAAAAAAAAAAAAACACAAAAAAAAAAAAAAAACAACAAAAACCCACTTGGACTGCATGTACCTGAGAAACTGGATGCATTGTCAAAGAAACTTGAAAGCTCTTTAGATGGCCCGGGAGCTGTCCTAGCCCAGTGAAGGAAATCGTGGTGCAGGGCTAATTTCTTTTAACCTTAAGGTCCAGTGCGGACTGTGAGGCAGCGCTTTCAAGTTTCCTAGTGACTTGAGCCAAGTCCAGTTTTTTCTTTGGATTCTGGAATTTGTAGTTATGTTTATTACATTATCAAATCATGACTACAAGTCCCAGAATGCAAAGAAAAAAAGCCAGGAGTAGATGGCTACTCAAACATGTACCTGGAAAACTTGAGCTGTCTTTTGGCAGGCTTATAGCCATATCCCAGGTGAGTATTTTAAGAAAAAAATACTACTGAATGAATAAATTCCACAGACTCTTGACATTCACGCACTCCCTTTGCAGGACCCTAAACTACTGGAGTGGGGCCCAAATTTTTATTATTTTGCTCAGGGGGGCTCGGCGCAAATACGTTTGAAGACCTCTGCTTCATACCATTTTATCAACTTAAGGGCTGATTGGGATGGAGGGTGGACGTAACGGGACCGCCCGACAGGCTGTTGGCGGTCCCGATATTGGCATTATGATGCGACCGCCACCACGGCGGTCGCAATGCCTATGCATTGCGGCGGGTGCTGATGGCTGCAGCACCCGCCGCAATGCAAAATAGGGACACCGGACATATCCCTGCACGATGTGGCAGGCACCATGCAGTGCCTGCCACATAGTGCAGGGATATGTAGGGGGGCACCATAGGTGACTTCCAGTGCCCTTATCCGAGGGCCAGGGAGAAAGGGGGGCCCGCTCCGGGCCCCCAAGGTCCCTTTCCACCTGCCTTTTCATGGCGGGTTAACAGCCATGAAAAGGCAGGTGGAAAGGGACATTGTAATCCCTACGGCGGTGCCTGGCACCGCCACCATAGTAGGGAACACAACCCCCTCCGCTGCACCAGCAGGCTCAAGGAGCCCATTGGATGCGTGGCGGACGGTCTTGCCGACCGCCAAACATCCGCCCGCCATTGAGATATAGCGGGCGGATAGATGGTTCCGATGGCGGTGGGACCGCCACCGACAGGCTCTCGGTGGCAGTCCCACCGTCATCATAATCAGCCCCTTAGTCATCCATTTGTGCCACCTGTCTCATCACCTTGTTTTGCAACAGCTTGGAAAGCAGTAGGACTCAAACTGCATAAAACAATCTGGTGCAGGTTAATACATTACCTCAAATCTTATATAGTTGTAGTCTCTTCTGTGGAAAGATTGTTGGCATAAATAGGTCAAAATTTCTCAGCAGTGAGCGTAGAACTGTAACGAGCATTCCTTTAGCATCACATTAGATTGCTTTCTCCTGTTCATAGGTAAACATGTTTCAGCAAAATCTTTTCAACTTTGGAAAAAAAAGTTAAAAAGCTGGAAAAGAAAAGCTGGGGGTGCTGTACCAGCCCACACAATCATAACATAACCAAGAACCAAAATATAATGTTGAAAATTTGTCTTTCAGTTTCATTGGATGGAATCCTGGTCATTGCTAGTCCTAAAGGAAAGTCAGGAGGGGGAAAGATCAAAAATATTAAGCATTATTTGCTAAAAATATCCTACTATATCAGACAGCCATTCAGGTTCAGGTAGAAATCAATCCATTCTTAAACGGATGTGAACAGTTGTACACTGAACCAACCTAAACCGCAAGAAACTATTAAGGCACACATGGCAGGAGTTACATTGCACCATCGGGAAATGTAAAAAAAGAAATTAAAAAAAGAAAACTCCTTGCAATCAGATTCTTATAGTGAGTTCCTCAAATGCTACTCCGCCTACAGAGCAGCACCTCATCATGCAAGCACTGTAAAAACTGAATTAGACCAAATGAAAGAGGTGAACAAGTTGGATAAACAATTCTTATCAAAATGCAAAACAAGGCAAACTTCTCTCAGACTTGAAAAACATGCAAAAGGCTGTAACGCTAACAGGCGTGGGTATAGGAGAAAATTATGCAAAGTGGAAAAAGTACGAGAGCTCAAAAGATGCGAGGAAGATATATTTCTACAGGACATCAAGAAACTCGTTTCAAATTCTTCCTTTGGCTGCATGGTTGCTCACGCAAGCACAGATGGTTTGTCTTTGAACAGAAAACTCTGTGAATAAGAGTCCAAAGAGAGAATCTCTACACAGTATTTGCAGATCTTGTTCAACTCGAACATGCATGAGTTCAAGGTGCCCTGGAGGGTATAGCGAAAGGATTCAGACTATTATTTATTTTTGTATTTAGTAGGTTTAAAATCTGCAAAACAACTAGGCTCAACATTAACAATTGTACATTTTGATGGAGCTATTATTAAGGTGGGACCTAATGCAGGGGTTGCAGCGCCCCCCCAAAAAATAAATTTTTTTGACATTCCACTCTGTAGTTTACAAACTCCAGTTAGGGATTCTAGATGCTGTAAAATCCTCTCCCTTAATTAGTCGGTGTAAAGAAAATGTCAAATATTTCACATTTCAACAGCATAGTCTTAAAAGAAGAGACACCAAAGAAATATTGTAAACAACTGATACGTTTTGCTCATTTTAGTGATACTAAACAGGTTAGTTGTGTATGAAGCAATTACCGAAGCTCTGGCATCCATGCAACAAAAATTGCGGAAGGTGGTTCTGCACCTAGGACATGATTTAGCTGGGAATGATGATTCTGCAGCTAAGACAAAAAAAAGTACCTTTCCGCAATAAGTATCTTTACATTTAAAAAAAGCCTTTACAGTTCGGGAGATGCTCTGAAATCAGCGTCTCATGTTTCCATATTCTTTCAGTCTGATGAACTGCTGTTACTGTGTATTCAGCCAATTGTAAGAGGTATGCACTGAAACTAGTAGGCCTTAAAAGTGAGGTGGGTGAACACAGGAAGCAGTGAAAAAAGGGTACCACCAGGGGCGTAGTTTCATTGGGGTGTTACGTCCCCTAATAAATGTATTCTGTAGTAAATAGTTGGGTACAGGTGCTTTAAGTCGGATATGGTGATGTGTTTGTCGGATTTCACTTGGGATTTTCACACACACACACACACACACACACACACACACACACACACACACACACACACACACACACACACACACACACACACACACACACACACACACACACACACACACACACACACACACACACACACACACGTTTTAAATATATTAAAAGATTGTTATTTTACAAAATATTGATTGTAAGTACCCCTCACAATCCACACTCCTATACTTATCCATTTTTGGCCTCTTGGCAGAGCACACCCAGGTAAGCTCACATATGTGCCAACTGTATTAAGATTTTATGTGGCAGCGTGCAAAGGTAGGCACTGCTTTTGAAATAGTTACTGTGGCTTGAATGTGGCTGATGTAACTGACATTCCTACTGTCCGTGTTGTTTATGTTTTTGTCAGTACTACTATACATATTTTTAGGTCTCGCCTAGGCAGCGCTTGCGCTGTCTCGTTGAGACATGCAGTGTATATACTATAGCGTGGAAGCTTCGTTTAAGCTCCGCCCTCTCTCCGCCCATCTGGTTAGTCCCTCCTCCTTGCGGCCATGTTGTCATTTGTGTCCTTCCATGGCTATTGGCCCCTTTACTGTAAACTCTATTTTGTTCTTGTGCCTCCTCCCGCAGTCCATGACTTTTTGGGACACCACCACCCCCCGCACTCCCGTTTGTGCCTTTTTGCCCGCCCGTACTCCCTTTTAAAATGCAATAGGACTCGCGTAAATGCGAGTTCTATTGCATTACAAATGCTTGTTTTTAAAGTAGTGCGCAGCGATGCCTTATATCGTACGCATGCGCGCCAAAAGTCAGGCAGCAATTGCCTGACCAGCAGCGCTTGGCTGCAAAGTCTCCTGAAGGGGATCCCGGCGTGGGGATTCCCCCCGTGCTGCGGGAGGAAAGCGGGAGCCTACCCCGCATTGATGTCCCTTTGAACAGGAGTCTACCCCACATTTGGGCTCATGGAGAAGCGGGAGCCCACCCCGCATTTACAAGCATTTAGAAGCGGGAGCCCACCCCGCATTTGCAAGCATTGAGAAGCAGGAGCCCACCCCGAATTTGTCAAGAGCCGCCAAGATACCGCCGCCTCGAGAAATCCGGAAGTCAGGCAAGGCAGCCTGACGTTAGGCGTAGCTTATGGCCCAGCAGAGGAAGCTCCCATGTGCCGGCGAGTGGAGGAGGAGCCCCGCGGGGTCACCGAACCCCAGGAAAAGGAGACCGGAGCCTTGCAGGCTCCCTGCCAGAGTCCTGCATTCCAGATAGAAGAGCCCCCAGAGGAGGAGCTCGACCGGAGCCTCGAAGGCTCCCAGTGCAGAGCTTCCCCCGCGTTGGACGAGACAGAGGAGTCAAGGAGAGCCCCGGTGAGTGGGGCTCGAATTTGCCAACAGTTGGTGCCGAGTGCAGTGCACCGGGAGGAGCCTAGTGAATGGAGCTCCCTGAGGCACTATTAGTGCCCGTGCTGATTTCTTTTTGGGGGCAATTTTGTGTCTAGAATCCCAGTGGGGGCTCAGGAGGCACTGCAGTGCCAAAGGTGATTCCTTAGCTGCACCGCAGGAGCGCGGGCAGCAGCAACGTGGGGCCACTTCTTTTGATGATGATACGGAAGGGGTGAGTTGCACCCCCCCTGCCCCAGTGCGTATCGCACATTGCTTTTGCTGCATTGGCAGCCAAAGGGCCAATGAACGTGGGCGGGAATGGTTTAGTTTTGTGGGAGTTGTTTAAAACGTTTCTTTTGTGGTGAACACCCCTCAAGGTTTTCTACTAAACAACTAAATTAAGCACCATTTGACTTATAGCTTGTTCTTCGTGCTTGGATAAGTGGCTTTATTTTTATACTTTTATACCGTGCACGTTTCATTGAATCTTGCGACTCCCTTTATGTTCGCATTCAGAGCATATTTTGCTTTGTAATAGCGAACACAAGGGGAAAGAGCATTTCTCACTAAAACCTGGAGATGGGGATTCGCACGCCTTTCTGGATCCTGTTGTGAGGTACATTAATGCATGCTTAGTGCTATTAAGGTCTCCCGTGTCCAGCTTTCCACACACTGCCTGCCACCCATACTACCTACCTCCTTTATGTCCTTCGGCCCACACAGAGATTGGTCCATAGAAATTGTCTTCCACGAGCACCCATAGATAATATTTTTTCCTAATCTTGTATTTTCAGTGATATCACCACCGAAGGCCCCGATTCTATATTAAAAACAGAGCTTTGGACTATACCATTTCCCGCTCAAAGGCAATATTTCTCTCCATGTGTTCCCATACCTGCAGTGTCACGCAGTTTGGTGCTCACTTTCCCTCCATATTAAAGAACAGTAACTGTTTCAGCACCCAGGCTAATATGCTGCATTGCTAAATACATATAAGGTCCCAAAGGTGAGACCGATACATTGCAAATGCTTGTTTTTAAACATGGTGTATTGTGAATGTTGGTAGTGGTAAGTTGCATTTTGGTGATAAACTGGGACTCAAGAGGAAAGTTTGTTTTGGCACTTTTATTATGGTGTCTGTTTCATTAAAGTCCTTTGATATTTTATTTCTCCGGATTGTTAATTTTTTTTTAATTTGTGTTGCTTGTGGAACAGCTGAAACTGTTGGATTTTGATACATTTTACTCTGTTTCATTGCTTCTTTCATTTTGCATTCTAGACTTCAACAGATACATGGGTGGGGTTGACCAGCACAGCCAGATGCTTCAGCCCTACAATTCAGCCCATAAGACTTTAGTTTGGTGTAAGAAGCTAGCTGTGCACCTAAAGCAAATGGCAACGTGCAATGCATATGTCATGTAGTGCTATTCAGCTCCTGGACACAAGATGTGCTTTCTTGAATTTGAGAAGGCTGTCATTTGCAAACTTGTTTCAGTTGAAGCTGGATCTCTTCCAACTGACTTAGAGTGCATTTCAAGGTTGGCTGGCTGACACTTTCCTGCACTTCTTCCTCCAAAAGAGGAGAAACATCAATCTTACCCAAGATGTCAAATTTGTGGGAGAAAAGGAATCAAACACGCGCCGAGAAACTACTGCCCCCAGGGTCCTGCATAACCTGCCCTTTGCCACCCCCAATGTTTTATTTTGTATCACACAAAGAACTTTTGGGAGACTTCTTGAAAAAGGAAGATTTGTAGTAGTACATTTCAGGCACCGATTCTTTACAGATTCTAGCATATAGAAACACATTGCTTCTTGTCTGCTTGCCATGTTCATCCTCCATCAAAAAGTGGTTGATGTTCCAGCTGCTCTATGGCAAGTACAATACAGTCAAAGCACTTCACATAACAGTGGATGAGACATATGCCACGTTTTAATACAGTACTCTGTGCCCCAAATCCTAAAGCCATTAGTAGTTTTGAAAGCGCTCTTTAAAGAACTTAGGACAGTCTGCCCCAGCAGGTTTATCTTAGTTTCAAAGGTAGATATGCTTGCACAGTCTGAGGAATTTAGGCCACAAGGCATACTCGGACCCCCAACTTATATCCACACACTGGAAGGAGTAGGATTTAGCACAGCGATTGGTCTAAAGGCACACAAAAGACATTTTCCTGAGCTTTAGGTGGGAACCATGAGAAGGATTACTAAGGGTTCACTTGGCTCGCATACTGTATTAGTGAGGACCTCCAGGGAGACAAGTTGTAAATCTTAGCCTAGGTTTCTTATCATTGGGATGTCATAAACTTTGTTGAGGCATCAAAACACTATGTCTGGCAGTATGTGTTGAGAGGTGCCAAACTTGGCTCAGTAGCCTTGGGATCTGGAAACCAGATGTGCCCATGGGTCTTTGCTGATGCTTCAGGCAAGGTCTTGACCCCCTCCTTCCTCACCTACATTTCTATCATTTTTTTTCTAAGAGACTTTTCAACAGGACAATTATCATCTACTGTTCTGCAATTGCTGCACACCTCCCTCTATTCAATTCCATCTCATTGGGTAAAGATCCTCTATTATGCTGCCTCATGAATGGCATCCATCTCAAGAGGCCTTCTCTTCCTTTTTGCCCATCCCCCTGGGACATCTCCATTATCCTGTTTTACTCTCTGGCAAGACATCTACTTTTCTCTTTCAAAGATCTCCCTCACTTAAGATCACGTCCTTACCAGGTCTCATTTCCTGTAAAACAGTTTCAGACAGAAGAGCCCTTACTGTCTCTGAGCTACACTATTCCAGTAATGAAGTCATTTTCTACATTTCAGCTCACAGCTAAATTATTTTCCGATCCACTCTCTATTAATACTTCCCTTCCTTCCTCTTTGCAAAGTCAGCTGCTTGTAGGAAGCTCTTTCTCAAACTTCTCCCCTCCGCTCCACTCTTTCTGACAAGCTCCTTACCTCCTTTTGGGGTCCTTGTCTCTAGTCTGCTGCACCACTCTGTCTTGTCTGGTCAGGAAAGTAATCGGGAAGTTAGGGTCAATTCTTCATCCTCTGGTGCTCACTCCAATTGTGGAGCAGTGCTTCCAACGCTATGGCTCAAGGATGGAGAACATCTTTAGATCCGCAGACTGGTCGTGTGCAGAAGTTTTGAACTTGCATAATGCACTCTCTCACAATCTGTTACAAAATAGAGATTTCCCTTGGTTCAATAAATAGATAATCTAAGATTTTTTTAAGGACAATGAGGCCAATACAGTATCCCTCCCACCTTTCTCATTGGGTACTGTATTTTTCCTCAGCGGTCACCTCATGGTGCAATCCTTTTTGAATTATTCTCTTCAATTAACTGTGATGTCACGATACATTGTGGTATCTTAACTAGCATACTCTGTCTGGCCCTTATCATCATGACAAGAGGTATTAGCTGACTGCTGTACAGATATCATTTTGCCTTTGATGACTGGTTTCATAAGAAAAGATAGAAAGGTTTGAGAAACTAGGTGTAGCTGAAATGTGTTCCAAAGTTTAGCCGTGCGGAGGAGAAGGCTCTTTCGCTAGTGAGTACTTTGCAAGTAACAGGAACGTGGAGAAGAAATTGGCCTGCTGCTCTGAAAGAGTAGGGAGGTGATATCAGCTTAATTTAAAAGCCAAGATGGAGGAAGAAGAATGCAGAGCCTAATGATCGATGTTTAAATAATCCAAAATAATATGTTTCCAGATTGGGAGCCAGTGAAGTTGCAGCTAGGTTGGTTCTGAATCTTCCGTCGGGCTCCCATCTGCGCCAAATTTGAAGCAACTTCATTGGTTGCCTGTCAGAAAGAGAACGCGTTTTAAGATTCTCTGCTTAGTACACAAAAACATGTATGGTAGTGGCCCTGGCTACTGGAAAAAGAAGCTTAAATGGCATCAGCCAAGCAGGCCCCTCAGATCCAGCAATAGGTATCTCCTTACCTCCATCAGAATTCGTACAACCAGAAATGGAGGAAGATCCTTTTCATTTATAGCCCCCACTCTTTGGAACAAACTGCCATTACATCTTCGCACTATTGCTGATCATCAGCGTTTTCGTAGGGAATTAAAAACATGGTCTTTTGACAACTGACCCTCTGCTTTCCTCTGCTGCTGTTTTCTAATTGGAGATGCCTGTGAGCGCCATGAGACTTTCGGGTGATGTGAGCGCTTTACAAATGTCCCTGATTTGATTTGAAGTTGTCGTAAGATAGGGGAAAATAGGTTTCCACTTCTTGCAGCCAGAGAAGTCTGGCAGCTGCGCTTTGGATGAGCTGGAGATGATTCTCAGGCAAGCCAAGCTAGATTTAATTCCCATAATCCTGCATAGATTGCACAAATGTGTTGCCGATTTTGATATGGAACTTGGAATCAGCTAAAGACAGACTACTTCAACATGTGATACCATTTTTTAACACCTCCTATATTTTAATAGAGTAATTTGTGACCGGTGTTGAACTTTGGGACAGAGGGGCAACATTCACATTTCTTCTTAGTCTGTAGGCATTTTTATTATTTCAAACATTTCATCCAATGTTATATTTCAAGTGCTAAATAATTCAACACTTTATCTGATAATTCATTCCAAATGCCAACACATGTTTTACATAATGCTTTAAAGGGGTGTTCTAGTTAAATCCACTGCAACAATCATAAATCATTTTTGTTTCTTAAGTTCACATTTCATTCATAGTTTTCAATTCTGTTGATCAAAACACAAAAACAAAAAAAGGAGAAATCAGGAAGTGTAAACATTACTAAAATTCACATTTAGAACCCTAGCATAATTCATATGGTTCAACCACTGATGGTTCAATGACCGGTTATCATATCAATATGATATATAGAGTCTCTAGACGAGCCAGAGACACCTGCTGCATTCCATGCACATTTACATGTGATTTTACCAATTAAACCTAAAGAATGTCACCTTTCTGTCCCTTCCTCATTGTACTGGTATATATCCACATCCCATTGTGCCCTACTTCTCTTTAGTGGTACCTTGGTTACTTTCTTATTTAGTGGGTGTCACTTTGCATGGTGTGCAGTACTTAGCATGGTTTCCTGGTTCAGTCCATTTGGTGTTTATCATTTTATAGTGTGCGATATAAGCCATATTGGTAACCGGTTATTAGAAAATAGTCCAATATGGATTAGAACTTATGCCTGAGCAAAACATGATTCTAAGAAGAATGCCTTCCCATATCAGATGAGTTAGTACCGCCTGGTTTAAATATGCACCAGGTTGATAGACCAGGAAAGATAGAGGACGTAGTTGCAGTAACAACTAGGCAAGATTTGACCTTTAAGGTAGGAAATCTGGCGAGACATTTAGTGAGTGGGCTTTAAAAAGCAGACCACAGCTTTTTGTGTGGCCCAGAGCGTGCAGTTACGCGCACAGTAACGCGCATTCCTCGCATCGCTCGATCAGGCGCCATCTGGCTTTCCTCTCGCTTACTCTCCCAAGCGCGCGCTTCAACGCTCCTCCCCCTCCCCCACCACAGAGCGCGTCTCGCGGCCGCGCGTCTTGCTTGCTGCGCCTCCTTTCTTTTGTTGTGCACTCCACTACGATTTTTTTTTTTTTTTAAATATAAATTAACTACACAGGCACAAAGTAAACAATGACGCCTGACACCCACAGCCCCCTCACGCCTCCGGGCGCTGCACTTTAAATTTCAGCACAGCGCCCGCTTTAATATTAACAGCTTTCTCCTATTCCAGGCAGGACATACTTTCCTGCAACGGTGTCGGTTTGAACTTCCTGCTGACTTTTATATTATGCGTGGCGGTGTCACCCGGCATGATGCGGGTGCCGCCTTTCATTTATTTTGCACACCGCTTCACGTTAAGGGTACGCCCCGCCCCCTTGTCGAGAATTCTTTTGCACGCCACTTCACATTAAGAGCATTTTGCATGCTGCTGCATGCTCCTTGAAGTTAACCCCCCCCCTCCCCCTTCGCATTTAGAGCCTCCTTTTATATATGATAACATGTTTAACATTCGGGTGCCCTCATGATCTCATACGGAATATTTTTCAGCTATGTCCTTATTATAATACGATTACCTTGCTGTGATTGTGGGTGCAGACTTCAAAGATAAGGTAAAGTACACCTTTGTTCCTCTCCAGGGAGACAGATCAGCCTGATAATCAACTCCTCCTTCGCACCGGCAACTACAGTGACTCCGGCTCTTGCTGCTATAGGGTAGTGGCTGTTTAACAGTAGAGGAAAGACCTTAGCAACGACTCACATGGCAAAAACGTCACGTCCGCGGTCTGTGCGTTTTTTGTGTAAACCGGGACCTGCTATCGGAGTTCACGAGTGACGAGACATCGAGTGTTCACTGTAGTTTTTCCTGCGTTCCCTGTCTAGAGATGTTCTGTTCGCAACAGGAGCAGCATTTTAGTTTTTATGTGGGTGCTCAGTGAATGTAGATTTCTGGGGTCTCAGTGGGCTGGCGAGCTGCGACATTCCCATGGTTTCAGTTCAGTTATGACTGACATCCATTCTATTGTCAAATGCGTGACAGTGTCTCGCATTAAAAAACAACCAATGACGTCCACTGTCAGATTCCTGCTCCAAAGTGAGCGACATTACACTGAAGGAAGGACGGCTCAGACAAAAGCACATGCTGAGATCCACATCCAATCAGCACCTTAGAATTCTGTGCCCGCGATAGTATTGGCTGACGTACCCGGGTGTTCCAATCCTAGGTCACGTTACACGTTAGTTGTTCCTCCCAGTGCCAGGTGAGTCCCAGCAAACTTTCAGCGGCTGTATTGGTTCTTATGGAACTAGGAAGTGCTACATTGCGGGAAATGACATCCGTTAAAAAATAATCTTAGAACGAACGACGGAGTTCGGAAATTATTAGCATTTGTGGCTTGCATGCTCGTTGTGGACGCTCTGGTTTCCTCTCCTCGCTTCAACCGCCCCCCGCCACAGAGCACACATGTACAGCAGGCAGGACCGCTGCGCCGCTAAAACATCATGTGACTCATGCCGCGCTTTTACTTTCACAATAGACGCAGCCTTTCCCTTAATGAGGCAGCAACGCGTCTTCAATCCTCACTGCTCCTCCATCCCGCAGCATTCGCTGCTCTGGGTGAACTCATTCCTCTGCTCCCGGGGATCTACCCACTTCACCATAGCACTAATGTACCGGCCTGCACTTTGTAAGTGCTGAAACAGCATGTACACATTTCTTAAATGGGCGCTGCGCTTTATTTATTTTTTATTGCAGCGCAGGCATGCCCAGCTTTATCTGCAACTATCGCAGCCCTGCCTTTCTTTCGTTTTGCACGGCGCGGCTCGCACACCTCCATTTCACATCCCGCTCGTTCCTCCCCCTCCCCAGACCCCTATCACGGAGTGCAATCTTTTGACTCTGTACCATGCAGATTGGGCATACTATTTCATAAGTGGATGATTATCAAACTAAAGAGGCTGACCTCATGTGGTGCAGGTCTCCAAACAAGGTTATATGAAATTACCCAGTACAATTCTTCTGTGGATCCCAACGCATGTGCCCCTGACATGGTTTGTTAGATTACTGTTTTTCCATGAATAACAGCAAAGCCTCAGCCTGTGCTACTCTACTTCCAGAATCTGTCAAGCAGCAAACCTCGTATTAATGGAGACGGGGCAGTTCTATACACCTTCTCAGGCAATCTCATTGCCCTTTTTCTGTTTTCAATTTAGTTTTTTGTCTTATGATGGTCCACGCAACTCACCCCTTTTGCCTCTCCTGTAAATTGTATTAATCTGACTTTGTCCAATTCGTCAGGTAATTAACAGTTCGCTTTTGATGACAGTCAGTTTCTGCACAGGCCTGGGCGGGGGTAGTATCAACCTCCTATACATTTCCTAGATGCATCTCAGCAATTAGAGGTTCATTGGGGGTTCATTGCAGTGATAAGATACGGAACGCCATATTTTGGCCTCCTTCCATTAGCATTTGCCCAGTATTCATCTCAGCTGTAATAAAAACTAGCATTTGCAATGCAATAGGTCTCGCATTACTGAAAGTTTGAGCTACTGGTGTTGCATTATTAATTGCAACGCTAATAGCTCAAAAACTTTCAGTAACTTTCTCAAGCATTAGCATAGCCAATAGGTCTCGCATTTGGGACCTTAAAAGTGTTTAGCCATGCAACAGTTGATGCTGTTGTACCAATGATATTATGCTGCATAACAAAATACTTATAAGGTCCCAAAAGCGAGACCTATTGGCTATGCCAATGCTTGTTTACTTTTATAATGTCCATCCCAATCGCTTGTTATCCAATTTGATAGAGAAGTCGGGAACTCTCTGCCTTAAATAGAAAATCTGACCGTATTAAAGGACTTTAAACAACGGTTAGAAATCTCTGTAGGTCCGGCCAAAAGAACACAGGGGGTGAACTAGCAGTTTCTACAAGGTTCACCATTATTTAACATCCACTGACTTGAAAAATAGGAGGAATGCATGGTTTAAAGCTAAAATCGTTCTTGTGGAAAATACATGTTTAGGAAGCGCCGTGAGACTTTTAAATATGGGGTTTTATTCTTAGAAAGGAGTCCAAGATAAAAGTAATATGTGTCAGGAAGCTGAAAAAAAATAATTTTGTACCTCTAGATCCGGAGCCCTCAGTTCTGTTTTCCAGCCAAACTGCTTTATGAGAGCTATTCCAATCATTCGTCCCAGTTCCTGAAAAAATAAGCAGTGTATTTTTAGAAATAGATAAGCCGTCGATAACATTATTAATAATGATGTTTAGCGAACAGTCAAAATCATTTTGGGATGCCAAATGGGTGTCATAAAGATGTCCCACCACTTACAAGGTGCCACTCCAGCCGCCTGAAGCTTCACTTGAAGCATCCTGTTGCTGCTGTCCTTGTTCCAGGCTGTGCCTGAGCTGTCGGCGTGGGTATGGCATGGTGACTAGGCTCTCCTAATTCTGTAATTTCCAACAGCCCGACAAGTGCAAACCTGACAAGATATGTGTAACTTGGCGAATGAAGGTTGCACAAGCAGACTTCAATTCCTTTCCTCTGGAAGAGGCTTTATCAAAGGACTGGTGAAGCAGGCTGCGGATGCCAATGTGTTTGAATCAGTGCATTGTTGCTACATGGAGAAGCCAGCCAGCCATTCCTGAAGCTAGGTACATCACAAAGAGGCATTAGCAATGGATGTCAGATTAAGCCCAACATACAAACAGTGTAACTAACCGCACAGAGCGAGAAAAACACACCCAATAGAGATTTTGCTTATTTATTAAGCTTCATGGTAATTGCCCTAGTTTTGTCAATCACACACTTTGTTAGTACGAAGCTACAGACTATTAAGTATGGCATATTAAGCATGACATATGAAGTAGAGGATGTGATCTGACGGCTAGATTGCCGACTTTGGAGCTGGGAAACCAAGGTTCGAGCCTCGAGGTCGCGTCCACATCCTGTGATTCTGGGCAAATCACTTAATCTCCCCGTGCCTACCCAAAAAAATGAATGTGTCCTTGTGTAACGTAACCGGTGCTCATGTAAAGCGCTCCAATACCTTCGGGTCGAGTTTGCGCTATATAAATCTGCATTAAAAAAAAAAAAGTATGCCACCTAGCAGAATCCTCAGAGACAATAAGGACCACCGATGCTAATCAAGTCAGTTGTCAAGTGTATGTGAGCTGGGATGATGGACTCTCGAAACCCAGGAGCTTTAAGATTCCATTCACACCAGGGCACAAGTCCTATAAAAAGAAGTGGGGGGACTGACCAAGTTAGACACTATGCAAGTGACAATTTGACGGTGCCATCACAGCACCTGACGTCACGTTGTAGCGCTATAAAAGAAATAAAATAGTGCTATTTAAATTATTTGTGTAAATACTGGGACAGACCACCCCATCAAGGTCTTAAAGTGTCTGCACTTATATACAGGCACAGAACAAAGGCAAAAGCATGCATCTCTTAAGTCTTAAGTACCTGTGAAGAGATAGCAAGCTGTGTGCCTTGGTTTCCCTCTGTGGCATTTACATTTGTGTGTGGTTCCAGGCCGCCTCCAGTCAAGATATTCAAATAAAAGGAGGCCTGATGGCCCCTTAACTTCGGCCTGCCTGGAGGTAAAAAAAAAAAAACACACCCCTCGATGCATGCACGTTGCTGCTGGAAATGGAATGGAAAGCAGACAACGGGCAGGCGCTGCTGAACGTGTCCGGGTGTCTTACACCAGGACAAGTTCAGCATATTTCTGTGGGGCCCAACTTCTTGGCAGGGGGGGGCGGCGTCCACCCTGTGAAAATAGTGGGTGGACGCCGTGTACCTGCGTGTACCCCCGACTTGTGCCCTGATTCACACTATCTTCAGTACATTTGGGCACACTAAGCCAAAAAAAGGTGCTTGAAAATTCATGTCTCCCGGTTGTGCCATAATTTCCCTGAGGGCCTCCCCTTAATGAGGGAAGGAAACGCGTTGACTGTTGTGTCTACATTGTTAAAAGAAGAAATACCGTTTTTGAAAAGTAAAGGATTTTAACAATGGAATCATATGTTTGACCTAGTCTTCCTTACAAAATTCTTGGGATCCACTTACTAGGAATTAACTTAAATGCTGTTTGTAGAGATTGTTGCTGTAGCCTCTCCATCAGTAAATTGGTAATATTAAGAATGCCTTCTATACTTTCAAGACCGTATGAGGGAAGGAAACGCGTTGGCTGCTGTGTCTACAGTGTTAAAAGAAGAAATATTGTTTTTGAAAAGTAAAGGGGGGGTGTGTGTATAAGGCCAGGAGTGTCGACAGTTACTGTAGTGCTTGCGTGTGACTAAATACAGTTTCTTCTTGTTTTCAAGGAGCAGTAGTACACATCAAGACAGCAAAAGAGTATAATGACTTTAGAGCTTTTGTATGAATATTTTAAAGGGAAGTTTGCTTTTAGATGATTTTTAAGAGTAGTTTTTAGCCTTTTATTTTTTTTTCTTCTCATTATAGGCTGTTGGCTTTTCAGATAGCTTTTATATATCGACCCTTAGTATGAGGATTGGGTGTTATGTTCCCGGGTTGGGCCCCTGTAGCAAAGCTGCTAATTTCTTACATTGTCCTATCTTTTCACAATAACATTTCTGCAAGTGAACTTTTGCACATATTTGCATGCACGACAATGTTGGATTCGTTTCTCTGGAACTACTTTATTTACACATCTAGCTCCACACAACATTATCACGATGCCTCAAACATCATGTACAAGGCCTCTTTACGCACTATGTACAAATGTCGTTCTATCTTCATCCACGGGGAAGGGGGGGTGTCCAGTTTGCGACCGAGACAGGCTCCTACATTCTCTCTCACCAGGTAATGGGGTTGGCAGTTCCTTGGGGGGATTCTAGGCTTTACACCCACACACCCTCTAGATGCACTTAGAGTAGGGTTTTGCATGGTAGGAGTACGCCAGATTACTGCCTTGTTTATATGCCTGCATATATACATTGTTTTAGCACAGTGGAAGCACTGTATCTACTATTTACGCTTTTGGTGCGTGTAATCACATTTATCTGCTTCGGTCTACTGATTAATCGCAGCACGTCATATATGAGAATAACGTTGGTTCAATAAATATATTGAAAACATCCCACAGTGTATTCTGTATATTTCTCTGAGCACAAGTATGCACGAGTGACTGAGCGAAAGATTCTGATCTGTTTCCACGATCCCCGAGGGGACAGGGTTGCCAGAAACTATTCTCTCCCTGATAAGGTTAGGAGAGCCAACGGTGGCACTGTGAGCTAGCTGGTCTATAGGCGAACATATCCTGCGGGGGTGTCCGGAATCAGTCTAGGCACCAAGCCCCTATTTTATGTTGTCCAACAAATGCGCAGATCCTATGGATTATTAGGAAACACCCCCCCCCCTATGTGCTCCTTGTGAAAGAGCAGAATGCTGTCACTCACAGTGAAGCCAGCCAATACAGAGAGAGAGGGAGACAGAATTTTAATAAACGCAAAAGGTCATGGTCAACGCCAGACCAAATTAGCGGCCCAATTATTAAAGAAAGTCTCAAAAGTGCACCCATGGTATATGTTCTTGCATTAAGTGTAGCTATACGGCTTTCGTGAATTCCCAAGAATTTACAGAAGTAGGACAAGAAATAGTACTCCTAGAAAATATTTGAGAACTGCATTTTAGCATGAGCAAATATGCATGTGTTGATATTCTCATGCAAAAATCTGAGTGTTTACAAGTTCACTTTCCCTCCAACCACTTTTTTCCCCAACTCTGGAAGGTGGTTTACGTCTGCCATTGTCAGGTGTAAATTTCCAACATTTCTCAGTATGGTAAAGATTAGAGAAGAGTTGTTGAAAACCCTTATAAACATGCAAGTTAGTAGGTGTACTATTGCTTACGTCTACCTTCAGCCCCTTTATGTAGATCTGCGGAAACGTGGCAACATAAGGGGATTGCAAGTATTCAAACACTACTATGGTATGAGCCGTGGCATAATCAGAGAGGCTATATCAGAGCTCTTATATAATGAGATTGCTGACATAATTTGTCGCCGCACTACATGGCACTAAAGAGACGTGGATTTTGTTACAGGACAAGTAGATTTATGAAGCAACCTGCCCCATGGACAAGTAGATATTTTATTAAATCCCACACCCCTGCACACACACACACATATTATATATATATATATATATATTCCGTTTTCCTCTACGTGATAATAATGCACTCTCAGGTTCCAATGAAGTAGAAAATCAGGAAGTTTATTTCCACGCTACGCGTTTCGGCAATGAAGCCTTGTTCACACGATGGAAAGAAAACATCAAGTCACCATTAAATACACCAACATATCCACGTACAACAATAAACATAGTCCATTCTCTATGTACATTATGATCTCTCCCGAACTCGGGATCTGTGGCGGCCATTTTGGAACTAGTTTCCATACATTCATGACTTCTTGTAATCTGTATTGTCCTCGGTATTATATTAATGTCGTATTGCTAAATTGAAAATTAAAGCATAAATGCCCAATTGTTATAAACGGACATATGTAAACATACCCGGTTACAATACTTTTCACAACATAAATGCTAAAATTGCAATAATGGTACAGAAACGGGCAGAATGCAATACCACCACCCTCCTATATAATAGCCAGTGCATGAGAATCAGATCTTTATCCATTTATGTATATATGCTCAATCCATTGTCCTACAGTCTATCCTTATGCCTGGTCTGCATAATATTTCGCCTTCCTCTATATGATGTAAAGGGTGATGTGACGTGGATAGTCGCGTAAGTGAATACGTAGTGTTATGCCCCCTTACTACCTCCAAGCTGTTTTCCAAGGTGGAATATTCTAAGTACAGCCTTTGGAATAGTTGCATGTAACTGCATCAAGTTGTATATCTAATAGAATTATTTATTTTATGCCATATCCAGCTGGGCACTAGTCCTCATTGACCAACTCACAATCTGTACCTATAAAGGAACATTTTTCCATGTGCTGCCTTATGTTCACTAGTGGTGGGCAAGTGCCCTAATGCCCTAATCAACTGGGTAAGTCCAGTTTTACCCACTACTCTGGCTGATGCCCATACTTTTCTAGGCTGTAAACAGTGTTATATGAAGGGAAACGGGGCTAAAAAACCAAACAAACCCTAGGTGACAATTCTTATCTGCCATGATACCAACTCGTGAAGTGCCTCCGGAAAAAGGTTAGAGAACCCGTGAATGTGACACTACCCAAGTAGTGTGGGTCCCTGCCTTTCCTCCTGTAGTAAAGAAGAGAGAAAAAGAAAAAGAGAAAAGACACAATTAGTGCAATTAAAACCAACATCTGTTGAACAATATTATCATATAAGTGCAATATGTACATTCTCCATAGCTGCTAACAGGGACATAAGAGGGACATTGTGAACCTAGAGCACAATTTACATTTCATACAAATGTATTCTTAATTCTTCGTCAAGGTTTAAACCTCCCGGGGATTTGGTCTGGAGGTCAATAATGTACCTGGATTCCCGCTGTCTAAGTTTCAGTACCCTATTGCCCCCCCTTGGGGATCTTGGGATATGTTCCATAACAAAGTAACTTAGGCCAGAGTTATTGGAGAAGTGATGGTCCTGAAAGTGGCGTGCTACAGGGTATTGTTTATCCTGATTAGTGATAGCCCGCATATGCTCCAACACCCGTTTTTTTGCTGGATGAACTGTACTGCCTATGTATCTTAACTTACAGGGACATTCCAAACAATAGATCACAAATGGGGTCCCACATGTCAAAAACTGTGCAATGGTTTTCACTCTGCCACCTCCATCAAGATACTCTTTTTTCATGATACTATTCTTGCATGCCCTACAGTGTCCACAAGGAAAAAAGCCTTTAAGTCCTTGGTTTCTCATGGTATTGTAGACTGTTATATCGCTGTGTACCATCTTATCTCTAAAGCTAAATCCCTTTCTATAGGTGATACATGGTTTCTCACTTATGATGGAACCTATGTTGGGATCGCACTTGAGGATATCCCAGTGTTTAGTCAGTATGTTCCTAATCTCCCTGGCGTTTCTGTTGTACGTCAGTATGATCCTGGTGGTATTTTCCTGTGTGGCGGTATCAGCTTCAGTACCAATTCTTGTTTTTAAGGTTTCAGTTCTCTCTATTTGGTCCACTTTCCGGAGAGCTTTATTAAGGACCCAGGTGGGATACCCCCTGGTTTTAAACCTTTCTATCATGATGGCAGACTCCTCCTTGTATCCAATTATGGTACTACAGTTGCGTTTAGCCCTCAAAAGTTCCCCAAACGGTATACTCCATTTTAAGGGGTCAGGGTGACTGCTGAGTGCATGTAAAAGAGTGTTACCTGCCGTGTCTTTGCGGAAGAGTTTGGTTTGGATAGTGTTGCCTACTACCTCCACCTTGGTATCTAGAAATTCAACTGAGATTCTACTCATTATACTAGTGAGAATGATGTTATATTTGTTGTTGTTCAGTTTATCAATAAATTCCATAGCTTCCAGCTCACTGCCCTGCCATACCATGAAAATATCATCGATATAGCGGAGCCAAAGTTTGACCTTCTGTCTCTCAGGAAAGGTGGATGTGTTACTCAGGGTCTCCTCCTCCCATGTGCCCAAGAACAGGTTCGCAAACGAAGGGGCAAAGCATGTCCCCATCGCGGTGCCGGTCACCTGTTTATACAGTATGCCATCAAACAGAAAGATATTATTGGTGAGGCAAAACTCCATCATTTCCAAAACCATGGTGGTATGTGCTTTGAATCTTATGTGCCTAGTCTGTAAATAACGTTTACAAGCCTCTACACCATGCTCATGCTTGATTATGGTGTAGAGTGAACTGACATCCATTGTCACTAGTAAGAAATCTTCTTCCCATTGTATACCATCCATTTTACCCAAGAAGTCTTTGGTGTCCTTGACATGGGACGCAAGTCTACTGACATAGTCTCTAAGAAAGAAATCCACATATTTGGAGATATTCTCCGTGATACTCCCTTTGGAAGAAACTATTGGCCTACCCGGGGATTGGTCACATCTTTATGCACCTTCGGTAACAGGTACATCACTGGTAGTATGGGATAGTCCCGTTTGAGATAGCAGTATTCTTCCCACTCTAAAATCCCTAAATCCTTCCAATTATTCAGTTTCTCCCAGATCAGTTCTATACTATTGGAATATGTCTCCCTATTGACTTCTATATAGAACTTCTGATCTTTCAACTGGCGTAAAGCTTCTGCAATATATTTCTCTCTGTCCATGACAACAACATTCCCACCCTTGTCCGCAGGGCGGATGACAATGCTGCTATCCTGTGACAGAGAGAACAGGGCTTCTTTCTGTGGTAGAGTAAGATTATGTCTTTGCTGAGTCTTGAACCATTTCTTGTGTCTGAATTTAACTAACTGTGTATTGACTACATCGTGAAATGTGTCAATATTGTCGTGTCCTAATGGTGGGTAAAATGTAGAGCGTGGTTTAAAACCTGTCATGGCCGCTTGATTATGTATAATACCCATTTCATCTAGAACACAATTAGCCGCAGTATTAGATACAATATCATCACTTTCCATATTGTGTTCTAACTGGTGCAACATGACAAGATTATCCACATCACTTATATTCAAGTCCTGGTCATTATTACCACCTAGCCCGCCTTGGTGTTCTCGAGATCTAGTAGGCTTCAGTAGATGCCACTTTTTTAACTTCAATTTCCGAATGAACTTAAATAGGTCGATGCGGGTTTCAGCAAAGTTAAAAGGAAGCGTGGGACAGAATGACATTCCTAGACAGAGTGTTCTTTTTTCAGTGTCATTAATATCTCTTTTTGATAAGTTTATAATAGTTTTGTTTACCATAGCCATATCCATCATTCTGCAGTTGTGGAGCTTTTCGCCTGTAATCCCATTTGCCCCCTTCCTCTGCCTCTTCTTCCACCTCTGTTGGATTCGTTTCCGTCTGTCCTTGTTGCGCCTCTTCCTCTTCCGCGCCCTTTTTGTGATTTCTGTTTCATCTCTGGTGGTCCTCTCGGAGTTTTGCGACCTCTCCGCAGGTTCCTGTATTCGTCTAAAAAAGTGGCAGGACGGCTGCCTGCTCCCCTCTCTTCCGATCTTGTACTTGATGTCGCAGAGTTGTCAGTTTCATTGCCACTCACCGATATTTCCTCTATTTCAGAGCTCTCCGAAATTCTTGTGACAGAGTTCGTACCTGGCATTTGATTTTTATAGATATAGACATACTTCCTGCTGAAAGTTAAAATACGGCCATGCTCGTAATCCTCGCAATCTCTATGGAGCTTCCACTGCTTGCGCTCCTTGATATCTGCTTCATGCTTTTTCATCCTGATTTTTATTTCTCCCATCGCTTTATTAAATGCTGTGGGTTCCATATTGGTGAGGAGTTCCTCTGTATACTTCTTGATCTCCTCCAGTAATTTTTCCCTGTCAGACCAAGCGTACTTGACTAAGATTTCCAGCATTCTTTTCGAACTCAAGGCGGAGTTTTGTGCCCACTCTTCAAGCATCTTCGGGTTTGGGTTTTCATAGGACGGGATAGTATAGATCCGCAGGCCTCTGGGGACCATATCCTTGTCTATGTAGTCCTGCAAGGATATGGCCTCCCACTATTTAGAAACTTCTGATTTGTATAGTTTCTCCAATTTCCTCAGTTTGTCTTCATTAGTTGTATCTTTGTTGGCACTTTTGATTATTTGGCCTTTTATCCCCGGTGCTCTAGCAAAAAGCGATTGGGCCGCCGCCCTTCTCTCGCTTTCCTCTTCCATAGCAGCTACTACGTGGTATCAAAAAAAAATGTCTTCAAATTATTTCAAATAATTGTTTCAAAAAACTATCCTGATTTAATTAATCCTGTGAAGTCATTGGAACCCCCTGAGAACTCTCAGGTTCCCTCTGCCGCTATAGTTCTTATCAATGTTTCGCTTTAAGTAATAATCTTTCGATTGTACTATACGGGGTTCCCTGCCCCCAGAGACGTGACAAGAGCTACCGATCAAACTCACAAAAATCGGGGATGACTCACAGTCTCTCCGTGCGCCAGCCCTCTTCCCTGCCAGCCCGACCTTCGCTCCTCACCTCTGGGGCGTGCTGTCCTCGTATCGCTGTCACAATTCTACTCTGGGATCCTCCTAGTTGAAGCGGCCGGTCCAAAACAAAGTCTCCGCAAATATCCAATTCCAAAACCGCTCTTGTTGAGACTGCGGACCCGTGGAGAGTGGTGCATGCCCCGGGAGAGCACCCGGTAAAACAATCCATTCCGTTTTCCTCTACGTGATAATAATGCACTCTCAGGTTCCAATGAAGTAGAAAATCAGGAAGTTTATTTCCACGCTACGCGTTTCGGCAATGAAGCCTTGTTCACACGATGGAAAGAAAACATCAAGTCACCATTAAATACACCAACATATCCACGTACAACAATAAACATAGAGAATGGACTATGTACATTATGATCTCTCCCGAACTCGGGATCTGTGGCGGCCATTTTGGAACTAGTTTCCATACATTCATGACTTCTTGTAATCTGTATTGTCCTCGGTATTATATTAATGTCGTATTGCTAAATTGAAAATTAAAGCATAAATGCCCAATTGTTATAAACGGACATATGTAAACATACCCGGTTACAATACTTTTCACAACATAAATGCTAAAATTGCAATAATGGTACAGAAACGGGCAGAATGCAATACCACCCCCTCCTATATAATAGCCAGTGCATGAGAATCAGATCTTTATCCATTTATGTATATATGCTCAATCCATTGTCCTACAGTCTATCCTTATGCCTGGTCTGCATAATATTTCGCCTTCCTCTATATGATGTAAAGGGTGATGTGACGTGGATAGTCGCGTAAGTGAATACGTAGTGTTATGCCCCCTTACTACCTCCAAGCTGTTTTCCAAGGTGGAATATTCTAAGTACAGCCTTTGGAATAGTTGCATGTAACTGCATCAAGTTGTATATCTAATAGAATTATTTATTTTGTGCCATATCCAGCTGGGCACTAGTCCTCATTGACCAACTCACAATCTGTACCTATAAAGGAACATTTTTCCATGTGCTGCCTTATGTTCACTAGTGGTGGGAAAGTGCCCTAATGCCCTAATCAACTGGGTAAGTCCAGTTTTACCCACTACTCTGGCTGATGCCCATACTTTTCTAGGCTGTAAACAGTGTTATATGAAGGGAAACGGGGCTAAAAAACCAAACAAACCCTAGGTGACAATTCTTATCTGCCATGATACCAACTCGTGAAGTGCCTCCGGAAAAAAGGTTAGAGAACCCGTGAATGTGACACTACCCAAGTAGTGTGGGTCCCTGCCTTTCCTCCTGTAGAAAAAGGAGAAAAAGAAAAAGAGAAAAGACACAATTAGTGCAATTAAAACCAACATCTGTTGAACAATATTATCATATAAGTGCAATATGTACATTCTCCATAGCTGCTAACAGGGACATAAGAGGGACATTGTGAACCTAGAGCACAATTTACATTTCATACAAATGTATTCTTAATTCTTCGTCAAGGTTTAAACCTCCCGAGGATTTGGTCTGGAGGTCAATAATGTACCTGGATTCCCGCTGTCTAAGTTTCAGTACCCTATTGCCCCCCTTGGGGATCTTGGGATATGTTCCATAACAAAGTAACTTAGGCCAGAGTTATTGGAGAAGTGATGGTCCTGAAAGTGGCGTGCTACAGGGTATTGTTTATCCTGATTAGTGATAGCCCGCATATGCTCCAACACCCGTTTTTTTGCTGGATGAACTGTACTGCCTATGTATCTTAACTTACAGGGACATTCCAAACAATAGATCACAAATGGGGTCCCACATGTAAAAAACTGTGCAATGGTTTTCACTCTGCCACCTCCATCAAGATACTCTTTTTTCATGATACTATTCTTGCATGCCCTACAGTGTCCACAAGGAAAAAAGCCTTTAAGTCCTTGGTTTCTCATGGTATTGTAGACTGTTATATCGCTGTGTACCATCTTATCTCTAAAGCTAAATCCCTTTCTATAGGTGATACATGGTTTCTCACTTATGATGGAACCTATGTTGGGATCGCTCTTGAGGATATCCCAGTGTTTAGTCAGTATGTTCCTAATCTCCCTGGCGTTTCTATTGTACAGATCATACTGACGTACAACAGAAACGCCAGGGAGATTAGGAACATACTGACCAAACACTGGGATATCCTCAAGTGCGATCCCAACATAGGTTCCATCATAAGTGAGAAACCATGTATCACCTATAGAAAGGGATTTAGCTTTAGAGATAAGATGGTACACAGCGATATAACAGTCTACAATACCATGAGAAACCAAGGACTTAAAGGCTTTTTTCCTTGTGGACACTGTAGGGCATGCAAGAATAGTATCATGAAAAAGAGTATCTTGATGGAGGTGGCAGAGTGAAAACCATTGCACAGTTTTTGACATGTGGGACCCCATTTGTGATCTATTGTTTGGAATGTCCCTGTAAGTTAAGATACATAGGCAGTACAGTTCATCCAGCAAAAAAACGGGTGTTGGAGCATATGCGGGCTATCACTAATCAGGATAAACAATACCCTGTAGCACGCCACTTTCAGGACCATCACTTCTCCAATAACTCTGGCCTAAGTTACTTTGTTATGGAACATATCCCAAGATCCCCAAGGGGGCAATAGGGTACTGAAACTTAGACAGCGGGAATCCAGGTACATTATTGACCTCCAGACCAAATCCCCGGGAGGTTTAAACCTTGACGAAGAATTAAGAATACATTTGTATGAAATGTAAATTGTGCTCTAGGTTCACAATGTCCCTCTTATGTCCCTGTTAGCAGCTATGGAGAATGTACATATTGCACTTATATGATAATATTGTTCAACAGATGTTGGTTTTAATTGCACTAATTGTGTCTTTTCTCTTTTTTCTTTTTCTCTCTTCTTTTACTACAGGAGGAAAGGCAGGGACCCACACTACTTGGGTAGTGTCACATTCACGGGTTCTCTAACCTTTTTTCCGGAGGCACTTCACGAGTTGGTATCATGGCAGATAAGAATTGTCACCTAGGGTTTGTTTGGTTTTTTAGCCCCGTTTCCCTTCATATAACACTGTTTACAGCCTAGAAAAGTATGGGCATCAGCCAGAGTAGTGGGTAAAACTGGACTTACCCAGTTGATTAGGGCATTAGGGCACTTGCCCACCACTAGTGAACATAAGGCAGCACATGGAAAAATGTTCCTTTATAGGTACAGATTGTGAGTTGGTCAATGAGGACTAGTGCCCAGCTGGATATGGCACAAAATAAATAATTCTATTAGATATACAACTTGATGCAGTTACATGCAACTATTCCAAAGGCTGTACTTAGAATATTCCACCTTGGAAAACAGCTTGGAGGTAGTAAGGGGGCATAACACTACGTATTCACTTACTCGACTATCCACGTCACATCACCCTTTACATCATATAGAGGAAGGCGAAATATTATGCAGACCAGGCATAAGGATAGACTGTAGGACAATGGATTGAGCATATATACATAAATGGATAAAGATCTGATTCTCATGCACTGGCTATTATATAGGAGGGTGGTGGTATTGCATTCTGCCCGTTTCTGTACCATTATTGCAATTTTAGCATTTATGTTGTGAAAAGTATTGTAACCGGGTATGTTTACATATGTCCGTTTATAACAATTGGGCATTTATGCTTTAATTTTCAATTTAGCAATACGACATTAATATAATACCGAGGACAATACAGATTACAAGAAGTCATGAATGTATGGAAACTAGTTCCAAAATGGCGCCACAGATCCCGAGTTCGGGAGAGATCATAATGTACATAGTCCATTCTCTATGTTTATTGTTGTACGTGGATATGTTGGTGTATTTAATGGTGACTTGATGTTTTCTTTCCATCGTGTGAACAAGGCTTCATTGCCGAAACGCGTAGCGTGGAAATAAACTTCCTGATTTTCTACTTCATTGGAACCTGAGAGTGCATTATTATCACGTAGAGGAAAACGGAATGGATTGTTTTACCGGGTGCTCTCCCGGGGCATGCACCACTCTCCACGGGTCCGCAGTCTCAACAAGAGCGGTTTTGGAATTGGATATTTGTGGAGGCTTTGTTTTGGACCGGCCGCTTCAACTAGGAGGATCCCAGAGTTGAATTGTGACAGCGATACGAGGACAGCACGCCCCAGAGGTGAGGAGCGAAGGTCGGGCTGGCAGGGAAGAGGGCTGGCGCACGGAGAGACTGAGTCATCCCCGATTTTTGTGAGTTTGATCGGTAGCTCTTGTCACGTCTCTGGGGGCAGGGAACCCCGTATAGTACAATCGAAAGATTATTACTTAAAGCGAAACATTGATAAGAACTATAGCGGCAGAGGGAACTTGAGAGTTCTCAGGGGGTTCCAATGACTTCACAGGATTAATTAAATCAGGATAGTTTTTGGAAACAATTATTTGAAATAATTTGAAGACATTTTTTTTTGATACCACGTAGTAGCTGCTATGGAAGAGGAAAGCGAGAGAAGGGCGGCGGCCCAATCGCTTTTTGCTAGAGCACCGGGGATAAAAGGCCAAATAATCAAAAGTGCCAACAAAGATACAACTAACGAAGACAAACTGAGGAAATTGGAGAAACTATACAAATCAGAAGTTTCTAAATGGTGGGAGGCCATATCCTTGCAGGACTACATAGACAAGGATATGGTCCCCAGAGGCCTGCGGATCTATACTATCCCGTCCTATGAAAACCCAAACCCGAAGATGCTTGAAGAGTGGGCACCAAACTCAGCCTTGAGTTCGAAAAGAATGCTGGAAATTTTAGTCAAGTACGCTTGGTCTGACAGTGAAAAATTACTGGAGGAGATCAAGAAGTATACAGAGGAACTCCTCACCAATATGGAACCCACAGCATTTAATAAAGCGATGGGAGAAATAAAAATCAGGATGAAAAAGCATGAAGCAGATATCAAGGAGCGCAAGCAGTGGAAGCTCCATAGAGATTGCGAGGATTACGAGCATGGCCGTATTTTAACTTTCAGCAGGAAGTATGACTATATCTATAAAAATCAAATGCCAGGTACGAACTCTGACACAAGAATTTCGGAGAGCTCTGAAATAGAGGAAATATCGGTGAGTGGCAATGAAACTGACAACTCTGCGACATCAAGTACAAGATCGGAAGAGTGAGGAGCAGGCAGCCGTCCTGCCACTTTTTTAGACGAATACAGGAACCTGCGGAGAGGTCGCAAAACTCCGAGAGGACCACCAGAGATGAAACAGAAATCACAAAAAGGGCGCGGAAGAGGCGCAACAAGGACAGACGGAAACGAATCCAACAGAGGTGGAAGAAGAGGCAGAGGAAGGGGGCAAATGGGATTACAGGCGAAAAGCTCCACAACTGCAGAATGATGGATATGGCTATGGTAAACAAAACTATTATAAACTTATCAAAAGAGATATTAATGACACTGAAAAAAGAACACTGTCTAGGAATGTCATTCTGTCCCACGCTTCCTTTTAACTTTGCTGAAACCCGCATCGACCTATTTAAGTTCATTCGGAAATTGAAGTTAAAAAGTGGCATCTACTGAAGCCTACTAGATCTCGAGAACACCAAGGCGGGCTAGGTGGTAATAATGACCAGGACTTGAATATAAGTGATGTGGATAATCTTGTCATGTTGCACCAGTTAGAACACAATATGGAAAGTGATGATATTGTATCTAATACTGCGGCTAATTGTGTTCTAGATGAAATGGGTATTATACATAATCAAGCGGCCATGACAGGTTTTAAACCACGCTCTACATTTTACCCACCATTAGGACACGACAATATTGACACATTTCACGATGTAGTCAATACACAGTTAGTTAAATTCAGACACAAGAAATGGTTCAAGACTCAGCAAAGACATAATCTTACTCTACCACAGAAAGAAGCCCTGTTCTCTCTGTCACAGGATAGCAGCATTGTCATCCGCCCTGCGGACAAGGGTGGGAATGTTGTTGTCATGGACAGAGAGAAATATATTGCAGAAGCTTTACGCCAGTTGAAAGATCAGAAGTTCTATATAGAAGTCAATAGGGAGACATATTCCAATAGTATAGAACTGATCTGGGAGAAACTGAATAATTGGAAGGATTTAGGGATTTTAGAGTGGGAAGAATACTGCTATCTCAAACGGGACTATCCCATACTACCAGTGATGTACCTGTTACCGAAGGTGCATAAAGATGTGACCAATCCCCGGGTAGGCCAATAGTTTCTTCCAAAGGGAGTATCACGGAGAATATCTCCAAATATGTGGATTTCTTTCTTAGAGACTATGTCAGTAGACTTGCGTCCCATGTCAAGGACACCAAAGACTTCTTGGGTAAAATGGATGGTATACAATGGGAAGAAGATTTCTTACTAGTGACAATGGATGTCAGTTCACTCTACACCATAATCAAGCATGAGCATGGTGTAGAGGCTTGTAAACGTTATTTACAGACTAGGCACATAAGATTCAAAGCACATACCACCATGGTTTTGGAAATGATGGAGTTTTGCCTCACCAATAATATCTTTCTGTTTGATGGCATACTGTATAAACAGGTGACCGGCACCGCGATGGGGACATGCTTTGCCCCTTCGTTTGCGAACCTGTTCTTGGGCACATGGGAGGAGGAGACCCTGAGTAACACATCCACCTTTCCTGAGAGACAGAAGGTCAAACTTTGGCTCCGCTATATCGATGATATTTTCATGGTATGGCAGGGCAGTGAGCTGGAAGCTATGGAATTTATTGATAAACTGAACAACAACAAATATAACATCATTCTCACTAGTATAATGAGTAGAATCTCAGTTGAATTTCTAGATACCAAGGTGGAGGTAGTAGGCAACACTATCCAAACCAAACTCTTCCGCAAAGACACGGCAGGTAACACTCTTTACATGCACTCAGCAGTCACCCTGACCCCTTAAAATGGAGTATACCGTTTGGGGAACTTTTGAGGGCTAAACGCAACTGTAGTACCATAATTGGATACAAGGAGGAGTCTGCCATCATGATAGAAAGGTTTAAAACCAGGGGTATCCCACCTGGGTCCTTAATAAAGCTCTCCGGAAAGTGGACCAAATAGAGAGAACTGAAACCTTAAAAACAAGAATTGGTACTGAAGCTGATACCGCCACACAGGAAAATACCACCAGGATCATACTGACGTACAACAGAAACGCCAGGGAGATTAGGAACATACTGACTAAACACTGGGATATCCTCAAGAGCGATCCCAACATAGGTTCCATCATAAGTGAGAAACCATGTATCACCTATAGAAAGGGATTTAGCTTTAGAGATAAGATGGTACACAGCGATATAACAGTCTACAATACCATGAGAAACCAAGGACTTAAAGGCTTTTTTCCTTGTGGACACTGTAGGGCATGCAAGAATAGTATCATGAAAAAAGAGTATCTTGATGGAGGTGGCAGAGTGAAAACCATTGCACAGTTTTTGACATGTTGGACCCCATTTGTGATCTATTGTTTGGAATGTCCCTGTAAGTTAAGATACATAGGCAGTACAGTTCATCCAGCAAAAAAACGGGTGTTGGAGCATATGCGGGCTATCACTAATCAGGATAAACAATACCCTGTAGCACGCCACTTTCAGGACCATCACTTCTCCAATAACTCTGGCCTAAGTTACTTTGTTATGGAACATATCCCAAGATCCCCAAGGGGGGGCAATAGGGTACTGAAACTTAGACAGCGGGAATCCAGGTACATTATTGACCTCCAGACCAAATCCCCAGGAGGTTTAAACCTTGACGAAGAATTAAGAATACATTTGTATGAAATGTAAATTGTGCTCTAGGTTCACAATGTCCCTCTTATGTCCCTGTTAGCAGCTATGGAGAATGTACATATTGCACTTATATGATAATATTGTTCAACAGATGTTGGTTTTAATTGCACTAATTGTGTCTTTTCGCTTTTTCTTTTTCTCTCTTCTTTACTACAGGAGGAAAGGCAGGGACCCACACTACTTGGGTAGTGTCACATTCACGGGTTCTCTAACCTTTTTCCGGAGGCACTTCACGAGTTGGTATCATGGCAGATAAGAATTGTCACCTAGGGTTTGTTTGGTTTTTTAGCCCCGTTTCCCTTCATATAACACTGTTTACAGCCTAGAAAAGTATGGGCATCAGCCAGAGTAGTGGGTAAAACTGGACTTACCCAGTTGATTAGGGCATTAGGGCACTTGCCCACCAAAAGTGAACATAAGGCAACACATGGAAAAATGTTCCTTTATAGGTACAGATTGTGAGTTGGTCAATGAGGACTAGTGCCCAGCTGGATATGGCACAAAATAAATAATTCTATTAGATATACAACTTGATGCAGTTACATGCAACTATTCCAAAGGCTGTACTTAGAATATTCCACCTTGGAAAACAGCTTGGAGGTAGTAAGGGGGCATAACACTACGTATTCACTTACGCGACTATCCACGTCACATCACCCTTTACATCATATAGAGGAAGGCGAAATATTATGCAGACCAGGCATAAGGATAGACTGTAGGACAATGGATTGAGCATATATACATAAATGGATAAAGATCTGATTCTCATGCACTGGCTATTATATAGGAGGGTGGTGGTATTGCATTCTGCCCGTTTCTGTACCATTATTGCAATTTTAGCATTTATGTTGTGAAAAGTATTGTAACCGGGTATGTTTACATATGTCCGTTTATAACAATTGGGCATTTATGCTTTAATTTTCAATTTAGCAATACGACATTAATATAATACCGAGGACAATACAGATTACAAGAAGTTATGAATGTATGGAAACTAGTTCCAAATGGCCGCCACAGATCCCGAGTTCGGGAGAGAGATCATAATGTACATAGTCCATTCTCTATGTTTATTGTTGTACGTGGATATGTTGGTGTATTTAATGGTGACTTGATGTTTTCTTTCCATCGTGTGAACAAGGCTTCATTGCCGAAACGCGTAGCGTGGAAATAAACTTCCTGATTTTCTACTTCATTGGAACCTGAGAGTGCATTATTATCACGTAGAGGAAAACGGAATGGATTGTTTTACCGGGTGCTCTCCCGGGGCATGCACCACTCTCCACGGGTCCGCAGTCTCAACAAGAGCGGTTTTGGAATTGGATATATATATATATATATATTGTATTCCAATGGCTCTGCAGCAGGAAAGCACTCGACAGCAGGTAGGTTAATTACCATTTATTTATAGATCAGGGGTGGTTTCACATCCGTCATTTCCTCCTGTTCGCCAACGCGTTTCAATGCTGTCCGCATCTTCTTCTTGGGCAATGAGGCAATGCGGTTAGTTGAAAATCATATAGTCCCACGTATCAGCTGTCTTTTAGTAATGCAGCTTCATCCGCTTTGTAGCGTAATTGCTCGCAATGAGCTCTGGGACTTGTAGTATCTAGTCTTCCCCACAGTGGGTTCCGCAATGACACTCTAATTAAAACAAGCTCGCAGTGGTAATTGCAAATCCTCTGCGATATTGAGCACTCCAGTGTGCCCCGGATTGTAATTGCACCCCCGTTAGTGTAGTATCCTGCTGTGCCATTTTCTGACACAGGTCAATCCTTGCCACGACGGCCCCTCACTCTAGCGGCTCCCTCCTTCATATCCAGGTGGTGCTTTCCTCACGACAAAGCTGTCGTGTGTAAATTTTGTATTCCAATGGCTCTGCAGCAGGAAAGCACTCGACAGCAGGTAGGTTAATTACCATTTATTTATAGATCAGGGGTGGTTTCACATCCGTCATTTCCTCCTGTTCGCCAACGCGTTTCAATGCTGTCCGCATCTTCTTCTTGGGCAATGAGGCAATGCGGTTAGTTGAAAATCATATAGTCCCACGTATCAGCTGTCTTTTAGTAATGCAGCTTCATCCGCTTTGTAGCGTAATTGCTCGCAATGAGCTCTGGGACTTGTAGTAAAAGACAGCTGATACGTGGGACTATATGATTTTCAACTAACCGCATTGCCTCATCGCCCAAGAAGAAGATGCGGACAGCATTGAAACGCGTTGGCGAACAGGAGGAAATGACGGATGTGAAACCACCCCTGATCTATAAATAAATGGTAATTAACCTACCTGCTGTCGAGTGCTTTCCTGCTGCAGAGCCATTGGAATACAATATATATATATATATACACACATACATATACACCCCCCCCCCCCAGGACATACTATATATTACCTACTGGTGGTCGCCAGTAGGTAGGTATAGTTAGGACCTAGTTTCCATAGGAAAAGCATTTTTTGGCTTGGCTATAACTTTGGCTTGTTTGACCAATCTGCATGAAATTTTGCCAAAAAAGTGACAGTGGGTACTATTGACTGGGGAAGTTTGGGGGTGAACCGTGCAGTGGGGACCGAGAATTTTGGGCACGAAATAAGGTTACACTTGTAATGTTAATTCCCATAGGAACCTTTAGCCACCTCTACAGCCCAAGCCATTGAACGGACTTACATCAAATTTGGCAGGGAGGTAGATGTTGGTTCACGGAAGTGCCTTTTGCTTATTTGCTGTAAATCCATTCAGTAGTTTTTGAGAAATGTAAGTTTAAAATTATAGTGATATCTCTGGCCGCGGATATTTCGCGAGTAATCGCGGATGCACGCACCAACGGGAATGCTCTGATTGGCTGGATGCAACCTGGACAGAAAGTTGCGGCTGCCATTTTGTCTATCAGGAACAGTTCACGGGGCTGAAAATCTGTGTGAAAGCCCACATAAGGGGTCAGGGTGGAGATACTCTGGTTGAGAAATGGAGATGTTAGTGACACAAGTTAGTGTCTATTTTTTATTTTTTTTCGCAACAATGTCACGACCGCCAGCGCGGCCACCACGTGTACCGTCGCGGGGACATCGCGATTATCAACATCGGTGCAAATATTGGTGAAAATATAAGAAAATATAAGTGAATCATTAATCTATATTATATTATATTGAGATTCTGATAAATGTTTTAATAGAGTTATGTATATAGTGTGTTATCTAGTGTGATGGTTAAAAATAATTATATAGTTATAATTTTTTAATGTGGTGGTGGCTATTGAATTCCTGCTTTTGCTTTCCGCTTTCGCGACGTAACCAAGGGGATCGCAATGACCGACGTCATTGAGCTATCCGGAGTCACCGCGAAAACGGAAAATAGGTTTTAGAGATGGTTGTTTTAGAAATACACTAGGAAAAAAGGAGTTTGAAGTGTACAGTAATAAACCTCTAGTGTGTAATTTGAAATACCAAGCACTCAGAAAGCCATGGTGCCTAGAAAAAGAAAAAGCTGTTTTGAGTCACTTTGTTTAAAAAAACAAGCCAAATTGTTCCCACCCATTTTTACTCTTTCTACTAATGATGTGCATAAATTATATGGCTGCAAGAGAAAAGCATATTGACTATCATGTTATGCTCACCATAAGAGGCGTAATTCCTTGCCAAGAGTGAAAACCGTCTGTTCTTTATGTTCTATTTTTATACATCATATGTTTTTTATCAAAAATGTGCTCTAAACCATCTCTTTTTTATGAATTGATTGAATCTGTCCGATTGAGAAGCTGCTACTTGCAGATCACTTTTTAACATAAAATGGCAAAAATTTTGTAATGATTTCTCTTTTAATCTTTATGTCACTTGGCATATTTTGCTTATGATAAGATCATTTTGTGCTTTATAGAGGTTGAAGAGGCAATCCTTTTAGGGCGTTCTTCCGGCACCAATTCCAGTTCACTACTTTCCAGATGATACGTCGGCGCCAGGCTTCTTCTTGTGCGGACTAGCATTGTTTTTGCTTTTTGTAGATTAACTGAGTCCATGCACATCCACGTACTTCCCTGTGGCATTTATTAGCCTCTGCAGGCCAACCTTTTGTGTGGCTTATCAATACTACGTCGTCAGCGCACAGCATATGTAAGACAGTGAAGCCTGACAGCTTGGGGCCGTGTGAATTTACTTTGTTAAGAGTTGCTGTCAATTCTGCTAGATACAGATTAAACAACTGAGCAAGGACACAGTGTGGATTCAAGCCATTGCTGGTGTTTATTTTCCCTGAGACAGCTGTTCCAGATCCAAGCCTAGCCTAACTCGTACCCAAGTGTTGGTGTATAATAGTTGTAAAGCACTGAGGAGCATCGGAGGAAATCCCCAGTTATGGAGTTTGCAACAGAGTGTATCACGCTGAACGGCGTCAAAAGCACAGCAAAAATCCACAAAGCATAGGTGTAAATTCTGAGACTGTGACCTTGCCTTGTCAATTAGTAAGGAAAGCATTAAGAATTTGTAATTGTTTCCGTGTCCTTAGTAAAACCAGTTTGATTCGCCGGGACTAATGCATTTTCCTCTGCCCATTCGGTTAGCTCTGTCAGCAAACTTTTAGCAAAATATTTTGCTTCTCCATCTAGCAGAACAATCAGACTAGTTTGACGGCTAAGTCTTTTTTCCTTCTATGTAAATCGGGGCCATTATCAACCCCCTCCAGATGTCAGAAATGACTTGCTGGAGGAGGACGTGGTTGTAGAATTGACACAGATGTTTCCCCAATACTGTGGATTTTCTTTAAAGATATCCTGTGGGAGTCCGTTAGGGCCAGGGGCTCCATCGCAATGCCCCAAAGTAATTGCTATTGTTATGTCAGCAAGAGAAATAACTTGCTGTGGTCGATTAACCAACTTGTTTGGGAACATTCTTTCTGGTTTTATCAATACCGTCTTGTTGCCTACAAACATTTCCTACAGATAGGTGGTCCATGCTTCTTCTGTTATGGTGGAGGATGCAGGGGGTGGCCTATGTCCTGCGGCTCGATTCACTAGCCTTCAGAATTCTCTTGCATCTTTTCTTCTCAAGGCTGCTAACAGTTTATGCCAGTACTGTTCTTTCTCCTTCTTAGCTGACTCTCATGTCGCTCTTTTATACAAGCTTCTCAACTTAGTTAGGATGGACTTCTGTGCTGTTGAACTAGGCTTGTTTCGAAGTAGCCTACGATCATGGTTTAGTTTCTTTTTTGGTGCAGAAAGATCAGCTGATTGCTTCTTGGGACATACACTTAATAGTAAGTTTGATCTTCTGAAGCAGTGACCTTTATCGCCCTGAAGGAGTACTGAAAGCTGTAATCATTGCTCGAACGGGTCTGTGATTGACTTACTTATACATTCCCATTGTGATCTTATGTTAGATTCCAGATGAGCAATTGAACTTGTTTACTAGTTTAGCCTCCTGTAGTTAACGGTGGTGACAGTTCCAGGTTCTTGCTAAGCTTTGGACATGGCGCCTACAGAATAGATTTAGATAAATCCTTTGATTTTGGCAATCGCTTTCCAATCGGGTTCCTATCTTGAAGTAGCTGACCATTTGAAATAACGGCAGGGACACTAAGGAATAATCTAAGATTGAGTGAACCTTTATCGAGTGAAAAGTGGACTTTACAGGTACATCAGATCTTATTTGCCAATTTTAAGCTCAACCCCAGGTGCTTCAGGTCGTCCATGAGGGACAAGCCCCTGTTTATATCTTCTTTGCGTCCAGGGATGTAGCGGCGGTGTTTGCCAGATTTGGTTTGGAATTTCCAGGGTTTGATCTTTTATAACTTCCTGTAACAAGTTCATGTTAAAGTCGCTTGTGAGGAGAAGAAGCGGCATGAGATTGTTTGACACTTGGCCAATAATGAATGCCTTTAAAAATTCTATAGCTGCCTTTTTCTTTGTAGGAGAAGGATGGATATAGAAATGTATTATCAACTGAGGTTTGTCGTCATGAAAGCATTCTAAAAGCTTCATGGCTTGCAGATTAGGATGATCCACTTGTATCTCTTCTGTTTTGCCAATAATGTCTGCCGTCATATAAATAGCTAGGCCCCCACGCAGGGCGTCCTAGCATTTGTTTTCACAGCCAGCTTATCAAATATGAGATATGCCAGTATATTCAGCATAGCTAGTGCCCACGTTTCCTGTAGTATTACCATGTTGAATGAGTTTATGTAGGATAGGAAATGTTGATAATCAATTTTGCTTTGAAGGCCCTCCATATTCCATGAGCAGATTGCCAACTTTTCCCGCGGTTGCAGACCAGAGATTGTTTTTTTTTTTCAAAATTTATCATAGCTGTTTGTAGAGGGCTGGAGCGCGTCAGGGAGCCATGCCCAGTCTGGGCCCACTTCTCTGTTGCTGCCACTTGTGTTCGCCTTAGGATTGAGTCGACACGAAATGGCTTCTTGCCCCTTTGAGCACCGAAGTTGCCTGGACCTGTTCATGCTCCGAGACCAATTTTTCTTGTATACTCTTGGCTCTGAGATGTTGCAGGCAAACATCTCTGTTCAATACGACTGGGGACTAAGAATCGAGGGTATGGCGGAGTGGCTTGGCCGTGATCGCAAATGGCCACACTGTAGCAGAGCTCCGGCCCTTACAAAGCATAACCCGATTATCCGTCCTTCTATCCGGTATTTAATGGAGCCCCCAGGCAGAGAAAGTGTGGCAGAGTGTCGCATAGTCTGACCAAAGTAACCCCAGGCTCGTAAAACGAGCAGAGACGCCGACGGGCTCGGTAGATCAGCGGAGACGCAGAGGGAGGATTCCGAGGGCGGCCATTGGCAGCACCGAGTGAGTGCCAGACGACGCTCGACCAGCCAGCAGGGCTGAGGGAGTGGCGCTGGTTCCTGTCCCACTGAGCTCTGGTGGCTGTCGGGAGACGGACAGATGAACCACCCGGCCAGCCTCATGAGAATCGGGCCGCAGTCAAGGCCTCAACAAAATCAGCGACTGCAGCGGGGACAAAGAGCGAAGGTCCCCCCAGCTTGGCTTTTAGCGTGGAACGGAGGAGGTGACCCGGCCGCTGAGGTGGTCCTGGGCAGGTCCGACCGGAGGATTGTCGAGCAGTGGTCCTTGAGGAGGTGCGCAGAAGTCAGGTAGGCCAAGAGATCCCCTAAAAGGAAAGAGGAACAGGCCGGTGAGGCCAGGCACCGGGTTACCATCCGGACCCATGCAGTGGGGCCTCTCCTCCTGCCCCCACCCTCCTCCAGTACAGTGAAAGCGGCGAGGCTGCAGGCCTACCAGGAGGAAGTATTGAATCCCACGGAACCCGGTGGGCCCGAGCCTTGGACGTTGGCCCTGTGGTTGGGAGTGAAGAGGAGCGGCACTGACAAGAGACCCAGGCCCCCCTCGAGAGAAGGCCGGCGGTGCTGGGGGGCCCTGGAGGAGCCTATTGGTGTAGATGATTATGCTGGGCCAGACACATGAAGTGAAGCCCAGGTGAGCCCGGAACAGACACACAGAGGCCAGGGACCGTGACAAATCCTTTGGGGAGGCGTGGGGAGTGCGGAGGACCGCCGAAGCCAATTCCGCACCCCCCTTCTCCCTTTCTTCCCCCTCGGGGGGGGGGTGACACAGTAATACAAGTGATCTACGACGAGGTGGGGAAGGGGTCAGACACCTCACTCGCCCCACTAGGCGTGAAGATCAAAGTTGGCGCACAACACTGCTTGCGAAGCGATGGTGAAACTCAAGGGGCCAGGAGCCCCCCAATCAAACAAAATGGATAACTATGCAATTCCGAGGCCACCCCCAAGCAGTGGAAGGGGAAGTAGCAGTAAAACCCTCCCAAGGGGCCATATAGACCTGAAGGGCACTCTCGAACCAAAGATAGACACTATGACCGTTGAGGTCAACCTGATCAGGGCAGACCTTCATAAACGAAGCCAGTCTCAAATTGTTCCGCTCCAGTCCACGACAAAACACCTGGAAGCGCAAGTGCAAACCCTAACGCAGCAGGCCACGACCATGGCAGCCAAACTTGAAGCCCAGGAAGGGAGGGCAAGAAGAAATAATATCAGAATGGTGGGGGTCCTGGAGAGCCCCAGCATGGACCTCTTCCTAGATGACTTTATATTAAACACGCTGCGGCCCAAGAGATTGTCCAAATTCTTTTCAATTGAGGGAGCGCATCGAGCCCCAATGCCCCCACCCAAACCAGGGGCTCCCCCACGGACAATATTCACAAAGATCTTCAACTATCGTGATGCTATCCTCCAAGCAGCCAGAGCAAAATGAGACAAACTTCGAGAACACCGTGATCCGTTTTTTCCCCGACTTTACGTTGCATGTGCAACAACAGCGGAGGAGTTTTGAGGCAGTGAAGAATATACTCAGAGAGCAGGAAATCAAATACATGGTGCTCTTTCCAGCGAAGCTCCGAATAATTGCAGAGGGCAAGATCTGACACTTTGCCTCCCTTAAGGAGGCGTGGGACTGGCTAGAGGGGGGAGCATACATCCAACAGAGGCAAGGGGCCAAGGCCCAGGCGAGGAGAGCCAGATCGAGATGGGAAGATTGGAGGACAGTCAGAGCAACAAGAGGCGGAGGAGATTCCTGGGACACAACAAGGTGCAGGTGGGGGTGACACAAACTGACTACCCAGGCGATACGGCAGATAAGAGACTGGGGCCTGGTGCCGGAACTGCAGTGACACTGGAACTGTATGCAGAACCAGCTGCTAGGCTGGGAACTTGTCATTTGTTTGATGAAGGGGGCTTCAAAAAAAGTTGTTTCTGCTGGGGTTTGAGAAGAGTAATTGTCATAGCTGATACCTTGACGTGGCCGAGGCACCCCTTACTGTAATTGCTTTAGGTTATTATCTGGGCGACAGGCACTCTTCAGGTTGGGAAGTTGGGGAATGCACAGCCTATTTAGCAGGGTAGCAGGCTGGGGGGAGGTGGGATGCAGTTGGGGGAAGTTGGATTGTTACTATGTTACTTCACGCATACAACTGAGTGCTCGGGGGGGGAGTAGGAGGAACAATTAGCACTTACTGCACAGAAAGCCAGACAAAGGTGGGGTCAACATGGGCCCGGACGGGGCCGTAGGGGGGAGAGGGACCCTATAGCATGGCGCCTCCTGAAGCTCCTGTGAACTCTATACAAATGTGGTCCTGGAATGTCAATGGCCTTAATGGCAAGATAAAAACGGACAGTGGTGAGGCAATTTATTAAAAGACACGCCTCAGACGTTATTCTACTACAGTAAACACATCGCCAAGGTAATTATTGTAATACGCTTGACAGATTTGATTATATACTGTTGGCACACGCAAGCAATACGACCGGTTCCAGGGGAGTGGAAATACTGTGTAAGACAACCCCCCTCTTTATCCGGAGGAAGACATGGACGAACCCATTAGAGAGGTTTGTGGCCAGTGGGAGAGAAGGACGCTTAACTTCTGTTCAGTATATGTCCCACCGGGCCTTCAGTCTTCTACAATGGGGATGCTGGGTCCTCTGCTACTAGAATTTCGGGAGGGCCAACTTATTATTTTTATTTTTTTATTTTTATTTTTTTATTGATTTTAGTGCATAGTTACAACTCGGTATACACAAGCCAATAGTCAATTCAATGAACTCAGAAAAATAATTTCGCAGTACTTCCCTCCCATACCCCCCCCCTCACCCTCCCTCCCAGGCAGATCCTTAACAGATTTCCAAAACACTTTGCTTATTGCAAAAAAAAAATCAACGTATGCATGGTGGGTGGTGACAGTGATAAAGACTCTCCTACACAGTCCACATCTATGGCCAGCCAACTCGAACACACCTTTAGTAACGTCCCAAAGGGAGACAGCGCCTGCCATGCTTGCCAACTGGTCCCTCTCCCAGGGGCATCTATCATTCATGCCAGGTCAGGGTGGGACATCAAATATATTGTAAGGGGAGCCCAAAAGTCCTTGGGGCGGGAAGACTCAGGTAGTTCTTCGCCATATATCCGAAGCTGATCCCTACAGTATAGTAAGTCCTTAAGCCATTTCTTAACAGTGGGTACTACCCTGGCTCCCCAGCATTGCGCTACTGCCCTTTTTGCAAAAAGAGTCGAGAGTGCCACTAGGCGCCTGTTACATGGTTTGAGAGGTTTGACGTGGCCCAGCAAGCACATCTCAGGGGTACAGCACACAGGTTCTGACACAACCGCCGTAAGCACGGTCGTCACCGCAGTCCAAAACGCAAGCACACCCGGACACATCCAAGCCACATGAAGAAAATCCGCATCCGGGGCTCCACATCTCACACAGTTAGCAGCCTCTCTCAGACCATATTTATGCAGTTGTAGGGGAGTGTAATATACCTGATGTAGGAATTTAAAATGAATAATTCGGAGGTTGCAATTAGCTGTGAGACGTCCCGTGAGCTGACAACACTCCCTCCAGGTCTCAGGTGTAATAGGGGTGCCCAACATCGTTCCCCACCGTACACACGAGGGGGAGTCTTCTTGCTCCCGTTCCCGCAGCGAGGCGTTATACAGCCTAGTAATGAGACCCCTTCGGGACGCACCTGAGAGCATCACCTGCAGCGCCCGCAGAGTGGTTGGTTCGGTTGGATAATTTGGATATGCCGCACGGACAGCTTGCCGGACCCGGACATAGGTAAAATTAAACATAAAAGGTCGATTTACGCCACCCTGCGCCGCCCGTAAGTCTTTGAATTTACCGCCCTCATACAAGTCGCCCAGTGTGGTGATGCCCGCAGCCGTGAGCTCCTTCCTGGCCGTCGACTCTCGTGCCGCAGAGATATCGGGATGTGAGACTAATGGTACGGATGAAGCGTATAGGTAAGAAAGTTGAGCCCGGAGTGCAAGCATTCGCCACGCCCACGCCGTGCACTGCGTGGGGTTGATCTCATTTCGTGGGCCTCCTGTTCCCCCCGAAAGCGCAACTGCCTGTACTGAAAGAGGAAAAACAGCATCTGATTCAATCGCCACGTGGGGCTGAAAGCGCTGTGGGAAATGCCAGTAATGTGCGAATTGCGCCTGCGCACATAGATAATAAAGACGAAAGTCTGGGGCCTCGAAACCTCCGCGGTCAAATGGCAGCACCAGCAGTTCCCATCGACACCGGGGTTTCTTACCACCCCACACAAATGTTAAGAGCGCAGACTGTAACGTGCGGAACAGTGCCATATTCAGTTTGATAGGGATGTTAACGAAAAAATACAACAGCTTGGGTAAAAAAACCATCTTCACAACGGCAATTCTATCGGCTAATGAGAGAGGTAAGTGTGCCCACCGCACGGCTTGTTCAGATATACGTGAAACCGTGCGACCATAGTTCTCGGAGACAACGACAGTTGGGTCCCTGTGCACCCAAACTCCAAGATATTTGACCGGGTCCGATGTCCAGGCCAATGGGAAGTCCACCTCGACCTCAGCCGTCCGCGCAGTTAACGGAAACACTACGGATTTGGACCAGTTAATCCCCAGGCCCGAGAATCTTTCAAATTTTACGTATTCTCGCAGCAGCGCAGATAGGTACGTAGCAGGTTCGCGAACATACAGCAGCATGTCATCTGCGTAAAGTGAGACAATTAAGGGTCGCAGCCTGAACCTCAGAGCCGCCGCAGCATGTTTCTGACGCAGCATACAGGCGAGGGGCTCCAGCGCCAAAGAGAAAAGCATAGGGGACAGAGGGCATCCCTGCCTTGTACCCCGTTCAATGCAAAACAATGAGGACACCCATCCATTAACCCGAACGCGAGCCACCGGTCCGCTGTAAAGCACCCTAATCCACTGCAGAAAAAAAGGCGGGAAGCCCATGCGGCCCAGCACGGCAAACATAAATGGCCACTGCAAAGAGTCAAAGGCCTTAGCCGCGTCGAGTAATACGGCCACCGCCTGGAAATCAGGTTCAAAGTAGTGTAGCGTGGCGAAGAGCGTACGCAAGTTGTGTGTCGTAGAGCGCTCCGTGACGAAGCCGGACTGATCAGGCAACACCAGTAGAGGAACCAACGGCTGCAGCCTGGTGGCGATCATTTTGGCGAGAATCTTTGCGTCGATATTGATGATGGACAAAGGTCGGTAGGAGCCGCATTGATTTGGGGGCTTATCTGGTTTCAATAGGGTGACAAGGAGGGCCTCCCGGAGGGAATGCGGCAGTGTCCCACTATCATAAGCCTCTGCATATACAGCCAGGAGCCAAGGGGCCAGGTCCGCTGCATAGGTTTTGTAAAATTCGCCAGGTAGCCCGTCAGGTCCTGCGGCTTTACAGGTTGGTAACGACGTGATAGCTTCCCTGACATCTTCCACTCCGAATGGTTGTACGAGGTGTTCTCGATGTGCTGGAGATAACCATCCTAACGCTATTTCGTCGAGATAGGCATCTATCTCCACCGCCGATGGAGACTCTCTTGTGGCATAGAGACTTGTATAGAATTGCAAAACCGTATCGCAGAGGTCCACAGTTGAATGACGGGCGATCCCATTTTCATCCAACAGCTCCGCAATGTCAACTTGACGGCGCGGTTCCGAAAGTTTTTGTGCTAGCGAGCGGCCCGGTCTGCCCCCTCCCCGTAGTAGCGCGCTATCCGCCGTCTGGAGCAATGTGATAGCTCCTGATCCACCGCATCATTGTGTTCCAAGATAAGCTCCCTCATGGCCGCAAGTTTAGCTGAGGATGGGTCAGACTCGAATTCTCGCTCCCGCTGAGATATATCAGATGTCAATTTCCGTATTCTACGGCGAATATCTCGCAGGATACCAGACTGCGCTCCAATACAGGTTCCCCTTATGGTAACCTTAAACGCTTCCCAGAGCGTGCCCGCGCTGTCTACCGATCCTTAATTTTCCAGAAAATAATTCCTGATTGCCTCAGCCACGGTCTGGTGGAAAACCGGGTCTTTGAGCTCTGAAGGTTGAAGCCTCCACGCAAAGGGCGGTCTCTGGTAGGTCGGGATCTGCAGCTCCAGAAGTACAGGGGAATGGTCCGACAGAGTACGTGCCTCATGCGACACTACTGTAGTCCAATTACAGACCTTCGCCGAGACTAGCCAAAAATCAATGCGGGACCAGGAACCATGGGCCGCCGAAGCGAAAGTGCTCTCCCGGGCCTCTGGATTCCATGAGCGCCAGATATCAATTAGTTGACCAGTATCCATCAGGCCTAGCAGCATATCTGTCGCAAGTTTAGGCCGCAACATACCACTACTTACCCTATCCATGGCAGCATCCAAACACAAATTAAAATCTCCCCCCCACACTATCGCCGCTGGAGGGAACTTCGATATTCTCCGCCACACATCAGAATAAAAAGAGGGGTCATCTACATTCGGACCATAGACATTAACTATCAGCACACTTTCACCCCCCAAGCATCCATGCACCATCGCCACTCGTCCGCTGTCATCCGTCTCTGATTTAACCACAGTGAAAGGCACACCTCTCTTTACCAGGATGAGCACGCCCCTAGAATAACTGGAGAAGGACGAGGCAACCTTTACGCACGACCAGCGTGCGCCTATCTTACCAGCTGACTCCCGGGTTAAATGTGTCTCCTGTAGTAAGGCAACATTGACACCCACCCGATCTAAATAGGCAATTACAGATCTAATCTTTTTAGGTGTGTTCAAGCCTCGAACATTCCAAGTCAGGAATTTAAATGGAGAAGTCATTGCAGCCGGCCGGCCATAGTGGGACATTAGAAACATAAGAATGGACAATCTTCTTCAAGGATAACCACAAATCCGTGCCTACCCACACAGTGATAGTTTGATCAATAAACCCCCACGTTCTGCCTGCCCAGCCCAGGACCCTTCCTCCCCCACCCACTTTAGCTTCCCCAACACGCCAAAGCCATCCCATAGCTCAACCCTTCCCCCTCCCCTATCCCAATAAACAAAACGCAACTTTGGGGTATACCCATTTACGGGGGGCACTGAGTGCTACTAACCTCCCACAAAACAGGAGGTGGCCGAGTAGGTCTACTAATTGCCAATACAGGGGAATCGCCCATATTTACAGTCACAGATGTGTATTAGTGCCATGACCCCGACACCAGCGCCCACCCCACACGGACAAACAACCAGCAGGTCCCCACCGGCTACGGCCAAGCAGCGCCAATCCCCAAAAATATGGGAAGAATTATAAGGCAGCAGCTCAGGGGAGGGAAGCCAGTTAAAGACAATAACCCAGCCAGCTCCGAGGTCCAGTAACACATGTTGTATAGCGTCCACATGTTCCAATAGAGTTAAGCGCCCCTCGTCTACCAGCCAATATAAAAAACTTAATGTGCGTGCCAGTTCAGGTAGGTGTTCCCATCTTTTTATTTCTATTTGTCCTCGGGAGCTGTACCAGACTCTCGTCGCTGTCGCTTCAGATGTTTAGCGTGTTCCATCGCGGCCTTAGGAGAAGCAAAGATCTTGGAGTCACCGTCCCCGCCAATGCGAAGACGAGCTGGATACAGCATGGCGTATGGGACCCCATTGGCCTGTAGGAGCTTTTTTACGGAGCCAAATTCACGGCGGGCAGCCTGCACTGCCACCGTAAAATCGGTAAAAATGGAGAGCGCGTTGCCCTGATGTACTATCGGACCCTACTCCCTGGCGAGCCGTAAGATTGTGTCTCGGTCTCTGTAATTTAGGATCCTGGCAATTATAGGGCGGGGAGGAGCCCCCGGGGCCGGACGGGCAGCTAGCGAGCGGTGGGCTCGCTCCACAATGAACATTCTGGAGAGATGTTCAGGCCCGAAGATCTCCGATACCAGGCCTTCGATATACGTCTCCATTTTCCCCACATTTGTGGACTCCGGTAGGCCTGTGATGCGGATGTTGCTGCGCCTCGATCTCGCCTCTAACTCCTCATTCTTGGCTTGAATCACGGCCAGTATTTTTTCCATAGTCAACGTTTTTTCTGCGATAGTGCTCAAACCATCCTCGGTGTCAGACACCCTCTGCTCCACCTCCCCCATGCGTGCATTCTGTTTCTCCAGCTGGGAGGACACATGATCAAGGCGGTTGTTGACCGAGGCCATCGTGCCTTCTATGGCCTGTAGAGAGCGCTGCATGGCTAGCAGCGTGCTTTCTAGTGTGGTAGGGCCGTCCGCCTGCGCATCCGCCTCCGAGTCAGAGGCCGCCTTTTGCGCAGTTTTTGCGGGCTTGCGCAGGTCGAATGTCAAGCGCGGCTGGGACTTGTCCGTCTTCCCCATTTTACACCTGCACTCCCCTCACTGAGGGGATCAGTGCCTATGTAGCCCCAGTAGCCGCTTCAGCCCAGTGCGCCGATCGCAGTTCAGTGGTATCTCCCAATGGTGTGCCCAGTATATGCGCCTCCTGGCACCCAGAGCGAGTAGGCAGCACCACCACAGAGCGCAGACACCACGGCGGGAGGGGGGTGGAAAGGTTGCAGCGTCACCCACTGGGCATCAATATGGGACCCCTCCAGTGCAGACCCACCAAGTGCGCCAAGGGGGTAGTAGCGATGTTGCCCCAAGATCACACCTCAAGCCGGGGGGAGTACTCGCCACAGACTCTCATTTATGCCAGCATCCAGCGTAGTCGAACACCCGGGGCAGCAGGCAGGCAGCGATCTCCTCCGTGGCCCCTCCGTAGCCGCAACAGCCAAAATCCCCTATGCCCCGCACCAGCCACAGTTCGCAGGCCGCAGCCCAGGCCCGGGCCCGCACCCACCTACGCAGCTGTAGCCCAGGCCCAGCCGTGCACCCCACTCACCGCAACCGGCGCCGATGGGCGTCCGGGTCCACAGGTAGTCGCAGCCGATGTCAGTGCTGCCGATTGCGTCCCCGCAGCTGCAGGCCCAGCAGTCAAGTAGCGTTCCGCCGCTCCACTGCGCAGTTCCCTCACCGGGCCCTCGGCCTCACCGGGGGGGGCCGCCGCTGCCGCAGAGACCAGCGCACAGCGTCGCTACGGACAGTAGGCAGTTGCAGGACAGTAACACAGCATGCCGGCCCAGGGAGGCCTACGCCCGAGTAGCGGTCGCCATTTTCTTAGTGGCAGCCTCCGCACTGTCAATCGCCGCCAGCGTGTCCCCACTGACGTCGCCGGCCCAGCAATCCTGCCCTATGGTGCCGCTTCGGTTCCGGGAGGCACTCCAGTGGTTTGCGGGTACTTTTACCCCGTATGGCAGCAGATAATGGTCGGATATCGGCTCGGCCGGGCAGAGCCTCACACCAGTGCGGCCATTTTTCCGTGCGCCCTCTAGCGCCCCCCAGGGCCACCTTATTATTGAGGGAGACATGAACAATATTATCTCAGTAGAGTTGGATGTCTTGAGGGGGAGCATCATAAGAAAGAAGGGTAAGTCCACTGAAGGACTTCCTCCAGGCAATGGGTTTAAGTGATATATGGAGGCATCAGCATCCCATCAACAGACAATACACACACGTCAGCAGCCCACGGGAGCCTTTCCAAACTAGACTACCTTATTACACAGGCCCAGGGTTTGGGGAATTTAAAAAAAAAAAGGCCACGCATATAGCACGAGGGGTGTCGGACCACTCTCCTGTGGAGGTTATCCTCGAGGGGCGCCAGAGAGACTGCACCCTGCCCCCTGAGATTGACCCATGGTATCTCAAAGATGAGAAATTGAGGTCTGCCATTAGAAAGGGTGCGGAGCACTTCTTTGCAGACAATATGGGTTCGGTGGACTCTAGGGTAGCGGTTTGGGAGGGGTTCAACGTTGTGATCAGGGGACAAGCTCAGGCCTAAATGGGGGCACTGAAAAAGGAGAAGAAGCTGCAGTGCTTTGCCCTGGAGACCACCATATCCACCCTAGAGACACAGGTAGTAAAGGGAGAGTTGACGTCTTCGGATGTGAAATATCAGTTAAATTGTTGGAGAACAGCGCTAGAACACAGGCACTCGCCACCAACATAGACTATATGAGGTAGGGGATAAGGCCAGCAAGTTATTGGCGGGCTGGATTAAGAAGAGGACGAAAGACAAATGAGTCCTGGAAATAGTGGACAGTGCAGGACGAAGTTACCTGGGGAAGACTGGGAAAGAGATAGCAGAAGCGTTCGCCACATATTACGAATCGCTTTATACCTCCACATCCGGAAAGACGGAGATGGACTGTACAGATTTTCTACAATACATAAATTTACCACAGCAGTCTAATAAGGATAGAGAACTGTTGGAAGGGGACCTCACGGTGGAAGAAGTTAAAACTGCAACACGCACCCTGCAATCAGAGAAAGCGATGGGTCCGAATGGCCTACTGTGAGAAGTTGGCCTGGCATATGCTGTCCACTAATTATAGTGGGCACCTTGCACCAGTCCAAATCGACTCTTATGGTAGGTAGGTTAAAGACAACCTTATTGAAAGCTATCCTAGTGGTAGCTATGGAGAGCAGCCTTCAGGCTAAGTCTTGAAGGAATGTAAAGCAGCTTGTTTTACCAGTCTATAATCTCTTGAGTGACCAAATGAAAGAGCACCACACCAGGTATATATTCAAAATATATGTATTTATTACTAAACACACCCCTCTAGTCTCTTTATGAGGCTAGAGTTCGAAGTACATAGGTCATAAGATCTTAAATCACAGTAATAGCACAAATACACGTTTGGGCCCTAGTGGCGTACCAAACCATATACCAATAAAGTGGTATGCGAACCACGACTGAACTAGACACTAGGCCTAGAGCCTCTAGAAGTGCTTGGACCACAAGGAACCACCCAAGGTAGTGACACAGGGGACCCACGGGAGACGCGTGCAGTGTAAATACACAACCGCGATACGCCGTTAACTTCTATGGAGAAAGTCGGGATCGGGAAAATAGAGGAAAGGGACACTTAAAAGAGGACTAGGACAAAACCCTTGGAGATCTAGGACTTTGAAGAGTCTCTACCCACGGGAGCACCGGAGTACTCGTGTTACCTCACCCAGGGAAGCCGGGTGCATAGGTGCCTTTCGGGGTCGGGTTTCGTCGTCGTTTCGAATGGCGATCTGCTGCAAAGTGCTGCTGGCGGCCAAGAGAAAAGTGTCCGGGTGGATCCAAGAGTGGATCAGAGTTCTGGTGAACCTGAAAGCAGAGGGGACAGAGTCTGGGTCACTAGCCAGTGACCAGGAAGGCGATGGACAGATGCCCACCGATGTCGAGTGCTTCAGGTGCGTTGACGGTCGTCTCGTTTCTGCAGCCACGAGGTCCAGGAGGCGTTGTAGGCAACCAGGAGCAGGATTCGGGCTGATACACGATGTCTGTCGAGTGCTGCGGTGTCGGCGACCGGATTGGACCCAACAAGCCTTGGCAACGGCAAGTCTCGATGTAGCTGAAGATCGTCGATGGTGCAGACCAGCAAGGTCTGGGGAACTCACCCAGCGAGGGTAAGTCAGGGCAGGCCTGGAGCAACCAGGGGAGCCCTTTGGTTTCTTTAGAAAGTCTTCTGGGGACCCACGAGCCGGCTGGCAAGGGATCGCGAAGACACCTCGGGCGGAATCACTCAACAGGGGCCCACGGTCACTCAGGACGGTGTAGGCCTCTGATCTTCGGAGGGATTCCTGCTGGAGGTTGGGACCACACGTGGTCCAAAGCACAGGTTCGTAGAACGTTGTGAAGGGGTTACACTCGACAATAGTGCACGGTACCCAGGGGTCGCGGTTCCTCGTCACTCGTGGGGTCCACTTGCCTCAGCTTCGCTGGGGACTCACGATGGCCTTGGAGAAGTCAGGAAATCCACTTCTTGGGCTGCAGGGACTTCGGACTCCGGCGGGAGCGGCGTAGTTTGCGACCGTCGTTATCGTTTTTGGTGCCTGCCAAGCAGGGGAGTCACTCCTTGACCCCAAGGGAGATTCTTCAGTCCTCTAATCGTGATGTAGAGCGTCGAAGGTCCAGGATTCAGTTTCAAAGTTTAGTCCAGGGATATCTAATCTTGCTGTGGCAAGGGTTCCCCATTTTAACCAGTAAAACAGGGAGGGACTAACTCTATGACCCCACCTATGGGAGGGTCAAGGGAGGGGGTGGCTACACCCACTTCCCTTTGTCCAGTTTCGCGCCAGAGCAGGGGCAGGTAGCCCCTGAGCTGGTTTGAACTGGCATATGCACAGAGGAGCCTTTTGCTCCCCCAGTGCAGGACTTCAAAGCACTCTAAGAGTGCACCCACCCAGCCCCAATACACATTATCCTGTCTGGGGAGGTGGTCACACCTCCCTGCAACAGGAAACCTATTGTCCAGGCCTCCCCTGCCGGAGTTTCGTCCAGCAGCAGGAGGCCAGACTTGTGTCTGTGGCAGCAGCATCCATTTTGTGATGCCAGGGCTTCAGAAAGAAGTTACCGGGTAAGCCAGAGTTAACATGTCTTTCCCTCTAGAAGGGTGGAATGCTACCCCCGCCGCCAGGATTGGCGGGGGGTAGTATTCCAAGATGTTTGACACCAAACACGACATGTTTAGGTGCAGCCATTCCAAAGTTAGCATTTTACCGCGAGGATATAATGCGCTTAAGAGTATATGGTCAGGCTGCACTACAAACAGCATCAGAGATGGTCTCCGAACGCTGCAGAGGGGCCCTGCTCATGCAGGGGCACCCTCTCACATAGGAACCATGCACTCTGCCTTTAGGATTGATAAGGCCTGCCTTAGGAGTGACTTATAGGTTTATATGTGTGTATGTATTTAGTGATATAGGTAACCTATATCACAGTAAGGGGTGCATGCACCACCTTACCCAGGCTGCAGTAGCAGACCTGTGGTGTCAGTTTGGATGGCCTTCCAGGGGTGGCATAATACATGCTGCAGCCCCTGGCAGACCTCTGAGGTACCTATGCCCTTGGTACATAGTATACCATATACTAGGGACTTATAAGGGCACTCAGATTCCAATCAGAGATGTGCCTAAGGCACATGGAAACCTTTTACAGAGAAAGCAGATAGACTGGGGCCCTGAATAGCAGGATCCCAGTCCAACTAAGTCATAAACCAGCAAAACACCATAAAAAAAGTGGGGGCAACCATATAGTCAGATTCCACCTTCCTACATAACCCCCCCAAACGAAAGGAGATAAGGCTAACCTTGGCCAGTTGAGCCTATATTGACTAAGTGGCCATATAAGGAAGCACCTGCACTAGCATGGTTGCCCCCTATGTTATGGTCCACTAAGCAATCCCTCACCCTAAGGGTATGAGAGGGTCTCCACCATGGGGAATCACTACCTCTGGTGTGCTTAGGTAAAGTACAAGGCTGGTGAGGTGTCTGAGTAGGGAAGTGAGGCCCTAGGAATGTTGGCCTCAGCTTCCTCAGATCACTGGTCACCATGTATGCCTGTCTTTCCATGACTGAGTTGCACTTTGCTCTAAGGGTCAACCTTTGGCTGCCTACAGCTGGGGGTTGGGTCCCTTTGGATGGAACACTGGAGGGACATGGCAGGTTTGGAACCTTCTGGTCCCAGGTTTGCCCTTGCCTACCAGAGTCCTTCTGGGGGAGGTCCCTACATAAAGGTATGGGGGATCCCTCAGTGTGTAGAGGAATTTTCACCTGGCTAGGGCTACTAGACTGGGTGCCCCTAATCTGCTGATGGGGGCTTCCTCTGGACAGGGGGCCCGGGGGGTCCACTGACCTCCCTGACCTCTGCAGCCCTGGGCTGACTGAGGCAGGGTAGAGAGGGGCAGGTTACCTGCTCCAGACTGGGTACCACCTTGGAAGGGTCCTCTGCCATCAGGGGTGTGGCCAGGCCAGGCCTGACTACCTCTGTGGCAGTTCCTTCACTAGGGGTAGGGTCAGTTCCCTGAGGAGGCTGACCCTTACCTATTGTCTGGGGGAAGAAGACTTTTCTTCAACCCTTGTGCTCTCTTTGGGGGAGAGTGGGCCATTCTTTCAGGCTCCATCTCTCCAAATTCTTGGGCTGGGGCTGTGGCCATCACAGCCCCACTAACCTTTACAGGGACGCCCAACATCCTAAGATGGGTTTGGTGTTCAACTTCAGCCCAGGCTGAAATTTCCAAATCATTGCCCATCAGGCAATCTACAGGTAAGGTGGGGGACACTGCCACTCTCTTTGGGCCTGTGACCCCCTCCCAGCTGAGATTGACTATGGCCATGGGGTGATCTGTTCTGACACCATCAATGTTGGTCACCTGGTATTTAAACTCAGGTAAAAGCTGGTGAGGGGGGACTAGTTTCCCTGCCACCATGGTGACACTAGCCCCTGTGTCCCTAAATGCCACAGCTTTCTGACCATTAATTATTGGCTCCAATCTGTACCTGCCCAATGCTATGGGACCCATGGTAAAGGTGGCAAATCCTATACCACCATCAGAGTCAGAGGAGTCTGTTGAGGGGTCCCTGTCTAAACTAGGGCCCACCTCTGTTCCTCTTGCAAAAGCACCTAACTTTTTGGGTGCACTACTCCCAACTGGAGGATTACTACTGGTAGTACCAGGAGGGGTGGTAGTAGTTGTGGGAGGAACATTTTCTTTATTGCCAATCCTGGGGCAACTGGGATCAGTTTTCCAGTGCCCAGGCTTCTTACAGACATGGCAATATGGTTTCTTTTCAGGAGAGGAAGGAGTTTGGGACCCACCCCCAGAAGAGGAATTTTGGGGCCCTGTAGTGGACTTATCCTTAGATTTATCCCCACCTTTCTCTTGGGACTTAGTAGAATCTTTCTTCTGGTCACTACCCTGATTTCTAGTCTTTACTCTGGTTCTGACCCATTTGTCTGCCTTCTTTCCCAATTCTTGGGGAGAGGTCAGATCAGAGTCCACCAGATACTGGTGCAAAAGCTGGTTTTGACAATTATTAAGGATCTGCTCCCTCATAATCAAATTGTACAATCCTAAAAAGTCATGCACTTTGTTGCCATGTATCCAACCTTCCAGAGCCTTTGTAGCACAATCTACAAAATCAACCCAGTCTTGAGTCTGAGCTTTTTGGGTGTCTCTGAACTTCAACCTATACTGTTCAGTGGTTAGGCCAAACCCATCTATCAGAGCACTCTTCAAGACTGTGTAATTGTCAGCATCCTCTTCTCTTACAGTGAGGAGCTTGTCTCTACCTTTGTCTGCAAAGGAGAGCCACAAGATTGCTGCCCACTGCCTCTGGGGGACCTTCTGAACTTTACAGGCCCTCTCCAGTGCAGTTATCCATTTGTGGATGTCATCCCCACTCTGGTAGGGAGGGACAATCTTGTTTAGGTTTCTATGGTCATAAGACCTGTCCCTATCTCTAGGGATATTGTTGCCACCATGGGACTCTAGTCCCAACTTTCTCTCTCTCTAAGGAGATCTAGGGATTCTCTATCTAAAGCCAATTGCTTCTTCCTGATCTCCAGTTGAGTTTCCTCATACTGGACCAGTCTCTTTCTTCTCTCATGAGAGGATTCCCTCCTGTGAGAAGAAACAGAGCTCCCTATGGAGGTGCCAGAGTGGTTAGACTCCTGAGAAGGAGACCTAGACTTTCTGAGCACACTCATAATCCTTCCTGGGGGACAAAGGTGTGGTTCTCTAGATCCTCATCTTCATCTTCCCCAGAAGGGATTGGGTTTTCCAGGTCAGGGTCATTGTCACCCTCCTGGTCAGTTTCAGAGGGGGGCTGGGGGTAGTAGTACCCCTGGCCCCTTCCTCATCTGCTGGCCCACCCTCTGCTCCTACCCCTTCAGTCTCTGAAGACTTACTAAGATCATAAGCCACCAACAACTCCTGGAGGTGTTGGGTGGTGGGACTTTGGCCTGTCCTTAATTTCCTCACGTTACACAAAGCTCTCAGTTCCAAGAATGGGAGTGTGTCATACTTGGAGGGGGAAGCTCAATGGCTTCCTGCAGGGTATCTTTGGATCCTGCTTTTAAAGACATTACTAGTGTGGTGTGGTGTATGCACTACCTACTCTAGTGTGGCCTACTAAACTCTCTTGAGTTGTAGAAAGGGTTGTGCTATCCCTTAACACACAACTCTAAGTTCAGTAGAACTTACTGATATTCTAAGCTTAAATTATATGTACCTTAGGTACCTTTAGTGGTTTTCAGTTGATCAATTCAATTGAGATTATCTGGTAAAACAATAGCAAGCTGGAATCCCACACGCTGCACACCAATGTGAGAAGTTGGCCTGGCATATGCTTTCCACTAATTATAGTGGGCACCTTGCACCAGTCCAAATCGACTCTTATGGTAGGTAGGTTAAAGACAACCTTATTGAAAGCTATCCTAGTGGTAGCTATGGAGAGCAGCCTTCAGGCTAAGTCTTGAAGGAATGTAAAGCAGCTTGTTTTACCAGTCTATAATCTCTTGAGTGACCAAATGAAAGAGCACCACACCAGGTATATATTCAAAATATATGTATTTATTACTAAACACACCCCTCTAGTCTCTTTATGAGGCTAGAGTTCGAAGTACATAGGTCATAAGATCTTAAATCACAGTAATAGCACAAATACACGTTTGGGCCCTAGGGGCGTACCAAACCATATACCAATAAAGTGGTATGCGAACCACGACTGAACTAGACACTAGGCCTAGAGCCTCTAGAAGTGCTTGGACCACAAGGAACCACCCAAGGTAGTGACACAGGGGACCCACGGGAGACGCGTGCAGTGTAAATACACAACCGCGATACGCCGTTAACTTCTATGGAGAAAGTCGGGATCGGGAAAATAGAGGAAAGGGACACTTTAAAGAGGACTAGGACAAAACCCTTTGAGATCTAGGACTTTGAAGAGTCTCTACCCACGGGAGCACCGGAGTACTCGTGTTACCTCACCCAGGGAAGCCGGGTGCATAGGTGCCTTTCGGGGTCGGGTTTCGTCGTCGTTTCGAATGGCGATCTGCTGCAAAGTGCTGCTGGCGGCCAAGAGAAAAGTGTCCGGGTGGATCCAAGAGTGGATCAGAGTTCTGGTGAACCTGAAAGCAGAGGTGACAGAGTCTGGGTCACTAGCCAGTGACCAGGAAGGCGATGGACAGATGCCCACCGATGTCGAGTGCTTCAGGTGCGTTGACGGTCGTCTCGTTTCTGCAGCCACGAGGTCCAGGAGGCGTTGTAGGCAACCAGGAGCAGGATTCGGGCTGGTACACGATGTCTGTCGAGTGCTGCGGTGTCGGCGACCGGATTGGACCCAACAAGCCTTGGCAACGGCAAGTCTCGATGTAGCTGAAGATCGTCGATGGTGCAGACCAGCAAGGTCTGGGGAACTCACCCAGCGAGGGTAAGTCAGGGCAGGCCTGGAGCAACCAGGGGAGCCCTTTGGTTTCTTTAGAAAGTCTTCTGGGGACCCACGAGCCGGCTGGCAAGGGATCGCGAAGACACCTCGGGCGGAATCACTCAACAGGGGCCCACGGTCACTCAGGACGGTGTAGGCCTCTGATCTTCGGAGGGATTCCTGTTGGAGGTTGGGACCACACGTGGTCCAAAGCACAGGTTCGTAGAACGTTGTGAAGGGGTTACACTCGACAATAGTGCACGGTACCCAGGGGTCGCGGTTCCTCGTCACTCGTGGGGTCCACTTGCCTCAGCTTCGCTGGGGACTCACGATGGCCTTGGAGAAGTCAGGAAATCCACTTCTTGGGCTGCAGGGACTTCGGACTCCGGCGGGAGCGGCGTAGTTTGCGACCGTCGTTATCGTTTTTGGTGCCTGCCAAGCAGGGGAGTCACTCCTTGACCCCAAGGGAGATTCTTCAGTCCTCTAATCGTGATGTAGAGCGTCGAAGGTCCAGGATTCAGTTTCAAAGTTTAGTCCAGGGATATCTAATCTTGCTGTGGCAAGGGTTCCCCATTTTAACCAGTAAAACAGGGAGGGACTAACTCTATGACCCCACCTATGGGAGGGTCAAGGGAGGGGTGGCTACACCCACTTCCCTTTGTCCAGTTTCGCGCCAGAGCAGGGGCAGGTAGCCCCTGAGCTGGTTTGAACTGGCATATGCACAGAGGAGCCTTTTGCTCCCCCAGTGCAGGACTTCAAAGCACTCTAAGAGTGCACCCACCCAGCCCCAATACACATTATCCTGTCTGGGGAGGTGGTCACACCTCCCTGCAACAGGAAACCTATTGTCCAGGCCTCCCCTGCCGGAGTTTCGTCCAGCAGCAGGAGGCCAGACTTGTGTCTGTGGCAGCAGCATCCATTTTGTGATGCCAGGGCTTCAGAAAGAAGTTACCGGGTAAGCCAGAGTTAACATGTCTTTCCTCTAGAAGGGTGGAATGCTACCCCCGCCGCCAGGATTGGCGGGGGGTAGTATTCCAAGATGTTTGACACCAAACACGACATGTTTAGGTGCAGCCATTCCAAAGTTAGCATTTTACCGCGAGGATATAATGCGCTTAAGAGTATATGGTCAGGCTGCACTACAAACAGCATCAGAGATGGTCTCCGAACGCTGCAGAGGGGCCCTGCTCATGCAGGGGCACCCTCTCACATAGGAACCATGCACTCTGCCTTTAGGATTGATAAGGCCTGCCTTAGGAGTGACTTATAGGTTTATATGTGTGTATGTATTTAGTGATATAGGTAACCTATATCACAGTAAGGGGTGCATGCACCACCTTACCCAGGCTGCAGTAGCAGACCTGTGGTGTCAGTTTGGATGGCCTTCCAGGGGTGGCATAATACATGCTGCAGCCCCTGGCAGGCCTCTGAGGTACCTATGCCCTTGGTACATAGTATACCATATACTAGGGACTTATAAGGGCACTCCAGATTCCAATCAGAGATGTGCCTAAGGCACATGGAAACCTTTTTACAGAGAAAGCAGATAGACTGGGGCCCTGAATAGCAGGATCCCAGTCCAACTAAGTCATAAACCAGCAAAACACCATAAAAAAAGTGGGGGCAACCATATAGTCAGATTCCACCTTCCTACACCTACCAATAGAGTTATTTAAGTACATGCTTGATAAAACAGCGGAGCACCTCCTTAGCTGTACACAGAGGCCAAAACGGGAGGTGCCCTGCCCCAAGACCAGAGGATGACAGTGATTGTGGTAATCCCCAAGGAAGGTAAATCCCCTATATGTGTGTCCTACAGGTCGATAGCCGTACTCAACTACGAAGTCAAAGTACTGGCTAGGCCCTATCCATTCCTGTGTGTAACGTGATTACTTCCCTCATACATCCAGATCAATCCGGATTTATGCCTCAGAGGCACTAGACTAAACCTACGATGCCTGTTCGGAGTCCTCAACAAGACTACCACAGACTATCCGACCCCGCAGTTCTTCTGTCCTTGGACGCCAGGATCGCCTTCGATAGCGGGAAGAGGAACTACCTCTTTGCCGTTCTGGGCTGTCTGGGCTTTGGGCCGAATTTTATATGATGGGTGAGACTTCTATACCACTAATCACTGGCTAGAGTGCGAGTCAACACCACCGTGTCTCGAGTTTTTTCGCTCCAGAAGGGGACGAGGCAAGGATGCCCCCTGTCCCCTATATTGTTTGCCCTGGCTCTAGAGCCTCTGGCAGCCTGGGTACGGCAAGACCCCTTGATATGGGGCATCCCGGTGGGAGGGGAATGGGATGAACGCATCTCCTTATATGCGGACGATATTCTATTGTATGTTAGAAGACCAAGACAGTCCATTGATAGAATATTTCAGATTTTTCACATCCATGGGGACTACTGGAGATACCGCATTAAATCGGTATAAATCTGGGTTGTTCACGCTGGTGGGTAGAGTTCCCGACCTCACATCCAGATGCAGAGTTCCAGTCAAGACTCAGGGCTTCAAATACTTTGGGATATATGTTACGAGTAACCCCCAAGAGTTCTAGCAGCGAAATTTAGAGATTCAGCTAGAAAGATTTATTGGGGATGCCAAACGCTGGCGGACACTGCCACTCACGTTAATGGGTCGCGCAGCCCTATATAAAAATGACACTCCTGCGTATGCTATATATTCCACAAAATGCACCCTATGAGATTCCACCCCCCCACCTTCTTTCAAAGGGTGGAAACCGGCCTAACATCCCTGCTCTGGAGTGGGGGTGCCCCGCGCATAGCTCTATGCAAACTGCAGAGAGGGGTTTATGGGGGGGGGGGGGTCTAGCGATAAGGGATATTAGAGCTTACTACTGGGCCTCCCAACTGGTCAATGTGAATGACTGGGCATTCGGAGATAAAACAGAGCCAGCAGGCAGAGTTGACAGAGCGGTGATTGGAGCTGGGGGGTACCACCTGTTATTATACGACAGGGGAGTGGTTTGGGATTTGCCGACACGCACAGTGGTGGAAGCGTGGTGAGCAGCGACTAAATTCCTAGGTTGGGAAGGGAAACTAACAAAGATGACCCCGCTCTGGGAAGGCGACCAGCTTCGAAGAGTGGAGCAGCTGTGCAGCTTTGGTAAATGGAAATTGCTGAGCCTGGAGAAATTGGGAGACGTGTGGAGAGGACATGCATTTATCACATTTGAGACCTTACAACAAGAATATGACATGGGGAGCGGTTGAAATACCTACAACTGGGTCACGCCCTTAAGAGCTACATTCGCGAGGGGGAAGACCTAGAGGAGGCGTCCCCCCTAGAAGACCGACTGTTGACTGACCCACTGGCCAAGAAAGCAATAGTGTTAATATAAAGGAAGATACGGAACAATTCCCTAGACCCCCTGGGCTCGTTAAGGATGGCATGGGAGGGAGACATAGGCCAGCTGGACGACAAAGACTGGGGGGAAGTGATACAGGGCCCGAGGGAGGTGGCGATACGTTCCAGATTCCGGCTTATCCAACTAAAAGTCTTACACCGGGTTTACTAAGCTAGGACAGTGCTACACCGGCTGGGTCATGTTGACAATACGCTGCTTCAGAGGGGGCGGGGTGCGTAGAGACTTTCTTCCATCTGTTGTGGGACTGCCCGGTGATACAAACATATTGGCTCGAGGTCGGGAGAATCATGGCCGCAGTAGTGGGGGCGGAGGTCCCAGTAGAGCCCAAGTGGTTCTTGTTGCAGATTTCAGGTGAAGAGGTCTGGCCGAGACACATGAGACCCTGGCTGACATTAGCTGTGATAGTAGCAAAATGAAACATCGCAAAAAGCTAGGGAGCAACCAATCCTCCCTGCCCCCCACCCAGCCCAAAAGTTTGGCTGAGTGGAAAACCGACTTAGACTGGTACAGACAGGCAGAAGACACAATATACCCAAGTAGAGGTTGCCCATGGAAATGGAAGATTTGGTAATACTGGCAGGCCTATAGGGGATTGTAGAGAACGAGAGATGGGTTGAAACGAGAATGTTACCTCACGATGTTGATGATTTCATTTTCCTATTGTAATGAACAACAGATGTGGACTGCATGGTTTTAATATCCGTACTGAACTGTGCACGTGATTTATTGTATGCTGAGCATATTGCAATAAAAAGAGTTGAGAAAAAAAAAAAATGGATTTGAGGGGATGCGATGTCCTTATAGCGTTAGACCTCAATGCCCATTTTTCAAATGTCAGTTTCTCCTTCCAGACCTGCTCAGCAAGCAGTTGATTTGCCCAAGTAATAATCGTGGAAGCCTCTATGTTGGGTAGCATACTGCAGCAAAATGCAACTGTAAGAATGTCTGCTGAGGTGATGTGCTGCAATGTCGAGATTTCCTGAACCATTTACAGCATTGCACCTCTCTTGATTATATCAAACTGCCTCTGAGACTTGTATTTAGGCGTGAAAATTAATTTGCTTAACAACTTAGCAGTGTTATGATTCTTCAACTCCTTTTGTTTGTCTGGGAACTGACCAGTCTCCGAAAGAGGGAGGAACTTTATGGTAACCTGTGGGGCAGTTCTTATGGTGTCTATAGGGTCCATCGTACTGATTAAGACTAGAGGGAGGTAGATTGAAGGACCGCTATTAGCGAGCATTGCCACGCTTTTATAGGTTTGTCCTGTAGGTATCGTTGTTACCCTCTTTGTAGCCAGAGGAGAGCCCTTTGGCAATGAATTTACAAAACGGCTTTCTCTTTTGATTGTTTGGCACTGCTAATCGTTCTTCCATCGGGATGCCCATAGGGCCATTTGTAGGAGTTGAAAGCTTGATGTACTTGTTTCACTAACAGAGGTGTAGGTTTCCCTGCCTGCTGGCGATATTCTGGCAGGCTTAATCAGTTCTGCCTTGGGTGCCTGCATTAAAGATAGTTTGACTTGTGTGGTTATAGGTTTCTCTTGCGCAGGGGTGCATAGTCCGTCTCCTTACTGACATTATCTATGTTGGGGGTGATTGAATCTTCTAAGTGAATTCCCATCTGATCCAGTTTCTACTTCCTCCACAGGATATTCCTGGGCTATAACTGTGGTCTTGGGAGCTGTTCTAAAGATGGACTATAAATGTTCCTGTTGTTTAACTGTGCCCCCTTTTGTAAGTTGGTAATTATGGGCCTTTCCTAGCCTTTTAAGCTGTTTTTTTTGTTGGTGGCATATTCCAGCTAAAATGAAGGTTAGATGGGCCAATACTTTGCGATGCAAGCTTTGGGGAGAGCTGATTGCTTAGATTATTCTGACGGCAGGCACTGGTCATGGCCTCTGTATGCGGTTTCTAGTTGATGGCGCTGTGCATAACCTTTTGAGCGTTAGGTTCCTGTAATCCTGTGGAACCTGGTTTTCATTGGGACTTTATTTCTGTTAGTACTGAGCCTAGTGTAGCAGGGAGACTTGCAAGTTTGTCGATCACTGGGCCACATGAGCAAGCTAAAACAGGTTGTGCTACTTCTGCTTGCGCACGTTGTATCAATGTATTTAGAGCCCCTGTTTTGGAATTGATTGCTGTGACAAACTGTCAAGGCATTGAGTAGATCCACTTACAGATTGTGTTTATAAGACTGATATGCTAATGCATTTACAACAGATTGAAACGAGTGTAGCAAGACATCCCAGACATCCCTTGTTTCCTCTTTTTGTCGTCTTGGAGGGTTTTTTATGGAGCCACGAGAAGGTAATCCTTCGTGAATGAGCAGCACCCAGCATTATCAATGTGAAGGCGCCTTTACACCCCTCGTGGCATCTCATGGAGCGGATACGTTAATATACGAATCACCACATCTAAGACGAAAATGCATAATTGGGAAGCTCGAGGAAAACTACGGGCAAATCCATTGACCCTGGACCCCCCAGCGGAGGCTGTGTCACCTTGAGCCCTTTGTGCCCTCCTGAACTTGGCCAGTTACCTTCAAGGCCACCGCGAGTGCACTGCTGCATCTTCCACACTCTGGTGGGACTCCAAGTCCCAGAGTGCAACGTGTATGTTCCCGCCACTGACGCCCATCGGTCAGCTGAGAGGGAGGGGCCAGCGGTGTCCTCATCAGCACGGCTCGCCTCCCGCGCCCGTCCACGCCAGGAAGAGACAGGACAGGGCCATCCCTCTGACAACTGGTTCTAGGGAGTAGAACTGACTCAAGGGGCATCCTAAGGTACTGTACTTTTGCTCTGACGAACCTCTGGACATATAAAAGCAAATAGTTTTTGTACTTTTTAATCTATATTGCCTAACATTGTTACGCTTTGGTTTTTATTTTTTGGATACAGTTACCAGGGTAGCCAAGGCAATCGGATGGGGAAAAGGAAACAGTTGGAAGAGTGCGGGGAGGCAGTGGGAGCAAAACCTGGCCGGGGCAATAGGGGTAAAAGGGCGAAAAAGGCAATCAAATCAACGGGTAGTAACTGTGTGATGGACCGCATCGATAGTCTAATTAATGAATGCGAGGTCATTTTAGAACCTGCCTCGCTGAAATCAGTAGCCAGTAAGAAGAAAAATACATCTAAGCAGTGCCCCCCTTCCAACTTGTCAATACCGGATATGTTTCTTAAACAAAACAGTACTAAGGCCCTAGTAAACTGCAATGATAGGACAATAGAGGAGGAGAGGGCATTAGATCTTAGTGCCAGTCCAGTGGTACTTCCGTCCGATACTCATTATGAAGACCCCCAAGTTCTCTGTTCAAATAGATTCCAGCCATTACTAACGTTAGAAAACCCAGCTTGCGATGAGGGTGAAAGGCTGGTGTCAGACCGGGTCCTTGTGGCAGAAACCAATCAAGGACAGGAAGTAGACACAGACTTAGACATTGGTCAACAGAATTTAACGGAATTGGTAATGTCATTAAAAACGGAAGTGAGGTCTATGAGAGGCACGATAGAGGAATTAACTTTACTGGTTAAATCGCTGGTGCTAGACTTAACTCAAAGTAGGATAGGGAAGGTAAACAATAACTGTCATACAGCACGCCAGGAAGGAGTTACTCCAGCGAGGGAAACAGGTACTTGGCCAGCATTGACACTAGCAAAAACAACAGTTGATGGACAGAATGCAGAACAATGTCATACATTCACCCCAGTACAGAGATCTGGGCCTAAATCCATCATTTTTTTGCTCACCATGCCATTCCAGTTTGAACCCAGCCATATGCAAATCAGTCTTGACCCTGTGCCTCATGGGAACAGTCCAGCCCGAACTGCCAAGCCAGGTCCTCCCTGGACTGAAAACAAGCATCCTAGGACCGGTTTCGGGGTTTCACCCTCTTCAGCCAGGATAGCTTGATTCCAGTGGCATGGAGAGCACGGGACCCACGTCTGGGCATACCCGTCCCACTCGGGGTGACAAATGTAAAAAACAACAGTTGATGGACAGAATGCAGAACAATGTCATACATTCACCCCAGTACAGAGATCTGGGCCTAAATCCATCGTTTTTTTGCTCACCATGCCATTCCAGTTTGAACCCAGCCATATGCAAATCAGTCTTGACCCTGTGCCTCATGGGAACAGTCCAGCCCGAACTGCCAAGCCAGGTCCTCCCTGGACTGAAAACAAGCATCCTAGGACCGGTTTCACCAGCTTAAGCAGGCCTTCTCCCCAGCTAGATAATGCCAGTCGAAACTCACGACCTCAGCTGATGTCTAAAAATTTACCGAATACCGTCTCAAGTAACTGCATTGGTACTAGGAGGTTGGGCGACAGGAGGGTACTTGTATTACCTGGATTAGTGGAACAGCAGCAGAAGGACAATCAGCCTAGTTCACTTCAGCATGGTGCTGTGGTAAAGAATATACCCAACACATATCCTACTTTTAACCCCAATAGAATTTTAATGACCAACGTACCAAAATATGACGTACGAAGAGGCATAGAGAACAGGGAGTCGGTAATCAATAAGGCTATTCACTGGATAAGGCACGTTAGGGGTTGCCGATCTGTAATTAGGGAAGACATAGTTTCAGCACGTAGGCTATCCTCACCTACCCATCCCTTCGATTGTATTGAACTTTTAATGAAAAGTGTAGATCTAGTAGAACATCTTTTTACACTTGAGTTTCGCACCACATCGCCAGGCCACTCAGCTATCCAATTTAGACGCTTCCTCCCGAATGATCACAGCAACTGTTTGGCAAAAGAAAGGCCCACCAGTTTGCAAGGGAGCTCTGCGTTGGATAACAATGATTGACTCATTAAGGGTTCAGCATTGAAAAAACATGACCGCATTATCCTGAACCCTATCATAAGGAAGAACCCTGCGTGCCTGCAAGACCAGGTGACAGAATTGGCCCAACCTACTCCGCTTAATAAAGCTCCTACATTGCTAGTAAATGAAGTGCAAGAGAATGGTAGTTCTGTGCACCCGAAGGTCTCAACAGTGGAAATGACACAGACTTCCATGTCAAGCTTAGCCAGCCTAGCCCAGGCAGACAGTGGTTCGATGGAGGGTCATTTGTCACATCCCTCTACGGATGGGGCTTTGACTTGAAATACTTCACCACATAAGAATTCTATTCTGTCATGGAACATTGCAATGTTGAGTAAAAAGACGGTCTCTCCAGAATGGCATGTATTCATTAGAGAATATGATATCTGCCTTTTTCAAGAGTCCTGGGCAGAGAATCCACTCTATTGTGAAGGGTACTTAAACTATCACATACCAGCCTGCAGGGGAGAAAAAGGGAGGCCATCTGGGGGTTTGACCATTTGGGTGCGACAAAATCTTCAGTTAAACATAAAGGAAATCCAAATCCAAAGTAAAGACATCCAGGTAGTTAGGCTGATTTTGAGTGCAGGTCAAATAATAGACATCTATAACATCTATGTGCGGGGCACAAGAGGCAAGAAATCGGGAGTCCTGGACGTTCTAGATGCTCACCTAGACTCTTACCAGGAATCTACTAAAGCTATCATTGCTGGGGACTTCAACATGACATTCGAGCCTCTAGTCCAGGAGGGAGGTAACCACCTAGACGATGCAGATATTTACTGGGGCATCCCGAAGCTGGAACTGGATCCCATAAGAAAGTGGACAGATGTGGTCATTCAAATCAATACTATTTGTATGGAAAAGGGTTGGAGGGCGGTCAATGGGCGTACGCACTCCGATAGGTTTGGGGCCAAGACTTTTAATAATGGATTCAGTTCCAGTAGAATTGATTATGCATTGTTGAGTTTGGATCTATGGCATCTTTTAAATGATATGGTAGTCATAGATAGGGTGGAAAGTGACCATAATCCGCTGTGCATATCTACTCACTCGTGGGGGCCTAAGACACAAATAGGATCTAGTGATAGAAATGTGGTAAATGAAGTCAGTTGTTCGAACGATATGCGAAGTCTTAAATGGGCTCAAATTATCGAAACTCCAGAACTACTAGATTGTATAAAGAAGGGAGTGGATAGTGCTACCACCGAACTTGAAAGGAAGGTGACAAGTTCTAATGGACTAGACGAAATAACAAGTACTCACAACCTCTTTTTTGCTGATTTGCGCACCTATTTCTTTAAGCATGGGAGAAAAAAAAAAAAAAGAAGGTCTTTAGACAGAAAGGTGAGCGCTGGTTCAACAAAGAGTGCCGAGAGGCTTGGCTTGCGTTAAGGGAAGCCATTAAGGTAGGAGACCCTATAGTAGTACGTAAGGCAAGAAGTGCTTATAAAGGAACTCAGGCTTCAGCGAAGAGAAAAGTTGGGATGACAAAAGATGGCTAAAGGAGGCCTGCGCCTCAAAAAATTCTAAGGTATTTTGGAATGTTTATAAATGCGGGAGGGGAGGGGAGGCTCAGCAGCCCCTGAATTATGTTTCCCAAAAGGATTGGGTGACCCATTTTAGACCCCAGTATGCCTCAGAAATAGTCTATGATGAAGGTGGTTTCACCATTACACCATATCAAGGCCCAGTCTTTTGTGAGGAAGAGGTCGACACTGCACTTAGGGCAATTTCAGCTGGAAAAGCACCAGGGCCAGATGGCATACCGGGGGATGTTTTCCTTTATGACAGAGACAAGTGGAACCGTTATATCCTCTTGCTGACAAATGCTATCGCTCAGGGGGCGCCATTACCAGAATCCTGGAGAGGAGCAATAATGATACCAGTCTACAAGAATTGGGATAGGTCATGCCCTGGGAACTACAGGCCAATCAGTTGACTGTATGCAAAAGGTTACGGGGAGATTGGTATTGAATAAAATAAAGACCTGGATCGATGAGCTCAATGTCTTATCTCCCCTTCAAGCAGGGTTTAGGGCACTAACCAGCACCATTGATCAGGTGTTTAGGTTTGTCTTGCTTTACTGGAAAATTGTTACTTTGGGCAAGGGTAGATTATATGCCGCGTTTGTTGATCTCAAATCGGCATTCGATCTAGTTCCCCGAACAAAACTCTGGAAGGTGTTACATGAGTTAGGGATGCCACATGAGCTTTTGTCACTTATTATTAGGCTGCATGACGAGAATAGTGCCAAGATAAGATGGGGGAATCAAGACGAAGTTACTGAGTCGTTCCCTGTGGAAAGAGGGGTGAGACAAGGATGTGTGATGGCCCCGACACTATTCTCATTATATATTAATGGAATAGTGAGTAGTATGAGTTCTACCCCTACGGATGCCCCAAGTTTAGCTGGAGTAAAAATCCCCTTACTGTTGTTTGCGGACGACACTTTAATTATCTCCAAGACCCCTAGCGGATCATGCGAAAGGCCCTCAAAATATTTGAGGAGTTCTGCTTATTGCGTGGGTTGGAGGTTAATGTGTCGAAAACAAGATTGATGGCATTTAACACACAAAAGGCACTGAAGGGCGGAATTGTTATGAATAATAGACCGTTAGAACAGATAAAAGAGTTCACTTATCTGGGGGTCAACATCCAAAATAATCTGAAATGGAATCATCAGATTGAATTGGCATCCCTTAAGCACAGACAACTCGCGGGGTGGTTCAACTCGAATACAATACCTCATATACAAAACCCATAAGTCCCGCCCTGGAGATTTATAACACAAAAGTTATTAGCTCAGTCCTTTATGGTTCGGAGCTGTGGGGCTGTGAAAATCTGGCGGTGCTTACATCCTCTGAAAATAGATTCTTGAGGAATATTACCAGACTACCCCAAAGCACCCCAATGTGCCCGCTATTGTATGATTTGGGGAGAAAACCGATTGCAGCTCTAGCGAAATTGCATCCTCTATTGTATTGGCGTAGACTATGGAGTGTACCCGAACTTGCAGGTTATGCAGCAGGGTTTCTGGATATAATTAGAGCTGACACCTTTCACTCTATAAAGTGGCTACGGACAGTCAGAGATATTTTATTTAAAATTGGCATGATCCAGTTGTGGAATGATCCGGAAAATTCTGCCTTTCCTTCAAAACAAAGTATGAAGGAGTTGTATTGGGAATGGGTTTATCTCAATGTTTTTAGATCTAGTGATTCCTCCACTCTGACCGGCCCTTTTTTGGAATTCAAAGCCACCCCGAGGATGGAGTCTTATTGGGACCTCATCACAAAGCCATTGGACCAGAAATTGTATTTCCAGTTTAGGGAAGGCTCCCTGCCCTTGAGAGCTTTTACTGCGGGATGGAAAGTATCCAGTGATAAAACTTGTCCTTTTTGCAAAGATAGTGTTGAGTCTCCGACACATTTACTATTTGTTTGCGTTGGATACGAAAGGCCACGTCGTGTCTGGTTACGGCCAATCTGTAAGCTCATAGGTACAAGAAGGGCGCAGGAGGCTGAAAGAATACTGCGCTCGGACACAACTGCACCTATTGTCATAGCAATGGCGAAATATCTAGGGTGGTCGTGGGCATTAAGATCAAACTACCTACGACATGCATAAGTGAGCTATACCAAGAGTTGTCCCGCAAGTTTTGTAATTATAAATACTCTTGAAGGGGAGGTCCTTGTAATGTATTATAAAATGTACATGTTATACGTCTTAAAGTTGGTTTTAATATATCGCTTTTATTACAACACTGTATATATTTTAAAAATAATCTTTTTAGGTCATGTATTTTTTATGATGGATGGTTCCTATATGTTTTTATGACTTAATTTGTCGAATAAAGCTATTCGAAACTGAAACTGGATCTAGAATAGTACTGAGTCGGTCCAAAACAGAGAAGAAGAATTCCAGGGATCCACTGTGAACCCGTTTACACTGGATGCTGTTGGGCTCCTTTCTTGTAGTTGTGGTGTAGCTTCCAATGACGAAATTGATGGTATTTCTGAAAGAGATCTGCACCTCGATTGGCTTGAAGCAACTACTAATTGGTTAGGTGAATGTTCTAAAGGCTAGGAAGATTTTGCTGGGGAGCGCCGGTTGTTTTTCTCTTCTTCAGGTGGAACTATTGAGGACTCCTTGGCTGGTGCTGATGGTGTTGGCACGTTGTGTACCTCAGCGGTGACTAAGAGTCCCTTCCTTCAAGTTGTTTGCCTGGAGCGGACGTTGCATTGGTACCCATTGTGGAAAAATTTCTATGCGATGTCCCATTCTGAGGGGTTTGTCAGAAGATCCTGTACTCGAAGTTGCCTCTACTAAATCAGCTGCTATGGGATTGTCTGCCATCATAATCTAGCGTTTTCCTCTTGCTTTCATACTTTTTATTGCACACTCCTATTGGAAGCAGGTCTTTTTCTTGCTTTCTGATGTTTCTCTCAGCCCTGGGTCGGCCTGGGCACCTGTTGGTTGTTGGACACTTGTGCGAGAAGAGTGTGGTTGCAGAGGAGCTTGTAAACGTTTTGCGTCCTTATTATGTGAAAATAACACATCCATTCGATTTTTTTTAAATGTAATTTGTTAAAGGTACTTGACTGGTGTGCAAGCAACTGGTCTGCCAGTATAGGAGAGAGTAGAGGGCCTTCACCCTGCTGCATCATCTGCAGAGTAATTTCAGGAGCACCATTGATTTTTGGCACATGGGTGCGCCTCCGCTTGCGTCTCATGTTTGCCGGCGCCACCCTGGTCTTCCCTGAAGTCATATTCTCCTATATCGTTAGCCTTTTTCCCTCCAGCTACCTTTCAGGTGCTCTGCACGAGGGATTTTGCCTGTATTGCTGAAGTTTGCAGATGTTTTTACACCTAAAGCCGATCGCTATTGCTACAGTTGTTGGTTGGATCATATCTTCAAATGATTTGCTCAAGCAACGATTAATGTTTTTCTTTTAATGATGTCCTCCCTTGGAAGTCTTTGCAGGGTTAGGAAAGGAGGTACAGTCAAAATTAAGGGGACCAGTGTGGGGCAGCACACAGTGGGGAGCAAGCCGCACCATTGACCTGGCTAGGCTTCCTCTGCGCACCCACTCTCCCTTCGGGGGAGCACTATGCTCCTCCAACACCCTCCAGTTTGACCTTGCACGGCTGGGCAAAATGAATTTTCACACTCCCCTATGTGAGCTAAAGCTCCCAACTTAAACGCATTGTTGGTGTCCCCCGGCGCGCCGCCGCTACCCAATGTGCTTCTCACCTCAGACGCAATACAAGGGGCTTGCGGGAAGCATTGGAGCCTTTGAGCTGCACCACCCTCGTTGAGGGTGTTTGCGGGCCTGGGAGTCTTGGGGGGAGGAGGTCTGGCTTGCACGCCCACAGCTCTCCTGGACTTGCCCTAGGTCCCGGGCTCCATGACATTTGAGCCTGGCTCCAAGCCCAGCTCCGGGCAATCCCGCTCTGCCCAGTACAGCCAGGTAGCAGGACGCAGGGACCAACAGCTGTGGAGTGATCAGACCACGAGAGCTGCAAGCCGCCACGGTTCCAGCGATGGGCGGGAATTATCTAATCTCTACAACTTAAATCAATACAGATAAAATCTTGACTTATAAAAAATGAAAAAATAAAATCCACCTATGAATCAATTCTTTCAGAACTTTTTAACTTATCTTCACATGCATTTTAGACAGTCACATACTTTTGCTGTCAGTGCACCTATGTGGACTGTTACTGCTGCCGGTTCTTGCTTTTTTGGCATATATGTTAGGATGGAAGCCATACATCTAGAATATCAGCAGAGATTGCACAAAGGAGCATAGCAACACAAGCAGGGTTTGGAAGTTATGGTGCCAGAATTGCAAGGGTCAATTTTCAACCATGGGATCGGGGTAGAAAACTTCCCAATAGTCTACAACTTGTAAGGAAGAAGATACAAAACAATTATATCACAGCTATTTTCCAAGGAGATATTAGCACACACTTAAGTATGATATTCTGGCATGTTTAAAGTCAACAGTGGCCTAAGAAACCCAATTGTAATTCAATGCATGCCCTATGACTTTGATCAATTATTTTTTTATTTTCCTCACAAGCAATTACGAAAACATACCTCAGAAGTATATCTTTTCGCTAGTGGACCACTACATCGACAAGAAACTCTGAAGCCAAAGTCCTGATGATTGTTACTTGAGGCCAGGTTCTCTTCACTGGAGTGAACAGGGACTGTAACAGACAGTTTATTTTCTCCAGTGGGGTTATGGTGACTGGATTTATTCGGATATTCCTGTAATCCTTTACGATCATTCTCCGTGGCCAATGAGTGTTCTTTCTTGAACATCTTCAATACATCCGGTTCATGATCAGTATCAGAATGTCGCTTTGGGATCTTTGAGGAGGCCAGATTTTCTGTTTCATGCTTGGCTGTTTGATGAAGATTTTGCCAAAGGGAAAGAGCAGCCAACCAACAGTGTGGTTCTCCAATTATACATTTCCTTATTTCGCTGAATCCTTTTCCTATTAAAAAAAAAAAAAAAAAAATGGTACACAGAATGATAAAAGTATCTAAAATGAGTAGTTTACCCAATAACATCTGTGTAGGAGAACTATACATGCTTGGCTATGTCGCCCCCTCCAAGGCTGGGATTGCTATAATAATACACATGCACCCGTGCTACATATCCCATGTCTATTAATCTGTGAGAGCGTGAAACAAATTATCAATATTAGGAACATGGAAAACTAGCATGCAAGAACAAAAGATGCCCTCTGAAATTTGTAAGCTGTGGAGTAGATGGTAAGAACAAGTATGATACAATGGGATGCATAAATAGCCCAAGAGACAGCTGTAGGGTAAGTATAAAACAGTCATGTTTGTTGAGGGAGAACTGTGGCCAGGCATGGGGAAAACTCAATGAAGGTGTGACATGGAACAACGTTTGTCAGGTCATGGTTAAAACTTAGAAGATGGTCTTAGCTAACTGTATGCTGTACCTTGCCACTAAGGTCTATAATTACACTGCGGCACAGCATGAACAGTGTATAGACTAAACAAAAGAGTCAAAAATCTCATATTTAAATAATCTTGATAATTCAACGGATATCAACACTGACAATGTAAAGGATAAACGTAATTTGATATCAAAATTTGGTCTCCATTCCATCTGCTCTGGTAGAAAAGACTGGAAAGAGGACACTATAAACAGATCATCTCTCCAAATCTAGGGCACCCTATTGCGATGCTGTAGTCTCCAGAAAGAATCTTTCTGTTGAGACATGGAAAATAAAATATGAGTTTTCCTGTGGAATCGTAACAAGAGTAAGCTCCTGCTCTCAAATTAAATTCCTTAAATCTTATGTGAAGGGTCATCATTCTCACCTTCAAAACCTACCACTAAGTCTTCATAAACAAGCAAGCATAATTCTGGTACTAAGACGACGGATCAATCCATGCCATGATTAAAATGTTATAGCACAGAACACCATTTATTTTGAAATTTGCAATCAAGATAAATGCCTGGCCTATTTTTGGAAACTCTCAGTACTTCGCTTTGCTTGAAAAGGCTTATCCAATTGCTTAGAATAATACAACTTTCTAAGAAAGACAATAAAGACTTCTCTCATAAGTCTAACAACCAAGAATGCATACCAGGGAAAGCATGGGCATTGTATTAGGCATCTTACACTGGACGTGCCGAAATTTGAACAAACCCCCCCCCTCCCGATCTTGGCGTACGCCGATGATGCAGTATTGATGGCTAGATCGGGGTTAGCCTTACAAAAACTAGTTAAAGCCTATTCCATCTTTATGGCCTCCCTCGATCTAAAAGTTAATGAATCCAAATCATTTATAATTGTAGCCGGAGCGACCAAAGGTGAGAAACATCCCCATTTCCAGCTAGCAGGTAAGAAAATCGAGGTGGTAGACTCCTTTTCATACCTTGGAGTGCTCTTTGATAAAGACCTTTTGTGGTCTAAACTAGTGGAAAAAAAGAGGCCAGGGTATGCAAAGGAGCCTTAACGCTGTTAAGAGATTTGCCAAAAATTGGGAGGAAGTCCACTAGATGTAATAAAAAATATTTATCTAGCAAAAACAAAAATCGGTGGCAACATATGGGGCTGGTGTCTGGGGGATGGTTAATGCTGCGTCATTACAGCAAATGGAAGACTCCTTTTTTAAAAAGTGTGTATCTCTACCCCAATCAGCCCCAAATTACATCCTACATCTTGAACTGGGGCTTCCCTATTGGAGTGATACTATAAGGTTGGTCCCAGTCCTCCTGTGGCTCTCAATATGGCAGAGAACTACGGTGGACTTGACCCAAACCATCATTAGGGAATGCTTTAGTTTAGACCACTATAAAAGGATTGGGTGGTTAAATCATGTAGAGTCTGAACTGAAAGCCCTAGGGCTGGGAAAACTTTTTCAGGACCCCGACTCATGTAAAAAGGTTACGAAGAAATGGATAACGGACTTGTATACCCAAAGATTAAATCATGTTCGAAGGGAAAAAAACGTATCCTTCCTTCTTCCATTGCTTATGGTCTGGTCCCGTCAATACCAGGAGAAGGTTTCCATTACCCATCTCGTTTAAATAACGCGCAGCATAGATTTATCCTATTGCGTTTCCGAATGAATATGATCACGTTATTCCTGGGACATCCACAAAACAAATACAGACTAGCAGATCTTGCTCCCTGCCCTTGCAATAACCATGCCATGCAGACAGACCTACATATCGTCCTATTTTGTAAAAATTATTCTGAGGCGCCATAATTTTAAGCAATGCCGGGTCGCCATGTATTTTCTAAAGGCCTTACTGGACCCTTTTGTTTGCTTTTGTGTTGCCTCATTCCTATGGGCCTGTTTTAGGAAGAGGAAAAAGGCGGGTGTATATCTTAGTAGTACTGTGTAGTTTTATTTTATCAATTGTTTTTTAAACGTTTTTAATGGCTTATCCGGACCACAGCAAACTTGTTTAATACTTATTTTACCTTTGTATATATTTATTGGTGTGGAAAATTTTATATGTACTGTTGTGCTTTTATGGTCTGTTTATAAAGATCGAATAAAGCTGTCTGAACTGAACTGTATTAGGCATCTAACTTCTAGGAGTACATATCGCAACAACCTGGAAACACTTTGAACCCTGGGGAAAGAGCATGAAAGAGTAGTCGGTGTTGCAACACCTCAAACATGACTGATAGAGATAATGCATTACTATTTCATTCAATCCTAGGACAGCAAATGCTTTATGTTATACCAAACACTGGACCCAAAGAATCTAACATGTGTTGGGTTCATAACGGTCCTGGCTCTCTTATGTATATGTTTTTTTTCTGTAACAATCTATTAACTTCCTGGAAGAAAATAGGTCGCACTATTAAAAACATGCTTCCCTTTTCAAAAACTCCTTTGTGAATACATGTCACAACGAGGTTTATAATAAACTCTCCAGCTATATTATTACCGACTTAATGCAGTTACATTAAACTGGAAAAAAAACTACTCTGGCGGAAAAAAGTGTATTGCAACCAGACACTGGGTTTTAAAAACAAGGGAGCCCAATAGTCGTCAGGGACTTTAGATAGACATTACATCATATAACAGTGGCACCCAGACATATGTGATGTAACAAAACATTGAATTTTATTCATACTAAAAATAATAAATAAGACAGTTTCATTCAGTAAGCACAACGATAAATGATGGCGCAATGTATGGGAGTGTAAAACGTACTGTGTGCTTTCCAGGGGGACAACGGTCGAGACAAAGTGCTCCGTGAGGCCCCAGGCGATTGGCATTACAGATGAGTGCTGATGCATTGTGAGGACTCACAGTGGGAGTCTTTTGCATTACCTGAAGAAGTAGAGCTGGTATGAAGATGGATGGCTCTTCTATGCTCTTGAAAAAAGTTATTTAAGTGTCCAGTACTGGTGCCAGGCGACCTTTCTGCCCTGAAGAAATTGCCTTGAAATAATTGTGGCAATGAAACATGTTGGCTCAGTATGAAGCGGTATGCATGTTAGGCAACCGATTTTTAATTTGAATAAGTGCACAACGAATAAAGAAAGTGGTCATTGAGTAATGTGCAACTTATTTCAATTTTAAATTCACATGGTCGCATTGTGGGACTTGATTGTTTCACTTCACTTCTTTCTCAGCACTAATCTTTTAATTGTTTTGGACACTTTTTGAATCATTATTTTTCGAGGCAAGATGGCTACCAATGATGATACAAGTGGGCATTACTGGTGAGTACCAACCAGCTAGCCCGATTGGTGGTGCGCACGTGAGGTACCATCTGGCCTTCTCACCATTTTTTGAATGGGATGTGGTAATTTCCTGCACCTTTCAGATTTATTTCCTGTACAGGGGTCAGGGTTCAAATAGTGGTTGTGAGGACTGCCTTTTGCAAAAACATTTCTATTTTATTTTAAATTGAAGGCAAAAAAAGTGGGAGGTTGCGATCTCATTACCAAAAAAAAGGAGAGACGTATATGGGGAAAGAAATGTTGAAAAACCCTACCTCCGCTTATATTGTTGAAACCTGAAGAGAGGTGCCTTACAGACCAGGTCTTTGTGGATATATGGACACACACAAGTGACAATAGTGATCAGCATGTGTATCCAAAATTAAGAATAACACACCAGTTAATTTATTATAATCAATGTGGCAAAAGTCATGGTTAGCGTTGACGTTTCAATACCCAAATCCAGGGATCATCATCAGGACTATAGGCTTAAAACTGAGTCAGAGATAATGAATTCTGCAAGGTTGTGGACAAAACTCTGGATAAAACTCTACAGTGAGTCTCTATTGGAACAATTTACAAAGTGCAGTGGCTCTGTAATTCTGACAGAGTGCCAACGAAAGGGATTGTAGTAGAGAAAATTGAACCAGCCCCGGGCTGTGTAGCAATGGCCAAACGGACAGAATGAATCTTCCAGAAGCACGATCCACGTGGATGCGCTGAGCAAGGCTCTCAGAAGGACACAGGCAGCAGGGTGAGCCGTGTCCCTTCCTGCAGCAACTTAAAAACAAGAATGTCACATCTTATGAAAGACAAGCTGTACTTGTCCTCATCGGTCCTTCTTAATTATTCTTTGTATTTCTCCTTAATATTAGTACCTCGGTGTGCTATTTACAAAACAAGATTAACCCCTTAGGTTCGTCGGACGCGTAGGAGCCGTCCGACTCAAAAGTGCTCATGTGCGTCGGACGGCTCCCGCGCATCCGACATGGCACAGGAAATCCCTCTGGTGCGGGCACCAGAGGAATTTCCTTTCCCCCCCACAGAGCCTTGGGAGCCCGAGCTCCTGAGGCTACTCAGTTTTTTTCACTGAAATGACGATCAGCGCGCACGTCGCGCTGACGTCATTTCAGTGAAACTGAAATGAGCCCATCAGCTCATTTCAGTTTCGCTGCCTCGGTGCCCAGGGGGGCTATCTCAGCCCCGAGCACCGAATCAGACGGGAGAGTTATCAGTGGAAAGGGGAGAATCCTCCCCAATGGATCCCTGCTTGGGGATCGCCTCAGGAGAGCGATCCCCAAGCAGGGATCCACCATTAGACACCAGGGAGGGGGGAGTGGCCCCTATGCTCCCCCCAAATAAATGATGGCAAATTCAGTCTTTCTACCCTTCCTGGGGGGCAGTGGCACCCAATAGCCCCTTATCTGCCCCGAAGCCCACTAGGCACCAGGGATATGCTTATGGGCACGTCAGGGAGAAGCCCCATAGGCAAGGGTCACTCCCCTTTTTTTAGGCGCACATTTTGGCTGTTTCAGTGATATTTTTAGTTTTATGGGGCAGAAAATCACTAGAAACCAGGGAGAGTTTGTGTGTGTGAACTGGAGTTTGGCTGACGGTCTGAGTGTACTGACCTTTGGCTGGCAGTGTGTGTGGACTTTCACTTGGCTAATGGAGTGTGTGGACTCGCGCTTGATGAAGGTGTGTGTAGATTGCCACTAGCCTGGTGGCGTTCGGGGAGTGGGGCTTGTCTGGCAGTGAATGTGGGCTGGCGCTTGGCTGTCGGTGTGCATGGATGGTGCGGGGATGGCGTTTGGCTGGTGGAGTGCATGGGTGGCGCTTGGCTTATGGTGTGTGTGGATAGTGCTTGGCTGACTGTGCATGGATGGCACTTGGCTGGCGGTGTACGTGGATGGCGCTTGGCTGGCGTACGTGGACTGGCGCTTGGCTGATGGTGTGCATGGATGGTGGTGTGCGTGTAGTGACTCTTGGCTTGCAGTGTGGCTTGCATGGATCCCCCAGCGTTTTCTTACCCAGATTCCCCCGCAAACCTCCAATTTACTTACAAAGTCACATTTTCCTCACATTTCTGTGTGGATAAGTTGTAGGATCACCGCGCAGGCACAAATTTCCTACCACCCAGCGTTCCCTTGGACTCCTGAGAAAATTATGATACTTCACTTGTGCGGTTTCCCAAAGTAGCGTCAGCCTACAAACGTATAAACAAACTGCTCTTTTGGACCCGTTTTGGGCCCCCCTTAATCTCTACAGGTTTTTGCCCCATCCATGACATAGGCACTTGGCCCAACCACATAAGTAAGGTATCATTTTTAATGGGAGACTGAGGGGAACGCTGAGTGGAAGGAAATTTGTGCCGTGCAGTGATCCCACAACTTTCCCACACAGATATTAGAGGAAAATGTGACTTTTTAGCTAAATTTGAGGTTTGCAGCAGATTCTGGGAAGGAAAATGTTGAGAGATCAACACAAGCCACACATCCCTGGACTCCCACAGGTGTCTAGTTTTCAGAAATGTCTGTTTTTTTTTTTAGGTTCCCCTAGATGTCTGCAAGCCCAAGACCAAAAACACAGGTGCCCACCTATCACAAAACGACCTCGTTTTTCAAGGGGGTCACCTGCATTTTTGGTCCCGGGCTCAGGAGCCATCTAGGCAAACCTACCAAACCCAGACATTTCTGAAAACTAGACACCTAGGGGAGTCCAGGGAGGTGTGGCTTGCGTGGATCTCCCATCATATTCCTACTCAGAATCCCCTGCAAACCTCACATTTTGCTAGGAAATCACATTTCCTCACTTTTCTGTGTGAGAAAGTTGTGGGATCACCAGGCCGCCACAAATTTCCTACCACCCAGCGCTTCCACAGGTCTCCAGATAAAAATGGTACCTCACTTGTGTGGGTAGGCCTAGTGCCCACGACAGGAAACACCCCAAAACATACTGTGGAGACTTCAAAATTATCGATCGCAAAACTACCTGGTTTTGCAAGGGAGTCACCTCCATTTTTGGGCCCGGGCTCAGCTGCCATCAATGGAAACGTACCAAAGCCAGATATTTCTGAAAACTAGACACCTAGGGGAGTCCAGGGAGGTGGAGCTTGCGTGGATCTCCCAACATTTTCCTATCCAGAATGCCCAGCAAACCTCAAATTTAGCTGAAAAAAAAAAAAATCAAAAAAAAAAAAAAATCACATTTCTGTGTGGGACCACCGCGCCGGCACAAATGTCCTACCACACAGCGCTCCCCTTGATCTCCCGATAAAAATAATACCTCACTTGTGTGGGTGTCCAATGCAGAATCGCCTAAAAACGTATTTAAAAAAAAATATAGCGCTTAGAGATCGCTGTGCTATCCCTTCAATCCCTATGTTTTTGGCCCTTCCCAGTCGCAGGCCCTTGGCCCACCCACACAAGTGAGGTATCATTTAACTTGGGAGACTGAGGGGAACGCTGAGTGGTACGACATTTGTGCCGACACGGTGATCCCAGACAGAAATGTGAGGAAAATGTGATTTTTTTTTTCCAGCTAAATTTGAGGCTTGCATGGGATTCTGGGCAGGAAAACGTTGGGGGATCCACGCAAGCCAAACATCCCTGGACTCCCCCGGTTGTCTAGTTTTCAGAAATGTCTGGGTTTGGTAGGTTTCCCTAGATGTCCGCCAAGCCCGCGACTAAAAACGCAGGTGCCCCCCTTGCAAAACCAGGTCGTTTTGTGGTAGGTAATTTTGATGTCTCCACAATAAGTTTTGGGCCTTTCCCTGCTGCTGGCACTTGGCCCTCCCACGTAAGTGAGGTATCATTTTTATCTGGGGACTTTGGGGAATGCTGGGTAGGTGGAAGTTTGTGAATCCACGCAGATTGCAGAACTTTCCATCACACAAATGTGAGGAAAAGCTGGGGTCTTTTTTTTTTTTTTTTTTTTTACAAAGTTTGAGGTTTGCAAGGGATTCTGGGTAACAGGAACCTGGTGAGAGCCACACAAGTCACTCCATCCTGGAGTCTCCTGGGTGTCTAGTTGTCAACAATGTATACGTTTGCTAGGTTTCCCTAGGTGCTGGCTGAGCTAGGGTTCAAAATCCACAGCTAGGCACATTGCAAAAAAAGAGTCCGTTTTCAGTGGAACAATTTGATGTTTTGGGCCGTTTCCGGTCACGGGCATTAGGCCTACCCACACAAGTGGGATACCATTTTTATCGGGAGACTTTGGGGAATGATGGGTGGGTGAAGTTGGAGGATCCACGCAGATTACAAAACTTTTGATCACTGCAATGTGAGACAAATGTGTTCTTTTTGACAAAGTTTGAGGTTTGCAAGGGATTCTGGGTAACAGAACCTGGTGAGAGCCACACAAGTCACCCCATCCTGGATTACCCTGGGTGGCTAGTTTTCAAAAATGTATAGGTTTGCTAAGTTTCTCTCGGTACCGGCTGAGAGGTTCAAACTCCACAGCTAGGCACATTGCAAAAAAAAGGGTCAGTTTTCACTGGAAAAATGTGATGTGTCCACGTTGCGTTTTGGGCCGTTTCCTGTCGCAGGCACTAGGCCTACCCACACTGGTGAGGTAGCATTTTTATCAGGAGACTTAGGGGAACACAGAATAGTAGAACAAGTGTTATTAACAATTGAATTTTTTGGCATTTCTGCCTTCCAAATATAAGACAATTAAAAAAAAAATCATTTTGAAAAATGACTTCTAATTCACATGGTTGTATTGTCTTGTGGATTGTTACCTGCCTTGTTATGTTGGCCTAGGCCTGGCTGCCATGCTGCTTTTCTTTGCGCACGTTACGCTGAGCCGGGCCTTCCTCGCCCTTTGCTCGTGCCAAGTTCTTTTGCACTGTCTGCATTTTCTGTTGTTCACCTTTTTGGGCTCAGTCTGCACAAACATGTACAAGGTCGCATAACAATGTATTTCGGTTCTTCCTGATATGGCCAGTCTCGCGCACCCAGACATAACATTAGGTGCAATTGCCATGAAGAATTTGGTATGCTTTTAATACTGTGGTTTACTAGCGCTTAAGACACTTGGAGAAATCCCTTACAGTGAGAAGAGCTATGATGTCCTGCTGATGTAATTCTGCATCTAGAGACTGAGGTATGGGGGTTCGCTAGTCAAAGCCCAAAGGTCTTCTATTATTATAATAAACTATCTTACTGCAAGGGGAGGGTGGTAATGTTATTTATACGTTTATCCACTGAGCTCTGAGATGCTTTCCCGTTTGTATTCTATGGAATTGTAACCATGCTGCTTATATTAGTCATATGCATTATGCTATTAGTACTGACACGTGTACTGTACATTAGAGCACGTAAGTTGGAATAAACATTTTAACCTATCCAGTGTCTCTTCCTACGCACCTTGTGGACAAGTACGAGTGAGTGACGAAAGAGTGTTCTTGCTTTTGTGAGTCCTGAGATAAAGATACCGTGTTCTGGGTTGTCCAAACATTAGTACTTGTGTGCTAATGGGATGCTAAGCTAGTTGGGTTGGGGTTTTTGGGTGCTACGGTATATGGTGGCAAACCACTGTATTCCGGGGTCCCATTTTCCTGTGCATAGCTCTGTGTATGTGCAGAAACCTTACGACATGGCGCGACCACCGTGGGGCAGCTTATTCTGCGAGACGCTTGAGTAGTACTTGTGCTTGTCCACAAACCCCTCGCGTACGCTTCCGGAGGTGTATGTGACGGTGATACCTCCTATATTGAATATTTTATAGGTTCTTTCAAGCTTGATGTTATTAAAAAAGGTTAGATAACAGACCCATTTTTGTGCTCCCTGTTAGGTTGTCAAATATAATTGTTTAGTCATGGCTGGTGTGGCGATAGCTGCACATAGTCGAGGAGCACTCCGAGACCACTTAGCTGTGTATGGAGTGCCCGATACAGGGGTCGAGTTGGTCTTTGTGGTTCAAGCCGATGCGGCTTATCACTTTGAAGTGTTTTACACTTGGATCACTTTTGAAGCGGTGGATGCAGGTGATAAGCTGTTTCATGAATATAAACCCACCGCTATTCCTGCTGCCTATCGACCCTATACTACTCTTGAAGTGCCTCTCACGGCTTGGCAGCACCGTGTTTGGTTTAATGGCGCCCTACCACAACCAACTACCGCAGTTCGTTTAGGCCCCTTGTCAATTCAGGGGGCCACTTGGCCTGTATTGGCCGGGTATACCCCGCATCCAAATTATCTGGCATTACCGCTTGCGGAACTGCGCACTATGCATACCGAATTGGTGCGAGTGCATCGAGCCTTGGTGACATACGTTACAGGTAGCCTCCATGGAGCTGCTCCTGTAGTCGCAGGCCAACCAGCTATTGCAGCTGGAGTGACTATAAGTCCTGTCATGGTAAATTCTGTGATGGGCAAACGTCCACAAAATAAGGACGACTATCCTTACTGGCTTGCAGAAAAGTTCGATCAGATAGAAGCAGTGTTTCCACATACATCCCCAGTAGATAAACACCGCATCCTTACGATAAGTTTGCCAAAAGACATAATCCCCGATTTGACATCATGTGAAAACTGGGGTAAGGTATTCGCAGCAGTTTATTCAAAATGTTTTGGAACTCCTTCCATGACGGTTCTACCCTCTGTAATTAAAAAAGTACAGGATGAACATGGCCCTGAAGCGGCTGTGGAATTAGGGATGAGACTAGTGGGAGTGTTTGATGTAGTAGCTGAGCTGATCCTTGGAAATGTCAAGGGCGATGCTATGAACTTTCAAGTAGCGAATGCTTTGGCTTTGGTCCCAGAGTTGGACAGGCCTCGCGAATTACCGAAAATAATAGCCCGGGCTTATAAAACAATTGGAAGAAATAGCCTAGGCAACAAGCCTTTTGTAAAAATGCAAACTCAATCGCAATCACAAGTTATACAAACAAAAAGTGCATCTGAGAAAGATGATAAACCAGTCTTCACTAAAAAGAGTTGGAGACAGAAAAAACAGGGTAAGCAACAAAAGAAGCCGGGGTCGAGAGGCGCATCCCCAGTTTCGGTTTCTTCTGAACGTACTTATGATTTACGTGATAGGTCAAGGATTAAATCACCAGAAAGGTTTCAGAGCTCTGATACGCGTTCTCCTCGTTCTTCACAGGCCCAGACGTCGTCACAGGCTGGTGGAGGAGGACGGCAAGATAGAGGAAGGGGCCGAGAGGCTCCCCAGGAGCGAGACCAACCTCGACAACAAGTCAGAGGTAAAGCAGAAGACTTTCATCTTCCTCGACCGCAATTTCAGAAGAAAAAGGTTGCCGCTGTCACAGCGAAATATGCCTCAGACCGTGAGAACGAGACTCCAGAATTGGACGTGGGCAGTGACCCTCCTAGACAGCGCCGCGGAAGTTACCATAGTGCGGGAGGCGCTACGTCCTCATATGGAGGCGACAGCAACTGAAACATTCGTTACTGTAGAGACAGCTGACACGAGAGTGGCACCCCCTGACAGACTATATAATATAGTTATACAAATTGAAGGTGACATACCGCGTGAAATAAAAGGGATTTTTTGGGAAAATCTAACCTCTTCATATGACATTTTGTTAGCAGAGGTGGATTGGCCACCCCCATTCGTTTTAGCTGCACATAAAGGAGAGGAGGTAATCCTTCCAAGCTTTTCAAGGCATGTCCCAAAAGACAAAGCTGAAGCACTTGCAGCTGAGTGGGCTGTGTACCTGGCACCAGCGTTATACCGCAACCATGTGGGATGGGATGAAGAATCACCTCCTCATGCAATACCTTTGCGGTCACTACCGCAGCCACAACCCCAATATCCCATCAAACGGCAGGCAAAAGGCCCCGTCTCCGAAATTCTGACACAGTTGGAATATCAGGGAGTAATTGAACCATGCGTATCACCTATGAACAATCCCCTTTTCGTGGTTTCTAAACCCGATGGATCGTACCGCTTAGTTTTGGATTACCGGCATTTAAATACTCATTGTCGGAACTTTGCGGTGCAAAATACACACAGTTCTGCGCTTGTAGACAGTCTTGTTCGTAAAAAATACAAAACGACACTTGACCTTTCAAACGGTTTCTACACGCACAACCTAGCCCCGGAGAGTGGTCAATGGACCGCATTCACTTCCGGTGGTAAATTATTCCAGTTCCGGCGTTTACCCATGGGCTACAAAATAGTCCGGGTATATTCGCCGCCCGTGTTGTTTCTTTGTTAAATGACATTGATCAAGACGCATGTTCGTACGTAGATGACATCTATCTGACGGACGACGAATTATATCAGCATCTGTCCCGTGTGGACCGCATTATTCTTGAATTTGCGGAGCAGGGTTACAAATTTAACTTTGCTAAGTCACACATTGCTGAATTTACCGTTCTGTTCTTGGGCTATGAGCTCAATAACGAAGGTAAGGGCTTGGCCCCCCATTTCTTGGAAAAATGTGCACATTTGTGCCCCCCAAATACTCTGAAGAAGCTTCAGTCTTTGCTGGGTTTCCTGAACTTCGGGCGTACTTACATTCCCGAATATGCCCAGCGTATCAAGCCTTTGTATGCTTTGATACAACCTACTTATTCAAGGTCTTGCTGGCTGCCTGAGCATACCTCAATTCTGCAGTCTTTGCAGACAGACCTTTTAGAGTCTAAATATCTTTTGACTCGTGATAACCACACAAACCTGGTGATTAGAATAATTCCGGGGCGGTGGGATTCACCTATTTAACCTTTAATGAAGGTGATACAGTACCTATCGCATACAAGTCACATCTGTACACTTCCGCTGAATTGCGCTTTACATCTGTTGAAAAAGTTCTGACTGCAGTGCAAATGGCGATTCTAAAAGAACGCGCACTGGCACAGGGTAAGCGGATTCTGGTGGTAACACCCTGTCCTGCCCTGGAGGCAGTAACAAAGGCAAGTGTACCGAACTCAAAAGCAATGCATCCCCGTTGGATACAATGGGCTACATCTTTGACGTCTTCGGACGTCACTTTTGTTTTTGATTCTTCTCTTCAGACTCAGGAGTTTTTGCAGTATGAATTCGTTCATCCTCCTCCTTTGTTTTTACTACCGCTTGAGGATTACAAATGTGTGATCTACACCGATGGTTCGGCGCAACCGGCCACTGGGTCCAAGCACGCTTATTCAGCTGCATGTGCTATTGTTGCGGGTTCCTTTGTGAATGGAACGTTCAAATCCTCTGTAGTGCACACTCGCACACTTGGAGATAGTACCGCACAATTGGCCGAGCTGCATGCATTGCTACTTGCACTTGAGTTCGCTTCACAGGATGAGACCACTCTTATTGTATGTGATTCTTTTTACTGTGTACAATCTTACAATGACAATCTGTTTTTCTGGTCGAAAAACGACTACAAGGACGCAAAAGGGAGCACAATTAAGCATAAAATGCTTTGGGTTCGAGTGGCAGAATTGCAACAACGTCTGCCCCTCACACAGGTGGTACACACCTTAGGCCATCAGCGGGTGGGCGCACACGCTATTGGTAACGATCTGGCAGATGAAGCTGCCCGTTCAGCAGTAGTCACGTGTTCAGTAGCAGCGGTTACCAGGTCCATGTCTAAAATAGACCCTGTTATTTTAGCAGCTATTGCTGCAACCAAGGAAGGTGATAATTACCCTACAGGTTTCCCTTCCAAGTATTCTTACAAATTAAGTCCCGATCAGGTTCCTTATGTAACTATACCTGACGTTGGAGATCGGCTGATCCCCAACGCGGACCGCAGGAGTGCCTTGATATCAGCTGCACACGAAGGCATGGCTTCGGCACATGCAGGTGTGTCAGCTTCGGTTTCCATCTTGCATCAGCGTTATTGGTGGCGTGGGTTATATAAAGACACCCGTGCTTTTGTGCTTTCTTGCGACGTTTGTCAACAGATTAAGCCTTCCACGGTAACACGTCCACCACAAACACCGCTCTGCATTGCTAACAGACCCTTTGGGTGTGTTTACTTGGATCACTGCGGTCCATTCTCATCAGACACTGCTTATAAATACATCTTAGTGGCAGTGGACTCGTGCACACGGTTTCTCTGGGTCTGGCCACAACGGAGTGCTGACGCCCGAAATGTAATCAGGGATTTGCGTGTCTTTGTGGGAATTTTCGCATGCGGCACCTTCCATTCGGACCAAGGTCCAGCGTTTGCCTCTAGGGCTTACAAGGATGCAATGGCTTCGCTTGGGGTGCGGGTGAAATTTTCGTCTCCGTATAGGCCTGAGGGCAACTCTATCGTTGAACGAATGAACCGTGACTTAAAGCAATCCTTAACAGCTAGGGTTATAGGTACTGACAGGAACTGGCTGGCCCATTTGTATACCGTTCAGCGTGCACTTAATAATCTCCCTAGAAGACCTCTGGGTGGGCGGACCCCATACGAAATGCTCTTTGGCATAAGAATGTTTGTTCCTGACCTTGAGGGTCCAGACATCGCGGCGCAATCCGCCAAGTTTGATGTAGATAACCATTCTGCTATGTTACAGGACTTACAAGAAGCCCGAGACAAACTTGCAACTACACATTTGCCTTCAGCCACAGATCCTGCGTTGCAGATTCCGGTAGCCGGCTGGCTTCCGAAAGTTGGAGAACTGGTTCGAGAGAAGGTTGAAAACAAAAAGAATTTGGCCCCTCCTTTCGTGCACCGGTTCCAGTTCTTGGCCTGAAGGGAACACGTACAGTCATTTTACCACCGCTTCCTGGTCGCAAAGAGAACAGATACATCTCAGTTGAAAATGTCAAGCTACAGCGCCTGGCCGATCCTGAATAGTGTCACACCAGCGGTCTCTTGTCCTGCCATTTATCGGACATATGTTCATAGTCCATCTGCGCGAACGATCGCTGATGCTGTAATTGAGATGGTTGATTTGCCTGAATCCTCTACTTTGCCTGAACCTATAATTGATCCCCAACTCTCCACCAACATCGACGAGGACGAGTATACTTATCCTGCATCTGAATCGGTGGCACATCAACCAACAACGCCACTTGGCCCGACTCGTTATTCTTTTGATTCGGATTCCACCTCTTCAAAAGTCCCATCCAAGTTCAATATTTTTGTATCCTGGTTTAGAGACAATTTTTTTGATTCCACCCTGGACATACCTCTGGTTGGTACTTTTCTTGATATTTTTGTTCATGTCCATTGGCTTTGTCACAGTGTTTTTTCTACTAATTAATGGTCACTATTTACCTGAACGCTCTGCTGTAGACTCTGTTTCTGGAACTTTGGCTCCTCATTCCTCGTCTCACATCATGAAGCGTGACCACACATTTGTGAACATTTCAGCCTTCCCAGTTGCTGATGGCATCGTATGGGATGCAGTGAACTATCAAATCCATGGTCCGACGGAAATTATTAATGTACCTAATGTCCTTCGTGTTTCAATGGGTGATGTAGTACAAAATAATATTAATTCTGATGATTGGGATGTGCATGCCGTTGAAGCATTGTTTGCCGATTTAAAATATTATGCATCTTTTAATGCTGAAGATCTATATATGAATTCTGCTAATTATGCCGATTTGTATTGTTACCAACATTGGGGTAATCATTTTCTTCATAAGCCCAGTGCCCTGCGAAGTTCTGTTAACTTCACCCAATGGGAACATTGTCCAAACCCCTTGCCAGGTAGCTCTCAAACTCTTCGGAATAAGTTTAATTATTTTACTGATTTTAATCGGTCGAACCCTGCATCCTATTATTTTAGACTTAATAACACATCAACTCAGAAAATTATGTTGACACACACCAAATTGCTTTATTCAGGTTCCTTTCTGAGTGCCCTAGCTGTGGGTGGTTATGAGTACTGGGATAATACAGTGGATTTAAAATCTATTTGGCGCTCCAAGCCATGGCAGGTACAGGGAACCGAGGCGTTGCTTCGTGCTTGCCTCATCCCTACCCAAATTATGTTCCTAAATGCTTCCATCTATCAGACTACATGTTGGGGCTTAGCAACCACTAAACAATTGAATACGCCATCAATACCATCCCTGTCGAGTTTTCCAAATGAAAGCTCACGATTCAATATGTCCCTCGTGTCCCTGCAGGCAATGTTACAAAATAATTCGTTTAATGTTTCTGAGCTGGTTCAGTCACCCTGGTTAATATGGCCTATATCATCTAATGCATGTCAAATGCGTTTTCATGATACTGGTGCTAGCTACACACAGAATAGGCCTGATCCGAGGTTTACTGATGCCCGTACTGTCACTACATACTCTGTTGGTAAATTATGCAAACAATGGCTGCAACATTCGTCCCTTGATTCTGTTAAACAACATTTGTCCCTCCTTACAGGCAATATTGATCTGTCCGACTTTGTTTTGGGACCTCGTGGTCCCCGACCTAAGAGATTCATTTATGAAACGTATAATGAACTCTGGAAGCTATCACAAATGGAAGCTGCTTCCCGTCTTCGGGAAATAGATCAAACAAATATGGAAAAGGTGCTTGCTGTTGTTGACAATAGTATTAATACCCTGTCTTCTCGCATTTACACTTTAGAGAATATTGTGTCCTCTGTTGTTGATATTGTACAAGATGATGTTTCTGTGCTATATCATGGTCAGAATCAATTGCGCTCAGTTATGCAGTTTGCATGGACTTTACAAACACTTAAGTTAGGTAAAGTGCCGTGGCATTTCTTGAACACCTCTGCCTTATTTCTACCTTTTAACTTAACTGATAAACAGCAATTTATGTCCATGAAAGATGCAACGTACACTCTATTACATATCGAAAAGGTGGAACCTTTGCCGTTCTCTGTTGCAGAACTCGATTCTGCTGTATGGCTAGTTCATGGGGTTATCGTTTTACCTTTTTCCTTGTTTGAATTTGACTCGTGCATGAAACATTATCCTGTGGGCCGTTACCGGCCATTGGGCAGTGCTTTCCTGCATGAACTCTGGTCCTTGCCTTTCATGTATAAATGCCTTCGGGACGGCAAGGAAGTCTTTCTCACGGGGAGTACTGCGACTCGACTATAGGTCATTCGCTTATTTGTAAACACATTAAATTGCATGGCTCATGTAGCGTTTCCTCTCCTAATCTTGCTTGTGTGCTGAAAGGTATTCCTGCTCCTGTTATTTCTCCTACTTTCACTCTCCTTTCCAATGGTAGTTATTTACTTTTAAATAACGAAAACTGTTGTGGCCTGCAGGCTGGCATTCCTTACATTGTAACAGTTTCGCACAGGGTTGTCTGCTGCAAAAATGTGCTTTTTCCTCCCCCTCATGGCAAGGTTGATATCTCTATTTGGCCTTCCATCCCTACCATGGAAGCAGATTTCAATAGACTGAGCAGAATAAAGGCACTATTATTAAACGAGGAAGTTATGCTCACGTCCGCCCGGGAGACATTCATTCTCCAGGTGGCGAGTACCCACAGTGAAATACAGGCCCTTTTAAACACTAATCTCCCCCAACATTTTGGGGAGTTAATACATCGTATCTTTAACGCATCTAACACTGAAGGCCTAGTACACTTTTTTAAGGTCGTTGGGTCGGGCTTGGTGTCCTCCTTCCAAGCTATTTTTGGTGTCATCCCGGCTTTCATACATTCTATATTTTCCAGTGTCTTTGGCGGTTTCCCATTGATCCTCGCTTTAGCGGCTGGTGTCTTGCTCTTAATTTGCTTTCTGCGCAATGGCTGCTCCCCGATGGGACCTGCTCGATCCAGAACGCCTCCAGCTGCTCCGTGAGCGCCTTTTGGCCGGTTTTGGCGTCTTGCCATTGGCGACACTGAGTGGGTCATATACTCTTTCATTTCGCTTTGCGTATTTCACTTGCGTGCAACCTGTGATGACTTGTGTCCGCTGTCCTTTCACCTGGACTCTGGATTATTGCCTCTCCAATTCGTCATTGTCTGTTCCGGATTTTGTTCAGCTCATGGGTCCCTTAGAGGCCCATGAGCAGGACTGTTCCGTCGCTGGCTGTATGGCGCCGTGCGGCTGCACTGGGGATTTTGGCGCAATGGGATATCTGGGCGGCTGCCCAGGATCTCCTACAACGAAGCTGTTTCAATTATCACGCAAGCTGTCCCGCATTGCTTCTGGATGCTCCCTTTGCTGAGGAGCATTCCTGCTCTTTTGAACTCATGGATTGGATGGCATCTATGTTTTTTGACGATTCCAATGATGAACTCTTGGAGGGTATGGCCTTTTTCTGCACTTTCACTTTCATGGATTGACCTGCCCTTCGCCGTTTGGGCGCTCCCTGTGCTCCGACGTCTATTTTTCTCCTCTGATGGGCCTCTGTCCTGGCCGCCGGACTGTCCAGGGGAGGGTGTCTTGTGGATTGTTACCTGCCTTGTTATGTTGGCCTAGGCCTGGCTGCCATGCTGCTTTTCTTTGCGCACGTTACGCTGAGCCGGGCCTTCCTCGCCCTTTGCTCGTGCCAAGTTCTTTTGCACTGTCTGCATTTTCTGTTGTTCACCTTTTTGGGCTCAGTCTGCACAAACATGTACAAGGTCGCATAACAATGTATTTCGGTTCTTCCTGATATGGCCAGTCTCGCGCACCCAGACATAACATTAGGTGCAATTGCCATGAAGAATTTGGTATGCTTTTAATACTGTGGTTTACTAGCGCTTAAGACACTTGGAGAAATCCCTTACAGTGAGAAGAGCTATGATGTCCTGCTGATGTAATTCTGCATCTAGAGACTGAGGTATGGGGGTTCGCTAGTCAAAGCCCAAAGGTCTTCTATTATTATAATAAACTATCTTACTGCAAGGGGAGGGTGGTAATGTTATTTATACGTTTATCCACTGAGCTCTGAGATGCTTTCCCAGTTTGTATTCTATGGAATTGTAACCATGCTGCTTATATTAGTCATATGCATTATGCTATTAGTACTGACACGTGTACTGTACATTAGAGCACGTAAGTTGGAATAAACATTTTAACCTATCCAGTGTCTCTTCCTACGCACCTTGTGGACAAGTACGAGTGAGTGACGAAAGAGTGTTCTTGCTTTTGGGAGTCCTGAGATAAAGATACCGTGTTCTGGGTTGTCCAAACATTAGTACTTGTGTGCTAATGGGATGCTAAGCTAGTTGGGTTGGGGTTTTTGGGTGCTACGGTATATGGTGGCAAACCACTGTATTCCGGGGTCCCATTTTCCTGTGCATAGCTCTGTGTATGTGCAGAAACCTTACGACAGTATGGGTACCAACAATTTTGGAGATGTGCAAATAACCACCGCTTCTAAACTCAATATTTTGTTCCCATTTCAGAAATATATAGGTTTTCTTGGTAGCTATTTTTCACTCTTTATATTTTACCAAATGAATTGCTATATACCCGGTAAACAATAAAAAAAACATTGCAAGACGCAGCTCAGTAATTGGCTCTGGGTTCCTCTGGTTCTTGGTGAACCTACAAGTCCTATATCCCCACAACCAGAAGGGGTCCAGCGGATGTAAAGGTATATTGCTTTCAAAAATCTGTCATACTTAGAAGAAGTTACAGGTGAAAATGTTGGCACAAATGGCTGTTTTTTTCAACTCAATTTCAATATTTTTTATTTTCAACTGTTAGTTTCTAGAAAAAACCCTTGAAGGATCTACACAAATGACCCCTTGCTAAATTCAGAATTTTGTCTTCTTTTCAGAAATGTATAGCTTTCCTGGATTCATTATTGCTTCCACATCCATTTCTACCACTAACTGGAAGGAGGTTGAAAGCATAAAAAAATAGTAAAAATATGTCCCAGTAAAATGCCAAACTGTGTAGAAAATGTTGGTTTTCTGTCAAAAGTATGCCTGTCCCTGAAAGCTGGGAGGATGGTGATTTCAGCACCACAAACCCTTTGTTGATAACATTTGCAGTGAGAAAAAAACAGACGCTTTTTTCTGCAAGCGCTTTTTCCCCATTCCCCCCCTCCCCCCAAAAAATGTTGTGTGTTTTGGCTAATTTCTGTGCTACCTCCAGGGGAATCCACAAACCCTGGGTACTTTTAGAATCCTCAAGATGTTGGAAGTAAAGGACGCAATTTTGGCGTGGATACCTTATTTGGACAACAAGTTACAGGGGCCTAAGCGCAAACTACCCCAAATAGCAACAAAACGGCTTAGCACAGGGGGGTATAGGCCTAGCAGCGAAGGGATTAACTTTTACTAGAGGCAGTGATCCAAAAAAAATGATACTCAAAGGATGTTTTCAAAATATAACAGACTTGGGTCCATATGTTGCATAACTTTTTTATCCATCACATATTGCAAGATTTATTACATCAGTTTGCTGTTTCGCTCAAAATTCTAATGAAAGTTTGTTTCAGTCCAAAAGTGTTCTTGGCTTAATCAGCTCCTTTGATCCCTCTGGTTATTACAGTTCTCATGTTACATTTCTATTTTTTATTTTTATTTTTTAACCAGACAATTTTCATAAGGGACTTATATAAATTCCATCTGCACAAAGTTATGGTGACTTCTGACCTCTTTTCATTTTTTTTTTTTTTTAAACACTTTTTTAATTAGGTTTTTTGCATTGAAATAACATCTTGCATCCGATTAGGCGGATATTACATTCATGTGCATCATCAGCAATTTATACATTTACTATTACTAAGCTTCTGGTTAAAAGTTTAGCATTGTCCATGACTCTTCATCGTACCCATTTCAACATTATGACTTAAAGACAGTGTTAATCCCCAGGTTGATCTCTTTCTCATGCGATTCAGTGGGCCCCAGGGAGGTAACAGCCCCCCCCAATTCTCAGGCGACTCTAATACCATTGTATGGGATCCCACAGGTCTCGAGGCTGGAAGGAAGGTGGTAACAGCTCTGCATAGGTGGGTGATTACTCCTGACAATATATTAAATCTTGCTACCATTCCTTAAACTTAAGGGCCCTTCCTCTCCCCCACCTGCAAGCCACCCTTCGTTTAGCTAATAGTAGCCCAAGGGAGACGTATCTTCGGGTCGATAGTGCCACCCCTTCAATGTATCCCAGGAGCGCCATGAGAGGGGGGGGTTTTTAGTGATTGGAGATTCCGTTATCTGCTCCAATGCCTCAAAAACCTTTACCCAGTAGTCGCTATTAGGCTCGCACTCCCATGCTAAGTGTAGGAAGTCTGCCCCAGCCCTACCAAACCTGTCACATTTGTCATCGGGCCGTAAGTGAAATCAGTGGAGCCGAGCAGGGGTATAGTACAGCCAGTGCAAATATTTAAAGTGTATAATTCGCAGTCTACTGCTTGCCGATAGCTTTCCTGTTTGCTGGCAGCAGTATTGCCATTGTCCATCATCAAGTGGTGTGCCTAGTTCCGGATCCCAATGCAGACCAGAGTCTCGCCGCAGCTCAGTGCTCCCGTTCTGAATACTATGATAGAGCAGCGAGCTCACATGTGTCCGGCTATCACTTTGAAGCAATATGTGCAAGGGAGACAGCACTGGAGGTTCATTGGGGAAAATCGAGGGTGGCTTTCCTAACATCTTGTCTTAGCCTAACATATAGGAACAACTCCATAGGGGTGGGCCGAGCGCCCCTAAAGAATGCCCCCCACCCGGAACAAGCCCTCTTCATATAAGTCCCCCCATTCCTTCACCCTGAACCTCAGGAGCAACCGGCAACACCCAGCTTCATGCATCACCGGAAGGTCCGGATGCCAAGGGACTCCCAGCAAAGGAGAGTACAACATGGGTGCCTACTACACCCCACCAGGCCGCAGAGGTACATGCGGCTGTTGAGGGATCTGCATCCCTGGGGGGGGGGGTCCATGTATCCCTGTTCAATAGCTATGTGCGGCATATACGGGGGGGGTCAAAACCAGTATGTTGCGAAATGCGTCTGGGCACATAAGAAATAGAGTTCCATATATGGAACTTCGAAACCCCCCTCAAAAATGGTTGGGTCATCACCTCCCATCTCAGCCTGGGCTGTTTCCCACCCTATTTATATTATATGACGTTTACCATACTATTAAAGAAATAGGTAGGGGATTTTCGCTTGTTTGATTGCTCCATGTTTCCCACCCCATGACAGGCGAATAAGCTGAGTTTTTAGAGTTTTGAAAAAGGGTCGTCCTGGGTAGTAAGGAATGTTAATAAAGATATAAAGTAACTTTGGCAACACCACCATCTTTATTAATGAAATCCGTCCTGCCAACGAGAGGGGCATAGAAATCCAACTCGTTATAGAGTCTGTCGGAGCGTTCAGTGCTCTTCCGTAATTGGTACGCATCATTTCTTCCCTATCTATTGTGACAACTATCCGCAATTACTTAACCTCCGAGTCACACCAGGCCAATGGGTAGTCCAGGACAAACTGCTGGAACTTAGGGGTAAGAGGAAAAATACGGGATTTTTCCCAATTTACATGTATTCCGGAGCACGCCCCAAAGTTAATGAACTCCTGCAGTATCGGATTGAGACGGAGTTCGGGGTCTCAAATATACAGTGTGATGTCATCTGCATAGAGGGATATTGGCAAATGCCTTGTGGGGTATCGAATCGCATAGTCCTGGTGGTGTTGACGGAGCTTGGCTGCGAGCAGCTCTACGGCCAGCGCAAATAAAAGAGCGGATAGTGGGCATCCTTGCCTTGTACCCCGCGTGATATTGAAGGGGGGGGCGGGGGGGAAAGAGTACGCTCCGTTGATCAACACCCTCGCTTGCGGCTGGCTGTACAGTAACTCAACCCAGGCCAGGAAAGCGGGTGGAAACCACATTTGGCGCAAGATACAAAGGAGATAGCTCAATTCCAGGGAATCAAACGCTTTAGTGGCGTCCAGAAAGATCGTCACTGAGGAAAGATCAGGGTAGATATCCTGCATTAAAGCAGAGAGGGTCCGGAGATTATGTGATGTTGCATGCCCATGGATGAACCCCCAATTGATCGGGCAGAACTAGGGAGTCCATAAGCAAGCGCAACCGATTAGAGAGCACTTTAGCCAGTATTTTCACATCGCAGTTTATCAGGGATAGGGGTAGATTCTATTGACACCTATCCTCCGGTGTCCCTGGCTTCAATATGGAGATGATTAACGCCTCCCACATCGATAGAGGAAGGAGGGCAGATTCTTGGACCTCCTCATATAGGTCTTTCAAGTTAGGGGCTAAGCAGTCCACGTAAGCTTTATAAAAGTCAGCCAGAAAGCCGTCCAGCCCAGGGGCGCGACCAGAGCGAAGTTGCATAATAGCCGCCCTAATCAATCTTATCCTCCTCAATGTCAGCAGAGAGGACCTCTCTTTGGGAATCTCCCCGCCATTCCAGTGCTACATCCTCCAGATATTGGTCCAAGTCCAGAGGTTGTGTCCTCTGTATTGTGTATACTGCAGTGTAGAATTTATGGAGTATGTCTAGAGTGTCCCTGTATACTCCCCCACCCGAATCTGTTATCTCTAGTATAGTGTTAGAGAATCTAAGTTTACGGATCAGTTCAGCAAGTGCTTTAACAGGTCTCTCTCCCTCCCCATACCTGCGGGCTTGGCAGTATTTCCCGCGGAACAAGCATTCTCACTCCGCTGCTTTTTGATATTCAGTCAGTGTATGCCTAAGTTTCGCATGCAGTTGCCCACAAGGAGCATCCCCCAGCTTCATCTCCATCTGTTTGATGTCAGTCTCCAGGTTACGGAGAGTGGTACGGATAGCCCTCAATATGCCCCCTCCCTTCGCTATGCACACCCCCTCATGGTGACCTTGAATGCCTCCCACACTGTCGCCCGCAGAGGAACAGAACGAGTGTTGCGCTGGAAGAAGTCTTGTATCTCCTGCCTCATCTCAATCCTAAACGGGACATCTAAGAGAGCAAGGGGGGGGACCCGCCTGGATAGGTAGAGCGAAGGGGCACCCAGGGGGCTAACATCATCACAACGGGCGAGTTGTCCGAATAGGTTCGTGCCAGATGGGAACTCCCTGCAGCCAGGGCCCAAGCACTCTAGAGAGCAGCCAATAATCAAGTCTCGACCACAATCAGTGGACCGTAGAATAAAATGTACCCTCAGCGCTCAAGAGGTGGAGAGATCTCCAAGCGTCCAATAGGTGATGTGTCTCAATAATACCTCGGACTTGTCGCTGAGCGTTAGTATAATGGTGGGCCTGCGGGTGAGATCTGTCATGCTGAGGGTCAATAGTGAGGTTGAGATCCCCTCCCCACACAATATGAGTGGACCCTATGTCAGTAATCTTTCCCCACAGGTTGGTAAAAAACTCCCGGTCATCGCTGTTGGGGTCGTAGCAGCACACTAAAGTAATGGACTGCGATGCTAGTCTGTCCCACATGAGTCTATAGCGACCCAGGGAGTCCTGCATGGATACCACCTCCACATATGGGATGCTCTTCTTAATAAGTATCGCTGTGCCCCTGGCATATGTGGAATATGCTGCAAAGCCTCTGTGGGCCGCAAATCGAGAGGCGAAGGTGGTAGGGACAGAGGGATCCAGGTGTGTTTCTTGGAGCATGGCAAAATAAATACTGTGCGTATCCAAATAGGCCAGAATGTGCCTGCGCTCACGGGGGTTGCCAGAGCCTTGCACATTCCACGTTAGGAAGTTGTATCCTTGTCTCGTGAGCTTATTCGCCTTATATATGTATCTTCCTGGGAGAGATCTTGGGTGATCGACAAAAAGGTTCTTGAGTCTTGCCAATGAGTAGCACCAGAACATAGCGTACATTTCTTAGCAACATGAAAAACGCTGTAAATTTCCCCTTCCCTCTCCCCACCGACAACAGCAGTCCAAACCTGCCGGAGACACTGACCCTCCCCGTCCCAACAAACAAAGAAGAAACAGTCATGATATCATAAACATATATGCCTGCAATGCCATAGCAAACAAGCGAGCCTTGCTGAAGGCTCCCGCAGTGAACACAACTTGTGGACTGTCACAGGCACCACAGAGAAAATAGTGGATGCCCTCCTCTACCTTCGCTTAACCTAACAGAACAGATTAAAAAAGCAGAGGAACGTGAGATAGAAAAGAAATCAAGCCAAGAAAGAGAATAGGTTTGCATTAGGGGTGTCCTTTTGGGGTATCACCAGAAGGTGAAGCACAGTCCCCCCCAAGTGAACTGTTGCGGGGGTTCTGCTCATACACAGAACTATGCACAAGAAAACAGGACCTCAGTAAATAGGGGTGTACCTCCAATCACCTTAGTACCCAAAATCCCAACCGACTAGCAATAGTGTCTCATTTGGTCTCCTACAAATATCAAGAAGCTACGAATGTTTAGACAACCCAGAACACGAGCACTCCCGACTCACCTCAGAGTCACAGGAACAAGACACTCTTTCGCTCTCACGTACTTGTCCACAAAAAAAATAATCAGAGTCACTAAATAAGTTCAAAATGTTTATTTTGACTATAGTGATTCATAAAACAGTATGTGAACCACAACTAGCAGCAAAATGTATAAGGCAAGAGTCATTAGCATTGTTACAATACCATAGAATATAAAAGGAGTCGTCATTTTATAAAGACTGTGAAAAAGGCAAAATAACTGGGCCTAATCACCCTCCCCACGGCAGTAAGAAGTTATTTTATATAACAGAAGATCTCTAGGCGTTATTAGCAGACCCCTACCTGAAAGCCTAAACCCAAAGGTTTACATCATAGGAACAGCAGCGCTCCGCTCCATGGAACGGCTTTCTCCGAGAGTGTTTCAAAAACATGCAACAACGTTATATCAAAGCACGATTCTTCCACATTGCAGCTGTTGGTAACATGTTTTGTCTAGGTAATAGGGACTGACCAGAACAGAATAACAAGAGACATTGTTGACCGACCTTGCACATTATGTTCAGACAGAATTGAAGGGAAGGCTGAGAACGTGAAAAACAATCTGTTATCATGTACAGGGCAGAGGCAAAGTGTCGCGAAAACAAACGCTTAGCAGAGGCGTGCGCAAAAGCAGCAGCATAGGGCAAGCAAAACTCATGCTAACTTAGCAATGTTGACAATGTGTCTTAGGGCCATATAACCCCGTATAACAGAACGAGGGTGCCCAGGGAGTTCTGATATGGGTCCCAATAGTCCAAAATGCTGACAAATATTTCGAGGATGGGACAGGGTCATCGCATAAGCACTTTCTCGCATCGGGGACTGCCAACAGGTAGATAGCTTGGCAACATTATGGTTAAACATCTAAGCTAAATAGAACAAGAATCATTAATCAGAGCAACTGTAGTGTAGTCCAGATCTATCCGTGTCGGGCTCGCCGCGACCTCTCAGCCCGGCTCAGACAGCGGCGAAGGAGATCAGGAGGCACCTCGGGTCGTTGCTATAGGGGCCGTTCCACGAGAGATCCCCTTCAAAAAAGTTGGTCACCTGTTGTGGATTAGTGAAGAAATGCGGTCTCCCTTGGTGTGCAACCAGCAGGCGTGCCGGGTATAGCATGGCATGCGTAATGTTCGCTTGTTGAAGCTTCTTTTTTACCATCAGGAATTTTTTTCGAGCCTCCTGTGCTGCCATAGTGAAATCCGGATAGATGGCGAGGGCTGACCCTTCAAAGGTGAGTTGTCGCTGTTCTCTGGCCAGGCGGAGGGCAGTGTCCCGATAAGGTAGTTTAACAATCTAGCGACGATAGGCCTCAGGGTTGCTCCGGTGGTGGTCGCACCATCAGCGCCCTATGGGATCCCTCTACTACAAGTTGCGCCGAGAAAGCTCTGGCTCCAAAGAGTAGTGAGCAGGCGCTTCACATATTCTTCCATCCTCCCACTGTTTGTAGATTCGGATATACCGAGGATGCGTATGTTACTGCGGTGTGAACACGCCTCCAAATCCTCATTTTTAGCCGCGATCAGTTTCAAAAGACGTTCCATGTTGAGTAGTTGTTCACGTCTGCCCTTGGATGTGAACTCTAGCTCAGAGATCTTGTGCTCAGCCTCTTCATGCTTTTCAAGTGTCTGCGCTATCGCATCCATACTAGTACACAGAGTCCATTTTCACTTTTATAGAGGAGAGGCTGTGCTGCATTGCTGTGAGTAGTGTTTTTAGATAGTCCGCTGGCGCTTGGCTGTCCATAGTCGACCACTCCGCCATGGTTTGATCAGTCGGGTTACTTTGAGTGCGCGTGGCTTCGAGATTCAAATTGCAGTTTGGTCTGCTTCCCCTCTGCTCTGCCTATGACCAGCCAGCAGCTGCCGCACTATCAGGTGGCTCCCTAAATGTAGCTGTCTCAACTAGGGTGAGTAGAGTTCACAAGCCTTCAGTATTCCCCAGCCCCCAGGGAAGAGGCTGCCACCCGTCTGCTGTTTTTTTAAATTACAGCTCCAGTCTGTTTTTCAGAGCCAATCAGCCCGCATCCAGCCAAGTTTTATACAGGCCCACACCGCTATTGTACAAGGTAGCGGGGGGGAAGGATCCATTTCACTCCGCGGCCGGTAATATCCGAGCAAGGCCAAGAGTCGCGGCAGCGCCTGCTCAGACCGCGCCTCACCGGTCCCCGAGAGGCCCGATGCAGCGGATGCGCCCGCGTTGTCTCCGGACCCCCCCTGCACATGCCTCCTCACCTCTCCCCGCAGGGCCGAAAGCAGAGGGGCTCCGCAGGATCAGCAGCATCATGGGTGAACGCCTTCTCACCCGGTCTCCACGTAATCTTCAGGCAGCCCGTCTCTCCATCGGGCGGGCAGCCGCTATTGTCTAGGAATTCACCGCTCCTGGTGGATTGGACTGCGTTTCTCGTTCCGCTCCACGAAGCCGCAGGCCCCGAGGGCCGCCGCGGGACCAGCAGCAGGGGGGACTCCAGAGGTCAGCGATCCCAAGGTGAGAGCCCCCCAGCAGGTAGTCTCACAGCCAGTCTCTCTAGTCATACAGTTGCCATCTTAGTTGCCATGCGGCTGCAGTGCGATTATAATCGGTTTTATCTGTCGCCTTGCCATTAACAATGCCGCGAGGGGTATCGCGAGGTCACAGAAGGCTTTTATGACTTCTGGCTCCAGAGTCTGCCTTCAGAGTTGGGTTTTTGAAACAGGATAGTTGATGATGTGTCCCGGGCAGCAGGAGCCTCACACAAGTGTGGCCATCTTGCGTGCGTGCCCTCTAGCGCCCCCCAACTTCTGCCCTCTTTCCATAACTGTGAGAAGTTGGCCTGGTATATGCTGTCCACTAATTAAAGTGGGCACCTTGCACCAGTCGAAACAACCCTTATGGTGATTTAAGAGGTCAAAGATAACCTTAGAAAGCTATCCAAGTGGTAGCTGTGGAGAGCAGCCTTCAGGCTTAGTCTTGAAGGAATGTTAAGCAGCTTGTTTTACCAGAATGCAACTTATAGTATTGGTTAAATGAAAGGAGAACCACACAGTAGTTATAAAAATATGTATTTATTAATATAACACTATCTAGTACGACACAGTATCTCCTACACGGAGATAATCACAAAGCACACAATACTTAAGCACAGAAATGACAGTAAATAGCACCAATACACAGTGGGCCACAGGGGGGCGACCAAACCATATACTAAGAAAGTGGTATAAGAACCACGACTCGAGTCAAGACATTGTCAAGAGCACGTAGAATCGCTGGGACCCCAAGGAATCACCAAAGGAGACTAAGTATGGACCCTACAGAGGACGGGTGCAGTGTGGGAACACAACTGCGTGCTCCATACAATTCTATGGGAAAGTCGCGGTTGAAGTTTTAGAGTTTAAGGACCCTTCCCAGTGGACTTGGAAAAAATCCCGTGGAAGATAGGAGGTTGGAGAGCCACCCCACCCGTGGATACCGAGGTACCCAAGTTACCTATCCCAGGGAAGCCGGGTGCATAGGTCTGAAGTGGCGTCAGAAACCGTTGTCGAACCCAATGGAGGACTTCGAAGAAGAGCCACTGCTGTAAGGAAGAAAAGTGTCAGTTGGAATCCGAAGGTGGATTCTTGTCGAAGAGTACCTGAAAGCAGAGTCTGGGTCACTCAGGAGTGACCAGGGGCTCGGTAGACGAATGCCCACCGATGTCGGGTGCGTTGACGGAGTCCTTGACTCTATAGCTACGGGGACCAGGAGACGTCGAGGACGACCAAGGAGCCGGATACGAGCTGTCCCATGAAGGATGTCGAGTGCTGAAGGGTTGGTGTCTGGCGGGAGCACCAACAAACTTTGGCAACGGCAACCCACGCAGAAGGTCAAAGATGTGTACGGTTCGGACCAGCAAGGTCCAGGAGACTCACCACGGCAAAGGGAGTCAGGGCAGGCCTGGAGCAACGAAGAGAGCCCAAGAAAAGAAAAGTTGACCCTCAAGTGGACCCACAGGCTGGAGGCACAGGAGTCGCAAGGGGACCTCAAGCGATTTCACCAAACAACAGCCCACAGAGTACTCGATGCAAGGAGGCTGAAGTTCTTGGTGGGAAATGGTGCCAGAGGTTGGGGCTACTCGGAGCCCAATGCACTTGTTCGGGAAACACCAACAAGCATATGCACTTGTAAATGTACGCGGTGCACAAGTTCGGGTATTGCAGCCCGCACGATGGATTCGGACCTTAAACTTGGTGAGAGGGCAGCTCGGGCCTCGAGGGGCGTAGAAACCCACCTCCTGTGTTGCTGAAGCCTTCGGAGTCCGTAGGAGCTCAGGGTCAGCAGACCGGACAGCAGTGTTGTGGTGCCTGGAATGCAGGGGAGTGACTCCTTCACTCCAAGGGAGATATCTTCGGTTGTCCTTGATGCTCCACAGGTCCTGCACGGATCCTGTATGGTGCACGGGCACAGACAATGCTTCAGACTTAGAGGGAGACGAAGTTGGGCCCAAATGAAGTCCAGCGAAGTCCAGACGGTCGAAGTTCAGTGGTTTCTGGTTCAGAATCTTGTTTACGTCGAATCTAAGGTCCTACAGCCAGGTAAGCCCTTAAGTACCCACGGAAGAGGGTTGGCAAGATTCAGGGGTCCCTCCCAGGGGAGGGTCTGGACAGTGGGGAGGTTACTCCCATGTCCTTTGACCAGTTTCGTGCCAGAGCAGGAGCCAACGGCTCCCAGGACTGGTTTGAACTGGACTATGCACAGGGACACCAAATGTGCCCCTCATGCAGATTTTCAGTCGCTTGCAAGCGCACCCACCCAGCCCTAATACACTAAATCCTGTCTGGGAGGTGGTCACACCTCCCTGTGACAGGATACCTATTGTTCTGCCTTCCCCTGCTCGAGCTTGGCTCAGCAGCAGGAGGGCAGAAATGTGTCTCTGGTCGGCAGCAACCATTTGTGCTGTCCAGGACAAGAAGGCTGGAACCAGGAACACCAGGGACCCCACGAAGCTCGCCTCTGAGGGGTGGAATCATATCTCCACACCGGTTACCGGTGTGGGGGTATGATTCCAACATGTTTGACACCAAACACGATAGGGTTAGTTTCAGCCGTTTTAGAGTTGGTCATCACGCGGTCGCATAGTGCCACTCTATATGTCGTAAATGGCTGCCTCACCCACAACCCGGGAGAATGGACTCCGTAGGCTGCAGGGGTGTTCGGCTCATGCAGTGGCACCCTCTCACTTAGAACCAAGCACCCTGCCCTCAGGATTGTAAAGGCCTGCTAGAGGGGTGACATAGGTTTTAAGTGCAGTGACCGTTAGATATAGTAAACCTATATCTTAAGTAAGTAGTTCATGCACCAACTTACACAGGCTGCAATGGCAGGCCTGTAGTTCCATTTTGCATGGCCTCTCATGGGTGGCAGAATACATGCTTCAGCCCATGGGAGGCCTCTGGGGTACCTACGCCCTGGGTACATGGGTACCATATATTAGGGACTGACAAGGGTTCCCCAGTATCCAATCTGGAGTGTACCCAAGTACATAGATTAACAGTTTAAGGAGAAAGCAGATAGACTGGGGTCCTGATTAGCAGGATCCCAGTCAGACTAGTCAAAAACAGTATCACATCTAGCAAAAAGTGGGTGTAACCATAAGAAGCAGATCCTACTGTCCTACAATAACCTACATGAATCTTGATCTTTCCAATCAGACGAACGGAATGGATAGAGAAACCAGCAGCTCATCTGGTGATAAGCAAAATAAGATGGTAAGGAATCTCTTCTCTGTTAGCCTAACTGCAGTGGATGCTAATACCAAATAGAATTCAATGGACTACACAACCACAGACAAAGACCACTGTCATTCATGATAATAGTCTGCATTATGACTTCACCTGCCAAATCACATCTATCTCACAGAACTTCTTAATGTTCTCAACTTTCAAATTAAGCTGCATGGACATACAGGCCATCCCTGTAATTACCATAAACCTTTGGAATTGCTTTCCCATTGAGCTTTGTCAGAAAGAATCTTTTTATGTAAAGTGGCTTTTAAAATGCGAGTCCAAGTTTAAAATATCTCTTCTGTCCACGTTTATGACCATCTTGAGGCCATTTGAAGTATTATTGCCCTTAACAAAACTCTTTGGAATAACATTTAACATGCGTCCTGCAATGAAGCACTTTTTACCTCTTTTACTGGGCCAAAATAGAGGCCATGTTAATGTGAAAGAGGACCATGGGGGGGGAGGGCAAGGGCAGGCTGGGTGAGGGACATATAGACGCAGAATTTATGATTTCTGGAGTCATTTACAACCAGATGCTTTCCACTTTCCGGTCCAAAATTCAAAGTAACAACTCAAAGTCCATTTTCCGCTTTAGTTGCCAATGGTACAATATGCAAACATCCTCATTGATTATTTTGGTCATCCATAATTCTGCACAGAAGATCATTTGCTATCACTGTTTCTGCAATCCCCCTCTCCAACTCCTTCAACATTTTTCTAGTACTTTCAAGAGACATTTTTTGTAAATTGGATAATGTTATGCAAAACAAAGTAGTATTTAGTATATTAAGATTGTCATAGTATAGGAGCAGTAATGCATCAGTCCTAATTATTGTTATATTCTTATAACAGACTGAAGTAGCCAGGAAGCCAAGTCATACTAACATTGAATTTCATTTGTTGGAACAATCAAAAGGTATCATAACCAATAGCATACAGGATTATTTTCAAGAAACCCATTTTACCTCTATTTAAAGAAAGAGTAAGCGGAGGCTCCTTTTTAAGAAGCAGAAATAACCGTTCACCAGATTTAATCTTCTTCAGTTTGCTCACATCAGGCTCAGCAGTGAAGAAAACCTTTCCCAAGATGCACTCCACCTGTGTACAGCCACAAAACATTTTAGTATGTTGCCAGAAGCTAAATAGAAGTTAATGAAAACAGACATACTCAGAATTGTGGACCAAATTCAAAAATATCCCTCACAACCAAATTATGCCTGGATGGGTTCTATCTATCCTACTGGTATAATCTATGGGCGGTCAGGATCTAGAACAGCAAGAGTTTCTGGAAAGCTTAGCAAATGCATTGCTTGAATAATGCATTTTTTTTTACATTTTACAGTAAACTTAAATGAGCCAGTTGTCCTCACAAATCCACTTTTACTTCAAATCACTTAGGCTTCGAGTATGCCTAGAATATCTGATACAGAAGAAAGGGTCATAGAGCCCAATGAATGACCTATATCAGCTACAAATGAAGTGTGTTTAGTAAAGAAAAACTCATGCTACTAATCTGGAAAATGTTAGAATTACATGGATAATCTGGATATGACGGAGTTGCTGGAATGCTCTTTTGATAGGGTTGTGAGCACAAATTCATAGTATTCAGTTAATCTCAGCCAGAAACCTGAGCTCAACATAATAGCCATGCTGCCATACAAATAAAATACAAAGAAAGCTCCACAAACTTATGGAAAAGACCTGAAACGCTGCCTACTACAACTAATACAAAGTTCAAGAAATCTCTCCTATGAACAGTATTTTGCGAAAACATAAGCCTTTTAAAGCAATTTTATTGAAAAGGACCTGGATAAATAATTGATGGGTGTTTTTCCAAATGTATCATTCCATTATAGGCACATTACTGTGATGTGCAGTATGTGGTAGGAGTAGAGAGCAAGAATGTAGACTGCCTCTCACAATTGCCAGTAAAAAGGATTGTGAAACAGGTGGAAATGGAAGACAGCGTGAACAAGGCTTTCTAAAGAAGCAGTTGGAGGGTAGGTATTGATATTGTTTGTAGAGCGTGCGAATGCCCAAGGGCGTCTTGGCACTAGCGTCTGCTAGTTCATGACAATAAAAAAAACTTATAAGGCAACGAGAAAAGCCAAGATTTAACTTGTTTCCTGAAACAGGTAAGACTGGACTGGTTTTTAAGATGCCAAGGCAATTTGTTCCTGAGTTTACAAGTAGAAGAAACAAAGCTTCTACCGCCCCAGGATGCTTTGCTGATTTTGGGGACTGTCACAATTTTGGATGCAGCTGACCGTAGAGCTCTCTTGGGTATATACCATTTGAATTTCTTCCTAAGGTCCTCCGGACCTGTGTCATGAAGGGATTTTTAAACCATGCAGAGTGCCTTAAAGGCTACTCGCTTCTTGACAAGAAGCCAGTGAAGCTCCACTAATGTGTGAGAGACCGATTTGAATTTGGGTATTCTCTTAAGGAAACAAGCTGCTGCGTTCTGTAGTATTTGAATTTTGTTCAGGGATCGTTGTTGAATGCCCAGAAAGACCGGAAATAGGCATCCTGGCTGATGAGGGGTGATACCTCGAAACCCGTCCCAGGATGCTTGTTTACGGTCCACGGAGGACCTAGCCTGGCGTTCAGCTGGACTGTTCCCATGAGGAGCAGGATCAAGACTGATTTGCATATGACTGGGTCCAAACTGGGGTAGCATGGTGAGGAAAAGAACAATGGATTTAACCCAGATCTCTTGACTGGGGGTGAGTGTTTGAAAAGTTTCAGCATTCTTTCCATCATCTTGTTGTGTTTGCCATGTTTGCCTTAAGTGGGTCCCTGGCTCGCTGTGCCACTGGATTCAAGCTAGCCTGGCTGATGAGGGTGATACCCCGAAACCAGTCCCAGGATGCTTGTTTCTAGTCCAGGAAGGACCTGGCCTGGAAGTTCGGGCTGGAATGTTCGCATGAAGAGCAAGGTCAAGACTGATTTTCATATGACTGGATCCAAACTGGGGTTGCATGGTGTGCAAAAGAACACTATATTTAACCCAGATCTCGACTGGGGAGAGTGTTTGAAATGTTTCAGCACCCCGTCCATCATCTTGTTGTGTTTACTTTTAGAAAGTTGGCATTATCCTGACTAAATCCTCTAGTAGCTCTTTCTGAGATAATCCCCAAATGTCAATTGGTAGCCTGCTGGTAGGTGTGACTTGCTCACAGGAAAGGGGGCAATAAGGCCTTGGCTGGGAGGAGATAAGACCTCCTCCTGATAAGATGGCCAGTGTCATGTGCCCACCAACTGTACAAACTTCAACAGGGCCTGCCATTGTTCAAATAGCCATTGTGGCATCAATGCCGGTGTGTGTGTGTGTGTGGGGGGGGATTACTCAGTTCCCTAGACAAACCTCAGGGCTGCACCCAGAGCTATGACCAGGGGAAGAACGATTCTGCTATGCTGGATTTGGCATAGCAGTACACTGTGGGACTGTTCAGGGCAAAACCCTCTGGAAGTGGGTATAGCTGCCCCTGGGAACCTTTTCTCAATTGGTTTGGAAGTCACACCCACCCACAAGATAGTGCCAGGCATAACAGTGGCCCCCCTGGCTACCTTCTTCAGAACACGGCTGAACCTGTGGAAGACAGAACAAGGACAGCACCTGCTGAACTCCGACATCAAAAAGAGGTCTGCACCTACTGTAACCTGTTGAAAGAAATCAAAAGGGCTGGACCTATTCCCTCTTGAATCCAGGACAGAGAAGTTGACTGCAAGGGCTAGTTGACTTGCCTGCTGTTAAGCTACAGGGTCACAAAAAGCAGCCAGAAGCCCATCTTGCTGAAGTGCCCAGCTGACCAGTTCCAAATGGACTTGCCGTGGACCCTGCTGGTGGCTTCCCCTAGAGTGAGTCTTAAAAGCTAAGTGGTGTCCTTAAGGTCTTGGGGCCTTGCATAAGTGTCAGAGTGTTCTCCTCCTGCCTAGCCCTAAAAGCTGGGGCTTAGAAACGTTTCCAAGAATTTCTGCCAAAAGTAGCAGAGCCTACCACCACACCGCCGCCTCGCATCGCTGGTCAAGTGCATCTTGGTGGGTTGCCGTGCTGGAAGAAGTTGAACTTCCAAAAATGTTTTTAAGTTCGAAGGTGAAAATCTTCACTAGGAGAAGGCGCTGTGAATATCCATCCGATGAGGGACCTTTCTTGGGCACAAGGTTTAAATTTCTCACGCTCTGAGCTTTTCAAAAGTTTAGCAGCCCGGGGGGGGATGGGGTCCGTTGGGCCTTTGGAAGCTTGGGGAGGGGGGCCGTGCGGCCCCCCTCCCCTTAACAAAATACATTGGCCCCAGGGGATGGGGTCCCCAGGGCAGTAAGTGGCCAAGTGAGGGGGGCCGCGTGCCCGCCTCCCACTGAAAAATATATCGGACCTGGGGACCTTGGGGCTGAAATAAGCCTGGAGAGGTGGGCCGCGTACCCCGACCTTAAAAAAGATGTCACGCCCCGGGGGTTGGGGTCCCCGGGGCCAGAATCAGCCTGGGGATGGGGCCATGCACACCCCCTTCCCCCCTAAAAATAAACGCCTCGTACCCCTGGGCCCTGGCCCACCCCAGAGGGGTTTAAAAAACAAGAGAGCCAGCGCGTTTTTTTTTTTCATTATTACAATTTTGCTGTGGATTCGCGGATCCGCCGCATATTTGCTGCAATTTTCTTTTTTTTTTTTTATGTTTTGGCCCCAGGCGAGGGCCCCACCCCTTTATCTTTTTTTTGTGTTTTCTTTTTTAAGAACAAGGGAGTGAGTCCAGAGTCCTAAGATGGCTGCCACCACTTACTGGTTGAGGTGGTGGCAGACAATCAGATCCGTCAGATCCGCAGATGCTCCACGTCCCCAGACATACAAAGTTTTTGAGCATTAATTGCTCAAAAACTACAAAATGGATTTACACCAAAACACACTCTTCTGGACCAAGATCTAGCTTTTGCACCCTTTTTCTTCATGGGATGACCCTTCAGATGCCTGGTGTAGTGTAAAAAGTAATTAGCACATGCAAAATCCCCCCCCCCCACCCTTTCCTCTACCAGGAAGAGGCCTAATCATTGGCAAATTACCCTATTGTGTGAGAAGGCCTTTAAGCATCTGACTGGCCAGCAGATTAATTAACTGGGCCAAGCCAGGGGAACAAAAGCCAGTAATCTAATTAGAAGCTGAATTATGGAAATATGATAAAACTTCAAGTGCTAGAAGGACCTCAGATATGACAAAAGTGAAATTAAATCTGCACAAGGGATCAATGTTTATCATACGATTGGTGTGTCACCCTAGTGTGAAGGAATAACTATGGCGAAAATGTACCTTGGAGCAGATTTTGACTGTACTGTACAGGGGTGTGGAATTTAATAAAATATCTACTTGTCCATGGGGCAGGTTGCTTCATAAATCTACTTGTCCTGTAACAAAACGCACTTGCCCTTTTGGTGCCATGTAGTGCAGCGACAAATCATGGCAGCAATCTCATTATAGAAGAGCTCTAATATAGCCTCTGATTATGCTAGGGCTCATACCATAGTAGTGTTTGAATACTTGCAATCCCCTTATGTTGCCACGTTTCCACAGAGCTACATACTGGGGCTGAAGCTAGTGGTAAGCAATAGTTCCAGGGTTAGACTGCCCTTTTGAGTCTGTGCAAACCTACTAACTTGCATGTGTTAAGGGTTTTCAACAACTCTTCTCTAATCTTTTCCCATACTGAGAAATGTTGGAAATTTACTCCTGACAATGGCAGACATAAACCTTCTTCCAGAGTTGGGGAAAAAGTGTTTGGAGGGAAAGTGAACTTGCAAAAACTCAGATTTTCGCATGTGCAAATCTATACATGCAGATTTGCTCATGCTAAAATGCAGTTGACAAATATTTTCTCGGAGTACTATTTTTTGTCCTACTTCTGTAAATTCTTGGGAATTCACGAAAGCCGTAAAGCTGCACTTAATTCAAGGACATATACCATGAGTGCACTTTTGAGACTTTCTTTAGTAATTGGGGCCCTAATTTGGTCTGGCGTTGACCGTGTCCATTTGTGTTTATTAAAATTCTGTCTCTCTGTATCGGCTGGCATCACTGTGAGTGACAGCATTCTCCTCTTTCAAAAGGAGCATTTCGACACACAAAGTAGTTTTGTTTAGTGCCAGTAACTACTGTGGCAGTGTGTGCTTTTTGAGACCCAAAATATTTTCTTGCTTTTGTTGCCAATGTTTGTTATAATGGTGAGGGCCCGGAAGCTCCCACATCAATAAGGTTTTACAAAAACTGTGCCAAAACAAGTCACACATTGACAAAACTAAAAAGCTGACCACCAATTTCAGACTGACTGGCTTTGCCAATGCTTGTTTATTTTTGTTTCCCATAATCTTATTGAAACTGGTTACACTGATTTTCCATTATGAATATTTTGGGGCAATACTAGCATGCATCAACACGTTACTAAATGATGCTGCACAGAAATGGAACCTGAAAATTTACAGTAGTTTAGCAAAATGTTTTTTTCCTGCTTTCATTTTGTTATGAACATTTTATTTTGAAAGCAAAGAATCATCAATATTGCTTTCAAGCTTCTGCAAATATTTGCATCAAAACAGAGAGCATTCTGGGAGCATTATACATAGCCTCATGTTGCTAAACTTTGAAAACATATGTACACATTTTTATACTGGAACCTCTGTCAGTAGTGCAGACGGAGATTACAACATTTACTTAGAGCGCTCACCCTAATAATAAAAGCTTTCAATTAATCAACCATAAATACAAGTGTGAACAGCATTAACACATGGGCAAAAATATTACCTCAACTGCAGACAGTGCCCTTCCCTGATCCATAATGAAGTACTGCAAAAAACTTGTTGCCCTTGACCCCAAACAATATGTCCTGGGCGTCGGGCTATAGTTTACAGTGAATGAGACTCAGTTAGTGAGAGTAACTCACAGTAAATTGCCAAAAACAAAAATCCAGGAGGTTAAATGGGCTGGAGCCCATTTTCCTACAGTTAAGTCTCTGGAATGGAAGAGAAAACGTGCATGTTCCAGAAACATTTAAAAAGGTGACGTTTATGAGAGGTGCAGTGAACATGGTAAAGTGTGTAATCTCAGCTTGGTGTCTAAAGCTGAAAAAGGTGCTGTCAATAAGAGAGAGACGAAGGTGGTGAGAGAAAGAAGTATCAGAAGCAAGGGTCAGTTTGGTGGAATGATTTGAAGGACATCAAGTTATCTCAATGGTTTTGGTGTGTGTGATGTGTTTTTTTTTTTTTTAGGTAAGATTAGGTGGTAATTGAGATTTGGTTGTGTGTATGTTATGCTGGGAGGTTGGATTTTGGTAAAGAAAGATGTGATGAGGTTTCGGTTTGCATGAGGATGTAATGTGGGATAAGATAACATAATGTCTTGATGCTCTGGTGAGCAAGTTGATTCCCAGAACTGCTGGTGTGCAGACTGTTCTTCAATTAATCAATCTAGCAATAAATCAATCAGGGTGTTGTATAGTGCGGCTACTCACCCGTGAGGGTCTCAAGGCACTGGGGGAGGGGGCTGCTGGTTGGACTGGGAGGAGGATCATTTGAAGAGCCAGGTCTTGAGGTCCTTCTTGAATTGGGTCAGCGACGCGGATGGCCTGAGGTGGAGGGGCAGGGTGTCCAGGTCTTGGCGGCGAGGTGGGAGAACGACCTTCCCCCGGTTCTTGTCTTGTGGATCCTGGGGATGGAGGCCAGGGCGAGTTGGAAGGATCGGAGTTGTCTGGCAGGTACGTAGAATGTGAGGCGGCGGTTCAGGTAAGCTGGTCCTTCGTCGTGTAGCGCTTTGTAGGCGTGAGTGAGGAGCTTGAAAGTGATTCTCTTGTTGACTGGGAGCCAGTGGATTTGTTGGAGGTGTTGCGTGATGTGGATTCGGGGGGGGAATATCAAGTACCAGTCTGGCTGTGGTGTTTTGGATGTTCTAAAGTTTCTTGAGCTGTTTCTGTCAGGAACATCCCGTATCGAGCGCGCGACTCCCGAAATCTGCATTGTTCCGGGCTGCGGAGGAACTGCTCCGCGGCATACCCGGAAGTGATTGAATGAACTGCAATCCCCATGATTCCTTGCTATGCCGACACGCAGCGTCGGAATCGTCTATATCAATGAAGACGGACCGCGCTGCAGTGTCAGATATTCTGGAGACCCTACAGTTCGTGTTGGTGCTGGGCGCCCCGGAGGTCCGGTAAGAGTGCTCCGCACCGCCTGATATTGCTGGAACTCTTCGTCCCTGGGTCTAGGGACTCTGCCTCTCTACCGTTGGCGAGCAGTTTGCTCTTGCGGTGGAAGAAGCACTTTTCTTGTGTCCTTACCGGCAACTATTTCCACAGCTTGATTCTACAGTTGGCGAGCTACATCCAGTAGCTCTTGCGGTGAAAGTTATATCACTGCAGTGTTGACAGTGATTGGATCTCTTGTACATTGCTATGTCAAACAAACGCTGTTGAGGTGTCCTTATTGTTTATTTTGCTGGGACTCAGTTTTCTTTGGATAACCTTGATATAACCTGGAGCCTATTGGTGTTACCGGAAAGCGGTATTTCCGGTGTCAAGATACAATATAAGTATATACATATTCATTTATGTTCCTATGTCTTTTGGCTCTCTTTAACAGGGGTAGTGAGGAGAGTGGTATTGATCTACGCTCATTCCCTGTGACGCATAGTGGAGTCATATTATGGCACGTTGGGGCAAGAGATACAGAACTTGTATGGTGTAGTAATAGAGGAGGAGAATACTGTACAGACTGTTGCAATGTTGCTATTGAATGTGCATTTCTCTGTTCCCTCGCAGTAGCCATATCAGCTTGATGGTGAATCTACACAGGAACCTCAGGAGGCTTAGACATACTGCAGACGCTTTGTTTATATTTCTTTACAGGTAGTAGGAATATAGAGTGTTTGATATTGTGTATACAGGAGTCATGTTTTGCGAATACCAGTATATTTATGATTCCCTGGTGTCGTTCCAGATCTCCCTCCCTGCTGTTCCCTTCCTTACCTTCCCTCGCTTGATCATCCTGTTGACCAGTGCTCTAACAGCAATCTGGCACGGGAGTATCGAGAGGTGGACCCTTCTATGCAACAAATCGATCCGGAGGATATCGCCTGACAGTTTCTGGGGGACGCCAGCGTAGAGAGCATTGCCATAGTCAAGTCTGCTGGTGATGAGTGCGTGGGCGACTGTCTTTCTGGATTCTGTGGGGAACCATCTAAACGTCTTCCGAAGCAGGCAGAGTGGTTGGAAGCAGGCTGAGGAAACTGCGTTGATTTGGCAGTTCATAGTGAGCGAGGAGTCCAGTATGATGCCGAGGTTGTGTGCGTGGTCCGTCTGGGTGGGGGTAGATCCCAGAGCGGCAGGCCACCAGGAGTCATCCCAAGCTCGAGGGGTGGGTCCCAGGAGGAGTACTTCGGTCTTGTCCGAGTTGAGCTTGAGGCAGCTGTCTTTCATCCAGGTAGCAATGGCCTTCATTCCACTGTGGAAGTTGGTTCTGGCGGATGTGGGTTCGTTGGAGAGGAAGAGGATCAGCTGGGTGTCATCGGCATATGAGACGATGTTGAGTCCGTGGCTTCTGACGATGGCTACGAGGGGGACCATGTAGACGCTGAAGAGGGTGGGGCTCAGGGACGAACCCTGGGGCACTCCACAGCTGATCTCTGTGGGTTCTGAGAGGAACATTGGTAGCCTGACTCACTGGGTCCGGCCAGTGAGGAAGGAGTAGATCCAGTCAAGAGCCTTGTCGCGGATGCCAGCGTTGTGAAGTCTCGTGATTAGGGTGCGGTGGGAGACTGTGTTGAAGAAGGCTGAGAGGTCTGGTAGGATGAGGGCTGCGGTCTCGCCATGGTCGACTAGTGAGCGGATGTCGTCGGTGGCAGCAAAGAGGAGTGCAGTATCCGTGCTGTGGTTGCTTCGGAACCCGGATTGGGAGGTGTCCAGGATGTGGCTCACTCGATGAACTCAGAGAGCTGGGCGTTGATGGCCTTCTCTATGACCTTGGCTGGGAAGAACGGGAGGGAGATGGGTCAGAAGTTCTTGAGGTCTGTCGGGTCCAAGGACGCCTTCTTCAGCAGGAGGTTGATCTCGGCATGTTTCCAATCTTCGGGGACTTTCGATGGCATTTGATGGTGCGGCGAAGCTGGGGGGCAATGGTGGCGGCTGCTCTGTGGAAGATGTCGTACGGGCAAGGATCCATCGGGGCTCCTGAGTGGTTGCTCTTCATGGTCTTGATCGTGTCGTCTGTTGTGAGTGGGTTCCAGCACAGCATGGTCTGTTGGGGTGCGGCTTGGTTGTGTGCGATGGTGGCGGGCATAGTGGCCGGGTCTAGGGTGTTGAAGCGGTCGTAGATCTTCCTGATCTAGTGGTGGAAGAAGGTGCTGAGTTTGTTGCAGAGGTCTTGGGAGGGGGGAGGGACGTCTGTGCTCTCGCTTTTGGGCCTAGCGAACTCCTTGACGATGGCCACTTTAGAGGGGTATTGCATTATTGTAAGTTAAAACACCTGGTCTGTTCTAGTTTGTGGAAAAAAGCATTATTTCAGAGAAAACTAAAGATACCAGAAGCGTCTTCCTTAGTTGGTGCAAGCTGGTTGCACAGACTGATCAGGGTCAAAATGCTAATTCAGTATATACTGTATTAGCTAAGTGGTGCCAGTCCTTCCTTCATGGGGAATTCAATGATTTAGCCCAGCAAAAGAGGTCCGATACGTTTATGCACAACGCAAATTATGTAATTATCTAAGCATTCAGTTAGTAATTTACACAGACTGCAGCACAAGTTAATACACGAAGAACGAGGACTATCATATGCGATTACAAAATGAAGGATCACAATATGGGGGTGCATAGATGCTAACATTAGAAAAGCAGAAAGAGTGTGATTTAAAAAAAAAAACAATAATCAGTTGGGGATTGATTTCCCCGCTGACTTGCACTGAAGTGGGGGCAATTTCAGGCACGAGAAAGATACATTAAAGTCACTTTTGGCTTTAAAAATGAGTCTCCCATCAGAATCTGTTCTGCTGGCATGCATGGGAGGTGATAAACCTGGACGTTGTTTGTTCAAAAGAGAGTTCTCCGCAGTAGAAGTGGGCGAGCCACTGAAAGTTTGAGCAAGGCTAGAGCCTGCAGCCTGGCACAGCTCGAGGTCTTGATGGAATATCGAGCCCATAACGAGCCGAGCTTTCATGTGGCTTTTGCTTGCACCCTCCCTCCCTCCACCCAGAATGTGGCTTTAGGGCCGGAGCTGCTGGCTTTAGAACTGGGGAACCAGATTCCAGTCCTAGTGTCTGCATAAAATCCGATGATTCTGGGCAAATCGCTTAAACTCCCCATGACTGTAAGCAATGAACGTGACCTTGTGTAACTGTAGGTGGTGCTCATGTTAAGTGCTCCAATTTGGCCTTTGGGTTGAGTTCATGCTATGTAATAAAAATTCACAAAGAGATCAAATTAATCCTGAACATAAAGAAAGACAAAAAGATAGTCATTTCCTGGCTAATTTGTACAAAGTGAAACCAGAAAACCTGGATAAATCGTGGCTTCACCGCCTAAATTGTGTGATCATGGGCAAATATTTAATGTTCCTAAAACTCCTTTTTTCTTCATCATCGTGCATAAAAACACTTTCAAATATATGAGTTCAGAATACCAGTTACACAAAAACCTTTTGTGCTTGATTTTACAGACTATAATGTTGCACCATATTAATATAGACCACGTACTAGGGTCTACATGACAGTTGTCTTGCCTCTTAGTGTTGCACAACTATTACTTTTAGTAAATACTTCTCAGTGCAGCGCTATAGCGTGATATATTATTGTCAAAGGTTCACCTGTTATAGAAGTGCACATTTTTTTTAATTTTAAAGCGACTTTATCATATTTTAGGTGATGTTTGTTGTGTGATTTACATAGAAAACATTTTCAGGGCTCGACTCGTGCACGGGCTCTAGCTCCTAGCCAAACCCTTGGCCGGCTCGCCCTGCAAATGTATTGGCTTGCCCACTCCGCAGTAAAAAATGTTCGGATTTGATTTTAAAAAGCAAAAACGTTTTTATGCGCAGGCCAAACGCCTTTATGAATAGCTCTTGAGGTTTATTTTGAAGACAAGTTATAGGTGAGGGTGTATATTCAAGCAGTAGCCATCCTACCACTGTCCTCTTTAAAAAATAAAAAAAATGTAAGAATTCAATACTTTGAGGGGAGATGATGCTCCACTGGGATGCAGCTTTTGAAAGCAGGCGATTTGTGCGTGGGGATTGACTACTAAACATGAGCTAGTTGTCTCACTCCAGGTGCGGCAGTGCACTTCATTCTGAAAGGCGTTGGACCTTCTCACCTGCTCAGCTTCAAGCTTCTCCTTGACTTCTCTGACTACAAATCGTTCCATGCCGCGACCAGCCGTGCAAAAGAAACGAGCAGTGCGGCCTGTCAGCGCCAGGTGGCAGCAGACAGTAGGCGCAGCCATGGTGGGTTCTAGCCGCAACTCCATAGATGGATCCTTCACCGACACACATTCGCTGCATGCTTTAAACACACACGGAAGAAAACCCTGACATATTTAGCGCCTTCCTGTAACCATGCCGTCATCACGCTGCCTTTGCGCGCGCACGCGCGCTGTTTTCACACTGCTCCCCTCGCAGTCACAGCGGACCATTTCAAACTTCCCGATGGTTGCACATGCAAGCAGGTACCATTTTACAGTACTAACGGTCGTTCTATAGTCTTATCAAACCCCTATTACAATGATTCACGCACAGTGGTCTATATCGTGCTGAATTATAGAGTATTTACATATTACATGCCTTGTCACATTTTGCACTTTTATTATTTGCAGATTCATCAAAACATAAAGATTTATGTCCAGAAATATATATTTTAGGGACCAAAGCACACTATGTATGCTAATTTAAGAACTTTCTTTTCTATTATGTCAATGTTTGCCGAAAGCAACGAACCACCATGCACTTAAATATGGCCGTAAGGTTTCAGTGCCTCTAATAAAATCTCGCGCTAGCGAACGTCACTTCAAGTCTGATTAACTAGAGTGGTGCTGATGAGAATATGTTTATCAGTGATGGTGATGAAAAGAAGTAGCTTAATTATGCATAGAAGACTGGAAAACTTGAAGAATAAGACAACATGAAATGAACCGTGCGAGTAATGAGAGATCCGCAGATAGTGTTTGCAGACGTTTCACGCTGTGAAATTTTTTAACAGTGAGAAGTAATTATCATATTTGATAACGAAACATGACATTACTGACAACATAACGCCCAAGTTTCCCATGTCCAGTTTTTCCTACAATTCTGTAGCGTGCTACCCATTTCGGCAAGCACTTCAGCGACCGACATAGCGGTAATAAGTGTTATATCATACATGCCAACATTTTCAAACTCAAAAGTGGGAGGTTTTGAAAAAACATCGGATAATATATTTCCCCATAGGCTGATATTGAAACCAAGGCAATTTTAGTAGGGGACACCTCAAATAAAGACACTTTCGGCTTAAAAAATCGGGTGTCTGCTGCCTGAATCGGGTCTGTTGGCATGTATGCTATTTAAATGGATAGCTGCCAAGTTTTTCAGGTTCATGCATGATGTTTTGCTCCAGGCCAAGTATTTTTTCAGCCCTGCCAATTGTAGCGTCCTCCCCAGCCTGGGTACCTGCAAATGACTACGCCACATACGGAGATTAATAAAGCACGTCTTTAATTTTCTGCGTGTAACTGCAAACACAACATTCAAAACCTGCATTCAGTTCGCTGCGCACTTAACGCTTATGTCACAGTTTTACAGGGTCCACCAGGCGCCACAAGGGTTCTGTCATTGCTAACTCACACGATGCTACATCTCCCCCTTTCTAAATAAAAAATTAAACATTTTTACAAATATATACACAATCATAGCTCTTAAATGAGTCTTTGTGGTTCTTTGATCACACATCCCGATTGCATACATGCCAATAGACTCGATTCAGGCGGGAGACTACCGATTTTTCAAGCCAAAAATGGCTTTATTTTAGCTGTCTCCCGCCTGAAATTGCATTTTCTACAATAGAAGTCAATGGGGAATTTTCCTTCTCCCGATTTTTTATTTTAAATCTCCCACGTCCCTGTCCTAAAATTTTGGCATGTATGCGATTGTGTCGTCGGAAACTGGGGAGAGGCAGTAGAAGTGTCCATGACCTGCGTTGGCGATGTAGGAACAACCTCATGGCAATGGATCGACGACTGCGCCAACACCCTCGCCCCGATCAAAAAACCCTCAAACAGACGCACCGACAGAAAAGCCATCTGGTTCACCGCCGACCTCCAAGCATCCAAGCAGACCTGCCGAAGACTCGAGAAGAAGTGGCATCACGAACAGACACCGGACAGCAATGCAGCCCACAAGAACGCCATCCGCAGACACCACCAACTCATCCGAACCGCCAAAAGGACCTCCTTTAAGGAACGCATCGACAACAACGCACACAACAGCAAATAGCTCTTCAACATCGTGAAGGAACTCTCCAACCCCAGCTCCAACTCCAACGACATCCTGCCGTCACAAGACCTCTGCGACTCCCTAGCCACCTTCTTTCACCGCAAGATCACAGACATCCACGACAGCTTCAACAACCAGGCCCCCCCGACAGCCACCAACACCTCAGACTCACCGTCCCCCAGCCACACCGACCTCCTGCTCTCCTGGACCCACGTCAACGAGGACGACACCATCAAAATCATGAACACCATCCACTCCGGCTCACCATCCGACCCCTGCCCGCACCACATCTTCAACAAAGCAAGCTCCACCATCGCACCCCATCTCCGGAAGATCGTCAACAACTCCTTCGAGACCGCCACCTTCCTGGAGAGCTGGAAGCACGCCGAAATCAACGCCCTACTCAAGAAACCCAAGGCGGACCCTAAGGACCTCAAGAACTTCCGGCCCATCTCCCTTCTCCCGTTCCCGGCGAAAGTCATCGAGAAGATTGTCAACAGGCAACTGACCCGCTTCCTCGAGGAGAACAACACCCTGGACCCGTCCCAATCAGGATTCCGCAGCAACCACAGCACCGAAACTGCCCTCATCGCCGCCACCGACGACATCAGGACCCTGCTGGACAACGGAGAAACCGCGGCCCTCATCCTCCTGGACCTTTCGGCCGCCTTCGACACCGTCTGCCACCACACCCTACGCACACGCCTCCACAACGCAGGGATCTGCGACAAAGCCCTGGACTGGACCACCTCCTTCCTCACCGGCAGAACCCAGAGTGTCCGCCTCCCTCCATTCCGATCTGAAGCCACCAAGATCATCTGCGGCGTACCCCAAGGATCATCCCTCAGCCCGACACTTTTCAACGTCTACATGGCACCGCTCGCCAACATAGGCCGATCGCATGACCTCAAGATCATCTCATACGCCGACGACACCCAGCTGATCCTCTCCCTCACCAAGGCCCCCACCACCGCCAAAACCAACCTCCACGAAGGAATGAAGGCCGTCGCCGAATGGATGAAGAACAGCCGCCTGAAACTGAACTCGGACAAGACGGAGGTCCTCATCCTCGGCTCCACCCCCTCCGCCTGGGACGACTCCTGGTGGCCGGCCACACTGGGAGCTGCACCGACACCCACCGACCACGCACGCAACCTGGGGTTCATCCTAGACTCATCGCTATCAATGACCCAGCAAGTCAACGCCGTCTCCTCCTCCTGCTTCAACACCCTCCGCATGCTCCGCAAGATCTACAGATGGATCCCCACCGGAACCAGAAGGACGGTCACCCAGGCCCTCGTCAGCAGCAGACTGGACTACGGCAACGCCTTCTACGCGGGAACCACGGCCAAACTCCAGAAACGACTACAACGCATACAGAACGCCTCTGCACGCCTCATCCTCGACATCCCCCGCCACAGCCACATCACAGCCCACCTGAGAGATCTGCACTGGCTCCCCGTCAACAAGAGGATCACCTTCAAGCTCCTCACCCACGCTCACAAGGCACTCCACAACACCGGACCAGCATACCTCAACGAACGACTCACCTTCTACACCCCGAACCGCCAGCTTCGCTCCGCTGACCTCGCCCTCGCCACGGTTCCACGCATCCGCAGAACGACCGCCGGCGGCAGATCATTCTCCCACCTCGATGCCAAGACATGGAACACCCTCCCCATCCACCTGCGGCAGACCCAGGACCTGCTGACCTTCAGGAGACTTCTCAAGACCTGGCTGTTCGAGCAGTAGCAGCTCCCCCCAGCGCCTTGAGACCCTCACGGGTGAGTAGTGCACTTTACAAATGTTTGATTGATTGACAACAGTAGTCAGGTTGTTTTCACTTGTCCTTTCAGACCCAGTCTCTACATTGACATCAGTGCCTGACGAGCGATGACCCACATGTCGGAAATGCAAGTAATCTCGCATAATGGGCTTCCCAGGACATTGGGCAGTCACCATGTGTCCTTACTAGTAGGGTGACCAGGTGTCCTGGATTTGCCAGGACGGTCCCGGGTTTCAACCAGCTGTCCCGGCAGATTTCAGGAAATTTAGCTCATGTCCTGTTTTTTAGAGAGGGTCGACTGAAAACAGCGGGAGCTGATTTTTATGTTTTACAAAGCAGGGATAGTTAGCAGTTGTTTCAAGAAAGTAATTTAATTAACAGGCAAACTTCTGAGTCTAATAATTGCATTTTATTTATGTTCTAACTGCCTGTTTTGTAATTCAATGATGAGGATCGCTGTCATTCTGTGCGCTCGCTTGAAGTAAAATTGTAGACCTTCTATTTTTGTGAAATGTCCTGGTTTTTGGCTTTAAAATTCCGGTCACCCTTTTTACTAGTCACAACATGAAGGGCTCAGCATTGAAGGGAGCATCAGATTTCCGTTTTGTTGCTTGACGGACAAGCACTCGATCTCCTCTAGTGAATATAGCATCTTTTGCATGTCAGAGCTTGTCTGCATAGGCCTTCATTTTCCTTTTACGACGCAAGTCTTTTATACGGATTTCTGCCTCAGTATTTGATCTTCTGGTGGTCCAGTCATGTAAATTGGTTGTCATGGCTCTCCCGAAAATCAAGGTTGCAGGGCTTTCACCTGTGGTCGAGTGAGGGGTCGAACTGTAAGCTTGAAGAGTAGAATTCTAGCCTTCTTGAGTAACAGACAGTTTATGTATGACATTTTTAAACTTCTGATATTCACTGTTACTGGTAAGAGGTTGAGTGTGCTGGTTCCAAGACTGATGTGCAATAATGTCTTTCAATTTTAACATGTCACTCTCTTGACTCGTGCAAAAAGAACAGATGATGGATGGAATGCTGAATAAATCAAACATTCACCCCCAGTCACAGGTCTGGGTTAAATCCATTGTTTTTTTTGCTCTCCATGCCATTCCAGTTTGGACCCAGCCATATGCAAATCAGTCTTAATCCCGCTCCCCATTTAAACAGTCCTCCCCTGAACAGAACCAAGCATCCTGGGACCATCCATTATCTGTTTTTTTGCATTTTTCACCCGAAGTGGAAAGGGTATGCACAGACGTGGGTCCAGCGCTCTTTGTGCTACTTGATCAAGCTGTCCTGTCTGATGAGGGGTGATACCCCCAAACCAGTCCCAGGATGCTTGTTTCCGGTCCAGGGAGGACCTGGCCTGACAGTTCAGGCTGGACTATTTCCATTGGGAGCAGGGTCAAGACTGATCTGCATATGGGTGGATCCAAACTGGGGTGGCGTGGTGATTAAAAAAACAGTGGATTAAACCCAGATCTTTGACATGGGGTGAATGTTTTATTTGTTCAGCATTCCGTCCATCATTTGTTCTTTTTGCTTTTGTTGCCCTAAGTGAGAAGGGTATGCCCAGACGTCGGTCCTGTGCCCACTGTGCCACTGGATTCAAGCTAACTTGGCTGATGAGTGGTGATTTTTCAAAACCGGTCCCAGGATGCTTGTCTCTGGCCCAGGAAGGACCTGGCCTGGCAGTTTAGGCTGGACTGTTTTTTGTAAACGAAGTAGGGTCATTGTAGATAATCAGGCCAGTAGTGTAGATTATGTAGGTTTATCCAATTACAGGTAAGATGGTACAGGCCCCACCGGGAGCAGCATCCTGCTGCTCAGCCCCACTCAATCCAACTGACCACTCATCTAAACCATGCATTCATGAACATTCTATTACATCACACACACACACAGGCTGAGCAGCAAGGAACTAGGAGACATAGGATATAACACATCTCCTTCCTTTAGGAAACAATAAAAACGACAGGAAGCAAGGTGAAGGAAAATACACATTCACGCCTCCTGTACATGTAAGCAACCAATCCTAAATCACAAGAAAAGATCACATTACATTACATAAATAATTCCACTCCTTATATTGTAAGAAAGATAAAATCACGTCGATCACACATGAGAATAATTACAATCCTTGAATTGGAAGATAAAATCACATAGGATTATTTTGCATTAATCACTACATTCCTAGAACAGTAAAGAAAGTTGACATAAGATTAAACCACACTGCAAGCATCATTATATCCCTTGAATTTGTAAAGGAAGATCAATGCAAAGATAGATCACTATAAATATTACATACTATATATCATAGTTTCCTACGAGAGAACACCAGATATATATGTATAGTAGGATGCAACCTCCACACCCCACCACTGTACGCTCTGCAGAACCCTACAGCACACCACATCTCGCTAAGCAAAGGAACGTACACGTTCCAAGCAGGATGCAACCTCCACACCCCACCACTGTACGCACTGCAGGACCACCACAGCGCACCACATCTCGCTATGCAAAGGAACGCACATGTTCCAGGCAGGATGCAACCTCCACACCCCACCACTGTACGCACTGCAGAATCACTACAGCACACCACATCTCATTAAGGAAAGGAACGCACATGTTCCAGGCAGGATGCAACCTCCACACCCCACCACTGTACGCACTGAACCTTACAGCACACCACATCTCGCTATGCAAAGGAACGCACATGTTCCAGGCAGGATGCAACCTCCACCACACAACACCACTGTACGCGCTGCAGGAAAACTGCAGCACACTATGGTATAATACAACCATAGGCATTCCTAATAAAAGGAATTATCCCGACGATCATGCAATGTGTTTTTCCAACACACTGGTCACACACAGTCACCACATAAGACTAACGCAACACTAACACGCACAGACCCCGCAACTTGCGACATAAAGCATAACACACTCGCCAACATGAGAATAAAATAACACTCATATATTAAGCATCATAACCGAAGAATACATAAAAACTCCAAAACAAAACGCATCAGAATCTGCTTGGCATTGTGAGAAAAAAAAATAGAGAGACACCATAAAGAATTAATGTGTCGGCGTGTCGTACAAACTACTGTGTGATAACAACAACAAAAAAATCTATGCTCTGGTTACTGCATAAGCACATTTACTACTAAAAGTCTAACAGTCACTCACACACCTCTCTCATGTATCACTCACTACCACAGACAATAGCCTCTATGCGCGGTACACAAAAAAAAACTGGAAAATTCATGACGGTATGCACAGACAGCAACATTAAGCATGGCATTAGACTTAAACAAGGTCAATTCAATCAAATATTAGGTGAGCGACCTCTCACCCGAGCCCACAGCGCAAATAGCACCAGAATGAGTCCATCTCCGACCCACGACGTGAAAGGGAAAACCCAGAAGGCAGGCTTGCGGGCAGCAACACTTCAGTTCAAAATATAAGTAGGTCCACAGACCGACTAGCACGCTTGAGTCACTATAGCGCTGTGCTAGTGTTGGAAACGATCACTATGCAAGATACCTCAGTTCGCTGCTCATACACGCGATCATCTTTAAGCCGGAGCAGTCAGCACAGATTTCCGGATTCACCGCACAGGCATCTCCCGCGTTGGGTCGGTTTCTCCTTTCAGCCAGCTGCTTCCGGTATGCCGTAGTTAGGTAGGCAGGACAATAACCTCAATTTCCCATCATGCCACACTGCTCAAGTTGCCATGACGCCCTGCATGTAGTGACATCAACCGCTGCCCCTGATTGGTATGCGACAACGCACCCAACGTGCTTGCGAAACACAACAATGCCAGAAGCAGAATCCTCTGAAAAATATGTCGGCACGCCAGAATGCGTTATGAATTCCGATGACAGCGCGCTGTAAGTAAACTTGAATCATAGCAAGTGAGGAGACGGTGATAATGGGAACACCCACAGACAGGTGCCGCGGCTCGTGACCTCCTGAGCGCGCGGTCGCAGCTTGCCAATATTCTCTTGCTCGTGGACTCCAACCGGCTCCTTGTCACAACGGTGCCTGCCACGAGCACGTCCCCTTTTTTAAAATACGAAAATCCACAACATGGATTTTTCCCCGCTAGCTCACACATCAGCGTATTTGATCCAGTATCAGCTAACACACCCCGGGGCCCGACATAGCCCCCAAATGTAGAATGCCTTATGTCACGCTGCACAAATTATTGACTCCCTTCCTCAGTAACACTGCTGCATGCATTTCAGATTACTCACGGTTGGACTTGACGTGATGTATTAGTTAAGTGCACCGGTTGGCAAAAGGATAAGTGCTGCCAGTTCTCAAATGCTGCTGGTTGGTTACCAAATATCGAATGACTGCTGCCAAATAACACTGCCAGTTTACTACATGTGAAATGCATTCCGCAACATTATCCATGACGTGCCTACAGATCCATCATTCCCAGATGACTTCAGATGGCTGTCTAACAGGTTAAACACTCAAAACTCACATTAAGTAGGCTGTCTGTAGGCTGGCAGGTTTCAAACATCAGGTCGCACATCAAATGTAATAGAATGTTCATGAGTGCATGGTTTGGATGAGTGGTTAGTTGGAATGAGTGGGGCTGAGCAGCAGGATGCTGCTCCCTGTGGGGCCTGTACCATCTTACCTGTAATTGGATGAACCTACATAATCTACACTACTGGCTACTGGACTGATTATCTACAATGACCCTACTTCGTTTACAAAAGTGGCGACGAGGATGGGATCCGAACCCATGCGTGCAAAGACAAAAAATTAAACAAGAAACTAAAAAGAAGATTGCCAGAGAAGCCTGAAGATAAGCTTGATAACGCCCTCGATGCCCCACCTGTGTCTTCTACAACAGACGGCCTACACATTGGATGTTTTGGGCGTTGCATCTCGTCTGGCCTGAAATATGCCATTACATCACACTCACACAGGCTGAGCAGCAAGGAACTAGGAGACATAGGATATAACACTGTTCCCATAGGGAGCAGGGTCAAGACTGATTTGCATATGGCTGGGTCCAAACTGGGGTGGCGTGGTGAGCAAAAAAACGATGGATCCCCCCATCTTTGACTCCCGGTGAATGTTTGATTTGTTCAGCATTACATCCTTCATCTGTTCTTTTTGATGCACTCTTGACTCGTGGCAGTGACAATTTGGTTGAATGAAATGACAGCTGGTGTGCTGGATTCACAATTAAATTTATGTAGGCTTTAGTTGTCTTAGAAAGGGTACCATGGCACTGTAGAGGCACTCATGAGAAGTAGTCATCTTTCCCTGGACGGTGCACAATTATGTAGTTGTGTTCTTGTAATTGTAGACCCAACATTCAATGCTAGGAAACATTTTGGCCTTTGGATTGCCAAAGATGGTCAACAACGCTTGATGATCTGTCACAAGTGTGAAAGGCTTTCCATATAGCACATGGAAATGTTCCCAAGCCCACACCACTGCTAAACGTTCTTTCGCATGTTATGAATAAGCGTGGTCAGTATGAGAGAAACTACGGCTTCCATATGCTAAAATATGCCTTCGAGCATTTGGGTGTCCGCTGTGCTGTACAAGGATTGTGCCTAACCCAACTGGGCTGGCGTCAACAACAACCTCTGTATGAAGCTATGTATCAAAGTATGCCATTTCAGTAGCATTTTCAATAGCTTGTTGGATCTTCATGAAGCTTTGCTCACGTTCATTGGCCAATGAAACAAAACATTCTTTTTCGTCAAGTCTCTCAACGGAGCACTTATGGTGGCACAGTCTTGTATATATCTAGAACAGTAGCTGGCCATGCCAAGGAATGAACATTACATGGAAACATCTTGTGGGGGACTGGCAATAATTTTGTGGGGGACTGGCAGTTGACAAAACTTGCACTTTAGCTGGATCGGGTGTCATGCCCCCATCAGAAAAGATATGGCCAAAAAATTTTAGGTTTGTCTTATTGAACTCACATTTTTCGGTGTTCAAAGTGAAACGTGCATCTGCAAGTAAACAACACACTTGCTTACGAGCTTTATCATGCTGCTTCTGTGTAGCTCCAAAAATCAATATGTTGTCACTATAATTAAACGCATTCATGACAGGCTGTATGATATGTCGAATGACATCTTGAGACAGTTTGGCAGCTGATGACACACCAAAACTTAAGGCTTCATGTACAAACTTTTGGCGTAGGGCAGCGCCACAAGCCTTCTTGCTGCGCTGCCCTACGTCAAAAAAAAGGGCAGGAACGTGCTGTATCTATGAGATATGGTGCATTCCTGTCCTCTTCTCCAGCGCTGGTACACAATTGGCTGCCATGCGCCAAAGCAGGCACCCTTGCACCATGGTGCAAGGGTTTCTGCGTTGAGGGAATGATTGTTTTTGTGCAGGAAGGGACACCTTTCTGCACAAAAACAATCAATAGAGGTGATTTCCTACTTCTATGTGTGCTGCTGAATGAAGCACACATAGAGGAAAAAACAAGGAGAAATAACATTATTTCTCCTGGTTGCGTCTCCCCTATGCCTCCCCTGGGGAGGCGTATACTTTTGAAGCATTCCCAGGTTTACAGAATGTTGTAAATCGAGGAATGTGTCAAATGCCATGGGTGTTAATTGGTGGCTGCTCCATTGACGGATTTGTTGACCAAAACACAACTAAACGTGATCAGTATGTGGTTGCCCCACCAGCAGAAAAGCTTTGAAACTCTGAAGGGGTTGTTGTGTGATGATCCGGTGCTTGCTTGTCCGGACTTTACAAAGCAGTTCGCGCTACAGACGGACGCTTCAGACAGGGGATTGGGGGCCATATTATCACAGCCCAATGGGGCTGGAGCATCATGCCCAGTGGTCTTCCTGAGCAGAAAGTTGTTACTCCGTGAGACCCGTTATTCTACTATTGAGAAGGAGTGCTTGGCGATAAAGTGGGCCATCCAAGCCCTCCAATGCTACCTGCTGGGACGTCCTTTCCTATTGTATACAGATCGTGCACCCTTGGTGTGGATGGCCTGGCACAAGGATTCCAATACGCGCATTCTGTGGTGGTTCCTTGCACTCCAACCTTTCTCGTTTCAGGTGCTGCACTTCCCTGGGAAACAGCAAGGGAAAGTGGATTTTCTGTCTCGTTCTGCGGTGTCTTCATGGCCCGATCGGCCATGCCTGGTGGGGGAGCTCTGTGACAGGGCCCCCCAGGAGGAGGACTACAGGTGCCCCAGGGGTACCATCAAGGAGTGTCTGCTGTCCTCAACGGGGCGTGACCGATGGCTGTTTCCGGCCCAGGAAGTACGTCAGGAGGCCCCAAAGAAGGAGACAGGGGCAGACAGCGTTGGAGGAGAAGGAGAGACGCCGAAGCCGGAGCAGTGAGTCCCGAGGGCAGACCCGAGTACAGAGAACGAGGATCGGATTGATCACGAGGAGAGACGGAGCGGGGCAGCGGTACCGAGCACCCCAAGGGAAGGCCAACCGGATGAGGCAGCCGTGGCTCCGTTATCGAGCCATGGCCTCAGGCAAGTAACCTGGACGACCGGCCGCTGTGTGAGTGGCTGGTTTTTCACCCGCACGTACCTAACGGGGTTATAAAGGACACTTTAGGGGTCTTGGGAGTAGGAACTCTTTCTTTTGGGGACAGAGAATATTGCTCATGCTTACACCTTTTCTATTTTGTTGTATAAGCCCGCTAGGTGAATACGGAACCCGGGCTCAGGGAAGCATACGGGTTTGGGAGTCCAAGGAGGGAAAACCACCCCTCTTAGTTTCTGCTGTTTTATGTTTCCTCACTTTACATTGTCCTTCCACCTTCTTCTGGGTTTCCCATTGGATACTAGGGATCCCCTGTCCGTCCTTTGGTCACACTTCCTGGGTGTATTGGTGAAGGAACCAGTACTCATTGGTTTGGCCAAGAAACTAATTGACTGTCCTTTCTCGTTTTCCCGAGGGTGCATCGGTACAAAAGAGGACCAGTGACTACAGACGATACGACAAGCTACTCAAACACCGAGAAAAGACGACGAGGAGAGAGAAGAGAAGAGAAGATACGGAGAGAGATTCGGGGACAAAAACGTAAAGGAATATCTGGCGACATTTGTTATAAATAAACGCACCCTGCTTAAGCAACCACTACGTGGTCTCGTGTCTTGTCCTGTAACACTACAGTTGGAGATGACCAGGCTCAAAATAGAAGAGAAAAAGATGGTTTTGGATCAGGAATTGAATTTAAAGGAGCTGGATTTGAGGTCCAAGTTCTGCACAGATGGTGGCAGTGTTTCTTCAGTGCACTCAGAGGGAAAGGTGCACATACCCAAGGATGTAGTGAAGGATTATGTTGTGGGGGATGACATTGACCAGTGGGTTAGGGGCTATGAGGTAGCTTTAAGGGCACACATGGTCCTTGAGAGAGATTGGGGGGGCAGGTCTGTGGAACCACTTTACTATGGAGGGGAGGGACACATTGCTGGTCTTCCCCAGAGAGGATCAGATGAAGTTCCATGAGATGAAGTAAGCCCTGGTCATGAGGTGTGGTCTCACCCCAGAGAGTTACAGGGTTTAGTTTAGGGAGAGTACTAAACTTGGGTCACAAACTTGGGTTGAGTATGTTGATTTCTACTACAGAGCACTGGATGGTTGGTTGAAAGGCAATGAGATTAATAGATTATCAGGGGCTGTACAATTTGATTGCGTGGGAGCACTTGTCCATCGTAGTATTCCAGAGCTCCGCCAGCACCTGATTAGTAGCAAGCTTACTGACCCCAGGCAGCTTGCTAAGAAGGCGGACCGCTGGCTCAGCACCAGATGTCCATGGGAGACTCCATCAAGGATGGGCAGGGTCCCCATCAGAAGAGTGGGGGGGGGCAAGGGTAAACAATAGGAGTTCTCTAAAGGGCCCCAATCTAGCTTCCAGGGTCAAGATTCCCGTCCCCCAGGTGATAATAAACCATGGATCTCGTCACAGAAGCCTGGAGAGAGGGGTCCCAGGAAATGTTATGTTTGTGATGAGGAGGGTCACATGAGAGGGTACCAAGCTCCCCACCGGTGGTCAGTCACGGGGATGGCTAGTGTAGCGCTTGGGGAGGAGTTTGTCCCAGGAGGGTGTGAGGACCCAGCTGAGATGTCCCTTGTTTCACTAGGGGACAGTGAGATGGTCCAGAGAAACCTAATGCCTGATAACACTAAGAAGTAAAGGCAGTGGGTGATCATCAATGGACAGAGGGTAGAGGCTCTGAGAGACACAGCAGCCAGTCTGAAGAGAAGAGCAAGTTGTCCGGATGTACTTCACCAAGTTGTGGCAGTACACAACAGTGAGCGCTTCTGTAAAGTGGCTCAGGTTCCCTTTGAGAAGGGGGGGCACAGGTTCCTTGCGAGTAGCTGTGAGCCTATCCATGCCTGTAGATTGTCTGCTGGGGAATGACCTGGAACATACTGCCTGGAGGGAGGTGGAGTTCAGGTCGCACTTGTAGATGTTGGGATTGGATGAGTGGGTGTGTCTGACCAAACGGTCCATGGCAGCCCAGGGTAATCAGAAGGACCTGGGGCCTGAAACAGTGGCCCAGGTGTCTGCCTGGAAGAGGAAGGGCAGGGGGCATGGGAAACCCGCTCCTGAAATTCCCACAGTCCAGGAGGAGGCTGAATCTGAGGGGGACGCCCCAGCACTTACAGGGGAGAAGTGGCTGAACTGGGAGACTTGTCTGAGCTGACCCATTGGCATCAAGAAGGGGGTCCCACCAGGGAAGAGTTTTGCACAGAGCAGATGGCATGTCCTTCTCTTGTGAATCTTAGGCCACAGGCAAAGGACCAGGCAGCTGGCAAATGGTCTCCTTTATAGCGAGCCTAAGGTTGCTGAGCCTGAGGCAGCCTGTGTGCTGGTGGTACCCATGTGCTTCAGAACCTTCCTACTGGGGTTGGCTTATGATGTGCGTTTGGCTGGACATTTGGGGCAGGGCAAAACCTTTGACAGGCTTGTCCCCCACTTTTACTGTCCCCAAATGCGAAAGCAGTCATGCAGTTTGCAGGCCTTGTCAAACTTGCCAGGCAAGTGGCAAGTGTAGGGGGAGATGTAAGGCTCCCCTCCAGCCGTTCCCTGTCATGAGCACCCCTTTCGAGCGACTACTTGCTAGTCTTGGTGGACCATGCCACCCGTTACCCAGAAGCTATCCCTCTCAGGACAGTGACGGCACCTTGGATCTTTACCAGTGAGGGTTTCCCCAAGGAGGTGGTATCTGACCAGGGTACCAACTTCATGTCGCTGTACATGAAGGTCTGGAAGGAGTGTGGGGTGAATCACAAATTCACCACTCCTTACCACCCACAAAGTAATGGGTTGGTTGAGAGATTCAATCGTACCCTGAAATACATGATTGGGGGTTTGTCAGAACTCATGAGGCATAAGTGAGACGTCCACTTGCCATGCCTTCTCTTTGCCTACTGGGAGGTACTCCAGAAAGGGTTTGGCTTTAGACCCTTTGAGGTGTTGTACGGGCACCCTGTGAGAGCACCTCTCAGTTTGGTCAAGGAGGGATCGGAGGAAGCTCCCAGGAAGTCCCTCCAGGATGTATTTAGCTACATGCTGCCTACCGAAACCAGACAGCCTGCTTCAGGAAACTCGCTCAGGTGAACCTAGAAGCAAGCCAGTAGGACATGAAACGTTGGTATGACCAGAATACCACCCTGGTTGAGTTTCAGCCTGGTCAGAAGGTGTGGGTGATGGAGCCAGTAGAGCCCTGTGCTCTACAAGACAAGTGGCCTGGCCCATATGAGGTGAAGGAGCGCAAAAGTGATGTCACCTCCCTGGTGGACTTGCGGACTCCTAGGAACCCCTTGAGGGTCCTGCAGTGAACCGCCTCAAACCCCACTTTGAGAGGTCTGAGTTAACCATGCTCCTTTCTACAGATGATGGGGTGGAAGAGGAGAGGGAACCTCTTTCCAACCTCTTGTCTCTTGTCTGCCAAGGAGCAGGATGGGTCAGGGAAAGCGTGGTCCTCTGCCCTACACTGACCTTGGAGTAATGTCGCCAGTTGCATGGTCAGTTTGCTACTCTGTTTTCACTCACCCCAGGTGTCACCCATTTGTGCACGCACAATATTAACACTGGGGACAGTCCACCTTTGAAGCACAAGATTTACAGGTTGATAGACAGAGTGAAGGCTAGCTTCAAGGAGGAGGTGTCCAAGATGTTAGCTCTGGGGCTGATTGAGCCCTCCAGCAGCCCTTGGTCCAGCTCACTGGTTTTGGTTCCCAAAGCTGCTGCCCTCAGTGACACTCCAGAACTGCGGTTCCGTGTGGACCACCATGGGCTCAATGCTGTCACTAAGACTGACTCCTGCCCATCCCCTGAGCTGATTAGCTCATTGATCGGCTGGGAGCTGCCAAGTTCCTGAGTACGTTTTATCTAACGTCTAGGTACTGGCAGATTGCCGTGACCAAGGGGGGCACAGGAGAGAGCATTCTCAACACCAGAGGGGCACTATCAGTTCCAGGTTATGCCCTTTGGGTTGAAGAATGACCCTGCGGCCTTTCAGAGGTTGGTCAACCAGTTCCTGGTTGGGCTGGAGAATTTCAGCGCTGCCTACCTGGATGACATAGACGTGTTCAGTTCCGGTTAGGAGGATAACTTGCACCACCTCTGGGAAGTGTTGAAGGCCTTCAGAAGGCAGGCCTCACTATCAAGGCCAGGGGTCTGTGGTGTACTCGGGCACCAGGTAGGAAGTAGCTAGGTGGCCCCCCTACAACCCAAGATTGATATAATTGTGGCTTGGGCATCCCCAAGACCCAGACAGAGGTGAGAGCCTTCATAGGCCTCACCGGGTACTACCGCAGGTTTGTCAAGGGGTATGGCACCATTGTTGCCCCCTTAACTCAGCTGACTACATGGAAGCAGCCACATCATGTGATCTGTACTGAGGCATGCCAGACCGCTTTTGATGCCCTGAAGGAGGCCATGTGCACGGCGCCCGTGCTCAAGGCTCCTCACTTCTCCAAGGAGTGTGTGGTGCAGACTGATGCCTCAGAGCATGGTGTGGGAGCTGTGCTTTCAAAGCTGAACAGAAGAAGACCCAGATTAACCCGTAGTCTTCACTAGTAGGAGGCAACTTCTCAGGGAAAAGAGGTGGAGTGCGATTGAAAGGGAAGCTTTTGCTATAGTCTGGGCGCTGAAGAAGCTAAGACCCGGCTTGTTTGGGACTCACTTCCGGGTTCAAACAGACCACAGGCCCCTCAAATGGTTAATGCAGATATGGGGTGGCCCTCAAAACTGTTGAGGTGGCCCATCTCCCTATAGGGAATGTACTTTATGGTAGAACACCGCCCTGGCACCAAACACGCCAATGCTGATGGTCTGTCTAGGTTCTTTCGCTTAAGTGATCAGAACTCCCGCGAGGTTGGGTAGTTCTCCCCACTTTCAGCAGGGGGAGACACGTGTTAGAACTGGCATTGTTGGCGTGATTTCCCCAGTCTTTTTTGCTTCTGACTACCTGTTTTTGACTGTGTTCTGCATTTTGTTTTTGCTGGTTTTAGAACTCTGCACACTCTACCACTGCTGATCAGTTCTAAAGTGCAAGTGCTCCCTGTGTAAATTGTGATTATGATTGGTTATTCATGATTGGCATATTTGATTTACTAGTATGGAAGCAGATTTTTCTGTCCTGCATAGAAACATTTTGGCTTGCTCACTTCTATGACACTCAATGATGACAAGGCCCGAAGAACGTGTACAGCATACATAATAACAGCTTCTGCCACATATAATGCAAGGCTTGCTCAAAAACACCACTCATGATTTGCAATTGCAGGCTAGCTCAGCAAATTTAGGGACCGTTAACACCCTGTCAGCATACTTTATATGGCTAGGACAAGCGTCCACATCTAATCGGCTTACTGTTTGCGTAGACTAGGAAATCCCCCAGTGTCACAATCTATCATGCAGGTATCACGCACTATTAGTTTCTTCTGATTGACTCCATACATAATGATTGTATAATATGTACCGTCTGACGATGGACATGTTATATATTGGTCCCTAATTATTGAGAAATTCTGCTGTGCTTATGATTTTAGTGGATATACAATGAAACGCCTTCTTGCGGTTTGCAAGATTAAAAGATTGTGATATACCTCTGCAAATTGGGAATTTAGTCATCTGGCTAACTGCCTCTGTGTCATGTTAATAAACGTTTTTATTTCCATGTGGTCTCATGGAGTTTGTTTCTGATTTTTATTTAGACTTCTTCACTGGTAAGTCCCTAGTAAAGTGCACCAGGTGTGCCCAGAACCTGTAAATCAAATGCTGCTAGTGGGCCTGCAGCACTGATTGTTCCACCCACATGAGTAGCCTTGCATCCATGTCTCAGACCTCGAGCCAAGCTAACCAGGGGTGAGCCGGGGTTATCTAAGCTGCGTAATCCCCTTACCCTGACTAGAAGGAAGGATCCCTACTTGAACAGGGTACAAGCCACTGCCAACTAGACACCCCCATTTCTAACAATTTACTTTTAAGTCATTTGTAGTGTGGTATATCATATACCCAGGGCCTGTAAATTAAATGCTACTAGCGGGCCTGCAGCACTTATTGTACCACCCACTTAAGTAGCACCTTAAAACATGTCCCAGACCTGCCTGAATGCAGTTTTAAAGTACCAATTCGACTTTGCAATACAACCCCTAGCCAAGCCTTAAACTCCCTTTTTCACCACAGTGAGGCCTACCTGTCCCATGGGATAACATTGTGTTGTCTTATTAAATTTAATATGTGCTAACTTTTGATTGCGACAAGGTGTCCAGTTCATGTTTGATATCTATGACATTGTAATGAAAAATCCTTTTTAATGGTAAAGTCAGATTTGTTATTACAATTTGGAAAATGCCACTTTTAGAAATGACGGCTGGAATGCCAGAAACCGGTCCTAGGATGCTTGTTTCCGGTCCAGGGAAGACATGGCTTGGCAGTTCGGGCTGGACTGTTCCCATGAGGCACAGGGTCAGACTGATTTGCATATGGCCATGTCTGAACTGGGGTGGTGGAGTGAGCTAAAGAATGATGATGGATTAAACCCAGATCAGTTGACTGGGGGTGAGTGTTTGATTGGCTCAAACGTTCCGTCCATCATCCCCTTTTGTATCGCTTTGTTCGCCCTAAGTTGGCGGGGGTATGCCCAGACGTGGGTCCCTTGCTCACTTTGCCACTGGATTCAAGCAAGCCTGGCTGATGACGGCTGGAATGCCAGAAACCGGTCCTAGGATGCTTGTTTCCGGTCCAGGGAAGACATGGCTTGGCAGTTCGGGCTGGACTGTTCCCATGAGGCACAGGGTCAGACTGATTTGCATATGGCCATGTCTGAACTGGGGTGGTGGAGTGAGCTAAAGAATGATGATGGATTAAACCCAGATCAGTTGACTGGGGGTGAGTGTTTGATTGGCTCAAACGTTCCGTCCATCATCCCCTTTGTATCGCTTTGTTCGCCCTAAGTTGGCAGGGGTATGCCCAGACGTGGGTCCCTTGCTCACTTTGCCACTGGATTCAAGCAAGCCTGGCTGATGACGGCTGGAATGCCAGAAACCGGTCCTAGGATGCTTGTTTCCGGTCCAGGGAAGACATGGCTTGGCAGTTCGGGCTGGACTGTTCCCATGAGGCACAGGGTCAGACTGATTTGCATATGGCCATGTCTGAACTGGGGTGGTGGAGTGAGCTAAAGAATGATGATGGATTAAACCCAGATCAGTTGACTGGGGGTGAGTGTTTGATTGGCTCAAGCGTTCCGTCCATCATCCCCTTTTGTATCGCTTTGTTCGCCCTAAGTTGGCGGGGTATGCCCAGACGTGGGTCCCTTGCTCACTTTGCCACTGGATTCAAGCAAGCCTGGCTGATGACGGCTGGAATGCCAGAAACCGGTCCTAGGATGCTTGTTTCCGGTCCAGGGAAGACATGGCTTGGCAGTTCGGGCTGGACTGTTCCCATGAGGCACAGGGTCAGACTGATTTGCATATGGCCATGTCTGAACTGGGGTGGTGGAGTGAGCTAAAGAATGATGATGGATTAAACCCAGATCAGTTGACTGGGGGTGAGTGTTTGATTGGCTCAAACGTTCCGTCCATCATCCCCTTTTGTATCGCTTTGTTCGCCCTAAGTTGGCGGGGTATGCCCAGACGTGGGTCCCTTGCTCACTTTGCCACTGGATTCAAGCAAGCCTGGCTGATGACGGCTGGAATGCCAGAAACCGGTCCTAGGATGCTTGTTTCCGGTCCAGGGAAGACATGGCTTGGCAGTTCGGGCTGGACTGTTCCCATGAGGCACAGGGTCAGACTGATTTGCATATGGCCATGTCTGAACTGGGGTGGTGGAGTGAGCTAAAGAATGATGATGGATTAAACCCAGATCAGTTGACTGGGGGTGAGTGTTTGATTGGCTCAAGCGTTCCGTCCATCATCCCCTTTTGTATCGCTTTGTTCGCCCTAAGTTGGCGGGGGTATGCCCAGACGTGGGTCCCTTGCTCACTTTGCCACTGGATTCAAGCAAGCCTGGCTGATGACGGCTGGAATGCCAGAAACCGGTCCTAGGATGCTTGTTTCCGGTCCAGGGAAGACATGGCTTGGCAGTTCGGGCTGGACTGTTCCCATGAGGCACAGGGTCAGACTGATTTGCATATGGCCATGTCTGAACTGGGGTGGTGGAGTGAGCTAAAGAATGATGATGTATTAAACCCAGATCAGTTGACTGGGGGTGAGTGTTTGATTGGCTCAAACGTTCCGTCCATCATCCCCTTTTGTATCACTTTTAGAAAGTTGGCATTCTCCTACCCTTAGCCCTTTTGTGCCTGAAGCCTATCTTGGGTCACATGACTGGGTGTAGCTGACACTTAGACTTTGTGAATTCCTCCCACACAGTCACACAGTAGAGGGATTGTTAGACCTGACAGCCTTAGTGTAATCTTCTCCCAAACATTTGCCTACCTTTTTCCATTTTCTGATCTTGTTTTTGCTCGTTTTAAGACTCTACGCATGTTAGCACTGCTGGCCAGTGCTAACGTGCTTGTGCTCTCGCCCCTAAACATGATAATATTTGCTTAGCCCCAATTAACATATTTAACTTACTTATATGTCCATAGTAAAGTGCACTACAGGTGCCCAGGCCTGTAAATTAAGTGCTACTAGTGGGCCTGTAGAACTCATTGTGCCACCCACTTAGGTAGCCCTCTAACCATGACTCAGGCCTTCCATTGCAGAGCCTGTATGTGCAGTTATACACTGCCACTTCGACCTGACAAGATAAACCTCTTGCTAGGCCTAAACCTTCCCTTTTTATACATATACATACAAGCCACCCCTAAGGTAGGCTCTGTGTGAACCACAGGCAGAGTGACATGTATTTAAAAGGCAGGACATGTACCTTTAGGTTTTGCATGTCTTGCTAGTGAAAAACTCCCAATTTTATTTTTCACTACTGCAAGGCCTATCTCTCCCATAGGATAACATTGGGAGTACTTTATTACATCTTTTAAGTGTAATTCCCAATTATGAAGAGATATACTTTTCAAGTTTGGTGTCACTGGACTCATAATATAAAATCACAACTTATGGTAAACTTGGATTTTAAATTACTGTTTAGCCAATGACACTTTTAGAATGTTGGCATTTACTTACTTTAGTCATTTGGTGCCTGCTGCCTGTCTCTGTTCAGTCTGAGTTGGGTGACAGCTAAGCTTTGTGTATGCCTTCTAGATATCCATACACAAAGGGAGCTGACGTGTGTCTTGATGGGCCTTCCATGGAGATGGGAGGGCGGAGCTAGGCACAGCCTCACACTTTCACCTGAATAGGCTGTGTCCTGTCCACACACAAAGGGCTGCAAACCACCGCCCATATTGAGTTTGGTGCCAGGGCAGGAAGGGAAGTCTTCTGTGCACTTTCTTTGAAGTCTCCCCGACTTAAAAAGGAACACCTGGGTAGAAGTACTGGACCTCTGACACCATGACTTCAGTACACTTCTGGACCTGTGAAGAGTCTGCTAGGAAAAAGAACTGCTGTGCTGCTGAAAGTACTGCTACTCTGCTAGATTGCTGCTTTGCTGGACTATTGCCTTTCTGAACTGCCCTGCTGCCTGCTGTTCTCCTGCCTGGGTGAGAAGGACTGGACCTGCATCACTTGAACCCAGGGTTACTCCAAGGTCTTGCTGGCTTGCCTCCTGTTCTAAGTCTCAGGGATATCAAAGACTTCAACTCATCCTGCTACAGCACCTGGACTTTGCTTGCTGCAAGTCTTGCCCTGCCAAGTGGTGCCAACACAGTCCTGGGCCCTTGGAGGTGGATATAAAGTGCTGCTACAACCAGAATCCATGCATCCTCATCGGAACCAACACATCTTCGCCTTTGCAGGAGTCAGAACCGGTCCATCCTCGTCGAAGCGTGGACCGGAGCCGGCACATCACAATCGGAACCAGCGCATTGCCTTTGAAATTGATGCATCGCCTGCTGTGGGAGCAGTAGCCGCACATTATCTTCAAAACCGGCGCCTCGCATTTGGAAACGACGCAGCGCGGTTATTGCGTGGAGAATCTCGATGCATCTCACCCACTGTGTGGCTCGACATCAACGCATCACTTCAGCTGCACCTCGCATCTTCTTCGATGTCGACGCAAGCCTGGATCGAGGTACTATTGTTCAGTGGGCATAGGTGGGTCCCTGTATCTGGCCCGTGCTTCATCGTGGTTGGCCTGAACTTTTGACTTTGCCCCGGTCCGGCGCGACCAGATATCCCATATAAGCGCTTATTGCTTCTAATGTAACTATTTTACATTTGTTCCTTAAAAATTCTTATCTCGACTTCTACTTGTGGGATTTTTGCCATTTTGATATTGTTTCATTAATAAAATTTAGCACATTTTCTGTGGTGTTTTCACTGTGTTACAGTTTGAAGTGCTGCACAAATACTTTACACATTGCCTCTTAATTTCAGCCTGATTGCTCTGTGCCAAGTTACCAGAGGGTGAGCACAGGATAATTTAGGGTGTGTTGTGACTTACCCTGACTAGGATTGTGGTTCCTGCTTGGACAGAGTGTATACCTCTACTAACCAGAAATCCAATTTCTAACTGGGATTAAGCATGCTGTATGGGCCATATGCTGCCAGGAGGGGGGGCATTGCTAAGCACAGCCCCACTTACAACTGAATAGGGTGTGCTCTGCCTTCACACAAAGAACCTATCACCTCCACATTGCCAACGCAGCCGGCTTGGAGCCAGGGCAGGGGAGTCAGGAAATTCAGTGCACTTCAAATAACCTTTCTAGAAGCTTCTCCCACTGCCCAGAGGAAGGGCACATGGTATAAAATAGGACTTTCAGTTCCACTCTTCCATTCATTCCTGGACCTGCGGAAGGACTCTCAGAGGACTGCCTGTTGCTGCGTCCTGCTGTCCACTCTGCAAGATTGCTGTGCTGTACCTGGAAGGACTGCTTTCTGCCTGGAGCCTGCCTTGAACCCTCAGAGGCCAGCCCTGCTGTTGAGCCTTGCATCTTCACCTGCACCTAGGACTACCAGAGCTATTCCTGGGCTAGTTTTCTGGCCTCCTGTTCAGCCACAGGGACACAAAAGGCTCCCACCATCATGGACCCATCCTGAGTGACTCCTGAACACGCAAGTGGTGTTCCACCATTTCAGGACCCTTAGCTGTGATGCTAAAGGTGACCAGATAGCCAAATCCCAAAACTGAGGATTTAGAAAATGTTTTTGCCAAAAACTGCTCTGAGAACTAGGAGGAGATTGCGACCAACCTGCTCGCCTATCCGCCCAAGGAGCATCGCCGGTCAGATTGAATTTACTGCTTCTCCCAAAATGTTCTTCTCTGCTGCAGCAAATCCTTTTCAGCTGTCCTTCTCCAAAGGGGTGTATGGGCTCGTAGAACTGCCTTCGGCTACAGCCCTCTGCCTTGTCCCACTAGAGATTTTGAACTTCCAAAACTGAAACTAAAGCCGAATGTAGAAACCGCGGCTTCAACCCAAGGCTCCCCGACAACAACATTTCCTTCTCAGACATCTGCAGCCTTACCTTGCTGAACTTTACCTTCTCTGAACCTTTTTCTCATAATGTCTTTTAAGTCCTAAGGTAAGCACTGACCAGGCCCAATCTACTTCTTGTATCTGATCGGCCATATTTTTCGACTTTCACCCGGTCTTGCACAACTAGATATCCGCGGTAGGCGCTTTGATCTTTTAGGCACTAGTTTTTACTTAAACGTTTAAAAAGTCATATCTCCTGTTCTACTAATTGGATGTTTGTTGTTTTTGGTATAAAATAATTTATTACAATATTTACTCTATTTTTGTAAATTGTTGTGGAATTTTTCTTATGTTGTGATTTTACTTTATTACTGTTTGTGTGCTGCGTAATTACTTTACACATTGCCTCTATGTTACGCCTGACTACTTTTTTGCCAATCTACTCAAGGTTAAGCACAGGTTAATTTTTGTGGTTCACCCTGAAAGGGATTGTGGCTGTTGCTTGATCAGGGCTCAAGCCCCAGTCAACCAACAGCTCAATTTCTCCCATCAACCATGCTAATCCAATTATCCATTTTTATTAAAACCGCTACACCCACCACCCCTAATGATTTTTTAAATCATTACAACACCATCTTTGCCATTTACACCCACTTTCAGAACAGAGTTCTCTGTTTTCAGCTTCTTGTATCTGGCTTCTGCCAATTCTTTCATTTTGTCAAAAATTTAAATCGCGTCCAGTTCCCAGTAGTGCCTTTTCTTTTTCTTCTGCTAGTTGCTGACATCTCAGTACTTCCACAGTTTAGATTTCCCTTCAACATAACCCATATGACACCTATAATGCAACTTAAAATGATTATTATCCATATTAATATGCCCTGGCCTAGATTACCAAATCATTCAAAAACTTTCAAAAATCTCTTTTCAATCTCACCAAATCATGAACCAACTGTTTCACAGACACCTGTTTGTTCAAAAACATTTGTCTCATGTGTGATATTAGTGATGTTAACAACATACCTGTTAATCTGATTAATGTTATCAGGTATATAAATACAGCAATGCTGAACCTTCAACATGTGACAGACTCCGCCCTCCTTCGCTATTAATATATCCCAAGCTAGCCTGTTTTGCATAACCATCACCCTTGCAGCCATCAATTCTTTATTAATGATTGTTAATGCACCTGGGGCCGTATTATAGAAAGTGCCCTGTGGGCAGAATGAGCATGTTGCCCGCTTTGCATGCCCTGGGCACTTTGGTATTACAGAACGGGCCGCAGATGCTTGTGCAGCCCTTACTGTAATACAGATAGGGCTAGCACACATATAGCACCAGTGCTATCACCATAGGGTTTACCCTCATTTGCAGGGGTTGTGGTCCCATGCAAATGAGGGAATCCCTGTGCATCTGCGCCGTATTACCGACGCAGACACAGAGGCAAAGAAGCTTTCAGGAGGCGCACTGACAGTGCGCCATCTAAAAGGTGGCGCACTGTCAGTGTGTCCCCTGATAGCAGCCCTGTTGAAGGCTCTCACTGCACCCACCTGCAAGGGGATCTCTAATTCCCCTTAAAAGTGCAGGCGGGTTGGCACCTGCTCAGTGACACACGGAGCAGCTGCTTCAAAACTGCTCCGTATTTCACTTGAATGCGCTGCCCCCCGGGCAGCATGAGTTTTTGGCTGCCCTGGGGCAAGCCTATTCAATGTAATATGGCGCACTCTCCTTGTTTGTGCAGGGCAAACCTTTTGAAAGGTGTGCCTGGCGCAAACAAGGAAAATGCACCACAGTCCATAATACGGCCCCTGCTGTGTGTAGCCAGTCTGTCCATTAGCATAGACAATCTTATAATCTTACCAACATTAAAATATATCCCAACTGTAGGATTCATAGCACCAAATATTTCCTCTAGCACTTGCCCAGCACTAGGTCTCTCTCTCTCTCTCTCTTTCCTCATTATTTTATTATTCTTTTAATTCAACTCATCAACGTGATGAACATGAGGAAACACTAACCCTAAATGACAGCTACCCACCCAAATACGGGGGCTATTCTCCCACACATATAATGAATCCCTTTAATAACAGGCTCAAGTTCAGTCAAAATCATGTTATTTGCTAAATAACTTTCCTCACATTCGTTCCACCTTACTATTTCTGAAGATACATTTTGTCTCTTTTCCTGTACCATTTACATTTTCCCTTCTTTTTCTTTTTGAGACTTAGGGCCAGATGTACGACCCTTGTAAATTGCGCCTCGCAATTTGCGCTCGATTGCGAGTCGCAAATTGCAAGGCGTAATTTACAATGTACAACAGTGTCAGAGACACTGATTGCGATTCCCAATGGGGTCGCGAAATGCGAGGCTCATGAATATTAATGAGCCACTCGCAATTTGCGACCCCATTGGGAATGGCTGGCCCTCTCAGGGATGGTGGCCTGCTGGGCTCAGCAGACCACCATGTCTGGGACTGCTTTTTAATAAAGCAGGTTTTTTTTTAAATGCAGCCAGCTTTCCTTAAAGGAAAACGGGATGCATTTTAAAAAAAATAGAAAAGTTTTCGTTTCATTTTTTAAGGGCAGGCAGTGGTCTCTGGGACCACTGCCTGCCCCTAAAAAATATTTTCCCCTGCATTTGCAAAGGGGAAGGGGTCCTTTCCCTTTTGCGAGTGCATCACCACCCTCTTGAAGAGGGTGGTAATTTGCGAGTGTTTTGCGACCGCAGTTTCGGTTGCAAAACATTCATACATGGCTTTGGGGTTGGTATTAGGAAGGTAACGCCCCTTCCTAATAGCGACTCGCAATTCCTAAATAGCGAGTCGCCAACAAATTGCGACTCACTCTTTAGGAATTGTACATGGCCCTGTGACATTTTGCATGTGCAAACGGGTCGCAAACCCGTTTGCGCATGCAAAATAGGGTTGTACAACTGGCCCATAGTCTTTAAAGCAGCTTCAAATTCCCAAACCACTCTTCCTCCTTGTTTAACTTAAGTCTTTTCTCTTCCACCTCAATCTTTCACTGTCTCATCTTGCACTCATTGACCTGTTCTGCAAACTCTTTCTCACCTACATTTATTCGACATGTACATTTATTAATGTCATGGTTCAGTTAATTTGCATAATATGTGCAGCATATCTAGACATGGTCCCCAAAATTTTGCTTCCATCGTAAGTATACAATGACCTAACTGAAGGTATAGTTCCAAGAGGAAGATCAAAATTCGAGCGGTACAATTCAAGAAAATCCTGTTGATAAAACGAGTTTATAAACAACACAGAACAAGATAAAGCATAGGTAAGGGCGATGTGATGATACGCCACCACTCTGCGGCAGAAGCAGATAAAAAGATGCAAATATAACAATCTTGAGCTTCCATAAGTTTCGAATATTCATCTAATAACCTATAATAAACATTTTCACCATAATTTCATACTGAGTTAATTGTATGCGGTAATTTAATATCTAATTCCATTCTATTATCCTAAAGTCAGGTTAGTTTTTATTTTGGGTAAGGCATGTCTCCCTAAGTGCTAAATACTACTAGTAAATCGCCTATGTGTATTAAGATAATAATCGCTTTCACAATACCCTATCCATCATATATTCTATTATTCAGGTTGTCTCTTTACTCTTTCTTCGCTGCTCAGAGAAAGTTAAGTCTCTTTCGCCTTTCTCCTCACTTTGCTTATTGCGTTCATTTTGTACTGTGCTTGGTTGTGCAATCGTGTTTGTGGTCATTTTTAATTAAAAGAGGAGCTGCTTTCCTGTAGCAGGATCCTCAAGTCCAATGGGCTCTATGCCTGCAATCAGGGTGAGCAATGAGAGGGTACTTCGGCGGCTCATCAAGCCTGTGGCCTAACAGTGTTCACGTCCAGGCTGAGCAGGCAAGGCTCTTGCATGCTGAGGGATGCATCTCTCTAGTAACATCTGTGCGAGCAGGGCCGCCCCCATCATGCTCACGGAACACTGCTGAGGTGCTAGGTAGACTACCTACACTTAACTGAGAGGATGTATTTGTCTGGCTAAATGGTGACAACGTGGCTCCAGGATTGGACCCCAACACTGTGTCCCACTCAAAAGGTTAGGGAGGCAATGATGATGACGAGGCTAAATTGGATGATGAGCCAGGGGGGTTAGCAGACCCTGGTGACAAAACCCCCATGCTGGAGGGACAGAGAATGAACAAACCATGCCAGACATGATTGAACCTGAAGAGATCTATCACCCTAGATCATCCGAATGGACTCCAACCAATAAGGCAACAGATTATGTGGCCATGAAGAGTAGACAGCCCCTACATATAGAAATCAGGACAAAGCTAGGGGCGCAATAACCTAGACCATCTTTAGAGGGCAAGGCGACCCTTACACCAGAAATTGACATGAAGATGTGCACCTTTTTCTCCAAATACATGAAAGATCCTACAAAAATCATTGGCCACTCATGGAGGGCCTGCCAGGATAAGGCGCTAGACGTAGTAGGCCTTCTCATGAAAATTGTGGAGTTAGCTGAAGAAGTCAAGCTCTCAGTCATCCCTGTGTTTGCCGAGATATTCTCTGGCTAGGCCCAACAGGCAGTGTGCATGTTGGACAACACCAATTACGTACTGTCAGCTGAAAGGCACAGATCTCTCCTTACCAAGATTAATCCTAAACTGGGTGATCTAGCCACATTTGAGGCAGGACCATACCAAAGAAACCTTTCCAGAGACCCCTTTGTCAAGGAGTTGGGAAAGTTCGTTGCAACGTTTTATGACTTTGACAAGGCGCAGACATCCATTAGGAAGATCTTTCCAGACAAGGTTTTCATTGGAAGAGGCAGGGTGTGCTCTTCTGGCAGCCCCTTTAATTAAGGCTCCTTCAGAAGGCAAAGCAAGAGAAATAACGGATGACTTGACAATCAACAAGCAGGAACCTTCTTTCCTTCACAATTCTGTAGTGATGTCCCTTCTGGGCCCTCTTTGGTTCTCCCTTAGTTTAGCATATTAGATGTTTTAGGCTGTCTTTACTTTGCACACTCACATATAACACATTTTGTTTTTGTGCCAATATTTTAGGAATACACTTTACATGTTTTTTGTTATTCAGTGATTCTTCTAGGGATTCAGTCTGAACATTTCATACAAGGTCGTCTAGAATACATAACACCATCCTGTATTGTGTTCTTTTGCCCGGTCAGCAACAGCTCTTAGCGTTTTAGACATAACACAATAGCCCAGCTTCAGCTTTTCAACACAGTAGTTTTGTCATATAAACTGTGTTTTGTGCCCTTGGGGCAGAGAGGAGAATTCCGGCAGTGAGTCCTGTCCTGGAACAAAAGCATGCCAGGTATGGGGTCTGTTGCTGATCCTAGAGATCACTAATATATCCCTTTGCTTACACATTAAGGATAGGCATAGACAGATAGATAATTTGTCATGGTGGGGTTGTTTATTGTATACAGCCTGCTAGTAATGCTGATTACATTGCTTAGTTGTATTTGCCTACTTATCGCAGCACATTTGCTCCATAATAGACTACGATAGTTTCAATACATGTATTATAAACTTCCTCTGTGTCTTTCCTTTGTTCACTTAGGGCATGCATGAGTGGGAACATGACCCTCTAGTCCCTTGAGGAGCCCGTACTTTCTGCTGCTTTGCCTGCCTTTCTGCACGCCAGTGTGACCGGGGAGCAGGGACCACAATCCCCAGGTTGCTACGCGGCGCGCACGCCGCCAACGTTCAATCTCCACGCCAGGAGGCGCTTAAATCCAGTCCAAGGCTCCTGCGTACTTTCTGCTGCTTTGCCTGCCTTTCTGCACGCCAGTGTGACCGGGGAGCAGGGACCACAATCCCCAGGTTGCTACGCGGCGCACACGCCGCCAATGCTCATTCTACACGCCAGGAGGCACTTAAATCCAGGCCGGGGCTCCCGCAGCGCGTGCGTGCCCGGGCCGCGCCCGGGTGAAGCCCGGGCCCGCCCTTGGCCTGCGCCCGTCCGAGACCGGAAGAGGCTGGGCTGGGCCTACCCTCTTGGCTGTCCTTGAATTTGGATGATCGCCTTTTATCTCATCTACGATAACGTCTTGGTGCCATGATATATTAAATTCGAGTTTCCTGCAGTCCCACCTACAGTGACTGAAGCAGAGGAGCAGGTAGGAAGGCAGTTTGCCTTATTTCAAACTTATTGACATTGGCATTGTGTGTGGTGGTTATAGGGCGTCTGCAAGCTGATGGACCCTGCATTTTGAACATCTGGGTTACGTTCCTCAGTATAAGGAGGCAATCAGTTATAAATTTGCCTGTTTGTTGGAACCAGAGACTTGTTACTTTAGCACACTGATCTAGGCACAATATGGGGAAGCGCAAGGTGACCTTAGCCCCTGGGAGGGTCCCGGCAGATAATACAGCCCCGGTGGTAACCATGGACTCGTTTCTGCAGCGAGCCGGAGCAGTGCTGGACAAGGAGATTGAGTTGGTGAATCGACGCCTTTCTAGGTCCCCTGTTATCGCTCCATCCCTTATGCTTGCAGATACACAATCGTCTTTTGCCAGCGCTGATGATTCTTTAAATAACCCTGGGCTACAAGAGGATGCGCAGGACCTGATCGGGATAATAGTCAATCAATAGCTCAACAGTTACCCCTTTCTCCTGCCATTATGATCAACAATCAGAGGGTCGATAAAGTACCTTTAAGCCAAGGGCATGTGGCAGTCACCTCCAGCAAGCATCCGGTTAATTTAAAAGCTGGCGGTCTTACTACGCGAGGGAGATCAACAGTGGTTGAGCCTGTCAGTCTAGGGACAGGCACAAAAAGAAAGACCCAAACAACGGGGGGTAAGGCGAAAAGATCAAGACCTAACCTGACATCCCAAGAGCCTCCGACTGCTCAAGCACTGACCAAGGCAGACTTGATGGGCATATTGGAATCTTTTCAACACTCCATGAAGTCTTTGTTGGACTCCAAACTGGGACTGTTAATCCAACATTTGACCTCGATCGAAAAGGGTCTATCTGACCGCAAACGCTGTGTACTAACAGGTGGGGTAGCCGTTAACCCAGAATCAGGACCATCAATGGCCCCCCCAATCACGGATTGCCCCATCCTGACAGCCCCGCATTCAAACATTGGGGACCAACTCCAGCAATCAGGGAGTCAGGCACCCGCTCGACACCCAGTGACAACTTCGGGTGTAACCCATGGACATATGGATAGGCAGGCCAACCGGGATTCGACTGCCTTGGAGAGCTATTTACCTAGGGGGCAATCACAGGGGGAGGGGAGGCTGCCATGCAGAACCTACCTGTTATTCATCTGCCAGCTGAATCAACTCCCTATGTTGTGATATTGGGGAATGTGCCAACTCTCCCCCAGGGTACCAAGGAGGACTTTTTTCAACTAAAGAATAAAGTCCTATACTGGCTATCGTGCAACACCACTCTAGGAATGAGGGTGGAGAAACACATTAATATGGTGCGAAGGGTTAATTGGATTGGCAGCTCCTTTAAGTCTTGTAAGGGCGACTGTGTCATCATAAATTTTAATAGGCCCCACATCGCGGGAAGAATTTTGGCTACAGATTTGCACCCAGCTCCTTTTGTACTCAAGTCGTCCATAATGGCCTTACCGCTTGTTTTTTTTTATAAACCAGAGTTATCGGGCGCAATTATAGGAATAACGTCAACAATGTCCCATATAATGGATCAATGCCATCAAATTTTCCTATCAGGAATGCTTATTTAAATCTGCCTCCTATATCAACTTACCTGAATCAAATGCCCCAAAGTCGACAAGATCCTGGCCCACCCTTTTTGGAGTTGTCAAACCGTTTCACTTCCCTGGCTGCCATGGACACCTGTGATTGACTTAGTGGACCCTCTTTTATGGATTCAGAGAAATCTAATGACCAGCAGGATTTTCTAGCGCAAAGTCATGGGTCTTTGGGTGAATGTGATAAAACATTATATCCTGGAACATCGCAGGATTAGCCAATAAGTTTTCTGACCCGTCGTGGATCGCATTTGTGAAACAATTCAGTGTGATATGTTTGCAGGAAACATGGCTGATGGATTGTAGTTTATTTTTAGAAGGATATAAGTCCTTTTTCGTCCCAGCCTCCCCTTCTCCTGTTGGCAAACCAAAGGGTGGTCTTGCAATTTATTTCTCTCTGGCACTAGAATGCAAGATTTTGGTCTTGCCAACATTGAGTTCATGTATACAGTCTCTGGTACTAAGTAAGGGGTCGAACAAATTGGGTCTCATTAATTTTTATAATTCAGCAACATGCTCCAAGGGTGGGTGTAACATCAGTATGTTAGGATCTTTGATAAGGCAACATTGTGATGCTGTTCTCCAAAATCTTATGATTGCTGGGGATTTTAACATCCATCGATGTGGAGACCCCAGGGTTTTAAGATTGGCCAATCTGGGTTGCCCACGGGTAAGGGGAATTCACTTTGAACATTCTTTACAGGGGGATATGCTGAACGATCTCCTTCATGAATTTGATTTACTGTCTCTTATGTCTTTGTGTGACCCCTTTAGCAAGGCCGCTGTCCCAACTTTTAAAGGGAGGGGTGGTGGCTCATTTATTGATTTTATATTAATTTCATCGACTTTACAAGTTTTATGTGTAGGATTCACCATACAAGCTAGCGTCCATAGTGACCACAACCCTTTGTGTGTTGATCTCTGTGGACCTCTACTGTTGCCCAAAGGAGGGGCTGGGTGGAGTGGGACAGTGAGACCAACAGACGGTAAAAGACGGCTAAAGTGGACCCAGATAGCTCCGGATGCACTTCAAGAGTCAGTAATAGGTTCATGTGCAAGTGAGTTAGCCTTGTGTACCTCACCGCCTACACTCCCGGGGGAGGTTATTAGTGCTTTTAAAACCATTTCTGTTAAACTAGGTGATTTTTTTAAGCATCCCGGCCCATCGAATAGTTACTCAGACCCCTAGATGGTTTGATTCCTCCTGCTCTAAGGCTGCAAGAAAACTGCGGGAAGCTTTAAATAGGAGCCCAAGAAACCAGATTCTGGTCAGATTGTGTCGGAGTGATTACAAACTAGAATTGGCCAAACGTAAGTCCGCCTTGAAGGGGGAAGCCTGGAGGGGGTTAATCGAGGCTAGTACGTTGAGGAATAGCTCCAGATTTTGGAGCATTATTAGCAGCCCTTTTCTAAATCAGGAGGAGGGAAGTGCAGTAGCTAAACATATCACGGAGGAGGAATGGGTGCTTTACTTCGAAACCATGTTTGAGAGCCCCCCTGAGCTAAACTGCCTGCCTGACCGTGAGGCAGACATCTTTGATTTGGTCTTTAGCATAGAAGAGATCGAGGAGGGTATTATCGGGTTGACAAGTAACAAAGCCCCGGGACCCGACAGTATCCCACCGGATCTTTTTAAATCAGATCCATCTTTTTGGGCTCCGGTCCTTGCTGCAGTAATTAACGCTGCAGTAAAAACCGGATGCCCTGAGTCCTGGGCTACCTCGACTATAGTGCCTGTTTTTAAAAAAGGTGACCGAGATAGCACACACTGCTATAGACCGATTTCGTTGTTGGACCCGGAGGTTAAAGTGATGGGTCGAGTACTCTTAGATAGGGTGACCAGCTGGGCGGCAGAACACACCATCTTATCAGACGTCCAGTACAGGTTCCGCCCAGGGCGGTCTACCGTGGCCCAGTGCCTTAATCTAACTATGATCCTTAATAAATACACGGTCGCCCGTCCTGGCACTACCTATTTAGCATTCATGGATCTGTCTACTGCATTTGATCGCGTGAATAGGGCCAAACTTTGGCAGTCCATGTTAGATATTGGGGTAGATGGCAGAATTGTTTATTTTTAATTTTTATCTTCACCGTGCAACTAAGGCCCATGTTAGATTCTCGCAGGATTTATGAGTCTCGCGTAACTTTGACATAAGGAGAGGAGTACGTCAGGGGTGTATCCTAGCCCCCTTCTTGTTTAACCTATACATTAATGATTTGGATAAATCCCTATTGAAGACAGAGGTAGATTATCCGCAGGTAGGTCGACGAGGTCTGCCAGTACTATTATATGCGGATGACGCGGTTCTTATATCTAGGACCGCCAGGGGGCTACAAACTCTGCTTGATGCTTTCTCCACCTTTATGTCGGATCGGGACCTATCTATAAATGACTCTAAATCATATGTTATGCAGGTGGGTCTTCGCCCCAAAAAATCATTTCAATTTAGGGTAGGATCTGCTCAGGTACCCCGCACCGATGTTTTCTCGTATATGGGAGTCATAATGGATGAACAGATGAAATGGGGCCCTCTAAAACAGAGAAAGAGGGGAGACCTGGTGCAGGTGAATGCGGCTATTTTTAATTTCGCTTCGAAACTAGGTAAGAGACCGATTGCGGCGCTTTTAAAGATCTACCAGGCCAAGAGTGTCGCGACAGTCTCTTATGGTAGTGAAATATGGGGGCATGTTACTATAGACAACCTACAAGTAGCTGAGAATGCATTCCTGAAGCGCTTATTAGGCGTCCCTCGCGGTACGTCTAATATAGTGGTACATGAAGAATTGGGAGTGCCCTACCTAAGTGATATATTGGCCCTCCACCCTCTAACTTTCTGGATGAAAATTTGGCTGAGCGAAGGATCATCATTGAGTCAACTGATATTGAAAGAGTGTATGACCCTTGACCATGCCCTTCACATACCTTGGCTCAGATATATTAAGAGCAGCTTTGAAAGATTAGGAAGGGCTGGACTGTACATCAATCCCGAATCGGTAACTAAAAAGGACGTGGGGATGATAAGGGAGTCTTTTAGCAGTTTAAGGAAACTAGAGAGGGAAGAGCTGGAACTGAGGAAATCTTGTGTCCGTACATTTTTAATGTTAAAAACGACACCATCATCCGAGCCATATCTCCTGGGGTCTTTTAGAACTTATGAACGATTTTTATTGACCAGGTTTCGCCTGGACTTTTTTCACTTTTTGTTGGCTATGCCAAGGGGGAGTAGAAGAGGACAGTTGTTAGCACCCTGTGGCTGCGACGATGAGTCTCCACATGATCTGCTACACTTCATATTATTTTGTAAATTGAGGTTCCCTATTTTAAAAAGGTTGAATTTTAAGCAGGCCTATCTAGCTCTTATCCATTTACAATTGTTGCATGAAGAATGTATTCTTTTTGTACTTAGTTTCCTGAAATCTGCAGTGAAGGCCAGGGCCTGCCTTGATTAAATGTTAGTATTGGTCAGGGTTTATTTTTACTCCGACGATATATATACATTAGACAAGGCTTTGGGACCCATCCTTTTAATTGTTCTAAAAAATTTATTCGAGGGTCAAGGGATTATGTATTTAACTTTGTACCTCTGGCTTTGAACTATTGTAGACTCTTGTGGAATCTAGCTAATTGTATGATGAAATGTGTTACTATTTTATGAATTCTTTTATGTATTGATAACTTTTATGGTTTTATATGTTGAAACCGAATTTAAGTTTATTGATTGATTGATTGATTGATTGATTGACTAGCGGGTCATGTTCTAGGTTTGACAAAATCACCTGCTACTCTGGGAAGGTTAGGAGTTCAGGTGAGGCACTGTGAGCTAGCCAGGATGTGGGCCGACAGATACTGATGTTGTAGAGAGACTCAGTCCCTACATTCTGATGTCCCGTCATCCCAAGGCACAGCTCTGCTTACCAGCAGAACCCTGCAACATGGCGCTACCAACGATTGATCAGGTACTTATTTAACAGGTCTCCTGAGTAGTACTTGTGCGTGCCCATAGTACCCTTACACCATCTCCGGTGATGTCCATGGTGTTGGGGATTAATTCTCCACAGTATTTTAGGAAGCACCTCATTTTTTCTGTTGGTTGTTCAAGCTTGAACCTTTAAAAGGATTACTCATATTGGTGTTTGCACTTTTTTCCATTACTGTTTTATTAATGGTGCAGCCACAGCCAATACCAATTGCTTATAATTGCAGACCTGCAGTCCATGCACATTTAAATTTACATGGCCTCGGCAGTGTAGGAGATGACATAATCTTCATGGTTGAAGCCCACAATGCCTATTGAATAGAAGTCTTTTATTCTTGGGTCAATTTTCCAGCTGTAGATGCTAATACAGGAACATTTCATGACTATACTAATGTTGCAGCACCGCAAGCATGCAGAGCGTATCAGCTCTTAGAAATTCCACTTTGTTAGACTTTGCATCTTTTGGCGTGTTTCCCCTGAGTTTTTGCTTTCTGACCTCCCGGTTTTGACTCTGTTTGTGCTGGCTTAGTGTTTCTGCGCACTTTTCTCACTGCTGATCAATGGTAAAGTGCAAGTGCTCCTGTTGTAAAATGTGTTATGGATTGGTGTTTCCATGATTGGCCTATTTGATCTATGTGTCAGTCCCTAGTAAAGTGCACTGAGTGTGCCAGGGCCTGTAAATCAAATGCTGTTAGTGGGCTGCAGCACTGGATTGTGCCACCCACACAAACAGCCTGTAAATGTAACTCTGGCCTGCCATTGCAAAGCCTGTGTGCAGTCTGGGACTGCCATGTCGACTTGGTAAGTGTACTCACTTGCCAGGCCCTAACCTTCCTTTTTCTTACATGTCAGTCACCCCTAAGGTAGGCCCAAGGTACCCCTGTGGGCAGGGTGCAGTGTATGTGAAAGGTAGGACATGCCCTGGTGTGTGTGGCATGTCCTGATAGTGAATTACTGCCAATTTCGTTTTTCACTATTGCAAGGCTACCTGTTCCCCATAGTCAGAATGGGGAGTTTGTTTATAACACCTTATAAACATAACTGGCCCTGGGAACTAGGAAGGAAAATAAAGTTTAGTATGCCTGAACTCAGAATTTAAAGATGCATCTTTTAGTGAACGTGATTTTTACATTCTGTATTTGAAAATACCACTTTTAGAAAGTAGGTATTTTCTTGCTCAGCTCCTCCAGCAGGCCTCTGCTGGGTTTGTGAATTGACTGTCTGGGCTTTGGATGACAGGGGCTGAGGAGCAGCAGAGGCTCCAGATAGTCTAGGTGGGTCAGGAAAGGGCTGAATAAACCTGGTCTGCATTTAGAGTAGGGGGAGGAGATTTCCTTGCACCTGAATGGGCCTGGTCTGTCTCTGACAATGCCGTGTCCACCTCCTGCCAGGAAGCCACACCATGGAGGGCAGAACTGGTTCTGGCTGGGCACAGACACTCTCTGCCTGAGAGGACAAAGGATTTTGTGGTATAAATATTAGGGCCCAAACCCCTGAACTCTAGAACTCTTTTGGACCAAGAAGACTGCCAAGAAGAAGAGCTGGAGAAGCTGTGAGGAGGAAATACCACTTTGCTGTGTGCTTTGCTGTGTTGGCCTGCAGTGGCTGCTTCTGTCTTGGGCAGTGAAAGGACTGGACTGAACTTTCTGCAATCTACTTTTGTGAGTTTCTCCAAGGGCTTGAGGTAGAGCTTGCCCCCTGTTCAAGAAGTCTCAGGAACAGCAAAGACTTCAAGCTCTTCTGCCGTCAGCACTGGGAACTGTGTGTTTTGTGCTGCAACAGAAGAAAAAGCAACATGACGCCGTCTACGACGCCGCTGCCGACTCTGTGTCCTGAAGGCACCGCAGAGGGCACCGCCGCAACGCCGCACCGTGACCCTGGTCTCACCGAAGACGCCTGCTGACGCCATCACCGAGCCGCTGCTCGCACCGCGACCTGTGGGCACCGCCCTCCGCTCTGCCTTGCTTCACGGCGATGCCTTGGAATCCCTGACAACGCCGCTCCACGCCAAAATCGACGCCGCTGCCTGCACCGTGGTTCGAGGGCACCGCTCGTAAAGTTACACGACCCACCGCCCTCATCCCGCACAGCAGCCTTGGCCGACCGACGCCGGCGCCATCGACTCCAGTTTGTCAGCCGACGACAGCGCTTCAGCAACGACTACGCCGCTGCTTGCACCGCGACCTGCCAGCACCGCGACGAGCACCGCGTCACTTCGCACCGCGACCCTGGTCTCACCGACGACACCATCTGACGCCGCCACTGAGCCGCTGCTCGCACCGCGACCTGAGGGCACCGCACGCCGCACCGCTGCAGTGCGCACCACAGCACCCGACGCCTGCCGACGCCAGCGCTCCTGACTTCAACCGCGAGGAGTTTGATCTGCAACGTTTGTGACTTCAAGGGCCCCGACGACTCCTGCACCGACCTCCGGAACCGACGCCTGCGGACACCGTGCTTTCCGAAGCGCAACGAGAGGTCGCCGACGCCCTGCATTTCTAAAGGTACTGTTTTGCGGGTCTTCCCGACACCGTAGCTGGGCCGGGACGCCGCGGTCAGCCAGATCTGTTTGGATTTGTTTGTTCACGACGCCGTGATAGCCCCGGACAGAGTTATCGTCATCAAGGAACTGTTTTTCAAGGTTATTTTGATAACTGAAGATTTCTAACTACTGTATTGTAGATTTTTATCATTTTTGGTCTTGTCTTAAGTATATAAAAATATTGGATATTTTTCTAAACTGGTGTGGTGTCCTTTTGTAGTGCTTACACTGTAATACTGTTGGTTATGTGCAAATGCTTTACACACTGCCCCTAAGATAAGCCTGACTGCTCGTGCCAAGCTACCAAGGGGGTGAGCGGGGGTTATTTTAGGAGTGTAACTCCCTTATCCTGACTAGGAAGAAGGGTCCCTACTTGGACAAAGGTGCAAGCCCTTGCCAACTAGAGACCCCCATTTCTAACACACTTTCACATTGGGAACATCAAAATTGGTTCTGAGGCACTCTAATACACGTACTTGCTCCTGTACCCATGCGTCCCCTTAGTAATGAAGGGACCAGCTGTTCAGCGTTAGCTGGTTATACACCATTCCCTAACCTACAAGGTCGCAATGTTAATGAGCTACAGCAATTATACACTGGTCTATTTAGAATAAATAGAGGCTTAACTCAGTATGTTTCGCACACCTTGATGGATATCCCAGCATGGAAAGCTTTGGCAGGACAACCGCAGTTGCCTGCAGTACCTACAATAAGTCCTGTAATTATTCATTCAAATATGGGTAAAATACCTGCGAACCGTGAAGAAATTCCTTTTTGGATAGTCCAAAAAATAGATCAAATTGAAGCTGTGTTTCCCCTTATGGGACCACAAGACAAGCACAGAATATTGACTATGTGCTTACTCCATTGGATGGTTCCCCAAATAGGTGACTGTAACTTGGGGCATAGCCTTTGCTGCTGTCTATACCATCACGCATGGTACTCCCACTATATCACTCCTGCCGGAGATGTTAAAACAAATACAGGATGAACATGGGGCAGCTGTTGCTCTTGATTTGGGGATGAAATTAATAAATCAATCAATCAGAATCTTGTAAAGCACAACTACTCACCCGTGAGGGTCACAGGGTGCTGGGTGGGGGGTAGGGAGGGGGCTGGGTCTGCAGTTCAGTCAAAGAGCCAGGTTTTGAGGTCGTTCCTGAATTGCGGCAGCAATGGTGATTGCCTGAGGTGCAGAGGCAGGGAGTTCCCTGTCTTCACAGCAAAGTAGGAGAAGGATCTTCATCCAGTCGTGGTCTTGCATGTCTGTGGGACGGTGGCCAGGGCCAGTTGGGCGGAGTGGAGATGTTTGGTGGGTGTGTAGAAGGAGAGGCGGTGGTTGAGGTATGCAGGTCTGGCATTGTGGAGGGCTATGTAGGCTTGTGTGAGAAGCTTGAAGGTGATTCTCTTGTTGACAGGTAGCCAGTGAAGGTCTCTCAGGTGGCCGGTGATGTGGTTGCATCGTGGGATGTTCAGGATGAGTCTGGCCAAGGCGTTCTGGACGGTCTGCAGTTTTTTGGGGTGTTTCTGGGTGGTGCCGGCGTAGAGTACGTTGCCACAGTCTAGTCTGCAGCTGATGAGCGCATGGGTGACCGTTTTCCTGGACTCGGTGGGGATCCACTTGAAGATCTTGCGAAGGAGGTGGAGCGTGTGGAAACAGGAGGACAAGACAGCGTTAATTTGGCGGTTTCTTGAGAGCGAAGAGTCCAGGATGATGCCTAGGTTTCGTGTGTGGTCCATAGGTGTGGGGGTTTCCGAGCTCTAAGGGCCACCAAGAGTCATCCCAGGTGGAGGGGGAGTAGCCCAGGATGAGGACTTCAGTCTTGGTTGAGTTAAGCTTGAGGCAGCTGTCCTTCATTCAGGTGGTGACTGCCTTCATTGTGTCATGGAAGTTGTTCTTGGTGGCTGTGGATTTGTCAGTGAGGGAGAGAATCAGCTGGGTGTCGTCAGCTTAGGAGACGATGTTGAGTCCATGGCTTCTGACGATGGCTGCAAGCGGTGCCATGGGAAACTTACCTGTGGTTTCCTCAATGATTTTGCCAAACATTAAAGTAGAAGCAGCTTCTCTGGCTAAATGCCAGTAGCTCGCAGTGGTTGCACCCGTCAACCAGGAATATGTTCTACCTATAATTATTACTGAAGTATATACTTCTATAGGTCACAATAATTTGTGATCCAGACCCAATAAACCACAACTTGGCAAACCTGGTTCCTGACAAGGACACTGCTAAGCAGTACCTGGAGTTTTAAAAAAAAATGATGCGACACACCCAAACCTAAAGAAAAAGCTAGACCTCAAGGAGGTTCTCCGCCACTGGAGCCCTCTGATAGACGCTATAATTTGTGTGATCACACACAGTTGAAAGCACCTGATAGGAAGCAGCTTTCTTATATTTGTCCTTCTCATTGCTTTCAAGACTCATCTGAAAAACAATACGAGAGAGGAGGGCATTCTGAGCGCAGAGAGGAAGAGAACTTGAAACCAAAAAAGGACTCACAATGCTCGTCTGACCTAAAGATAAAAGAGGGAGGAAAAACCTCCACAATGTAATCCCCAATTTCAGAAAAAGAAGGTTGCTGCTTTAACCTCAAAATATGCCACAAACAATGAGAGCTCCCCTCCTGAACAAGAAGCGGATGGTGACTCTCCTCGACAGTTCTGCAGAAGTCACCATAGTATGCCGGAATCTCCAGGAGGTTCTGGCATCCTCGACACCGCAGCAGTAGTCTCTATAGTGCGCTGGAATCTCCCGTACTTTCTGGCAGCGAAAGCAACTGATCAAAAGGTTACAGTTGAAACCCCAGACAGGCGCTAGCCCCTCCAGACAGATTATATAATTTGGATATTCAAATTGAGGGTGACATACAGCACACCATTCATGAAATATTGTGGGAAAATATACCACTATCTTACGACATTCTCTCAGCGGGGGTCGATTGGCCCCCAAGTTTGTGGAAACATCCCCACAAGGTGAAGCTGTAATACTACCATCATTTTCTGTGCTTGGCCGTGATGAGGTCAAACAAGCCTATGCAGCAGAATGGGATCTTGCTCAAGCCCCAGCTTTATATCGCAATCAGATAAGGACTCTTCTTTATCATGTAATACCTATAAGATTCATCCCACAAGGGCAATCTCAATACCCAATAAAACAGGATGCTAAAGCACCTGTTAGAGAAATACTCTCACAATTAGAGTTCAAGGGAGAAATTGAACCCTGTATCTCCCAAATTAATAATCTCCTTTTTCCTTTCTTAAAACTGGGTCTTTCATATTGTATAGTCTTATGCTAGAGACATTTAAATAGTCATACAACCACATTTGCTATACAAAATACACACAGTATGGCACTTATAAATAATATAGTCTGTAAAAAATACAAAACAACCATGGACATTTCCAATGTTTTTTTCTGCTAAAATATAACAACTGAAAGCAGAGATTGGACTGCCCTTTCGGCGCTAGGCTTTCAGCGTCACTTTTCTCGACTCCAATGGGGTATAAGAACAGTCCAAGACTGTTTACTACCCATACTGCGTCAATTGTACATGATATTGACCCAGACACATTGTCCTATGTAGATGATATCTACCTGACGGATGATGAGTTAAACACACATTTAGCTAGAGTGGATCACATAATATTGGGATTTACTGAATCTGGCTATAAGTTTAACAAACTTACCCATGAGGAAAAAAGCCTTGCATCACACTTCATAGAGAAGCGTGCTCTGCTACAACCACCAAACACTCTTAGGAAACTACAATCCTTATTATGATTCCTTAATTTTGGCAGAGCTTACATTCCTGATTATGCACAGCGCATTCAATAATGATATAAATTAGTTCATCCTGACTTTTCCAGCTCACATTGGACATCAGATCATACAGGCATACTCATATCACTATAATATGACTTGCTGGCAACACGTCACAGTCATGTGTAAATACGACAAGCTTGGTCATCCGTCTAGTCGCAGGCACCATTGGCTTTACCAACGTCACCTTTAATGGAGGTGAAACAGTGCGGATTGCATATAAATCACATTTATATTCAAATGCGGAAATGCGTTTTTCATCCACTGAAAAAATAGTGACTGCGATGCAGATGGCTATACTTAAAGAAAGGCCACTTTCACAAGGGAAACACATTATTGTTCCCATTTCAGCCTTAGAGGCTGTTACAAAAGCAAACTTTCCAAATGCTAAAGCCCTCCATCCAAGATGGATACAATGGGCAACATCCTTAACAGCTATGTATTTGACTTTGTCTTTGACCCCTCTTTACAGACACAAGAATTTCTTCAAAATGAGCATGTTTATACTATGGCCTGCAATATTTTGCATCTTGAGCAGTATAAATATATTATTTATACTGATGATTCAGCCCAACTTGCTATAGGGACCAAGCACCTATATTCTGCGGCTTGCACCACTGTTCTTGTTGTGATGTTGGATGAAAAATGTCAACCACAGAAAACTTGCACACCGTCCTTGCGGGACGGCATTGCGCAGCTGACTGAACTAAGAGCCTTGCTTCTTGCACTACAACATACAGATCCAGAATTCCCCACACTTATATAGTGTGTGATTCGTATTATTGTGTCCAGTCTTTTAATGACAATTTGCATTATTTGCACTAGAATGGATTCAAAGATTCTAAAGGCAACACTATAAAGCATAAAGCACTTTGGGTGAAGGTGGCAGACCTGAAAGATGGGTTGCCACAGACTCATTTCATTCATACATTGAGTCACCAACATGTGGGACCACACATTGGAGAGAATTCTTTGGCAGATGAAGCGGACAAATATGCAGTTACAACTACAACAGTTGCTGCGATTACTCATTATTATATGAGGGTAGATGATGATATATTAGCTGCCGTTAATGCTACAAGCGTAGGGGGTTTCCAGCCAAATATACATATATCATTTAAGCGAGCAAAAAGTTCCCTTTGTTACAATTCCAGGGGTTGGTGATCATTTGATTCCCAACCAAGACTGCAGGCTAGCCTTAGTGATAGCTGCGCATGTAGGTGTTGCTTCTGCACAATCAGGTGTGGCGGTGCAATTTCTTCACTACAGCAACGTTACTGGTGCATGGCTTATATAAGCAGGCCAAGCAATATGTCCTTTGTTGTGACATTTGCCAACAAATCAAAAGTTCCTTCGTGGCTCGACCACCGCATGCACTCATGTTGAGTACCATCAAACTTTTCGGCTGCATTTATTTGGACCATTGTGGTCCTCTTACTGCGGATAGAATGTTTAAATTTATCCTCCTTGCAGTTGATTCTTGCTCAAGGTGCCTCTGGGTATGGACACAATGTTTGGCTGACGCTCGCACTGTTATTAAAGATTTACAAGTCTTTATCGGAACACATGTATGCATTACATTACACTCTGACCAGGGCCCTGCTTTTGCCTATAAAGCTAAAAGGGATACTATGGCTTCCCTGGGTGTAGAGGTGCATTGCTCTTCCCCACAGTCCTGAGGGAAAATCGGTGGTGGAGAGGATGAACCATGACATAAAGCAGCCCTTAACATCTAGAGTATTAGATGCAAGGCATAGTTAGATCCATCACTTATATGAAATGAAATGAAATGAAATTTGTACTTGTAAAGCGCACTTATACCCCCAAAGGGGTGTCCTGGCGCTGTACGCATACCGCTGTGGAACCCTTCCTGGCTTTTCCCTGTGAAATGTCCACTCCTGGGCACCCCCAGGGTGAAGCCAGGCATCCCAGCGCTGTTGGGGCCGTTGTGGAGATTAAGCAAGCTATTGCCCAGAGTTGCAGAGTGGGACCCATGATTAGAATAGGCACCGAGGCGAGAATTATCAGGTCCGAGGAAATTGAGTCCAAGACCCGCCGAGGCGGGAATTGAACCCTGGTCCCGGGCCAGATCTCTGCATCAGGGTCTGCCGCTCTAACCATTGAGCCACACTTCTCCATGGGGTACAAAGAGCACTTGATAATCTCCCAAAACGCTCCCTGGATGGACAGACCCCATACAAGGTCCTCTTTGGCATCAAAATGTATGTTCCAGATTTTAATGGACCAGACATCATGGCAGCAGCCACACCCTTTGTTGCAAATGATCACTGTGCTGTCTTACAGGATTTACAAAACGTCCACATGACCAATCCAACGAATAGTTGAAGAAGTCTGTCTCTACCAGAATCAAGGAGAAGCCAGCACCTTTCAACTGGATTTCACAAATTGGGGATCTTGTTCGTGAAAAAGTTGTGGTAAAAAAAGAATTTGGCCCATCATAACCAGTATCAGTCCTTGGCCTTCAAGGTACATGAACTGTAATATTGCCACTGCTTGCTGGTTTTAAAGACAATCGTATTGTCTCCATTGATCACATCAAGTTACATCATGTGGCTGATTCTAAACAGTAGGCTACGTGGAGTGCTTGGTAGTTACTTAACTCCTCTCGCTACCATACAGGAAATTCCTCTACAGCTTGTGAGCAACATCAAAGCTGTTGCTCCTTCAGTTACTTCCTAATACTGCTACAAATGCCAGCCATACAACAGAAGTGAGAACTGTACTTACTACTGTGTCTCCTGAAAAGGATGCCGTTTATACTGATCCACACCTTGTGGAATCTACCTGAGGCTGGACTGCACCTTAGGCTCCTGTTTTTCACCAAACTGCTTCTGGTTATTATATGGGAACAGATGATTTTTCATCCGACTCTTTTTACAGTTCCACGGTTCTAGACACTCCACCTACATTGGCCTGTGGTTTCTTTGCATGGCTGAAACACACTTATCTGGTCCCTCCTTGGATATATGTTTGGATAACACTTTTCTTGGTTTTCCTATTTCTTTGGATTATATTTGTGACTGTTTTATTCTTGCTGATAAATGGTCATTACCTTCCAGAACGCTCTTCCCCAGAACTGGTTGACGAGGTGCTAACGCCTCACTCATCTTCATTCAAACTGAAAAGAGACCTGTCCCTTGTGAAAATTTCAGCTGTCCCAGTAACTGATGGAATTGTTTGGGATCAGGTCCCCTATGATATCTTCGGCCCTACAGAAATACCGCAGATTATTTATGTTTTCAAGTTCTCTATTAGTGATGTTTTTGTTAGAGGTGCCCGCGCCAAACTACCTCTTATATGTGGCAGGAGGGGGCAGAGCATGCAGACAATAAGAGGTGTGCTGCCTGCAGGAAGCTGCTTGCCATTCTAGTTGTTGTGGCCTGCAGCTTCCTGCTGTCGCGTTACTCACCTGACTTCCGGTATTGCCTCGCGGTCCTTAGCGTTCTCCGGCAGCTTCTCATGTTGAGGTAGATTTTGTCCTGGGTCTTCGAGTGCCGCTTATCCTGGTGCCTTCTCTTCCTCTCTGCATCCTGATTCCCAGATTACTCGCCAACGCATCTAAAAATTAAAGAAAAGCAATATTAAGGATCGTAGTTGCATCTGGCCACGCTTGGGAAATGCGCGCTGTGTATATGTTTAAAGACTGCAAACAACAATTGTTATCTGAACCTGTGCCTGTGCTGTAGCACTCCTGTGCCCTGAAGGAAACTTGTGCTTGATCATGCCTGTGGGGGACACAATAGATACAAACAACATTAGTGATAAATAAGAACTGGGCCTTTTCATGATATTTTAATGGACTCTATATATACATAATTGTTACTAGGCTTGTAATTTTTGTTTTTTGTGTGTTTTTGACTGACTTATGATGGCTAGAAACTAGGTGCATGATGTAATGCACTTAATTTGTATGTTATATTCTATTATTTTGACTATATTCTATTTATTCAACCATCCAGTATTAAGCCTATGTATGAAGCCTATGTGAGCACTTTGGGTAAGAACGAAGTGCTGCTGATTGTAAGAAGTAGGCTATCATAATCCATACTTGATAATTCATGAAACGCTTTAGTTACATTGATTCCTACATACCAGTTTCTCTTCTTTTACCCTTAGATATGTGGCATAGCCAGTTGACCTTAATATCGTCACGCTAGACGTAAGAGGGGTTCTAACAGTTACACTGAATGTAAATGGCAAATGCATTTCAGAGAGAGTCTGGAATATACATTTAGGTGCCTGCTTGATACTCTTTTGTTTCTCTTTTAACAGGGAGAGCAATAGATGAGTTCTGCTAGACGCACCTCCTGCAGCACAGTCATCAGTGGATGTTTACTTTTTCCCTCATCCCTTCTCCTCTTCCCCATTGGTCGGGATTGGTTTTGACTTCGTTGGGCCATCTCGGTCGATATGGAGGTTGGGACCTTTGCATAGTGGCCTCATCTCGCTCAGCGAAAATTTCAGGTGAGGTTCTGACAGTTTTGTCCCTGGGTTACATTCTGATTCAACATTGGGATGTTGATACTGTAAATTCCATGCTCTCAGAGCTGGAATATTATACTGTATTTGAAAGTGAAGACCTGTATCTAAATTCTGCTAACTATGGTGAAATGTTCTGGTATCATCATTATAGACAGTATTTACATCGAGCTAGTGTCCAAAGCACAATGTTTAATTGCACACAATTAGAACATGGCCTAACTCCCCCACAGGGAAGCTCAAAAACATAGGGATGAATTCGCAATTTTTTTTGGACATGATTTATTAGATCCAAAATCATTTTATTTTGAACTTGTCCCTAAGTCTGCGAATAAACATATGCTGACTCAAACCAAGCTAATATATACAGATTTGTTTGTCAGCCATCCTTAAAAGGCTATGAGTATTGGAAGGATACCATTAATATGAAATCAATTTGGGGTACCAAACATTGGCAGGTTCAGGGAGCAGACACCTTATTTAGAGCCTGTTTAATTCCAACACAAATGATTGTTCTAAATTACACGGTTCAACAGAGAACTTGTCTAGGATTTGCTAAAATTGAAGACATATATTCACCCAACATTACTTCCATTGCCCGATTTGATAATTGGCAACATTTAACAAATTATACTGAGGAACAACTCAATAGTATGGTGCAGAATGGCACATTTAACTCCACACTTTCAGGTCCAAACAGGTGGTTATTGTGGCCATTACTTCCGTTTCGAAGTCCACTGGTAATGGAACTCCTACTGGTAATGGAACTCCCACTGGTCCAGCTGTGCTGTGAGCACATGATACGATTCTCTGGAGTCCCTCTGCTCCAGGAGCTGAACAGTCACTGATCATTGTTATTCCGACCCGCCTGGTTTACCTGCGGACAGCCTGTGTTTTATTGTCTATGGTGTCCCTTCGAGTGGGCACTTGATGTTGGCCTTGTGCTGCAATTGCCTGTTCCTATGGATTTGAACCTGTTGATGACTCCGATAACAACCCATTGTTTTTGTTGTCTCATAAACTTTCAGCTGTTTCAAGATGCATGGTATGAACTACTCCCTGTTGTGAAGATGAGTGCTTCAGTACCAGGATTTCTAAACTCAGGCTTTAATAGCACAGATGCAGGACACTAGACTACTTCCTCAGCATCGGCTGATAACGAGGATCATGCTTGTTCTTTGGAACTTTTGAATGGAGCTCTTGATGAATCGTCATCTGCGGTGACTGAATCCGTTCTGGATTCACTAAACATTGATATTGTGGAAGAAATCATGGATGCCCCCACCTCGAACTAATTCGGCCACCTTTTACTAATTTCCAGCTCCATTTTTTGTTATGCTTATATTTTTTAATATTATGCTTATTAGCATTGCATCGAATTTGCTTAGCTTGTGACATTTATTATTTTGTTAGTTGCTAATTTACTTTTCCCGACCAAGGAGGAAGTCTAGTGATGTCCCTTCTGGGCCTAATTTGGTTCTACCTTAGTTTAGCATATTAGATGTTTTAGTCTTTGCTTTGCACAGCCACACATAACACAATTTGTTTTTGTGCCATTATGTTAGGAATACGCTGTACATGTTGTTTTGTTATTCAGTGATTCTTCTTGGGATTCAGTCTGAACATTTCATACAAGGTCATCTAGAATACATAACACCATGTTGTACTGTTTTCTTTTGCCCGGTCAGCAACAGCTCCTAACGTTTTAGACATAACACGGTAGCCCACCTGCAGATTTCCAAAACAGAAGTTTTATAATATAAAAAGTATTTTGTACCCTTGGGGGCAGAGTTGAGAATTCTGGCAGAGAGACCTGTCCTGGAACAAAGGCACGCAATGTATGGGGTCCATTGCTAATCCCATAGATCACTAATATATCCCTTTGCTTACACAGTAAGGATAGGCATAGACAGATAGATATTTTGTCATGGTGGGGTTGTTTATTGTATACACCTTGCTAGCAATGCTTATTACATTGCTTAGTTGTATTTGCCTATTTATCACAGCACATTTGCTTCATAATAGACTACAATAGTTTCAATAAATGTATTGTAAACTTCCTTCATGTCTTTCCTTTGTTTACTGAGGGCATGCATGAGTGAGAGACGAAAGGTGATGATCTTTTTCCACGGTTCTCCTGGGGACAAGAGGGTCATGTTCTAGGTCACGGGTACTCATAGTACGGCCCGCGGCCGCCAGCGGCCCGGCAAGCCTTCCTTGGCGGCCCGCGGACCTTGAAGACATCGTACCTGTGTATTTTTTTTTTTAAAATAGTGTCAGCAAACACCGCCGGTTGCAGCAGCGCGGACTACGAGAGACTCTGCTCTATGGGGGCCGGGCGATTCCAGTGATAGTCAGAGTGGAGATGCAGGGGCGATAAGAAGAGGTGAAAAACAACAAAGCCTCATTAACAAGTAAATGGTCTTTTAAAGACCTGTGAAGTACTCGGGTGCGGCTGTGTGTGTGCCCCCATGAAGCTGTCTCAGCCCAGGCTGCCACACACGCGGGGGTTGCTGAAGTCCTTTCAGCCCAATGGGCGTTGCGCGCCTGGGTCTGGGCTGGCGTGGGTGCACACTTACAAGTGCAGGACTACGCACATCTGCCAGTAGGGCTGCCACCTTTCCACATGAAAAAACTCTATTTGTTGCTGTTTTAATAGTCTGCAAAGGCCCGTTTGTGATGCTAAACAGGACTGTAAACGAAATCGTATGTATTCCTCTGATATTTATAAGTTTCATTTTGCTTGATTTTGCTTGCGAGAAAGTGTCACTCATAGTCGTTACAAGGTTACAATACCACTTTGATTTGTTTGGGAAAGATTTTGATTTTTTTCTCTAGCCCCGCCCCCAACTAACCCCACCCCCAGGTGCGGCCCTCGGCCACAAACCACACCGTAATTTTGGCCCTCGAGCGAAAGTTTGTGAGTACTCATGTTCTAGGTTTTCCAAAATCACCTGCTAATCTGGGAAGGTTAGGAGTTCAGGTGAGGCACTGTGAGCTAGCCAGGATTTGGGCAGACAGATATTGATGTTGTAAAGAGACTCAAGGGCATATTTACAAGCTAAATTTAGCACCAGTGCAGGGAGAAACGCAGGGCTGCATCGTATTCTTGTAAATACTGCACATTCTGACGTCCTGTCATTAGGGTAGGAGCCAAGGCCGCAGGTGCATTTTCCTATAAGGATTACTCATCTTTCCCTTTGAGAACCAAGGGGATGACTGAGATGGTTCAAATACAAATGGGAGGTACTAATGAATACTCCCTGGGTCTTGGTAACAGTAGAATGTTTCCATATTGAGTTCTATGGAACCCTGATTCAGATTTATTGTACACAGCCTCTAAAATCCTCACAACTAGAGATGAGCCTCATCGACAGGGAGGTGTTGAAGATGAAGTATAGAGGAGCAATTTACAGGTCAGTATTACTCCCCAGAGGTTTTCTAAGCAATATCCTCCTGGCCAAAAAGCAAGACAAAGGATTCAGACTGGTGATAAACCTAAAGAAAATCAACCAATGTCTGGTTTACTACCTATTCACGATGGACAGTCTTCATCTCCTGAGAGACATGCTCCTTATGGGAGACTGGATGGTCAGGCTAGACCTGAAGAATGCCTTCCTGACTGTTCCGATTTTTCCTCTGCACAGGATACTTGGAGGAATCACCAAGTTGTTGTGCCCTGTGGCGGACAACTTGCAGGTGATTATATACCTGGATGAGCTGCTCCTGATGGATCAATGCCGACAGCAATTGTTATCAAACCAAAACATGACTATTGCATTACTACGGGATCTGGGGTTTGTCAAAAAGTCATAAAAGCATCCCAGTCACAACATCAGCTGACCAGTTGTGGCACTCCAACATCCACATTCTCAGAATACTTCCACCATGAACGTTCTGTACACTAAGCATTGGTCCAACAAGATATAGATACCACACATCTTCCCCCCCTGGTTTTTATTTCAAGTATGGTTAAGAAAGAGGAAGAAAAAAATAAATAATAAATCAAAGGTAAAATATACAATAAAAGTTATGCATAGTCCTTCATAAATTTAGGAGGGACCACAACACATCTGCTATGTCTTGGTTCACTGTCATCACACACATCCGTACAGACACCTTCACAAACCTGGTAATGGCGTGAAACCACAATTCTATATAAAGTCCATATACGGTTGGCATTAAGTTTAACCAAATTGAGAAACAACTTAACAACCATGGGCCCGATTCACAGAACTAACTTAAGACAAAATCCTAAACTTACTACCATTTTGGTATTCACAGAAGACACTTACTCATTTTGGTATTCACAGAAGGCACTTACTCATTTTGGTATTCACAGAAGGCACTTACTCATTTTGGTATTCACAGAAGGCACTTACTCATTTTGGTATTCACAGAAGGCACTTACTCATTGATGAGTAAGTGCCTTCTGTAAATACCAAAATGGTAGTAAGTTTAGGATTTTGTCTTAAGTTAGTTCTGTGAATCGGGCCCTATGAACGGAGAGGAAAGTTTTGAAGCCACGCTTTTCTGAGGAAGTGTCACTTTCACCATGTAGCCCGCCTTTACGTTGGTGTGATTAACTGCCTTTCTTTTATCAAAGTTTTGTTTCCTTTTCCGAATCCTTTCCTGCTGAACTCCCCTCCACTCATCTTTGTCTGATGACTTACTTATCATCCAGGACGGATTCATCATCGTGTTAGGCTTCCTGTCCCTAAATAACTCAAAGGGCACTCTACCTGTGTCTGAATGAGGGGTTAAATGATAGCCCTTTACACTTTTAAATATGTCCTTCTTACAATCTTTTTTTTAGTTTTTTAAACTCTGAATAGATTATTTTAATAGTCCAGTAAGTCTCTCTGCCATCCTGTTGGTTTCAGTATGATAGAGTGAGTGTCTTTTATGTTTAATCCCTCTGAGGGACAGGAATTCTTCCATTTCACTAGAACTAGCTGAACTCCATTGTCTGTCAAGATATAATCTGGGAGTTCTTCCCTGCTGGAAATGTCCTTGAGGAATCCAATCACACAACCTGTCTCTATTTTCTGTGTGATAAGTATTTTAGGCAAGCATGAGAACATATCCATCAATACTAACACATACAACTGACCGGCTTTGCCTGTGGCCGGGCCTAGGATGTCCAAAGCCACCTTCTGCCACACTCTCTCCAGGGCTTCTCTCACAAGTATTAGCTGAACTCTTGTTTTACATGTCTTGTCACTTGAACTGCACTCCATGCACTCTCTGACAATTCTCTTAACTTGGGTGTCCATTCTAGGACAACAGAAATGCAATCTAATCCTTTCCTTAGTTTTAGAGATTCCCGAGTAACCTTGGTGACCCAACTGAATGAGCTTAATTCTTCCTTTGTTGGGAGGAACTAATCTGGTGCCTCTCCACAACATCCAGTCACTCTCAGACAGCTTATCTCTCACATTCCAAAACTTCAGTCCATCCTCGCTCACACCTCCTTTTGAGTTCCACACCTTGTTGACCAATCTGATCACCTCCTTTACTACTATGTCCTCACTCAAAAGAGAATTCCATTCATCCTCGCTGATGATGCCCTCTGTGACCTCACAGACCTTGCACTCTCCTAAATCACATGGATCATCCTCCACTTCAGGCTCAGAACCAGTTTAATCATGAACCAAGCGCGACAAACAATCCACAACTTTGTTTTCTGCCCCCGGGATGTACTCCCCTTAAACACATAACCCTGCAGAGCCACAACCCATTTGCAAATTCGGTCTGATATTGCATCCAAATTGTTCTTACAAAACACATCTTTGAGGGGCTTATGGTCCGTTCTCACCACAATATCCATTCCCCAAAGGAATTTCTTCAGTTTTTATGGCCCAGTAGATACAAAGTGAAATCACTGAATATCTATTTTCAGGTCCCACCAAAGCCCTGGAAATAAACATGATAGTCTTCTCCACACCATCCTTCACCTGTTTGAGCACCGCGCCTAAACCTTTGGATCTAGCATCGGTAAACAAAATGGAACGTTTAATGACATCAAAACTCTGCAAGGAAGGGGCATTACTCAGAGCACTCTTCACATCTTGAAATTTGAAGTTACACTGTGAAGACCAAATGAATTTCACACCTTCTTTAATAGTGCCTTACGCTGTGTGTTCGGCTAGCAAAGCACAGTACAAATTTATTATAATATTCAGCCATTCGGAGGAATGTTATTAACTCCTCCTTACAAACGGAAACATGTAAATTCTCAATAGTTCAAACAAACTGTTCTTTAGGCTTTATGCCATCTTTAGACAGCCTTTGTCCCAAATACTCTATTGCAGATTGATTAAACCTACATTTATTCTCTCTTAAGCTCATAACTTTCGCCCTGTTATGTCCCGTATAGAGGCCCTAATGTAGACCCGTTCATACATGCCCTAAAATGGACGTATTCGTATTTGCCCTAATATGGTAATTTTCGTACTTGCCCTATTATGGTCAAAGCCGCATATGCCCTATTACGGTCATAACTGTACATGTCCTATTATAGTCATGATTCCTTATATAGGCATGATCTTTCACCCACATTGGTCCTCGCTAGTACACAACGAGCTCTGAGGGCTGAACGTTATCTAATCTGTGGTTTTGAATACAGCAGGGTTTTTCCCAAACACAGGCCCACACTGTACTCATCAATTATGCATGGCTCTCTAGGAATACACCACCTGCATAATATGTATGTACAAAGTTCACCCCTGACGTCTTCCTCAAGTCTAACAAGGGCCAATACAAACCATACGAAGCAACTAGAGTCTTCAAGGTATAAATACACCACATCTTACCCCGGTAAGACAGAGGGAACCAAGACTTCCATGCTGACACACTGACCAGAGACGCTGAGGCTCCTGCATGCAGTCGCTCCAGCTGACAGCGGTCTAACACAGCCCTTGCAGGGTGTCCAACTCGAGACCAGGACGGGATCCCACACTCTCTCTATTCAGGTAATGGGGTTCGACTAAATCCTAGAAGGATTCTTGGCTCTTAGGCTTTTAGACCTACACATATGCTAGGTACACTCAGGTACATCTAGTTAGGCATCGTAGGAGTACGCGCACTTTCATAATGCTTTTTATACTCATGTATGTATTCATGATTATTGCAATATGGTAGAACTGTTCTATCCCTTTGCTTTTATCGTACTGCTGATAATATATCTCTGCTATTGTCTGCTGGTTGCCGCAGCACATATATTTTACACTAGAATAACAACTGTTCAATAAATACTTATTGAAACGCCCAGACTGTTTATTCTGTGTAACTCTCTGAGACAAACCGAATAAGTAAGCATGAGTGACTGAGCGAAAAGTAGTACATTGTTTCCACGATTCTGAGGAATTAGGGTTGTCATGGTCTAAGGTTGCCAGGAACTAATCTATCCCCGATAAGAGGAGATTCTAGTGGCACTGTGAGCTAGCTAATGCAAATCCGGCTAACATACGCGGTGGGGGTGCACAGAGCCAGTCAGTCACCAAGCCCACAGTTTATGTTATCCAAACGCGCAGGTCCTGCATGGGTACTATAGGAACTACTTGACATGGCGCCACCAACGTTGGTTGGGTACTTATTTAACAGTAGAATCTGAGTAGTTCAGTCGTGCTAGTCTCAGAGAACCTACTCACAAAACCCCAGAGACGTCTGGAGTGGGTGGGCACAAAACTCCGCCACAGCTGAGTAGTACGAGAATACTATTTATTGGCTTTTGGTTAATCAAGCTTGAAGGACATTTAGTTCCTAAAAATTGTGCATAACACCTTATCTTAGTTCCCCTTGGAATACTTCTTCTTCTAAACATGTCTGACAACGAGGTAAGGACAGACAGAGTTGAACTGAATTTTTCAGAAGAAGGAGAAGATCCTGAAAATGCAATACAGATTGCACCAAAATTCAGAAGGACAGTCACCCTAAGAATATTAGAAAATGGTTTACAAGCGGGGGGTGGCATGGTAGTTTTCGTGATTGAGGCACACGAATCAAACAAAACAGAGGTGTTCTATTCATGGGTTACATTCCCAGCAGCAAATGCCATAACAAAGACATTTCACTATTACATAGCAGGAAATGCACCACGGGAATATTGTCCGTTTGAGGACATAGAGATTCCACTCACTTACCAGGAACATTATTACTGGTTTAATGGCGCCCTACCCCACGTACGACAAAGAGTAAGATTAGACCCGCTCGGAGGAGACGGGGCCACATGGCCAATACTAGCGGCTTACACACCACATCCTGACATTGGAACAATGCCACAGCCAGAATTATTCGTACAACACAGAGATTTAATCAAAATCTACAGAAACCTAACACAATTCGTCATGAGGACTTTAACAATCCAACCTGCACCAGGTGCAGCAAATAGTACTCCAGCTTAGGGTACAGGAAATAAAATCACTCCTCAAACATTACACGCGGTAATGGGTAAAATGCCCGCAAAAAGCGAACAAATACCATTCTGGATAGCTCAGAAAATAACTCAGCTTGAGGCAGTATTCCCAAATACTACCACCTATGATAAACACAGAATTCTAACAATCTGCTTGCCCATGGGGATCACACCACAAGTAGAGGACTGCACCTCTTGGGGTTCAGTCTTTGCTGCCATATATACCAGAACACATGGTATCCCGTCATTAGCAGTAGTACCTGATGTATTGAGACAGATACAAAATGAATACGGAGCAGAACCTGCCCTTAACTTAGGGATGAAGTTACAAAATAACTTTGACCAGGTATCAGCCATAATACTAGCTAACATTAAGGGGGAAGCAGCTTCAGTGGCGATCCGCCAACGCCTAAGGGAGTTCAGTCCAGTAGATCAACAACACGAACTACCCAAAATAATTGAAACTGCATATGCAGAACTAGGCAGAGACAGTCGAGGTGGGAAAGCATTAAAACCACAACTGGTGGGCAGTCCTGAAAAGGACACTACAAAGCAGACACCTACTTCTTCTAAAAAGAAGTGGGAAAGCAAAAAACAACAAAAGTCTAAAGACAGCAGATCTCAATCCAGAGGTAGGTCTCCTCAACAGGAGCCCTCTGACAGGAGGTATAACCTCAGGAATAGGGATAATATTAAAAAACCTGACAGGTATCAGGATACTGATACTCGTTCCTCTCGTTCCTTTCAGGGTTCATCAAAAAACTCAGAGAGGGAAGGACGGTCAGAGGAGCGTACAAAGTCCAGAGACACGCAACGCGCTGCGGACTACGCACCTAAAAAGAAGATAAACAAAAACAGAAACCTCAGTTCAAAAAGAAGAAGGTAGCAGGTCTCAAGATCAGACATGCCCAGAATTCTGAGGACACAGCTTCTGAACGGGGAATGGGCTCTGGCGATGCTAGACAGCGTGGCAGAAGTAACAATAGCTCGCCAGAACCTGAAGGAATTTCTGGTGACAGCGGAGTTGAGTGAGTATATCACGGTGGAAACACCTGATACTCGGGTAAGTGTCCCACATAAGTTACATGAGATAACGCTCCGGATGGAGGGGGACAAACCCAGAAAAATTAAAGGTCTCTTTTGGAAAAATCTGTCATCTGGTTATGACATTCTAGCAGAACAAGACTGGCCGCCAGCATTCGTCATGGAGTGCCCTAGGGGAGAAACTGTAATTTTTCCAGCCTTTTCCGACCTCGTTCCCACACATTTAAAACATGCATATGCGCAGGAGTGGGCGGTTGCCCTAGCTCCAGCATTGTACAAAAATCATGTTGGTTGGGATGAGGATTCAACCCACCACGTGATCCCGTTAAAAGTTTCCCCAAATGCTCAAAGGCAATACCCTATAAAGCAGGAAGCTAAAAAACAAGTCAGGGAGATCCTAGATCAACTTGAATACCAGGGGGTGATAGAAAATTGCACTTCACCTATGAACAATCCTTTGTTTCCCGTAATGAAACCTGACAACACATATCATTTAGTTTTGGATTACAGACATTTAAACACTTGCACAAAGACATTTGCAGTTCAAAATGCACACAGTGCCGCATTAATGAATAACATTGTGCGCAAAAAATACAAAACAACACTTGATATCTCAAATGGATTTTTCTGCCAAAATATAGCGCCTGAAAGCAGGTATCTGACCGCATTCAGTGCGTTAGGGTCCCAGCGACTATTTTGACGACTAGCCCAAAGGTATAAAAATAGTCCCGGGGTATTTTCAGCAAGAGTAACAGAATTACTCCAAAATTTGGATGAAGAAGCATTGTCCTATGTGGATGATATTTATCTGACGGACGATGACTTACCGAGGCACTTAACCAGGGTGAGCACCTTTATTATGGGATTCGCCTCTGAGGGCTATAAATTTAATTTAAAAAAATTGCCCATCTCAATGTCCTATTTTTAGGATATGAGCTGTCAAGTGAAGGGAAAAGCCTAGCAGCAAACTTTTTAGAAAAATGTGTGCTGCTTCAACCTCCAAAATCATTAAAGAAGTTACAATCAATTCTGGGATTCCTAAATTTTGGTCGAACATACATTTTGGATTATGCAGAAAGAGTAAAACCTTTCTACGACTTAATAAAACCTGATTTTTCAATCAGACAATGGTCACAGGAACATACAAATATCCTGCGTTCCCTACAGGAAGACATGATAGCTTCAAAACATTTACAGACATGCGTAAACGTACGCAACTTAGTGATGAGAGTAATAGCGGGTCAATGCGGGTACACTTATTTGACTTTCAATGAAGGCGAAACAGTACCAATCGCATACAAATCACACCTGTACACAAACGCAGAGATGCGTTTCACTTCAACAGAAAAAATCCTGACAGCAGTTCAGACCGCTGTAGCAAGAGAAAGAGCTCTGGCTCAGGGTAAACGCATAATTGTCGTGACCCCAGTACCAGCTTTAGAAGCTGTTACAAAAGCTAGCATTCCAAATGCGAAAGCCTTACATCCCAGATGAATACAATGGGCTAATTCTCTTACTGCAACAGATGTTGAATACAGATTTGATCCAAGTTTAAAAACACAAGCATTTCTGCAATACGAACAAGAATATCCTCTACCAAATGAGATTTTGCCTCTAGATCAGTATGAATACATTATTTACACTGACGGATATGCTCAACCAGCCATAGGGAGTAAGCAAGCTTACAGCGCAGCATGTGCGATTGTTAAAGGTCGCATGCACGATGGAAAGTTCCATCCGAGTTGCACTAAAACGCAATCTCTAGGAGACTGCACAGCTCAGTTGGCAGAGTTAAAAGCACTGATACTGGCACTTGTAAATACGGAACACGAATTCCCCACACTGATTGTGTGTGATTCCTTTTACTGTGTACAGTCGTACAATGAATATTTACATCATTGGGAACAAAACGGGTTTAAAGACGCGAAAGGTGGCACAATTAAGCATAAAATGCTATGGGAACAGGTAGTGGAGTTGACAAACGAACTACCAATGGCTCACGTGATACATACACTGAGTCATCAGCGTGATGGCGTTCACGTTGAAGGGAATTCATTGGCTGATGAAGCCGCAAAGGGGGCTGTACGCACAGCCGCCGTAGCTGCAGTTACTCGTTCAAAAACGAGAGTAGACGGCGAGATTATGGTAGCTGTCAATGCTTCACGCAAAGGCAGCACAGCAGTACCAAAGAAATTTCCACTCAAGAACTCCTACAAGTTAGATGCACAAAACATTCCATATGCTCAGATTCCTGGAGTAGGGGATAGAGTAATACCAAATATGGATCGTAGGCAAGGCTTAATTGTAGCAGCACACAAAGGGATAGGTTCTGTACATAAGGGACTTAGGGAGACTGTTTCCTTGCTGAAACAACGCTACTGGTGGCCCGTGATGAGAAGGCAGATTAGAGACTATGTCTGGAACTGCAACATCTGCAAGCAGATGAAAGGGTCCACCACAACACGTCCAGTACAGATACCATTATTAGACAGCATTAGGTTGTCCGTTCGTGTACGTCCATCTCAAGTTTCCTCGAGGTCTGGCCTCAGCGCTGTGCTGACGCTCGAACTGTTATAAAAGATTTGCGAGTCTTTATCGGCACATACGCAGTTGGCACGTTACATTCTGACCGTGGCCCGGCGTTTAGCTCTCGGGCTTACAAAGAGACCATGGAAGGAATGGGCGTAGCATTGCGGTACTCCTCTCCGTATCATCCTGAGGGAAATTCCGTTGTGGAGAGGAAAAACCGTGACTTAAAGCAATCTTTAACAGCTAGGGTATTAGGCAAGGGCGGTAGATGGGTCGATCACTTATATGGGGTACAACGAGCAATAAACAATCAACCAAGAAGCTCTCTAGGGGGTGTCACTCCTTACGAGGTCCTATTTGGGACAAGAATGTGGGTACCTGATCTTGATTGTGAAGGCACAGTGGCGGATGAAAAACCATTTGATATCCATGATCGTTTGGCTGTTTTACAGGATCTAAATGAATCCAGGACACAACAAAGCAACGTCCACTTAAAACAGTCCGCCACTGAGGAAGTCAAGGCAGTAACAGCAAGACCTGTCTAGATCCCAAAAGTCGGGGATCTGGTCAGAGAGAAGATTGCTGACAAAAAAGAATTTGGGCCATCCTACAGAAAGCCTGTACCGGTCCTAGCAATCCAAGGCACAAGAACTGTACTTCTGCCACCTCTTGCTGGGAAAAAGGAGAAAAGATTTGTCTCAATTGACTTAATCAAACCACACTATGTGGCCGATACTAAACAGTAGGCCTCGTGGACTCCACAGTAGCAGACGCCCTCCTCTCGCTACAATCCAAGAAGTTCAAACAGAAAGACTCATCACGTTTGAAGAGCCACCTGTACGGAATGAAGGACTAAGCAACGATGCTATGGAACTCGTTCCACTTCAACAAGAAGAAAATCAACTTAACAACCAAGTTGCAATAAGACCGACTACTGACATCTACGTCAACATTCCTCGTCAAGAGCAAAATCCGATTTCAACAAATACCGATGCAATTCCAACAATTGATCGAACTGCTTCTGGCTATTTCATGAACTTTGATACGTTTTCACTGGATCCAAGCGAGCCAGAAACGACGCCAGCCAAAAAATCACACAAACAGAAACTCATTGACTTTTTGAACTTTTTTAGAAAGACTTACCTGGTGTCACCTTGGATTGAACTATGGTATATCACTGGGATTCTATTTTTTCTTTTCTGGCTAGGTTTAATTACAACTTTTAGTATGCTTATTAATGGACGATACCTCCAGCAGAGCTCTACAGCCCAAAGAGTCAATTTGATTTTAAAACCACACCAGTCTTCACATCGTGAACCAAGAGACTTGTCTTCAGTGAACATCACAGCAGTTCCTATACCGGACGGTATAGTATGGGACAAGATTGATTATGATATATTCGGTCCGACTGAACTTTTAAAGCTTAAACATGTATTTAAAATTTCTTTAAGTGATATCATTACCTCCAGTACATTTTCTGATGATTGGGACACTGAAACTGTAAATAATTTAATGTCTGATTTAGAAAAAACTGCCGCATTTCCGAACAATGAAATGTTAGAAGGTACTTCAGACTATGATACATTGTACGGTTACCAACACTATGGTCATCATTTCTTGCACAAATCCATAGCACCTAGAAATGTATTTGAATACCACCAGTGGGAACACTGCCCAACACCTCCAAAAGGTAGTTCGCAAACCTTTGCACAGAAATTCACATACTTTTCAGGGTTTAATACATCAGACCCAAAGTCATTTTATTACAAAGTGGCAAAAACATCAGCACAGAAAATTATGTTGACTAACACCAAACAGATTTACTCTGCTTCCTTTTTGGCCCAGTTGTCTACACAGGGTTTCGACCTATGGAAGAACACTATAGATTTAAAATTGATCTGGGGTTCTAGGGACTGGCAAGTCCAGGGGAAAGAAGCGCTATTTAGAGCATGCCTCATTCCACAGCAGATCATATTTCTGAATGAAACTGTGCAACAGACATCCTGTCTTGGAATAGCCAAGAACAAGGAAATAAACTCACCCGGGTTTCCTACACCATCACAGATGGGTGGGGGGCAGAATTCAACTACACAAGGGGTAGGATTAGATGACATTCTCCAGTACAACAGATCCGATCCTGATTGGACGAAATGGCTGATTTGGCCCATTGACACAAACACCTGTCAACAGAGATTTATTAATACAACCGAAGGGTTTAGTATCCATAGGCCAGATACACGCTATGTACAGAGACAACACCCAGGGGTAGTGACATCCTATAGTGTTGGGAAGTTGTGCCTTGATTGGCTAGAGACCTCAGCACTCACAGAAGTAAAACATCACTTGACCTTACTCACACCTGATGTAGACCTTAGGGATTTTTTACTAGGCCCAAGGAAAACACGTCAGAAACGTTTCATATATGCCTGCATTTATGCCTAATATAATGAAAACTGGAACGCAGAAAGAATACGGGAAATAGACCGTATTAACTTAGAGAAGGCATTAGCTGTAGTGGATAATGGGTTAACAACTTTGACCTCCAGGATTTACTCCTTAGGCAACATTGTGTCTTCGGCAATCAACATATTAGAACATGATCTGGCCTTGTTACAACACGGGCAATCTCAGGTACGTTCTATTATGATGCTAAGCTGGACGCTACAATCTTTGCGTGCAGGCTATGTGCCCTGGCGTTTTATAAACACCACGTCTCTGTTTTCAGAATACAATCTAACTGAAAAACAGACAAAAATGGCACAAAGGGGAGCCAAATATACAATGCTGCGTATTGAGGAACTGGAAAGGTTACCATTTACTGTAGCCGAATCACCATCAACTTAATGGCTAATTCACGGCCAAATCACTCTGCCGGTCACTACGTTTCAGTTTCAATATTGCCTTGAGCAAAGGCAGGCAGGCACATATGAAAAAATGGGTAAGGGATACATTAAGGAAACTTGGGAGTTACCATATAGATATCGATGCCGGAATGGGGATCGAGAAGTGTATCTGAGTGGTACAAACTGCAAGAACGCTTTAAGCAGTTCTCTCATGTGTCAGGATATTTCTCTGCACGGAGCCTGTAGCGGTTCAGTAGCAAACCTATCGTTTCACATGACTGGGACCCCAGCTGCTGTGATCACACCGGTTTTTGAGCTGCTCTCGAATAGGAGTTACTTGATGCTAAATGATCAAGGTTGCTGTGGGATGCTTCCGGGCATCGCCTATCTGGTCACCGTTAACTCCAGGGTTACTTGCTGTATGCAAGTATTGTTTCCGCCACTGAACACCATCAGGGAGGTGCCGCTATGGCCTTCACTGAACGTTTCTTTCATACAATTTGATACTCTGAGCAGACTGCAAGCCATGCTTTTACAGCAACCCGTGCCCTTAACCTCCGCTCGAGAAACCTATGAACTTCAAGTTGCAAGGACCTCGACTGAGATACATGCGCTTATACGTACAAACTGCCCCTTTCATTTCGTAGAACTGGTGGGACGTATCTTCAATATGTCTGATACGAGCGGTATTGTACACCTATTTAAGACCATAGGGTCAGGATGGTTAAGCACCTTTCAAACAGTCCTCGGAGTAATCCCAAATTTTATACACTCCGTATTGGGAAGCGTATTTGGAGGACTCCCGCTTATCCTATTACTGATTGCAGGGGTCCTATTTATAATACTACTGCTACGCAATGGACGGCCCAATTCCCGAGGGAATGGCGAACATGCTCCTGGAGCGTAAATACCGTGAACGCATGGTACAACTTCTGGGCATTTCTTGCCTGCGAGAACTCAATGCCTCCTGGTTTCTATCCTTTCGACCAGTCTGGGTAGACTGCATCTTACCTGTTCTTCGATGCCTGCTTTGCGGAGAAGAATGCACGTTGGATCTTTGTCTAACATTTCCATCAGATGCGCCTCCGGACACCGATGCAATGCTGGACCCCTAAAGGCCCATGCTCTGCGTTGTCCCCAGCGTCTTCCGATTCTGATGAACGCATTCCTTGAGAATCCACAGGTGCCGTTAGCTCCTGCTGGGTTAGGTGACTCCTCCTCAGGCACCCAGGTAACAACTGCCGCACGAGCTGCCGCAGCACCGACTGTTGGCAGTGCTACATACCATGTATGTGCGATTGACGTTCTCTGTGAGGCGTTTGATTTGTCATCTGCAGTAGCTAACACCGATAATGTTATGTTTCCCAGCCAGGACACCTAATCTCAAATTGGCTCATCGCGTCCTGGGAAAGAATTCGGCTTCTCCACTCGTTTTCATAATAACAGAGTGTTGGACTTGGCCCTTTTTGGCAGGTTCACCCCTAAACTTTTTGCCTTGTATGTAACTTAGTGTTAGTAGTTTTAAGTCTCTGAGCACTTTAGCACTGTGGTCCAGTGTAAAGTGCGTGCGCGCGGTGTGCGTGTGTGGTGAGACTGGCCTGCCCTCCCATAGGAATGCATTGGGGATCTGTGTGCCAGTGGTAATTCCTGGTATGAGAGGAGCAGTGTGGTCAAGTTTAGTATGTGTGAATTCGTGAGAATAAATGCTGCGCAATGGTGTGCGCAGATTTATGGTGACTGGTAGAGAAATGCCACTTCTAGAAGTTGGCATTTATGTGTGCTCTGTGTCTGCCTGCCTGATGTGAATTGCATGTCTGGCTTGTGAGTGACAGGGGATGGGAGGTGTGTGTGGCTCCAGGAGGGGCAGGGTGAGTCAGCGCAGGGCTGAATGGAGAGATCTCCATGTAGATGGGTGGGAGGAGTTGCACCTGGGACCTGAATAGGGCTGTGCCTTCCCTCCACAATGCTGGCTCCACCTCCTGTGGTGCGTCTGATGTCCCTGGCCTGTCCTGTGAAAGGAAGGAAGGAGTCATGTACACAAAGTGCTCCTGAACCAGTTGTATCTGGTTCCCCCAAACCCTGCACCTTTAGACAAAGGAAAAGGGTGTATAAAAGAAGGGGCTGTGACCCCCATGTTCAGTTCTGTACTTTGGTGCTGTTCCTGCCGGGGCGTGCTGCTGCTGGGGCCCAGGGGGGGCTGCCAGGAGGGCTTGCCTCCCTGGGCCCTGCATTGCCCCCTTGATGCCTTGAGGACTTTCTTTTAGGTCCCTTCTGCTGTTCTTGGCATCCCCCAGGACCCAGGACCTTTGCTGCATTCTTTGGCGCCCTATGAGCGCCATGCTTTACCCTAATTGTCCCCTGGAGAAGAGGAAGCGTGAGGGATTTGCAGCGCTGAGCTGCCGCCCCTCGTAAGGGGAATCCCGGCGTGAGAGATTCCCCCGTGATGCCTGCATGGCGGGTGCCCACCCCGCTTATTTGATATTTTAATAGTGGGTGCCCACCCCACATGACCGCGTCTTTGCTTTTACTTATTCGAGCGGGTGCCCACCCCGCTCGTTTGCCTTTTTGGAGCGGGTGCCCACCCCGCTTTATGTTTTAGTAATCTAGAGGGAGCCTACCCCTCATTGCCGCCGAGGAACCAGATCTCCGCCGCCGTCCGCGGCCCGCCTGGTTGTGGGCGGGGCCTGCCGGACAGAAACGGAAGCGGGAGAGAAGAATGTGGCCGGAAGCTGGGCTGCGACCTGAGGAGGACGGGAGCCTACCCCGCCTCCCCAAGTGCCCATGATGAGTCCCGGGTCCCAGGAGGGGGCCCGGGTGAAGAGAGAAGGCGGCCGAGGCCGCCGATGGCAGCGCGGGGCTCCCATGAGCGAAGGGAAGCACCGCGCCACGAGAGAAATGCTGCCGGTCCCAGGAGAGGGACCGGACAAAGAGCCAAGTGCCAGCGCGGCCGCCACCCTGGAGGATAGCCGGCCGCAGTGAAGAGAAGACCGGTGAGTGGGGCTGGGGTCGTGCCAGGCCCAGGGCACAGTGTTGGGATCTGAGCGGTCCCGCCATCGCGGGCCGCTCCAACGTTGGGCATCTTTTGTTGTTTTAGAGCCTAGGTGGCTCCAACGTCGCATAATTGTTTTAGAGCCCAGTATGGCTCCCACGTAGGGCACAATTTTTTCCAGAGCCTCGATGGCTCCAACGTTGGGCGCATTTATTTTTGGAGCCCAGATGGCTCTAACGAGGGGCATAGTTTGTTTTAGAGCCCAGATGGCTCCCACGTTTTGCATACTTGACTACTCAAAGGGCACAGTGAGAGCCCAGGCCTGCAATTGCTTCACAGCTGCCCAGCAAGTAGTGGGCAGCTGCATCGTTTAGGTCGCAGTTCTTTGGGGGCATGTTTTAAGTTAGGAGTGAGATGCACTCCTCTGCCCCAGTACTTTCCCAGCTGCACAGCACTTAGTGCCAGCTGCTACGTTTAGGTCTGCGCAAATGCGCGCCTGGATTCTGCTGCATTGGCAGCGCGCCCTGACTCTTGGACATAGGGCATTTGAGCCCCTTTTGAGATGGCCAGTTGGCCAGGGGGACTGTTAGGTTTGTAGGGCGCCAGGCCCTAATGTGATTTATGCCTCTGCTATGGTTCTTGTTACTAGGAGGTTATGTGCTAATGCGAGTTATGTGGTGCTAGGAAATGTGATGCATTTACTATGATTCACGCACCCTGTTTTATGCCTCTAATGTACTTTCATGATTATGAGGTTTTGCATAATGGGTTTATGCTTATGAGGTTGGCGTATAAGGTATTTTGCGCCTAATGTGATACTGTGCATAATGTGGTTTATGTTACAGGATGATGCTGAGTACAGTGGTTACCAGTGATTACTGGTTGTACGTTTATGATGTGTGCTACATTTATTATAAGTGCTACAGTTACTAAGTTCGCTTTGTGCTGGTTCTGACAGTGATCCAGTTGGCCCTGTCAGGTGTAAATAATCCCTTGTAAATATGACCCCGTGCCAGGTGGCACGATGTATATTATGTGAGTACTATTCTAATGTGTTTTATGATAATACAAAGGCTATTTTTGATATAACCTTGTGTGGAGTTCCTTTTTGTAGTGTGCCTGGTATGTTGTTGCTGTGCGCGTGCGCAAACGCTTTACACATTGCCTCCGGGATAAGCCTGACTGCTCGTGCCATGCTACCAAGGGGGTGAGCAGGGGTTATCTTTGGCGTGTAACTCCCTCGCCCTGACTAGAGTGGTGGTCTCTGCCTGGCTTTGGCGCAAGCCTTAGCCAACCAGAGATCCCATTTCTAACATTGGTTGTCAGCGGTGAGGATAGGACTTGCGTTTGCGCAGTACCACAGCGACAACTGGCTGCACTACAAAACTCAGCATTTTAGATAGTCACATGTATGGGGATTATTGTTTCTGAGTTTGTTTTAAGTGTCATTTCTTTTTGAAATGTGTTTCTTGTTGCACTATGAGTTGAGTGTCCTGCCAAGGACAGAAACCAGAGAATCTGGAGGAGTGACTGCCCTTGTGCAGACTGCTATTGGGTTGGCCTAAAGCTGGAGGAGGGACTGCCCTTGAGCCATTGTGCTGGTTCTTGGGTTGGCCTGCAGCTGAGGGAGGGACTGCCCCTGTGCTGTCTGCTGGTTCTAGGGTTGGCCTACAGTGGGGACTTAATTGGCATGGAGTCACTAGCTCGGGAGGGTAGATTATCCCCTAAGTGCAGTGTCAGTTTTCTGGATTCCCCAGTAAGGGTGGGATCCAGTGGTGGCAGCAACATGAAGTCCAGTGCAGAAAGTCCCGGTCCCCAGACGGTGGTACCTGGTTCCCGGTTAAGAGGGGGGCAGGTTGAGATTCAGGGGCAGTAAGATACTGTCTCACCAGTCCGGTGGGGCGCCTGTGGATGAGAGGTGTGTTGCACTGGACGATTGGGTGTGAGTTCTCTGAAATAAGGAGCTTGCATGGGGGAGTGAGTCCAATAAGAGTGGCTCGGGTATCTTCCGGTCCTGTGTGGTGGAAGAGGTTCAGTGTAGCCCAGCTAGGTCCCAGTGTAGCGGGAGGGGGTAGGGGCTCACGTCCTGTCTCAGAGGAGAAGGAGTGAGTGTGCCCGAAACCCAGTCCCAGGGCCTGGATGGTTTCTTCAGGGAACACCGGGTTGGGGGCCTAGGCTGTACTTGTAGGCCATTTGAGGAGGATCTCCCAGTGTCTAGAGGACGAGGAGTGTCTGTAATCAGAGCTCCAGCGATCCTGGTGTTGGGCCGCACCGCTCCTAAGTGGAGGGTGCAGAAGTCCTGATTGAGGGGTGAGAGGGGGAGAGGTTCCCCAGTGGAAAAACCAGTGGGTCCAGAAGGGGCCATGGGGACACCACTTCTGCCCTGGGTTTGTGCCCGGCAGACTGTCACACAACACATTAGATGTGTTACCCTCTGGGTGGTGGTACAGGCCTGGCCGGGATCTTTGGGGTCCCTGGCTGAGTATGGTAGTACTACCTTGAGGGCAGGTGGGGCCTATCTTAAGTGAAGGGACCATGCTCTTCAGGATGGGGGGGGCATGCGTGCTCCCCCGGAAGTCCTGGTTCGCCAGGCATCTGACCAAAGGGTACCGTCCCTGGGTTGGGGAGCCAGGTTCAGGTGTTTGCCTGTCCTGGACAGCAGGGCGGCTGTAATCAGTGTCCTGGCCGGTTTGCCTTCTAGGGGGTACCACTTCAGTGGGGAAGGTATCGGACTCTGGAAGGGGGTGCTGAGGGAGGGAGTCCTCGCCTCTGACCCCGGTGCAGCCGGTGAATTTGAGTCCCAGGTGGTAGACCAGTTGATGGAGTGAGGTCCTGAACTGGTGGGAGAGTTGTGTTCTGGAGGGTGCTTTTCCTGGGAGAGTGCGGGACCCCAGAAATAGAGGTAGGGGGAGGAGATGCTTCGCCCGTGACCTCTGGTCAGCCTGTGGGTGCGGACCCTAGGTTGAAGGATCAGTGGTAGTTTGGAACTACACTGAGAGGGAGAGTGGAGAATGGCTATTGGATGCCAGGGGTTACTGCCCCCCACTCTATGGATCAGTGGCGTAGAACCGGAGGGTGTCCCTGCAGTGCGGGCCCGCGTCCATGTTCTATCGCCCAAAGCAGGGAAGCCCATCACGGTGGTGATTGGTCTGCCCTGCGTTTTGGCTGGAAGGGGGTTGTGTTGGACTTGGCCCTTTTTGGCAGGTTCACCCCTAAACTTTTTGCCTTGTATGTAACTTAGTGTTAGTAGTTTTAAGTCTCTGAGCACTTTAGCACTGTGGTCCAGTGTAAAGTGCGTGCGCACGGTGTGCGTTTGTGTTGAGACTGGCCAGCCCTCCCATAGGAATGCATTGGGGATCTGTGTGCCAGTGGTAATTCCTGGTATGAGAGGAGCAGTGTGGTCAAGTTTAGTATGTGTGAATTCGTGAGAATAAATGCTGCGCAATGGTGTGCACAGATTTATGGTGACTGGTAGAGAAATGCCACTTCTAGAAGTTGTCATTTATGTGTGCTCTGTGTCTGCCTGCCTGATGTGAATTGCATGTCTGGCTTGTGAGTGACAGGGGCTGGGAGGTGTGTGTGGCTCTAGGAGGGGCAGGGTGAGTCAGCGCAGGGCTGAATGGAGAGATCTCCATGTAGATGGGTGGGAGGAGTTGCACCTGGGACCTGAATAGGGCTGTGCCTTCCCTCCACATTGCTGGCTCCACCTCCTGTGGTGCGTCTGATGTCCCTGGCCTGTCCTGTGAAAGGAAGGAAGGAGTCATGTACACAAAGTGCTCCTGAACCAGTTGTATCTGGTTCCCCCAAACCCTGCACCTTTAGACAAAGGAAAAGGGTGTATAAAAGAAGGGGCTGTGACCCCATGTTCAGTTCTGTACTTTGGTGCTGTTCCTGCCGGGGCGTGCTGCTGCTGGGGCCCAGGGGGGGCTGCCAGGAGGGCTTGCCTCCCTGGGCCCTGCATTGCCCCCTTGATGCCTTGAGGACTTTCTTTTAGGTCCCTTCTGCTGTTCTTGGCATCCCCCAGGACCCAGGACCTTTGCTGCATTCTTTGGCGCCCTGTGAGCGCCATGCTTTACCCTAATTGTCCCCTGGAGAAGAGGAAGCGCGAGGGCTTCGCAGCGCTGAGCTGCCGCCCCTCGTAGGGGGAATCCCGGCGTGAGAGATTCCCCCGTGATGCCTGTGTGGCGGGTGCCCACCCCGCTTATTTGATATTTTAATAGTGGGTGCCCACCCCACATGACGGCGTCTTTGCTTTTACTTAATCGAGCGGGTGCCCACCCCGCTCGTTTGCCTTTTTGGAGCGGGTGCCCACCCCACTTTATGTTTTAGTAATCTAGAGGGAGCCTACCCCTCATTGCCGCCGAGGAACCAGATCTCCGCCGCCGTCCGCGGCCCGCCTGGTTGTGGGCGGGGCCTGCCGGACAGAAACGGAAGCGGGAGAGAAGAATGCGGCAGGAAGCTGGGCTGCGACCTGAGGAGGACGGGAGCCTACCCCGCCTCCCCGAGTGCCCATGACGAGTCCCGGGTCCCAGGAGGGGGCCCGGGTGAAGAGAGAAGGCGGCCGAGGCCGCCGATGGCAGCGCGGGGCTCCCATGAGCGAAGGGAAGCCCCGCGCCACGAGAGAAATGCTGCCGGTCCCAGGAGAGGGACCGGACGAAGAGCCAAGTGCCAGCGCGGCCGCCACCCTGGAGGATAGCCGGCCGCAGTGAAGAGAAGACCGGTGAGTGGTGCTGGGGTCGTGCAAGGCCCAGGGCACAGTGTTGGTATCTGAGCGGTCCCGCCATCGCGGGCCGCTCCAACGTTGGGCATCTTTTGTTGTTTTAGAGCCTAGGTGGCTCCAACGTCGCATAATTGTTTTAGAGCCCAGTATGGTTCCCACGTAGGGCACAATTGTTTCCAGAGACTCGATGGCTCCAACGTTGGGCGCATTTATTTTTGGAGCCCAGATGGCTCTAACGAGGGGCATAGTTTGTTTTTGAGCCCAGATGGCTCCCACGTTTTGCATACTTGACTACTCAAAGGGCACAGTGAGAGCCCAGGCCTGCAATTGCTTCACAGCTGCCCAGCAAGTAGTGGGCAGCTGCATCGTTTAAGCCGCAGTTCTTTGGGGGCATGTTTTAAGTTAGGAGTGAGATGCACTCCTCTGCCCCAGTACTTTCCCAGCTGCGCAGCACTTAGTGCCAGCTGCTACGTTTAGGTCTGCGCAAATGCGCGCCTGGATTCTGCTGCATTGGCAACGCGCCCTGACTCTTGGACATAGGGCATTTGAGCCCCTTTTGAGATGGCCAGTTGGCCAGGGGGACTGTTAGGTTTGTAGGGCGCCAGGCCCTAATGTGATTTATGCCTCTGCTATGGTTCTTGTTACTAGGGGGTTATGTGCTAATGCGAGTTATGTGGTGCTAGGAAATGTGATGCATTTACTATGATTCACGCACCCTGTTTTATGCCTCTAATGTACTTTCATGATTATGAGGTTTTGCATAATGGGTTTATGCTTATGAGGTTGGCGTATAAGGTATTTTGCGCCTAATGTGATACTGTGCATAATGTGGTTTATGTTACAGGATGATGCTGAGTACAGTGGTTATCAGTGATTACTGGTTGTACGTTTATGATGTGTGCTACATTTATTATAAGTGCTACAGTTACTAAGTTCGCTTTGTGCTGGTTCTGACAGTGGTCCAGTTGGCCCTGTCAGGTGTAAATAATCCCTTGTGTAGGAGAGTAGGATCTGCTTCACATGGGTACCCCCACTTTTTGCTGATGCTTCACTGTTTTTCGACATTAGTCTGGCTGGGGCCCTGCTAATCAGAACCCCAGCCTAGCTGCTCCCTCTCTAAAATGGTTTCCATGTGCCTTACGCACATCACTGATTGGAATCTGGAGTGCCCTTATAAGTCCCTAGTATATGGTATACTATGTACCAAGGGCATAGGTACCTCAGAGGCCTGCCAGGGGCTGCAGCATGTATTATGCCACCCCTGGAAGGCCATCCAAACTGACACCACAGGTCTGCTACTGCAGCCTGGGTAAGGTGGTGCATGCACCCCTTACTGTGATATAGGTTACCTCTATCACGAAATACATACACACATATAAACCTATAAGTCACTCCTAAGGCAGGCCTTATCAATCCTAAAGGCAGAGTGCATGGTTCCTATGTGAGAGGGTGCCCCTGCATGAGCAGGGCCCCTCTGCAGCGTTCGGAGACCATCTCTGATGCTGTTTGTAGTGCAGCCTGACCATATACTCTTAAGCGCATTATATCCTCGCGGTAAAATGCTAACTTTGGAATGGCTGCACCTAAACATGTCGTGTTTGGTGTCAAACATCTTGGAATACTACCCCCCGCCAATCCTGGCGGCGGGGGTAGCATTCCACCCTTCTAGAGGGAAAGACATGTTAACTCTGACGAGTCCGGTAACTTCTTTCCAGAGCCCTGGCATCACAAAATGGATGCTGCTGCCACAGACACGAGTCTGGCCTCCTGCTGCTGGACGAAACTCCGGCAGGGGAGGCCTGGACAATAGGTTTCCTGTCCCAGGGAGGTGTGACCACCTCCCCAGACAGGATAATGTGTATTGGGGCTGGGCGGGAGCACTTTCGGGTGCTTTGAAGTCCTGCACTGGGGGCACATTTGGTGTCCCTGTGCATACCCCAGTTCAAACCGGATCAGGGGCTTGCAGCCCCTGCTTTCGCGCGAACTGGACAAAGGGAAAGGGGTGTAGCCACCCCTCTGCCCTGACCCACCCATAGGTGGGGCCACAGAGTAGTCCAACCCCTATTTTTAGAATAAAGGTAGGAACCCAGTCCTTAGGACTTTAGATTATACCTGGACGAAACTCTGAAACGAAATCCTGGACCTTCGACGCTCTACGACAAGATTAGAGGACTGAAGAATCTGGCTTGGGGTCAAGGAGTGACTCCCCTGCTTGGCAGGCACCAAAGAAGCATCTGTCCGGTTCGCATTTCTGAAGCTCCCGTCGGACGCCGAAGTCATCGCATCACCAGAGGTGGATTCTCAGACTTCCCCGAGGCTACCCTGAGTCCCCAGCAAAGCTGAGGCCCGTGGCTATCGTGGGTGACTTGAGACCGTGACCCCTGGACACCGAGCACATTTGCAAGTGCATCATCTTCTGGGTCTCCCAAGAAGTCGTGCTTTGGGCTCCGAGTAGCCCTAGCCTCCAGCACCACCTGCACCGAAGATCACTGGCCCCCACCCACGAGTGTCCTGTAAGCCAGCTCCACGTGCGGCGTCACGAGGCTCCTTCGCGGTCGCTAGCCCGTTGGCTAGTAGCCCTTAACGAAGGCCAATCTTTTCCTTACTTGGCATCCTGGTTGCTCCAGGCCTGCCCTCACTTACCCTCGCTGGGTGAGTTCCACAGACCTTGCTGGTCTGCACCATCGACGATCTACATCTTACTCGAGACTTGCCGTTGCCAAGGCTTGTTGGCTCCAATCCGGTCGCCGACACCTCAGCACTCGACAGACATCGAGCACCAGCCCGAATCCTGCTCCTGGTCGCCGACAACGCCTCCCGGACCTCGTGGCTGAAGAGTCAAGACGACCGTCAACGCACCTGAAGCACTCGACATCGGTGGGCATCTGTCCATCGCCTTCCTGGTCACTGGCTAGTGACCCAGACTCTGTCCCCTCTGCTTTCAGGTTCACCAGAACTCCGATCCACTCTTGGATCCACCCGGACACTTTTCTCTTGGCCGCCAGCAGCACTTTGCAGCAGATCGCCATTCGAATCGACGACGAAACCCGACCCCGAAAGGCACCTATGCACCCGGCTTCCCTGGGTGAGGTAACACGAGTACTCCGGTGCTCCCGTGGGTAGAGACTCTTCAAAGTCCTAGATCTCAAAGGGTTTTGTCCTAGTCCTCTTTTAAGTGTCCCTTTCCTCTATTTTCCCGATCCCGACTTTCTCCATAGAAGTTAACGGCGTATCGCGGTTGTGTATTTACACTGCACGCGTCTCCCGTGGGTCCCCTGTGTCACTACCTTGGGTGGTTCCTTGTGGTCCAAGCACTTCTAGAGGCTCTAGGCCTAGTGTCTAGTTCAGTCGTGGTTCGCATACCACTTTATTGGTATATGGTTTGGTACGCCCCTAGGGCCCAAACGTGTATTTGTGCTATTATTGTGATTTAAGATCTTATAACTTATGTACTTCGAACTCTAGCCTCATAAAGAGACTAGAGGGGTGTGTTTAGCAATAAATACATATATTTTGAATATATACCTGGTGTGGTGCTCTTTCATTTGGTCACTCAAGAGATTATAGACTGGTAAAACAAGCTGCTTTACATTCCTTCAAGACTTAGCCTGAAGGCTGCTCTCCATAGCTACCACTAGGATAGCTTTCAATAAGGTTGTCTTTAACCTATCTACCATAAGAGTCGATTTGCCCTGTTGCAAGGTGTCCACTTTAATTAGTGAACAGCATATACCAGGCCAACTTCTCACATTGGTGTGCAGCGTGTGGGATTCCAGCTTGCTATTGTTTTACCAGATAATCTCAATTGAATTGATCAACTGAAAACCACTAAAGGTACCTAAGGTACATATAATTTAAGCTTAGAATAACAGTAAGTTCTACTGAACTTAGAGTTGTGTGTTAAGGGATAGCACAACCCTTTCTACAACTCAAGAGAGTTTAGTAGGCCACACTAGAGTAGGTAGTGCATACACCACACCACACTAGTAATGTCTTTAAAAGCAGGATCCAAAGATACCTTGCAGGAAGCCATGGAGCTTCCACCCTCCAAGTATGACACACTCCCATTCTTGGAATTGAGAGCTTTGTGTAACGTGAGGAAATTAAGGACAGGCCAAAGTCCCACCACCCAACACCTCCAGGAGTTGTTGGTGGCTTATGATCTTAGTAAGTCCTCAGAGACTGAAGGGGTAGGAGCAGAGGGTGGGCCAGCAGATGAGGAAGGGACCAGGGGTACCACAACCCCCAGCCCCCCTCTGAAACTGACCAGGAGGGTGACAATGACCCTGACCTGGAAAACCCAATCCCTTCTGGGGAAGATGAAGATGAGGATCTAGAGAACCACACCTTTGTCCCCCAGGAAGGATTATGAGTGTGCTCAGAAAGTCTAGGTCTCCTTCTCAGGAGTCTAACCACTCTGGCACCTCCATAGGGAGCTCTGTTTCTTCTCACAGGAGGGAATCCTCTCATGAGAGAAGAAAGAGACTGGTCCAGTATGAGGAAACTCAACTGGAGATCAGGAAGAAGCAATTGGCTTTAGATAGAGAATCCCTAGATCTCCTTAGAGAGAGAAGAAAGTTGGGACTAGAGTCCCATGGTGGCAGCCATGTCCCTAGAGATAGGGAAAGGTCCTATGACCATAGGAACCTGAGCAAGATTGTCCCTCCCTACCAGAGTGGGGATGATATCCACAAATGGATAACTGCTTTAGAGAGGGCCTGTAAAGTACAGAAGGTCCCTCAGGAGCAGTGGGCAGCAATCTTGTGGCTCTCCTTTGCTGACAAAGGTAGAGACAAGCTCCTCACTGTTAGAGAGGAGGATGCTGACAATTACAAGGTCTTGAAGAGTGCTCTTATTGATGGGTTTGGCCTAACCACTGAACAGTACAGGTTGAAGTTCAGAGACACCCAAAAAGCACAGACTCAAGACTGGGTAGACTATGTGGATTGTTCTGCCAAGGCTCTGGAAGGCTGGTTGATGGGCAGTAAGGTGTGTGACTTCTCAGGATTGTATAATCTGATAATGAGGGAGCAGATTCTTAATAACTGTCAAAATCAGCTGTTGCATCAGTACCTGGTTGACTCTGATCTGACCTCTCCCCAAGAATTGGGAAAGAAGGCAGACAAATGGGTCAGAACCAGGGTGAAGCAGAAAGGTACAGAACCAAGGTGGGGAAACCAAGAAGCAAGATGCTAAGAACTCTGACAAGGGTGGGGAGAAGGGTAAAGATCAAAAGTCTTCATCAGGCCCCCAAAAATCTTCTTCTGGTGGGGATTCCCAGTCTACCAAGGGTAAAGGCCAAAGAAAACCATGGTGCAAGGTCTGTAAGCAAAAGACCCACTGGACCAGTGATTGCACCAAGTCCAAAGACTCCAGTCCAGCACCCACCAATGCCCCTAAGGCACCTGTTCCCCCTAGTACAGTTGGTGGAAGTGCTCCAGCAAAGGGTTTAGTAGGGTTCACCCTGGGAACTGAGTTGGGCTCTGACCTAGTTAGAGAACTGACTCAGGCTGTGTTAGTCTGTGATGGAGGCATGGATGTGCCCTCCTCTATGAGTCCCAGTAATCTGGGCAAGTACAGACAACAGCCTTTAATCAATGGACGAGAGGCTTTGGCATTTAGGGACACAGGGGCAAGTGTCACAATGGTGACACAAGACCTTGTGCTACCTGGACAAGTTATGCTTGGTGAAATGTACCAAGTGACCAATGCTAGCAATGTCAGAACAGACCATACTCTGGCAGTTGTTAACTTCTCCTGGGGAGGGGTAACTGGCCTTAAGAAGGTTGTGGTAAGTGCAAACCTACCAGTCGAATGCTTGCTTGGCAATGACTTAGAGACTTCTGCTTGGGCAGAAGTGGAGCTCAGGACCCATGCAGAAATGCTGGGGATCCCTGCAGATGTGTTTGCTGTGACCAGGTCACAAGCCAAAATGTCTAGCACTGAACAGGCCTTGGATTCTGGAAGAATGGACCAAGTGCCTTCCAAGAGGAGGAGTAGTAGGGTTAAGGCAGTGCCTTCCCCTTGGCTCAGGAGGAAGATCAGTCCCTTGAGGGGATGATCTCAGCCCTGAAGAAGGAACTGTCCCAGAGGAACTTGAACCTGACCAGGTTGAGTTCTTGGGGACAGGGGGACCTTCTAGGGCAGATCTGAGCCAGGAGCAGCAGAGCTGCCCCTCCCTTGAACCCCTCAGACAGCAAGCTGCTGCTGAGGCTGCTGGGAAAGCTAGTGGTCCCCATACAGTGTATTGGGATGATGGACTCCTGTACTCAGAGAGTAGAGACCCCAAGCCTGGTGCTACCAGGAGGTTGGTAATACCTTTGAAGTTCAGGGGCTTCCTATTGACCCTAGCCCATGATATTCCCTTAGCAGGACACCTGGGCCAGAACAAGACTTGGGACAGAATTGTCCCTCACTTTCACTGGCCCCACATGTCTGAAGACAGTAAGGAGTTTTGTCGCTCCTGTGTAACCTGCCAAGCCAGTGGCAAAGCAGGTGGCACTACAAAGGCCCCCTGATACCACTACCTGTGGTGGGGGTGCCCTTTGAGAGGGTAGGGATTGACATTGTTGGTCCCATGGATCCCCAAACAGCCTCTGGGCACAGGTTTATCCTGGTGGTAGTGGATCATGCCACCAGGTACCCAGAAGCTATTCCCCTCAGGACCACTACAGCACCTGTGGTGGCAAGGGCCCTCCTGGGAATCTTCTCAAGAGTGGGCTTTCCTAAGGAGGTAGTATCAGACAGGGGTGCAAACTTCATGTCTGGGTACTTAAAAGCAATGTGGAAGGAGTGTGGAGTTACTTATAAGTTCACCACACCCTATCACCCACAATGCAATGGTTTAGTTGAGAGATTCAACAAAACCTTGAAGGGCATGATTAAAGGGCTCCCAGAAAAGCTTAGGCGTAGATGGGACATACTCTTGCCCTGCCTTTTATTCGCATATAGGGAGGTGCCTCAGAAGGGGTTGGTTACAGCCCTTTTGAACTTCTGTTTGGCCACCCTGTGAGGGGTCCACTGTGCTTGGTGAAGGAAGGATGGGAGTTACCTCTCAAGCCCCCAAAGCAAGATATAGTGGACTATGTACTTGGTCTCCGCTCCAGGATGGCTGAGTACATGAAAAAGGCAACCAAAAATCTTGAGGCTAGCCAGGAACTTCAGAAGGCCTGGCATGACCAAAAGGCTGTTCTGACTGTTTACCAGCCAGGACAGAAGGTGTGGGTGTTGGAGCCAGTGGCCCCAGCAGCTCTCCAAGACAAATGGAGTGGACCCCACACTATTGTTGAGCAGAAGGGTGAGGTCACTTATCTAGTAGACCTAGGAACACCCAGGAGTCCCCACAGGGTTCTCCATGTCAACAGGTTAAAACCATATGTGGACAGGGCAGACATGGGCTTGCTCATGGCTACTGATGAAGGGCAGGAGGAAGAGAGTGACCCACTCCCTGACCTGCTCTCACAGAACCCTGACGATGGGTCAGTTGATGGTGTAGCCTTGGCAGGCAGCCTCACTACCCAGCAACAAACTGATTGCAGGCAAGTCCTCAATCAGTTTCGACATATGTTTTCCCTGACACCCAGTCAGACCACCTGGTGCACTCATGAAGTGGACACTGGGGACAGTCTGCCTATTAAAAACAAGATTTATAGGCAACCTGACCATGTCAGGAACTGTATCAGGACTGAAGTCCAGAAAATGTTGGAATTGGGAGTAATTGAGCCCTCAGATAGCCCTTGGGCTAGTCCAGTAGTCCTAGTACCGAAACCTCACACCAGTGGTGGAAAAAGAGAGATGAGGTTTTGTGTAGACTACAGGGGTCTCAATGCAGTCACTAGGACTGATGCCCATCCAATACCCAGGGCAGATGAGCTCATAGATACTTTGGCCTCTGCCAAATATCTCAGCACATTTGACCTAACAGCTGGCTACTGGCAGATCAGACTAGCTGATACTGCAAAGCCCAAGACAGCATTCTCAACCCCTAGTGGGCATTATCAATTTGTGGTAATGCCCTTTGGTCTGAAGAATGCATCTGTCACTTTCAGAGGTTGGTGAACACAGTTCTCACAGGACTGGAAGCCTATAGTGCAGCTTATCTAGATGATATTGCTGTCTTTAGCTCCACCTGGGAGGATCACCTGGTCCACCTCAGGAATGTTTTACAGGCCCTGCAAAGGCAGGCCTGACTATCAAGGCCACTAAGTGCCAGATAGGGCAGAGTCAGGTTGTGTACCTGGGCCACCTTGTGGGTGGAGGCCAGGTTCAACCTTTGCAGAGCAAGATCCAGACCATCATGGACTGGACTGCTCCCACTACCCAGACTCAGGTGAGAGCCTTCTTAGGCCTGACTGGGTACTATAGGAGATTTGTCAAGGGGTATGGATCAATAGTGACACCCTTGAATGACTTAACTTCTAAGAAAATGCCCAAAAAGGTTCAGTGGACAGTTAGCTATCAAAAGGCATTTGATGACCTCAAGCAGGCCATGTGCACTGCTCCAATTCTGCAGAGTCCTGATTACTCCAAGAAGTTCATTGTTCAAACTGATGCATCTGAATTGGGGGTAGGGGCTGTACTGTCACAATTGAATGAAGAAGGTCAGGATCAGCCAGTAGCTTTTATTAGCAGAAGGCTGACCCCTAGAGAGAAACGTTGGTCAGCCATAGAGAGGGAGGCCTTTGCTGTGGTCTGGGCTCTGAAGAAGTTGAGGCCATACTTGTTTGGTACACACTTCCTGGTTCAGACAGACCATAAGCCCCTCTTATGGCTAAAACAAATGAAGGGTGAAAACCCCAAACTGCTTAGGTGGTCCATTTCCCTACAGGGGATGGACTTTACACTGGAACATAGGCCTGGGAGTAACCATGCGAATGCAGATGGACTCTCTAGGTATTTCCACTTAGAACATGAAGACTTAACTGGGCAAGGTTAGTTTAATGTCCCTACGTTTGGGGGGGTTGTGTAGGAGAGTAGGATCTGCTTCACATGGGTACCCCCACTTTTTGCTGATGCTTCACTGTTTTTCGACATTAGTCTGGCTGGGGCCCTGCTAATCAGAACCCCAGCCTAGCTGCTCCCCTCTCTAAAATGGTTTCCATGTGCCTTACGCACATCACTGATTGGAATCTGGAGTGCCCTTATAAGTCCCTAGTATATGGTATACTATGTACCAAGGGCATAGGTACCTCAGAGGCCTGCCAGGGGCTGCAGCATGTATTATGCCACCCCTGGAAGGCCATCCAAACTGACACCACAGGTCTGCTACTGCAGCCTGGGTAAGGTGGTGCATGCACCCCTTACTGTGATATAGGTTACCTCTATCACGAAATACATACACACATATAAACCTATAAGTCACTCCTAAGGCAGGCCTTATCAATCCTAAAGGCAGAGTGCATGGTTCCTATGTGAGAGGGTGCCCCCTGCATGAGCAGGGCCCCTCTGCAGCGTTCGGAGACCATCTCTGATGCTGTTTGTAGTGCAGCCTGACCATATACTCTTAAGCGCATTATATCCTCGCGGTAAAATGCTAACTTTGGAATGGCTGCACCTAAACATGTCGTGTTTGGTGTCAAACATCTTGGAATACTACCCCCCGCCAATCCTGGCGGCGGGGGTAGCATTCCACCCTTCTAGAGGAAAGACATGTTAACTCTGACGAGTCCGGTAACTTCTTTCCAGAGCCCTGGCATCACAAAATGGATGCTGCTGCCACAGACACGAGTCTGGCCTCCTGCTGCTGGACGAAACTCCGGCAGGGGAGGCCTGGACAATAGGTTTCCTGTCCCAGGGAGGTGTGACCACCTCCCCAGACAGGATAATGTGTATTGGGGCTGGGCGGGAGCACTTTCGGGTGCTTTGAAGTCCTGCACTGGGGGCACATTTGGTGTCCCTGTGCATACCCCAGTTCAAACCGGATCAGGGGCTTGCAGCCCCTGCTTTGGCGCGAACTGGACAAAGGGAAAGGGGTGTAGCCACCCCTCTGCCCTGACCCACCCATAGGTGGGGCCACAGAGTAGTCCAACCCCTATTTTTAGAATAAAGGTAGGAACCCAGTCCTTAGGACTTTAGATTATACCTGGACAAAACTCTGAAACGAAATCCTGGACCTTCGACGCTCTACGACAAGATTAGAGGACTGAAGAATCTCCCTTGGGGTCAAGGAGTGACTCCCCTGCTTGGCAGGCACCAAAGAAGCATCTGTCCGGTTCGCATTTCTGAAGCTCCCGTCGGACGCCAAAGTCATCGCATCACCAGAGGTGGATTCTCAGACTTCCCGAGGCTACCCTGAGTCCCCAGCAAAGCTGAGGCCCGTGGCTATCGTGGGTGACTTGAGACCGTGACCCCTGGACACCGAGCACATTTGCAAGTGCATCATCTTCTGGGTCTCCCAAGAAGTCGTGCTTTGGGCTCCGAGTAGCCCTAGCCTCCAGCACCACCTGCACCGAAGATCACTGGCCCCCACTCCACGAGTGTCCTGTAAGCCAGCTCCACGTGCGGCGTCACGAGGCTCCTTCGCGGTCGCTAGCCCGTTGGCTAGTAGCCCTTAACGAAGGCCAATCTTTTCCTTACTTGGCATCCTGGTTGCTCCAGGCCTGCCCTCACTTACCCTCGCTGGGTGAGTTCCACAGACCTTGCTGGTCTGCACCATCGACGATCTACATCTTACTCGAGACTTGCCGTTGCCAAGGCTTGTTGGCTCCAATCCGGTCGCCGACACCTCAGCACTCGACAGACATCGAGCACCAGCCCGAATCCTGCTCCTGGTCGCCGACAACGCCTCCCGGACCTCGTGGCTGAAGAGTCAAGACGACCGTCAACGCACCTGAAGCACTCGACATCGGTGGGCATCTGTCCATCGCCTTCCTGGTCACTGGCTAGTGACCCAGACTCTGTCCCCTCTGCTTTCAGGTTCACCAGAACTCCGATCCACTCTTGGATCCACCCGGACACTTTTCTCTTGGCCGCCAGCAGCACTTTGCAGCAGATCGCCATTCGAATCGACGACGAAACCCGACCCCGAAAGGCACCTATGCACCCGGCTTCCCTGGGTGAGGTAACACGAGTACTCCGGTGCTCCCGTGGGTAGAGACTCTTCAAAGTCCTAGATCTCAAAGGGTTTTGTCCTAGTCCTCTTTTAAGTGTCCCTTTCCTCTATTTTCCCGATCCCGACTTTCTCCATAGAAGTTAACGGCGTATCGCGGTTGTGTATTTACACTGCACGCGTCTCCCGTGGGTCCCCTGTGTCACTACCTTGGGTGGTTCCTTGTGGTCCAAGCACTTCTAGAGGCTCTAGGCCTAGTGTCTAGTTCAGTCGTGGTTCGCATACCACTTTATTGGTATATGGTTTGGTACGCCCCTAGGGCCCAAACGTGTATTTGTGCTATTATTGTGATTTAAGATCTTATAACTTATGTACTTCGAACTCTAGCCTCATAAAGAGACTAGAGGGGTGTGTTTAGCAATAAATACATATATTTTGAATATATACCTGGTGTGGTGCTCTTTCATTTGGTCACTCAAGAGATTATAGACTGGTAAAACAAGCTGCTTTACATTCCTTCAAGACTTAGCCTGAAGGCTGCTCTCCATAGCTACCACTAGGATAGCTTTCAATAAGGTTGTCTTTAACCTATCTACCATAAGAGTCGATTTGCCCTGGTGCAAGGTGTCCACTTTAATTAGTGAACAGCATATACCAGGCCAACTTCTCACACCTTGTAAATATGACCCCGTGCCAGGTGGCACGATGTATATTATGTGAGTACTATTCTAATGTGTTTTATGATAATACAAAGGCTATTTTTGATATAACCTTGTGTGGAGTTCCTTTTTGTAGTGTGCCTGGTATGTTGTTGCTGTGCGCGTGCGCAAACACTTTACACATTGCCTCCGGGATAAGCCTGACTGCTCGTGCCATGCTACCAAGGGGGTGAGCAGGGGTTATCTTTGGCATGTAACTCCCTCTCCCTGACTAGAGTGGTGGTCTCTGCCTGGCTTTGGCGCAAGCCTTAGCCAACCAGAGATCCCATTTCTAACACAGAGTAAATTTGGAACATTTCCTAAATTGACACTTACGCTTGAGAAAAGCATGGCCTTCTCCCGCTTTGAGTGAAGCAACTTATATAGAGAAACAAAATAGACATTCTTTTAGTGCCAATTGGAAATAGCTGAATTATGAACATTTTAGGAAGCAATTTTTTTTTAAACGATTTTAAAACCGTGTTTTTACTTGCTTTTAAAATGTTTTTAAATTGTCGAGATTTTACGTATGGTCATTGTCATCCTATTCGGAAGAGGAGTGGGTGTTATGTCCCATATAGAGGCCCTAATGTAGACCCGTTCATACATGCCCTAAAATGGACGTATTCGTATTTGCCCTAATACGGTCATATTCGTACTTGCCCTATTATGGTGAAAGCCGCATATGCCCTATTACGGTCATAACTGCACATGTCCTATTATAGTCATGATTCCTTATATAGGCATGATCTTTCACATACATTGGTCCTCGCTAGTACACAACGAGCTCTGAGGGCTGAACGTTATCTAGTCTGTGGTTTTGAATACAGCAGGGTTTTCCCCAAACACAGGCCCACACTGTACTCATCAATTATGCATGGCTCTCTAGGAATGCACCAGCTGCATAATATGTATGTACAAAGTTCACCCCTGACGTCTTCCTCAAGTCTAACAAGGGCCAATACAAACCATACGAAGCAACTAGAGTCTCCAGGGTATAAATACACCACATCTTACCCCGGTAAGACAGAGGGAACCGAGACTTCCATGCTTACACACTGACCAGAGACGCTGAGGCTCCTGCATGCAGTCGCTCCAGCTGACAGCGGTCTAACACAGCCCTTGCGGGGTGTCCAACTCGAGACCGGGACGGGGTCCCACACTCTCTCTATTCAGGTAATGGGGTTCGACTAAATCCTAGAAGGATTCTTGGCTGTTAGGCTTTTAGACCTACACATATGCTAGGTACACTCAGGTACATCTAGTTAGGCATCGTAGGAGTACGCGCACTTTCATAATGCTTTTTATACTCATGTATGTATTTATGATTATTGCAATATGGTAGAACTGTTCTATCCCTTTGCTTTTATCGTACTGCTGATAATATATCTCTGCTATTGTCTGCTGGTTGCCGCAGCACATATATTTTACACTAGAATAACAACTGTTCAATAAATACTTATTGAAACGCCCAGACTGTTTATTCTGTGTAACTCTCTGAGACAAACCGAATAAGTAAGCACGAGTGACTGAGCGAAAAGTAGTACATTGTTTCCACGATTCTGAGGAATTAGGGTTGTCATGGTCTAAGGTTGCCAGGAACTAATCTCTCCCCGATAAGAGGAGATTCTAGTGGCACTGTGAGCTAGCTAATGCAAATCCGGCTAACATACGCGGTGGGGGTGCACAGAGCCAGTCAGTCACCAAGCCCACAGTTTATGTTATCCAAACGTGCAGGTCCTGCATGGGTACTATAGGAACTACAGGACAGCCCGGAACCTCTCCAAGACTAATCTTAGCCTGCGATCATGTTCTTTTTTGGGTGGACCCATTAATTAGTGCTTTGTCTTGGTAAATCTTTACCCCAGCTAAGTATGCTAAGACTTCCTCCAGCGCCCTCTGGAAGACTGAGGCAGCAGAATTGAGTCCAAAGGGTAATCTGGTGAACCTAAGCGAGGTGATAAAAGATGTTAGACTCATAGAGTCACTGTCTAGCTGGATCAAATGATACGCCGTTTTGAGTTCCAAGGTAAAGGAAACAACATCCCCTTCCAACTGGGCAAGCATCTCTGAGATGTTGAGAAGAGGGTACCTGTCTACCAACACTGCCCTGTTCAGTCCCCTCAGTCTACTCATAAACGTATATCACCTGATGATTTGCATGCGAGTATCACTAGGGCAAGCCATTCGGTTGGTTCAGTCTTTGCACTAATCCCTTCCTTTTCTAATTTGTTAAGCTCAGCGAGCATGGCTTGTCTCAACGCCAAAGGCTTCTCCACATAATTTGCACACCACAGGAGAAGCGTTTTTTTCAGTACAATCTTGTGGGAATAATTGGACAAACATCCCAACTTCTCTTTAAAGACTTCCTTAAATTCTTGTCGCAAATCATGGATAAAACTATTCTCACACCTCTCAACCTCAGAGTTGCTAGACATACTTAAGACATTCCCATGAACTGACCCCTCAGAAGCAGGTAAGTGTTTTAGAATGATACATGGTTCGCTGTACGGGTCTAACATGACATTCAAATCTTTTTGATGGAACCAGCTGATAATACTGTCCCTTTTTCAAGAGACGTAGATTTTCCCAGCTGTGAGACGTCCAATGTATTCTAATGTACCCATGAAATACCCAAGCAACTTTATGGGCTGGCCCCCGTGGCTAGAGGCCTAATGTCTTGTTCAAAAAGTTTGACTCTACCCATTAGTTTTCCTGTATAGAAATCTCTGGGGATCAACGAGATTTTAGCACCAGAATCAAACAACATGTCTATGGTTTGTCTATTCACTTTGACCGCATCTATAGGTCCTTTAGCTCTTTGTTGCCCCACTTGGAGTACCATCTCCCCACAATGTAATTCATTGTAATTCTATTCATCGTTATCATCTAACAAGACCTCTTTCACCTTCTTAACCTTACACATGTTATGTGACCTGCAGTTCTTAGCAAAGTGGCCTACTTTGGTGCAGGTCTGACACTAGGCCAATAAGTCAGGACAACTCTTGTCATTTGCTAGATGACCTGCAGCACCACCGCTAAAACACTTGCCACTAAAGGACTTCTTTGCAAACAAAGTGTCTACATGTTTCGTTTGCACTTTGCTCACAGAGTGTACTTTTTCCAGAGAAGCAAGGCTATGTTCTTTCTTTATAACATCAACACAGGCTAGGGAGTGTTCAATCTATTTGGCAATCAACAACACCTCATCAAGTTGTGGGTCATTCTTTTGCCACAACTCATCCATTACCTTTTCAATGTTACAACCTAACATGAATTGGTCACAGATACGTTCCTCCTGGATACCCTCAAATTTGCAGGTGGCTCCCAACTTGCATAGACTGGTAAAATAGCTTTCTATGGATTCCTGTGGTTTTTAAAGTCTCTTACAAAAGTGGTACCGCTCCAGAATCATGCTCAATTTGGGGCGGTAGTGTTTGTTAAGCTTCTTAATGCATAGGTCAAACTCATTCAACCCCTCTGCTTCACCATTCTCAATTTGCGGAAGATGCTCAAACACTTCCTGGCCTAGACAGTGGAGAAGCAAAAAGGCCTTCCTGTCAGCACTCAACAAGGTCCCACAGACGTGGGCAGAGTGAGTAAACACCTTTTTTCACTTAGACCACTTGATAGTGGATTCTCCCAGAGAAGAAAGGAAAATGGGTGGCGGCGTATTATTTTGCATAACTGCAACAAGAGACACTTTAAAGAACTGAGACAGCTTGAAGAAAATATACACAACACTAGAAGTTAAAACTTTCTCAACTGCAAAGCATTAACGTAATTTACATACTACTAATGTTCCCAGGACATGCATGCACATTAGCATAAGAATTTTAAGCAGTAAAACACTAAATGTTCATAAATATTCAAAGATGTCCCTCATAAACTACTTTCAGTCATAGGTAAAGTGATCCCATAAAAAATAGTGTGAACCCCGTTTTCCGAAGAGACACTCGACCAGATCCTTCCCTGAAAACAAAATGTGCTTTCAGTCATAAGGAAAGTGTTCCCATGGACGGAGTAGTGTGCTAGTTAAACTTCTTGAGAAAACACCAGTATCTGAAGAGACGCCAGACCAGATCCATACCTGTAGACAAAAAAGTTTGCACCAGTCTTACTGCTCCCCACAACTTGCATAGATTCGCGGAGAATAGTTTAATACGGTGAGATCACCAAAACAGCTTCCTCAAATGTGACAAGAACACCGCCAGTTGCTATGGCAACAAGCGAGCTGACGGGAAGAGAAAGTGGCCAAATGACTAGAAGAGGATGATGACGAGAAGAGGACGAGCGGGATGAGAGGTTCAATTGGCATCCAGCACAGCGATCAAACAGGCACAGTGAACAGCCAATAACGAAGACTGTGCTGAGTAGCGTCCAGAAGAGGCGACCAACTAGTAAGAGACGTAACGCTTGATATGGCAAGGCAGCGGCCAGTGAGCAAAGTTGCGTTGAGCAGCGTCTGTAAGTCCAATCAGCGTTGGAGCAGAAACCAAAGCCTGACGTACATCTTAAGGTTGAGGAAGCGATGACCCACAAGGGAGGCATCGCGTGAGAGGACTTTAAGAACAAGCAGAGACTTGCTCAAGAATGGTCAGCTGCTAGGCAGGGACACGTGCCTCAGCTTCTAAAGGCATATGTCGTAAGCATACACGCAAAATGGGATCCGTTGACCCACGCACTCTCACTTTACATTCTGCTAGATGCAGCAGCCTCCTAGTTAACACTGCGGCTCCTGCACCTACTGCAAAGACAAATGAATAACAGCAATGAAATATAGCTGTTGAGACGTTTCTTTTTTTCCTCTGATTCCCCTACGACGGTTGGTTTCTTAAGCTGGCGGAGCCTTCCTTTAACAGGATAACTTGTTCAACGAAGTGCGATGAGGTTCAAGATCGTTGCCAATGTGATGAAGACGACCGCACACAGGGATATGAGTAAAAAATTTGCTAGCATTCGCGCCAAGAATTTTCAATTCTATTAAGGACACGGAGGCGAGGATTATTCAGGCCTGCCAAGTGTCATGCATCAGGCGTGACACTATCGCATTTCAGTGCGGTGTTCCGCATCACCGCACTGAAATTGATTGTCACGCATTTTAATGCCACACTGCTGTTCCAGGCTCCAGCGCTGAAATGGCTGCTAGCGCGCCCGCAGACTTCTTGCCGGCCCGGGCGCTCGCTGAACAATGTATGGAGTCCTGGCTGCAGGAAATTCCCACCCACTGATGTCACGCCCCCCGCCGAGGCACTAATTCTGTGTGCGCGTTGCAGCGCTGCGTTCTAGTGGCTGTGGCGCCGCGGGGAATGTCATGTGACCTCACCTCCTGGCTGGTCCTGGAAGTGAGGTCCGACCGGATTCAGGAAGCGGGGATAATTAATGGAGGCGTGTTGCGCGCCGGCGGGGAGGCGCGTGGAGAGTGCAGCCCAGCACTGCCGACCAGGCCTCATGGACATAATCGGGCCCGAGGAGAGGTTGAGACACAGCAGAGGGAGTGAGTGCAGTTGAGTTCCTGAGTTGCGGACTTGGTCTGGATGGCGGCTGGCGCTGCTGCAGGGGAACGTCATTGTGAAGGCTGTCCCATCAATCTGAGTCATTGTGGCTATCCAGGTGCAGGAGCAGAGCTGGGCAGTGCCCCGGACAGGTCTGACTGCTCAACTGACAGAGAGTGAGTAGAGTTGGTAAATTTTTAGGTAGCACTAAAGTTCTTGAAAATATTATTACAGCCTAACTGAGCCTCAGCTCACTGCTCTCCTCAGGCTGCACGGTGCTGCGGCGGACTGGGCAGCGCTGCGCGAGTCAGCTGAGTACATTTATGATAACAGCTGAAATCCTGCTATCATGATCGCCAGGGAGGAGCCAGGAGTCCTGATCGGCGCAGGCTGGCTCAGGCAGGGTCTCAATCATTGTTTCTGCCGCCCGGTGTTCGCGACGGAACGCTGGCAACAAGTGTCCGACCTATGCTGTGACTGGCTGTATGTTCAATTTCCTGCCTGTGCCCCAACCCGAGCCCCCAGAAATTGTTGCTGCCCTGGCAACTTCAACACATGTCCGACCTCGACTCTTAGCAGATTCCTGCTGCATTGTCACAGGCCCTCTACATTACGGAACATCCGCAAATGCACACCACAGTTTAATCGCCAACAAAATCTCGGCGCTCAAGCTTTATTTATTTTTCCTGACAGAAATATGGCTAAACCATCGCTCCCAGCTCATTATTCACTTACTAGTCCTTCCAAGACACTCTAGTAGCTGCTCTGACTGACACTCGGCACAGGCAATGGTCTTGCAGTAATTCACCATGACTTTGAGTCCGAGAGAGCTGAGCAGTTGCTGCTGAGTATCTTTAAAAGGCCTGCGGCCGCCTCTCATGACAGCGCTGCCACCAGTTCTGCAGCTGAGAGCTCCTCTCACCGGCGTCCGTCCGTCGTGACTGAGACGGACTTCAATGTCCCATTGCTACAGCAGCTCAGTGTCTGCAGCCGACTGAGTCAGTGAGTATGTGACACAATGACCAGTCCAAACGTTGGTGCAGTCAGGTTGCACAGTGCCATTCCATTTGTGGTGCTTTGCAGCAGCTTTAAGATCTTCTTAAGAGTTTCTCATTGCTCAAATGGGTGTAACTTATGATAGTTATATGTTTCCCTTGTCTTCATGACTTAATTTTGCTCGGGGGAAAGTGTCACTCATAATTGTTGAATGTCACTCATAATTACACTGAAATTATGAAAATGTCACACATAAGCAATCTGAAACCTTGGCAGCTATGATTATTGCTTCTCTTTCTTTACTGTTAATTTCACAGCAGCCAATGAAAACGTTTCAACATGTAAATAAACTACATTTCCCATGATGCTTCACAACCAATCATTTCCCATCAGACCCTATAAGAGCCACCATCTCCTTCCCAAGAGCCTCTTTCTTTGCTCGATAGTCTTTTAGTCTTTTAGTCCAAGTGCATAAATAGTCATCAAACAAAACCAATGTGGTCTATCCTCCAACATGAAAAGAGCTTCTTAACCAAGAACTGGGACGACGTCCAATATTTTCCGACCAGAGGAAAGAAATCACTCTCCTTTCTTTTCTGAAGCTCGAATAGAACAAAAAGATGAAAACCCGTAATCTCTGTGAACAAATGCATACTACATACAGGTGGTTCATTTTTCATTCCAAGTACAATTACAAATTGAAAAACAATCGGGTGGGATAATCCTCGCCTCCGTGTGCTTAATAGAATTGAAAATTCTTGACGTGAATGCTATTTTATTACAGGACCAAATATCAAATACTACAGTAGTTATATCACCCACCGGTTTATGATAAAATTGTTTAAATGTAGATTCTGATGACCAATCAGCAGATTTCATAATGTCCTGAATGGTTGAACCTAACATAAAAGTTTTGGATGCCATGGCTCCACGTACAGAATGAGCACCAAAAACCTGGGTACAAATACCTGCTTCCTTCATGACTGATTTTAACCATCTGCCTATTGTAGCCGCTGATACTGGCTTAAATTGTTTTTGCAATGCAATTAACAATTGTGTTGAACCCTCTGGTCGTAAGGACCGTGTGCATTTTTCATAGGCTTTTAGGCATTGAACTACACACAACTTAACATTGTTGGAAAAAGCATTATACTCTATGCTACGAGAAAAAGTTTTTGTCCTGCCAGTAATGGTAAAAGAAACACCTTCTGGAGTGAACACTCTTCCTGTAAGATCCAGAACTCTCACATCCGAAGGACGTCTGCAGGCAGATAAACACAAAAGCATGGCTAGTTTAAAAGACAATTGTTTCCTGGATAAATGTTCATTATCCGGCCATCTGTCAAAGAGGGGTAGGACCAAAGAGACGTCCCATAAATATGAATACTTTGGATCCTGGTAAGGCGAAGGCAAAACAGCCCACTTTTAAACTAGGACGTTCCCCAATACCTAAAACTAACGTCTTTTCCTACCTGGGAGTTGTTTTTGACGACTCCCTGAGCTGGCGCCCCCTGATTAACCGCAAGAAAGGGGACCTTGTGAAAGCCTCTGCAGCCGTTTTTAACTTTGCCAGTAGAGTCGGCAGGAAACCAATAGGGGCCCTCCTGAAGATTTATCAAGCAAAATGTATCTCTAAGGTTAGGTATGGGAGCGAGATATGGGGTCATATTGAACTTGGGGCCGTGCAGAGCGCCAAGAACTCATTCTTGCGGAGGGTCCTCTCTGTTCCACAATGTACCCCATCCTATGTTGTACACGAGGAACTGGGGTTGCCTTTCCTTGCTGATGACCTAGCCTTCCGCCCTCTGTCCTTGTGGCTTAAAATTTGGTCTAAGCAGGAGAATTCACTTAGCAAAGACATCATACGTGACTGTCTCTCACTCGACCATTCCTCGCGCATCCGCTGGCTCCAGTATATAAGCGTTGGCCTTACCAGGCTTGGAAGAGCTGACCTTTATACGAACCCAGAGGGTATCTGCAAAAGGGACCTTGCCTGGGTCAAGGAGGTTTTTTTTTAAGAAACTGTCACTACGATAGAGAGGACAAAGAGTTGTGTAAACCGAGTGTGCGAAAACATGTTATTTTGAAAACTGTGCCTGCCATTGAACCTTATCTTCTAGGGCTCAAAAGTACCTATGAACGGTTTCTATTGACGAGGTTTCGGCTCGACCTCTTTCATTATTTATTGGCATACCCCCTAGGTTCTCACAGAGGTCAGTGCCTCATGCCCTGTGGCTGTGACGGAGAGTCTCCTCAGGACATGATGCACTTTTTAATGTTTTGTAATTTTTATACTGTACCCAGAAAACTATTTATTATCCCCATTTTAAAACATTTGGGTTTTAGGAGGGTAAGACCAGCTTTTATTTTTTTACAACTTCTCTCTAGCGATACTGTTTTGCACACCCTCAGTTTTTTACGGGACGCCATTAGACTTAGTAAAAATCGTGACTAATATTTGTTTTGTATATCATGTATTCTGCTTGTGTCTTGATTATTTGGATCTTGGTATACCTGTGAATTTGTACTGTACGATGATATCTTGTAGTTGTTTGACTTTTATGGTTTTATCCCTAAAGGCGAATAAAGTTTATTGATGATGATGATGAATACTTTGGTTTTGGAGGGTTATCCACTCTGATTCCCTTGCACAACTTGCACACAACTGGGTGCATACCTACCAGTTTTTCGTCCACCTGGCTATGACCTGCTGATATTGCTGATCTGAAATTATTTACTGATCGGTAAGACAAACCCTCTGAAGTTTTGTCTAATAGAAAATCCACAACATGGGATAACTCCGCCCCCACGGGTTCCACGTGCCGTTCCAGGCACCAACGTACCCAGTTTTTCCAAGCTGATGAATATCTCTTTCTCATGGAAGGGGCCCAGACTTGCTGAATGAATTCGGTAGCTTTGTCCGAAATGCCTGGCATTTCCCATTGTTGCCGGAAAGCCTCTATGCCATCAGGGACAACTGCTCCGATATTATCATTGGATGCAGTTCTCCGTGAGGGCCCTGGAGCATCGTCCGAGACCAAGGGAGCATCCTGGGATAGTCGCAGCTCATTTCCAACAGTATTGGGAACCAGGGTTGCGACATCCACAGAGGTGTCACCAAAATCACCTCCGACTGTTGTCAGGCTATCTGGGTTGTCACTCTGGGAATTAGAATGAATTGAGGAAATGCGTAGTTCACTGATCAGTCTTGGGAGAAAGCGTCCGTTGCTCTCCCTAGCGGGACCGCCCTCCAAATGAAGAATGCTTGCAGTTGTTGATTCAATCTGGAGGCAAAGAGGTCTATTTTGTAAGGGCCCCACACTGCCTGTAACCATTGGAACAGACGAGGGTGGAGTTGCCAGTCGCTGTAATCCTTCAGATATCTGGAATTCCAATCTGCGACTGTATTGGATTGGCCCGGGATGTACTCCGCTACAACCGATATCTGATGATTCAGGCAATAGTGCCAAAAATCCTTGGCTATCTCTACCAGAAGGGACGACCTCGTACCTTCCAACTTGCTGATATATCTCACTGCCAAAATATTGTCCAACCTGAGAAGGATGCAACAAGAGACTTGTTTGGGGGAGAGTGTTCGTATTGCAAATGACCCTGCCAACAACTCCAGACAGTTGATGTGTAGAGATAGTTCTTGGAGTGACCACCTTCCTCCGGTGGAGATATCTCCGCAGCGTGCTCCCCAGCCCCATCGGCTAGCATCTGACTCTATTATGACTTCTGGTTGGGAGCCGAAAATAGCTCTGCTGTTCCACGCTTCTATGTGGCCCAACCACCATTGAATTCCCTCCTTCACTTCCTGCGTCAACGGGACCAGATATGTGTACGCCAAACCTTTCTGAAGGTGTTGGATTTTTAATCTCTGAAGAGCCCGATAGTGAAGTGGGCCCGAAAAGATAGCTTGTATTGAAGACGCCAGTAACCCCACTATTCTGGCAATTGTCCTGAGGGAGACCCTCTGTTTGGCTAACACCGATGTCAGTTCTTTCTTGAGGTCTCGTAATTTTCATCTGGGAAGACTTAGTTGAGCTGTCTGAGAGTCTATGACGAAACCTAGAAAGTCTATCGTCTGAGATGGGCAGAGGACTGGCTTGGATTCGTTGATGACAAATCCCAATTTCTGCAAGAGTGACACTGTCATTTGTAAGTGCAGAGTGGCTAAGGCTTGTGTCTGGGCCATGATAAGTATATCGTCTAGGTACACTATCATGCGAATGCCCTTTTCTCGCAGATGGGCTATCACCAGCTTCATCACTTTGGTGAAACACCATGGAGCCGAGGAAAGCCCGAAAGGAAGGGCCAAATGTTCCAACCACCGGTTCCTCCATTGGAACTGCAGGAAACGCCGATGGGGAGGAAAGATAGGGATTGTCAGATATGCATCCTTTAGGTCCAAACGGACCATCCAATCTCTCTTCTTGAGTAGATCTGCTAAAAGATAGTTACCCTCTGTCTTGAAGTGCTTGTACACCATGAAGTGATTGAAGTCTCTTAGATTTAACACCAATCTGTGTCCACCACCCTTCTTCTGAACCAAGAAGACGTTGCTGCAAAATCCGCAAGGCTCGTTGTCGCAGTAGGCAATCACACGTTTTTGCAACAATTCTTCTATTTCTGAATCTATAAAAGCACATTCTTGTTGGGAAAAACTGAGTTGCCTTGGATAAGAATCCTGCTGAGGAGTCTGGTAAAACTCCAGATGAAAACCTTGTATCGTCTGCAATATCCATGCATCCTGTGACAGGGACCCCCAATTGTGCAGGAAGAACTGGGTACGACCCCCCAAGGGTAACTCTGACATATCGATAAGCCTTACCTGTGGAATTCTGGGATTGGAATCCCGCTCTATTTCCACCTTTATTGAAGCGGCGTTTGTTGAATCTTTGTTGTGTGGGATAGAAGGTGCCGCCTCTGGTAGAGTCCCAATCACCTCTACCTCCGTAGTCTCCTCTGGGGGGACCTTCATAATAGGGCGGCCTGGCGAGCGTCCCCTGCCTCGCCTGGCCCTGTTAAAAAGGCCTGCCTGAAAGACCCTTTTGATGCTAGATTGAGCTTTGTCTAAAGATGTAAATGTGCCTACATACTTCGAGACATCTTTGACGAACTTATCTCCGAAAACATTACCCTCAGCTAAGGGACCTGGTTCAGCAAAAGCCAGTTCTGTTAAATTGGAGTCCATTCTCATCAGTAGAGATTTGCGTCATTCCGTGGAAATGGCGCAATTTGCATTCCCCAGAAGACATATTGCTCGTTGCGTCCAGCCAGCTAGGGTATCTGGGTCCACTGGACTAGTCGATTCTTTGGCCGCTAGGGCCATTTCCAGGATCTTGGCCAGTGGTCCAGCCACATCTAATAACTTGTCCTGACAGCCCCACCAGGCACGATCGATCCCTTTTTTGGGATCTTTAGCAAACTTTTTTAGGAAGGTTAACATGCTGGCATCAATGTCAGGTGTTTCCGCCACTTTATCTGGAATGCCTGGTCTAGGGCAGTCCGACCGCAGCCGGTTACGGATCTCTTTATCGAATCCTTTCCTGAGGTTCTCATGCAGATAATTCGCTACCTCTGGCGCTGGAGCCCAGTCTGAGGAGCGTGGGTGTATATTGTCTGCAGGATTAAAGGTAAATGCGGTGGATGGATTGTGGGGCACCGTATCGGGCACTAGAATTACCGTTTTCTTCGCTTTCTTCTTTTTAGGTGGTTCGCCATCATCTGACTTAGTAGAGTCAGTGATTCAACAAGAAGATTCTACCACTTTACAATATATCCTTCCTTGTTTGGAAATTTATAATGATGGTGGTGGAAAAATGGTGTTAAGCCCAAGAAATTATCAAGGGAAACACTATATGTTTGTAAAATACCCCTCACACACTCAAAAATCCATTAAGTGTCATGCTTCATCAAGGGGGTCTTCCCGTCCCTCTACGGGGCGGGGCGTGCTGCAACCTACAGTGACGCGGGAGCACTTAATTAAGTGAAAAAACTATGTGTTGTGCAGAGGTGGGAGTGGTAGGGTCAGGAAAGATAGTGGTGCAGATTTAAAAGTTGCCTGGCTAGTGGAAAAAATAACTTTTATTCGCTTCCCTAGCTGGAAACATTAAAAATGGGGAGACATAGGGGGTATACTTTTATGAGTTGCCTCCTACTTGGTCAACATGTTTCAAAAGCCATCCCCTTGGCTTTCTCTTCAGGACCATGCGTGATCCCTACTTCACTCACACACAGATTATGTGTAATTGGTGTGCCTACTAATATTCAGCCACAGTTCATGCTAAATCAAGCATGCAAAATAACATACCCATTCGGTATCTTTTATAACCTGTAATAAAAGAACAAAAAATGACACAGTAATGCACTATATGAAACATATCACCATCATGTGGAAAAGAAAGTTGACAGTAAATACCACCGTGATATATTTTTCTTCTCAAAATTATCGAGGTGCAGCATACTCATTCTTTAGAGTGGGTACTGTGCTGCCCAATGCTGATCTTCAAGTCACTTCTCACACAGTTTAAAAACACTTAAAAACACACACATATATACATATTACACTCGAAATGCCCAGCGTTCTTTGGTTATTTTATACACGTGTTTCTCTTCATTCTTGCGCAGTTGTATTTGCGATCATACGTTATACATACACTATTTTTAGGAAATATTGTAAAGTGGTAGAATCTTCTTGTTGAATCATAGTATCTAGAGGAGGACGATTCTACCTTCACCCCTCTTCACTCCCCCCTTGTGATTTTTTATTTAGTCGAGTCAGTGTCAGTAGTGTCAGTGTCGATGTACACTTTCTGCTTACGCTTTGCCTTTCCCCCACCGGTGGGGGTAAGGCGAAGCGTAACCATGCTGGTCCGAGGGACCTTGGGGTAAATTAGCTAGGGCACCTGCATGAGGCCATGCTACTGGTTTGGCCTTGTCTTTATTGTAGCCCGAGACTTCGGTTTGAGATTCAAGGGCAGGAGGGTTTTGAAACCTGTGACGTTTTGCGAAGCTCTCTAACTGTTTAGTGATGGTTTTAGCGCTGCTGCCAATGCCTTTTGCACAGTATTGGGTACTGTATTCTCAATGGCCCTGTTGAGGGAGTGCTGGACCGAGGCATCCAGAGCGTCAACAATATTATCCTCCAATACAGAATCCTGCAGTTTCTCTTAGTAGGGTTCATCCCCTTCATCCTCAAATCGGACCTAATTGTCCATTTTGTATTTAAATGTATTAATTAGGGACGAAAACATATATTTATAAATTCTATTTAGTGGAGGAGTCAAGGGGGAGCCAACCCACGTGCACTAAAAATATTAGGAATGAACTTAGCTCCTCAGCAGTGCTGTAGTCTCTAATTATTGCTGCCCCAGCAACAGGACGTCAAGAGCCATGTAATTGGTTCTCTGGAGCGTGCACTCACTCCTAGGGCCAACTATTATTGCAGCCGGTCAGGCGTTCATGAGAAAAACACTTTCCGAACAAAAACTCCGGGCTTTCTGAGCTTCAGTGGCAATTGGATGAAGCACGAGACGTGCGTAGCCCAAATCCGCCCAAATGAAGCCCAATTGGGCTACGCACATCCGGCCACGCAAAGGCTCCTTTCCCTGATATCGGGCCTTATGAGGGGAGGCTCCGATAACGTCACGCGGGAGACGGCAAACTAATCATACTGGGCTGACAGCGCTTACCTCGGTGTATATCGAGGCTCTCCAGCTATAAGAGGATCGCGAGTCACGCGCTACTAAAACGCTGCTTCCACACAAGCTACCAAGTAGCAAATACACAAGCGATCATGCAGATATGCTCATCAAACTTAATATGCATTACATACACTGGCAGCTCGTTCCCTCAGGCGCGAACGCGTGTGGGAAACAGCTGGTAACCAATTATCATAAGTACAGTTTGAATAAAGATATGAAGAAATAGCACTTATCTCCGCTGTGAGCAGCAAAGAAAGAGGCTCTTGGGAAGGAGATGGTGGCTCTTATAGGGTCTGATGGGACATGATTGGTTGTGAAGCATCATGGGAAATGTAGTTTATTTACATGTTGAAACGTTTTCATTGGCTGCTGTGAATTTAACAGTAAAGAAAGAGAAGCAATAATCGGAGCCTCTGGTCCTGTAATAGAATTCAAACCTGATTTTATTGAAGTGCATCAGGTCATAAGCAACGTCCCAGCCACCACATCAGCAAGACACCAACTGACCAGTCGTGTCACTCCAACATCAACATTGTCTGAATACTTCCCCTATGAACGTTCTCTACACTAAGCATTGGTCCAACCAGATATAGATATCACACAGTGGGCCCCTCAGACCCCTAGACCGCAATGCCACTGCACCTGTTTCACTAATGATAGCTACTGCCTTGTGAAGTAGGCTTTTTCCTCTGCCCTTTGTTAACTACATGGGCTCCCAGTTTCCCTCTATTCATCTCTGTTCCTTCACTCTGATATCCAAACCAAGGAGTGTCCCTCATTTTTCCCCTACCTAAGGCCATTGCTCTGAAACCCAAAGCATCACTAGTACCGCAAATATGCACTGGGCCTCAACTGCAAGCAAGGAAAGACTCTAAAACAGCCATAATTATGCAGCTGAAGCACCAATGATACCTACAGCTCTGTGAAGCAGGCTGTCTATTCTGCCTATTCCACACGGCCATCACTTCTAGGAAGACTTTCTGATGATTTATGTTAAAAACATAACAACAAAAAAAAACATCTAACTCCCTCTCCCAGTCCTCCATTCCATCTGTTCCTTGGGCCCTATTCCCTGTGTAGCAGTAGTTTCCATGGCTATAATGCTAGCAAGTAAAATGCACCCCCACGTCCCCATAACTGGGGGCCAGTGGCCACTCACTGAGGGCAGGGTGGAGGGGCTCCTGTGCTGTGAAGCAGAGAGAGGGATAGAAAGCTGAAGAAGAAACATGCCTTCTCACCATGATGCATGCCACCAGTAGGAAATGTAAATGTATGCAATTTGTTTATCACCAACTATAAAGGCTGCTTTGAAGCCAGTATAAGTTTTAATTTATGGAATTACTGGAAGATTAATTGTGATAAATATTGATTCTTTTTGAGAGGTCCCTTGCTCACTTTGCCACTGGATTCAAGCTAGCCTGGCTGATGAGGGCTATTAGCCCGAAACCGGTCCCAGGATGCTTGTTTCCGGTCCAGGGAAGACATGGCTTGGCAGTTCGGGCTGGACTGTTCCCATGAGGCACAGGGTCAAGACTGATTTGCATATAGATGTGTCTGAACTGTGGTGGCGAAGTGAGCTAAAGAACGATGATGGGTTCAACCCAGATCTGTGACTGGGGGTGAGTGTCTGAAAAGTTTCAGCGCTCCGTCCATCATCTCCTTGTGTTTGCTTTGTTCGCCCTAAGTTGGCAGGATATGCCCAGACTTGGGTCCCTTGCTCACTTTTCCACTGGATTCAAGCTAGCCTGGCTGATGAGGGCTGTTAGCCCGAAACCGGTCCCAGGATGCTTGTTTCCGGTCCAGGGAAGACATGGCTTGGCAGTTCGGGCTGGACTGTCCCCATAAGGCACAGGGTCAAGACTGATTTGCATATAGCTGTGTCTGAACTGGGGTGGCGAAGTGTGCTAAAGGACGATGATGGGTTCAACCCAGATCTGTGACTGGGGGTGAGTGTCTGAAAAGTTTCAGCGCTCCGTCCATCATCTCCTTGTGTTTGCTTTGTTCGCCCTAAGTTGGCAAGGTATGCTCAGACGTGGGTCCCTGGCTCACTTTGCCACTGGATTCAAGCTAGACTGGCTGATGAGGGCTGTTAGCCCGCAACCGGTCCCAGGATGCTTGTTTCCGGTCCAGGGAAGACATGGCTTGACAGTTCGGGCTGGACTGTCCCATGAGGCACAGGGTCAAGACTGATTTGCATATAGCTGTGTCTGAACTGGGGTGGCAAAGTGAGCTAAAAAACGATGATGGGTTCAACCCAGGTCTGTGACTGGGGGAGAGTGTCTGAAAAGTTTCAGCGCTCCGTCCATCATCTCCTTGTGTTTGCTCCATTAAAAGGAGTGCACCCTTCAAGTGGGCACATACAAACATATTTGTAATAGATAAACCCTGATTGCTTATGACAAAATGTTATATTTTTAAAGCACTTGTTTTATCTTAGACACTATTTTGTGCAGCCTGTTTCATTGTTCTTTTCAGTGCGTCTTTGACCATGTCTCCACACTCACTGACCCTGCCCCAGGGCACTTTGTAGTACAGTTCCCACATTCTTTTTATGTACTTGAACTGCTTTATGTAAATGAAGACAGCCTGGAAACGCTCTTACAGGCTAGCTTCACTTACAAGTACTTGCAGAGGCATTTGCGCCTCACTATGAACACATCCACGGACCCCCAGGGTGGCATGACCCACAGTTTAAAGACCTCTGACTTATATGTATCTTTAAGTATTTTGGTAAATTGGTATGAAAAATATTTCTTCCCTAAGACCATTGCTAGAACTGCCTGGAGCTACTTGTGTGTTTATTCACGATAATGCCTGATAATGCTCCTCACAAAGGCAAGGTATCTTGTTGTGTACTCCAAAAATGGACAACGTGTCGGCAGTGAACTATATCAACCAATTGAAAGTCAGAAGATCCAGGTACCTCACAGGTCTAGCAAAGTTTTCTAGCATATTTTCCTGGTGAGACAAATATCAGTGACAGTAGAATACCTGCCAGGTAAACAAAATCAAGTGGCAGATTGGAACTCCATATTAAATTGGGATTCTTCTATTTGAAAACTGATCCATGAAGTATTCAAGGCATTGAGAATAAGACAGTGTCCCTGCAAAATGGATCGTTTCCAGTCAGGATCATCACCCAACTTCTGGATTACTTCAGCTGGAAGTCGGTTCGGGGGCTGAAAGTTGTTGACACCTTCCTACAAGTCAAGAATATTTAATTATGCCTTTCCACCATTTGCCATGATTGCTAGGGTCTCAGCTAATAGTAAGACTACAGACTATGGACAGTAGATGTGATGTTAATGACCCCCATCTGGAGATCACAGGCATGGTTCTCAAGCTTATGGGTTTGTTGTGGAAAGCCCAAGTGGTGCACCCAATCATTCCAGACATTCTGACAAACTGCAGAGGTAAATTACATCCTCTGGTTCTAGAAGGCCATATCAGATCGTTCGCATGGACGATTTCAGGAGATGTTGGGCAAAGCAGGAAATTTTGTAGGCCTCTGCAGACTTCATACAGCGAGCCTGGGATAACATTACAGTAAAATGACACCCTTCTGCCTGGAGGAAGGGGCGTAGTTGGTGTATGGATAAGCACCTCGATCCCCCTGGTAGCAAAAATTATTCCATATCCTAACATTTCTGTTGGTAAAAGCGGCAACAGGACTTGATTATAGAGCGATGACGTCCTTCAGTTTAATGATCTCTGCTGGACACTGTTGGGTGAATGAGACCCCGGTAGCGGAACATCGTTCAGTATGTAAACTATTGAGAGGAATAAGATTATTTAAACCACCGGAACCTAGGTTTGCCAACTTAATGGACTTAAATATGGTTCCAAATCTACTATTGGATTACTAAGACAATGAATTCTTAACCATAAAGTCATCATCAATACTGGCTATGCTTCTATGTCTTTTGGTAGGGTTTCAGATGTCAGGGCTTTCAATATCTCAAGGTGTATGTCCATGTGTGATGGCAACACTTTTACCATTACCAAAAGGACCATCATCATCATAAAAACTTTATTCGTTTTTTTGTTAAACCATAAAAGTCACACACATAAAAAAATACATAGTATACCTAGAAAACATAAGGCTAACAGAGAGCAGCTTAACACACGTTAGATTCATGAAAGAAACATGTCATAGCCATCTGGGTCAGGTCAGAAAAAGTTCATTATCAGTTTTCACCCTCAGCAGGACAATTTTTCTTTTTCAAACACAGCGCCAGACCCCAGAGGTAGGACAATCATTCTTAAAAGTGCATAGTGCCTTTTGTTAGTGCAAAACTATCCTGATGCGCAAAAAAAGTTTTAAACAGAGCATGTAAACATTCAATAAAGTGCATAGTGGCTATTCAAAGTGGCGGACAGATTTTGATCAGATGGAATGCATTATCCTGTTTTCATTTACTTTCAGATAAATTTTGAGTTTCACCAAGACATACTATCTTGTAAACAGTCATTATTAAAGTGCATAGTGCTTTTTTAACAGTACCAGAAAAAAAAATGAAATATAAAAACCTCCACAAGTTGCAGGTATTCACTTTAAGCATACTCAGAGGGTAAAAGACAACACAAAGTCTTGGAGAAAAGAGGACAATTATTTTCCAACTAACCTCCTTAAGCGAATTGCAGTAGAAATGAATCTATGTATCATTTCGCAAATATATTCTGATTGAAGTAGTCGGAGATAGAACAAAGCTAGCCTACATTTTCTGATGTTCAAAACCCTCAAGAGTGGTAAAATGAATTCCCTGCGTGGTTTATTATATAACTCACAGAAGAAGGAAAAGTGCAATATATTCTGCCTTGAATTACAGTCACAGGGGCAGGGATCCAGGTGAGCATCATGATATGTATGGCTAGGATACGACACCAGTAAATGAGCGATGCCGAATCTGAATCTAGTGAGGTAAAACATTTTTAAATGACTAAAAGGTTACAGAAGATATGACTCAATTCCTTTAGTGGTAAACAGGGGTAAAGTTGACTACCTGCTCTTTACTGTGCTCCACATATTCTCTACATTCACTTAAAATGTTTTAAAAAATCTCTTTTTAATTGGAGTTAAGTGACAGAGGTAATGAGATAAGGGTTTGTAAAAAAATCCTGCCTCCCCGTCTGAGTCAACTGGGTCTTCACATAACTAAGCCATGGTATTTTGTGTGCATGGTCACAGTTTAAACAATCTTGAATTATTTCTTGGTGGAGGGCCGGTTCGTCATTTACCCAGATCGAGTGCCATAACATGATTGGGCCACTTTGTTTTCGATCCACCAGGGGGGTTAACCCCAGTCCCGATGGCATATGATAGAGGAGGGCGGGGTGGGGGGGGCAGACAATAATCTTCTGAGGAATACATTTTCCGTTGTATATAAGATAGACGAGTTACAAAATCCCCACACCCCAGCTCAGTGCAAAATCACAGCACAGCATTGGGAGGTATATATGTTGATGAGGGTCCTGGTCGGCCTGCAGCCAAGTTTCCTAGAGAACTTGAATAGGGCTTCAAGCGTTCTATCAAAGCTCCTTTTCTTGACCTCTAAGAGATGGGCCCAGGAGCCTTTTTGGTCAAATGGGATGCCTAGATAGCAAAAATTTTAAACCTGGGATAATTTTTCATTATTAATGAAACAGGGTCTCATTTTGCGACAAACTTTTTCCAACACCATGATCTGTGACTTGGCGGTGTTGGTCTTTAGACCCAACTCACTCATAAATTCATTACATCTGTTGACAAGGGTTTGCAGACCCACATCTGCTCTTGAGATTAATACGCAATCATCTGCATATAATAATGCGGGGAGGTTTCTCTGCCGCACCCTTGGCACATCAATCGCCCCTTCATTCAAGAAACTCTCCAAATCATTTACAAATAAACAAAACAGGAAAGGGGCTAACATACACCCCTGTCGAACACCACTGTTCATTTTAATCAGGGGTGATAGTTCTCCATCCGCCCCGTATCTCACTCTGCCTGAGACATCCCGATGCATCTGCGCTAGAAAGTGAACCAGGGGAGCATCTATGCCCATACCTAACATCTTTTGCCATAGTTTCCCTCTCATCACACAATCAAAGGCCGATGTGAGGTCTATAAAGCCCAGATATAGATGTGTTTTTTGCCATAGTATATTTGCTGATTACCAGATGAAGATTGAGGCATTGCTCCACCGTGCCCAGGCCCCTTCTAAAACCAAAGGACCAAGACTAAACCACATCCATAACATATTGGTTTTTGAAGATACTGCGCGTGGTTCGTTCTGTGAGAGCCTATGAAAATATGATGGCGGAAGTAAGGCCACCATGGGAGAGACAGCTCTTGATGCATTTAAGAAACCATTCCAGGAGGCTTCATCTCCATCAATTTCCATATGGGTAAGGTGGATCATGCATGAGGCAGGTATATATGTGTCTTGTTTTAGAGCACATTCATTGACAGGGGAGATGGCCTCCAAAGCAGTCACAGTAGGAGGGCGACTGAAAGACATTATGAATGCGGTGGACAGATAATCAGAATCAACCTTTAAGAAATTCTACTTCAAGCCCTTTTCCAAGGTGGTGTCCTTAGTAGTAAGTAGGCTTTGAACATGCAAAATCCTCACCTCCATAGCTGACATTCAATGAAAATGTCTTAGCTATTGAGAAGGAAATTTTCAATTATATTAACAGACACAGAGATCCTTGTGTAAATGATTCTTCCCTCCCTTGAGATACTTCATTCAGAGTAAGTACTTTTATTGCAATTTGTTAATGATATTGTTGTGGTGTGTTGTTATGCCCATTAATAAAGTACTGTTATTAATGACATTAAATGCAGTCTTCAACTGAAATTATTTTGGTAAACAGTCTTGGTTCCCTTGCTGCATCTAGATGAGGTATTATTGGATACATGTTCTATGAAAGAACTTGTTAATGGATTTTGCATTGCCTTGTTAGGTCCTAACCAGAAAAATTACCAGTGAGTCGAAAGGAGGTTAGAAATTCCTTGCAAGGAATAAGAGGAAGAGGCGACATGGGTAGAGGAATATATTATGGCCTGACTGTCGTGATTAGTGGAAAATGTTCTTGCTTTGATGCTTACTATTTCCCTTTTGTTGCGGGAAATGTAGTTGTGTCAAAATTTGAAACATTTATTTGGTAACAACTTCTGGCTAGAATAAAGTGAAGAAAGGCATGCATAATCCTCATCCCAAAGTGCTTAATACAACTGAAACTTCTCAATAGCTAGAAAATCTTACATTACCATTTATTTATCCACCTTTATTTTGCAATTTGTATATAGCGTGAACTTGACGCAAGCACATTAGAGCACTTTACATGAGCACCAGATTACACATGGTCAGATTTTATTTCCTGGTACAGGTAGTTTAAGTGATTTGCCCAGAACCACAGAATGTTTAGCTGACGCCGGACTCAAACATGGATCCCCAGTTACAAAGTTGGCAGCTCTGGCCATTATACTACATCTCCTCCCTTGGCTACGGCCAACCTGCGGTATGTGTGCTAAAAAGCTCGTCACAGGTGCTGGGTGGCACACTACATTCCTTTCCACCTTCAGAGCTGTGACCAACAGGGTCAAACATAATCCACAACATATCACATCTGTTTTACAACATATAGTCTCACAGACTCCGCAATGTTCGTGACTGTGGGCATAGATTAGATTACACCTTTGGAAATTACAAAGTGTAGGAATATCAGCCTCTCTGTTCAGTGAGCTGTCCTCACTACCTACTCGTTATAGTGCTGCCTCCTTTCCAATGATGACTCTAAACCAGTGTGTGACTGGGGCTCACATTCTTCATGGAACACTCCTGGTGCCACCTTACTCCCTCGTCATTATTTTGGCTACCTAACTTCTTGAGTGGCAAGGGGTTACAAGTCATCCTTTCTTGGCCTCACGCTGATGTCACCATTGTTCCCTTAATTGCCATGACTATCCACGGGCCACTTTGAAATTTTGTTCTGAACTTCCCAACCTGGTGTTTGTTGTGATCTTTGTCTCTAGTTGACTTGGCGGTTGATTTTCTCTCTCCTAATTTGTCTTTTTTGAAGCTCCTTTGTGCAGCTCTCCACTGAGCGACTGTTCAACTGGTGTCTTTGATCGGTCGACCAAACAGGAGGGTACATTGCATCTTGCAGTGAGAGATATTTTGATACATTCCCAAAACATAATATTTTCTGCTGGCTCTTTCCCTAATCTCATTGTTTTAATTGGTGTCCTGTGAACCTTTTTACTTTCCTGTTAGCTTGAGGCAATTATTATTTTAAATTATTGCCATACAGTGAAAAGGCCATCTTGAGCATAATCAGTTTCTGCAGTATATGCAGAATATAGTGTGTCTGCTGAAGGGAGGGACAGGATAAGAGTAAGAAACAGGAAGTGGTGACCCTACAAAGATTTACATGTGGAGGTGAAGGGGAAAGACAGTGTCAGGGCTGAAGAAACAGTTTTTATTGTCTGTTTACCCAGAGCAATGATGAATTTTAAGAGTACAGGAGGACTGGGAGTTAGCTGCACTTCTGCTTCGGTAACAATAACACATTTGTGTGTTACATCCTAACTTTGTTTAAGCTTCGTCATCGTGCTATTGGCTGAAATTGATTATATGGAGTCCACTTTTTAGGTCGAGCATCTGCATGTGCTGTCTGCAAGACCTGCTGCAATAGATAAAACCACTTCATTCCCATCTCCTGCTTAGGATTGCCCATTCCACCGTTGTTCTTCTTTCCTGCCTCCTGTCTCGTTCCCGCAGTCGAGAACTCACTGCTTTCCAAGGCTCAGGAGCACCGATAAAGTACAGGGTACTTTCGCTTGTCGTGTTATCTCCTGTGTCAGAGAACTTTTTTATCTTTATTGTTTTCATGATTTTCCTGCTCCGTTTTCATTCCGCTTCCGCTTCCACGTTATAATCACGTTATAAGCCCTACCCCCTCCTCCTAGCGCACACAGCCCCTGTAGCAGTCGTCTTTTGGCCTGTTGGCAAACTTATATTGCGATAGGTCTCACATTAGTGAAACTTTGAGCTATTGGCATTGCAAATGCTAATGTTTGTTTTTTGGTTAAGAAAATATCCCAGCAGTAGCATAAGTAATAAAAAAAATTCCAGTAAGCAAGGAAAAGGTGCAGTACCACAGGCAGTTACTAGGTGTCCCTGTGGAGTTGTAAAGGGCCCTTTATTAGCCACATAAGGTACTGCACCCTTAATGCAAATATAAAGTGAAATATTGCAGCTCACCATACGTTTCCATTTAGTTTTTATTAGAAGTGATATTTTTGTTAGCTTACGTTTAAAAAATGCACCATTGTTGTTTATTTAAATGGTGCTTTTTTAAAACGCAAGCTAGCAAAAATCTCACTTCCAATTTAAAAAAAATGGAAACCTATGGTCAGCTGCAATTTTTCTCTTTATAATTGCATTAAGGGTGCAGTATCTTATGTGGCTAATAGAGGTCCCTTTACAACTCCACAGGGACACCTAGTAACAGCCTGTGGTACTGCATCCTTTCCTTGCTTTGTGGAATATGTTTTAGTACTTATGCTACTGTTGAGATATTTTTTTACCCCCCAAAAAAATAACAAATATTAGCATTTGCAATGCCAATAGCTCAATGTTTATTAATGTGAGACCTATTTCATTGCAAATGCTTGTTTGTGTATATTAACCAGACTCATTTCTGACGAACTAAAGCTCCTACTGCTCTCCATGTGCACATAGCAAATAAAATGTACCAAACAGACCTCTTGTCTACTGACAATAATTTTACTTTCACAACAGGTAAAGGTGAACATTTGTGCAGCTCTACTTTCTGACGATAGGGTCCACCCAAAATGAAGTTCCCTATAACATTGGGGATTACAGCCGTCGTGTACATGACTGTTAGGGCCAACTGATTCGTATTTATGTGGTAGAGGCCATTATACCTGCACCCAAAGTTGGTGTAGCTGCCTACTGTCTATCCTTGGTAACTCTATAGTTTCTCTAATGAATGGAACTTGTATGAGAGATATTTCTGTTGTGTTTTTGGGTGGATAGGATTGGGTAGTGTACCCTTGCATTTGTGTAGCCCCAGTGAATGAATTGGGATATATTACAGTACATAACATTAGCTATAGCAGGACCTTTACCCTGTGCCCCCGCCCCAATTTCCACTCAGTCTCCCCTCTGCTGGGAGCACGCACCAGACCTCCTTGCTAGCAAAAGTCATATTATAGAAAATGAGACATAAAGGCTGAAGGTTGAAACCAAGGCTCTCTAGTGCTGACTGTCTCTTAATACATTTAGGAATAAATGGTGACGATTGTAGTATATGGTGAAATGTGCGCATTGTTAACCTATGCACAAACTTCATAGCCCGTTCATACTTCTGTCCAGCATTCCATGGCACTAGTGGTACCATGTGTTTCTGTGGACCATGATGAAAAATAGTCTATAGGTGGATCGGTGATACCAATGCACTTAGGTTTACTTTGTTGCATGTTTCATTTCATCACCATTTTTACCAGAGCGAATCAGATTGAATAAAAGGACGCTTTATTGTTCTGGGTGAACCATCTGTGTGTTTTTTCAGGACCCAAAAGTGTAACTGGCGTAGCTAGAAGGGGCTGTTCTTTATGCCATATTGTTGCGCAAACCTCATAAGCAGAAGCCAGCAGGCCAACGTGCAACATATACTTTAGGGATGGAGATGTGCAATTCAGAATATCAAGAGCATTGCACTTAAATCAGCAGCAAATCCCGCCTTCGCGTTCACATTGGCCCCTGCGCTAACACCATCACTGCTACTTGCACTAATTTTCGCACCAACATCTGCACTCACACCTACACTGGCAAGTGCCCCACTCATGCATATACACACACCTCTGCCGAAACTTGCACCAGCAACTTTGCCCACATCACACCTTCAGCGGCCACTAAAATAACTCCCACACCTATACTGGCACTTTCACCAGTAATTTCAATTGCACCTGCCCTCACATTGGTACTTGCACCAGTAACTTCACATGGATCAGTAGTACTACATTACACCAGTAAACTCACACACATGAGAAATCACACCTGCTTTGGCACTTGCACTCACACCTGCTCACAATTGCACAGTTGCTGTGTGTGACACTTTCTGTCACACCTGCACTAGCACTTTCATCAGTGAAATTCCTCATGCTTACACCTGCATTCACACCACCACAGGCACTTGCATCAGTAACTTCATGTACACCTGCACTCACACCTACACTGCCACATGCATCAGTAACTTACTCCTGCACCCACACGTGTACTGGAATATGCACCAATAACCTCACTTACACCTCGCCCACACAGGTACAGGCACTAGTGATAACGCCGATTCTTATCTAATTATCTATAAGAACCTTCTGGTCGCCAAGATCTTTTTACCTGTTGAATAGTGTAAAGGAGAGAATCTCATCTGGTTATATATCAGCATTCATTTTGTCTGAAAGGACTGCTGACTCCGAATTCAAGTTTGAGAATTTATTATCGCCAAAAATAACTGAACGTGCAAGCACCTCAACACGAGGTTAAAGAAATAGATGGGCACTAATACAAATAATAATCTACGCAAGAATCTCATCCGACTCAGAATAAGGAGAATAGAGAGTTCTAGAAGGACCAACCAGACTATGATTGCTCCTATTTCTAAGTTGCTCTTCATTGGCCTAAACAAGCTTAAAATCAATTGCTGTCCCTACACTAACGCTAAGTGGCATCCCTGCATAACGATTTTCCCAGGCAAGAAAGAATAAAAGGTGTCAGCTGTGAAGACTTCCTAAGAAGTGCAATCACATAGTACCTAAGCTCAGCTCTGTCCTTCTCTCAGGTCTCCCCTACCTCTTCTCTGGCCTCCTCCCTCAGGGCACTATCCCTAATACAAAACCCCAATACATTTGTACACGCCTTTGTCACGCCTCTTTGGCCAGGTCTTCTTTCTTGTGCTTTTCCACTGAAACGGTGACTTCATCCTGGACGGTTGCGTTGACCTTGAGTCCCAGGCACCTTCTCCGCCGAAAGTATCATCCCTACATTCCTTTTCACTCCCCGTACCATGCCTCCCCTCTCTCTAGCTTTCGAAAACAAAGAGTTAGTCTTACTAACGAGACATGTGTCCTTGCACCTGCAACAAAAGATACTTTCAACAGAAACCTTCTACTGTGCAAATTAAATCTACCGTTTGTACCCAGAGAGCCTTACCAAGAGAATCTTTTCACTGCCTACAAAAATAAGCTAACATAAGAATAAACCAGGCCTTCCCTAAGCATATATGTAGTCAGGCCTTTACATATAACTTTTAAACACACATCATATGTTTCCCTATAAGCATTTTCATTACACTTCATATGCAAACAATGAATTACATGTGCAACTTTAATATGGTGCACGTTTAAACTACTGCAATTACATTACATCCACAAACTAATTTCTCTATGCATTATGTTCACACAATTCAATAAGCATTACATTACATCAATATTCTAACACCATTATGCTACTGGGTTCACTTTGTCTCAGCGAACTATTCATTCTTTACTAAACATACATGAGTATGAAACTGAATATACGAACATATGTCTGAATACATGTGGGTGCGGCCTATCAGTGATTGTGATGCACCCCTACAATTCACAAGAACATTTCGCTCTATCAGTTCCCCCCTTTGATGACTCCTGTCATCACATCTCATTCTACTCCCTCGGAGAAGGAACCGACCTAAACAGAACTTGTTCCCATCTTCCCTGATCTGAAGTTCTCCATGCTCTTGAGCCTTTGATACTGATTGTCCTGCAATCTTGCCAATCTCATGTCATTTTCCCTCAAAGCTCTCTTGACTCTGCCTGCTCGATACCACTTGTAGGCCTTGATCATAATCCACAAGCCAGCCACACAAACCACCAAAATAAGGAGTGGTCTCAGGAAGTACCCAAGGAATCCCTTTCCTAGGTTCGCAAACCAACCTCCCACTTGACCAAAACCCTTTCCGACCTTTTCCCAGGCCCCTTCTTCGGTCAAATCCGCTATCTTTGTGTGGATCATAGTGATGTTACTTATATATTTCTCCAGATCCTTGCTACGGTCTGGTATATAAGTGCAGCACTCTTGAACCTTCAGCATTTTACAGACTCCGCCCTCTTTTGCTAATAGGACATCCAAAGCAAGACGATTCTGCAAAACCATTCCCCTTATTGACAACATCTCTCCTTCCACCAACACCAACGACTTTGCTGTGTTCATCGAAAATTCATCCACCACAGTCGCTAACCTCCGGATCTTCACGTCATTCAAGACTACCCCTAGACTAGGTATCATAGCTCCAAAGATATCCCCCACTACGATCCCTGCACTTGCAGCTCTTCTCGTTCTTGAATGCTCTCCACCCTCTAGAAGATTTAAATCCTCTGTATGGTAAATCTTTGGAAATATTATTGACAAATAACATGTTCCATACCAATTTGCAGGCAATCTCACATAAGCATTCTTCCCACATACGTAATACACCGTAGGTATCACTTGTACAGGACCTTGGAGAAAATCTTTTGCTACATCTGCCATGGTGAAAACGTGATCACAAGTACTCTGTCCCACTGGAACCTTCTCGTAGTAAGTCTGATAACGCCTTATACACAACTTACCCCTCTGCTCCTTATCTAACGCTATAGGACCATAGCTTCCCCTGGTCTTATGCAACCGTTCTTCCTCCGTCCAATCTGTCCTGTGATGCCCTAAATCTCGGGATTCAGTCAGCTTTCTATACCTATCTTCAACCTGATCTACAAACTTTCTCTCTACATCCGACATCAAACAAGTCAGATTGTGTCTGTGTGCGAATGCTGTATCCAATTCCAAACTCGGTATGAAGTACTTCCTCAGTCTGTCCTCGGTCTTATAATAGTCATACTTATTCAAATGCTTGTAAGCTGGGACTTCAGGAAGCACTGCGTCGAAATTGGAAAAGAAATACTCGAACTGCTCTCTCTCATAAAACAAACTCAGCAAAAGACTACATGAAATACCATAAGTCAGTGGAAGATGATGATACCTAATACCCTCATCCACCGAAGTAGGCAACTGCATACACACATAACAATCTTTCGCATCCATCACGTCAACATACTCATACAACAACTTAGCATACGCATTAAGCTTAAAATCACCCTTAGACAAATCTACATGTAATCTACGACTTTCTTCTAATAACATAGCTCTATCAGCTGCCCTGTCTACCCCCTCCTGACTAGGTGTGATAGGTGTCGGTGTCCCTGTCACTGCCTCTACTTCTGGCTCGTGCGAACCAGTATATGAGACTACAACTACTATGATTATAGAAATTATCACACTACTTATAAGAATGCCTATAATCCACTTTGCTCTACGATTGGGATCTCCCGGCTCCATGGTTTCGAAGGTTCTCAAAAAGTCTCGGTTGTCGCAAAGAACTCAGAAAAGTCTCTGTCCTTTATTTGTGACTTGCTTAACCAGCTCGAGCAACCATGAAATTTCCAGGCTTTCCCTTTCCGATCACAACTTATTTACACAGTCCAGAAAAAGACTTCCCTAGTTTTTCGTTCCTCTTCTTGTGGAAAGTCCCTAAGTTTATTCTTCTTCCACTCGGACCTAGGTTATCTTCTTCTTTTAGACTTTTATTTACAGTTCATAACTGATCCACAATGAGATCCTCATTGAGCAAGACCAGAACGTGATACAAAAGTTCAAGACGCAAAATCAGCACTTCATGTGAAAACGGCTCAACTCCAAAAGGCGGGAATTCGAGTCGATGCAAAAGCAAGTTTCGGACTTCACTCAGAAGCGGGGGATTCGGAACCGTGAGTGTCAGTGTTCCCTCTATCTCGAGCCCTGGCATCCGCAGTACCACCTTCACCACCACATTCGGGCTCCGACAGACCACTTCCACTGACCTCAGTCTTCCCGTACTCACCACCCCCTGCATCAAACACAGTGTAAGTCCACTCGGGGGTAGAGTATCTGCGACAAGGTACTCTTGTTCTCTTTGACCTTCGCCGATTGTCTTGTGCTTGGTCTTCGTCACTTGCTTCTGTTTCAGATACTTCAGACACTGGAGCAAGGTCTCTCTCAGGTGCTAACCTCAAGTTCAGTCGCCTCTGTCTCTCAGGCCAACTTTCTGCACGTCTGTTCGTTTGTCTGCCTTCCCCTTCTATACCCAGTGCACTACTTCCTCTTTCTGCTGAATCTGACTCTTCTCCGCCCACTGCACCGTTTCTATCTTCGGTGTCTGTGTCAGGATTCGAACTGTGGAAACCCCCTTCTGCTTGCTCTAGTGCACCACCAGCTGTGTCAGCGACCCTTACAGCTTGACTTGTCCTCTCATGTGGCCCTGCCACATCCGCTGGGTTTTCATTTACGAGAGGAGCTGTTTCTTCCAAGGGTGCTGGAACTCTGCGGGTATGGGAAGCATGCACCCAGTTCGGCAATCCTCCACACTTTACTGCTGTGTTCGTGATCAGAATCACCTGATACGGACCACGCCAACGGGCATCCAAACAACTCTTCCTCACGTGCTTCCGGACGAGCACCCAGTCACCGGGACACAAGTCGTGGCACAGATCACTCGAAGCTGGAACCACAGCTGCTTGCACCTGCTGGGATACAGAACGGACCACATCAGAGAGTCCTTTACAGTAATCGAGAATCAAATCATCAGTGATGCTTATCAAGGCTGTAGCTGGTACTGCTGGCAGTCTCATTGCCCTCCCCATTAATATTTCATGGGGGACAACCCGGTCTTTCTGTCTGGGACACTTCGCATGCTCATCAGCACCAAAGGCAAGGCGTCGGGCCATTGCAGGGATGTCGAAGAACACATTTTTGCCATCCGGGCTTTCAAAGTTCCATTAACTTGTTCCACCATCCCAGAAGCCTCCGGTCTGTAGCTACAGTGGAGTCTCTGGTCAATGTTCAATGCTGCACAAAGTAACTTCATGATTTCGCTATGGAAGTGCCCTCCTCTATCTGATTCCAAAGAGGTCGGGATCCCGAATCTAGGGATAAGCTCCCTCAACAATAATTTAGCCACTGTCAGAGTGTCACACCTGCGTGTGGGGTAAGCCTCCACCCACCGTGAGAATACACATACTATCACTAGAATGTACCTCAAGCCATTGCACCTAGGCATCTCCACGAAATCCAACTGTAATCTATTGAAGGGCCCTCCTGACCTTCCAATATGACTCAATGTAACTACAGTTTTCTTTCCGGCATTCATCTGTTGACACGTAACACACCTCTGACATACCGTCTCAGCCATTGCTCGGAACCGTGGGTTATACCACGTCTGTCTGAACACTCTCATCATTGCGTCTCTACCCAGGTGTGCCTGTCCATGTATCAATCTTGCCATCGGACTCAGCAATTCTTCCGGCAACACAGCTCTCCCATCGTTTGATACCCACACATCCACGTCTCCTTTCTCACACCCAGCTTTGATCCATCCCTCTCTCTCCTGGTTAGAAACTTCATCCTGCAATCGCTTAAGCTCTTCCCAAGTGTCTGCCATGGTCAACATTATGCTGAGATCGGTTCCCTCTTGGCTCTCTTCTATCTCTCTTCCTGTGAATATGCATCCTTGTTCTGCGCAGAAGCGGGCTACCTCATCTGCGTAGTTATTACCCAAGGATACAAAGTCCTCCCCCTTCCCATGGGCTGAACACTTTACAACAGCAATTTCCTTAGGATGCTGTAATGCTTCTAACAATTGTCTTACATATTCTCCATTACGAATGGGTGAGCCAGATGATGTCAAAAATCCCCTCTGAGACCATAACTGCCCGAAGTCATGCACCACGCCAAAGCCGTATTGGCTGTCTGTGTAAATCGTGATTCGAATTCGATCAGCGGCCAAACAGGCACGGGTCAAGGCAATGATCTCAGCTACCTGCGCGGCGCGTACTCCTTCTAGGCAAGCAGCGTCGACCACTCCTGAAATGGTACATACAGCAAACGCTGCTCTTAATTGCCCCACACTGTCTCTTAAGCATGAACCATCGACAAAGAAAATTTCATCTGGGTCAGCCAATGGCTCATCGACAATGTCAGGTCTCGGTTTGGTGCAAAGTTCGGTCACATCGAGACAATCATGGTCCTCACAATCTTCATCATCTGTGTTCGGTATAGGCATCAATGTCGCAGGGTTCAAGACGGAGCACCTTTTCAGAGTCACATTCTCTGCGGCAAGTATGACTTGCTCGTACCTCGTTAACCTATTGTTCGTTAGGTGCTGGGTCTTGGTCCTGGTCATTAATAACTCAACCGAATGTGGCACATGTACAGTCAATGGATGTCCCATTACAATGCTTTCACATCTTTCAATGCTGACACCTGTTGCAGCAACGGATCTTAGACATCCGGGCAACGCAGAAGCTACTGGATCTAAAGTAGCTGAAAAATAGGCAACTGGTCTACGGACACCTCCATGGTTCTGAGCTAACACTGCTAATGCACATCCTCCTCTCTCGTAACAAAACAATGAAAAGGCCTTGTTGTAATCAGGCATTCCCAGTGCGGGAGCCCTGCACAAATCATCTCTCAGCTTCAGGAATGACACCAAGCACTCCTCGTCCCATGGTACCGGATCACTCACATCCTTGTGTGTAAGCCTCTGCAGAGGCTTTGCTCTCAAGGAGAAACTAGGAATCCACTGTCGACAATAGCCAACCATTCCCAGAAACATCCTAACTTCCCTCTGTGTAGTGGGTACTGCCATGCTCATTATTGCCTCAATTCGATCTGGTGACACCTTCCTCTTGCCTTTTTCTAATCTGTGTCCCAAGTACTGTACCTCATTCAAACAGTACTGCAGCTTGTTCGGGGACACCTTATGTCCATTCTCTGCTAAGTGGTTCAACAAGGCTACTGTGTCAATTCTGCAAGCATCTTCTGTTTCTGAGGCAATGAGCAAGTCATCTATGTACTGCACGAGAACTGAGTTCTGCGGCAACACAAGACTCTCAAGGTTCTTCTTCAGGATCTGGTTAAAGATCGATGGACTTTCCGTATACCCTTGAGGGATACGACACCATGTTAACACGCGATTTTCTAGCCTGAACGCAAAAAGAAATTGGCTTTCCTCGTGGAGCGGTATCGAAAAGAAAGCTTGACACAAATCGATAACCGTAAACCACTCGGCTTCACATGGGATCTGGAACAGTATTACTGAAGGATTCGGTACCACTGGACAACAAGGGACAACTATCATGTTGACCTTTCGCAGGTCTTGCACGATCCTGTACTTCCCGCTCGGTTTCTGTAGTCCCATTATGGGTGAATTACAGGGACTACCTCTGATCTCTTTTAAAATTCCCTTCTCAATGAAAGTCTCGATCACAGGTTTTATTCCTGCAATCGTTTCTATCGACAGGTTGTATTGAGGTGTTCTTGGGAAATCAACATTCTGTTTCACCTCAATCCGCACTGGTTCAACCCCTCTGATTAAACCTATTTCATCGCCTGCGAAATCCCACACCACAGGCGACACTGCGTCTCTCAGATCATGTGGAAGTTCTTCCACAGTCACCATTGGGTACAGATCTATACACAGAAGCTGATTGGTAATTTTAAAGTCCGCATCGTCATCTATCGTCTGGACCTCCACTCCCCGTGGTGTGCAATAAATCGTGCAGTTCAACTTGCACAACAGATCTCTTCCCAAGAGACAAACTGGACTCGTATCACACACTACAAACTGATGTCTAGTTTGGAAAGTACCTATCTTTACTAAGATCGGTTCTGTCAATGGGCTGCTTATTTTCTTGTTCGCTACTCCAACAACCTGGATTGATTGTCCCGAGAGGGGTAGGTTAGGGACTACTGCAGATCTTACAGTAGACCGGGTAGCTCCAGTATCAACCAAAAGTGTTGCAGGATTGCCCTCAATCTCTGCCTCCACAAAAGGTCCTCTCTGGTCTACCTCCAAGACCGCTCCAAGTGTGCAGTCTTCCTCCCCCTCAGGCACCGTCAGGATAAAGGGTCTGAGCTATCCTCATCATAACGTTCGAACAGGGGCATCTGTTGGTATGTTCGTGTTCCTTGTGAAAACCTTGGAGCTTGGGGAATCTGAGCGTGAGAATTGTAAACCCCCCCTTTCATCGTTCTAGGTCTCGTTATTGTGTTAACCACCTCTTGCGCGGGTGCCTGAGCCCCCTCTTCCTCTTCCTGTACCTGATTAGCTGGGTTCAAAGGACACTCGCGTTTCCAATGTCCGACCTTGCGACAAAGATGACACGCAGTGGTCTTCTTCAATGTGGCCACGTCCACTCCTGTCTTGGGGTCTACTGGTTTTCCCTTTCCCTGTACCTGCCCATTCTGGTTTCCCTGGAAATTTCCTTGCTTTCTCCCCAAGGTCCCTCCACTAGGCTGACTTTGTGCTGTCTGCATCTGGACAAGCATTAATTTGTCTTTTAGCTTTCGATGTTTTGATTCCACCTCATCACTACAGTATCTCGCATACCGCAAAATTTCATCTAGTGGCTTGTTCTGCCAGCAGATCAAATGGTGCTGTATCATGAGGCTGATTTCCCCTCTCAGACCCGTTACAAACTTTGAGACAAACTGTCCCATATCCTTAGGGTCCAAAACATCTAACCCACTATACTGTTTAAAAACTTGCAGAAGTCTTTCATAGTATTCATGCACCGTTTCCTTGGGTTCCTGTACAGTCCGATCTATCTTAACCCAATCTATATCCTGAGGTGAAATCTTCGACTTCAACCACGTAATCACCTGCTCATACTTTTTCATGACATCAGGTGATGGACCATTTGTAACCGCCTCTCTTTTCGGCTCCGAAGTCGGCCACTCAATAGCGACTTTACATGCTGTCCACAAATCTCCTGGTACCACTATGTCAAACAAAGTGTTCAAATCAATCCACAATACTTTTGAAATCTTCACAAACCGCTCAACCTGCTTGTACCACTCCACCGGTTTTTCCCTCAGCCGAGGAAAATCATTTGTAAATGCAGCCAAATCACCTCTATTCCACGGCACATGCACGTACCCTCCATTCTGTACTTCCCGTAAAGGAAAATTTCCAACCCCCGTCGCCCCTCTCCTGGCGGCGGCGTTTCCCTTCTGCTCTCTTTACTGGTTTCTTTTTGGACCACCTTTCTTCCCATTTGTCCAACAAAATCCATATTCTCATTCCTATGATCAGGTCTCTGGTGTGCGTCTTTAATCCTGTGATTCTTTTCTCCTCCAACTCCTGATCACTGTAATGCAATCTATGTGGTCCCTGCAACGCTTTAGTTTTGTTCAGGTCCACCTCATATCTTTTGGCCAATTCCTTCAATCTATCATGTGCCATTCTAGCTTTTCGAGTCACATCTTTTGCTACAAACAGCAGCTCATCTGATCCATAAATTTCTATCCTTTCTAAAGGCAGACCCCCACTGATCATTTCGTCTACCTCTGCTTTCAGCCTCACTACGTCTAGCAACCTTGCCTGTACTGCACTCCTCAGTACGTCTCGACAACCCGAGCCATCTCGCTCATCACAGTCACTATTCTGTCCTTGTGACCTATTCCCTTCCATATTCCTAGAACCTGGTCTGTCTTCCGAGACATTTTGTGCCCTATCTCTTTGCATCCTATCCTCTTGGTTCGTTACTGTTGGTGTCCACTCCCTCAAAGCTGACTTAGATTCCCGTAAAGACCTCGGTCTTTCCGGTCTCTCCTCTTCTCGCCCAAATGAAGAGTCCGCAGTAGCCGGTAACGGCGTACTTGTCTCCATTGGTCTTGGGAAATGAACCACCCTTACTCCAAACCCATTCCCACTCTCACTGTTTCCTTCTTCCCTTCTCATCGGTACGGAGCTCCCTTCTCTCACTCGGTCTGGGTCATATACCGGTACTATAGGGCCAATGGTAACCGGTACTGTCAAGGAGTCCGGTAATCTCGTGTTCCCCGCAGGAGGCTGTGTTATCATAGACGCCGTTGCCCCCTCCGTTCCTGTGGAAATTCTTCCCACTACTCTCATGCTAGTCTGGTTCTGGCTCTCATCAACTATTGCCACTGCTGGGGTCGTCTTTCCCTCTTCTGAATCTGGGTTAAATGGTGGTGGCCTCTCCGCCAACATCCTATCCAACAAACTGTCATCTAGATCACTGTCGTCCTCATCGATTCTTGTAATCTTTCCATTTTGTATCAGCAGTGGGTATAACTTATCTCCTTCGATCGTGTCTGCTCTCCACCTTTTCTCCAAGGCATCCCACCTTGCATCTTGAAATGCCCTGACCGATTTCTTCACCCTTTCTTGGCATCTGTCCTTCTTCCTATCATACGCTGCCCTTATCCACGCATGTAGTGCCTCAAACTGTGTTGGTCTAGGTAGTGGTCATAATGAAGCCATTACACTCTTGAGCTGGTACAGCACCTCTAACCTGAAAGTACCATATCGAGGGAACGACAATTCTCCTTCTGCTTCTGTCATTTTATGCCAATTCTCAAGCCAAATTATGGTATGCAATCCTACATTCTTTGCCATATAATGTGCTGGTGTATCCTCGGGAGGAGCTTCCTCTCCCTCCCGAACAACCACATGTCTATCACCTCTACAAAGTTCCCTTAAAGCTTTAAAACATTTCATGATGAATCGACTTTGTATTTGCACTCAAAATGTCCACTTTTACTTCCTGATTCCAATCCACCAATCCCAGCGCGGTTCACACCAACCGGCCTATCGCAGCGCGGCTCTTGTCTGACGTCACTTTTCCTCCGCTCGCAGCAGTTCCCCTCCTTTCTAATTCACTTGTTCTCACTCGCATCTATCCCAATCATACTCTGAAATAATGTCCGTCCTACCGAACAATTACCTCTCTGACCGTCAGTCTTACCAAAGACCGATCAGCCTCTTGAGCTTGTTGACCTCAATCTGGCAATCGTCTGTCCGCGAAACGACCGGACAATCGCCTTTAGCACACTCGATAGGATTCAATCACTCGATGTTCTGCACACAATAACCTACGACCTGCGTTGGTTATTCACACACTCACTCATGTGTTCCCTATCTTCAGTGGGTCTGTCAATGACGTCTCGTGACCCCCACAACTCTGGTCAACGTTCTCAACTCTGGGTGTATTCTACACCACAATAAATCTCCCGGTCCCGCGCGCGCTCACGGTCCGTTTCTCAATCACACAACTCTCGTTCCAACTCCGCAAGACATCACACAACAATAAAACACCGCAATCTACCAAACATCGCTCTTTTCATACTCACTCTACTACGAACTGCTACTTCCGCCGCACCGTCACTCTCTGTCAGTTTTCCACGACCTCCGACATCCTTCTCCCGCGGTCCTCTGGATCTGCGTCACTCGGGCTCTATGGGGCAACTTAGTCTCCTATCTTGCTCTAGATCTCCCCTTACCATCAAAGGTAACCATCCTACTCAGCTACCAACTGATAACGCCGATTCTTATCTAATTATCTATAAGAACCTTCTGGTCGCCAAGATCTTTTTACCTGTTGAATAGTGTAAAGGAGAGAATCTCATCTGGTTATATATCAGCATTCATTTTGTCTGAAAGGACCACTGACTCCGAATTCAAGTTTGAGAATTTATTATCGCCAAAAATAACTGAACGTGCAAGCACCTCAACACGAGGTTAAAGAAATAGATGGGCACTAATACAAATAATAATCTACGCAAGAATCTCATCCGACTCAGAATAAGGAGAATAGAGAGTTCTAGAAGGACCAACCAGACTATGATTGCTCCTATTTCTAAGTTGCTCTTCATTGGCCTAAACAAGCTTAAAATCAATTGCTGTCCCTACACTAACGCTAAGTGGCATCCCTGCATAACGATTTTCCCAGGCAAGAAAGAATAAAAGGTGTCAGCTGTGAAGACTTCCTAAGAAGTGCAATCACATAGTACCTAAGCTCAGCTCTGTCCTTCTCTCAGGTCTCCCCTACCTCTTCTCTGGCCTCCTCCCTCAGGGCACTATCCCTAATACAAAACCCCAATACATTTGTACACGCCTTTGTCACGCCTCTTTGGCCAGGTCTTCTTTCTTGTGCTTTTCCACTGAAACGGTGACTTCATCCTGGACGGTTGCGTTGACCTTGAGTCCCAGGCACCTTCTCCGCCGAAAGTATCATCCCTACATTCCTTTTCACTCCCGTACCATGCCTCCCTCTCTCTAGCTTTCGAAAACAAAGAGTTAGTCTTACTAACGAGACATGTGTCCTTGCACCTGCAACAAAAGATACTTTCAACAGAAACCTTCTACTGTGCAAATTAAATCTACCGTTTGTACCCAGAGAGCCTTACCAAGAGAATCTTTTCACTGCCTACAAAAATAAGCTAACATAAGAATAAACCAGGCCTTCCCTAAGCATATATGTAGTCAGGCCTTTACATATAACTTTTAAACACACATCATATGTTTCCCTATAAGCATTTTCATTACACTTCATATGCAAACAATGAATTACATGTGCAACTTTAATATGGTGCACGTTTAAACTACTGCAATTACATTACATCCACAAACTAATTTCTCTATGCATTATGTTCACACAATTCAATAAGCATTACATTACATCAATATCCTAACACCATTATGCTACTGGGTTCACTTTGTCTCAGCGAACTATTCATTCTTTACTAAACATACATGAGTATGAAACTGAATATACGAACATATGTCTGAATACATGTGGGTGCGGCCTATCAGTGATTATGATGCACCCCTACAATTCACAAGAACATTTCGCTCTATCACTAGTACTAGTAGCTTCACTTGCACATATACTTCTCTCTTCACTAGTATTTGCACCCAGTCTGTCACTTGTACTCACAGTTGCACTGCGCTTACAGCATAAATCACACCTGAACTGGTGCTTGCTTGCACCCGTAACCTCACTTGGACTACCATTCATACATGTGCTGGCGCTAATAGTCGCACCAGCAGTGAAATGCACCAGTAACTTCTTTCAAATGTTCAGTCATATTGTTGGACCTGGCCCTCTCTGCAGGGCCATCCAAGATTTTTTGCTTCCTTAGCTGAACCCGTTTTTGTTGGCTATTAGGACTCTGTCGTTTTTCCCTGCTAATCAGTGGTAAAGTGCTCTCACCTTTAAACAAGGTAAAATTGCCCTTCAACTGATTGATACATTTCATTTACTTGTAAGTCTTTAGTGTATGGTAGTACATGTGCCCAGGGCCTGTAAAATAAATTTTACTAGTGGGCTGCAGCCCTCATTATGCCACCCACTAAAGTAGCTTTTAAAATAAGTCTCAGGTCTGCCACTGCAGCCTGTAGTGCAGTTTTAAACAGCCATTTCCACCTGGCAAAATAAACCTTTTGGAGCGAAGTTACACTCCTAGTCCAGTGCACAGCGTGTGGCGAAATTTTAACACAAATATATCTTCAGTTTCTCCGATTTCAAGAATGAATCATTCCAACTGTTCCAATTAATTTCAATCACATATTTATTTCAAGTTCTTATTATTACACACGTAAGATGCTGATGTTTTCAACAACGTTTCTCATGCGACAGATATGCCCATCCGGGCCTTTTTCTGGGCACGCTAGAATCCACCAAACATCCTCAGTCATGATCGATATTGTACCCAATGCATTTCGAGCCATAAGTGGCCCTTCGTCAGGGGTTTACTACGGATAAAAACAATATCATTAGATTTGTAGTTCAGGATCCCCATGTCTTCACAAACAGTCACAAATATTATGCAACGAAACTTGTCATGCTTTTACAACTGACTCCGCACGGCGTATTCCCTCTACAAGCGTAGCTATACGCTCAAACGATTTAACCTGAGAGAGCCTCAACCCCACTCCATCTTGCTTCCTGAATAAACTAACGCATTGCAACATACACCCAACGTGATGTTAACCATCATAACAGTGCTGCCGCCTTATGTTGACTGCGCGATTCTGTGATAAAAAAACAGCACAAACTTGCTTTCATACCTTCATAACTTCATCCAGTGTCATCAACTCCTCAATTTGTTTTGCTCACAAAAGAAAGCGTTCCATTCATACCTAGCTTTCTCCCTCCTTTAATTAGCAAAACGAAACTCCACCCCTCACAATTAACCAATGTCCGCAACCCCACAGTTATCTAATCAGTCCTCCAACACTCCATTAACCATAATGCACTGTTGACGACTACATTTAAGCACGGACCTACTGTTACATGCTGTTACAGAAATTGCTCTTACCCTCACTGAATTCAAGAGCTCTCCCTGAACAAATCAGAGTACCCCGCCCTCCCTTAAGATGTAAATTATAACGCTTGTGCTTAGCTATTAACATCTGTAGTCCCCAATATGTAGATATACTGCGCATGAAACACAACGTTTGCAAACACAAAATTACTCAAATTAATAGTGTCGATGAACTCCAAAATCCAACACAAATTGATGAAATCGGAGAAACGGAAGATATATTTGTGTTAAAATTTCGCCACACGCTGTGCACTGGACCTAGGAGTGTAACTTTGCTCCATCAACTTTATCATTCATAAATGTGTGACACCAGGGTGGATCACGCGGTCCATGTTGCACGCAACAAGTTTAAATTCATAAATCGGAGGAACTACGCTCAAGATGAAAAGATTGGTGTGCACTGTATCACTTTGTTACTAAAATAAATCTTTTGCCAAGCCTAAATCTTCCTTTTTAATACTTATAAATCACCTCGAAGGTAGACTGTAAAGGCTCATTGGGCAGGGTGCATTGTATTTGAAAAGTAGGACAAGTGTATTTAAGTTTTACATGTCCTGGCAGTGAAAGAGTCCTAGAGTCGTTTTTCACTGTTGTAAGGCTATCTCTCCGATAGACTAGCACTGGGTTAATTTATTACACTTAATAAGTGCTAACGTAATAGAGAAATGCTGTTTCCGCTCAAATTCATTCGAATTTAACATCCTCTTTAATGGTAAAGTCGGATTTTAAGTTACAATCTTGAAAATGCCACTTTTAGAAAGTTAACACAAGCAGATGATGGCCGGAGCGCTGAAACTCTTCAGACACTCACCCCCAGTCACAGATCTGGGTTGAATCCATCATCGTTCTTTAGCTCACTTAGCCACCCCAGTTCAGACCCAGCCATATGCAAATCAGACTTGACCCTGTCAGTCCAGCCCGAACTGCCAAGCCAGGTCTTCCCTGGACCGGAAACAAGCATCCTGGCTTTTTTCTGCCCAAACCAACTCTGCCCCTCTGCTCCTGGGTTACATGACTATGAATGGCTCTCTCGATGTGGGTTGTGTATTGTTTCCAGATATTGAGACACAAGTGGCCAAAGTATGAGGGGAGAAGGCCTTCCTTACAGTCTGACTGAAGAGGAGTTGTGCCCTGCTCTGTTTTACACTTCAAATGGCTTTGCCTGCAGTACACACAAAGGAACCTGATACCAGGCCTGCCTCTGCCTTTGTCATTCTAGACAATTTGGAGCCGGGACGAGGGGAAGGTGAAAGTCTGACCAGAACCAGTTTTGGGTGTGGGCGAGGGAATCCATCCCACACAAAATCTGGCACCAGGTGTAAGAATGGGACATTCAGAAACTCTCATGAGAACACTCCTGGGCCTGTGGAAGATTCAGAAGGAGCACTGCCCTTCTGAGGAAGAGGGACTGCCCTGCCCTGCTTACTGATGACGAAAGATTGAACCTGCTTGCCTTGAACCCAGGCTCTACAGAGTGACTCATTAGGTCAGTTGGCGGACCTCCTGTTTGAGCTACAGGGACACAACAAGCTTCCAGATGCCTTCTTGCAACTACCTACCTGACCAGCACCAACTGGACCTGCCTAGACCTGCTTGAGCCCTGCTTCATGCTTCTGCTGGAGTCCTGATCCCCAAGAGGTGCCACCTATATCCTGGAGTTTAGATGGCATCAGCGTGAACTCTACCTGAAGAAAAGGTGAAGATACAGAAGGTTTGGGCCCCTTTTAACTTCAAAGTGACCTCTTCGCGCTGAGAATCATTTCCTGCAATGACCAGCAACGCAAAGCTCCAGCGGGACCTTCTCTTCGCGTCAACAGTGACTGTCCGTGATGACCAGCAATGCGAGACCTGCCCTCTGCTCCAACGGTGACAGCCCACGGTGATCGCCAATGCGAAGCTCCAGCAACAACGGCTGTTGGTGCAGCAGCAAAGACCGTCCGCAACGCTCAACCTGTTCTGTGCACAGACAGTGATTTCCTTGCAGCCCCCACCAATCCGAACAGAGCTCTTTAAGACTATGAGAAGATAACTCTTCAGCGGAACTAACCTGGTCCCTATATCCGGTCACTGCTCCACCGCAATTGGCCTGAACTTGTGACTTTCCCCTGGTACCGCACGACCAAATAGCAACGAGTGATGCTTTGTGGTTTTTTAGGTGCTCTTTTCACCTAAAACTTTAAAAACTCATATTTCCAGTTCAACTGTTTGGATTATGTTTTTTTTGGTGTAATTTTATTTAAATTCTCTCTATTTTAGACCTTACATCCTTGGTGTGATCGCCCACAAACCTTTTGCCTTCAGCCCTCCTGTTTATTGAAATTAATTTTTGTTGGTAATAGGACTCTGTGCACTTTACCACTGTTAACCAGTGCAAAATGCTTGTGCTCTATCCCTAAAACATGGTAAAATTGGCCTACACCTGATTGGCACATTTAATTTACTTGTAAGTCCCTAGTATTTGGCACTACATAGTACCCAGGGCCTGTAAATCAAATGCTACTAGTGGGCCTGCAGCGCTCACTAAAGTAACACTTTGAAACATGTCTCAGACCTGCTATTGAAGAATGTACTGCTGTTTTAAACTGTCAATTTGACCTGTCAAAATAATACTTTTGCCAAGCCTAAACCTTCTTTTTTAATACATAAAGGTCATCCATAATGTAAGTCCTAAACAGACCATAGGGCAGGTTGCATTGTATTTAGAAAGTAGGACATGTGTTTTTAAGTTTTATATGTCCTGATAGTGAAAAACTCCTAAATTCGTCTTTTACTTCTTTAAGGCTTACTTCTCCCATAAGCTAACACTGGGTTACCTTATTACATTTAATAAGTGCTAACTTTTCATTAGGAAAAGGTAGAAAGGTCATGATTGGACTCAAACAAATTGCAATTTAAAATCCTCTTTAAAGGTAAAGTCTGATTTTAAGTCACATTCTGAAAATGCCACTTTCAAAAAGTTGGAATTTTCTCGTCCTAACCATTTGGTGCCTGCTACCAGTGTCCTGGGTCACATAATTGTGAATAGCTTAGCTGATGAGCTTTGTGTATTCCTCCCAGACAGTGAGGCAAAAGGACTAGGTGTTGGCAGGATGGGCCATCCTACCTGGATTGCAGGAGGCTGAGCTGTTCCCTGCCCCACTTACATTTCAAAGGGCGCACTAAGGAACAAGACACCAGTCTTTTGCCACCAGAGACTTCTAGGAGCCTTGACAGGGGAAAGGAAGGCCTTGACAGGGGAAAGGAAGAACTTTCCAGAACCAGATGTGGGGGCAGCCTCAAAGACTCCTCCACTTCAAAGGCTGGCACCAGGTATAAATATTGGACCCTCAGAGCAACTCTTCAGTACACCCCTAGACCTGTGGAGATTAGAGAGGAAGGACTGCCCTGCTGCTTGAGGCCTACCTTGTTCCCCAGAAGACTGCCCTGCTGCTTGAGGCTTGTACTGTTCTTTGAGAAGGAAGACTGGACCTGCTCCCTTCATCCTGAGTGAGTCCAAGGGTGAGTTGTATGACCTCCTGTCTGAGCTACAGGGACAAAACAAGCTCCAGAGGTCTCCCTGCAACTGCCCAGATGCCCGGCTGCACTTGCAACAAGACCTGCCTGATCCCTGCTGGCCTCTGCTAGAGTTAGAGTGAGTTCCTGAACCCCAAGAGATGCTTCACCAGCTCCAGGACCCTTGGCTGGAATCAGAGTGCACTCCACTTCAAGAAAAGGAGAAATTCTGAAGCTTTTGGCTCCTGGCGACCATGACTCTGCCTCCAGCAACGACAGCCAAACAGAAGCTCCGGTGAACCCGACTCTTCGCGCTACAGTGCTGCCAGCGACGACCGGCAATGCGAGGTCTGCACTTTGCGCTACAGCAATGACAGCCCGTGGAGACTGCCAATGTGGAGCTCCAGCAACAACAATCCGCGACCACCAACTGGATCTTCGCGCTATAACATTGACCTTCCACAACACCAGGCCTGCTCTTCGTGCTTTAGTGGTGACCATCCGCGAAACTCTCCCTGCTCTTTGAGGCCTTTTGCACCACAAACTGGGCTCTTTGTGCCACACTTTAAGAAGGTAACTTTTTCAGCTGGACTAACCTGATCCCTGTAGAACCAAACAAGCTGATGACGGGGGACTATAGATGCAGCACCTTGCTCTTCCGTTTCCTTACTGTTGTTTACAGAGTACAGTGCACACACACTCCTGCACCCGCCGCCGTTGGATGCAACTGCCGATGCAGAACCACAAATTAGAATCAATGGAGTGGTGCACTACAGACAGTATACAAATTCGCAATGTCCAGATATCAAGTCCAGTCACAGATCCATTAAATTCATCAGACTTTATTAAGATAATGTAAACAGAGCATCATCCAGCCAACGCGTTTCGTTCATCAGTTGACTGAAATTCTTCAGGGCGAAAATTCAGAAACGTCCAAAGTTAGATATTACTGAGGTGTCCAAGGTTTCACATGTCCTAAAACCCTGTGAAGAATGAATGTCGCCAAGAAAGTGATGATGGTGCGACACCCATCTGACATCATAGGAGGGTGGGACACATAGTAATGTCCACGGTCTAATAACCACCCTGCAAACACCTGTCCAAGTGCGGAACTAACCAGAAGTTTAGACGTAACTGTCGCACCATCATCACTATGGCCCACCTCAAATTGTTATACACAGATCTTACCGCATCAGTGCGGGTGGCGGGGTCCATCTCCTCTACTTTCCGGGTTGGCAGGGGCACTCGTCAGGGGTGTCCTCTGTCACCGTACCTTTTTGCGCTGGCTATGGAGCCATTGGCGGCATGGGTACGATTAGATGTGCAGGTCGCCGGGTTTGAATGGGAGCACGGGCTCTCAGATCGTATCGCCCTCTATGCGGACGATGTCCTCTTTTTTTTAACAAATATCAACAGAACGGGGCCGAGGCTCCTCTGCATTATGCAAGTGTTCGGTGAAACTTCTGGGCTCTACATGAACCCGAGCAAGTCCACGCTGTGGGCGCTGGGCGAGGCAACAGATCTGGGATCCTGGACTGAGGCGGTACATGTATCGTCGGAGGGCTTGAAATACCTGGGAGTCTTTCTAACAGGCTCGCCCAGCACTGCTTGGGATAGAAATATGGCTCCAGTCAGGTCGGGAACGAGGGAAGAAATTAAAAATTGGTCGCATATGCCCCTTTCTATATATGGCAGATCAGCTATCTTTAAAATGGTGTCCCTGCCTCGATTGTTGTATCAACTGCAAAACCATCCATACCCGGTGCTCCCCTCGTGGTTTCGGCAGGTCAACGCGGCACTGGGACAGTTTCTATGGGCGGCGGGGCATCTAGGGTGGCGCTACGGACCTGCTTTCAATCTACGTATTGTGGAGGACTGGCCACCTCGGATATTCACTCATATTATATGGCCTCACAGCTTTTGTTTTTAAATGAGTGGTGGTATGGGGGTCGAGAGGATCCAGCATACGCACTGGAACGGAGACTCATGGGTGAATCCACAGTCCATACTATTCTTTATTCTGCGCCGTTGCGTATTTCTCTACCATCGGCCACTCGGGTGGTTTTTCAGGTCTGGAAGCAGTCCCTTCGCAAGATGGGATGGTGGAACAAACTCACTAGAGAAACTCCGCTATGGAACAATGGTCAACTGCCACAGCTGGTGGCGCTCTCAGGCTTTACAGGTTGGGATAGTATTGGGATCTCCACACTGGGGGATGTCATGCGGGGCGTTGTCATTAAGTCCTTCCAGGAGCTCCAACAAGAATATCATATGCCAAAAACCCAATTCTACAAATACCTCCAGTTTAGACATGCTATATCACCTAGTGTTCTAGGTATAGAGGTGCTTCCTGAGTTCAGTCCGGTGGAAGCCAAGGTTTTCATGGTGGACCTACAGGACCACAAGATCTCGAAGATTTATCAATCCCTGGTGACACATGGATCCACCACACTAGATAAACTTAGGGAGACCTGGGAAGGAGATGTGGGCCAGTTAGATGGGGATGACTGGGTCGATGCACTAGCTTCTCCTAGGGCAGCAGCGATCTCTATGAGACTGCACCTTATTCAATTTAAATACCTTCATTGGGCCTATTACACACGGCTTAGATTGTGGAGGGCGGGTCTGGTGGCATCTCCGATATGCCTGAGATGTGGACGTGAAGAAGGGTCCCTCATGCATACCATCTGGCACTGTACATCACTTGCAAAATTCTGGAGAGGGGTGTTGGCCTGTCTGGAGGAGGTATTGGGGTGGGAACTCCCCTCCTCACCAAAGCTGACGATCTTACACATTATGGAGGATATAGGCGGTAACATTTACAAGAGACATTTACTATTACTAGGACTGACATTGGCCAAGAGAGATATTGCACGGCTGTGGAAGGCTACCACCCCACCTTCCCTCTCGGCATGGAAGAATGGATTGGACTTTAATATGGGATTGGAAGTCCCGATATTTAAGGCGAGGGGATGCCCGCAAAAACATCCCAAGATCTGGAAGCGATGGGCGGATTACCGTGGCCTGGAACTTGACCCCATACCCCCAGCAGACGCATCTATATCTGCTTTGATATCTGGTCGCTAAGATAGGAGACTGGTCATGTGTAGTGGGATACTGTTATTGAGGAAGGGTCATGCTGGGACAATAGCTGTGTGGTTGTGTGTGGGTGTCATGGGGGGAGGGGGATTTACAGTGTATATGTTATATCGTTTTCTTTTTTGATGTTTATGATAAACAATGGGATATAATCGTCAAACACAATGACTTGCACTGCTTGTAATGGCGGTTGTCTTCTGGTTTGAGGAGTACTGCACATTCAATACCTATTGACGCAATAAAATATGTTTTAAAAAAAAATGCATTCTGCATTCTATTGTTCTAAATTGGTTTGGGATCTTTCTTATGCTGTGTTTTCACTTTATTACTGTTTTAGGGCTGCATGATTACTTTACACATGGGGCCCGATTCACAAAGGAAAACTTACAAGTACTTACGGTGTTGCACGGTTTCCGTTTTCTCAGTAGGAACTGTTCATTTGTTGGACAACATAAACGTTGGAATGGTGCCAAACTGATTCTATGCACCCCCTCAGGATATGTTGGCCTATAGACCAGCTAGCTCACAGTGCCACCATATGTACCCCTAAACCTAGTAAGCTAACAAATGGTTTGGGCAACCTCAGAACATGACAACCCTGACTCCCCAAGGTATCGTGGTAACAGATCTAGAACCTTTTCGCTCAGCCACTCGTGCACACTCAGAAAGGTACACAAGAAATACACAAAGGGGTGTTTCAATATTTATTGGACCATTGTGATGCTTGTATAAAAGTTATGTGCAGCAATGATTGATATGCAGAAGTAGATAAAAGTGATTAGCAGTATAAGAACAGTGAAAAGGATAAACGATTCCACCATTGTGCTAAGACAGTGTATATATGCTGGTATATAAGTACTGTCTATAGTGTATTCCTACTATGTGCTCCCTAACCTAGTTGCCTAGGGCGGATGTTCTGCCAAGAATCCCCTACTGGATTATCTAACTCTCCATTACTTGAAGGTAAGTGTATGTAGGTCCCTGCCTTGGTAACAAGTTGGACATCCCTCCTCGCAGAGGGTAAACAGGAATAAGCTGGGCTGAGACTCCGATACAGCGACCTCGCAATGACTGCAGAGTGATCCTCTGATTTGAACATGGAAATGCTTGTGTATTTATAATAACAGTATCCGAGGCTTCAGCCAGGCTGACATTGTTTATTCTCTTGTGATAGCTAGGTCGCCTCATGGGCGAATAACAATCAACAACAGTTGCACAATGTGTGTACAGGCCTTGTACTAAATGTTCAAGGATGTCGTGATAGTGTACTTACGAAGTGGAATTGTAAGCAATGTGGTTTCAGAGAAAATAATCCTGCACTGTCACACAAGCAAATGTGTGTCAAAATTAATTTTGTAGAAAAGAAAGAAACGTAAGAAACGTGTACATGTAAAATGGTATTGTTTCATCTCGGACCTAACATAGCCACTACTCATAAAATTTGAATAGCAAATCAGTTGTAAACGTACACAAAAGTGTACGTTTATCTTTGTGAATCATGCCTACTGCTTCTGAGTAAAATCTGACTGCTTTGTGCCAAGCTACCAGAGGGTTAAGTACAGGTTATTTTAAGGACTTTTGTGGTTCACCCTGACAAAGTCTGTGATTATTATTTGAGTGGGGCTTCCACCTCTCTCAACCAATAATCTAATTTCATACACTTACCTACATTGAATCTTGCACTTACACCTGCAACTTGCTGCATTGTGGTCTTTTGAGCTGAGTATAGTGCACTCACATCATGGTCAATCACACCATCAGATGCATGACATCGTTCTTGAACTGCCCAGTGACATATTGCGACTATTAAGGGCATTAGCACCCTGTAGTTCAGTAGGGACAGTGTGTGCAGCAGACCTGTCAAGTAAATCAGAGTGTGTTGTTGGGGTCTGTGGAAAACAGTGGACACTTCCCAAAAGTGACTGTTGTATGACCTAACACGTCACCTGCCATATTTATGTATATATTTTATAAATGCATTTGTGCAGAGCATAATATGCTGTTTATTGCTGGTGTTTAGTGTGGCTTTGATTCTGGAGAGGTTAATGCCTCAAAAGTGTCATGGTCCCTCTCCCTTCATAAACAATCGTAATAAATAGGCTAATATTTTATGTACACCTACAACTATGACTTATGCTATGCCAAAAGGCATAAAGCCTGTGGACATCTGGTCGTGCCGGACCTGGACCAAGTCACACGATCAGGCTGACTGCGATGGAGCGTGGGCTGGCTACAGGGACCCAGTTAGGCCCGTTGAACAGAGTACCTTAAATCCTAGTTTGCGGAGTGCTGCGAGCATCCGCGTTGAAGATGCGAATCGCAGCCGAAGTGACACCTCGTTTCTGAGATGCTGTGAGGCTGCGGTGCAAGATACTGTGTTGTCTTCAAGGATCCCGTGGACAAGGGCTTCCGGTGCAAAGTCCGGTGTTGAGGATGCATTCCGCAGTTGGGGCAATGCGTTGGTTCTAAGGAGCTGCGAGGCTTCAATGCATATTCTGGCATTGTCATTGAGGCTGCCGTTGACAAGGGATGCAGGGCCTGCGCCGCAAATGCATTGCACAATGGCGGTTCCGATGATGCAATGGGCTGTAATGTGTAGCGGGTCTTTTGCGATGCTTCCAATCCATGCAGCAGCTGAGATGCATTGGTTCTGCTCGGGGTTACGCAGCGCAGCAGAGATGCATCGGTTCCACTGGATCCACAGAGGCTGGCAGAGCACCTTCCAAGGGTCCAGTTGTTTATGTAGCAGGTAGAAGAGATACTAAATTATGTGGTATTCTCAGCCGGGGAGTAGAAGCTTCATCGCTGATCAAAGCTTCCAGTGGAACTTCCTGTGTAGTAGTGAGATGAGACAGGTAACTACTCAGGATCCACGTGGCCTACTTTGTAGAACCAGCCACATGATGCGGTTTGATAAGATCTATTGACACAAATCTCTTATTTTTGCAACCAGCAAGGGGTGGTAAAAGTACAGTTCTGTACCTTCAACAGCCAGGACAGGTACATCTGTAAGATGGCCAAACTCTTTCTTGTCCACTATTTTCTCCCAGACCAGGTCCCCAATTTTTGACATCCAACCAGGAGTTGCTGGTGCTTCCTTCACTTCTCCAGTGGTGGTAAGTTTTACTTGGACATTGCTCTTTGTGTCCCTGAAGCTATTGTTGTATACTTCCTAGGGTGTCCATAAACGGGCTTTCCAGTATTATGTCCTTATATAGGCACAATTCACCTTGCCCTTATATAGGCATAAAATCCCAGTCCTTATTTAGGCATAAACCATGCACTCCAAATACAGGCATGGATTCCGACATCCGTCCACCCTAGCGTCTCAACGAGTTCATGAAAAAACAGACCCTTAGGCAGCGGGACTTTCCCTAGCCCAGGACTATTGATTTCTTCAAGGACTCATATATTATGCATGAACCATTATTCCTTAGGGGTTCATTCATAACGTCTTCCGCTGTCCGACTTACGTCAATGCTAACATTTTCAGGTATAAATATACCTTCCCAAACCCCTGTAAATCAGAGGAGACCTCGACTTCAGAGGAGCCCGATTCCCGGCCGGACGCACTGAGAAGACGCTGTCATTCCTGCCCGCAGAGAGTCCAGCTTCCAGTGATCTAACTTCCCTTGCGGGGTGTTGGAGTTCGAGTTTGGAAAGAGATTCCTACCTCTCTCATTCTTCAGGTATGGAGCAGACTAGAACCTAGAGGAACTCTTGGCATACTAGACTCTTGGCATACTAAGCTTAACATACTCTTAGTATACTCTAATCAGGAATACATCACCTACTTCTACTTCTCCCTACACCTAGGACAGGTTAGGTACACTGGGGTAGAACTAGGCTAGAAACGCATCGTATGAGTACTCGCATTTTTAGGCTGTGTCATTTTACATAAATGCATATATGCTGAAAAGATAATGCTAACGCAGTATTATTTATTTCTACTGCTCACTCTGTACATTATTTATCTCGCATACTGTCTTGTGATCGTAACAGCACATTTAACTTACACCAGAAACAAGACTGTTCAATAAATCTTTTATTGAAACGCCCGTCTGTTATTTCGGTGTAACTTTGAGAATAACTAGACATGCACGACTGAGCTGAGTGAAATAGTTATCTATTGTTTCCACGACTCTGGGACACGTTCTGATTCTAAAGGGAAACACAGTGGTCATGTTTTGCGGCTGCCAGAAACTACTCCCTTCTTGTTGTCAAGGAGTTTCTAGTGGCCTCTGAGCTAGCTGGCACAAGTAATTAAGTTTAATATACTCGATAGGGACATACCGACCTTAGTCCTATGTCAAACCTATAGGATATATTATTCCAATGCGCAGAGCTTATTAGGGAAATAGGAGCTACACTACATGGCGCCCAACGGTTTGGTAAGGCAGTAATTCAACGTTAGATACTGAGTAACTCAGCCGTGCTTCTTCTTTTTCTCTCAGAGACCCCAACCCATATACTCCTAAAGACGTCTGGAGTGGGCAGGGTTAGTATCCGCCACGGCTACATAGGGCAGTACCCTATATATTAGCTGTTTGGTTTGCTCAACGTTGAAGGATACAGTGTTCCAAAATATTGTGCACCTTATCTTTGTTTCCTTGAAACTTGTTCTACATTTTTCATAAAACAAAATGTCCTTAAACGGGGACAATCCCGCCGGAAACGGTGGAGCTGAGGCTGATCCAGCCCAACCAGCACTTTTTAACTTTACCGGTTTAAATGAAACCGAGGAGGGTGTCATCGACATCGCTCCAAACTTAAGAAGAGCCATTACTCTAAAACTTATAAAACATGGCCTACCACCGAGAGGAGGTAGAGCAGTTTTCGTGATAGAGGCACATGAATCCTTTCAGACAGAGGTATTCTATTCATGGGTAATACTTCCTGAATCCAATCCAGTAACTCACACATTTCACTTCTACAAAGAAGATGAACCACCAGAGGAATACATTCCTTTCGAGGATATTGAAATTCCATTAACATACCAGGAGCACCAGCTCTGGTTTAAAGGCGCCCTAAAACATCACAAAAATATAACCAGGCTCGGTCCACTAGGTAGACCAGGAGCAACATGGCCGATTCTAGCCGGGCTATACACCTCATCCTGACATAGAAATAATGTCAGACGAGGAACTACTTACTCAACTCACAGAGTTAATAAAAATCTACAGACAATTGGTCCAATATGTCATGCGGACTTTCACAGTCCAACCACCATTAACACTTCCAAATCAAACCCCTCACCAGGGGAACACTCTAAAAATAACACCACAGACTCTATACGCAGTCATGGGTAAAATGCTCACTAAGCGTGAGCAAATTCCGTTTTGGATAGCTCAAAAATTACTCAAATCGAAGCAGTATTTCCAAATACTAGCCCGCATGAGAAACACAGAATCCTAACCATTAGTTTACCAATGGGGATCACACCACAACTGGAAGACTGCACCACTTGGGGCTCAGTCTTTGCTGCCATCTACACTAAAACACACGGCATTCCGTCAATTGCGGTAATACCTGATGTCCTAAAACAAATTCAAAACGAATACGGGGCAGAGCCTGCTTTGAATTTAGGTATGAAATTACTGAAAAATTTCGACCAGGTATCAACAATAATATTATCTAATATTAAAGGGGAGACAGCAGCAGTGGCGATCCGACAAAAATTAAGGGAATTTGATGTTACAGAACATCAATCAGAGCTACCCAGAATTATAGAACAATCTTATGCAGAATTAGGCAGAGATAGTTTGGGTGGGAGACCAGTTAAACCGAAACTATCTGAAAGTCCTGAGAAGGACTCAATTAAACAAACTCCTACATCTTCTAAAAAGAAGTGGGAATCTAATAAACAAAATTCAAACGAGAAACGTTCTCAATCTCGAGGTAGGTCTCCTCAAAAGGAGCCCTCTGAAAGGAGGTATAACCTCAGGAATAGGGATAATTTGAGAAAACCTGATAGGTATCAAGATACTGATACACGTTCCTCTCGTCCCTTTCAGGTCTCATCACAGACTTCGGAAAGAAGAGGACGAACAGAACATAGAGAAGAACGCGTGAAATCGAAAGACGACAAACACGCTCCAAAAACTAAAGCAAAACCTCAATTCTCCAAAAGAAAGTAGCAGGTCTGAAGATCAGACATGCCGAGAATACTGAGAACACAACTCAAGAACGGAGAATGGGCTCAGACAATGCTGGACAGTGCAGCAGAAGTCACAATAGCTCGCCAGAACCTGATGGAACTTCTGGAGATAGTGGACTTGAATGAGTACATCACAGTAGAGACTGTAGATACCAGGTTTAGTACTCCACAAAAGTTATATGACATAACACTCCGGATGGAGGGAGACAAACCTAGACAGGTTAAAGCACTCTTTGGGAAAGACTATCAAAGGGTTATGACATACTTCTAGCAGAAAAGGACTGGCCACCACAATTTGTCAGGGAGTGCCCACACGGCGAGGACATTATTATGCCTGCCTTCTCCAACCATATACCAATGCATCTAAGATATACATATGCCAGGAAATGGGCAGTGGCCCAGGCCCCAGCATTATATAAAAATCATGTAGGATGGGATGAGGACTCACCTCACCATAAAATAAATCTGAAACATGAACCAACTGCACAAAGGCAGTATCCTATTAAGCAAGAAGCTAAAAAACAGGTCAGGGAGATCTTAGATCAACTTGAATACCAAGGGGTGATTGAAACATGCACCTCCTCCATGAACAATCCTTTGTTTCCTGTCTCCAAACCAGACAATACATCTCGTCTAGTTTTGGCCTACAGACACTTAAACACTTGTTCTAAAACTTTTGCAGTGCAAAATGCACATAGCACAGCATTAATGAATAACATTGTGCGTAAAAAATACAAAACAACATTAGACATCTCAAATGGTTTCTTTTGTCAAAACATAGCACCTGAAAGCAGGTACTTAACGGCATTCTCCATAATGGGGACCCAGCGTCACTTTTGTCGACTCCCACAAGGGTTCAAGAACAGCCCAGGTTTATTCTCAGCGAGGGTAACGGAGTTACTACAAATTTATGACAACGAGGCATTGTCCTATGTCGATGACATCTATCTGACAGACGATGACCTGGACAAACTGTAGTGTCCTCCCTCCATAGCTTAGAATGCTTCAGCCATGACGTTCTGGCCACTGGCATTCGACTTAGAATGTTGGCTTGAAAGGGGGGACAGTTGGAACTGGACGTTGGAGAGAGCTGACTGCTGCGCAGCACCTGTGAGCTGTAATAAACATTATCCTGAATAACCTACCTGGAGTGGCCTCACTCACTACAAAATACGTGGCGATGACGGGAAACAGGTGTCTGCACAACGAACCCACGAGAGAACAAGACTTCATCAGCTAACCGGCGCGTAGGAAGAATCCTGGCATCACGCTGTCTGCGCCGAGGAAAGGAAAACTAGCGCCGGAGATGAAGGCTGTGAGGTACTGTGTTGCGCTCTGTTAATGCGGATAAATCTAAAGCGGCAGCGGCAGCGGAAGAAAGAGGGTATCGAGTTAACCCTCGTCACAGCACGTCATAGCGTAGTACTGAAGGTGAGCGTTTCAGCCTCAGTCAGCTACGCCATCATAGGAGTTTTCACGCAACGTTGTGGTCTACGTCGTGACCTTTTGGTTCACGCACAACGTCGACGCCATCTTGTGGTTGGCGCGAAAGCGTGTTTTGAGGAGTATTCGTCGGATGAAGTGGAAAACACGGCGAGCGCAGCGTAAAGTCAGAGTACGTCAATCTCTGGCAGCGAGTTTGTCTAGCGAGTTGTCCATACTCGTTAAAGGAATAAATATAACACGTGCTTGTTATCGGTGACACGCACACCATTTCTCACGTCCGTTTTTTTTGGGTTTTCATTTTTGATCCTACGTGCTTGTTATCGGTGACACGCACACCACTTTAAATTCAAGTTTGGTCATTACAACCATTGCCAACACGATCAGACCCATTGTTCAAATCAACGTGCTTGTGATCGGTGACACGCACACCATTTCATAAAAAGGGTACGTCGTTACAACTTTATTCCTTTCAGCATCAGACATACAGGTCAACTTGGCACACCTTTACGCAAGAGAAAAGTTTGTACTACAAGGAGATTAGTACGGAAGGGAACTATTTTCATTAAGAGTGATATGCACAACTGGGGCACGGAACAGTAACATTTATATTCACAGTGAGACACACAACAAACAAACAGGATACATTTAGAGGTGAAATCTTTTACTTCACGGTGATACACACACCACTTATTGTGTGTTTAGCTTGACAATTTGTCATTTTTTGTTTTTTGATTTATTCCTACAAGGTTGTACATTCTACACTAGGTTGTACATTCAATATGCAGTCAGTTTCCCCACCTCCACCTTTTCTGGAAACGCCAGGCGAGCCTCCCATCTCATGGAAAAAATGGTATGATGCTTTTATAACCTATATTGGTGCCATAGGTGGTTCACGCTACAGGGCAGAGAGGAAAAAGTGTCTTTTGCTTAATGTTTTAGGGTTCGAAGGGAGATCCATTTTCAAACATCTACCCCCTTTAATACGTGCTGCCGATGATGAGGAGATTGACGAATTTGTTGAGACAGTCAAGAAACTAGAATTACGTTTTGATATCCAACCTAGTCTTGTCGTCGAGAGGCACAAATTCTTCAAGCGAGAACAGAGACATGGAGAAAAGGTGGAAGATTTCATTTCTGCACTGCGAATTTTAAGTGCAGAATGTCAATTTGAGGGGTTTAGAGATCAACTGATAAGAGACCAGTATATTTGTAAGTGCACTGACAAGAGTATTCAACAGAAGTTACTCTCTTTAGGTAATCCCACTCTAGAGGAAACCATTCGTGTCGCAAAGAGCATTGAACTTTCAAAGTTTTCTGTGAAGGAACTAGATGAAAAATCTTCATTCACCACCATGAAAGAAGAATCTGTAAATGTAGTAAGGTCAAAAGGGGTTAAAAATAACACCTATACACCACCCGAAAATAAGTTTTTCAAACAAACGAATATTTGCTTTAAGTGTGGCAATTATCCTCATTTTAAATCAGGACGCCCTTGTCCTGCTAAGAATGTCATCTGTAGAACATGTGGGAGACTAGGTCATTTCGCAAAAGTTTGTCAGAATGGGAGGCGGGGTTTTTCTTTTCACCAAGATGCTAAACAGGTTCCAGGCACATCTTCACCAGTTGCGAATGTTTCTATGTCTGAATCTACACATGATAATCTGAACAACATTCAAGATGACTTAAGGGACATGGTTGTTGTAGTCGGAGATATGAACAATGAAACAAACGAATGCACTGAGTGTGTGGATCCTTATGTTGATGTTGGAATTGGTAGTAAGAAAGTTTGCTTGCTTGTTGATTCAGGTGCGAGAATAACCATGGTAACACTAGAAAGGTTTAAAGAAGTTTGGGGGTCTCGCATTTTACAACCTCCTGATCGGTCTCCTGTTTCATACGAAGGAAGGACCATCGAATTAGCAGGATATTTTGAGGACACACTAGAATTTAGAGGGCGGAAGATTTTTGGCAAAGTCTATGTAGCTATCAAGGGTTTAAACATCCTTGGATGGTTCCATCAGGGACTTTTCAAGATGGTACTTAGACCAGGCACAAGGGACCAAGTTTCTATTCTTCGTTCGGATGATTTTACTGACATATTGAGTGATCGTTTTCCTTCGGTTTTTGGTGATGGGCTTGGACAGCTCAAAGGATTCACCCACGTTATCAAGGTCAAAGACAACGCTATACCTGTTAAGCATAGGCTTAGGAACATTCCATTCAGTGTCAGGGATCAGTTGGAACAGGAGCTCAATGGGCTTTGTAAGAAGGGTATCATCGAACCGATAGAATCGTCTCTTTGGTTATCTCCATTGGTCGTTGCTAAAAAGAAAAATGGTGAGCTTCGTGTTTGCATAGACTTACGCAGTCTTAATAAAAATATTTGGATTGATTCGCATCCCCTCCCAAAGATTACAGACATGTTATCCTTGATCAATGGTTCGAAGTGGTTTAGCAAATTGGATTTGGCGTCAGCGTATCACCAAGTGGTTCTCGACCCATCGTCTAGGCATCTCACTGCTTTCGTTTCCCCCATTGGGTCTTTCCAATACTGCCGCATGCCTTTTGGACTGGCCTCTGCGGCAGCAGTGTTCCAGAGGATTATGTCTAATCTGCTCAAAAATATTAAAGGTGTCGTTGTCTTCCAAGACGATGTACTAGTTCACAGTGAGACATGCGAATCACATGATGACACCATGTTTTGTGTGTTGGAGGCTTTGCGTGATGCTGGTGTAGTTTTAAAAAAAGAGAAATGTGTGTTCAGAGTACAGAAGGTGGAGTATTTAGGACATGTTCTTTCAGAAGATGGTGTTGAACCGAGACCTGGTCTTGTCAAAGCCATAGTAGATTGTCCTGCTCCCAAGGACAAGGTAGGTCTCAAGTCATTTATCGGTCTGTGTGAGTTTTACTCACGATTTATACCAGAGTATGCTTCCAGAGTCCAACCCCTGTCCAATATGCTCAAGAAAAGTGTTGTTTTCCTTTGGGACAATCACTGTAAAGAAGCTTTTGAGTGGATAAAGCATCAACTAGTTAGTCCCAAGATACTCAAACCGTTTGACCCAAATGTTACATGCACCATCACTGTCGATGCCAGCGGTTTGGGATTGGGTGCCGTCCTCACCCAGAACATCAATGGACATGAGAATACTTTAGGTTATGCCTCTAGGGTACTGCGAGGTTCGGAATTCAATTTTGCTGTTATTGAGAGGGAATTGTTAGCGTGTTGTTGGGCCATAAGAAAATTTAGTCCGTACATTTGGGGAAAACACTTCAAATTGCGTACGGACCACAGTCCACTAATTTCTATTCTTTCTGGTGACAGGCTCAAAGAGCATACCCCTAGGATTGCACGATTGTCAACTAAACTGTTACAATATGATTTTGAAGTCACCTACATTCCTGGAAACAAGAATGTGAGGGCAGACTATTTTTCTAGGCACCCCGTTGACTGTGATAACGAGATTGACGATGATGATGATGAAGATTGTTTTGTTGCTCCTCTTCTGCTGGAGGGCATGTGTGCTGTTGGTGAGACAGAGTGGAGAGATTCTCTCTCCAAAGATGTTCTACTTGGTGAAGTTATTAACTGTGTGAAAAACGGCTGGCCAAGAGAGAAAAATGCTCATCTTTCTCTGCAAACGTTTGTTAAAGTCTCTCCGGAACTTTCTGTCGAGGATGGTCTTCTTGTACGCGGTGATAGATTGATTCCACCCGACGTACTAAGAGCTAGGTTGATCATGGGCGCACATGAAGGTCACTTGGGGAAAACTTTTACCAAGAGAAGATTACGTGAACACTTTTGGTGGCCACAAATGGACAAGGATGTTGACATGTTTGTTGGGGAGTGTGTTGTTTGTTCTAACTCTGAGAAGAATTTGAAAGTTCGTACACCGCCTCTTCAACCCATTGAGCTACCTAATAGGCCTTGGGAAAAAATAGGGATTGATTTAGTTGGGCCATTTAATATGCTTCCTGTCAACTCCAGATTTGCAATTGTGGCCATAGATTATTATTCAAAATGGCCAGAAATACGTTTTATTAATGATCCCAATTCAAGTAATGTGATTGATTTCTTGAAAGATCTTTTTTTGCGAGAAGGGTTTCCCTCCACAATTGTAAGCGACAATGGGGTACAATTTGTTAGCCATGAATTTGAATCATTCTTACGCCAGGGTGGTATCTCACATGCAAAAAGTGCGCTTTATCACCCACAGACCAATGGTTTGGTCGAGCGTATGAATAGAGTCCTCAACAACTGTGTACAGTGGGCTTTGGCTGGAAGGTGCAATGTACAGAATGCTGTGAGATCCATGTTATGGTTCTATCGCACCACGCCTCACTCAACTACTAAGGTGTCCCCTTACGAACTACTACGTGGGAGGAAACCTTGCTCGAAAGTTTGTCCAGGATGGATGTCCAGATGGGTGAAAATGGACTCTGTGTGTGATGTAGATGAGTTTGTGAGGTGCAATGTGTCTCAAGCCCAATCCCGCCAGAAACTGTATTTTGACTCCAGGAAAAGATCTGTCTCGCGACCATTTGTTGTTGGTGACATTGTACGCATAAAGATTCCTGTTCATTGTAAAAAAGGGAGCTCAAAATATTCTGAACCCTTCACTGTCGACAAAGTATGTGGAAATGCTGTAAGAGTTAATCTAAAGAATTGGTGGAATGTTTCCAGAGTTGTAAAGGTCTCTGGGTGTATCAATCAAAATCCCCCGTGTAATCAAAATGATGTTTCATCTTTTTCTTTTCCTTCTTTTGAGGGTTTACGCAGAAGTTACCGTCAACGTTTTGTTCCTGCTAAATATCGTTAGAATTTTTATTATTCTTTGTTCTCTTTCCTTTCTTTTTCTTTTTCTCTTCTTCTTCTTCCTCATTTTATGGTTTAGGAGGAGGAGGATAATGTAGTGTCCTCCTCCATAGCTTAGAATGCTTCAGCCATGACGTTCTGGCCACTGGCATTCGACTTAGAATGTTGGCTTGAAAGGGGGGACAGTTGGAACTGGACGTTGGAGAGAGCTGACTGCTGCGCAGCACCTGTGAGCTGTAATAAACATTATCCTGAATAACCTACCTGGAGTGGCCTCACTCACTACACAAACACTTGAACAGGGTGAGCACCATTATATTGGGATTCACCTCTAAGGGCTACAAGTTCAACTTTACAAAGTCCCGAATTGCCCATCTCAATGTCCTATTTTTGGGATATGAGCTTTCAAGTGAAGGCAAGAGCTTGGCAGCTAACTTTCTAGAGAAATGTGCGCTACTCCAACCTCCAAAGACGCTAAAACACTTACAATCCATCCTGGGTTTCCTCAATTTTGGCAGAACATACATTCTGAACTACGCAGAAAGGGTTAAACCTCTCTACGCATTAATCAAACCTGATTTTTCAATCAAAAACTGGACACAGGAACACACAGAAATTTTACGTTCACTCCAGGCTAACATGTTAGCAACAAATCACTTACAAACACGCGTAAGTCAAAGAAATTTGGTGATTCGAATAATTTCGGGTCAATGTGGATTCACCTACTTAACCTTCAATGAGGGTGAGAAAGTACCAATCGCGTACAAATCACATTTGTACACACAAGCGGAAATGCGCTTCAGTTCAACTGAAAAAATTCTAACAGCAGTTCAAACAGCTGTAGCAAAAGAAAGAGCCTTAGCCCAAGGGAAACGCATAATTGTCGTAACCCCGGTACCAGCTTTAGAAGCGGTCACAAAAGCAAGGATTCCAAATGCTAAAGCATTACATCCGAGATGGATACAATGGGTTAATTCTCTTGCTGCAACTGATGTTGAATACGTTTTTGATCCAGATTTGAAAACACAAGCATTTCTCCAATATGAACAAGAATGTCCTCTGCCCACTGAGATTCTGCCTCTCGATCAGTACGAATTTATAATTTACACTGACGGATCCGCACAGCCCGCAACAGGGAGTAAGCAAGCTTACAATGCAGCGTGTGCTATCGTTAAAGGTTGCATGCGAAATGGCATCTTCAGACCTATGGTCACAAAAACTCAATCTCTAGGAGATTGCACAGCTCAGCGAGCTGAACTACAGGCATTCAAACTGGCACTTGAGAGTATGGATCGAGAATTCCTCACACTGATAGTGTGCGATTCCTTTTTCTGTGTTCAGTCGTATAATGACTATATACGAACCTGGCTTGAAAACGGTTTCAAAGATGCGAAGGGTGGCACAATAAAGCATAAATTGCTTTGGGAACAAGTAGTTCAGTTGAAAAACGAACTACCAAAGGCTCACGTGATTCACACACTGAGTCATCAACGTGATGGCGTTCACGTTGCAGGGAATTCATTGGCAGACGAAGCCGCGAAGGGGGCTGTTCAGACGGCTTCCGTAGCTGCGATCACTTGTTCAAAAACAAAAATAGACGGTGAGATAATGTTAGCTGTCAATGCTTCAAGCAAAGGCAGCAGTGCAGCGTTACCAAAAAAGTTTCCACTCAAGTACTCTTATGTAATTGATGCGAACAACGTTCCTTTTGCTCGAATCCCTGGAGTGGGGGATAGGGTAATTCCAAACATGGAACGAAGAGCAGCCTTGATTTATGAAACACATTTGGGGGAGGGTCTGTCACATCAAGGGATCTCAAAACAATTTTGAAGTTAAAAGAGATGTACTGGTGGCCTGGAATGAATACACACATTCACATATTTATCAACAACTGCTTAGACTGTAAATTACAGCGAGAGAGCCACCAGACACCATGCTGCGAATGCGGCAGCCCAGTACAGACACCACTGTTAGACAGCATTAGGCTATCTACTCGCCGGCGTCCCACTGGACAAAGGCATTCCCGCAAATACTGAATCTAGGTTCCTATGGTTATGGCCTCAGCGCTCGGCTGACGCTCGAACTGTTATAAAAGATTTGCGAGTCTTTATCGGCACATACGCAATAGGCACGCTACATTCTGACCAGGGTCCTGCGTTTAGCTCTAGGGCTTACAAAGAAGCCATGGCCAGTCTGGGCATTGCATTGCGGTACTCCTCTCCATTCCATCCTGAGTGAAATTCTGTTGTGGAAAGGAAAAACCGGGACATAAAGCAGTCTATAACAGCTAGGGTATTAGGTTCGGGTGATGGGTGGGTCAAACACCTCAATAGCGTACAGCGCGCTCTCAATAATTTGCCAAGAAGTTCTCTAGGGGGGGGGGGGTCACTCCATATGAGGTCCTATTTGGGACAAGAATGTGGGTTCCAGACTTAGAACACGTAGGCACAGTGGTGCAAAATAAACCATTTGATATCAAAGATCGTTTGGCTGTTTTACAGGATCTTAACAAATTAAGAACGAAACTAAGCAACGTATTCCTGCAGCCAACCACCACTGGGGAAAAATCGGCTGTCCCAGCAAGGCCTGTCTGGATTCCGAAAGTTGGGGATCTAGTCAGAGAAAAAATCGCGGACAAGAAGGAATTTGGACCTTCTTACAGACAACCAGTACCTGTTCTAGCAATTCAAGGAACAAGAACAGTACTTCTGCCTCCCCTTGCTGGAAGAAAGGAGAAAAGATTTGTGTCCATCGACCTCATCAAACCACAGTATGTGGCCAATACTGAACAGTAGGCCTCGTGGACTCCGACCTAGTAGCAGACGCACTCCTCTCGCTACTATCCAAGAGGTTCAGACTGAAAGACTGATAATAATCGAGAATTCAGCTGTAACAGATGGAGGACTAAGCAACCAAGCTATGGAACTCATCCCTCTTGACAACCAAGTAACAGTTCATCCAAATACACCTGTCTACACCAACGTGGCACGTGATGAACTGTCTCCTGTGATTTCAACAAATCCTGATGCAATTCCAACAATTGACAGAACTGCTTCTGGCTATTTCATTGACTTTGATACGTTCTCAGAAGATCCAAGTGAACCTGAAACGACGCCAGCATCATTCAAACTCAAGCAGCAAGTACAAGACTTTATTCACTTTCTGAAAAAGACTTATCTGGTTTCTCCATGGATTGAACTCTGGATTACATCTGGACTTTTTGTTTTCCTGCTCTGGCTAGCTTTGGTAACAACTGTGAGCGTGCTTATAAGTGGCAGATACATCCATGTGAACATTGAAGGAAAAACGTAAATGTACTTTTGAAACCACATAAATCTTCCCATCGTGAAGCAAGAGACTTGTCATCAGTGAACATCACAGCTGTTCCTATACAGGATGGTATAGTGTGGGACAAAACAGATTATGAAATTTTCGGACCGACGGAACAATTGAACATTCCACATTTGTTTAAAATTTCACTATGTGATTTAATTACGTCCAGTACCTATTCAGATGATTGGGACTTTGAGACTGTACATGACATAATGTTTGATCTAGAAAAATCTGCTGCATTTTCTAAAAATGAATATTTAGAGGGTTCATCAGACTATGAAGAACTGTATTATTATAACCACTATGGTCATCATTATTTACATAAAACTGCATATCCAAGAAATGTGTTTATGTTTAACCAATGGGAACATTGTCCTACACCACCACAAGGTAGATCAAAGACTTTTGCTAGTAAGTTTCCATATTTTTCAGGTTATAATACATCTGACCCAGAAACGTTTTACTACAGAAATGTAAACAAAACCGGACTGAAAATTATGTTAACAAATACTAAACAGATTTACTCTGAAGCATTTATTGCCCAACTGTCTACACAGGGTTTCGACTTATGGAAAGACACAATTGAGACAAAAACTGTCTGGGGTAGTAAAGATTGGCAAGTACAGGGTATAGAAGCTTTATTTAGAGCCTGTATCATCCCTGAACAAATACTGTTTTTGAATGAAACCGTCCAACAAACATCTTGTCTTGGATTAGCCAAGATCAAAGAGATGAAAACACCTTTCTGTGCCAACACCTGCCAGTGATAACGATACAAAGGCAGTGGTGACAGTTGACAATATACTACAACTCAACAGATCTAATCCTGATTGGAAGAAATGGTTGATCTGGCCCACAGACACAAACAACTGTCAGGAAAGATTCCTGAACAAAACTCAGGGCTTTACTATACATAGGCCAGACCCAAGGTATGTCCAAAGACAACATCCGGGGGTAGTAACAACATACAGTGTAGGAAAATTATGCCTCGATTGGCTGCATAAATCTACACTACAGGATGTGAAACAACACTTATCCTTACTTGCAGATGACGCAGATCTTAGGGAATTCTTGCTTGGACCAAGAAAACCGCGTCAAAAACGTTTCATATATGCCGGCATTTATGCTGCTTATAATGAAGCATGGAAAGTGTCACAGATAGAGGCCGCAGAACGAATACGTGAACTTGATCGTATTAATTTAGAGAAAACACTCTCTGTGGTCGACAATGGGTTAACAACTTTGTCCTCCAGAATATATTCATTGGATGGCATTGTATCCTCTGCTATCGACATTCTAGAACAAGATTTGGCTATGTTACAACAAGGTCAATCCCAATTACGTTCTATAGTGTCATTGAGCTGGACGCTGCAATCTTTGCGAGCGGGCTATGTGCCTTGGCGTTTCATCAACACGTCGTCTCTGTTTGCAGAATACAATCTCACTGATAAACAGATCGAATTGGCACAAAGAGGAGCAAGGTATACAGTGCTAAGCATTGAAAAACTGGAGAAGTTACCATTCACAGTGGCAGAAAAACCAGCTACAGAATGGGTTATTCATGGCAAAATAACATTACCTGTGACTACTTTTCAGTTTCAGTATTGCCTCAGACAAATGCAAGCAGGCAAATATGAAAGGTTGGGTAAGGAATACATTAAGACATCTTGGGATTTACTGTATACACATAGATGTTGGAGTGGGGATCGTGAAGTGTTTCTTAGCGGTACCAACTGTAAACATGCACTGACCGGTTCACTTATGTGTCAGGACATTTCTTTACATGGGGCTTGTAATGGTTCTGTGGCAAATTTGTCTTGCCACCAGCGGGGTACACCAGCTGCTGTGATTAATCCAACGTTTGGACAACTTTCTAATGGGAGTTACCTCATGTTGAATGATCAGAGTTGCTGCGGAATGTTGCCAGGCATCCCATATCTAGTAACGGTCAACTCCAGGGTCACTTGCTGTATGCAAGTATTGTTTCCCCCAATAGACACAGTCAGGGAGTCGCCTCTATGGCCTTCGCTGAACGTCTCTTTTATAAGATTTGATACTTTGAGCAGAATGAAAGCCATGCTTTTACAGCAAACAGTGCCTTTGACCTCGGCCAAAGAAACCTATGATCTACAAGTAGCCAGGACTTCGGCTGAGATACAGACTTTAATACGTACAAACTGCCCTATATATTTCGTAGAAATGATATCACGTATCTTTAACATGTCAGATACGACAGGAATTGTACATGTATTTAAGAGCATTAGCACCTTTCCAGGCAATACTTGGAATTATCCCCAACTTTGCACATTCGGTGTTTGGTGGCATACCATTAATTCTCGCACTTGTTGCCGGGATTTTATTCATCTTTCTGCTATTGCGCTATGGCCAGCCTATTCGCAGACATCACTCCGAGCGAAATGGAGAAAGCTCTCCTTGAAAGAAAGTGCCGTGAGCGAATAGTACAGCTATTGGGCATGACTCGTCTACGGGACCTTAATACAACTTGGTTCCTGTCATTCAGACCAATCTGGCAAGATTGCATCTTACCTGTTCTACGATGCCTGCTATGCGGTGAAGAATGCGTGTTGGACGCTTGTCTAGCATATCCATCAGCCACGCCAAAGGACGTCAATACTTTGCTGGTCCCGATAACAGCCCATGCTCTGTGTTGTCCCCAGAGGCTACCAATCCTGATGTCAGCATTCATTGAGATCTCACAGACGCTTCCGGCAGCTGCTGAGGTACGAGAGACAACTCCAGGCACATAGGTAACAACGGACGCGAACATTGCTGCGGCGACCTATGCTGAGAGCGATGCTTCACATCTTTGTGCGGTCAATCTCTTACACGAGGTGTTCCAACTTACACCAACGACAGTGGATGATGTTTTGTCTATTGAAATAGATGATCTAATGTTTACACCAGACCCGTAAACTGACTCTGATTCAGCATACAGTGTTCCAGAGAAGCAGTAACAATTTGGCCTTCATTTTTCAAAGACTTGGAACTCTACCAAATTTGAACTTTCTGTCCCATTTTTTAACGAAAATGGCACTTCAATCTGCTTAAAGTAAAACTAGCCTTATAATACAGACTTGGCAGTACTTCCAGGGACACTTAGTCATCTTGTGTGTCTAAATCAGTTCATTTAATTTTCATGACAGGGAATGACTTTGATTTTGTACAACTTATCGATCATTTTCGTCATATGTAAATATTGCTTTTTATGTTTCATTCCAATTGCATTTATTTCGAACTTTATGCTGGAAATGAAAAGCATTGCTTAAATGATGTACAGTACCTTTTGCATTTTTAATATGTTTTTTAATGCTTTTAGAAAATATTTTTAATATGCAGTACTACGTTTTAATGTTTAGCATTTTTAATGTTTAGCATTTAGTATTATCGTACACACGAAAGAGGAGTGGGTGTTGTATACTTCCTAGGGTGTCCATAAACGGGCTTTCCAGTATTATGTCCTTATATAGGCACAATTCACCTTGCCCTTATATAGGCATAAAATCCCAGTCCTTATTTAGGCATAAACCATGCACTCCAAATACAGGCATGGATTCCGACATCCGTCCACCCTAGCGTCTCAACGAGTTCATGAAAAAACAGACCCTTAGGCAGCGGGACTTTCCCTAGCCCAGGACTATTGATTTCTTCAAGGACTCATATATTATGCATGAACCATTATTCCTTAGGGGTTCATTCATGACGTCTTCCGCTGTCCGACTCACGTCAATGCTAACATTTTCAGGTATAAATATACCTTCCCAAACCCCTGTAAATCAGAGGAGACCTCGACTTCAGAGGAGCCCGATTCCCGGCCGGACGCACTGAGAAGACGCTGTCATTCCTGCCCGCAGAGAGTCCAGCTTCCAGTGATCTAACTTCCCTTGCGGGGTGTTGGAGTTCGAGTTTGGAAAGAGATTCCTACCTCTCTCATTCTTCAGGTATGGAGCAGACTAGAACCTAGAGGAATTCTTGGCATACTAGACTCTTGGCATACTAAGCTTAACATACTCTTAGTATACTCTAATCAGGAATACATCACCTACTTCTACTTCTCCCTACACCTAGGACAGGTTAGGTACACTGGGGTAGAACTAGGCTAGAAACGCATCGTATGAGTACTCGCATTTTTAGGCTGTGTCATTTTATATAAATGCATATATGCTGAAAAGATAATGCTAACGCAGTATTATTTATTTCTACTGCTCACTCTGTACATTATTTATCTCGCATACTGTCTTGTGATCGTAGCAGCACATTTAACTTACACCAGAAACAAGATTGTTCAATAAATCTTTTATTGAAACGCCCGTCTGTTATTTCTGTGTAACTTTGAGAATAACTAGACATGCACGACTGAGCTGAGTGAAATAGTTATCTATTGTTTCCACGACTCTGGGACACGTTCTGATTCTAAAGGGAAACACAGTGGTCATGTTTTGCGGCTGCCAGAAACTACTCCCTTCTTGTTGTCAAGGAGTTTCTAGTGGCCTCTGAGCTAGCTGGCACAAGTAATTAAGTTTAATATACTCGATAGGGACATACCGACCTTAGTCCTATGTCAAACCTATAGGATATATTATTCCAATGCGCAGAGCCTATTAGGGAAATAGGAGCTACACTACACTATTCAGTTCCGTAAATCAGCCAAACGTTCATTGATGTCAAATGGCGTGCTTTGACTGTTGAGGTCAGGAACCCACCATCATCGTAATCAGGCCCTAAGCTATGGAAGGTGTTAGACAGTAAAGGGGTGTGGGAGGGATGGGTGAAAATTAAATCTAGGAGGCTTGATGTGTTCTCAATCATGGCAGTTTATTAAACAAAAGGTTAGAGAGTTATGTGAGAATAACAAGTTGAATGAGTATTCAGCCCTCCACTCTTTACGTCTGCGTCTCTTCTTCCCTTTTCTCTTTGGGGTTCATCTCTCTTCGGTGGTGTCCCAGGATCTCAGAGAAGAAGACAGGAAGATGGCGGTAAGTAATACTATAGGAGGTACATGGGTGTAGGATAGGAACCAATACCACACCGGGGAGTGTCAGTTAGGAGGGTATCTCAAAGGCGTTTAGGTGCTCTCTTTTCCCTCACTTATGATGATCCTCTGGGGGAGGGGAGGTTAGAATAGAGGGGAAATGTGCACAGAAAAGAAAATAGGTGCGGTATATCAGGGGCTATATTTCTCTCTGCCTTACTCAGTAGCCCACGCGTTACCGCCTTTCTACATATCCCTATCACTGATGCAGTCTGTTGCAGCACAGGCCAATAGAGCACAACTGCAGTCTGTTGTAGCACAGACCATTTGAGCACAAGTAGAAAATTATCCAAAACAAAACGATCAAGGATGAAAAAGGAAACAAAAGAAAACGAGCAAGATGTCCTTAATTTGCCTTCCCCACACCCCCTTTCTACCCAGTTAGACTCTGTCTCACAGAACCCCTATGGTTCTTTGCTCATTCCCCCCCCCCGTTCCACGTACCGCATAAGCCGCAACTCTCCTGAGTTGCGGCGGCGTCTTCATTCCTCCCTGGGTGACAACCACTCTTCACTCCAGACCTCTGGAGCCTCGTCCGCCGTCTCAACCTTCGACAACGGCGTCTCCACTTCAGCACACCTCTCCTCGCTCCCACTGGGCTCTGGTTCCGTCGCTGTCCAAGGGGATTCCTTTCTTTGGCGTTTTCCCGCTGTCCTGTCGTGTTCCTCGGCGTCTTCCGGATTTTCCTTCTGGGTCCCGCCCTCAGCTCCTGTGACATTCTTCTTGTCCTCCTCTCTGGCACCGGGTTGGCCGGAGATACTGTTAAGTCCGCCCCCTCATGATGACATTGGATCCAGGGTTGCCGCATTAACCCTTTCGACTGCTTTTTTCCAGGTTAGAGGCTGTCGGAGTTGGTCGTCGTGATCGTGCTGGGGTAAAAGAGGTAAGTGAGGGGAGGTTACGGGTATCGGATATAGTCCTCATAGGGTGCTGGGGGCGGGGCCTTCTTTACAAGGGGCAACACTTATTGTTCCCACTACAATCTAAACCAATTTGGGGAAGATGTTGGACACTAAAGGGTTGAAATTTACTATGCCCACTCCAATCTAAACCAATTTGGGGAAGGTGTTGGACTCTATAGAGGCGGACATTTACTATTCCCACTCAAATCTAAACCAATTTGGGAAGGCGTTGGACACTAAAGGGGTGACATTTACTATTCCCTCTCCAATTCGACCATATTGGAGAAAGGTGTTGGACACTAAAAGGGTAACATTTAATAATACCCCTCCAATCTAAGGATACTTGTAAAAGGTGTTGGATGCTAAAGATGTGAAATTTACAATATCCACTTAAATATAAAACTTTTTATAGAAGATAATACAAATTAAAATATAAAAAAAAAAACAATCAATACTTTATAATCATACACATTTGTTAAATATGTAATCAAATATAATTGTATCTAAATACAAACTACCCTAAACCACAAACCAATATATACAAAAGAAATTATTAAAATGTAACCAAAATCTTTTTATTAATTTTAATAATTAAAATATTTATTACATTCTTTTTCAACCTTTCCAAAACTATTAACTATAAAATAGCAAACAAATTATGATTTCAAAATAAGCAATCATAAAATCAATTTTTGTTTAATAAAATGTGGTTTTTCTAAATTTAAAATATATATTTAAAATAAAATAATTTCAAAACAATATTAACACATTTTTAAAATTATAAATGTATAATTAAAACATCTAAATATTCTTTTTATTAAAAAATTGTAATTTGTTTAAAAATTGTTTAAAAAATATTTTTTATATCACTAATATATATGTTACTGAAAGAAAGTTTGCTAAATATTATAAAAATCCACAATTTTTAAAACTCGAATTTATACATTTGCATATTTTCAAAATTATTAAAAATATTTTTATTTCAAAAATATCCCCATCCTAAAACCTCCCAATATCCTGCTGCTAAAAAAAAAAATATGAATACATCTATATATACCTATTTCACAAATTTCATAACTAAATATTTAGCTTACTAAAAACAGTAATCTAAAAAAATATAAACAGATACAAAAAACACAATACAATAAATTACATACAACTTGACACAAACAATATTACATGCAACAATGCTTTCTACATCAATATTTTTTTACAACAATATTAAAAAAACACTAAAGCTGATATTTTTACCTTCGATATTCCTGTCAATTATATCTTGAGGGAATGTTGATGGTGAAGGGGCAGGAGGGGGGTGGAAGGTTGGTTAGGCGGAGGGCTGCCCTGAGGGAGGAGGCCAGACGCTGAAAAGATCTCTGTAGGCCAGACATGGCAGTGTGAATGCCTGCCAGGAAGGCAACCATCCGGGTCATCTGGGTACTTAGCCCCTGGATGGCATTCAGCACTGCAGTCTGACCCACAGAGATGATCCTCAGGAGGTCAATAGTCTCCTCACTCAGGGCAGCGGGGTTAACTGGGGCAGTGGCTGAAGTGCCTGCAGTGAAAGAGAGCCTTCCCCTCTTGGGGGAGAGGGAACAGTCATCTTGTGGGGGGACAACAGGGAGGGTGGTGATGGAACTGGGGGTGGCCGACAAGGATAAAGCTGGAACTGATCCTGTTGGGTCCGCCACCACTTTGGAGTGTCCACCGGAGGATGACGATAAGATGTGGATGTTTTCCTCCGGGGGCACTCCTCCACCCTCTTGGTCACTTGGTGCCTCTGTGTCTGACGACTCACATCTGGAACTGCTGTGACCAACTGTGTCCCCACTGACGTTGTCCCCTTCTCCTCCACTTGCACTGGATGTTTCTGAAATGACAGGTAGCATGGGTTTATAGCAACTGCATTTCCACACCTGACCATCACAAATTCACAGAAAACATTAAACAAGTCCATATATCACACCAGCTTCATGGTTCACTCCATAGTCTTCCAAGTTAGCATGAGCACATGCATGCATGCTACATAACCTGCAAACAGTTGGGTCCACTCATGTCAGAACCCCCGACTGGCACAAATGCATGGATGGACATCTCTACACTCCATCCTGATGTCCATACTCGGATAGTTGATCAATTTGCATACTTTGGCACTTGTTCTATACCATTGTAAAGAGATGCAACCTAATAGGATGGATATAATTTTGAGATGTACACAATGCTCACACAAGGCCCAGATTCCAACAGATCTACCTATCCCTCATAACACATCATGATGTCATGAAGGTCAAGTTGAACACCAATGTACCACCAATTACATTTGTGGCAGACATTATGTCACATACAAATGCTCATTGCACACTGATGCCATTTTGGACTCCAAATTACTAACCCCGGGCGGAGCTGGCGGAGTAGTTTTCGCAAGATGATCGACCCAAGTAGGAGAGAGACGGCGAGGAAGAGGAGGAGGGCAGCCCGGGGACGCCGCAGTACAGGTAAGTGTTTATTTTCTTGTTTTTATTAATTTATAATTAATTTTTAATAGGGGGGGTGGAGGCGGGGGCTGGCCAACTCCGCTCCGCTGCGGAGTTGGAGGTTTGCCCTATACTCTGCGTTCTCTGCGGAACGTGGAGTAGGCAAATCTCTGCACACTCCGAGGGCAGAGCGGAGTTCTCCGCCCGCCCTTACAAATTACATCATTTGACCACTACTTGAAAAGTCAATTGAAATTTTGATGCATGTAGTTTAGCTCTGTAACACATTTAACAGATGAAGTTCCCAGAAAACAATCAGGTACTAACATTTGGGAGATAGATACTCTGAATTCACACAGCACAACACTCCATATAGCCATATAAATATCCCCAATCCTGCTTAGTACAGGTGATGACGCTAATCAGAGATTGTATATCCACAAGCCTATACACCTTTGAAGGTTTTGGGTGCCCCTGAACATCTATGACATGAAGATATGGGATCACTAGAGTTGCAATGTGCAGGCACACCACACCACTCTTTGGTATTGCATACTCAGATTGCCTTGTGAGGATCAGTGTAGAAACTAACAGAGGATCCGCACAGTTCTACATCTCACTCACTCATGCATGCCACCAGTCAGTGAATAAGTGTTTAGGAACACTATTGCAGATGAACCATCAACTGCCAAATGCACACTGGCCAACATGTAGGCACTAATGCTGATAGCACCAGTGATATTTGCACCCTCATTTCACTGTATAACCAGTACTTACTAATGGGAATTGTTGTACAGTCGCTGCATGTTCTGTGAACTCTATGCCCTGTCACGTGCAATAGAGCCACAATCAAATGAGAGACAGTAGTGAGGGTATATCACTTCGCACACAAGCAAGATCAGTTGCTTGTGTGGTACAATTGTCACCCAGATTTACTGAGAACATGAGATAATTACTCACTTCACTCAGTCAGGTGTCTGCTCAAAAGGAGAGGACTCTGCTGTCTTCCAGGTCAGAAAGACAATAGCCACAGCATAGCAGCATGCGCCTAATACCACACTTACAATGACAATGACTCAAATTGTGTGTGGCACATGGGCCACCACTAATCTTGAATTGGACATTACTGCCCGTAACACACAAAGTTGGCAGAGTAACATGTATGACTTTGGCCAGGACTCATCCCCTTGTTGCTGCTGTTGGGCCCTCAATTGCCCATCAAGGTCCGGGTAGACCACCATCAGTATGCGGGCCCTCAGGGGGTGCAGGGTCCAGTGCACGCCCCTTCCATGTTAGGAGGACTTCCCCAGCTGGACCACTGTGATCTTCCGGGTCCAGCGCCACAGGTCCTCCCACCTCTTCCTGCTGTGGGCACTATGCTGGTTGCAGACCCCCAGGGCCGCACCTTCCAGGCGACGGCTTTCCAAATGGCCTTCTTCTGATGGGCGTTGACCTGTATGGATGCAATAGATGTAGAAACAGATTGTAACTGGAAGTTTGAGGAGAACTGTCAGCTTGATACACATCATGTTGACATGTAGCACAAGCCTTCATCAAGAGTCAACATATTACATGTGTCCATGTCACATGCTACGCACAACTAAAGTATGGATACACACTTTTGTGTTCATCTGCTGACTAACCTCAACCCTAGTCATGACCTACACTGACTAAGCCACCCCCCTAACATCCTGTAGGCCAGGCCCATCCTACATGGAACATGATATGAGGTACCATGACACACAACTCACCATTTGGACCTTCTGAAGAGAATACCTGTGCATGACTGTCCAGACACCTTTCCTGCCAAGCCCATTTCATTGATGCATATAGTCCTTAGTGGCAAGAAGCATAGTATACACAGCATCCTAAGACTAAGGTCTCAAGTTAAGGGCTGGTATGTGTGACACCGTGAGCTACCTGTCTGGTGGCTGTGTGGATATGTACTTATTTGAGTTTCATAGTAAGTCACCATAAGTTTGTGTGCTATGTACTGCCATCACATCCTCAACTGCTTCTAACAGTATACTGACATGGCTCATGGTGTAAACCCATACATAACAATTCATATATACCATGGGGCTACTTCAGAACTCATTGTAGCTACTGTACTCAGAGCCACATTGTAGCCTAGGGGAACAGAAAGGAAGAAGTTGAACAGAGTGAATATTTGTATTTGAAATTGTTACCTGTTACTCTGGTAAGCCATAGAGCTGAGAATACAGGGGAATAACCTCATCTACCAGGGTCTCCAGCTCTTCTGGAGTGAAGGAACAGGCCCTATCCCCTGTAGTGCATGCCATGATTCCTCCCAGAGGTGAAAGACAGCAGCTAAAATGGAGGAGGTCTTGATGTCATCAGTGTCAGGAGGCAAGTGAGCTATTTTCCAACCGCTGCGTACATCTACCCCACGTACACGGTCATCAGCATCAGCACACACAGCCATTAGCCCGCGACCATCACTATCCCCAACATTAGCCTATGGCTGTGACTGCCATGCATGCGACCACCCATCGCACGGTTGACTACCGCCGCCGGCCAACGTTCAACATGTCCTATTAGCGAGGTCAGTCAGCCGACATGTTAGCGGTTGGGAAATCTGTACATAAGCCGCTGTGCACTGTACACCGGGGAACATTACATGTTCTGCTACCCTCACTGTAGTGGAACTTTACACATTTTCTGATTTGATGACGTGCACAGTTCTGTTACAGACCTGTGAAAGCCACCTTGGGGATGACAGGGAGATGTTCAAGATTTGACAATGATAATGTAAAATGTGTACTGCTTCATAAAGCATTGATGGTCAGACACATGACTTTTGCCTTTCTCTTTTCAAATGTTACTCTGCACCCTGTGACCAAAATACATTTTTGTGTTCTTCCTTACATAGGTACCCTGGGAGAGTAAGGAGATGCCAGCCACCTGAGTGTGGCCCATTTCCAGACCTACACACCATGGAAGAACGATACATTATCACAAAGTTCCATTTAAATAGGCAAACAATCGTGGATCTATGTCATCAGTTGGACCCTGACCTCCTACCTCACCTAAATAATCCTACATCAATACCACCACTAACGAAACTCATGTCAGTTTTGCATTTTTTGGCCACACGCTCATTTCAATTCACTGTTGCTACTTGTGGTGGAATGTCACAACCGATGTTCAGTTCGGTCCTCACAGAGGTGCTTACAGCAATGTTGAGACATGTAGGCAGGTACATCCAGTTCCGCAGACGTGAGAATTTAGCCACTGTGAAGGTGGATTTCTATGGATTTTGACACATCCCACATGTGATTAGATCTATCGATGGCACCCATATTGGCTTAGTACAGTCACAAAAGTCTACGGGAACAGGAAGCACTACCATTCTATCAACGTGGAAGTTGTCTGCCTAGCGGATTTGTACATCTCAAACGTCTGTGCCCGGTTCCCAGGATCTGCCAAAGGTGCCTACACACTGCGGAACAGCACCATACCCCAGCTGACGTCAGAACTACTTCCGGAGAGGGCCTGGCTTGTAGGTAAGTGTAATCTGTCCTACATTTGTGTGGGAAAAGTCAGGTAGTATGATCTGAAAGTGTGTAACTAAATGATGCCCTTCTGTCTATCTTCCAAGTAGGAGACTCAGCGTATCCCAACCAGCCATGGTTGTTGGCACCGCTGAGGAATCCTACAATGCCAGGGTAAGTCCGCTTCAGTGAGGCTCATGGAAGAACACAGCAGCCAGTGGAGTGTGCTTTTGGGCTCCTGAAAGCCAGATTCGGATGTCTGGACCGGACTGGGGGAGCCCTCCTCTACTCACCCAGGAAGGTGTGTAAGATCACTGTGGCCTGCTGCATACTCCACAACATTGCCCTGCGACTAAGGGCGGGTGGCAAACTCCACTCTGCTGGTGGAGTTAGCAGAGCTTTGTCCTCATGGAGCGCAAAAACTCGGCCTACCACTAGCGGAGTAGAGTTTACCGGCTTGCTCGCTACTCACCACGTTTTGTGCACTCTGAACTACTTAGTCCATATGCCCCCTTTGTTGTTTACATGCAGCAGAACACGCCATGGAGCACCAACCCACTTCAACCCTGCCCTCTACTCTGAAGACACGCCCGAGTTGTCTGGACTCCAACGAGTCTCCTCCCACCTTTCCTCCTGAAAGTCCCTTGCTGTGCGGTAGTAAACCAAAGTAAATAGGGGCCTGGGGGTTGTCGTACCCCCAGAGGGGTGCCTCCTGTCTTTGGGCTCCCAGGGGTGCAGAGCGGACAGCTCCCTGGATCTCTGAGCCCTGCTGGACACTGCCCCCTCCAGCCCTATGCGCAATAAAGACAGGAGGTGGCGCGCCAGCCACTTCACTCTAGCCTTACCCTTCAGAGCTCCGAGACAAGCAGGAGAAACACCCTCGGACACCTTTCCCCCACCCGAAGAAACAGAATAATCCCCACAGGACACCATATCCGGTATTCTCCTGCAAGCTACACTGTGCGGAAGACGCAAGACTGTACAGGACTCTCACCACAGTAAAGTTATATGGAGCTGCTGGCAGGCCGAGGCAATCCAGAGATTGGCTGCAGGAGGCAGCAGGAGAGCATCGACCTCGAGGAGCTACAGCCCAGGGAGAAGGTCTCCGAGCTGCTCCGCTGTCCAGACTCATTCCTGAACCTGCCAGGTAGGTGGCGAATCCCAATGACAGCCTTGGTTCTGCCATGTCCTACCTGCAAGAATCCTTCATCCTAGCCATAATTTTTCTAAACGTGCTAATGTGTGCATTTTTGTGCTCTACACATTCATACAATAGCCAAAATATAATTTGTAAAAAATAATTTTATTGTGGTATCTGTTGTGATGGAAAAATAATAGCAGATTAAACTCTAGCTGTTGAAGTCTGTGTATCGTTGTGTGTCGTTGCCGTTTATACACAGTATGAACTACTCATACTTGACTGCCCATGACGCAACACTGAAGAGCCCACATCAGTTTAAGCACTGTAGTGTTTCTGGTGATACATTACTGTACATATTACATCACCAAATTTTGCAGCGCGCCATAACCGTAGAATGTCTCGTGCGCAGCAAATCAGTATTGATTTTGCTGTGCTTGCCGCAGCTTAGGGCGGAGCTGAACTCTGCAGAATTCCACTGAGTTTTTATGAAACTCTTGTAGTGATGTTGTGAGGAGGATGTAATGCTACATACTAGGAATAAATGGCTCTGGAAAGATCTGGTGAGAGGTGTAGATATTGCAAGTGTAGCTTTGTTCAGCTGTAAATGTTGTTTTGGACTGCGTTCTCTAGAAGGTAATAATGTGATGTGTGTCAAATGTATGTTTTCTTAGCTAATCTCTCTGTGTTGGTCTGTTTTAGGTACCTTTACCATGTCATCTTCATTTGGACATTTTAGAGTTGTCACATTAGCAGGTATATAATGCTGTTCAGACGCACAAAGTGGACATGGATTCCTCCTGGGAATCTGTGTCAGAGTTTGGGTGTACAAAGTCAGTACCAAGACAGCTTGCACAGCGATAGGATGGAAGTTACCTTGCTTCCATTGGACTTTTTCCTTGTGGTGCTTTGGTCCTAATGCAATATGTGTGCCATCATGTGATTCAACACAATGTTGTGTTATGTCCAAATCATGCTATCCAGCATTTACATTGGCTAATTCCTCAAGGGATATGAACTGGATGTAGCTGTTCTCGTGTCTCCTCATTGTAGTGCAAAGTGCGTGTAGCACATCACTGGCATTTGTTTGTAACATTCCACCAGATGCAAGCAACACTGAATTGAAAAGACCCTGTGGTCAGAAACTGTTTTATAGACACGTGTCTGTTTATTTGTTACTTTGATGTAGAATTCCTTTTGTAAGGTGGTCAAAATGGCTCCAGCTGATGATGTAGACCAAATTTGTTGTTGCCTATTGTGTGGGTTATTTTCAGATGTAGCCCCTCCTTCCATGTTGTGAGAGTCTGCAAGCGAATATGTGATCACTGACCCAATATAACTGAAACATGTCTTATTTGCTATGTGTCTGACATCATTTCAGCCTATGATTTGAACTATGGAATAAAGATATTGTAGGCCCAGACACTTGTATGTATGTGTTGTTGTGACATGGTAGTGATCCTGATTTTTAATATTTTTTTACAGACAACATATCCATGCTTCCAGAAGTCCCTTATTTTGGCATTGCAAAGTTCACATGGTAACACTCTCACAATGTTATATGTGCGATTTACAACACAAGACAATGTTTTGGTGACATGCGTTTTTATTTGAGTGAACAAACCCAAGAAATCAAGTAAAAAATTAAATAGTGACAACAAAAATGTAAAGTCTTCAGCCATGGTGGATGAAACCATTGTAGTAGAGTCCATTTGTTCTGGAGTCCAAACAAATATCATATATGGTAAAGTAGGCATGATTAGTCACCAAAGTGAATGTGTAGCACACACAGAACAACATTAGGGGTGAGGTTTCTTACTGGCGGTGGTGGGTGACTTGCCATCATGAGCTCCTGGCTGTTTCCGTGGACATCCCCTCAGTCGGACAGAGGGGGGATCTGGAGCTGCTGAGACATGGGTGCTTGCAGGCGTATCATCCTCTTTCAGGGCCTCCCTTCCTGTGGCTGCGGCAGATGTTGATGGCGTGGATGAACTTTGGCCACAGGAAGGGGTAGATGTAGGGGGAAAAGACCTCCATAGGGTAGTGTTTATGTCCCTCAGCCGCCAAACAAGGGAGGCCACCTTGATGTGGAGGCCGGCCACCTTGGTGCAGACACCGGCCACCTCCGTGTTGACGCCTGCCAACTCAGTGTAGATGCCAGCCCCCGCAGTGTGGATGTCAGGATACTCCTGGTATGTGTTACACTGCAGCTCCTTCATTTCCCAGATTTCGGTCAAAAGCTGGCCCATCACACTTTGGGAGTCCTAGTAGACTACCAGTACTTGGGTGATGGTAGCCTGAGTGTTCGTGTCCTCAGCGAGTTCACTCTGGGGGCCCACAATTACCCTCTCATGACGCCCTTGGCACAGACTTCACTCCCACTGGGTGACTGGAGTGCTGCTAGTCAGATCAGAAACCAGGACTGGGGTGCACAGGATGGCAGTCACTGTACAAGGTGCAAAGGGGGGCAGTGGTTGGCGGTGCTGTCATAGCTGTGGTGGGAGGTGTGGTTGTGGGCACAGTGAGCCCCACTGTTGGCGTCTGCCCACGCTGATCAGATGGGCCAGACTGTCATCCACGTCCACCTCTTCAAGACCGTTGTCATCACTGAGGGAGTCTTACTGGGGAGGAGAGGGACTCTGTTCGGTTTCCAACCTCTGTTCTGGTGCAGTGGTGTATCAACCTGTTGAGAAATGGAGAACATTGTTAATGGTGGAAGTGAGGTATCTACATCCACGTTGTTTGTGTTAAAGTTAATGGGTACCTCGAATGGAACAAAATAGTTAGAGATTAGTATTGTCAGCTATTAGCGTGGAGTTGAAATTGGGTACTAGACATTTGTAGACATTCAATTGAACTATTAGATTTAATCAGTTCATTAGATATGAAGCTATGTGGCATTTTGACTTTAGGGATAGACATGACAACTCCAAAACTCAACTACCAACACAGTGTAGTCATACCATGTGCTTTTATCCATTCCAAGGCCTAGTTGTGTCTAATTCAGGCAAACATCCAGCTTGTCTTACTATGTAGCATTGTTCTTCATGTGAGAAGTGCACAGTCAAGGGGTCACCTGACAGTGCTAATGAGCTGAGTTTCCTTAACGGCTGCATATATTAGGGGTACACCGTTGTTATGGTGTCACTCATGCCATCAATAGTTTCAGTTGATGGGTCCAAGACACCATCAAGCAAAGTATGCATACATTTTTCTCAGTGGAACATTGTCTGTCCATTACACAGTCCATGATGAGTGAAGATCCGTTGTAAAATGGAAGACAAGTGAGAAGGGGCAAAAGGAGTCTAGCATCTTGGTGAGAGTTCCAGTCATAGGACCTCATGGTAGTAGTGGTAGCTTTTCAATGTAACTTTACCAGCACTTGAGAAATAGTAATCTGCATGAATAGGGAAGATCAGTAATAACATGGAATACAAGTGAGAAGGGCCAAAAGCAGTGTAGCATCTAGGTTAGAGTTGGAGTGACGAGTCCTCATGGTAGTTGTAGTCACTTCAGTCTCACTTTAGCAACACTTGAGAAATGGTAACCTGCCTGAACAGTTAACATCAGTTGTAAAATGGGAGACAAGTGAGAAGGGGCAAAAGCAGTGTAGCATCTTGATTGGAGTCCAGTCACAGGGCCTCATGGTAGTAGTGGGAGCTTTTCACTGACACTTTAGCAACACTTGATAAATGGTAACCTGCATGAACAGTTAACATCAGTTGTAACATGGGAGACATATGAACAAAGGGCAAAAGCAGTGCAGCATCTTGGTTAGAGTTGGAGTGACAAGGCCTCATGGTAGTTGAGTCACTTGAGTCTCACTTTACCAACACTTGAGAAAAGGTAACATGCATGAACAGTTAACATCAGTAGTAACATGGCAGACGAGTGAGCAAAGGACAAAAGGAGTGTTGCATCTTGATTATACTTGGAGTGACAAGGCCTCATTGTAGTTGTAGTCACTTCAATGTCACTTTAGGAACACTTGAGTAATGTTAACAGGAAATATCAGTAGTAACATGGCATACAAGTGAGAAGGGGTAAAAGCAGTGTAGCATCTTGGTTAGAGTTGGAGTGACAAGGCATCATGGTAGCTGTAGTCACTTCAATGTCACTTTAGCAACACTTGACAAACAGTTAGTATACCATAGTTGTTGGCAACATGCATTTGGGATGGACCATACTTTCACATTTTCACACATATCATGGGTCCTGGACAGATATTTTAATGGAAATGCACTTACAGACAGCATTGCAACATGTGGCATGTCCTGGAGTTGGACACATGAGCTCTTATATGCAATACACATTGCCACAGACAAACCAAATACTCACATACTTTGAGTATTGCATATAGTAGGAAAGTAGATAGAGAACAGAATAGGAAAAGCAGAGTTGAGAGCAAACAGGACATTGTGATATTGTGGCAGTTATTAAAGTGTAACTTACCAGAGTCCACTCCCCCCTCTATTCCTGACAAGCCCTCAGTATGCAGGATGGCCAAGACCTTCTCCTCCCAGGCTAAGAGTTGCAATGGTGCACTGGGAGGGCCACCACCAGTCCTCTGAGTGTCCAAGTGGTGGCTTTTGTATTTGGTACGGACCCTCTGCCTGAAGTCAATCCACCTCTTCCTAATGTCTTCCTCTGTGCGCAGGGTGTTACCAACAGCATTCACTCTCTTGGCTATCCTGTCCCACATTTCTATTTTCGTACTGAAAGGGGTATGCTGGACTTGGGACCCAAACATGTGTTTGGGTCCCAAGTCCAGCATTTCATCCACCATGACTGTCAACTCATGCTGAGTGAAGCTAGGTTTATTTTTGCAGGCATGGTGAAAAAAACAAAAATGTGAGTGAGTATGAGAATGAAGAACAAACAAGTGATAGAGGTAAAAAGGTGCAACAAACAAAATTACAGTTGGTGGAGAGTGCTAAATGTGAAGATGAAAAAAGGGGTGCCTTATCTAAAAAGTGCAGTAAATGGCTGTCTTTCTTGCTGCACTTTGGAAGCAAAGGATGCTGGTCAGGGATGGGGTGTGTTTTATAGTGTGATTTGCAGGCCTGTCCACTTGCCAAAGCAAGGTGTGTAGTTTTTAAATCCATCCAATGGTCGCTATTTTTTTTTTGGCGAGTACCGCGGTATTCAACTGCCGTTGGGTAACCGCCGTTTGTTTAGCACCGCTGTGAGATATATTAAATACTGGCGGTTGCCACTAAGTAATTATAGTAAGGACCATGTTTCCATAGGAAAAGCATTTTTGATTTGCCTATATCGTTGACGCCGTTTGACGAATCTTCCACGAACTTTTCCCAAAAAAGTGCCCAGGTGAATCTTGTTTTTGACCTGTTAAGCGGGGGCCAAGAAAAAGGGGGGTAAAAAAAGTGCGTTTCCCATGTTAATTCCCATAGAGTGTTTAGACAGGCCTGCAGCCCAAACCACTGGACGGAATTGCACCGAATTTGGCAGAAAAGATTTAGTTACACTGATCATGTTTTCAGTTATTTGGTGTAAATCTGTTCAGTAGGTATTGAGAAATTAAAGGAAATCCAAAGTTGTATATCTGAGAGCGTGACAACTTCGCAAATATTAACGAGCTTCTGCAGAGATCTGCAGAGCTCTGATTGGCTGCCAAAACTTCAACCAGGAAGTGTTGGCAGCCATCTTGGGTCTCGGCTTCAGCTGAGTCCCCAAAAAATATTCAAAATAAATAAAGAGGGCAGGGTACGAATACCCTGACCCTCTAGCACTGAATGGTGGGGTCCCTCATAAAAGCATTTTTTTTAAACAATATTTCCACAAAATTCTTGGTAAAAAAAAGCGCGTGCTCCCGCACTTGTTTTGAAAAGGGCCCCTGGGTGGGCCTGGAACCAGGGGCATTTTTAAAAAAAAAGGAGGGGGGACACGGGGCAGTTCCTCCTAAGGCTCTTAGAGCCCCGGGGACCACCAACTCCTTGGGGCTTTATTTTCATAATGGAGGGGGCTGCGCGGACCCTGCTCCTGGACTTTCTACAAGCCCTGGGGACCATCACCTCCCTGGGGCAATACATTTTACAAATTGTGGGCTGACGCACAGTCCCTCGGGCCACCCAGCCCCCAGGGACCAACGCCTCTCCGGGGCCTACACAATATATAATACTGGGAGGGGGGGCCGGCAGCACCCCTCCTGGGCAATATACGGCCCCGGGACCACCATCTCCCCGGGCCAGCCCCTGCAAACAGGAGTGGGGCACGCAGCCCTCTCCTGGAGCCATATATTGCACTGGGGACTACCACCCCTAGGACCAGCTACTGCTCTGTCCCGGGGTGCCCACCCCCGGGACATTGCTGTTTCCTCTGACTTGCTGGGAGCTTTGATAGCTCCCGGCAGAGCAAACAGGAACTCTGCTCCCAGGAAGCTTTCTGGGAGAGGAGTTTTCATCTGTTTCCCTGCCTGCTGTCATGCGGGCAGGGAAACAGATGAAAGGATTGCTCTCACACACAGGGAGCTGCATGTTTAGTAGCTCCCTGTGTGTAACAGCAATGCTGGCTCCCGCAGGAGGAGGGGAGCTGGCAGAGACTGCGGGGGCATTCAGACTGGCTGGTGGCTGGGTGCCCTAGATTGGCTCAAAGGCACCCAGCATTTGAAGGCCCGGCCCCGGGGCTGGGGTCCCCAGGGCTGAAATCAGTCCAGGGGACGCTCGTCCCCCCATTAAATTAAGGCCCAACCCTGTGGGATGGGGTCCTCAGGGCCAAAATCAGCCTGGGGAGGAAGACAGTGTAATTATAAGTGACATTTCAAATACTATGAGTGACAGTTTTTTGGTGCAAAGCCAAGCAATGAAGACGAGGAAAACATAAATATCAGAAATTACACCCATTTGACCAACAAGAAACTCTAAGAAAATGTTAAAACTGCTGCAAAGCACCAGAAATGGAAGGGAACTAACCAGAGACAGACTGCATGAGGGTGGCTCGCAATTTTTGACCTTGTCAAGATACACAATATAAGCGTTTTTCAAGATATGGGAGACAACGTGTATTTATGCTTGCTGTAACTCAAGGTTTGTGGTAATATAATGGAAATCAACAGCAAAACCCACAATACTAGACTCAGCAGTCCAATAAACGGGCATAGAAATCAGCTCACACTCTGATATGTCACATGGTGAGACCTACTCTTTGAGGAGAGTACTGGCGGTGCGCGAGGCAAGGAAAAAGATAGCCATTAGCTGCTGCCTGCAACTTCACATGCAGTAGGTGTTTATCAAGGTATGAGATACTCCATGTATTTAATGATGCTGCAGGCAAAGTTTGTTGTAATATCCAGAAATCACCAGTAAAACTCAGAGCACCAGGCCAAACAGTCCCATAAGCAGGCAAAATAAATCGCCCTACACACTGACCTGCAGAACTGCTCCTCTGGACTGTACTGCACCCACTCACAGACCCACTCAGATAGTTATGCACCCACTCACAGACCCACTCAAATACTCATATACCTACTCACAGGCCTAGTCAGATACTCACACACCCACTCACAGATACACTGAGACACTCATGTACCCACTCACAGACCCATCCAGGCACTCACACTGCTACTCACAGACCCATTCAGACATTCATGCGTCCACTCATAGACCTATACATCCACTCACACAGCCACTCACAGACCCACTCAGAGACTCATGCACCCACTCACATACCCACTCAGACACTCGCTCAACAGACAGACACACACTCATGGAGGTATTCATAAAGCCACTGACACTCTTACACCTACTCACAGACCCCCTGAGACACTCACTCAGATACTCATGCACTCTGTCAAACACCCACTCAGAAAATCACGCACCCACTCACACACCCAGTGAGACACTTATGCAGCCACTCACAGACCCATACAGGCACTCACACAGCCACTCATGCACCCACTCACAGACCTTTATATCCACTGACACAGCCACTCACAGACCCACTCAGAGACTAATGCACCCACTCACAGACCCACTCATACATTCATGCACTCACTCACAGACTGACTCATACACTCATTGAGGTATTTGCAAAACCACTAACAATCCTCTTATACCTACCTACAGACACTCATGCACCCAGTCAGACACCCACTTAGACAATCACGCACCAACTCACAGACCCACTGAGACACTCATGCACTCACTCACACATTCACTCTCAAAGGTTACAGGTAGGAAATACAATTTAAAAAATCCTACAAATTAACTTAAAAAAGCAAAGGTTACATGGAAGTTATAGTTAGGAAACAACAATAAAAAACCTTAGAAATTCACTCAAAAACCAAAGGTTACAGGGACGTTACCTAAGCTAAATATAACTTATACCCCCACAATGCATACGAACTTAATACCAGATTGAATCCAGCCAAGACAGGTTAGACTGTGCTACTGTCGCCTGTTAACTCTTGCTTTTAACCTTTGAAGCCGCCGCTAATTTGTTTTTATGTGCGCCGCTTACCTTAAGTGAATTGTGCTTCCCTGGTCCACCGCGGCAAGTGCCGATTGAGCGGAGGGAATCTAGCACAATCTAGCACAACCATTCTGAGCCCACCACAACAACGCAGACACTAGAGGTCAGCACTACAATCGTTCGCGGTCCCGCCCACTTCCTGCCTCTCTAAAGGAAGTGCGCCAAGCGGACGCGATACGAACTTAATACCAGATTGAATCCAGCCAAGACAGGTTAGACTGTGCTACTGTCGCCTGTTAACTCTTGCTTTTTACCTTTTAAGCCGCCGCTAATCTGTTTTTATGTGCGTGGCTTACCTTAAGTGAATTGTGCTTCCCTGGTCCGTCGCGGCAAGTGCCGATTGAGCGGAGGGAATCTAGCACAATCTAGCACAACCATTCTCAGCCCACCACAACAACGCAGACACTAGAGGTCAGCGCTACACTCGTTCGCGGTCCCGCCCACTTCCTGCCTCTCTAAAGGAAGTGCGCCGAGCGGACGCAATACGAACTTAATACCAGATTGAATCCAGCCAAGACAGGTTAGACTGTGCTACTGTCACCTGTTAACTCTTGCTTTTAACCTTTTAAGCCACCGCTAATTTGTTTTTATGTGCGCCGCTTACCTTAAGTGAATTGTGCTTGCCTGGTCCGCCGCGGCAAGTGCCGATTGAGCGGAGGGAATCTAGCACAATCTAGCACAACCATTCTCAGCCCACCACAACAACGCAGACACTAGAGGTCAGCGCTACACTCTTTCACGGTCCCGCCCACTTCCTGCCTCTCTAAAGGAAGTGCGCCGAGCGGACGCAATACGAACTTAATACCAGATTGAATCCAGCCAAGACAGGTTAGACTGTGCTACTGTCGCCTGTTAACTCCTGCTTTTAATAAGCCGCCGCTAATTTGTTTTTATGTGCGCCGCTTACCTTAAGTGAATTGTGCTTCCCTGGTCCGCCGCGGCAAGTGCCGATTGAGTGGAGGGAATCTAGCACAATCTAGCACAACCATTCTCAGCCCACCACAACAACGCAGACACTAGAGGTCAGCGCTACACTCGTTCGCGGTCCCGCCCACTTCCTGCCTCCCTAAAGGAAGTGCGCCGAGCGGACGCGTGCAGCGGCACGCAGGTGGCGCGCCAAAGGCAAGCCCGTCTGCGCCCGTCCGTACCTGACCGCCGCCTGCCGCCAGCCACCCTGCACGTTTGCTGATTTATCCCCCTCCAGCACCCATGGCTATTCTACAATACACTAGTCAGGAGCTTCACTCACTCAATAAAGCTTCCGCCGATGGCAAGGAAAAAATCCTCGCGTCCCACAAAATTCTGCCCTTCAGCAGAAAACCCACGCTAGCTAATGGCTGTACCAAACTCACACAAATTAATCCTGTAACATCTAACCACAAACACCTGACAGGCTTATACTGCAATGCTCGATCCCTTCCCAAGCACGCCTTAGAAATTTGGTCTCTACTAGACTCAGAGAAACCCGATGTCCTGTTCATCTCAGAGACATGGCTCCATGAAACTTCGCAACCCGATATAGCCTTGGCCATCCCCCAGGACTATCTACTGACTAGACTGGATAGAAAGGACAAAAGAGGAGGAGGGATAGCCATCGCTTTTAGGGCAAACACCAAAGTCCATACCTTAGAGTCCTTCCAGGCAGAATGGGGCGAAATTTGTATTTTCACAATAGAAAGCACCAGCAACAAATCCTGGCGAGGTGCCCTTATTTACCGACCCCCCGGTAACAGAATCCATTTTTCCAGTAACCTTATAGGAGCTATAGCACCTCATGTCTTGGCCGCAGACAACTTCCTCTTACTAGGGGATTTCAATTATCACATAGAGCTTCGATCCGATCCTCACTCAAGTGATCTGACCTCCAGTCTTAATACATTAGGACTCAACCAACTCGTGGTGGGTCCCACCCATACGGCTGGACACACCTTGGACCTACTTTTCACTAATTCCCCCCATATAGAGATCGACCAACTATTTCCAGTGTTATGGTCTGATCACTATGTGATAGGGTTCCGTATACATGATATAGCAGCACAACCACTCCCCACAAAAAAACCGAAATTAAGTAGATCCTGGAACAAGATCAATATAGAGTCCTTCTCTGCAAACTTCGTCCCCATTTCTCCGTCTGAACTGGCCAACCCAAATAAAGCAGCTAGAGGCTTGGAACACTCTATCAGCTCCACTCTAGACCTTATCGCTCCCAAGAAACAAATCAAATGTCCCAATAAACTCTCTCCCTGGTTCTCCCCGAAACTTAAAATTGATAAACTCACTGTCAGGAAGGCAGAACGCAAATGGAGGCGTACGAAGGATACTGACGACAGACAGCACTACAAAACAATTCATCGGCTCTATATGAACCAGATAGCCTTAGCCAAAAAAGGCTATTTAGGAAACAGAATCAGCCAAGCAGCTAACTCTCACAAAGGACTGTATAAAATCATTAAGGAATTCACCAACCCACCCTCCTGTCAACAACCACACATTGCTTCCCAGGAATGGGTTGACTCCCTTTCCACCTTTTTTGTAAATAAGATTAATGACATCCATAAGCTTTTCCCCCAAGCAACCGACTCAATACCGAAAGAGAGCCATACGGACTACCCACTACAGTACATAGTCCCCCTCAAAGAGTTCCGCGCAGTTTCAGAGGAGGAAGTACTTTCCACACTTAACCGGACTAAATCAGGATCACCGACCGATCCTGCTTCCGCCCAGATTCTATCCAAAATCGGCCTTGTCCTCCTCTCCAACCTGACTACAATATTCAACCACTCACTATCGCAATCTACGATGCCCACTCTCTGGAAAGAGGCCATAGTCAGGCCCATCCTGAAAAAACCAACAGCTGACCCCAAACAGCTTGCTAACTACCGACCAATATCCCTTCTACCCTTGTTCGGCAAAATCATGGAATCACTGGTTAATAACCAATTATCTTATCATCTGGAAAACAATAACCTACTGGACCCATCGCAGTCAGGGTTCCGGGCATTTCACAGCACTGAAACGGCCTTATTAGAGATTGTCGATAACATCAGACTCTCCCTTGATGCCAGACAATCTGCCATCCTGGTCTTACTTGACCTGTCGGCCGCCTTCGACACCATCTCACATGGCATCCTTCTGGATCGCCTATGTGAATTTGGTGTTGAGGGCCCCGCACTGAACTGGCTCAAGAGCTACCTGACGGACCTATCATCCAAGGTCCAAATTGGAGACTTTACTTCTAAAAGCCAACCAATTGACAAGGGCGTCCCACAGGGTTCCATCTTAAGTCCAACACTTTTTAATTTGTACGTGTCCCCATTAGCCAGGCTAATCAAAGCATTTGGCTTCCAAACAGTGTCATACGCAGATGACACGCAGTTATTAATCACCTTGGGACCTGACTTCACCGACACCAAAAAACGATTTAAACACTGCATGACGGCCATAAACGACTGGATGACAAACAACCATCTGCTTCTCAATGCCAGAAAAACTGAAATCCTGCTCTTTGGGGACGCACTGAAACTATGGACCAACGACTGGTGGCCCTCCGCTCTAGGACCCTGCCCAGCACCCAAGACAGCTGTTCGCAATCTCGGGGTGATAATTGATTGCAAACTCTCCATGTCAGACCATATCAACAACTTGGTCCGCATTAGCTATGGTCTCATGCGTAGTCTTAGGAAAATATTCAAGTGGATTCCATTATCCTCCCGCATGCCCCTAGTACAGGGTCTAATCATTAGTCGCTTGGACTATGGAAACTCACTACTTGCATCCATAAATGAAGAGCATCTTGCTAAACTCCAGGTCCTGCAGAATACTGCAGCCAGACTGGTCTTAAACCTGCCCCCGCGATCACCCTCGGCGCCCAGTCTAAAGACCTTGCACTGGCTTCCAGTCAGAAAGCGGATACACTTTAAAGTGTGCTGTCTTGTACACAAAACCCTCAATAACAAAGGACCACATTACCTAGCCAAAAAACTAACCAAACACCAACCTGTAAGAACCCTTCGATCCACTAGCAAACACCTCCTAACGGTACCTAAGGTCCGCACAATCAGAAATGGAGGCAGAGCCTTTTCTAGAATTGCGCCTGAAACTTGGCACAAACTACCTCTACATCTCCGATTGGAAACCGATCACAAGAAATTTCGTAGATCCCTCAAAACCTGGCTATTCTAGCTCGGTCCACCTGTCTCTCTGGTTTTCCTTTCTAAGTATGAGTTCAGCGCTATGAGACCTATGGGTGATATATGCACTTAATAAATACCAAATACATACGTACATACATGCACTGCTAATGACCTCACATATTACATCACTCATGACGTGGACAGTGACATCACTGATGACACATCAAATGACATCACTGATTTCATCATCCACAGAACCACTCACACACCTACTCACACTCCCATACAACCTCTCATACACCCACTCGCACACCCACACAACCACTCACATACCCATTGTGAGAAGCTGGGTGTCTGTTGCAGTACCCTCCCACTTGTTTCCTGGTTTTTAATGCATCTTTGACTGAGGTGTACTTTCCATAAAAATATACCACAATTGGCACCAATTCAGCTACCCCTACGGCATGGGTACTGAAGAGGGCCCACTGGGGCTGCAGCACGAATTGTGCCACCCCGGGGACCCCTCATCATGACCATGCATACTGCCATTGCAGGCTGCATGTCTTGGTGCAGAGAAAACCAAAGAGTCGACATGGCACACAGCCCTGTCGGCCATGCCCTCACACTCTGCATGAGATATAGGTAAGTCACCCCTACTGCAGGCCTTACAGCCCTATGACAGGGTATACTATATCCCATGTGTGGACATATCTCTGAACAGATGTCACCCTACAGTATCTAAGCCATTCTTGGATATTGTAAGTGCACAGGTAAGCCATAAAGAGTACATGGGCTGGATACTTGTCATTATGGGTTTTCTAGCTCCATGATGGCTTGACTGTACCCTAAGATGTTTGGTACCAAACATCTTGTCTTAATAAACCCTCACTGATGCCAGTGTGGGATTTATTAATAAATGCACACAGGAGACCCTTTAGAGAGTCCCCTGAAAACCTACCAAGCACTGATGTGGTCTCTCAATAGTCATAGCCAGCCTGCCACCACCAGCCATGTTTCTGACCTCATGGGGTGAGAGCCTGTGTTTTCAGAGGCCAAAAACAAAGCCTGCTCTGGGTGGAGGTCCTTCACACCGCCTCAAGACCGAAATGGCCTTCCAGAATGGGAAGCTTCAAAGGTGTTGCCGCCTTTGAAGTTCAGCCCAGGCTTCCCTAGATAGTGGGGAATCCCAACCCCCGTCCTGCTTCACATTTGGTCAGAGGACAGGCGTGAAAATTAGTTAGATGAGGAGGAGTGTCTACACTCAGCGAGCACCACCCCTAAGGTGTGGCAGGCAATGTGAACCCCTCTCTTGAAAATCCACCATCTTGATATGGTAAAGAAACAACCTATCAGGGCTCGGGTAGTGCCTCTTTGCACAGGAAGCGGTCACTAAGACGGTGTAGGCACCCTAAAGGTAGGTTGCCCATTGGCTACTACCTATCTCCCCCTGTAACTCCCCTAAATTTAGTATCTAGTTGGCATCCCTAGACCTTGAACCTAGATTCGATGGGCAAGAAGAAGACCAGGACAAAGAAGACTTGCTGCCCGAGAACTGAAGCCCTGCTGCAGAAAAAATTGGCACCAAACCCTGCCTGCTGCCTCTAGGACTGGACAATCGTGATGTGCCATGTTTACCGGAACCTGTGAAGACTCCAAGAACCCCGGAGCTCCTCCAGACTTTTGAGAAATGACCACAAACCTACCTTGGAGTTAAGGTATCACTCCCCTGCACACCGCAGGCACAGATCCCGCTAAGTCCGGTTTGTCGACATGCTGCTTCCTGACTACTTTGACGCAAAAGAGGTACATCTGCTCTGGAGGATCAGATCTGTCTCCTCACCAAGTTTGGAGACACCAGGACCTACCGGAGCTGCGCCATACCAATCCCCGGGGTACCGGACCCCCTGAAACAAACAGCGAGACGAAGAGTTCATTACGGATTCCAAAGATTTCAGAAGCAAGCACCTGTTGAGGGACATTGAGACCCCTGAGACCCACGTCTTGAGTGGCCCAGCTGTCCCGAAATTGCCTCTCAAAGTGGCTGCTCCTTACCACGAGGACTTCTCGACACATGATGCACAACGCCCGCCTGGTCTTAAAAAATACATAAAAATCAATATTATTTTTATAAATTGGTCTCGGATTTATTCTTGGGTGTGTGTCCCATTTATTGCCTCTGTGAGGGCACAAAATACTTATCACTACCCTCTGATAAGCCTAATTGCTCACCCACACTACCACAGAAAGAGCAGTAGTATTATCAACTTTAACCTTTGTGTACCAGTAAGGGATCCACTGGACTCTCTGCACAGTGTACTTCGGTTTAGTACACTATATAGAGAGCCAGCTTCCTACATTGGTGATTCAGCGGTGGGATAGAGGACTTTGCATTTGCTGGAACTACTTTGTCAATAAATGATCAGATGAGTAAATCTAAAAATTGTCTTTAGTCTAGTTGTACTTTTTCAATTGGTCTATTTTTTCTACATTCTACATACAACTGCTAGGGCCTTGACTAAGTACCTGAAACTAAGTGGTTAGTAATGCAAAAGTGTGTGCTATAGTTAGGACAAAGTATTTTCCTTTCATAAAAAGTTCCCAACTTTAGTGCAATAATGAGTGACATTGATAACCAGGCTCAGGAGCTTGACCTGACTCCTTACATGAACCTGTCCTATGCCAGGCTAAGGTCCCTCTGTAAGGGTTATGGTATCAATACTAGCAAACATGCTAACAAAGAAAAGCTTAGAAGGCTGTTAGCAGAGTTCAAGAGAGATAACCCAGAACTAGTAGCTCAATCTGATGAAGATGAGAATGCTACTGAAGATTCAACAGAGGAGGGAGCTGAGTCCATTCAGTCAAAGCCAGATGAAGAACCCTCAGCTGAGAATCTCATGCTGGAAAGAATGACCAGGATATTGAACTCAGAAGCTCAACTCCTGGACATAGAAAGACAAAGGAAAGAGATGGGCCTAGGACCTATCTCTGATGGCAGCAAATTTATAAATAGGAAGAGCGAAGATTCCTTTGACTGCAAACTCCCCAAAGGGATTTTCCCTAAATACTCAGAGCCGCACTGGTGTATGGTCTGTTTTTACGGTTTTCAACCTTGGTTTGTCGAAGTGCACAGTGAGAGGTTAATGCATGATGGCACAGTTCTTCGTTTTTTTGTTCTTTCTTTGGTTTCTTCTTTGGTTGGGTTTGCATCACAGTTTTGTGCACAGAGCATGGGATTGGCACCACTACATTATGTTGCACGACACCACGCTATCGCACATGTTTCTTGTTTGCGTTTTTTGCCATGAGTGTTTGTATTTTAGGAGATGGGACAGCCATCCCTGTATATTGATCACCCATTATATTATGTTGAAGTTTGAAACATCTCATGTTTTCTTTCACAGAGGCCCCTGAAAAAGGGATTGTCTAATCCCGAAATGCATTGGGCAACTGATGTTACGGATGTTGAAGCTGTTACTTTGGATAAAGTTTTGTTCACATCGTAGTCCGTTTTGCAACAAATTCATGAGAATGCAGATAATGAATTTATGTATATTGTGAGCATGTTATTAATGTGTAAAGGTTTAAATATAAAGTGTTACAGATAAATATGTTAAATTGTTTGCTTTGATTACTTTGATTATGTGATAAGTGAACTTACGCTGTGCAACCAGTTATCGAGTGAAGCTTCACTCGTTTATGTTGGGAAGGATGGAAGAGACATCTCAAAGAAACTAATCAGGATATTTTGGATTATGTGCTTGGCCTTCGTTCCAAGATGGCTGAGTACCTGGAAAAAGACAATAAAAATCTCGAGGCCAGCCATGAGCCACAGAAGCTCTTGCATGACCAAAAGGCTGCCATGGTGGAGTTCCAACCAGGGCAAAAGGTACAAGTTTTGGAGCCTGTGCCACCTAGGACCCTCCTGGACAGATGGACTGGGCCCTAACCCTTCCTTTAAAGAAAAGAGGAGGTCACCTATTTGGTGGACCTTGGCACATGTAGGAACCCCAAGAGGGTCATGCATTTAAATCGCCTGAAACCCTATAAAGACAGGGCTGACATGACCATGCTCATGTTCACTGACGAGGATCAGGAAGCAGAGAGTGAACCTCTCCCTGATCTCCTCTCTCATAACCCTAAAGATAGCTCAGTTGAAGGAGTGGTCTTTTTCAGACACCCTCACTGACCAACAGCAGACTGATTGCAGGCAAGTCCTAAATCTGTTTACCGAGCTCTTTTCTTTGACCCTTGGTCAGACTAACTGGTGTACCCAGGATGTGGACACTGGTGACAGCCTACCTGCCAAAAACAAAATCTACAGTCAGTCTGATCATGTCAAAGAAAGCATCAAGGCTGAAGTAAGCAAGATGCTGGAATGGTTGTCATTGCACCCTCAGAGAGCCCCTGGGCCAGCCCAGTTGTCTTAATTCCCAAGCCTCATTCCCAGGGTGGAAAGAAAAAAATGAAGTTTGTGTGGACTGTAGAGGCCTCAATGCAGTCACAAAAACTGATGCACATCCAATTCCTAGGGCCAATGAACTGATTGACAGATTGAGGGCAGCCAAATATCAGAGTACTTTTGATCTCGCATCAGGGTACTGGTAGATAGGCCTGACCCCTGGAGCAAAAGAGAAACCAGCTTTCTCAACCCCAGATGGGCACTTCCAGTTTACTGTGATGCCCTTTGGATTAATGAATGCCCCAGGCACATTTCAGAGGTTGGTGAATAAAGTCCTTGCTGGATTGAAATCGTTTAGTGCAGCTTATCTGGATGATATTGCTGTCTTTAGTTCCACCTGGCAGGATAACCTGATCCACCTCGAAAAGGTCCTGAAGGCTCTACAGAGTGCATGCTTCCCTAGCAAGGCAAGCAAATGCCAGATAAGGAAGAGCAAGGTTGTATACTTGGGCCACCTTGTGGGTGGAGGCCAAGTTCCGCCACTTCAACCCAAAATCCAGACTATTCTGGATTGGGAAGCTCCAACCACTCAGACCGAATTAAGGGAATTCCTTGTCTTGCCTGGATACTACAGGAGGTTTGTGCAGGAATATGGGTCCATTGTGGCGCCCCCTCACAGAATTTATGTAGGAGGCTGTCTCTCTATATAGTGTACTAAGAAGAAGTGCAGAGAGTCCAGAGAATCCCCAATTGGTACTCAGAGGTAAAAGTAGATAATTCTAATGCTGTTTTTGTGGTAGTGTGGGTGAGCAGTTAGGCTTCTCAGAGGGTAGTGCTAAACATTTGTTGTCACACACAGAGGCAATAAATGGGATACACACTCAAGAATAAATCTGAGACCAATTTGTAAAAATAAGGATGTTTTTTATGTATTTTTAGAGACCAAGAACACATTTCTAAGGTAAGTACTTTTCAAGTTACGATATTTAAAGAGTTCGAAAAATATATCACATTTGTGCGCAACTAAGTACCAAAGGAATCAATGGGAAGAAAACTGCATATAAAATCAGGCAATTCTTTCATGAAGTTCACCTTCCCGTTTAAGTCAATGTCAAAACCAGGTCCAAAGTTCCAGCAGGAGAAGTTCGGGAGCATCCCGGATTGGGCGGGAATAGAGTGCTGAGGGTCTTGAAACTGGTGCGCAAAGACAAAGGGGACCACTTGAAAATGCACTGCACAGGTGGACTTACAGGTAAGTCCGGTGGGTCTCCTTGGAGGGAGGAGGTCGCAAGGGCCTGGGGACCACGGGAGCAGAGCTGATTGATCTGTGCTGTGGCTGAGTGCAGAGCGAACAGGTCAGCCAGGCGTCGTACGTCTTTAGGGTCCTCGCGGTCAGGAGCAGGCAACTTGGAGAGGTGATCTCAGGACATCTGGGCCACTCAGGAAGTGGGCCTTGGGTATCTCAACTTCCCTCAACGGGTGCTTCCTTCTGGTGCTTTGGGAGTCCGTTGTGGACTCTTCTTCTTGGTTTTTACAGTTGGGGGTCTGGTACCCAGGGGATTGGCACACCACAGTTCTGGAAGGTCCAGGTGCCTCCAAACTTTGGGGGAGAGGCAGATCTGTCCCTCCGGAGCTGTTGTACCTCTTCTTGCTTTGGTGCTGCGTCGAGGTAGTCGGGGAGCAGCAAGTCAACAAACCGGACTTCACGGGATCGGTACCTATGGTGTGCAGGGGAGTGATACCTTCACTCCAAAGGAGCTTCTCAGGACTTTCTCGAAGGCTGGAGGTCCTCCAGGGTTCTTGGAGTCCTTGCAGGTTTCAGGACGACACAGCAGCAGCGATTATCAAGTCCTTCTCGCAACTGGCAGGGTTTGGTACCTTTTCTTTCTGCAGCATGGCTTCTGTTCTCGCGTAGCAGGTCTTCTTCTGTCCTGGTCTTCTTTGGTCCGATGAATCTGAGGTTCAGGTCCCGGGGAGTCACCTAAATACTGAATTTAGGGGCATTACAAGGAGAGACAGGTAATAGCTAATGGGCTATCTACCTTTAGGGTGTCTACACCCTTTAGTGACCACTTCCTATGGAAAGAGGCACTACCTTAGCCTTTATTTGAGGTTTTCCAAATATCATGAGAGGGGTTCAACTCGCCTGCCCAGCCCTGGGGTGGTGTAGCCTGGGGGGGACGCTCCTCCTCATCTAACTAATTTGCCTACCTTTCCCCACACCAAAAGTGGATCAGGAAACTGGGCTTGCCTCCCCCATTAGCTTGGGGCTCCTGGGTTGGATTTCAAAGGCAGCATTGTCTTTTAAGCTTCCCACCCTGAAAGACCATCCTGTCCTGGAGGAGGTGTGAAACACCCTGCCCAGAGAAAGTATTGTTACTGTCCTCTGAGAGCACTGGCTCTCACCCCATGAGGTCAGAAAAATGTCTGGTGGTGACAGGGTTGTGAAAACCAGCCAGAGACCCCACTAGTGTTTGGTTAAGTTTCAGGGGACCCTCTAAAAGGGTCTCCTGTATGAATGTATTAATAAATCCAACACTGGCATCAGTGAGGGTTTATTAAGACTTGATGCTTGGTACCAAACATCATAGAAATCAATGAAGCAATCATGGAGCTATGAAACTCTTGTTAACAAGTATCGAGCCCATGTACTCTTTATGGCCTCCTTGTTCACTTACAACATCACAGAATGGACTGGACATTGCAGAGACATACCTGCACATGCACCATATGCTCACACATAGGATATAGTGCACCCTGCCTTAGTGCTAAAGGCCTGTAGTAGTGGTGACTTACCTATATCCTATGCAGTGCATGGGGAGGCATGGCACACATAGCTGTGTGCCATGTCAACTCTTCAGATTTTCCTGGACCAAGAGACACAGCCTGCAATGGCAGAGTAAATAGCCTTGGTGAGAGGGCCCTGGGGTGGCACAACTAGTGCTGAGCCCAAGAGGACCATCTTCAGTATTCATGCCCTAGGTACCAGGGGTGTCGCTTACTAGGGACTTGTAGGGGTAGCTTAAGTTGTGCCCATCTTGGTACAGTGTTTTGGGAAAGAGATCTGGCACTGGGAACCTGGTTAGCAGGGACCCAGTGCACTTACAGTTCAAAATTACATTTCCAAACTCTCAAAAATCGTAACACCTAAAGTACTTACTGTAGATCAAAGTTCTTAGTTTTAAATATTGCATAAAAAATTGATATTATTTTCATAAATTGGTCTCCGATTCATTCTTGAGTGTGCATCTCATTTATTGCCTCTGTGAATACAAATGCTTAGCACTAGCCTCTGATAAGCCTATATGATCGCCCACACCACCACAAAAAGAGCACTAGTACTATCGACTTTAACCTCTGTGTACCAGTAAGGGATCCACTGGACTCTCTGCACAGTGTACTTCATTTTAGTACACTATATAGAGAGCCAGCTTCCTACATCCAGAAGCTCTGTGCGTGCAGCAGCAATGCTAGCTCCCACAGGAGGCGGGGAGCTGGCTGGGACTGCAGGGGCCTTGAGGCTCGCCCCGCGGTCCCAGGGGAATAGACAGACGGGAGCAGAAAAAGGCAGAGTTAAGGTCAGAAACAAGCAGAAAGAGGCAAGATATAGGTGAGAAACTAGCAGAAAGAGGCAGAATAAAGGGCAGCAGCGAACAGAAAGAGGCATGATAAAGGTGAAAAACGAGCAGACAGAGGCAGAATAAAAGTCAGAAATTAGCAGAAAGAGGCAATATAAAGATTAGAAACGAGTAGAAAGGGGCAAAATAAAGGTCAGAATGAGTAGAAAGAGGCAAAATAGAGGTTAGAAATGAGCAGCAAGAGGCAAAATAGACTTCAGAAACGAGCAGTAAGAGGCAGAATAAAGGTCAGAAGCGAGCAGAAAGAATCAAAATAACGGGCAGAATGAGCAGAAAGAGGCAACATAGAGGGCAGGAGCAAACAGTGAAGAGGCAGAAAAATGAGCAGAAAATGAGTAGAGGAGGTACAAAACCAAAGGAAGCAGAGGGTAGCAGACTGCAGGCAAGCTGGACAAGAGGACCACCACAGGGGGGATGGCATGAGGACGTACTCCCCTGTGCTCCCCTACTTTTTTACTGTGCACCTACTGATACCCACTCATATTCTGATGCACCCACTCACAGACCCACTCACACACTCAGGTACCCACTCACAGACCCACTCAGAGATACACACACCCACTGGCAGACACACTCAGACACTCAGGCACCCATTCACAGATCCTTTCAAGTAGTCATTCACTCACTCACAGACCCACTGAGACACTCACACACACACTCACAGACCCACTCAGAGACTCTCAAGGATGTACTTGGGGGCCAACTACCCCTCCTGTTACCTCCAGTAAGTCCCACAAAGTGGGATTGCTGAGAGGTCTTTGGAGCCAATGCCCCCTTTCTTCACCACTCTGCAAATGCTGAGAGGTCCCCTTTCTGCACCACTCTGCAAACATGCCTCCTGGTGCACTTCTAGTAGGAGGATGAAGTCCCCTTGGCTATTGAAGGTCCTCGGGGGTCAACTACTCCTCCTGTAACCTCTAGTAAGTCCCACACAGTGGGTTTGCTGAGAGGTTTTCGGTGGCCACACCCCCCTTTCTCCACCACTCTGCAAACATGCCTGCTGGAGCACTACTAGTTGGTGATGAAGTCCCCTTGGCTCTTGAGGGTCCTTCGGGGCCAACTACCCCTCCTGTTACTTCCAGTAAGACCCACACAGCTGCCTTGCTGAGAGGTTGTCAGAAGCCACGCCCCCTTTCTCCACCACTCGGCAAATGTGCCTCCTGGTGCACTACTGGTTGGGGGAAGAAGTCCACTTTAGTCCTGAGGCCCTCAGGAGTAGAGTGGAAGTCATTCCCCAGCCAGCAGTGTGCCTGGAGGCACATTTGCAGAGTGGTGGAAAAAGGGGACGTGGCATCCAAGTCCTCTCAGCAATGCCGCTGTCTGGGACTTACTGGAGGTAACAGGAGGGTTCTTGGACCCCAAGAACCCTCAGCATCCAAGGGCACTTCATCCCCCAATCACCACTGCACCAGGAGGTGCATTTGCAGAGTGGTGGTGAAGGGGACGTGGCCTCTGGTGACTTGCCCGAGGTTTTTTCCTTCTATTTTTTTATTTTTTTTAAGGGAGGGGCCTCCCTCCCCGGGCCGATTTTGGCATCAGGGACCCCATCCCCCGGGGCCCAGATTTTTTTTTTCGTATATAATTTATAGGGAGGGGGACCGAGCGGCCCCCCTCCCTGCGCCAATTTCAGACCCAGGGACCCCATCCCCGGGGACCAGCTTTTTCATTTTTTATATATAATTTAAAGGGAGGGGCCGAGCGGCTCCCCTCCCGGGCTATTTTTGGCCCCGGGGACCCCATCCCCTGGGACCCGGCTTGTAGTGTGGGTGCCCTGGTCCCACCCAGGGCACTCACTTACATTTGTTGGTGACTGCAGGGGGAGCTTGGAGGCCCCAGCGGTCCCTGCCAGCTCTCCGTCTCCTGCAGGAGCCGGCATTGCTTTGAGATCCAGGGAGCTGCTGAACATACAGTTCCCTCAAAGTAATTTGTCTGTTTCCTTGCTCGCTTGCCAGCGGGCAGGGAAACAGACACATGCTCCACTTTCAGCAATTGGGAGCATTTTCTGCTCTCACTTGCTGAAAGCGGAGCCATGCTTGCTATGACTTGGCGGGAGCAGTGTGCCCCGGTGAGGTGGCGGTCCCCTGTGCAGGGGGGGCTGGGTGGGCCCCCTCATTCCTATTATTAAGTGCCCGTGGGAAGTGGCGGTCCTCGGGGCAGCAGGGGTGACCGATCGTACCCCCCACAATTCTAGTATTTACTGCCCCAGGGAGGTGGTGGTTCCCGGGGCTTTGTGTAAGCCTATGAGGGAGGCCCCATGAGCCCCCCTCCTCCATTTCCTTCATGCGCCTGAGACATGGCCCACCCGGGGGCTTTAAAAAAAAAGACATGCGGCAGCCCGCACGTCTTTTTTTATTTTTCCATGGATCCGCAGGTCCACCCACGAATTCACGGCAAAATTAAATTAAAAAAATACTTCTCCCCCCGGCGGGGTCCCTGTGAGATCCCCCCACCATATATGGGTGTGTCAGGGTATTCCTACCCTGCCCCCTTTTCATATTTTTTTTGTGGGACTCGGCTTTAAGCTGGCTGCCAACACTTCCTGGTTGAAGTGTTGGCAGACTATCAAATTTTAGTAGGATCCCCGAGTCCACTGCAAGGAATCGCGTCCCCAGATATCTATATTTTTAAAGCTTTAATATCTCTGAAACTGCTTAACAGATTTACACCAAATCACAAAAAGCACGCTTTCCTGACCAAGATCTAGCTTCCTGCCAAATTTGGTGAAATTCCGTTAAGCAGTTCGGGCTGTAGTCATGTTCAAAAATGAAAAGTCCCCATAGAACATAACATGGGAAACACGTTTTTGGGGAACCCCCTTTTTTCTCGGTCCCCGCTTGACGGAGCACCCTGAAACTTTCAACACAGCAGCTGAAGCAAACAAGCATTTGCAATGCAATCGGTCTCGCCTTTGGGACCTTAGATGTATTTAGCTATGCAGCACATTAGCCTGGGTGCTGAAACATCTACTGTTCTTTAACATGGAGGGAAAGTAAGCACCAAACTGCGTGACACGCCAGGTATGGGAACACATGGAGAGAAATATTGCCTTTCAGCGGGAAATGGTATAGTCCAAAGCTCTGTTTTTAATATAAAATCAGGGCCTTCGGTGGTCATATCACTGAAAATACACGATTTGAAAAAAATATTATTGTCTACGGGTGCTCGTGGAAGACCATGTCTAGGGACTGGAATCTAGAGAATGCTAAAGTGATTCTGGTATTTTACTGAGCTCTGCTGGTCGTTTTCTATCAAATAAGTTAAATATAGGCAGTTGCAAGAAAAATAAAAAAAAGAAAGTCCCTAAGCAGAAAGCAATTCTGGTATTTTACTGACCTCTAGTAGTCTTTTTCTATCAAGACAGTTAAATAGAAGCAGTTGAACAGAAAAAAAGTCCCTAAGTGGAAGCAGACAAGTCCTAGGGCTGAACTCCAGAGCCCACAAAGTACATACACATATAAGTATATACTAAAGTATATACAAGAGGTCTCGAATGCTCGACCTAAAAGGGAAGTTTTTGAAGATTTCGTGAAGATTTGTCAAGTGGCGCCAAAGTTATTAACAAAACAAAAAACGCTTTGGTCCTAAATATAACTACCTAATGGCGACTACCAGTAGGTAATATATTTATATATATACCCTGTCGAAGGCTGCGGCTGAAACATGTAGGCCATTTCACTTTGGTGCTACATATGGCAAAATAAAAAAATTAGCAACAAAATACCTGTTCTGGATGTGCCGTGTCCATCGTTGTGCATGCAGAGTGTATGTGTAGCTTGGGACTCCGACTCCGACCGCCTTTTGAAAGGATAGAAATGATATATAATAATATATATTATCTACTGGCGGTCGCCAGTAGATAGTTATAGTTAGGACCTATTTTCCATAGGAAATCTGCAACATTCTATTTGAAATAACTCTTGCGTCGGTTGACGAATCTTCGCGAAATTTTCAAACTTTATGGCCCGCTCCGGTCCGCTCCTACCCTGAAAGTTTCGGGGTGATTCGTCAAGCGGGGGCCGAGAAAAAGGGGGGTCCCAAAACGTGTTTTCCCCATTCATTTTCCCATAGGAAACTTTAGCCACGGCTACAGCCCGAACTGCTGAACGGAAGTACACAAAATTTGTCAAAGAGGTAGTTCTTGGTTCAGAAAGAACCCTTTTTGTTAAATGGTGTAAATCCGTTCAGTAGTTGCGGAGAAATTAAAAAATAAGAGTCAAAAAATCAATTTCCCATAGGAAACTTTATGCAAGGCTACAGCCCGAACTGCTGAACGGAATTACACCAAATTTGACAAAGAGGTAGTTCTTGGTTCAGAAAGAACCCTTTTGTTAAATGGTGTAAATCCGTTCAGTAGTTGCTGAGAAAATCAAAAGTAAAAACACATATATATCTGGGCGGAGCCTAACCACACATGTCATCGTGAGATCTGATTGGCTGTCAGCACTTCATCCTGGAATTGCTGGCAGCCATCTTGGGACCAATATAAATGATAGTACCCCATTGAAATGCATTGTAGTGAATCGAAGATTTTGAGGGTTACCAAAAGGAGAACTATAAAGGGTGATAACAGACTTTAGTTACATTAGAATTCATTTGTTGATGGTACCATACTAATTTCAGGAATTGTGGTGTGTTCTAAGGTGATTTTACCCTGTGAAAAACCTTCTGCTGGGATATCATGAATCATGTTTGAGAGAAAACTATTTTCACATGCTTGTCCCATACAGTTTTGGAAGGTGCTCCAGAAGCTAAAATGAGAGCATATTTTCTGTAAATTCACATTATCTTTCTCAGTCATGTGAGAATGAAGTCTGACATTCTCAGTAAAACATGTACATCCAACAATGGCAGAGACTGTCAGTTGATTCCTTTGTGTTCTACTGCAGCTTCCCAGAGTGTTCTAAAGAACAACTAGAGTGCTAACAGCCTTACCTATGACAAAAGTATGGCACACCTGAAGCCATCTTGATTGGAATAAACTGGTAACACTTAAAACATTTAATTTAAAAAGGAACAAAATGATGGGGTTCATTTTGTCATAGAAATTATGGTTAGTGCTGTAGAAAGAAAAATTAGGACATGTTTTAAGTGAGATCTCAAATATCTTCCTGTTATATTTCAACAGGAGCAGCCTGTCAGTTGATGCCTTTGTGTTCTACTGCAGCTTCCCAGAGTGTTCTAAAGAACAACTAGAGTGCTAACAGCCTTACTTATGACAAATGTATGGCACACCTAAAGCCATCTTGATTGGAATAAACTGGTAACACTTAAAACATTTAATTTAAAAAGGAACAAAATGAGGGGGTTCATTTTGCCATAGAAATTATGGTTAGTGCTGCAAAAAGAAAATTTAGGGCATGTTTTAAGTGAGATCTCAAATCCTCTTCTATTTCATTAGAAAATTCTGACATGCAGACTGAAACAATCACTTTCAATACCAGCAGTAGACTTCCAGTTAACTCCTTGGTGAGCAGTAGCTTTACTACAGTGATCTAATGAACAACTAGAGTGCTAACATTCTGAATTTATGGCAAATGTGTGACACATCTGAATGCCTTCTTGATGGAATCAAAGTAAAAACTGAAAGCATTTCCTACTGAGGAGACTGTAGTAAATGAGGAAATTAGGAAACTTCATAACAAATAAGTCTCCCAAGATGGCCACCAGAGAAAAAAGAGCCCAAATGTAGCACAAATATCACCCAGAGGTAGCCCACGTATAGCCCAATGACAGAAGTGTGCAAAACACTTTTTATTTTTTGTTTTTTGCAGTTTTATATAGTGCAGACTGGTCAGGTATTGGAGTGCTTTACATGAGCATTGGTTACATTATCCAAGGACAAATTCATGTTGGTTGACCCCTACACTACCCAAACACCACTGCACTACCCTAAACCCTAAAACACTACCCCCAGCACGACCCCTTCAGTACCCAAACACAACTGCACTACCCTAAACTCAAAAACACTACCCCAGCACGACCCCCTACACTACCCAAACACCACTGCACTACCCTAAACCCTAAATCTACCCCCTACACTACACAAATACCACTGCACTACCCTAAACCCTAAAACACTAGAACCCAGCACGACCCCCTACAGTACACAAACACCACTGCACTACCCTAAACCCTAAAACACTACCCCCTACACTACACAAACACCATTGCACTACCCTAAACCCTAAAACACTACCCCCAGCATGACCCCCTACACTACACAAACACCACTGCACTACCCTAAACCCTAAAACACTACCCCAGCATGACCCCCTACACTACCCAAACACCACTGCACTACCCTAAACCCTAAAACACTACCCCCAGCACGACTCCCTACACTACACAAACACCACTGGACTACCCTAAACCCTAAAACACTACCCCCAGCACGACTCCTTACACTACCTAAACACCACTGCACTACACTAAACCCTAAATCTACCCCCAGCATGACCTCCCACACTACACAAACACCACTGCACTACCCTAAACCCTAAAACACTACCCCAGCACGACCCCCTACACTACCCAAACACCACTGCACTACCCTAAACCCTAAAACACTAACCCCAGCATGACCCCCTACACTACCCAAACACCACTGCACTACCCTATACCCTAAAACACGACTCCGTACACTACACAAACACAACTGCACTACCCTAAACCCTAAAACACTACCCACAGCATGACCCCTACACTACACAAACACCACTGCACTACCCTAAACCCTAAAACACTACCCCCTACACTACACAAACACCACTGCCCTACCCTAAACCCTAAAACACAACCCCCAGCATGACCCCCTACACTACACAAACACCACTGCACTACCCTAAACCCCCCTACACTATACATACACCACTGCACTACCCTAAACCCTAAACCGACCCCCAGCACGACCCCCTACACTACCCAAACACCACTGCCATACCCTAAACCCTAAAACACTACCCCCAGCATGAACCCCTACACTAACCAAACACCACTGCACTAACATAAACCCTAAAACACTACCCCCAGCACAACCCCCTACACTACACAAACACCACTGCACTACCCTAAACCCTAAAACACTACCCCCAGCACGACTCCCTACACTACCCAAACACCACTGCACTACCCTAAACCCTAAATCTACCCCCAGCACGACCCCCTACACTACCCAAACACCACTGCACTACCCTAAACCATAAAACACTACCCCCAGCATGACCCCCTACACTACACAAACACCACTGCACTACCCTAAACCCTAAAACACTACCACCAGCATGACCCCTACACTACTCAAACACCACTGCACTACCCTAAACCCTAAAACACTAACCCAGCACGACCCCCTACACTACCCATACACCACTGCACTACCCTAAAGCCTAAAACACTACCCCCAGCACGACCCCTACTCTACTGCACTACCCTAAACCCTAAAACACTACCCCCAGCACGACCCCCTACACTACCCAAACACCACTGCACTACCCAAAACCCTAAAACACTACCCCCAGCACGACCCCCTACACCACTGCACTACCCTAAACCCTAGAAAAGAAACCCCCATGCCCAATCCCCCTTACCTCTCACTCCTCGTGGTTCCTCTCTCCTCGTGGTTCCTGCTTCACGTCGTCTCTGAGGGCGGTGCACGTCGTTGTGAGGAAACGGAACAGCCTCTGTTTCCTTACAACGACATGGATCGTCTACATGTTTTTAGAGCGCATGGTCATTTACCATACATACCTTTACAACAAAATTCGTTGTAAAGGCATGCGTGGTAAATGACCATGCGTTCTAAAAATGCGTAGTAATGACTTCGTGATGTACAACGCATGCGTGGTAATGCATGCGTTGTAATGGTATCGCAAAGTAAAAAGTCGTTGTAACGGCTGTTTACCGATCGAAGCTGGCCCCTGTTCTTCAGTGAGACGTTTATTTGATTAATTAGGAGGAAGGAATGTGATTTTTTTACCGAAAAGTGCATTCCCGGCTGTTGTATTGTGAAAGTGTCCGCGTGGCCTGGTTTCACTTCCGGTGAGAGAGTGGAAGAGTCTGTTTGGATCTAAAGGAGTTCTGTTGTTGGACGGGGCCGGCGCGACATGTCATCAGAAAACATAGCTAATGGAAAGCGACCTCCCTGAAGTGTGGAGCAGTGCCATGAGAGGTCAACGAGTGTGCGTCCCACCGCAGTATGACCGTACCGCGTGACCCATGTGCCACCTCCAGGGTACGGGAGGCAGAAGCGGCATCGCAGGTCCTCTTGAAGACCGTTGTAGCACTAATTCTACATTTTGGTACTAGGGCATTTTAACTTCGTTGTTCCTGCCAGATACAAAGAGAAGATCCTGTGTTATTCAGTGCCCTCGTTACCTTTTTTGTGGGTTGTGGTGCTTGTCACTTCGCTGCCCCGCCGGTGCACACGACTGGGCACCCCACCTCGTGTGCCATCTGCAGGGCCTCTGCCCTCGGATCACTGGTTTCGGTTTCTGGAGTGGCAACATAAACAGTTGCTCCCAAAGGACTAGCCTGAACACTTAGGTGAATATCCCCTGCACCAGCATTCCACGGAAATTCTTTCCTAGCTCTCCCACGTCAACGAGGACGTCATAATAGCACGGCTCCGCTCGCGACACCGTATGACGTCATCGGAGCCATAAGAGAACCTCGTCGGCGTGCTGACGTCAGTTCCACCCATTTTTTCCGTGCCACCGAGGCAAACAGGGGACCGAGACATTTTCACATGTATACATAGTATAATAAATATATATATATTCACTGAAAAAACCATAGGTTTCAGGCACGTTATAGTTAGAAATTAGCATTTAAAAAACCTTAGAAATTCACTGAAAAAACCATAGGTTTCAGGCACGTTATAGTTAGAAATTAGCATTTAAAAACCTTAGAAATTCACTGAAAAAACCATAGGTTTCAGGGGCGTTATAGTTAGTTGGACATTTCACTCGTACAAAACCATAGAAATTCCCCCGTTATAGTTAGTTCAGCTAACTATAACTCGCGCACTCCATAATGCACTGCTGATGATGTCACATATTACATCACTCATGACATGGTCAGTGACATCACTCATGACATCACTGATGACATCTCAAATGACATCACTGATGACATCATCCAGTGAATGTGTGTTTTTCTGAAAATTAAATATGTTTTATATATGTATATCTCAAGGTCGATGGAAGAATAAATGGGTATATAAGTGTCTAAATGGATGATTTTGTTTTGTAAAATTGATTGTATAACTGACTAAGTGTATCTTAGTGAATACATGGGTTAGTGAGTAATGTTTAAATATGAAAATATCTGTATCAGTCTCTCACTTTGTGTATAAGTGGCTGCATGGGTTGGTGAGTAGCTACATGAGTGTCTATATGGGTTATTAGTTGGTTTTTTGAGTATCAGTATGAGTGTCTGAGTGTCTGTATGGTTCGGTGGGGGGTATTACTTAGTGCATAGATGCATGAATGAGTGACTCACTGTTTGTATGTGTTGAAGACAGCATGTGTGCAGGACTGTATAGGTGGATGAGTATGTGTATGGGTGAGTTAGTGAGTGAATGACTGTCTCAATAGTGTCTTTATGAGTAACTACATATGTTTTAAACTGGTATATGTGAGTATTGGTGTATATAAGTGAGTATATGTGAGAGTGAGAGATTGGAAGAGTTCCTGTACAAATAAGTAGGTGTTTCTATAAGTGATTGTTTAAGAGAGTAAGTATGTGTAAGTTTCTGTAGAAGTAAGTGTGGTAGTGTGTGTATAACTGTATATGCAAGTAAATGGATGTTTGATACTTTGTTTGCATGTGTGACTATGTGTGTGAGTAACTCTATGGATGAGTGGCGGTGTGTAACAGGATGTACAGGTGTATGAGTACATATGATGAGTGAGTACATGTATGAGTGACTGTATAGGGACTGTTGGTGAATGAGTGGATGTGTGTGTAGATCTTGGAATTACTGAATAGGTGTGTTGTAACTGGTATTGGTATGTCCATTGTTTTGAAAATGTTAGTTTGTATTTTTGAGTGTGTGTATCAAAGGTTATATTAGGGTGAGAGGAGGTCTGCCACTCTATCACAAGGATGATGTCATCAGTGATGTCATCAGTGATGTCATTTGAGATGTCATCAGTGATGTCATGAGTGATGTCACTGACCATGTCATGAGTGATGTAATATGTGACGTCATCAGCAGTGCATTGCGGGCGCGCAAGTTATAGTTAGCTGAACTAACTATAACGGGGGAATTTCTATGGTTTTGTACGAGTGAAATGTCCAACTAACTATAACGCCCCTGAAACCTATGGTTTTTTCAGTGAATATATATATATATATATATATATATATATATATATATATATACACTGACGCTCAGAAGATTTAATTTGTGCAGCCAATCGCGCGGTGAAAGAGGCACACAATCTGAAAAGTGTTTGGCAATACAATAATGGTATTTGTTGGAAAATACATGTATATATGTATATATGTGTGTGTCAGTATATATATATATTTTTTAAAAAGGTAAAAGTAATGTTATAGTTAGAAGAAAATTTCAGTGGCAACGTAGAGTTTTAGACTTTAAAACCCCAAAAACACTGAAATTCTGCAGTTATAGTCAAATAACTATAACTCATGCCCTAAAGTAACAATAACTCAGGCCCCCACCATGCACAGTGTTGTCATCAATGGAGTAATTTCATAATTTGCAGTCATATTATCAATGATGTAATAGAACATGACATGGGTGATGTAATTTTGGGGAAATTAGCAGGGCATTGCGAGTGCTCAAGTCATAGTTCAAAGTTATTTTGGACACAAGTTATAGTTACTTCAGATAACTATAGCTGGTGAATTTCAGTGTTTTTTTGTTTTTTTAGTTTAAAACTTTAGGTTGTCACTGAAATATTCACCTAACTATAACATTACTTTAACCTTTGCTTCTTTCAGTGAATTTTTAAGGTTGTTTTTTTAATGTAAAGTAAAATATTGTTACCATTCCTAACTATAATGTCACTTTAACCTTTGTTTTTTTCAGAGAATTTCTAGAGTTTTTTTTACGCAAGTTAATATTTTATTACTATATGTAATGTCAACACCATGCCACGCACTGCCTTCCGTCGTGCGTGGCATGGGGTAGTCTGCAGGTCCTGGCCCCTCGCTGGCAGCAAACCCCTTGCCACACACCGCATTTGCCCATGCGCGGTGTGGGGGTGGCCGCGGGGGCCCTCGCCATGGGCAGTGGAATGGGGTCTAGATGAGTTCCGGGCCTAGTTGTCATTTTAAGTACACCAGACCTATTGATTTTGATCAGAACCCCAAAATATCAAAAGTGGGCCTGTTGAATTTATGAATGAATCAGGATATCAATATATATAAAGCACAGGTGTTGTCTTTGTCAAAATATGACCAATAATTATAATAAAATATGTTTCACTAATTCACACAATGCAATGTTTAATAAAGCTAATTTCCATAGAAAATGTATCGAAGTTTAAAAAAAAAAAACATGTCTTTGAGCCTTTTGTAACATTTTCAAGCCGGAAAGTACAGCCATAGAACCCACCACAAAGGGGCTCTGCACTCCAGCTGAAGAGCATAGAGCTCCAACTGGGAGACCTTAAAAAAATATGGTAAGCTCTCCTGGGGTCATGAAGGCCAGGAGACTTATTGTTTTTTGTTTTTTTAATGTTGCTGGGGGCAGCCACCCCACAACATTAAAAATTGCTTTGTGGTACCCCATACCTTCTAGGACCACGACCAAGCTGAAACAAATGTTTAAAAAACTTGCATTTTATTATGAGGTGTGCCTTGCCGCTCATTTATTATTCCTTATTTATTCGTTATTATTTTGTGGGTGTCCCGGTGCCCACCCAGCACACCCTTTTTTTAAATAATTAATGAGGAGGATCTTTACAGGCCCTGGGGACCCCATCCCTTGGGGCCGTATTATTTTTAAAGGGGAGGGGGCACACAGCCCCCCTCCACAAGCTTTTATGGAACCAGGGAACCATCCTCCAGGTCCTTTTTTTAAGGGGAGGAAGCGAGCAGTTCTCTCCCTGAGTCTTTAAGGCCTCATGGACCCATCCCCTGGGACCTAATGTTAGATCCCCAATGCCCACCCAGGGCAACCACAAAAAACAAAGTTGGGGTCCGCAGGTAGAGCCCCAGGCCCCTGTGACCTCACCGGCTTCCCATATCCTGGGAGCAGTGGGTGCAGGTATTGCTTCTGGCCAGTGTGAGCAGCTGTTTTTCCATGCTCCCGCCAGGCAGGAACAATCTTAGTTTCCCTGCCCACAAGAGCATGGGCAGGGAAACAAATGTCTGCTTCCACTCAGAAGGACCAATTTTGTAGCGCCTGTTGGGCGGGAGCAGACAAGTTTTCCCTGCCCATGATCTTACAGGCAGGGAAACTGTGTCCCAGGAAGAGGTTCCCTGGGACACTGTCACTGAGCCCGTACTGGGTAGTGGGGTCCTCAGGGCCTTTCAAGGCTTGAGTAGGGGGCAGCGGCCTCCCTCCCCTTTAAAAGTAATACAACCCCAGGAAATGGGGTCCTTGGGGCCTTTGTATCCTTGGGGAGGGTGGCCGCACTCCTCCCTTTACCTTAAAATGTATGTGTCAGCCCCTGGAGTGGGGTCCCCGGGGACTCAAGGCTCAGGAAAGTGGGCCGCCCTCCCCCATTTACACAGGGGGCATGGGGAATAGGTCCCTGGGGCTAAATTGCCCACCTTCCCCAAATAATGATAAGAATTCACCCTAAGACATAGTCCTCCCTAGTAGTCATTTAAAGTAAGAAAAATAAGGCATCCGTCCATTTTGTATTTTGTATTTTTGCTGCGATCCAATAGGAGTACTGCAGGAGTGTTACAAAAAAAACAATTAAAAAAATAAAATAATAATTAGGTCCAGGAGGGATTTTGCTTGGAACCACCCCCTCCACACGGACTAGTCTGGCAGGGTATCTCGACTCTACTCCTTAAATCTTTTTTTTACAAATTTGCAGGACAAGGGCTACGACCCAAGAGTCCTGTAATTGATGCCGCAACATTTTTGTTAATGTTGTGGCCAATTAATCAGAGCACTCGCTCCCACAGGATCTTCATTTCTGTGGAACCTTCACTCCGGTGGGAGCAAGATAGCCTAGGGAAAATATTCCCCGTAGCCCAATCAGAGAATTCTATTTTTTAAAGGTTGTGCTCGCAGGACTCTCGCAAGAGTCATTCAAACCCAACTGTCCAGATATACAAATATTTGTTAACCTTTATTTCTCAATAACAACTGAGCAAATTTACACCAATACACGAAAAGTATGCTTTCTGGGCCAAAATTTAGCTTCCTTCCAAATTTGGTGCAATTCCGTTCAGCCGTTCTGGCTGTAGTGCTGTTCGAAAATCCCAGAGGATTTTGCATTTTGGGACCCCGTCCTTTTTCTTGGCCCCCGGTTAATAGATCACCCCAAAAATTTCCCTGATGAAACTAAGCAAAAAGAGCACTTTTTTCGTAAGTTTCATGAAGATTTGTCAAATGGTGCCAAAGTTATTAGCAAACCAAAAAAGACATACCCTATGAAAACGCTGACCTAACTGTAACTACCCAGTTACAACCGACACTGGGTAATATATTAATATTTTCACTGAAATAAAGAAATGTTAAAGCAAATGTGCAAGTTATAGTAACTTCATTTAACTATAACTGGTGAATTTCAGTGCTTTTTTAGTTTAAAATGTTACGTTTTAACTTACACCTAACTGTAATGTCACTTTAACCTTTGGTTTTTTTCGGTGATTTTTTTAACGTAAAGTAAGATTTTATTATCATGCCTAACTATACCAAACCCTCACAGCGCACGGCTTTCAGCCGTGTGTGGGGTTTTCCGAAGAGCCTTGCCTGTGTCCAGGCCTTGCGCCTGCACCCCTGCAGGCAGCCAATCCCATGACATGCCCAGCCTTATGCCTTTTGCTGTGCATGGCAAGAAGTTGGTCACATACACCCAACACCCATTGATGGCCAACTGCCCCACCCCAACTGACACCAACCCCACCTTTTTTTAATGTTTCCTTGATTCTGAAGAACTCCTGCGTGAGCCAGCGGGTTCTGCTGCAGGGCTCCTGCTGAACTCCTGCAGTATCCCAGCACCCCAAAGAAAAAACTGCTTTTTAATGTGCCCTTTGGGACTCCCTCTCCGACAGGTCCACGGGGCCAGTGTACACCTACCCTGCCCACTTATACATTATTTTTCCAGGACACAGAGACCGAGCCCCAGAGTTCTGTACTTGCAACTGCAGCAAACCCTTGGAATTCTCCTGTAACAATATCTCCACCATATACAGCAACATTGACCCTCAACTGGACCCCGTCACCATTAAAACTCAACTTTCCATCATGGTTGAAAAACAAAACCTGACCTTGTGGCCTGCTGTCACCACCATCAAAATCACTGCTACCATTAATCCTTTCCACTCAGGAGGACAAAAGGACGCCTACGGGTCATCAAAGCACAAACACCCATCCTCAATGCCTCCATCGACTCAGCCACATTCCCAGACACCTGGAAACATGCCACCATCATGCCCATGCTCAAAAAACATCCACTGACCCAGCCACACTTTCCAACTACAGTCCCATCCCCCTCCTACCATACCCAGCAAAAGTCTTAGAGAAACTAATCAAACTACGCCTCACTGACCACCTTAGCAACCACCAGCCTCTCGACTCCATACAATTCGGATTCCAGCCCAACCACTGTACAGAAACAGCACTCATTGCCATCACAGATGACATCTGCATGAACCTTGACAGAGGAGACACAGCAGCCCTCATTCTCCTTGACCTCTCTGCAGCTTTTGATGCAATCTCACATTACGTCCTCATACTCTCGGACAAGACCCCCAACACAAGAAACAAGTTCACCACCTGCATGACCAACGTCACTAACTGGATAAAAGCTACCTGTCTCAAGCTCAACACTGACAAGTCAGAAGTAGTGAACTTCAGCAGAAACACCTCACCAAGGGACAACTGGTGGCCGGCCGAACTCAGAGCCACACCCACACCCAACACCCATGCCAGGAACCTCAGAATAATCATCAACAGGAAACTGGACATGACTGCACAAGTCAAAACCATCACTGCATCCTGCTTCACACCCTGAAGATGCTGAGGAAGATCTTTAACCCCTTCGCTGCTAGGCCTTTTCCCCCCCTGTGCTAAGCCTTTTTTTGGCTATTTGGGGGAGTTCGCGCTTAGGCCCCTGTAACTTTTTGACCACATAAGGTATCCACGCCAAATTTGCGTCCTTTTTTTTCCAACATCATGGGAATTCTAAATGTACCCAGGGTTTTTGGATTCCCCTGGAGGGGACCCAGAAATTAGCCAAAATACAGCTAAATTTGGTGTTTTTTGGGAAAAATGCGAAAAAAGGGCTACAGATGAAAGCGTCTGGTTTTTTCCCTGCAAATGGTATCAAAAAAGGGGTTGTGGTGCTGAAATCACCATCTTCCCAGCTTTCAGGGACAAGCAGACTTTTGTCAGAAAATCAAAAATGTTTACACAGTTTTGTCATTTTTCTGGGACATAGCCTATTTTTGCTATTTTTTGTGCTTTCAACCTCCTTCCAGTTAATGGTAGAAATGGGTATGAAAGCAATAATGGATCCTGGAAAGCTATACATTTTTGAAAAGTAGACAAAATTTTGAATTCAGCAAGGGGTCATTTGTGTAGATCCTTCAAGGTTTCTTTATAGAAACAAACAGTTAAATATAGGAAAAATTTAAAATTAGTTGAAAAAAACAGCCATTAGTGTCAACGTTTTCACCTGTAACTTCTTCTAATTATGACAGCTATTTGAAAGCAATATAATGTTACATCTGCTGGACCTTTCTGGTTGTGGCAATATATAGGACTTGTAGGTTCACCAAGATCCCGACGAACCCAGAGCCAATAACTGAGCAGCGTCTTGCAATGGTTTTTATTATGTACCGGGTATATAGCAATTATTTTGGGAAAATGTATACATGGAAAAATTGGTATGAAAGACATCTGTGTATTTCTGAAATGGGAACAAAATATAGATTTTAGAAACAGTAGATATTTGCACATTTCCGAAATTGGGAGTACCCATACTAGCATGAGAATTATAGGTCATTTTTCAAAATGACTTCTTTTTACACATTGTCTTTCATTTGGAACGCAGAAATGCATCGAAAGTCAATAGGTAATAACAGTTGTTCTACAATTCTGTGTTACCCTAAGTCTCCCGATAAAAATGGTACCTCACTTGTGTGGGTAGGCATAGTGCCCACGACAGGAAACGGCTCAAAATGCAACGTGAACACACCACAATTTCACAATGAAAAATTACCCTTTTTTTGGAAAGTGCCTAGCTGTAGTTTTTGAACCCTAGCTCTGCCGGCACCTAGGGAAACCTAGCAAACCTATACATTTTTGAAAACTAGACACCCAGGGGAATCCAGGATGGGGTGACTAGACTGGCTCTCACCAGGTTCTGTTACCCAGAATCCCTTGCAAACCTAAAAAATTGTCAAAAAAACTACATTTTCCTCACATTTCTGTGGTGGAAAGTTCTGGAATCTGCGTGGATCCACAAATTTTCACCCACCCTGCGTTCCCCAAAGTCTTCCAAGATAAATGGTACCTCACTTGTGTGGGTAGGCCTAGTGCCCGCGACATGAAACGGCACAAAAGCAACGTGGACACACCACAATTTCACAGTGAAAAATGACCCTTTTTTGGCAAAGTGCCTAGCTGTAGTTTTTGAACCCTAGCTCTGCCGGCACCTAGGGAAACCTAGAAAACCTATACATTTTTGAAAACTAGACACCCAGGGGAATCCAGGATTGGGTGACTTGACTGCCTCTCTCCAGGTTCTGTTACCCAGAATCCCTTGCAAACCTAAAAAATTGTCCAAAAAAACACATTTTTTGCACATTTCTGTGGTGGAAAGTTCTGGAATCTGCGTGGATTCACAAAATTCCACCCACCCCGTGTTCCCCAAAGTCTTTTGAGAAAAATGGTACCTTACTTGCGTGGGTGGGTCAAGTACCAGCGACAGGCAAGGGCCCAAAACGTATTGAGGCGACATCAAAATTGCCTATCGCAAAACAATCTGGTTTTGCAAGGGGGGTCCCATGACTTTTTGGCCCAGGGCTCGGCGGCCACCTAGGGAAACCTACCAAACCCAACATTTCTGAAAACTAGACACCCAGGGGATTCAAGGGAGGTATGGTTTGCGTGGATCCCCCAATGTTTTCTTACCCAGCATCCCCTGCAAACCTGAAATTTAGCTGGAAAAATCACTTTTTCACACATTTTTGTGTGGGAAAGTGGTGGCATCACCGGGCTGACACAAATTTCATACTACCCAGTGTTCCCCCAGGTCTCCCGATAAAAATGGTGCCTCACTCGTGTGGGAGGCCCAAGTACCCGCGACAGGCAAGGGCCCAAAACGTATTGAGGCGACATCAAAATTGCCTATCACAAAACGACCTGCTTTTGCAAGGGGGGTCCCATGACTTTTTGGCCCAGGGCTCGGCGGCCACCTAGGGAAACCTACCAAACCCACACATCTCTGAAAACTATACACCCAGGGGATTCCAGGGAGGTATGGCTTGCATGGATCCCCCAACGTTTTCTTACCCAGAATCCCCTGCAAACCTGAAATTTTGCTGAAAAAATCAATTTTTTCACACATTTTTGTGTGGGAAAGTTGTGGCATGACCGGGCTGACACAAATTTCCTACCACCCAGCGTTCCCCCAGATCTCCTGATAAAAATGGTGCCTCACTCGTGTGGGAGGCCCAAGTACCCGCGACAGGCAAGGGCCCAAAACGTATTGAGGCAACATCAAAATTGCCTATCACAAAACGACCTGGTTTTGCAAGGGGGGGTCCCATCACTTTTTGGCCCAGGGCTCGGCGGCCACCTAGGGAAACCTACCAAACCCACACATCTCTGAAAACTAGACACCCGGGAGATTCCAGGGAGGTATGGCTTGCGTGGATCCCTCAACGTTTTCTTACCCAGAATCCCCAACAAACCTGAACTTTAGCTGAAAAAAAATCACTTTTGTCACACATTTTTGTGTGGGAAAGTTGTGGCATCACCGGGCTGACACAAATTTCCTACCACCCAGTGTTACCCCAGGTCTCCCGATAAAAATGGTGCCTCACTCGTGTGGGAGGCCCAAGTACCCGCGACAGGCAAGGGCCCAAAACGTATTGAGGCGACATCAAAATTGCCTATCACAACACGACCTGATTTTGCAAGGGGGGGTCCCATGACTTTTTGGCCCGGGGCTCGGCGGCCACCTAGGGAAACCTACCAAACCCATACATTTCTGAAAACTAGACACCCGGGGGATTCCAGGGAGGTATGGCTTGCGTGGATCCCTCAACGTTTTCTTACCCAGAATCCCCAGCAAACCTGAAATTTAGCTGAAAAGATCACTTTTTTCACACATTTTTGTGTGGGAAAGTTGTGGCATCACCGGGCTGACACAAATTTCCTACCACCCAGTGTTCCCCCAGGTCTCCCGATAAAAATGGTGCCTCACTCGTTGTAGTGTAGCTCCTATTTCCCTAATAGGCTCTGCGCATTGGAATAATATATACTATATGTTTGACATAGGACTAAGGTCAGTATGTCCCTATCGAGTATATTAAACTTAATTACTTGTGCCAGCTAGCTCAGAGGCCACTAGAAACTCCTTGACAACAAGAAGGGAGTAGTTTCTGGCAGCCGCAAAACATGACCAATATGTTTCCCTTTTAGAATCAGAACGTGTCCCAGAGTCGTGGAAACACTAGATAACTATTTCACTCAGCTCAATCGTGCATGCTTAGTTTTCCTCAGAGTTTACACAGAAATAATATACGGGCGTTTTCAATAAAAGATTTATTGAACAGTCTTGTTTCTGGTGTAAGTAAAATGTGCTGTTACGATCACAAGACAGTATGCAAGATAAATAATGTACAGGGTGAGCAGTAGAAATAAATAATACTGCGATAGCATTATCTTTTAGTACAAATGCTGCTACATAAATAACACAGACTAAAAATGCGAGTACTCATACGATGCGGTGCTAAGCTAGTTCTACCCCAATGTACCTAACCTAACCTAGGTGTAGGACAAGGTATGAAGTAGGTGAAGTATTCCTTACTATGGTATACTAAGGGGCCGATTCCGATCTCGGCGGTAGGGCTCCGAATCGGATTCGGCTTTACCGGATCCGATTCGGAGCCCTGTTTCCCGACCGAACCGTACGCGGGTCCGGCCGAGCGAGTACGATGCGAAATCGCCGACCGACTCGTCCGGGCGTCCCGACCGCTCCGACCGACTCGCTCCCGGCTCGAACCGCTCCGACCGACTCGCTCGGACTCGACTCGCACCGCGCAATGGAGACGTTTCCCGGCCGGGTAAGTACGATGCGCGCCGCGAGCAATCCGACCGAACCGCGCACTCCGGCTCGTAAGAGCTGTCGGAGCCGTACTTTGGGGGTCCGTGTCGGACCCCCTGTGCGCGTAGCCGCGCGAGTCGCACACAGGGGGGACCCATGGGTCCCCCTACCTGTGCGTGTACGGCGCGAATCGCTTCGCCGCGTACCCGCTGTAGGGGGCGCCCTTGTCCGACTCGCACCCATTGAGTCAATGGGAGCCCGCGTATGCGTTGTACGACCGGCTCCCATTGACTTCAATGGGAGTCCGACCGACTCGAGTCCGATAACATACGGACGCATCGTACTCGTTCGGTCGGACTGCACGGGTCCGATTCGGTCGGAAATCTCTCCGGGTCCGGCTCGGTCGGAGAAATTTCCGGCCCGAATCGGAATCGACCCCTTAGAGTATGTTAAGTCTAGTATGCCTAGTATGCCAAGAGTCCCTCTAGGTTCTTATCAGCTCCATACCTGAGGAATGAGAGAGGTTGGAATCTCTTTGCCAGACTCGAACTCCAACACCCCGCAAGGGAAGTCAGATCACTGGAAGCTGGAAGCTGGGCTCTCTGCGTGCAGGGAATGGCAGCGTCTTCTCAGTGCGTCAGGCCGGGATACGGGCTCCTCTGAAGTCGAGGTCTCCTCTAGTTTACAGGGGCTAGGGAAGGTATATTTATACCTGAGAGTACCTTAGGAATGTTAGCATTGACGTGAATTGGACAACGAAAGACGTCATGAATGAACCCCTAAGGAATAATGGTTCATGCATAATAGATGAGGCCTTGAAGAAATCAATAGTCCTGGGCTAGGGAAACTCCCGCAGCCTAAGGGTCTGTTCTTCATGAACTCGTTGTAGACGTTAGGGTGGACGGATGTCAGAGACCATGCCTGTATTTGGAGTGCACGGTTTAATGCCTAAATAAGGCCTGGGATTCTATGCCTATATAAGGGCAGGGCGAATTGTGCCTATATAAGGACATGATATTGCAACGCCCGTTATGGACACCCTAAGAGGAATACAACACCCACTCCACTTTCGTGTATACGATAATACATAAATGCTAAACATTTAAAATGCTAAACATAAAAATGGAGTACCGCATATTTCTAAAATATTTCATAAAACCATTTAAAAAGGCATTTAAAAAAACATATTAGAATGCAAAAAGGTACTGTACATTTGAAGCATTGCTTTTCATTACAGGCATAAAGTTCGATTAATAAATGCAATTGGAATGAAATAAGCAGTAATATTTACATTTGACAAAAAATGATCGATAAGTTATTCAAAAATCAAAGTCATTTTATGTCAGAAAAATTAAATGAACAGTTTTTAGACACATAAGATGACTAAATGTCTTTGGAAGGACCGCCAAGTCTGTACTATAAGGCTAGTTCTACTTTAAGCAGATTGAAGTTCCATTTTCCTTCGAAAAAATGGGAAAAAGTTCAATTTTTGGTAGAGTTCCAAGTTTTTGAAAAATGAAGGCCAAATTGTTGCTGTATTTCTGGAACACTGTATGCTGAATCAGAGTCAGTTTACGGGTCTGGTGTAAACATTAGATCATCTATTTCTATAGACAAAACATCATCCACTGTAGTTGGTGTGAGTTGGAACACCTCGTGAAGCAGGTTAATTGCACAGAGATGTGAAGCATTGCTTTCAATTGTCGCAATGTTCGCGTCCGTTGTTACCTGTGTGCCTGTAGTTCTTTCTCGTACCTCAGCAGCTGCCGGAAGCCTCTGTGAGATCTCTATGAATGCTGTCATCAGGATAGGAAGCCGCTGGGGACAACACATAGCATGGGCCGTTATCTGGTCCAGCAGAGTATCGACGTCCGTTGGCGCATCCGATGGAAATGTTAGACAGGTGTCCAACACGCATTCTACACCGCATAGCAGGCATCGTAGAACAGGTAAGATGCAATCTTGCCAGATTGGTCTAAAGGACAGGAACCATGTGGTATTTAAGGTCCCGTAGACGATTTATGCCCAAAAGCTGTACTATTTGCTCACGGCACTTTCGTTCAAGGAGAGCTTTCTCCATGTCGCTCGGAGTGATGTCGGCGAATTGGCTGGCCATAGCGCAATAGCAGGAAGAGAAATAGAATTCCGGCAACAAGTGCTAGAATTAATGGTATGCCACCAAACACCGAATGTGCAAAGTTCGGGATGATTCCGAGTATTGCCTGGAAAGGTGCTGACAGACCCGAGCAGATGCCCTTAAATACATGTACAATTCCTGTTGTATCAGACATGTTGAAGATACGTGATATCATTTCTACGAAATGTATAGGGCAGTTTGTACGTATTAAAGTCTGTATCTCAGCCGAAGTCCTTGCTACTTGTAGATCATAGGTTTCTTTGGCCGAGGTCAAAGGCACTGTTTGTTGTAAAAGCATGGCTTTCATTCTGCTTAAAGTATCAAATCTTATAAAAGAGACGTTCAGCGAAGGCCATAGAGGCGACTCCCTGACTGTGTCTATTGGGGCAAACAATACTTGCATACAGCAAGTGACCCTGGAGTTGACCGTTACTAGATATGGGATACCTGGCAGCATGCCACAGCAACTCTGATCATTCAACATGAGGTAACTCCCATTAGAAAGTTGTCCGAAAGCTGGATTAATCACAGCAGCTGGTGTACCCTGCTGATGGCAAGACAAATTTGCCACAGAACCATTACAAGCCCCGTGCAAGGAAATGTCCTGACATACAAGCTTAGTGCACGTTTACAGTTTTATCGCTTAAAAACACTTCACGATCCCCGCTCCAACATTTATATGTATACGGTAAAGCGCAAGATGTCTTAATGTATTCCTTACCCAACCTTTCATATTTGCCTGCTTGCATTTGTCTGAGGCAATACTGAAACTGAAAAGTAGTCACAGGTAGTGTAATTTTGCCATGAATAAGCCATTCTGTAGCTGCTTTTTCTGCCACGGTGAATGGTAACTTTTCCAGTTTTTCAATGCTCAGCACTGTATACTTTGCTCCTCTTTGTGCCATTTCGATCTGTTTATCAGTTAGATTGTATTGTGCAAACAGAGCCGTTGTGTTGATGAAACGCCAAGGCACATAGCCCGCTCGCAATGATTGCAGCGTCCAGCTTAATAACATAATAGACCTTAATTGAGATTGGCCTTGTTGTAACATCGCCAAATCTTGTTATAGAATGTCGATAGCAGAGGATACAATGCCATCCAATGAATATATTCTGGAGGACAAAGTTGTTAACCCATTGTCGACCACAGAGAGTGTTTTCTCTAAATTAATACGATCAAGTTCACGTATTCGTTCTGCGGCCTCTATCTGTGATACCTTCCAAGCTTCATTATAAGCAGCATAAATGCCGGCATATATGAAATGTTTTTGACGCGGTTTTCTTGGTCCAAGCAAGAAATCCCTAAGATCTGCGTCTTTTGCAAGTAAGGATAAGTGTTGTTTCACATCCTGTAGTGTAGATGTATGCAGCCAATCGAGGCATAATTTCCCTACACTGTATGTTGTTACTACCCCCGGATGTTGTCTTTGGACGTATCTTGGGTCTGGCCTGTGAATGGTAAAACCCTGAGTTTTATTCAGGAATCTTTCCTGACAGTTATTCATGTCTGTGGGCTAGATCAACCATTTTTTCCAATCAGGATTAGATCTGTTGAGTTGTAGTATATTGTCAACTGTCACCACTGCCTGTGTTTCATTATTTTTTGCAGGAGTTGGTACAGAAGGTGTGTTCATCTCTTTGATCTTGGCTAATCCAAGACAAGATGTTTGTTGGATAGTTTCATTCAAAAACATTATTTGTTCAGGGATGATGCAGGCTCTAAATAAAGCTTCTATCCCCTGTACTTGCCATTCTTTAGTACCCCACAACGTTTTTGTGTCTATTGTGTCTTTCCAAAAGTCGAAACCCTGTCTAGACAGTTGGGTATTAAATATTGCAGAATAAATCTGTTTTGTATTTGTTAACATAATTTTCAGTCCTGTTTTGTTTACATTTTTATAGTAAAACATTTCTGGATCAGATGTATTGTAACCTGAAAAATATGGAAATTTACTGGCAAATGTTTTTGAACTACTTTTAGGTGGTGTAGGACAATGTTCCCATTGGTTAAACATAAACACATTTCTTGGATATGCAGATTTATGCAAAAAATGATGACCATAGTGGTTATAACAATACAGTTGTTCATAGTCTGATGAACCCTCTAAATATTCATTTTTAGAAAATGCAGCAGATTTTTCTAGGTCAAACATAATGTCAGTCACAGTTTCAAAGTCCCAATCATCAGAATAGGTACTGGACGTGATTAGATCACTTAGTGAAATTTTAAACAAATGTGGAATGTTCAATTCTTCCGTCGGACCGAATATATCAAAATCTGTTTTGTCCCACACTATACCATCGTGTATAGGAACAGCTGTGATGTTCACTGGTGACAAGTCTCTTGCTTAACGATGGGAAGATTTATGAGGTTTCAAAAGTACGTTTACGTCTTTTCCTTCAGTGTTCACATGGATGTATCTGCCACTTATAAGCACGCTTACAGTTGTTACCAAAGCTAGCCAGAGCAGGAAAACAAAAAGTCCAGATGTAATCCAGAGTTCAATCCATGGAGAAACCAAATAAGTCTTTTTCAGAAAGTGAAGAAAGTCTTGTATTTGCTGCTTGAATTTCAATGACACTGGCGTCGTTTCAGTTTCACTCGGATCTTCTGAGAACGTATCAAAGTTAATGAAGTAGCCAGAAGCAGTTCTGTCAATTGTTGGAATTGCATCAGGATTTGGAGAAATCACTGGAACCAGTTCATCACTTGTTACGTTGGTGTAGACAGGTGTATTTGGACGAACTGTTACTTGTTCTTCAAGAGGGATGATTTCCATAGCATTGTTGCTTAGTCCTTCATCTGTTTCAGCTGAATTCTCGATGGTTATCAGTCTTTCAGTATGAACCTCTTGGATAGTAGCGAGAGGAGTGCGTTTGCTACTAGGTCGGAGTCCACGAGGCCTACTATTTAGTATTGGCCACATACTGTGGTTTGATGAGGTCGATGGACACAAATCTTTTCTCCTTTCTTCCAGCAAGGGGCGGCAGTAGTACTGTTCTTGTTCCTTGAACTGCTAGGACAGGTACTGGTTGTCTGTAAGAAGGTCCAAATTCCTTCTTGTCCGCAATTTTTTCTCTGACTAGATCCCCAACTTTAGGAATCCAGACAGGCCTTGCTGGGACAGCCGGTTGATCCCCAGTGGTGGTTGACTGTAGGAATACGTTGCTTTGTTTGGTTCTTAATTTGTTTAAGTCCTGTAAAACAGCCAAACGATCTTTGAGATCAAAGGGTTTATTTTCCACCACTGTGCCTACGTTTTCTAAGTCTGGTACCCACATTCTTGTCCCAAATAGGACCTCATATGGAGTGACCCCCCCTAGAGAACTTCTTGGCAGGTTGTTAAGTGCACGTTGAACTCCACTAAGGTGTTTGACCCACCCGTCACCCGAGCCTAATACTCTAGCTGTTATAGACTGCTTTATGTCCCGGTTTTTCCTTTCCACAACCGAATTTCCCTCAGGATGGAATGAAGAGGAGTACCGCAATGCAACGCCCAGACTGGCCATGGCGTCTTTGTAAGCCCGAGAGCTAAACGCAGGACCCTGGTCAGAATGTAGCGTGCCTATTGCGTATATGCCGATAAAGACTCGCAAATCTTTTATAACAGTTCGAGCGTCAGCTGAGCGCTGAGGCCATAACCATAGGAACCTAGATTCAGTATTTGTGGGAATGCCTTTGTCCAGTAGGGCGCAGGCACGTAGATAGTCGAATGCTGTCTAACAGTGGTGTCTGTACTGGGCTGCCGCATTCGCAGCATGGTGTCTGGTGGCTCTCTCGCTGTAATTTACAGTCTAAGCAGTTGTTGATGAATATGTGAATTTCTGTATTCATTCCAGGCCACCAGTACATCTCTTTTAACTTTAAAATTGTTTTAGAGATCCCTTGATGTGACAGACCTTCCCCCAAATGTGTTTCATAAATCAAGGCTGCTCTACGTTCCATGTTTGGTATTACCCTATCCCCCACTCCAGGGATTCGAGCAAAAGGAACGTTGTTCGCATCAATTACATAAGAGTACTTGAGTGGAAACTTTTTGGTAACGCTGCACTGCTGCCTTTGCTTGAAGTATTGACAGCCAACATTATCTCACCGTCTATTTTTGTTTTGGAACGAGTGATCGCAGCTACGGAAGCCGTTTGCACAGCCCCTTTGCGGCTTCGTCAGCCAATGAATTCCCTGCAACGTGAACGCCATCACGTTGATGACTCAGTGTGTGGATCACGTGAGCCTTTGGTAGTTCGTTTTTCAACTGAACTACTTGTTCCCAAAGCAATTTGTGCTTTACTGTGCCACCTTTCGCATCTCTGAAACCATTTTCAAGCCAGTTTTGTATATATTCATTATACGACTGCACACAGTAAAAGGAATCGCACACGATTAGTGTGGGGAATTCTCGATCTGTACTTTCAAGTGCCAGTTTGAATGCTTGTAGTTCAGCTCGCTGAGCTGTACAATCCCCTAGAGATTGTGTTTTTGTGACCATAGGTCTGAAGATGCCATTTCGCATGCGACCTTTAACGATAGCACACGCTGCACTGTAAGCTTGCTTACCCCCTATTGCGGGTTGTGCGGATCCGTCAGTGTAAATTATGAATTCGTACTGATCGAGAGGCAGAATTTCAGTAGGCAGGGGACATTCATGTTCATACTGCAGGAATGCTTGTGTTTTCAAATCTGGATCAAAAACATATTCAACATCTGTTGCAGCAAGAGAATTAAACCATTGTATCCATCTTGGATGCAATGCCTTAGCATTTGGAATGCTTACTTTTGTAACCGATTCTAAAGCAGGTACTGGGGTTACGATAACAATGCGTTTCCCTTGGGCTAAGGCTCTTTCTTTTGCTACAGCGGTTTGAACTGCTGTTAGAATTTTTTCAGTAGAACTGAAGCGCATTTCCGCTTGTGTGTACAAGTGTGATTTATACGCTATTGGTATTTTTTCACCCTCATTGAAAGTTAAGTAGGTGAATCCGCATTGACCCGAAATTATTCGGATCACCAAATTTCGTTCACTTACGCGTGTTTGTAAGTGATGTGTTGATAACATGTTAGCCTGGAGTGAACGCAAAATTTCTGTGTGTTCCTCTGTCCAGTTTTTGATTGAAAAATCAGGTTTGATTAATGCGTAGAGAGGTTTAACCCTTTCTGCGTAGTTTAGAATGTATATTCTTCCAAAATTTAAGAAACCCAGGATGGATTGTAAGTTTTTTAGCGTTTTTGGAGGTTGGAGCAGCGCACACTTTTCTAAAAAGTTAGCTGCCAAGCTCTTGCCTTCACTTGAAAGCTCATATCCTAGAAATAGGACATTGAGATGGGCAATTCTGGACTTTTTAAAGTTGAATTTGTAACCCTCAGAGGCGAATCCCAGTATAATGGTGCTCACCCTGTTCAAGTGTTTTTCCAGGTCATCGTCTGTCAGATATATGTCATCGACATAGGACAATGCCTCATTGTCATAAATTTGTAGTAACTCCATTACCCTCGCTGAGAATAAACCTGGGCTATTCTTGAACCCTTGTGGGAGTCGACAAAAGTGACGCTGGGTCCCCATTATGGAGAATGCTGTTAAGTACCTGCTTTCAGGTGCTATGTTTTGACAAAAGAAACCATTTGCGATGTCTAATGTTGTTTTATATTTTTTACGCACAATGTTATTCATTAATGCTGTGCTATGTGCATTTTGCACTGCAAACGTTTTAGAACAAGTGTTTAGATGTCTGTAATCCAAAACTAGACGATATGTTTTGTCTGGTTTGGAGACAGGAAACAAAGGATTGTTCATTGAGGAGGTGCATGTTTCAATCACCCCTTGGTATTCAAGTTGATCTAAGATCTCCTTGACCTGTTTTTTAGCTTCTTGCTTTATTGGATACTGCCGTTGTGCAGTTGGTTCATGTTTCAGATGTATTTTATGTTGAGGTGAGTCCTCATCCCATCCTACATGATTTTTATATAATGCTGGGGCCTGGGCCACTGCCCATTTCCTGGCAAATGTATATTTTAGATGTATAGGAATATGGTTGGAGAAGGCAGGCATAATAATGTCCTCGCCATGTGGGCACTCCCTGACAAATTGTGGTGGCCAATCTTTTTCTGCTAGAAGTATGTCATAGCCCTTTGATAGTCTTTCCCAAAAAGTGCTTTCACCTGTCTAGGTTTGTCTCCCTCCATCCGGAGTGTTATTTCATATAACTTTTGTGGAGTACTAACCCTGGTGTCTAGAGTCTCGACTGTGATGTACTCATTCAAGTCCACTATCTCCAGAAGTTCCCTCAGGTTCTGGCGAACTATTGTGACTTCTGCTGCACTGTCCAGCATGGTCTGAGCCCATTCTCCGTTCTTGAGTTGTGTTCTCAGTATTCTCGGCATGTCTAATCTTTAGACCTGCTACTTTCTTTTTGGAGAATTGAGGTTTTGCTTTAGTTTTTGGAGCGTGTTTGTCGTCTTTCGATGTCACGCGTTCTTCTCTGTGTTCCGTCCGTCCTCTTCTTTCCGAAGTCTGTGGTGAGATCTGAAAGGGACGAGAGGAACGTGTATCAGTATCATGATACCTATCAGGTTTTCTCAAATTATCCCTATTCCTGAGGTTATACCTCCTTTCAGAGGGCTCCTTTTGAGGAGACCTACCTCGGGATTGAGAACGTTTCTCGTTTGATTTTTGTTTAGTAGACTCCCACTTCTTTTTAGAAGATGTAGGAGTTTGTTTTATTGAGTCCTTCTCAGGACTTTCAGATAGTTTCGGCTTCAGTGGTCTTCCACCCAAACTATCTCTGCCTAATTCTGCACAAGATTGTTCAATTATTCTGGGTAGCTCAGTTTGATGTTCTGTAACATCGAATTCCCTCAATGTTTGGCGGATCGCCACTGCTGCTGCCTCCCCTTTAATATTAGATAATATTATTGTTGAGACCTGGTCGAAATTTTTCAGTAATTTCATACCTAAATTTAGAGCAGGCTCTGCCCCGTATTCGTTTTGAATTTGTTTTAGGACATCAGGTATTACCGCAATTGACGGAATACCATGTGTTTTAGTATAGATGGCAGCAAAGACTGAGCCCCAAGTGGTGCAGTCTTCCAGTTGTGGTGTGGTCCCCATCGGTAAACTGATTGTTAGGATTCTGTGTTTCTCATGCGGGCTAGTATTTGGAAATACTGCTTCGATTTGAGTAATTTTTTGAGCTATCCAAAATGGAATTTGCTCACGTTTTGTGGGCATTTTACCCATGACTGAATTGAGAGTCTGTGGTGTAATTTTTAGTGTATTCCCCTGTTGGGGAGTTGGATTTGGATATGTCAATGGTGGTCGGACTGTAAAAGTCCGCATGACATATTGGACCAATTGTCTGTAAATTTTTATTAACTCTTTTATTTGAGTATGTAATTCCTCATCTGTCATTATATCCAGTTCAGGATGAGGTGTGTAGCCGGCTAAAATCGGCCATGTTGCTCCTGGTCTACCTAGTGGACCGAGCCTGGTAATGTTTTTGTGATGTTTTAGGGCGCCTTTAAACCAGAGCTGATGTTCTTGGTATGTTAATGGAATTTCAATATCCTCGAAAGGAATGTATTCCTCTGGTAGATCATCTTCTTTGTAGAAGTGAAATGCTTGTGATGTTGGATTGCATTCCGGAAGTAGTACCCATGAATAGAATACCTCTGTCTGAAATGATTCATGTGCCTCTATCACGAAAACTGCTCTACCTCCTCTTGGCGATAGGCCATGTTTTATAAGTTTTAGAGTTATGGCTCTTCTTAAGTTTTGAGGGATGTGAACCACACCCTCCTCAGTTTCATTTAAACCTGTAAGGTTAAAAACTGCTGCTTGGGCTGGATCAGCCGCAGCTCCACCGTTTCCGGTGTCTTCAGTCATTTTGTTTTTTGAAAAATGTAGAACAAGTTTCAAGGAAACAAAGATTAGGTGCACAATATTTTGGAACACTGTATCCTTCAACATTGAGCAAACCAAACAGCTAATATATAGGGTGCTTCCCTATGTAGCCTTGGTGGATACTTAACCCTGCCCACTCCAGACGTCTTTTGGAGTATATGGGTAGGGGTCTTTGAGAGAAAATAGCACGGCTGAGTTACTCAGTATCTAACGTTGAATTACCGCCTTACCAAACCGTTGGGCGCCATGTAGTGTAGCTCCTATTTCCCTAATAGGCTCTGCGCATTGGAATAATATATCCTATAGGTTTGACATAGGACTAAGGTCAGTATGTCCCTATCGAGTATATTAAACTTAATTACTTGTGCCAGCTAGCTCAGAGGCCACTAGAAACTCCTTGACAACAAGAAGGGAGTAGTTTCTGGCAGCCGCAAAACATGACCAATATGTTTCCCTTTTAGAATCAGAACTTGTCCCAGAGTCGTGGAAACACTAGATAACTATTTCACTCAGCTCAATCGTGCATGCTTAGTTTTCCTCAGAGTTTACACAGAAATAATAGACAGGCGTTTTCAATAAAAGATTTATTGAACAGTCTTGTTTCTGGTGTAAGTAAAATGTGCTGTTACGATCACAAGACAGTAAGCGAGATAAATAATGTACAGGGTGAGAAGTAGAAATAAATAATACTGCGATAGCATTATCTTTTAGTACAAATGCTGTTACATAAATAACACAGACTAAAAATGCGAGTACTCATACGATGCAGTGCTAAGCTAGTTCTACCCCAATGTACCTAACCTAACCTAGGTGTAGGACAAGGTATGAAGTAGGTGAAGTATTCCTTACTATGGTATACTAAGAGTATGTTAAGTCTAGTATGCCTAGTATGCCAAGAGTCCCTCTAGGTTCTTATCAGCTCCATACCTGAGGAATGAGAGAGGTTGGAATCTCTTTGCCAGACTCGAACTCCAACACCCCGCACGGGAAGTCAGATCACTGGAAGCTGGGCTCTCTGCGTGCAGGGAATGGCAGCGTATTCTCAGTGCGTCAGGCCGGGATACGGGCTCCTCTGAAGTCGAGGTCTCCTCTAGTTTACAGGGGCTAGGGAAGGTATATTTATACCTGAGAGTACCTTAGGAATGTTAGCATTGACGTGAATTGGACAACGAAAGACGTCATGAATGAACCCCTAAGGAATAATGGTTCATGCATAATAGATGAGGCCTTGAAGAAATCAATAGTCCTGGGCTAGGGAAACTCCCGCAGCCTAAGGGTCTGTTCTTCATGAACTCGTTGTGACGTTAGGGTGGAGGAATGTCAGAGACTATGCCTGTATTTGGAGTGCACGGTTTAATGCCTAAATAAGGCCTGGGATTCTATGCCTATATAAGGGCAGGGCGAATTGTGCCTATATAAGGACATGATATTGGAAAGCCCGTTATGGACACCCTAAGAGGAATACAACATCGTGTGGGAGGCCCAAGTACCCGCGACAGGCAAGGGCCCAAAACGTATTGAGGCGACATCAAAATTGCCTATCACAAAACGACCTGGTTTTGCAAGGGGGGTCCCATGACTTTTTGGCCCGGGGCTCGGCGGCCACGTAGGGAAACCTACCAAACCCACACATTTCTGAAAACTAGACACCCGGGGGATTCCAGGGAGGTATGGCTTGCGTGGATACCCCAACGTTTTTTTACCCAGAATCCCCTGCAAACCTGAAATTTAGCTGGAAAAATCACTTTTTCACACATTTTTGTGTGGGAAAGTTGTGGCATCACCGGGCTGACACAAATTTCATTCTACCCAGCGTTCCCCCAGGTCTCCCGATACAAATGGTGCCTCACTCATGTGGGAGGCCCAAGTACCCGCAACAGGCAAGGGCCCAAAACGTATTGAGGCGACATCAAAATTGCCTATCACAAAACAACCTGGTTTTGCAAGTGGGTCCCATGACTTTTTGGCCCGGGGCTCGGCGGCCACCTAGGGAAACCTACCAAACCCACACATTTCTGAAAACTAGACACCCGGGGATTTCAGGGAGGTATGGCTTGCGTGGACACCCCAACGTTTTCTTACCCAGAATCCCCTGCAAACCTGAAATTTAGCTGAAAAAATCACTTTTTTCACACATTTTTGTGTGGGAAAGTTGTGGCATCACCGGGCTGACACAAATTTCCTACCACCCAGTGTTCCCCAGGTCTCCCGATACAAATGGTGCCTCACTCATGTGGGAGGCCCAAGTACCAGCGACAGGCAAGGGCCCAAAACGTATTGAGGCGACATCAAAATTGCCTATCACAAAACAACCTGGTTTTGCAAGGGGTCCCATGACTTTTTGGCCCGGGGCTCGGCGGCCACCTAGGGAAACCTACCAAACCCATACATTTCTGAAAACTAGACACCCGGGGAATTACAGGGAGGTATGGCTTGCATGGATCCCCCAACGTTTTCTTACCCATCTCACTTAGGGCGAAAAGTGTTACAGCAAACAAATGATGGACGGAATGCTGACAATGCAAACATTCTCCCCCAGTCAAAAGATCTGGGTTAAATCCATCGTTCTTTTGCCCACTACGCCACCCCAGTTTGGACCCAGCCGTATACAAATCAGTCTAGACCCTGTGCCCCATGGGAACAGTCCAGACCAAACTGCCAGGCCAGGTCCTCCCTGGACCGGAAACAAGCATCCTGGGACCGGTTTCAGGGTATGTCACCCTTCTTCAGCCAGGCTAGCTTGAATCCAGTGGTGCAGTGAGCAAGGGACCCACGTCTGGGCATACCCTTCCCACTTAGGGCGAAAAGTGTTACAGCAAACAAATGATGGACGGAATGCTGACAATGCAAACATTCTCCCCCAGTCAAAAGATCTGGGTTAAATCCATCGTTCTTTTGCCCACTACGCCACCCCAGTTTGGACCCAGCCGTATACAAATCAGTCTAGACCCTGTGCCCCATGGGAACAGTCCAGACCAAACTGCCAGGCCAGGTCCTCCCTGGACCGGAAACAAGCATCCTGGGACCGGTTTCAGGGTATGTCACCCTTCTTCAGCCAGGCTAGCTTGAATCCAGTGGTGCAGTGAGCAAGGGACCCACGTCTGGGCATACCCATCCCACTTAGGGCGAAAAGTGTTACAGCAAACAAATGATGGACGGAATGCTGACAATGCAAACATTCTCCCCCAGTCAAAAGATCTGGGTTAAATCCATCGTTCTTTTGCCCACTACGCCACCCCAGTTTGGACCCAGCCGTATACAAATCAGTCTAGACCCTGTGCCCCATGGGAACAGTCCAGACCAAACTGCCAGGCCAGGTCCTCCCTGGACCGGAAACAAGCATCCTGGGACCGGTTTCAGGGTATGTCACCCTTCTTCAGCCAGGCTAGCTTGAATCCAGTGGTGCAGTGAGCAATGGACCCACGTCTGGGCATACCCATCTCACTTAGGGCGAAAAGTGTTACAGCAAACAAATGATGGACGGAATGCTGACAATGCAAACATTCTCCCCCAGTCAAAAGATCTGGGTTAAATCCATCGTTCTTTTGCCCACTACGCCACCCCAGTTTGGACCCAGCCGTATACAAATCAGTCTAGACCCTGTGCCCCATGGGAACAGTCCAGACCAAACTGCCAGGCCAGGTCCTCCCTGGACCGGAAACAAGCATCCTGGGACTGGTTTCAGGGTATGTCACCCTTCTTCAGCCAGGCTAGCTTGAACTCGTGTGGGAGGCCCAAGTACCCGCGACAGGCAAAGGCCCAAAACATTTTGTGATAGGCAATTTTGATGTCGCCTCAATACGTTTTGGGCCCTTGCCTGTCACGGGTACTTGGGCCTCCCACACGAGTGAGGCACCATTTTTATCGGGAGACCTGGGGGAACGCTGGGTGGTATGAAATTTGTGTCAGCCTGGTGATGCCACAACTTTCCCACACAAAAATTTATGAAAAAAGTGATTTTTTCAGCTAAATTTCAGGTTTGCTGGGGATTCTGGGTAGGAAACGTTGAGGGATCCACGCAAGCCATACCTCCCTGGAATCCCCCAGGTGTTTAGTTTTCAGAGATGTGTGGGTTTGGTAGGTTTCCCTAGGTGGCCGCCGAGCCCCGGGCCAAAAAGTCATGGGACCCCCCTTGCAAAACCAGGTCGTTTTGTGATAGGCAATTTTGATGTCGCCTCAATACGTTTTGGGCCCTTGCCTGTCGCGGGTACTTGGGCCTCCCACACGACTGAGGCACCATTTTTATCGGGAGACCTGGGGGAACGCTGGGTGGTAGGAAATTTGTTTCAGCCCCGTGATGCCACAACTTTCCCACACAGAAATGTGTGAAAAAAGTGATTTTCTCAGCTAAATTTCAGGTTTGCAGGGGATTCTGGGTAAGAAAACGTTGGGGAATCCACACAAGCCATACCTCCCTGGAATCCCCCGGGTGTCTACTTTTCAGAAATGTGCGGGTTTGGTAGGTTTCCCTAGGTGGCCACCGAGCACGGGGCCAAAAACCCAGGTGACCCCCTTGCAAAACCAGGTCGTTTTGTGATAGGCAATTTTGATGTTGCCTCAATACGTTTTGGGCCCTTGCCTGTCGCGGGTACTTGTGCCTCCCACACGAGTGAGGCACCATTTTTATCGGGAGACCTGGGGGAACGCTGGGTGGTAGGAAATTTGTGTCAGCCCGGTGATGCCACAACTTTCCCACACAAAAAGGAGTGGAAGAAGTGATTTTTTCAGCTAAATTTGAGGTTTGCAGGGGATTCTGGCTAAGAAAACGTTGGGGGCTCCACGCAAGCCATACCTCCCTGGAATCCCCCGGGTGTCTAGTTTTCTGAAATGTGTGGGTTTGGTAGGTTTCCCTAGCTGGCTGCCGAGCACGGGGCCAAAAATCCAGGTGACCCCCCTTGCAAAACCAGGTCCTTTTGTGATAGGCAATTTTGATGTCGCCTCAATACGTTTTGGGCCCTTGCCTGTCACGGGTACTTGTGCCTCCCACACGAGTGAGGCACCATATTTATCGGGAGACCTGGGGGAACACTGGGTGGTAGGAAATTTGTGTCTGCCCGGTGATGCCAGAACTTTCCCACACAAAAAAGTGTGGAAAAAGAGATTTTTTCAGCTAAATTTGAGGTTTGCAGGGGATTCTGGGTAAGAAAACGTTGGGGGATCCACGCAAGCCATACCTCCCTGGAATCCCCCGCGTGTCTAGTTTTCAGAAATATGTGTGTTTGATAGGTTTCCCTAGCTGTCCGCCGAGCACGGGGCCAAAAATCCAGGTGACCCCCCTTGCAAAACCAGGTCGTTTTGTGATAGGCAATTTTGATGTCGCCTCAATACGTTTTGGGCCCTTGCCTGTCGCGGGTACTTGGGCCTCCCACACGAGTGAGGCACCATTTTTATCGGGAGACCTGGGGAAACGCTGGGTGGTAGGAAATTTGTGTCAGCCCGGTGATGCCACAACTGTCCCACACAAAAATGAGTGGAAAAAGTGATTTTTTCAGCTAAATTTGAGGTTTGCAGGGGATTCTGGGTAAGAAAATGTTGGGGGATCCACGCAAGCCATACCTCCCTGGAATCCCCCATGTGTTTAGTTTTCAGAAATGTGTGGGTTTGGTAGGTTTCCCTAGCTGGCCGCCGAGCACGGGGCCAAAAACCCAGGTGACCCCCCTTGCAAAACCAGGTCGTTTTGTGATAGGCAATTTTGATGTTGCCTCACTAGGTTTTGGGCCCTTGCCTGTCGCGGGTACTTGACCCACCCACACAAGTGAGGTACCATTTTTCTCGGAAGACTTTGGGGAATGCGGGGTGGGTGGAATTTTGTGGATCCACGCAGATTCCAGAACTTTCCACCACAAAAATGTGAGGAAAATGTGGTTTTTTAGACAAAGTTTGAGGTTTACAAGGGATTCTGGGTAACAGAACCTGGTGAGAGGCACACAAGTCACCCCATCCTGGATTCCCCTTGGTGTCTAGTTTTAAAAAATGTACAGGTTTGCTAGGTTTCCCTATGTGCCGGCTGCGCTAGGGCCCAAAATCCACAGGTAGGCACATCCTGAAGATAATTCAGTGCCTAGTGGGCATTCTGCCGCCCTGGGGAGGGGGGAAATCGAGGGCTATTGCCCCGATATGCCCCCAAGGGGGGCAGAAAGACTGTGGCTATTCCTTTGGGGGGGTGGGGGCATTGGGATGCCCATTCTGGGAAGCCCCCACCCCTACTAATAGAAAAGCCAGCATAATCGCTGGCGCCTAGTGGACTTTCTGCCCCCCCGGGGGGCAGGTCAGGGGCTACTTCCCCCGTCTGCCTCCTGGGGGGGGCAGAAAGGCTGTGGCATCTTTTTTGGGGGGGTGCGGGCATTGGCATGCCCATTCTGGGCAACCCCCACCCTGAACTTTGGGGAAAAAAAATCCCTGGTGGCTAGTGGGCTTTCTGTCCCACCCCGGGGGGGGGGGGGGGTGGGCAGAAAGACTATCATTTTTTTGGGGGGTGGGGGCCTTGACATGCCCATTCTGGGCAACCCCCACCCCTACCTATATAAAAAAAAAAATCCCTGGCGCTTAGTGGGCTTTCTGCCCCCCCCGGGGGCAGATCAGGGGCTATTGCCCCATCTTCCTCCTGGAGGGGCAGCAAGTCTTTAGTTTTCTTTGGGGGGTAGGGTGGGGGCATTTGCATGCCCATTCTGGGCAGCCCCCACCCCAGGCCTATAAAAAAAATAATCCCTGGTGTCTAGGGTGCTTTCTGCCCCCACAGATTGGGGCCACTGCCCCCATCTTCCCCCCAGGGGGGCAGAAAGACTGGAATTTTGTGGGGGGGAGGGGTGGGGGCATTGGCATGCCCATCTTTGGCAGCCCCCACCCCTAAATTAATTGTAAAAAAAAAACCCTGGCGTCTAGTGGGCTTTCTGCCCTCCCGGAGGGGCAGATTGGGGGCTACCGCCCCCATCTGCACCCAGGGGGGGCAGAAAGACTGTTATTGTGCAGGGGGGGTTGGGGGCTTTGGCGTGCCCATAATGGGCAGCCCCCACCCCTAATTTACATAATAAAATAAATCCCTGGTTTCTAGTGGGCTTTCTGCCCCCCCGGGGGGGCAGAAAGACTGGAATTTTGTGGGGGGAGGGGTGGGGGCATTGGCATGCCCATATTGGGCAGCCCCCACCCTAATAACATATGCAACAAAAAAAAATCCCTGGCGTCAAGTGGGCTTTCTGCCCTCCCGGGGGGGCAGATTGGGGGCTACTGCCCCATCTGCCCCCCAAGGGGGGCAGAAAGGCTGTAATGGTGGCGGGGGAGGGGGCATTGGCGTGCCCATTTTGGGCAGCCCCCACCCTAATTATATGGGCCCCAAAAAAAAATCCCTGGTGTCAAGTGGGCTTTCTGCCCCCCCAGGGGGGGCAGAAAGACTGTATATGCCCAATTTTGTGGGGGGGAGCAAAGGCCCTTGCCCAAGGGGCCGCTCCCCCCTCCCTGGTGTCTAGGGAGAGATTCTCCCCTTTCCAATGATACCTCTCCCGTCTTTCTACGTGCTCAGGGGGCTGAGATAGCCCCCTGAGCACATAGAAAGTGAAACTGAAATGAGCCTAAAGGTTCATTTTAGTTTCGGTTTCTGTGAAATGACGACAACGCGACGTGCGCGCTGATCGTTATTTCACAGAAACCAGGGAGGGGGCCTCGGGAGCTGGGGAAGCTCTTCCCCAGCTCCCGAGGCTTTGGGGGAGAAAAGGAAATCCCTCTGCTGTCTGCAGCAGAGGGATTTCGTGCCCCTGTCCTCACGACGAATGGTTCCGTCATGAGCACAGGGGCACCGATGCTCATGACGGAATCATTCCGTCATGAGCATCGAAGGGGTTAAATGGCTCCCAAGCAACATTAGGAAAACTGTCACTCATGCCCTAGTCTCACCAGCAAGTTGGTCTACGGTAATACCATCATGGCCGGATCACCAAGCAACTCACTATAAGACTACAAACCCTCCAAAACTTGGCAGACCGACTCATCCTCAACCTCCCACAAAGAACCCACATCATATGACACCTCAGGGAGCTCCACTAGCTCCATGCTGATGAGTTAATATTACTTATAGTGTGAAGGTGATAATCTTCAACAGCACTGACAAAGTTCCAGAATTTTTTTGAGGACCAGGATGAAGTTACCTCATGAAGGGCCTGCGAGTTGTGAGTGCCAGCCTTGAAAAATGGCTAGAGAGGTTGAACTCCCTTTGAGTGTCAGAAAAATGTGACAGTGTCGGGGAGCAGAATCCTTTACCTGGCACTGAGCACCTAGATTATAATGCTAGGTTCTCATGAAATTGTCCGCTACGAGGTCCCCTCTTCTGTGTTCACAAAACCTATGGGGAAGAAATAGTGCAATCCGTCTATACTTTTTTTTTTAATCAGTCATGCATGCAGAGAGAACACAAAAATGTAAACATCTGCAAAATGCTGTGGCCTGACCAAAACTAAAAGTAAGAATAGACAGGCTAGTGGCTAAAGTGGGCTGACTCAAGCAAGCTAATTACTCAAAGGGGCTCACAGAACGCTGTAAAGCTAGACACAAAAAGACAACTGATTCTAGTTTATTTTTGCTGCTTATGGAATAAAGTGATTTTCGCCTCAAATACAGGGATCCAAATTTCACTGCTAAAAATAAAGGAAATATACTTTTTACTTTCATATTATGCAAACAGCAATTATAGTGTAAAATCAGCCTTCTGTGGCCCTGATTACGAGTGTAGGTGCTAGTTAGCAAACCTGATAAATAATGACACCTTGGGGTACGCTATTTTTTTTATGTGATAAATAACACCTATTACGAGTTGAGGGGAATAACATGCAGAATTTGATGTTTAATGCACCAAAATCCACATAGTATGGCAGATAACACACATATTACCGCGGTTAAATTTCAGCAGGTTTTACCTGCGAAATTGTAACAAAGCTTGAGGTATTAAACGCGTCTGATAATTATCGTCAAATACTTTCTAACTCGAAATTCTGACCCATGCGTAAATGGCATTTTACGCATGGGTCGGAATTAACCCACCCGCTTGTAATCAGGCTGTCTGTGTTTTGCTCTAGAGCTAAAAAAACATTTGTTGCCTTCTGTATTACACAAGCATCAATATGAACAAAATGCATGAGCTCGTTTTTAATGCATCAGTGCAAAGTTTCGATGATTTGGCCAAAGAACACATAAGAGTAAAACTGACCAAATGATTTGTTAGATTTTGGACAAAATCTTACTCTATTAAGAATCATTTTGGGTTTGGCAGTGCAAGAACGCCACCAGCATTGTTGCCTGCCCCATTTAGTAGTAATAAACGGTAATATATGTGCAATTGCCGCATCGTGACAGAGATGCCCGCCACAAAGGCAGGGATTTCTAAATATGGTGGGCGTTTCTGTGGTGGAGGAGGGGTACAAAGGCTCCCACTCACCTAGTGGGCTGGAGACCACAAAATGTACCATTGTACAACTTGTAAATAAGGAGACTGTAAGGTAAATGAAATGTTAAACTGTACCAAATAAAACGTGTTGATTCTGTTCTTTTTTCTGTCTTTGATGTAAAATAAAACACAATCAATCAATGGTTATATTGTGAAATTATTTTAGGTCTGAGTTTAGTCATTAATTACAGCATTTTGCGAATTTATCACAGTGAAGCTCTGCACAAAATGAGGGAGTTACTTCTTTGTGAATACCTCTTACTATTTCATCCTAGGCTCATTTCCCGTCACATAACATCAGCCTGATAAATGGCTGCTGAATTAAGTGTTTCCTTCTGAACTCGCTGCTTTCTGCTGAGCTTCAGTTTCTTGATTAATACATTGACAAAGTTGCACTTTTTGAAATTGGGGAAAGCACACGCTATAGCTGTTCTCAGCTTCTCCTGCTTGCCCATCACACCATCAATCTCTGGGATGATGTTTTCGATTTACTAATGTAGTTAAGCCTCACAAGGAGAAACACCTTGATTAATAGGTGGGTAGCAATTTACCATTACAGCCTGACTTAGAATAATAGAACCTTAATAATGAAGTAGGGCATACAAGGGGAAACCCTAAAACTAATTCCACACAAATGTTGCCTGTTTTATTCATAATAGCAGCTATATTTAGAGATTTATCTGCACAGGAAGACTCTATTTAACTGTTAAAAAGATGCATGCATTAAGGTAAAATCATGGGGCCAATTCACAAAATTTATCCAGGAGTAACCTGGGAAAAGTCGCTATCTAATCATGTGCTCGCTACACCTTTATATATGCATTTATATTTAAATTTGTTGACAAAGCTTCAAGTTCCACTTCATATTAACATTCATTATTTGGTAGAACTTGTTATTAACCACAACACCTGTACAAGGTGCATGCTTTGTGCATCTCGAATCCCTTATCAGTCCTTTTAGGGCATTCGGGGCTGATATGAGGGGCATAATCTCTCTTTGGAGATGTAAATATAGGGCACACGTGAGGGCCCAAGTCCTAGGGCATCAATGGCCGATTTTGTTTTCTTTTTTTAATGCTTTATTTAAGAATTTCAGAAATAAAGTGTAGAAGAGAGGAAGAAGGAGAAAAGGGAGGCGAGGTCCAAAAACATTACAGGCTTTACACATGAGATAGCTTGACAGTGTTGCAATACATCACTTTGTACATTCAGCAGTAGAGGAAAAGGGGAACATTCACTGATAGTTATACCGCCAGGCTGAACACTGCTCTGTTAGAGCCATAGGCAGGGGCTTAACACAGGCCCCCGCATCACCTGCAGTGCGGGGGGACCCCCGAGCTGCAGGGGGCCCCCTAAGCACAGTACTCATGCCTCAGCGCTCGGATTAAATCCGGAGCAGGGGCCCCTCCGTGTACATTGCAGAGGGGGCCCTTAAACTTTCGTTACACTGATCCAGCGCGATATTAGCAAACTGCATTCATACACCATATACTCATTTGGGCCCATATATTCATACTATGCTAATACTTACGCTGGGTGTCAGATATACTCTTATCTCAAAAAAATCCCTGCTACCAATTACCTTCTGATTGAAGAGTAATAACTTACCAATGGATCCTTTGCTAATTGGGAAGTTTAAAATGAGTGACATTCACTATAATACATAATCCTGAAATAACCACAGAGTCAGGAAGTTTTAAAATGTTTATCTAAAGTTTAGCAGAGTAAAATACAGAAAAAGACACGGTATTTGATCAGAATACCCATGTGAAAGCATAGAATGATTATTGCTAATAAATTGACGGTGTTTAAGGAAAAGAGGAGATAGGAACAGCAGCGCAACTAAAGGTTGCATATATTTACCTAAGTGCGAGAACCAAACCCTTAGCCAAGGAGTTTGAAAGAATAGGACCCTGGAAGGATGAAGAGCAAGGACCTTCTTTAGGATCAGGACAGGACTGGTGACCTCTCTACAACGACGTCTGCGCCGTTCCCTCTCTGGCACTCGACTTCTCCTCGATTCTTCCCTCTAATGGACTCCGCCGCCCCCTCCTCAGGACCTCTTCCGGATAGGGATTCAGTCAGCAACCGATCAGCTGGGCAGCCTGGAGCTCTTCTGTATGTTCTGAGAGTCTGAGCTAACTAATTACTAATGCTATATTCTATTATACCCTTCTACACCCATGTACCTCCCCTAAATGTTGCTAAAATATGGGACCACTACTTCTGATTGGACAGAGACTGGAGGTGGATTCTCGCACTATGACAAATTTGGCTTAAATTGTGTAGTCTATTGTATTTGCGTTCCCACCATTCAAATTAATACATTCGCTTTATTTCCCACCCGTCTCATGACAAATGTACACCAATTTTCATAGACAAAGTATCTATGCACTACAGGAAATGCAGCAGTTATAACATCTTTGGCCATCAGGTCACGGCCTTGTGAGACGTCCAAGTTGACTTCATTTTGGCAGTCATTCAGGACATGCGCAGAACCTCCTGCTTCTCGAGTTTCAAGTCACCAACCCAGGCCCAAGATTACGAATTACTAAAAGTGCAAGAAGGAAATATTAAAATCAAAAATAAAACGTTTCACTGTATACCCACTTATCTTATTTCTAATCCCATTTATTTATAAATCCTATCCCGCATTAATTGCGTTAAGAAACAACAATTTAATAATGACACAAGAGCAAGCTTAAGCATGTGAGAACATTGAACAGCCATTTTAATGCACACTGCGCAGAAGCAGAAATTCCCACCAAGCAAAGAAAGACGTCACACCATGTGATCAGGTTGTGACATGCGCAGATAAAATCCCGCGCTTAAGCGGCCATTTTAGACTAGGAACAAGCGTTATTCGTTAGTAAAACACATAGGCAAGCGTCCTTTCTATTTGTATAATGTGTGCAAGGATTAATACGCACAATACAAGTTTTAATATTGATACTATGAGTGAGATTGCATACGAGCAAGTTTCATTTGCGAAACCTTGCTCCATCAATCCCCTCTCTGATGGCGTTTCTGAGCCATCAAAAACTACCCTCAATCAGATGCCAACTTCTAGCAAACCACTTCATTCTCATTTTCATTTTTACTTTCTCTACTTTTACAATCTCCCTTCATCTTTTTGTATAATTCACTTTTCCATTCTTCCAGTTCAATCTCGTCCCTTTTTCTCTTCTTCCCTTTTTCTGTCACTTTATATGTTCCATTCTTTCTACAACATTTGCACCAAAATACTATTGTCAGAACTATTATTGCTATCCCTGCTAAGGGAACTAGTACTTGACCTATAAGTCCTTTACCTATATTAGCAAACCAGGTTCCAATTGACGATATACTATTTGTCAATCTTTCCCATACACTATCAACTTCCAGTGGTTTAAGTTCTTGCTCAAGTTTAGTTATGTTCTTAATATAAGTCCCAATTTCTGCACTCTTATCAGGAATATAAGTGCAACAGTGTTTCGTCTTCAATAATTTACAGACTCCGCCCTCTTTTGCCAATATTATGTCAAGAGCAAGTCTATTTTGCATCACCATAGACCTAATCGCAACCATTTCCGCATTAATCATTAGGAAACCTCCAGCAGTATCCGTTGATAAACGATCAACTACTGTAGACAATTTACATATCTTCCTTGAGTTCAGAATTATTCCCACTGAAGGTATCAATGCACCAAATATATCACCTATTATTTCTGAAAAACTAGCTCTCTTACTACGTATTAATTCACCATTGTTTTCATTGCTTCCAGTGTTTCTTTTTACGTGGTATATCTTTGGAAATACTATTCCAAAGTAACAACTTCCATACCACCGTGCAGGAAGCCTAAAGTAAGCCTTATTCCCGCAGACATAATAGATTCCAGGAAAAACTGCATCTGTTCCTCCTTTAAGTCCCCAACCTCCCAATATTAAAAAATTGTGTTCACAATCACTGGTACCAATGAAAACATTGTTATAGTCAGTTTTTAACCTATGTAGACAAATTTTCCCTTTCTTTTCGAAATCCAGAGCCATAGCAGCTTGAGCTTTGCCAGGTGTGTAACTTCCCTCTTTCTCTGCCCAAGGTGGTAAATGAGCCTTATGTTCTGTAGCTTTCTTTTGAAAATCTTGTCTTCTATCTTCTACTAAATTCAAAAATATTTTCTCTTCTTCTAATAAAGAACATGTTAAATTGTGTCTACGTGCATGTGTTAAGTCTATTGATTTCATTGTTAAGAAAAATTCTCCCATAAACTGTGCATCTAAGGCGCTAAGCACTGGGTTCATACTCTTTCGAATTGGAACCTCAGAAAATACAACATCTATATTGGAATAGTAATATTGTAATCTGCCTGTACTGTAAAACAAACTTGTTAATACACTACATGAAATGCCATATGTCAATGGTAAATGATGGTATGTTAGTCCTTCTGCTACTGATTCAGGTAATTTCATACAGACATAACAATTACTAACTTCCATTGTGTCTACATACTGAAACAATAACTTCGTGAAAACATTTAAACTTGTGTTGTTATCAGCTATCACATGATGAATTCCTTCATCCTCTTCTGCCATTAGTTCTACTCTATTTCCCTTCATGTTTGCTGTCCTCCCTATAGTTTCATTATTGTTCTTTTTATCTATTATCATCAGGTAAGGAACTGCTACAATCAGGATTAACCATACTATAAGCACCAATACTAGACTACATATGCAAATTGCACAGCATCTTCTACAACATTTTCTCTTTGGTCTCCCAGTATCCCTATCATCAGGCATTTTTCGACAAGGAAGATTGCTCTTCTTATCTCTATTCCTTTTCTTCAGTGGATTCTTTTGTTTAGTCAGGGTGGTCTTGTTTCTTCTTCGTAAGTTAGTTCTGCACTTGTTCCTTCACCACCACTGTCACTTGATTCTGAGCTTTCAAAGTCTTCAAGAACGATATATACGTCCAATCAGGACCCTTGAATTTGTTGTTCACAAGTCTTAATCTTTTACTTTTTCTCTTCCCAGACTTTTTCTCTTGATCTGTTTGACTTGTTACTTCAGGTACTTGATCTGGATTTTCACTTCTGGGTTTTATGTGGCACTTCACTCTTTTGATGAAACTTGGCCAATGATCTCCTTTTCTTGATTTTTCTACTTGCACTGTTTCTTTATTTTCGTCTTCAGATCTTGGCACTGTTTTGTTTTCTATATTCTCTGTCTTATTTGATCGTTCTTTTTCTGGTCTTATTGGTTTCTCATTTGTAGCTCCACTGTGAGTTTCCAATAATTCGTCTTGTTCTGTGTTTATTTCCTCATGTTCATTTTTATCAGTTTCTTTTTCTTCTGTATTTTCCTCTTGACCTAACTGCTTCTGATCAGGGCTTATTGCACTGTGTACTTCTGCAGCCTGACCTGCTTCTTCTAAACCTGTCTCTCCCTGTTCAAATTGTATAAAATCTTCACTGCTTTCAGTCCGCTTTTCTTTCCCTGTCTCATTTGGTTCAGGGTCGTTTACTAGCTTGTCTTCTTGATCCTGAACCCCTTCTTCTTCCCCTATCTGATCTTCTTCAATTGCTCTTAATTTTCTTTGACTTCTTGTTCGGTGAAAAACCTCAGGAACTTCGACCACTGGTATCCAATCCTGACTTGTGCTCGGTTGTTCTCCGTCAGCTTCTCTTGAACCTCGAGCCTGAGATTCATCAGCTTGGCAACCTTCAGCTTCTTCAGTGATTGGTGTCGTCTGCGTGTTTTCTTCTTCTGGGTCTGGCACTCTCTTAGTGTGACTTACGTGAATCCAATTCGGAAATCCGGCACACTTCACTGCTGTATTCGTGGTCAATATGATTTGACAAGGTCTGCTCCACCTGGGTGATAGACACGTTTCTCTGGTGTGATTCTTCACCACCACCCAATCACCAGGATTCAGATCATGTTCTAGTTCAGGCTGTCTGGAAACTGCGTCTTCTCCAACCTGGTGAGAGACAGAACGCACTAGGTCAGCCAATCCTTTACAGTAGTCCAACACCATATCATCAGAAATATTCACCAGTCTATTTGTGGGAACATGTGTTTGTCTCATTGCTCTTCCCATCATGATTTCATGGGGGCTCAAACCTGTTGTTCGATCAGGTATACTTCTGAGTCCCATCAGAACGAGTGGCAATGCATCAGGCCACTCCAATGATGTTGATGCACACATTTTTCCCAATCTTGACTTTATGGTGCCATTCAGTTGTTCAACCACTCCAGACGCCTCTGGACGATATGCACAGTGCAATTTCTGTTTGATTTGAAATGCTTCACAGATTATCAGGATCACTTCATTGTTAAAATGTTTTCCTCTATCTGATTCCAAAGATACTGGGAAACCAAACCTAGGTATGAGCTCTCTTAGTAACAGCTTTGCAACTGTAATGCTGTCATTTCTCCTAGTTGGATAAGCCTCCACCCACTTTGAAAACAGACACACTATGACTAGTATGTATTTCAACCCTCTGCATGGTGGTAACTGTATGAAGTCAAACTGTAGTCTTATGAATGGGCCCTCTGCCTTCCCAATCTTCCCAAATCCAATTATTGTTTTCCTGCCTGAATTGTGCATTTGGCAAATTAGACATCTCTGGCAAAGACTTTCTGTAACAGCTCTGAATTTGGGATTGTACCAATTTTGTCTGAACAACCTAATCATTGCATCTCTCCCTATGTGTGTGTCTCCATGATACATTCTGGCCATTTGAGAAAGTAAACAATCTGGCATGACTGGTCTGCCATCTGTACTGACCCATACTTCATCCTCTCTTCTTGGAGAGCATCCCACTTTGATCCACAAGTTTCTTTCAGTTTCATCAACCTCATCTTGCAATCTTTTCACTTCATTCCAAGTTTCAGGTGGCATAAATAACATAAGTTGGCAGCTGATTCCCATTCTTTCCACCCTCTTATTCACCGATGTTCTGGTTTTGGCACAATGTTGAGCTACCAGATCTGCATATCTGTTGCCAACTACCACCCAGTCATCTCCTGACTGATGTGCAGCACATTTTACCACAGCCAATTCTTTTGGTGATTGTATTGCTTCTAGCAATTCCCTTACAAATTGTCCATTTTTAATGGGGGATCCTGAAGAAGTCATGAAATCCCTCTGCATCCACAGTTGGCCAAAATCATGCACAACCCCATAACCATATTGACTATCAGTGAATATAGTTATTTTCTGATTCCTCCCAATTTTGCATGCTTTTATCAGTGCAATTAATTCAGCTACTTGTGCAGATTTTACACCTGGTAAATAGGATGCTTCGACTATTCCAGATAATTCACATACTGCATAGGCAGCGGTTAGCTTACCATCTTCATGTCTCTGGCAAGAGCCATCAACAAACAGTTCTTTATCTGCCTTTTTAAGAGGCTGTTCCTCTATATCTGGGCGAGGTTTTGTGCATAATTCTGTAATTTGTACACAATCATGTTCATCTTCTTCGTCATCTTTATTTGTCTCATGATATGGATCTGGTAGTAAGCTTGCTGGATTTATTATTGTACATCTTACCATAGTTACATTTTCAGCACCCATTATTATTCTCTCATACTTAGTCAGCCGACTAGGAGTGAGATGCTGAGTTCGTGTTCTGGTTAACAGAATCACAACTGCATGTGGAACATATACTTTTACAGGATGTCCCATCACAATTGATTCACTTTGTTCGATACTCAAACAAGTTGCTGCTACTGCTTTCAAACATCCTGGCAACGCAGATGCCACAGGGTCTAGTGTAGCAGAAAAGTATGCTATAGGACGTCTGTCCAGACCATGTCTTTGAGTTAAAACTGAAAGTGCACAATTTTCTCTTTCATGACAGAATAATGCGAATTCTCTTTTATAATCTGGCATTCCTAAGGCAGGTGCTGAACAAAGGGAGTTTCTCAATTTTACAAAAGCTTCTACACTTCCATCTTCCCACTCAACAGGATCTTTTGCTTTCTTTTTGGTCATGTTAATTAAGGGCTTAGCCAACATGGAAAATCCTGGTATCCATTGTCGACAGTAACCTACTATTCCTAAAAACATTCTTACTTGTCTTTGCGTTACTGGCATTTGCATTCTTTTTATTAATGCTACTCTTTCAGAGGTTACTCTCCTTTTTCCCCTCTCAATTTGATGTCCTAGGTATTTGACAGTTGTTGTACAAAACTGTAATTTCTCAGGTGAAACTTTATGTCCTTCTTCTGCCAAAAGATTCAAGAGTGCTATAGTATCAACAACACAATCCTCTCTGGTGTTTGATGCCACCAATAAGTCGTCGATATATTGGACTAAGACTGAGCTTCCTGGCATTACTAGTTTTTCAAGGCACTTTTTCAATATCTGATTAAAAATGGAAGGACTTTCTGTGTACCCCTGAGGAACACGATTCCATACATAGACTTTGTTTTCAAATTTAAATGAAAATAGATATTGGCTGTCTGGATGTAACGGAATTGAAAAGAAAGCTTGACACAGATCTATAACTGTGAACCATCCAGCATTCCAAGGAATCTGATATAAGATTACTGCAGGATTTGGTACTATAGGACAACATGGTTCCACAATTTTGTTGATTTTCCTCAGATCTTGAACGATCCTATATTTTCCACTAGGTTTCTTCAAACCCATTATTGGTGAACTACATGGGCTACTCATCACTTCTCTCAGTATGTTTTGTTTGACCATCCGATTGATCTCTTCAATGACACCTGCTTTTACTTCTGCACTCATTTTGTATTGTTTCGTATTTGGGAAAATTGCACCTTCTTTTACAGTTACTTGGACTGGATCTATTTTAGCCATGAGTCCTACTTCTTTTCCGGTGAAATCCCATACTATAGGGTTTACTGTATCTTTTAATTCTTCTGGCAATTCATCTTTTGTTATTAATGAAAACATTTCATCTACTTCTGTTCCTTGTTTTGCAACCATAATTTTATATACATGATCTTCATCTGGTGTCTGTACTGCCACACCATCCGGCGTGCAGAAAATGGTGCAATTCATTTTGCACAACAAGTCCCTACCTAGTAAGTTTACTGGACTGGAATCGCATACTACAAATTGATGCATTTCTTTGAAGTTTCCAATTTTAACCTCCATTGGTTCAGAAAGTGGTGTTCTAATTCTTTGGTTAGCAACTCCTACAACTTGAATATCTTCACCAGAGAGAGGAAGGTTTGGGACGTCTACTGTTCTCACAGTAGACCTGGTAGCACCAGTATCCAAAAGAAAAGTAATATCATTACCTCTCACTTTTCCTTCAACATATGGACCTGATTGATCTACCTGCAGGGATGCGCCAAGTACGCATTCCTTCTCCCCCTCTCCTAGGCACCGTCATGCGTCGAACCCGCAAAAGTCATCCTGCAAAAGAAATTGTGAGGTCATATAATCATTCTTACCACTTCCCCCTGGGTATCCGATGTCTGTACCGTGCTTTGCTCTGCTTACATTACCCTGAACAGGTGGAGGTGGCAACTGACTCTGAGGATTTACCCCTTGCTGTGAGTCATTCTGCGTCTGTGAATTTAAATTTTGATTTGGGCCATTATTATTTCGAATCTTTTTACACTCGTCTTTCCAATGCCCCAATTTTCCGCATCCATGACAAGGAAATTTCTTTTTAGCTTCTTCTCTGCTCATTCGTCCTTTCATTCTTCCACCATTTCCAGAATCACCATTCGTTCCAGAGTCTTTTCCCTGAGTTTCATTAGGATTATCTAGATTAATTCCCTGTTTCTCAGCCATTTTTACCTGTGCCCACATTACTTTTTCCTGTAATTTCTTGTGCCTATCTTCAATGTCATCCCCACAATATTTTGCATATTTCAAAATTTCATCAATCGGTTTCCCTTGCCAGCAAAGCATATGTTGCTTAATCATCTGACAAATCTCGGGCTTCAAACCGTACACAAATCGGTATACAAACTGACTCATATTTTTGTCTCCAATGTCCTCAAATCCACTATACTGTTTGAACACCTGTAAGAGGCGCTCATAATACGAATGAACTGTTTCACTTGCTTCTTGGGTAGTTCGATCTATTTTTACCCAGTCTGTTTCTTTCGGTGGTATTTTCCCTTTCAGGTATGTTATCACCTGTTGGTACTTTTTCATCACGTCATTTGACGGGGCACCTGTCTTTGGATCTCTGGGATATTCATCACTTGGCCAATCCACTGTAATTTTACAATCTGTCCATAAATCTGCAGGTACCACTATGTCAAACAGACCATCCAAATCCTTTAACAATACTTTTGACACCTTTACAAACCTTTCAACCTGCTTGTACCATTCAATTGGCTTTTCTCTCAGCTTTGGGAAATCATTCGTAAATGATAAAATATCCTGTCTACTCCATGGGACATGTACATACCCTCCTCCTGCAACTTCTCGCATCGGGTACATTTTGTCAGCTTTTTCTGTTTCCTTCATCACATATTCAGAAGCTGTTCGACTTGAGCGAGCTTCTTCCTTTTTCTTTGCCCACCTAGTTCTCCACTTATCTAGGTCTCCCCATTTTTGCAAAACTAACATTAATTCCCGTATTTGCAGTCTTCTTCCAGAAGCATTCATATTTTCTAAATCTTTATCTGAAAATTCTGCTCTATAGGGCTTCTGTAGTACTTTTGATCTCCCTATTTCGATTCCCATTTGTAATGCCAAATTGGACAATTTTTCATGAAATAATCTTACATTTCTCGTGATACTCCTGCATAGGAACAGCAATTCTTCTTCATCATAAGTGTTTAAGCGTTCTACTCCTATATTTCCTGCTATCATTTCTTCTAACTCGGCTTTTAATTTCTGAATGTCTAATAATTTTGGAGGTGTGCACATTTTATCTGATCCTTGTACCCACCTTTCTAAATCTTCAGGTGTTACTATGGTGGCACTCTTTGCCCCTGATGAAGTTATTAAACTTACATCTTTTGAACGCTCAGGTATTTCTTTTCTTGGAGTACCCTTTACTGGACCTCTGACAGGTAAATCCATGAGAGATATTGTGGAATCACAATCACTAAAATGATCTTCAATTATAACTGGAGCTTCCAGTTTTTGAAAATTTTCGGGAGTATTCATAGGAGAAGATACGGGTATTAGAGGAGGACAATTTCCTTGTGTACCATACAATGGCACTACGGGACCAATTGTTACAGGAATAGTCAATGAATCAGGATGTGTCTTTATCTGGGATATCTTACGTACTAATTCTGCTCTGGTCTTTTCTAATGCTTCCTTTTCCTTCTCATGAAGTATTCTATTCGGGGTAAATTCATGTAGTACCTGAGGAACCATTGGTGTTTGTGGTGGGGCACTAGGAGGAAGTCCACTTGATCCTTCCTGATACGGTGGAGGATTTCTCAATATTTCTTCCATAAACTCATCTTCTGAGTCTTCATGTCTCATTAAATGTTTGGTCTTTTCTGTACACTTGCCTCCTGATTTCTCTCCTTCTGTGAATAATGGATATAATCCTTCTACAAGCATTGCCCTTCTCCACTGCTTCATTTGACCTTCCCTATTCTCTCGTAAATATCTGGGAAAAAATCCTGGATACCTCCCATTACTTCGAGATCGATCACGCTCAAATGCCTCAGTTTCCCACTCTTCTAAAGCTTCATATTGAGTTAATCTTGGTTTAGGTTCTAAATCATTCATCCTTTGTCTTAAATTTTGAAGAATTCGCCCATTGAATGTGCCATTCTCAGGAAATTCTAGTATCCCGTCATTTTTGGTATATTCTCTCCAATTTTCTATCCATACACAAGTATGATAACCTCTCTCCATCATCATATATGATGCGGGCGTTTTGGCTGGGGGAATAATAATTCCCTCCCTAGTCTTGATTGGTTTGTCTTTTTTGAAATAATTCTTGATCTTTTGTAAAACTGACATCTTTTTCTTTTCTCCGTACATCTTGGGCAAATACCTATGTATAAAATTATATTCCGCAAACCCTAAAAATCTCCTATCTGGACGATTCCCTGTTAAAGTCGGATCGCGTTTTAACATGCAATTTTTATCCACTTAGAATTTTGCTTCTAAACTCTCAACCAATCAAATTTTTGCTAGCTTTAATTTTAAGCCAATCCTTGCGCGGCCTTTTCGGTGACGTTTCTCTGTCAACCCCTCCTTTACAATTTGCTCTTTTCTGTTCTCACGCTGATGCAACCAATCCCAGCGCGGCACCTGTGATGTCAGTACTACTCCTGACTACTGACCCCTCCTTTACAAGGGTTTTCCCACGCCCGCGGATCCAACCAATCCTATCGCGGCGGTTTGTGACGTCAGCTCCCTCTCCAGCAACTGACCCTCCCTTTACAAAATCTTACGCAAAAACTTATTTTCTCTATATTCTTAATTAGAATTTCAGTAACAACATAAAACATTCGCTATCGTGCCAGTTTCTCTAATTCAGAAAGATAGTTTTCTTTTACACTCTTAGTAAACCCTTCCGTTTACCAAAGCATACACTACGAGTAAAACCCTTCCGTCTACTCTTCACACAAGCTTCCGAAATACCTGTTACTTCTTTAATGTTACCCTTTCTAGGTGATATAACATCGAATTTTCACTAACGTACTTCTTCCACTATTCTTACACACATAGAATCCTAACAAGTACTGATAGTCCTGCTTAACTATTCAGTACTAATTCTGCCTGACAGATAACCTCACTGCAGTATGGCTTCTTCCTGCCACCCACTATTCTTTTTCCCCGGGGTATTCTGGACAACATAGAACAATACTCAAGAATAACGGGTATTAGTTCATAAAAATACAAAATAAAATTCTCATTACCCAATTAACAAAGAGTAACACTAACCGTCCTCTGCTTACCAGAAAACTGATCCAGCGCGATATTAGCAAACTGCATTCATACACCATATACTCATTTGGGCCCATATATTCATACTATGCTAATACTTACGCTGGGTGTCAGATATACTCTTATCTCAAAAAATCCCTGCTACCAATTACCTTCTGATTGAAGAGTAATAACTTACCAATGGATCCTTTGCTAATTGGGAAGTTTAAAATGAGTGACATTCACTATAATACATAATCCTGAAATAACCACAGAGTCAGGAAGTTTTAAAATGTTTATCTAAAAGTTTAGCAGAGTAAAATACAGAAAAAGACACGGTATTTGATCAGAATACCCATGTGAAAGCATAGAATGATTATTGCTAAAAATTGACGGTGTTTAAGGAAAAGAGGCGATAGGAACAGCAGCGCAACTAAAGGTTGCATATATTTACCTAAATGCGAGAACCAAACCCTTAGCCAAGGAGTTTGAAAGAATAGGACCCTGGAAGGATGAAGAGCAAGGACCTTCTTTAGGATCAGGACAGGACTGGTGACCTCTCTACAACGACGTCTGCGCCGTTCCCCTCTCTGGCACTCGACTTCTCCTCGATTCTTCCCTCTAATGGACTCCGCCGCCCCCTCCTCAGGACCTCTTCCGGATAGGGATTCAGTCAGCAACCGATCAGCTGGGCAGCCTGGAGCTCTTCTGTATGTTCTGAGAGTCTGAGCTAACTAATTACTAATGCTATATTCTATTATACCCTTCTACACCCATGTACCTCCCCTAAATGTTGCTAAAATATGGGACCACTACTTCTGATTGGACCGAGACTGGAGGTGGATTCTCGCACTATGACAAATTTGGCTTAAATTGTGTAGTCTATTGTATTTGCGTTCCCACCCTTCAAATTAATACATTCGCTTTATTTCCCACCCGTCTCATGACAAATGTACACCAATTTTCATAGACAAAGTATCTATGCACTACAGGAAATGCAGCAGTTATAACATCTTTGGCCATCAGGTCACGGCCTTGTGAGACGTCCAAGTTGACTTCATTTTGGCAGTCATTCAGGACATGCGCAGAACCTCCTGCTTCTCGAGTTTCAAGTCACCAACCCAGGCCCAAGATTACGAATTACTAAAAGTGCAAGAAGGAAATATTAAAATCAAAAATAAAACGTTTCACTGTATACCCACTTATCTTATTTCTAATCCCATTTATTTATAAATCCTATCCCGCATTAATTGCGTTAAGAAACAACAATTTAATAATGACACAAGAGCAAGCTTAAGCATGTGAGAACATTGAACAGCCATTTTAATGCACACTGCGCAGAAGCAGAAATTCCCACCAAGCAAATAAAAACGTCACACCATGTGATCAGGTTGTGACATGCGCAGATAAAATCCCGCGCTTAAGCGGACATTTTAGACTAGGAACAAGCGTTATTCGTTAGTAAAACACATAGGCAAGCGTCCTTTCTATTTGTATAATGTGTGCAAGGATTAATACGCACAATACAAGTTTTAATATTGATACTATGAGTGAGATTGCATACGAGCAAGTTTCATTTGCGAAACCTTGCTCCATCAACACCACTGACCATAGGGTCTCTGCTGGGTTATTGGTCAGTGAGCTGGCTGGTAGGGCGAGAAACTGGTGCATCGCTGGGTGAGTGGGGGGACAGAGACGGAGAGCCGGAGTTTAAAGTAAGTAGATACGTACGGAGGGGCTGCCAGATGTCTTTTTGTTATGCAGTGGGGGGTTGTTGTGTGGAGTAAACCTCACTCATCAAGTTGCAGTAAGTTATGCTACTAAACTAAGCTTTCGTAGTGGGGTGCACTCTGCCACCCCAATGTAATGTGATCTTTCTCTTCGCTAAAAGTAAGGCAATAGCTGTGTATCTGCGGTAGCTCACCGGAACGGATGAGACGTTACCCAATAGCTATAATGTAGGAGATGGATCTAAGGCTAGGGGGATCATCTGGGAGAGAATGTTAAACACTGCCATCCAATATGTGGCAATGATTGGGCAGGACCAAGTCAGGTGTGTGAGGTCTGCCTCTGGGGAACAACACTTAGGGCAGTGTGAGGGTCTGCTGGGGTCGATCTTGGCGAGCCCAAGAGGGGTGGTGTAAGATCAATGCAGAAGCGGAAGCGGAGGAGTTTATGACGGTGACTGGGGGACACGAGCTTAGTTTGCACACAGCTGAACGCCCAGTCTTTGTCGGAGATTGGATGACCCAGGTCCTCCTCCTAGCGTTGTCGGACCCCACTGTCATGTGTGTGTTTAAGAGCCATGCACGTGTGGTAAAGGTTGGTGATCAGATGGGAGCTCTCTTAGTCCGTAATTAAAAGTGTGAGTGGGGGGAAGTCCTCAGGGGCATGGGATTAAGAGGGTATGCGGAACTGCAATGTTCTGTGTATCCTATTGAGGACAAATCTGTCCACATATGATGCCACCCCGTCCTGTGCATCGATAGTATGTGTTCTGGCATGTTCATCTGGGAATACATCCAGAAGGTGTGCAGGTGAAGCCTAGTTATGGTGCGCTGTATTAACTTCTCCGCTGTGAGTGGTAGCCAGGGGTTCGGGGAGAGGGGCAGCTTGGGGGAGTAAAGAAGATTGAAGCCCATGTCCCACAGAGTTTCCACCATGCCCAACATGTCGTGGACAGATTATAAATATCTGTTGTTTCCAGCTTGAGGCCCTGGGGCAGAAGTGCGTTTAGGGAAGTAGGTTCTGCTAAATCTTGTTCTGGTTTATTGTATGGTAGGCAGGCATCTGGATGGAACCAATTATAAGCAAAATGGGCCTGCGTGACCAAATTGTATAGGCGATGATCAGGGACAGCAAATTCGCCTTGGTCATAGGGGAGGGTGAAAGTTTCCCAAGCAATTCGAGGTCTACGACTGGCCCAACTAGTTTTAGCAGTAGGCTGTGCAGCAGTGTGAAAAAGGAGTTTGTCAAAGGGATAGGAATGTTGGTGAATAGGTATAGAAAGTGTGGGAGAACATTCATTTTAACAACAGCTATGCGGCCAGTCATGGAGAGAGGCAATTGAATCAAGCGGTCTATTTGTGTAGAGTCTATCCATGGCAGGGCCGCACTTCAGATGAATAATCTACCTGTTGTCTCTGTGGAGAACGATTCTCAAATATTTGGTGGAGTCGGCTGACCACCGAAAGGGGTGTTCACAAGACGGTGGAGTGGTGGCTTCTGTTAAGGGGAACAGTTCAGATTTCGCCCAGTTGATGCGTAAGCCCAAAAGGCCGCTAAAGCGGACGATCTCCCAGACTATGGGGTCCAGGTTATCAGAGGGATGTCAGACAAACAACAGAATATCGTTGGCGTACATTGACACAAGGAGAGGGCCGGATTTGAATTGAAGGCCTGATGCATATGGCACTTCTGTAGATGGAGAATCAGGGGGTCCATAGCTATAATAAATAAGAGGGGAGATAGTGGGCAGCCCTGCCTGGTGCCTCAGGATATGGAGAAGGATTCAGAGATAGAGCCATTGACCCGAATACGGGTGGTGGGTTGGAATATTACAGGGAAACTAGGGCCTTGAATCCATTGGGGATGCAGAGTTTGCGCAACATTGCGTAGAGAAAGGGCCATTCAAGAGAATTGAAAGTCTTCTCCGCATCCAAAAGACCAACCAGTGCGGGGCATCTTGGGACACCCTATTCAGGATGGAGAAGACAGCTCGAAGATTAAGCAAGGTGGACCTATGCGGTATAAACCTGGTTTGGACTGGAGAAAGTATTTAGTCAAGGAAGAGCGATAGCCTGTTGGCCATTCCTTTGGCCAAAATGTTATTGTCGAAGTTAGGTAGAGATAGAGGTCTGTAAGATGAGCATTGAGTGGGGTCTTTACCTGGTTTAAGCAACAAGGAGATCGCCGCTTCACGCATTGTGGGGGGAAGGACCCCTCTGTCTAAGGATTCAGCGTAGACCTCTAGCAGGTGAGGTATCAGGATGTGTTTGTATGCCTTGTAAAAGGCGCCGGAGAGGCTATCAAGGTGAGGGGCCTTCGAACCATCTAAATAATTAATTATCTGGGTGATTTCCTCCACTGAGAAGGGTTCTCTCAGGAACTGGAACTGTCCAGCAGTGAGCCAGACCATGGCCACCTCCTCGAGGTACGCCATGCGAGCCGTTAAGTCAGAAGATAACAGGGTAGTATATAATGATTTATAATATGAGACTATCTTGTGGATGATATCAACGTTGCTCGATACAGGGGAGCCATCATCGAGGCGGAGGTCTGTAATATGTACGGGTCCACGTGGAGGGCGCAGGAGGCATGCCAGTGTATGTTGGGGCACTCCCCCTCGCCTTATCTACATGCCGAAGCATCTTTACCCAGTAGGGTAGCTTCTCTATCTGCCAAGTCATTGAATTCCTCTATAAGGACTGAGCGGTTGTGAAGTGACGATGAGGAAGGCCGAGGAGTATCTTCCCTATCGATGAACGCTAACTCATCCTCCACCCATGCTAAACTGTTGTGGAGGTCGACAATTTTGTTTTCACTGCCTTTAAGGGCGTGACCTTGGACACAACTCATTTGGGAGTTTCCAGTAAGTCCTAAACTAGTGTATTCTTTCCTCAGTGTGTCTTCCTTTTGCATTTGGATGGGCTGAGTAGTCTTCCACTACCGGATGTGAGAATCCAGCAGGGTGTTTTAGTGGGTGTGTCAAAAAATTTAATTTACATGAATCTGTATTAAAACAGCACAAAACAGTTACTTCCTCAGAAGTATCCTTGAGTGATCGATCCATCTACGGGGCTTTGTACATGGTGCAGGGAACCTTAAGTTTTGTTTTCCGTTCTAGTGAGCTCTTTCAGAACCATGAATGTAATCTGCTCAATGTCTGAAGGTTCTGAATTCTTTAGAATATCATTATGTCATTTCTTAGTGTGCCAACATAGTGTATAATACTGTAGACTGGGTGGCTCAGCACTAGATCCCCATTGAGTTCAATCCTGTCGTGTGCCAGAAATAATGGTAGCACTTATCTGCACATCATGAGATGGAAGTTAATTTTCTTTTCCGTTGCTGTGACCTATTGATTGATGGAAATATCAGAGCTGAACCAGAAGCCTATGTTTTTAACCGCTTTGACGCGGCTGGAATTCCCCTGCTGTGCGGGAGAATTCCACGCGTGCGCGGAACGGACGGCCCCCGGCCGTCCTCCGCACACGCCCACCGTGACGTCTGACGGGCCGTCCGACGCATGGAAGAGGTTAAATATCTGTATTGGTTAGAATGCAGTGGCCAGCTCTGTTGGCCAGTTATTTGATAAGGAATTCTCCCCGTAAGGCCAGTTATTCTGACCACAGTCCTAGTTCTGTTCAGACATTGATTATTCTGCTTCACTGAGCATAGACTTACCTGAAGCATTTCGTGACATTGGAGCAAAGCCATGGATGGTTAGGTCCAAATGGCCTTGTGCATGTATCATCAGCATATATTTTTAGTAGCAAATGGTACAATGCAGTCCCATTTAGTAGAACTCACATAAAAATGGTGAATAGTAGCAATGCATGGGAAGAGATTTGCAGCACTCAACCTGCTGTGATCTTATTGTATGAAGTTGTGGTGCTGACTTTAACATCTTTACGATGACCTGTAGAAAGGATTACCTTAATTTCAATGCCATCCTTCTGATTCCAACCTAGTTGCGCATAGGGAAGAATATGATTTCATGGTCCACTGTTCCATATACAACTGACAATTCAAGCAGGATAAGTCCTTTCTGCTGGTATCCAGCCAAGGGTGAGCTGATGCATTAGTTAATATGCACCAGGGTAGTCCCCATGTCCTGTACGGCAGTCCATAAATGGGGTTGTGACTGTCAACAAAGTTGTGAAGTTATTATGTAAATTCATGCCTTACGACACTTGCTCAAAAGTGAGATAATGGAGATGGGACGATAGTCGACGATATCAATGGGGTCCTCTGTCATCTTTTAGGTCAACCTAGACAGCACTTGCTCTGTCTCTCTGAGACATGCTGTATGCACTTTGTGGGCTTACAGCCCGCCCACCTCTTTTCATTTGTTAATGTCAGTGTCCTTTAAAAATCCTTGCTTATGAGTGATTAATCTTTCCTCTTTGTCCCACCTTTATGTCAATTGATTACTCCCACGGAGCAGCACCCTAATACTTGTAGTCTTCCACTTGTCCCATTTTAGCAATTGTAAAAGGGACTACTTGATCTTTTCAGTACTTTATTACCGCAATGCTCGCTTTTATGTGCCACCATCGCATCTAGATAATTACATAGGGCGATCTTGACCCAAAGGTATTCAAGTGCTTTACATAACTGCATGGGTAGATTAAGGGCCAGATGTACAAACATTTCATTTTGCGAGTCTCTAATTTCAATTTTTTTTGCAACTCGCAATTAGAGAATCGCAAAATAAAATGTAATAATGTGTCTCAGACACATTAGCGATTCCCAAATGAGTCGCAAGAGACCCGCCTCATCAATATTCATGAGGCAGGTCACAATTTGTGACCCATTGGGAATGGACAATAACACAGAGATCACAAAATTATCAAAACTAGTTTACCACTCAATTGAGCTGCTGTTTTTAAAGTGGGTGGGGTGATTCGTCAAGCTGGTGCTGAGAAAAAGGGTATGTCCCAAAACACATTTTCCCCATGCAGTTTCCCGTAGGGAGTTTAGACACAGCTACAGCCCAAACCGCCTAACGGAATTACACCACATTTGGTAGAAAACTAGATCTTGTTCCAGAAAGTGTGTTTTCTGTGATTTGGTGTTAATCTGTTTAATAGTTTTTGAGATATTAAAGGAAAAACAAAATTGTACATATAGGGATGTGGACTGTCCTTGAATCTAACTGATCTCGGGCAGAGATCTGATTCCCTGCCAATACTTCAACCAGGAAGCGTTGGCAGCCATTTTGGGACTTCAGACTCAGCTGAGTCCCAAACAAAAATGTTTAAAAAAAGTAAGAGGGCAGGGTAGGAAGGCATGGTGGTGGTTTCCCCCAGGGACCAGGTGGTGGAGTCTCTGGGTCCCTACCAGGGCCAAAAAGCATTTTTTTAAAAATTCACATGGAAAATTGTGATGGATTCACAAATTCACTAATTCACGCAAACATTAAGAAATAATAAGTGTGGTCTCCTGCGATTGTTTTTGTAAGTCAGCCCCCAGATGAGCCAGGTCCCGGGGGTATATTTTAAAATATATTTTGGGGAAAGGGAGCGCGCACGGCCTCCCTCCCAATGGGCGATTTTGGTCTTGGTCCCAGGGACTGCCACTTCCCCGGGGCAGGCTGATTGCCATTTTTAACAGAGAGGGGCTGTGCAGCCCTCCTCCTGAGGCTCTTAAGAACCCTGGGGGCTACCACGTCCCTGGGCTTAATTAATACTTTGGAGGGGGGCTGCATGGACCCCTCCATTGCCCTTAAGGGCCCCTGGGACCACCACCTCTCCAGGGCTATGAATTCAATTTAATGGGGGAGGGGATGCATCCCCCCCCACCTGGCCATATTCAGCCCCAGAGACCACCACCTGCCCTGGGCATGGCCAAATTTAAATTGGGATGGGGGCTGCATGGTGCCCCCCCTTGGGACACTTTTGCCCCCCAGGACACCACCTCCCTGGGGCAGGTCCTAGAAGAACAAAGGAGGGGGCCGCGGAGCCCCCCTCCTGGTGCCCTTAATCGCCATGGAGACCGCTACCCCCAGAGCCTGCTCCCTATGTCCCAGGGTGCTCACTCCCAGGATATAGCTGTTTGCGCTCGCTTGGCGGGGGCTTTGACAGCTCCCACCAAGCAAGACCAAACAATAAGTCCACTCCCAGCAGGCGGGAGCAGAAAAACTGCTCCCGCTCACTAGGAGCTGACTGTTACAGCGAGCAGAAAAACAGATGAAAGGATTTATCCCACATGCAGTGAGCAGCATTTCTGGCTGCTCCCTGTTTGTAGAAGCAATGCTGGCTTCCGCTGGAGGTGGGGAGCAGCAGGGATAGCTGGGGCATTGAGGCTCCCCCCGCGGTCCCTGAGGCTGCAGACTCTCACCTCTTTGTAGTCTCATCGTCTTCTCTTTACGAGGATTCTTGTTATCACAGATTTGTGGGTGAAGAACATGCACACAAGGTCACTTGGTCCTTTACCCAGCTGTAGTGTAGAATATGCACTAAACATTTACCCAATGAGGTAGCACTTACTAATTAACCAGTAGACCGTATTACAGTTAGATAGACATTTTCGGCAAAACTGTGGACTCTTCTTGGAAAAAATAAGGTTTGGTTGTGACCCTGATGCTCATTTCACAGAAATGAAACTTTAACAGGAAGCACTTACAAATGTAAACACAGCAGGTGCACCAGTTGAAGTTCCACTTCTGTAAAGCACAAATGAGTCTAACTTCTTGGGTTGGCAAAGGCAAAGCAAGTGTGTTTCCTCTTGTATTCCATGCTGAAAGACAATCTGAAATCCTAAATGGAGGTGAAGGCATCGTGACCTATTGGAGTGAATCAGATCTGGGGTGACTATGACGAGTGGTTTCTTTCTCGTCATATCCTGGTGAGAGCAGAGTGCATGGTTCTCCCTTTTAATTAACCGAGTATGCAAATGCCCAAAATCATCTGCATGCTCCCCTTGTTTAGCCCACCCCATTTTTCTTAGTAGTATGCAAAGGTATTCCTCCCTTTTCCCACATTGATGGACAGCTTACCAAAAGGCCCCCTAGCGCGTTTTACTGCCAATTTTGGTGACGCGTTCTTGATCGAGAGGAATAAGAGGACATCTCCACCAAACAAAAAAGCACTTACTTCATATAGTGAAGAGGAAGTACCCCTGCTTGGTGCAGATTCACCTCTTTGTAGTCTTGTTGTCTTCTCTTGAGGAGGATTCATGTTATCACAGATTTGTGGATGAAGACGCTGCTGGAACAATCACATTTCCACAATTACATGCACATAAGGTCACTGGAGACATTACCTTGTGGTCCTTTACATAGCTGGAGTGTAGAATTTACACTAGACATTTGCTCAACAAGGTAGCACTTACTAATTAACCGGTAGAAAGTACTCCAGTTGGGTAGACATTTTCTGCAAAACTCTGGAATGTTCTTGGAAAAAATGAGGTTCCATTCTGGCACTGATGCACATTTCACAGAAGCACTTACAAATATAAACATAGCAGGTGCCTCATTTGAAGCTCCCCATTAAGTAAAGCGCAAACAATCCTGACTTCTTGGGCTTTGCAAAGGGAAAGCAAGTGTTTTTCCTCTCGTATTCCACATTGAAAAATGCTATGAAATTCTTAAAGGAAGTGAATGCATCGTTGATCTATTGGAGCGCAATCTGATCTATAGTGACTGTGATGAGTGGCTTCCTTCTTGTCATCACCTAGTGAGAACAGAGTCCACGGTTCTCCCTTTTAAATGTCCTAAGTATGCAAATGCCCAAAATCTATAAAACCACTCACACACCTACTCACAGACACACACAGGCACTCACAGATCCACTCACAGATGCATAGTGCTACTCATAGACCCACTCACAGACAGGCACTCACATACCCACTCACAGACCCACACAGGCACTCACAGACCCACTCACAGACCCACACAGGTACTCACACACCCACATACAGCCTCTCACACATGTAATGGCTGACCCATACAGCTACTCACTCACCTACTCACAGACACATATAGCCACTCAGACTTCCACTCACAGACCCATACAGCCACTCACAAACCATACAGCCACTCACACTCCCACTAACACACACAAAACCACTCACACACTAACTCACAGACTCATACAGCCACTCACACAACCACTCACAAACATATTCAGTCACTCATACACCCACTCTCAAAGGTTACAGCTTACAGTTAGGAAATACATTTTTAAAAACTGTAGCAATTCACTGAAAAAAAGGTTACAGGGATGATATAGTTAGGAAATAGAATTAAAAAACCTTAGAAATTCACTTAAAAAACCAAACGTTACAGGGATGTTATAGTTAGGCTCAGATTTCACTTGTACAAAACTATAGAAATTCAGCAGTTATAGTTACCTGAGCTGACTATAACTTATGCCCCTGCAATGCACTACTTATGACCTCACATATTACATCACTCATGATATGGTCAGTGACATCACTCATGACATCTCAAATGACATCACTGATGACATCACTTATGACATCATCCACAGAACAACTCATATCCACATAACCTCCTACACCTACTCACACCCACATACAACCAGTCACACACCCACTTACTCATCCACAGATCCACTCACACATCCACTCACTCACACATACAGCCACTCACGTACCCATACACCTACTCACATAGTCACCAACTCACCCCTACAGTCTCTCACACAGCCACTAACTCACCCATGCAGCCACTCACATACCGAATCACTCACCAGTGCAGCTACTCACACACCCAGTCACTCACCCATACAGCCTTTCTACAGAGCCACTCACACAGCCACAAAACCACTTACAGACCCAGTCACATGTTCATATAAGCACTGACATGTCTACTCACTCACCCATACAGCCACTCAACAGTCACTCTCCAATACAGCCACTCCCACACATACTCAGTTACCCAAACACCCACTCAAATAGCCACTCACTCACCCATACAACCACTTACACACCCAGTGACTCACCCATACAGTCACTCGCATGGCTACTCTGTCACCCTTACAGCCACTTACATACCCACTCACTCACCAATACAGCTACTCACACACCCATTCACTCACTCAACCATACAGCTACTCGCACACCTACCTACTCACCCCTACAGCTTCTCACACACTCACTTATTCAGCTATACAGCCTCTCACACACCCATACAGCCACTCATACACCCACTCACTCACCAACACAGCTACTCACACACCCATTTTTCACCCATACAGCTACTCACACACCCACTTATTTACCCATACACAGAGTCACACTGCCATTCACATAATATATGTTTGAAATAGTATTGTTCATTAGTAGTACAAAAGGTATACTAATTTAACTTTTGTAGTAGCTTAGTATATATATATATACATTTATGCACTGAAAATAAATCAGCACAAAGAAACTGGAGTCCGTTTCTCTTTTTGCGAGTTCCTGAGGAAAAGGGCTGCAAAGCTGGAAAATTAACACATATATATATATATAGTTAGAAATTAGCATTTAAAAAACCTTAGAAATTAACTGAAAAAACCACAGGTTTCAGGGACGTTATAGTTAGTTGGACATTTCACTGGTACAAAACCAGAGAAATTCGGCCGTTATAGTTAGTTCAGCTAACTATAACTCGCGCCCCCGCAATGCACTGCTGATGACGTCACATATTACATCATTCATGACATGGTCAGTGACATCACTGATGACATCACTGATGACATCTCAAATGACATCACTGATGACATCATCCAGTGAATGTGTGTTTCTGTAAAGTTTAAATATGTTTTATATATATATAGGCCAAGGTGTATTGAAGAATGAGTGGGTGTATAAGTGTCTGAATGGATGATTTAGTAGGTGCGTGACTGACTGCATAAGTGAGTGATTAAATGTGTCTTACTGAATGCATAGGTTAGTGACTGATACAGACATTCACACAGTTTAGTTTGTCAGTTGGTGTGTAAGCGGTTGCATGGGTTGGTGAGTAGCTAAATGAGGGTCTATATGGGTTATTGATTGGTTGTCTGAGTATCTGTATGGGTGCCTGAGTGTCTGTGTGGGTGGGTGGGTGTGACTCTGTGCATAGATGTGGGAGTGGGTGATTCACTGGGTGTATGGGTTCAAGAGTGCATCTGTGAAGGGCTGTATGGGTGGGTGAGTGTGTGTATGGGTGTGTTGGTGAGTGAATGGATGTCTCAGTGCTACATGTGTGAGTATCTACATATGTGAAAGGCAGTATATGTGAGTGTTGGAGTATATAAATGACTATATGTGAGAGTGAGTGATTGTGAGAGTGGCTGTATGGATGAGTGTGTGCTTGTATTAGTTATTGTATAAGAGTGTAAGTATGTGTTAGTATATGTTTGAATAAGTGAGGTGGTGTGTGTTTAACAGTGTAGGTGAGTAAATGGGAGTGTGATTGATTCTTTGCTTGACTGACTAGGTGTGTGAGTAACTCTATGGATGAGTGGCGGTGTGTGAGTGTCTGTATAGATATGTGCGTGCATATGATAGTGCCGTATTGATGATTGACTGCATGTATGAGTGACTGTATGGGTGAATGAGTGGATGTGTGTGTAGACCTAAGAATTAGTGAGTGGGTATGTACTAACTGGTATTGGTGTGTCTATGGTTTCGAAAATGGTAGTCTGTATTTTAGAGTGGGTGTATCAAAGGTTATATTAGGGTATGAGGAGGTGCATCAGATTATCACGTGGATGATGTCATCAGTGATGTCATTTGAGATGTCATCAGTGATGTCATCAGTGATGTCACTGACCATGTCATGAATGATGTAATATGTGACATCATCAGCAGTGCATTGCGGGCGCGAGTTATAGTTAGCTGAACTAACTATAACAGCTGAATTTCTCTGGTTTTGTATGAGTGAAATGTCCAACTAACTATAACGTCCCTGAAACCTGTGGTTTTTCAGTGAATTTCTAAGGTTTTTAAATGCTAATTTCTAACTATAACGTCCCTGAAACCTGTGGTTTTTTCAGTGAATTTCAAAGGTTTTTTAAATGCTAATTTCTAACTATAACGTCCCTGAAACCTGTGGTTTTTCAGTGAATTTCAAAGGTTTTTTAAATGCTAATTTCTAACTATGCCTACAGAGGTAGGACATGTGCAGAAAGAGGAAGAAAGGCGCAGAAAGAAGCAAGAGAAATGCAGAAAGAGGCAACAGAAGTCCAGAAAGACGAAGAAAGGTGCAGAAAGAAGCAAGAGATATGCACAAAGAACCAACAGAGGAGCAGAAAGAGGCCTTGTTGCAAAGTCATCCTGCTCCCCCAACTTTTTGCTGATGGGTACTGGTGGTAACTGACTCTGACTAATCAGGCCCGGAGCCAGTGCTATGCTGAAAGACACTTAGAATACAGTGAAACCACCTACATACACTAGGGTATACTATGGGTTGGGGTACCCCTGTGATTGGCATGACCTCCCCTGTATGGCCCTAGTACATAATAGGGCAGGGGGATTAAAACTACCTCTAACTAAGAGGTGCAGAAGGAGGCAAGAGAAGTGCAGAAAGAAGCAACAGAGGTGCCGAAAGAGGCAAGAGAGGTGCAGAAAAAAGCAAGTGAAGTGCAGAAAGAGGCAAGTGAGGTACATAAAGAGACAATAGGGGTGCAGAAAGAAGCAAGACAGGTGCAGAAAGAAGCATGGAAAGTGCAGAATGAAGCAACAGGGGTGCACAAAGAGGCAATAGAAGTGCAGAAAGAAGCAACAGAGGTGCAGAAAGAGGCAAGAGAACTGCAGAAAAAGGCAAGAAAAGTGCAGAAAGAGGCAAAAGAGGTACATAGAGACAACAGGGGTGCAGAAAGAAGCAAGACAGGTGCAGAAAGAAGCATGGAAAGTGCAGAATGAAGCAACAGGGGTGCAGAAAGAGGCAAGAGAAGTGTAGAAAGGAGCAAGTGAGGTGCAGAAAGAGCCAGCAGATGTGCAAAAAGAGGCAAGAGAGGTGCAGAAACAGGCAAGAGAAGTGCACAAAGAGGCAAGAGAATTGCTGAAAGAAGCAACAGAGTTGTAGAAAGAAGCAAGAAAAGTGCAGAAAGAGGCAAGTGAGATGCAAAAACAAGCAGGAAAGGTACAGAAAGAGGGAAGACGAGTGCAGAAAGAGACAACAGGGGTGCAGAAAGAAGCAAATGAGGTGCAGAAAGAGGCAACAGACGTGCAGAAAGAGGGAAGAGAGGTGCAGAAAAAGGCAAGAAAAGTGCAGAAAGAGGCAAAAGAGGTACATAAAGAGACAACAGGGGTGCAGAAAGAAGCAAGACAGGTGCAAAAAGAAGAGTTTCCAGTTAGCATCCATCACCCAACAGGAGAAGATTGTGATCCAAGCCAGTTTCAGGGCAGTGGTACATTTTCTGGAACGAGAGCCGAGAACCGAGGCCCCCTGTGTCCTGTAACACATTTAATCAAGATCACTGCGGATTCATCTTGAATTACCACCATTTATTTGGCACAGGTGGTGTTCCCACTCAGCTCCCAACCCTGATGAGGAAATTTAGCGAGTTGTGATCATGATCTACCAGCCAAAGAAATTGTTTTTTTTCTGATAAAAGGCTTACTTAAGTTTAACACAAGACCTCCTGAGTTGAATCTTACCTTTTTCCCCACTGCCACACACACTGGAAGACTCTGTGAATCTCCCCTGAACAAACAGCTTATTCGATCAGCCATGATCAGCCCACCAATAATAAAATCTCGGAAAATAAACAGTCCACATTGCACACAATGCTTGTATAATCTCCCTTTTCTGCACAATTTCAAGCCATGCAGTTAAATGCGAAACGCACTGTATGAATCACCGCATGCCACAACGTTGCTGGCTTTTTTCCTCCCTTACACAATACACTTTAAGCAAACAATGCACTTCTACCATGAAGGCGAAGAGCCTGTCAGAGCCAAGCCCATGAATGCCCTTTTGTAAACTGTGCCAGCAGTGCAAGTGATTCTGATTGTTGTTGCTCATCGGAAATCAAGTTGATACATACCCTAAGAGGAACACCGAGATACCGCTTCATACCTGATATCACAAATCAGTCTGTCCAGAACATAACAAGTAAGCGCAGTGATGCGAACCTCTGAGAATGAAACCACTGGGATATGACGCCTTCCGACTATCAAAAGAGGTCAACAATCATTAGTGTGATTTCAGGTCATGTTTATGTAGCACCACATTCCTGGACTGTGCACACTGGGACAGTGTGTAGAGGACATCGGACCTCACGTACACGTAAGGCACTGAATGGGAAAACCCCTTCGATACACCAGGCTCATGGTATGCTCTGGAGGGTCTATTTCTTAGTTTAATTAAAGCAATGCACCACAAATTAAAGATTTAATGCAAACTGGTTCATTGTTTTCTGTCCTCCAACTGGAGACCCCTCTCACTTAATTAATCAGCAAGCAATCACTGCAAGTGTTTGGCCACCTGGATTGTCCACTAGAGTCACAACAGTGGGCCTGTCACGAATGGGTTATACGGATTCCAACGTCATTGGAAAGAACTCTCAAGGGGTAATGTAGATGACCAAAGATTTAAGCTGCAGCAACCAAGTCCATAAGTAAGTATATATTACGGCTCATTTAGAACTTCTACAGGGATTGGTTGGCTTCAGTGACAGCAAATTAACATTATTCATTATTTTCTAAACCAGATGCCAGGAACATTATGCCAGAATAGGAAAAGGGTTTTTAAAATCGCATTAAGCGATCTATCAGCAAAGGCTCTCCTTTTAAACTTGTTAGAAATATAGTCAGCAGTGCCAATGAACTACTGCTTCTTGGGGCCTGCCAGTTAAAACAACACTGTGCTCTTTCCTTGAAGAAACTCTGTTATACGCATCTCTGTAGGGTTTTTGAGGAAGGGAGTAAAAACAGCACAAGCACTCCTGTTATGAAAAACAGAAACAATCGCTAGAGTTACATCAACTGGAGGACAGAGTGAGATGCCCAGCTCCGACTGCAGTTTGACCAGAGCAGCTCAGCCCCACCGGGAGAGGCGAGAGCAGAGCAGCCTGCCCGCATGAGAAGAGATTCAGGCTGGGAGCATGCACGCATGTAGCTGGTTCCTGGCTGCCACATCTCTACTTCACAACTGCGAGGCAGCCCACAGAGTCTAAGGCATCGCGCTGCAGACTCCCTCTAATTAAAACGTTCTGACCAGAAGCGGACTAATTATCCACCGCCTTTAATTATTTCCCGCCATGGCTGCTCATTACAGGGGAGCTGCTGGTGCCAGACCCACACTTCAATTCAAACATGCGAGGCTGTTTCCAAACAACAGCAAAGCGTGTCTATAGCTGCTCCGAGGTGTAGTAACGCCGCGCGTGTGCCTCTGCTCCGCTCCAAGCGCAGCCACATGCATGCAGCCACTTCTATAAGGGGGGGGCAAGAAAAGGCACGTACTGGCAAACAGCACCTCAGCCATCGACGCCTGACGAACACACACACGGTTGTGCCCGCTCACCCATTAACGTGTCACACTGCCTGCAGCATCCCTCCTAGCTTTGCCGTACGGGCTGCGGTAACGCGCTCGGCAGCGGCTTTGAAACGCTGCCCAGCGCCGTCCCGGTGCGGCACATCAGGTGCGGGAGGTGTAGCCAGGCAGGGGCTGCTGAGGTTCCCTGCATGGCCAGAGACACCCGCTGCCCCGAATCTGAAAATGAGCCCAGGAAAAGAGAAACCCTTGTGCTTTCTTAGAAACCAGCTCCGCACATTAATTGCCGAGTGCCCCCGGGACCTGGCCCACCCGGGGGCTTTTTGAAAACGAAGGACGGGAGGCCGCACTTCGTTTTTTTAAATTTTCACGGCATGAGTCGCGACCCCAACGCGACTTCTGCTGTTTAAAAAAAAAATGCTTTTTTTGGCCCTGGGGGTCCTTGTGGGACCCCCTGAGCAGGCCTAGGGGGTCAGGGTGTTTCTACCCTGCCCCCTTTTCTTCTTTTTCATGTTTTTTTTTCTTATTTCTTGTGACTCGGTTATCGAGTCACAAGATAGCTGCCAACACTTCCTGGTTTGGAGTGTTGGCAGCCAATCAGAGTGAAGCTCGTGCCCGGGAGGGTTCGCGAACCCTCCTCGGTGCTCAGATATCAAAACTTTTTCTTTTTCTAATTTCTCAGGAACTACTGAACGGATTTCCACCATTTAAAAAAAAGGGCTCTTTCTGAACCAAGACCTACCTTTTTGCCAAATTTGGTGTAATTCCGTTCAGCAGTTTGGGCTGTAGCTTTGTCTAAAGTTTCCTATGGAAATTAACATTAGGAAAATGTGTTTTGAGACCCCCATTTTTTCTCGGCCCCTGCTTGATGAATCACCCCGAAACTTTCAAGACAGAAGCTGACCTGAGCGGGACACTAGTTTTGAAAATTTCGCAAAGATTCGTCAACCGGCGCCAAAGTTATTGGGAAAAGAAAAAACACTTTTCCTATGGAAACTAGGTCCTAACTATAACTACCTACTGGCGACCGCCAGTAGGTAATATATATATATATATATAGCATATATATATAGCTTCAAGCTCGCTGTGTCGAGTGAAATGCGTCATGGCAGGCATTATGCCTGTGTAATTCTGTGGTTTACTTTGGATTAAACTGCACTGCTTTTTCCACAACATTACGTCTGAAGCCTTTCTTGAGTTTGGTTGAGGTCCGTGCCTGTTGGTTCTGCCGAGGATTGGTAGACAGGAATTCTGTGCATGAATATATATATATATATATATATTTAACACTCCAAATTTCACTGGATGATGTCACTGACCTTGTCATGAGTTATGTAATATGTGAGGGCATAAGCAGCGCATTGAGGGGGCATAAGTTATAATTAGCTCAAGTAACTATAGTTGCTGAAGTTCACTTGTTTTGTACCAGTGAAATCTGAGCCTAACAATAATGTCCCTGTAACCTTTGTTTTTTTCAGTGAATTTCTAAGGTTTTTAAATTCTATTTTGTAACTATAATGACCCTGTAACCTTTGTTTTTTAAGTGAATATATATATAGAAAGCAAATCGATTAGACAGACAAGAATTACTAACAAAAAAGCAAAAGAAACGAAGGTTCAGGATGAGAATACTAGCAATGAAACCAGACTAATATTAACATACAGCCAACAACACAACTCGCTGCGCAAAATTGTGAACATAAATTGGTCGATAGTGCGTAGTGACCCGGTAATTGGCAAAATGATGCCAAAATATCCTAGTATTACCTATAGGAAATCACAATCCATGAAAGATTCAATAGTGAGCAGCAGCCCTGAAATTAATCTATCAGCAAATTGGTTAACTGCTCGCAAAGGATTTGTGAAATGCAACAATTGCCGAGCGTGCAAATGTGGGATTAATAAGATCATGTACAACACTCCCTTTTCACAGCATCCAATCAAGATATCCAAGTTTATAACATGCCGTACGGAGTATGTGGTATACGTGTTGGGTTGCCCTTGTGGGCTGCAGTATGTGGGCAGTACCAAACTACTGGCCCACAAACGTATACTGCAGCACATGAGGGCAATCACCAACAGTGATCCCACATATCCGATGGCAAGACATTTTAAAGAGAAACACGACAACAATTTGGATCTGTTAACATATTTTTTAATTGATTCCATTCCTGTGTCTAGACGAGGAGGCAATCGTGAGGCTAAACTCCGTCTCCTTGAGACGAAATATATATTAGAACTAGACACAAAGACTCCGAATGGACACAACTCCAGTGAAGACTTTCATACATGCTTATGAATAAAATAAGGATGGAAAAATGAAATGTAACAATCCATGATATAAAAATATATATATGAAAGGTTCTTCAAACGCATCGCCGCAATGACATTGTCACAATGAAATCAACACAGATGTTTTAGTAACACACGTCTTTTTATATACAACAAATTTTATTGGTAGCACTTTATTTATTTTAGCACTTGCACTTTAAATTGTAACTTAAAACATACAGAAAATGCAATCAGGTTACAAATGTAGTGATTTGTATAAATGTGCATAGAAAATCGTAACAAAGATTGTCTGCAAAACAATAGATACAACAACGTTGATAATTTGAACGTCCAGGTAGCATTACTACCAGCAGATTAAATATAGACCATGTATAGTTTGCAACAAAATATAATGTAAATTAAACTTGTAAATGCATTATATATGATTTTACAAACTTTATTTATTTATTGAAAAAATGTGGACCCAATAAGGATTTTATGTGACGTGTATTTTAACAAACATTGTTTTTACACATAGAAACTTTTTAGAACAATGAGGTTGGTATTTTACCTAAATTATTCTATGAATTAATTTTATTATTTAAACCTGGTTTTGAATAAGTTAAGAAATCTTATTTATGGCAGCAGTTTGCACATTGAATTATAGATTGCACAGAATTTACTGAGCATTGAGAGTATGTTGTTTATGCTCATGTATTTTAAGCATCACGTGTGTGTACACTTGCACTTTAAAAATATCGTGGTAACTCCATAGCGCGTCATGTGATCAAGGCCGAGTGAGGCCGAAACGCGTCATGGCGAAAATGGTGGCTAAATAAACAAATTCAAGCACGAAATTGAGGTCTCGCAGTCCATTTTTCCCAGAGGAAGGGAAGTGCGAAGGAACGGCGTTGTGGGATATATATATATATATATACATACACACATATGTATTTTGCTTTTTTCAGTTATATATATATAACTGAGAAAAAACAAAGGTTAAAGTGGCTTCATAGCTAGGTTACTATGTTAGGTAAAAAATCAATTTAAACTCACAAACCAAGTGAAATTCACCAGTTATAGTTATTTTTTTCTTTAGTCCTCATTTTGCAGCAGACATGCAATGCTTAGGAGCAGGGCTGTGAGCCCGCGGTCTCTCTACCTGTATGCCACAACCTGAGCGAGACATTATCAACATCAGGTACTTTAGTTGTGCTCGCCCTGGCGTTTACCATGTTGGGTCATAGGTCTAATCATTTGACTTCTACCAAGTAAATTTTGACCTGCCACCAGGAGTCGTTCCTTCCACCATTTTTCCGCTGGTGCCCACATGTCAATCTTCTTTGAGATTCGAGAACTAGAATCCAACTTCGCAATTTACCTGGCAGCGAGAGCCCATTCAGCAAAGTTTGGGGAACATGAAAATACCATTTCAAATATATCTCCCTTCTGTCAGAAAGACCAACATGAGTAAAAGCAATCTCTGATTCTTATGAAGTTTTGAAGTGGGCCCATCACTCAATAGGATACCAAAGATCACCAAAGCAAGGCTTACCTTTATCTCTCTACCCAACATCCGCTTCTTGCCAGAAGAGTTGTATGCCGGGACACTGCTTGAACATGTGCACATCATCTACCAACCCTGACCGCTTTTAGGACAGGACCTCTGATTTCCTAGTCTCTAAAGCTTTGCAGGTGTCCAGTAGGCTCTATGCAATGTAAACACATGTTTTTTCTTGAGAGGTGCAGATTTACCCAACTCACATAATGTAGACATAGATACTTGCCAGAGGTCAGTCAACTCCAGCGTCAGCAGGCCTATTCTCCACAGCTCCTCTGGCATGGTGAACTCTCCATCATTGCCTTGCATTATCAACCAATACCACTAAGCCCCCTCTTTCTTTAAGTGGGTGCTCCCCTGTAGTCATTCTACCCACTCAACATTCCCCCTACCATCTTGATGCAGCCCTCGTGCCTGGCTGGACAGTTGTTAATAAATTAAATCTGGATAACTTGTATTCAGTGATCTGGGATATTTTTTCCTAAGATATAAGAGTACTGTGCTTAATGACCTGGCCTCATCTATTTATGCCTGCATCTTTCAATGGCCTAGCTAAGATGTCCTGCTGGCATTGTGAAGTTCCAGGTGAGTTCCAAATGGGGGCAAAATCACTAAAGTGCAATATTCCGAATACTCGTCTTATTTTCACCCAAAGTCTGCATGCCGCATTTAATAATTTCAGCCTAACCTTTATGAAAAACGTAATATTCACAAACGTATAGAGGAAATGCCCTTCCTCATATGATCTTTTAGCAAGGCCTGAAGCATAGGGCCAGTCTGAAAGTTAAACTCTCCCTTTAACAACACCCTTATGTTCTTCAGTTGGAAAGCCAAACAGTAAAATTGAAAATCCGGGGCAGCTATACCGTGGTTAGTCATTTTTCTACAAAATTTCTTCTAGGCGATTCTCATACCTCTAGAGGCCTAAATACATCTGTTCACTTCTCCTTGCTACTTCTTAAGCCATATGGCTCTAAACTCTAATCGGATTGCATTGAACAAAAAAGTGAACTTTGGCAGAATTGACATCTTTACAATGTTTGCCCATTCAAAGATCGTGAGAGGGAAATATGCCCAGGACCTCAGCAACCTCCTAGTATCCATCATACGTTTATCAAAATTTGCTTGAGCTATCTTATTTATATCTTGTACCACTAGTACCCCAAGATATCTAATCTCCTTTTTTTTAAAGAGGGCTGCCACAAAGGGTATTCTACATCATTACCTCTGTCTTTTTGGGTTGACCAAGTATCCTGAAACCTTGCCAAAGCTTTCTATTGTCTCCTTAATACAGGCATATGATATAGCCAAATTAGATATATAAACCGGCAGATCGTCAGGGTATAACACCACCTTTATCTCCCACCTATTACACTTAAAGGTCACTATGTCTGGGTTTTCCCTTATCCTCTTTGTAAGCAGCTCAATATTCAATTTAAACAGCAGGGGAAATAGTGGGCACCCTTGCAGAGTCCCTCTCTTTATCATGATTTGTCTGGTCAATCTGACACCTACAACAACCTTTGCCATCAGTTCCCTATATAGTTGTTGAAATGCTCCCAGAAAAGTCTCACCAAAGTCATTCTGTTTGATTACTTTATTCAGATATTGTCAACTCAATCTGTCAAAGGCTTACACATCATCAAAGGACAAGATTGCTAGGGGTACCTTTCCATCTGTTGCCATATATACCACTCACACCAAGTCATGCGAGAGCTCATATAACTGCCTTCCGCTGATAAATCCATTTGACATTCGTGGCCCAGGCCCACTATTAACCTATCCAATCTTTTTGCCAGAATATGAGTATACATATTATAATAGCAGTTCAGCAATGAGATTGGTCTATAGGACTCACAGTGCTTAGGGTCTTTACCAGGTTTTAATATCACTCTTATTATTACTTCCTCCCATGACCTCAGTAGAGTCTTCCCCCTGAAAAGATTTTTACCTAACAAAGAATGGCTCTATTTCCTCATCCAAAGCTGTATACAGCTTATTTGGGAGGCCATCAGGGCCTGCCACCTTCCCCTGTCTTAATTCTCGAATTGCCACCCTCACCTACTTTTGAGTTATCTCCTTATTTAGGGACTCTTTCCACTCAGGTCCAAACAGCAGGAGTTGGACACCCTTAAGCATATTCTCTATTTGCTCTTCTGAGGCTGCCAAGTCCTCAGTATATAAATCTTGATGGAAATTAGCAAATGCCTGTCCTATGTCTCTCCCATCAACATACTATTGTCTTGTCTCCTGATCTTCAATACCCCTGATGACTTCCAAGCTAGCAGTTTCCCTCAGCCTTCCCCATACTCGTGATGGGCCAACTTACTGACTTCCCACTTCCTGCACCAAATAACTTACAAATGATCAGCACGCTCCTCCCTTGCCTCCCTGATCTCGGAGTTAAGCTTCTCTAGTTCCTGTTCTCCACCGTTGATGTCCTTGGCCTTCACAGCCCTTACTTTTTTCCCCTCTAAATCGCTAAGTTTATGCTTACACTCTTTGGGGCCTGTTTACGAACTTGTCACACAGTACAGCGCAGCAAGTCACTTTGCTGCGCTGCACTGTATCACAGGGAAAGGGCAGGAATACACTATATGTAAGGCAATATGGTGCATTCCTGCCTTTTGCCCGGTGCTGGTACCCTTTTGGCAACTTAGTTCCAATGCACGCATCCTTACACCATGGTGCAAGGGTGCCTGCGTGAGTTGCAGGATTGTTTTTCTGCAGGAAGGGACACCTTCCTGCACAACAACACTCCTGAGAGGCATATTCATCTTTCTATGTGCGCTGCAAAATGCAGCACACATAGAAAGAGGAAGTAACAAGGAGAAATAAAGATATTCTCCTCATCACGCCTCACCTGAGAAGGTGTATCTTTTTGGCACATTCCCAGGTCTACCAGTTTTGGTAAATCTGTGAATGCGTCAAAAACCATGAGAGTGGCATGGGAACACCCACTCAATGCTCATGGAACACCTTCCCAGGAAAGAGAAAGGCAATGCAGCAATTTGCGCTGCATTGCTTTACTCCAGATTTATAGAGCCACTCAGGGCCATGCAAAGTGGCCTTGCGTGGCTTTATAAATCACATGTTAGGTTTGAGTCGCTGTTGCACCATATTGCGTTGTGCAAGAGAAAAGCAAAGTGGCTCATAAATAGGCCCCTTTGTATTTACCAGCTGCAAGGCTTATAATCCTCCTTCTAATGAAGGCTTTGAAAGCGTCCCAAATTATGTACAGGGGTGCTGATCCATTATTCATCTAAAAAAAACACTGTACCTTGTCTCAGCTGTCTAATTGTCTCTTGGTCAAGCAGCACCGTCCTACATAGAGTGCATCTAGGGGGGGGTTGCAACTCTTACCTAAAAACAAAGCTAACATCATTGCTGAGTGATCTCACAGATGCTCAGGAAGATGACTCACCACTTTCACACTGTTCACCAATCTGAAATCTAGGAGGAAGAAGTTGATTCTAGAAAAGTGAGCATATTTTTTATTTTGGAAGGTGAAGCTTTTCTCACTACTGGCTCTTTGTCTCCACACATCATACAAGCCCAAATCTTTCATCAGCTGCCTTACTTGCGTTAACATCCTAAGAAAATCTGCTGTGTTTCTCGTGGTGGATTTATCTAGTGTGGGGTCCACTATTACATTGAAACCCCCCCCGATAATAACTGCCATGGCTCATTCCAACAATTGAGAGTACCACACCTGAATGGGACCAGGGTCATCAATATTTGGGCCATAGAAGCCTGCTGTTGCGTGCCATATACCATGTACCTGGATCTTTGCAATCAGCCACTTCCCACCGGAGTCTGCTATGTAGTCTCCCAACGTAGCCTGGGTAGACATTTTAATTAAAATGGCCACTCCTTTCGCACAACACGCCTGGTGCTTGCATGCAAACTCCCTGATCCGCCTCTGACCAGTTATAGTTATGTGAAGTAACTATAACTCATTTCCCAAAGTAACTAGGGAGAGGATGTGGCCTGACAGCTAGGGCGGTCAACTTCAAACCCAGGGAACCGGGTTTGAGTCTCGGCACCGACGCTCAACATCCTGTGATTCTAGGCAAATCACTTAATCTCCCTGTGCCTACCCAAAAAAAATGAATGTGTCCTTGTGTAACGCAACTGGTGCTCATGTAAAGTGCTCTGATACCTTATACCTTCGGGTCAAGTTCGCGCTATATAAAACTCTGAAAAAAAACTCCTATAACTCATGCCCCATGTACAGTGTTGTCATAAATGGTGTAATTCCGGGTAACATTAAAGATGTTATCAATGCAGTCATTGAACATGTCATGAGTGATGTAATATGTGAGGGTATATGCAGTACATGGTGAGGTCGACAGACCCTGTGCCCATCCTCCTGCGGGCACCCATCAACCAACTGTGCACGGCCTTCAGATTTTCATAGTGTGGGGTGGTTGGATGGAGGACCAGTAGCCAATTCCCTGAGGGCACACAACCCCTGCTGCAGCCCCACAGGTGCTCAGCCCCTGTTCTGCGTACAGCCTTAAGCCACACAAAGGTTTGGATTGGCTCAGACCCCTCACCGAGCAAAGTGTGGAATTGGCCGCAGAGCTAGGCCCTGTGACTAAACCCCTTTTGGTGCCCAATTCCCTGCAGCCATCCAACAGCCCGTCATATGTGGCCAAAGAAGTGGCGTTCGATGAACAGCCTGGCCACCTAACCCCCCATCTGCAGTGAACTGCGTTATTACTGCGGTACAAGGTGATGACAAAACACAATGTGTTTGACTAATCCAAGCCTTTCCAAAATGAAGAGCTGCCATGTTAATTACAGTACGCTCTGAAAGTGTTCTTTAAAAAGATATGAAATAGTCAACATTACTTATGGTGCAGAGTACAAAAACAAATGAGGCACTGTAATACACTGTAAAATGATACCACTAATTCATTTTATAGGTTAATACATTTTCTTTTAATTTGATGGAGTACCCCAGTACTATAGCAGTAGTATCGAGGAAATACTGCAGTACCAGAAAATTTAAAAAATAATGATTTCAGAATAATAAATTATATCATGCATACTATAGGGTGCATCTTACAAGAGCCTTTGGTTTTTTGGAAAAGAAAGTTAACTTAGCTTTGTCGGATAAGCCAACATTTCAGGTTTGAAAGGAAGATATGATTTCTATGGATGGTGAAATGGACTCCATCTGCACGATATAGTGCTGCTTCAGAAGGTTTTATATTTACATGAAAAGTAGACGCCATTCCGTGATCTCGCAGAAATGCAGATATTGTCTTGTTGACATGTCTGCAAGCTTTTTCTGATTTTTCAGCATTGACAGAAGACCTCTTCCACGTTTGTCTCTGACAAATGTTGGAGAACACCTCATGTGTATTGGGAAGTATAGACATTCCCTTCAAAAATGTGTCCTTCATTTCTATTTCCAGTCTCAGTCCTGTAAGATGTCCAATGTCATTTCCACCACAGTGGATAATAATAAAGTGCGGATGTAGACATCCACTAAGAGAGGAAGCTAGAGGGAGTGGCTGATGCCTTCTCAAACCTCTTTTCCAAATCCAGGGAACATCTACACCTTTCAAACAAAAATTTACTTCAAAATAGTCTTTCTTTGCATGCTCTCTAGCCCAAACAACAAAGCCATGACCAGCAACCCAAACATGAACCATTTTGCTATTCTACTCATCTACAAGAAGAACAAATTGTCACCAACAGGAATGAATACATGCAGTTTAACATGATTAGTCAATTATAAACAACTTTACAATCACAACATTTGACAGGCTACCACTGATTGAGTGAGAAACCTTTTGGGCTACATGTGTAGCACAATACTATCAAATTTTGCATTCCTCTGGCTACATAAAATAGACTGCAGCTATGAAGTTGTACATGTACAACAAAGCTTTATCAAACACATACTTATGATCACATGATAATAAAAACCAATATGCCCTACATTACATATATAATCAATACATAAAGCACTATATGATTGCCTTCTCAGACAAACACACCTATACACACAGCCTAGTGGTACTACAAACATATTTGACACCACATGGCTAAGAAAAGCAATAGAAAAACAAATACATCTCATTGGTTGATATTCGTAATTGGGGGTTTAACCATATCCCAAATACTACCAAATTAGAGCAAACAATGTTGCCATTGTGGTGACTGAAAACAGTACAACTGTCCTAATTCCTCATTCATATTACAGGGATTTGGATTATAAACATCATCAATTACATCAACATCTTGCTACATAAAGTAGATATGTGCCTATCTTTCAGATTGTTTTCACAACACATTACTAAACTAACAGAAAAGTTAATCCCTACTGTTTTACAACTTTAAGCAACACAGCCCATTTCTCCCATATGTTTTTGTGGCATATATACTCACATTCAACAAAATACTTATAAAACAATACCTGTGAAAGAAAAAAGGGAGCTTTTACAACCAGGAGAGAAAATTGAAAAACATCCTAAAATTAGAAGAAGCACACCTACTTAAAGAGAATATTAATGGTAAGAATATTGATGTCATAGCTACTGTTTATACAGATACTTCTGTAAATAGTAAAAACATTCTGTGCTAAACAATTGCCAAATAAACATCTAGCCACAATTGAGGATTATAAACAATCATCTGTTAAATGTTTAACAAAAACATTAACTTTTACATGAAGAGATAGAATTAGGAATATAACAGGAAGTCACTACAAAGCCCGTGTCCTGATCAATCTCCTTCAAACACTTCCATTTACAAGGAAAAAGAAGAACAAATTAAAATACAAACTATATAGACAAGATATTGTGGCTAAAGCATTTTTTGTGAAAAGAAAATTGTTCATTATAATTATGAATCTCATGAAAATCCTAGACTGGTTAATTGCAACATATAAAATATATAAATTACGAAGAATTAAGCTGAGTAGACTCAACATCTGCAACATTTTTGAAGGTACATGGTGGCACATGTCCAGCAGTGATCCATACTTTCATGAGGCAAGTTACCATCAACAGAATAACTGTGTCCTCTCAGTCACAAAGGAATGACGGTGTTATGAACTTCTACACAGGAATATCGTAAGACCAGAAAAATAATTATTATGTAATGAAGATTTGACCAAGGAAAAGCCAGAAAAACTGTATATGAATGGAATTGCTCTTAATAATCGAGAAACATCCATCGAGAATCTAAGGACATTTCTGATGACATTTAGAAATTCAAGACTACTTAAAAAACTAAAATGTTGCAGAACATGGACATGTGTCCACTTAGAGCCATTACTAACTTCCAAGAACATTCCTTGTCTTGTCTCAAAAATGACATGAGTATCCAACATCCGTGTTTCCTAGCTGGCTCCACTTGACGACTCTCCCCTTGGAAGCCATTTTGGACTCGGTTCAGTTTCTTTCTTTTTTTTTTTGGGTACACGGTAACTCCGGAGGGGAGACTCACGGACACTCCATGGGCCGATCCCCGCCGCTCTCATCTGGGATCCCAGTCGCAGTGCTGGAACTCTTTTTTGACTAGTAGTCGCAGCACCACGTTTGTTCCTCCGCGACTGCCGGCTCCTCTTTGCCTGGGCTGGCAGCGGCTGGGAAAGTTTGCTCCATTGTTGTTTCAGCCATGAGTCAGGTACCAGGGTGGGTCTAGAGGCGGCAGCTTGGATATATGGTGGCCTGCTTCGGCCCAGTGAATTCATATACAGCCGGACTAGTTCCCGCATGTCCCAGCTCCATCCCTCGGCGAGGCTGACCACCGTGCTGCCAACACCGGGACCTTGTTTGGATCCACCGCCTGCACTGCTCTCCAGGATAGGCTGTCGCCTGTCTGTGAAGGAATTAATATCACAGGCAGATTGTTTGCAAATATGTTTCTGTTTGTAGTGGTTGAGCAGCTCTATAAGTGAGGAATATAATGGCTCTTTGGCTGACATTTGCACGTCTGATTGGCACGATTGGTGCAGGAGGGAAGCTAGGACTGTGATGAGGAAGCCTATAACTTGATAGCCACCTGCAACTGACCCATGCCTGTGCCTGTATCTGGAGAAGGGAAAGCTGTGCTGGGGACTCTATCGCACCGCCGGGGAACCACAACTTCCACCACCCATCTCGTCACATCTCGCGCATTTAAACGCACCATCGCCTCGCGGACCGTGTAGCCACCTGCAACTGGCCTGTGCCTGTATCTGGAGAAGGGAAAGCTGTGCTGGAGACTCTATCGCACCGCCGGGGAACCACAACTCCCACAACCCATCTCTCCACATCTTGCGCATTTAAACGCGCCTTCGCCTCGCGGCCCGTGTAGACACCTGCAACTGACCCGTGCCTGTGCCTGTATCTGGAGAAGGGAAAGCTGTGCTGGGGACTCTATCGCACCGCCGGGAAACCACAACTCCCACCACCCATCTCTTCACATCTCGAGCATTTAAACGCACCATCGCCTCGCGGCGCGGGACACGGGCGGGGACGTGCCTGGTCTAAGCCTGGGACGAGGGTGGGCCCGTCCACGCCCGTCAGAGCCTGGAGGAGGCTGGGCTGGGCCCCCCATTAACATCTGGTCCAACAGAGAGTGAACCCCTAACTTTCAGGTACTGTGCTATTGATTTTTTTAATTTTTTTTTTATTTCAAACAGTGATTAACATTTCCTCAGGCCACCTATTTAAGAAGTTAAAAATCAAAAATGAGTAAGCGCAAGGGCCGTCCCGATCGTCCTGGAGTAGCGGGTGTAGCGGGAACCCTGGACGCTTTTATCACGTGCGCTGAATCAATGCTTACCCATGAGATTCAGTTAACTGAGCGGCGACTGTTGCAGAGACGTTCTTCATTAGGCATTGACAACTCGACCAGCATCCCGCAACCATACCTATCGCTGGGATAAACCCCCCCTCGCTTCACCCTCCACCAGACCCGGTTGCTCCTATCTTTTCTGATACTCCAAATGGGTCCAGTATAGGATTAACGGGCAAGGCTTCCAGGTCACACAATTATGATCTTATGAGTGAACCTCCAGTAAAGCGAAGGAGGGGCACAAAAACCTAAACCAACGAAAGGCGCTTGATCCGCCAAACTCACAAAACCTAAAGGGCACGGAGATCCCGCACAGGGGCAAAGTCCTACTTCATTGGCCTCTGACCAGGCAACGTTGCCCTTCCAGCTGGACGGAGAAGAGTTTTGGAAACGAATGGAGACCCTGGTCATGGTGTCACTAAGCTCCTTGCAGCTGAAGCTATCTGAAATTGAAGAGAGACTGGCCAAACTAGAGGGCCTGGGCTTGCAGGGTCACATTCATACATCACACTCCGCTGTGGGAATGGAAGAAGGGCAAAGGACTTACAGAGAAAAGGATCAGGAACCTTGTCGAAACACGAACTCGAGTATTCTTGTTCCATCCCTTGCCCCGCAGTCCAGCTTAGTGCAAAGGACTGGCAACTCCTCTAATTTGAGGGAACTTGTAACTACTCCCCCCTCATTCCTAGTAATATCTCGGATAGGCCCGTATGTAATCCACACCTAAGTAAAACCGTGGGGGCCAATGTTGTCATCTTAAACTAGGGGGAAAATATTGAGGGCCAGGCCCATATTAGGTCAGAACCGCTGCATTTACCACCTTCAGCGGCTCCCCTTGTATTGGTCTTAGGTAATGTTCCCATCCTGAGGGAAGGTCAGTTTGAATCCACGACCCAGCTAATTGACAAATCTCTCCACTGGCTGTCTATCCATACAACAGGCTGGATGAGGGGGGATCACGCCTTGCCAGCCATATTATTATGGCAAGAAGGGTAAGGTGGGTGGGACGACCCAAAAAAACCTGGAAGGCGATTGTGTGGTACTCAATTTTAATAACTCATCAATACCAAGATTGCTTTTGTCTCAGTTACACAGAGTACCAACTAGGGACTCCCAGATTGTAGCCCTCCCTTTAAAACACTTTTATACTCCTGTCCCTCATATAGCTCTGGAACCAATACGGAATTATAGGGAGGGGCATACAAATCTTACCTCCCTGGGAAACTCGGGCATATCTACCTCGAATAGATTTGCCCCACTCTCAGGTATGGACCTCTGCGATTGACTGCCCCCAAGGCCACCTGAGGGGCTTTCCCTACTACAAACTGTACCACTTGACATTACTGAGTCCCTTAGACCGTCTGAGCAGAAGTCAAGGGAGGCTAGTACATTTTTATTAGCATCCTAGAATGTAGCGGGTATAGCAAAGAAGTTGGGTGATGACCAGTGGGTAAAAACTTGGCAGAACTGTGACATAATTTCCTTCCAAGAAACCTGGGCAACAGACGCGATTTTTGTAAATGGCTATCGCTCTTTTGAAACTAGGGCCGCTCCGTCATCATCAGGGAGGTCAAAGGGGGGCTTGTTAACACTGATCCCCAACACGTCGGCCCTGAAAATAAAGACGTTTGTAGACAAGAGCCGGCTTTTCCACATCCTCATTCTTGAGCTGGCTAAACAAGGCATCTGGCTTTTAATTAACTTCTACAATAACAATTTCTGGGCTAATATGTACCTGGCTCCAGACGAAGTAAATAGGGAATTGGATGAAATATTACCAAGGTTAAAGGAACCCATACATGTTATATGGCTGGGAGATTTTAACATTCATCCTTGTAAATATAACTTAGAGAATGTATGTGGTTTGGTGGACCTTACGGGTAATCCGATATGTCATTTTTTCCACTGTACCTATGGTAATAGTCTTAATCGAACATTATCAGCCAGGAATTTGGTGATTGTGAATAAGCATTCTTTCCTTTAGGACTCCCTGTTAAAAACCTTTCGACGGTCTGATTACGAAACAACTATTGACTTTATCCTGGTCTCAAACCCTCTTAATGAGACCTGTACTAACGTTGATGCCCAATTCACGACTTTTAGCGATCATGCCATCTTAACCTGCGAGTTTCGATCTGTCTTCAGAGAAGTGCCCACCGAACAGGACGATGATCCACCACTTATAGCGAGAAGAAATGGATACCAGCTGAAGTGGGCCCAGATTGATAGTTCTAAATTCCTTTTTGAAATGGTGTGCAACTCTCTTGATAGTATCGAAACCTGCTTGGATGTGAATATCTCTCCCCGCGTAATGTCACTAAGGTTTATGAAAATCCTAGAAAACATAAGCAGCGCGTTAACACGTTATAAACCCAAAAGGGCAAAGGGCTGGTTTGATACATCTTGTTCAAAATCAAGAAAGGCCCTGGCAATTGCACTCAGGACTCAACCTAGAGACGCATTATTAATTGCATCGCTGCGCAGGGAGTTTAAAATGGCAAGAAAGTCTAGGGAAAGGGTATTAAGGGAGGAGATTTGGGCAAGATTAAAGGAGACCTCAGAAACAGGAAACAGTAAAGAGTTCTGGGATGCGATTAATTCCCCCTACTTTAAGACGCAAGGAGACTCCACACTAGAGTCCCATGTAGGTGAAGAAGATTGGGTGGCACATTATTCAAGTATTTTTTCCTTTATTGACACCCGCCCAGTCTCCATAACCCAATAGGGTCTAACTCTGAGGACAAATTAGTGTTCTCTCTCTCAGAGGTAAAGTGTGGCTTAGAGGCTTGCAGCAAGGGAAAAGCGACGGGTCCGGACGGGGTTCCCATAGATTTCTTTCAGGACGATCAGGATCTTTGGGTCCCCCTGCTGACAAATGTTTTTAATAAGATTGCGCAAACAGGCCCACTTCCTTCGTGGAGGACGAGTGTTATAGTCCCCATTCATAAAAAGGGAGATAAGGGGAATCCAAAAAACTATAGACCCATATCTCTTATAGATACAACAACCAAATTGATGGGGCGTCTCCTCCTGTCTAGACTTGAATACTGGGCCCGAGACAGGAATCTTTTAATGCAGACCCAGTATGGATTCCAACAAGGGAAGGGCACTGTTGATCAGTGCCTGAACCTCTCCCTTATTATGGACAAATATACCAGAGCCAAGGGTGGGAAGCTATACCTTGCCTTTATGGATTTATCCGCAGCTTTTGACTGCATGTCCCACCCAAAGCTCTGGAATATTATGGCGGAGATGGGAATCAAACAGCCCCTAGCTGATTTCATTCGGCAACTGTATTCTCATGCCTCTTCGACAGTTCGATATGGGAAGAATGGGGAGCGAACCCGCCCCTTCAGCATCTTAAGAGGGGTAAGGCAAGGCTGCGTCCTCGCACTGTTTCTTTTATCAATCTGCACAAACGGTGTGGAGGAGGCGCTGATGGAGAAACACTGGACGTCCCTACTTTTGATTCCCAACATATCCCCATTTTGGCATACGCTGACGATGCCGTACTGCTTTCTAGAACAGGTTTGGGCCTCCAACGCCTCATCACAGCGTATGCGGCCTTTATGAACACCTTGGACCTGAAAGTTAATCAGGCAAAGTCTTTTATACTAATTGCAGGGGCAGGAAAAAAGGAAAATATCCCATACTTCCATATGGACTCTATAAAAATTGAGGTGGTGAACTCGTTCCCTTATCTGGGAGTTCTTTTTGATAACAACCTTTCGTGGACACACCTGGTGGAAGGTAGGGTTATGGTTATGGACAGGAGTTTAGCGGCATTAAACTCGTTTTATAGGAGGCTAGGCTCCAAACCTGTTGACCCTATAAAAAAGATTTATCACGCTAAAACAGTATCAGCTGTGACTTACGGGGCAGGGGTATGGGGGATGGTCCCTATTGACACTCTCCAGTCAACTGAAAATACATTTTTTAAATCATTAACCTCCCTGCCACAATCAAACTCAAATTATGTTTCCCATATAGAACTGGGTCTCCCGTATATCACCGACTTAATTCGCATGGCCCCACTGTTGCTGTGGCTATCAATCTGGCGTAGGGTTAGTGTTCCCCTTAATCAAAGGCTCATTAGCGATTTATTAAAATTGGAAAACCATAGTAAGAGCAGATGGTTAAACTATGTCGAGCGGGAACTCAACGCCTTAGGTTTGATAAATCTTTTTAAGGATCCCAATTTATGCAAAAAGTTCTCAAAGCATAGACTGGTTGAGACTTTTAACTTGAGGGCTTAATACGAACGCAGGGAGATGAATTACGGAGTGCAGACGGTCCGGATGTATCAACTGACCCCTCCACTGCTAGAGGGAGAGTTCTCTTATTTAGCAGAGGTCTCATTCTCAAACCATCAGTTTATCTTGAAGAGGTTCCGTTTGAACCTGATTCCATTGATGTTGGGGTATCCGGCCAGAAGATTCAAGCATTTGGATTTGTCCCTGTGCCCTTGTGATTTTAAGTCATCCCAAAATGATTTACATTTGGTACTTTTCTGTAGTTTGTATGCCCAGGAAAGAAAGAAATTTATTATCCAAATTTTAAGGAGGCACCATATTCGCTTATGTCCGTTGCATTATATTTTTAAAATCATTACCCAACCCGTTGGTTTGTTTTGCTGTGGCATCCTTTTTGTGGGCATGCATACAGAAAAGGAAATACGCGGCTTATGAATGAATTTTGGGGATCCTTTTATTGCTTGTGGTTTTTAAAACTCTTTAGTAACTTTTTTTGCATCTTTTACGACCTTAAGTGCGTAGTAAGGGGGGCATGGATTAATGAACTTGATTAGGTCAGACTTTTTAGGATATGAATTGTGTTTAGATGTGATTTTATATAGTGGTTTTATGTATTTTTTATGTACTTTAATGATCTGATTTAAGAAAGATCGAATAAAGTTTTCTATGATGATGACATGAGTAATACCACATTTCATCACATTATGATGCTTTCCACACATCATCCAACAATCAGGAAATGAGTAGGTGCATTACACTTTGTAAAAACACCATCATTGCAGTTATAACAACTAAATGATGTGCTATTGCACTGTAATGCAGTCAACAATATAACCGCTACATACAAGCTAAATTCCTAGGTGTACTTTTTGAAAATATTGCATGTCCAGAGGTTCTTTTGACTCAAAATCAATCACAAAGTACTTTTTAAGGACTGCACCAATTACTAAATTAATATTATAGAGTTTCACGAGTAAATTAAGAAATGCCTAATAAGATTGAAATGATTGATATTCCTGAGAAAATGGAGAATGTGTAAAAAAATCACAAGGATAAATTTCACACTCTATCTATTTATGGAAGAAAAATATGATGGGGGATATTCTCAAGAACGTGTGTTAACTAACGCCAAAATCGCTTAACGCAACTTCTCACATCGCAGTCCATTGCGAGAAAATAACACTGTGTTAACGTCGTATTTACAACACGGCGGTAACATGCGATAGTTCCTCGACAACGCAGAAAATGACCGCGAAGACCCCACCGGTACGGCGATAAAAATCCAAAGCTGAACGTGAAAAAAGTTGCGATGGGCCCAATCGCGATAAGACAATCAGCGAAAAGCAGCGCAAGGCCTGCAAATCACACACGTCAGGTGGGGAAAATCACCATAAAAGCAGAAAAAAAACCCACAAACAAAACCCAAACCACAGCGAAGCACAATGGAGGCAGCCGGAGCAGGTACAGAGGACGGCCAGAACCCCACAAGCCCCACGGAGGCCCAGCCTGGGACCCCGGGGACAGGGAAGGGCTAGGACAAGAAGAGTAGGAAGACGAAGTTCAGTCCGCAGGAAAACAGGATCCTGATCACGGAGGTGGTAGAACACCATCAACAACTGTTCGTCACCTCCACTGTGCCATTGGCAACCAAAAATGCAACATGGCAGTCCATCCTGGACAAGGTGAATGCAGTCGGAGTGCTGAGGAGGACAATGGAAGAGCTCAAGAGGCGCTGGAATGATGTGAAGCGCAAGACCGAGCAGAAACTCGCCAACAACCAGAAGGCAGCAATGCAGACTGGAGGTGGGAGTCCAGCGCCACAGGAGGAGCTGGATGACATGGAGGAAATGGTGTCCACAGTCATCAGTGGGGAGACGGTGGCAGGAGTTGGGGAACCAGACACTGCTCAACATGACCGGACACAACAGCAACAGGGTGAGTAACCACCAGGGACTGGGGGGACGGGGGAGATGGGCACAATGGCACACATGCACAATCAAGAATAGCACACTGCACACCCACAATGACTCTGGGTCATGCCCCTGATCCCCTTGGCACACAGCAGCACACATAGAAACAGCAAGTGGGCCCCCGTCCACAATGTGCACAGAGGGGGCCCTCCCCACACATCATTAATCCCACAACAAATTCATGCACATGTGCCGAACCCAGCAAAGCGGCATGTCAGTGAGCCACACTGACAATGCAAGTGACACTGCATGACGAATAGCATGGCTGCAGTCAATATATCATGACATGTCGCACGCCACAACACTGAGGTGGCTAAGTGTGGACCACATCAGTAAAGGAGCAGGTCACACTCTGACACATCCACCTGCACAAGCAACCCCTGACCTCAACAACACACCTGCGGACAAACCATGCCCCACAGTCCCAACTATCACCAAGAGCCCAATCTACCCAAGTATGCAACAGCTCAGCACTGCATAAGCACAGAAGTCAAGGCACACTGCCTGAAAGGGATAAGGGCCAGCCACATCAGAGCTGCAGGGGTGACTCCCCCAAAATGCTGCACACACACATAATATGCAGAGCACATCAACATTGACAACAATGTGGTATGAACTGCAACACGTTCACAACAGAACAGAGGACCCAAGTGGTGCAGCTTGTGTGTAGAAACTGGCCAATCACATTTGGCACAGCAGGGACACGTGGGATGAAAATTTAGTAGTCCAAACACACATCCGTGATGTTGTCGAAATGTCCACTGTCCCACATCAAATAGGCAGCTCCTCCCAAACAGTCACAATGTACATTGTCATGCAGTCTGTATGTAAATTTGTACAATGCGTCAACATACATGTGCACACAATGTTAAACTGCATCTCCCCTTCACATTGCAGGGGGAGAACCAACACCTCCTGCAGAGCAGACCCAACTTCTCTTCACTGTTGACGAAGAGGACCACACCAGCATCGACCCCGATGCCCTCCAACAGCTCATGGGCACCCTGAGGACCCCACGCTCAGGAGCAGGGCAGCCCAGCTGCATCGAGGAAACCCCACCCCCTGCACAGACCACACAGCAGGAAGCACCTACCACCACGGCTGACTCCCAGGACCCCCACGAACAACACATGGCCTTCCAACGCCGTGTGTTGGAGTGCCAGGAGAAGGTGGCTGATCAGGTGCGGGCGGGGTTCGACCGCATGGCAGCCAGACTTGATGCCATACATGGGAGTCTGATTCCCATCAGGGACCACTTTCAGTCCCTAATGGACACCCACAGTCCGCTCCATGCTCTCCAGCGATCCATGGCTGACATCGCTGGAGTCATGATACTGAGACAAGAACAGCTGTCCAGTCAGGGTGGCTCCAGCGATGTCTGCCGGGAGTTGGGACAGATGCGGGGGCTCATGGAGACCATGGTGCGGATGACGGCGGACAGGATGGCTGCCATGGCTGCACACCAGCGGGATGTGGCTGGGGCCTTCAATGCCCTGCAGCACATTGTCATGGCATTGCTGCCTCAAGGCCTTGCTCAGATGAGTGCTGCTGCAGCTTCTTCATCCACATCTGCGCCCCCTGATGTGTCAGTGCCTCACAGTGCAGCAGGCAATCCACCACCACCCACGTGTGAGGCACATGTGACATCAGAGGATGAAGATGCAGGTGAACCAACCTTACTGGTGAGGAGGAGGCAGTAGCATTCATCTCCGCACAATGGCGGGTTTCTGCTTTGTTCTGCCCTTTGCATCATCACCTTCCACTGTCCCCCGATACACTCTACGACACTCACCTTGGACTTCGACATGGACTGCCATCTCCTGTTTGGTTACCAATGACACAGTGATCAGACTGCAGACTGAACTCTTCCCCTTCCGATGTACTTGTCATTCCCTGTATGACTCTGGCTGGCCCTCCACGGGCCAATAATGTGAAGTGGGGTTTGCATGGCCCTGTACTGCTCCAGCTGCAACACTCCACTGGATGTGAATTATACATTCAGAATCGCACAGATGTATCATGCCTTTGATCATTCACGTATGTGGGTATGGTTGAATGTAGGGTGAGAGATTCCCCCTGACGTCCATGGTGGTCATGTCGTGGAACTTGAGTGACAGGGTGCAACAGTGCCGATTGCGGTCTGGGTGGCGTAGTCACTACAACAGGGACACACGCATCAGTTACTCCCATGTCCAGCCCAGAACTGGAGCACGCACAGAGCCCGGGGGTCATTGTTCCCACCCCTACGCTGGCCTGCCATACGCCAGGCCAGGCCAGTCCACTCCGCTTACGCTTACAGGGGGGGACGACAACACAAAATGTCCAAGGTCTTCCCTGTAGTGATCTGCTGCTCACTGGACTAGTCGTCAGCATGCCATGGCCACTCCCTTAGGGCTCGTTCAGACCCACACCACACACATCCAGCACAGGCGTCACAGGACATGTGACCCTGCCAATCAAGGGGGCCTAGCACGTCACATACCCCACTGCCGGTGTGGTAGTCTGGGGGGGGTGGGTCCTGGGGGTGTGGGCCTGGGGGGGTGGCGGTGGGTTTTGTGGCCCTCTTGGGGCTCCGGGCTGCATGATCAGTGGCTCCATGGCATCTGTTGTTCTTCAGGTGTGGCTCTGGGCTGGGCTCCCTTTCATGGTGCAGGTTGTCATCCGACTTAACACCAGGTAGGAGCAGGTGTTAAATCCCTGCTTCTAACGCGCCTTATCGCATGTTTTGTGATCTTATCGCCGATCTGGCTGGTCGTTGGGAATGTTGCCAAGTGGTGTTTCCGTGGGTTTTTGCACGGGAACGCCTACTCTGCATCTCATTAGCGTTAGTTGCCGGTGTCATCCGTGGTGATGTTTTTTGCGGCTGCTATCGCAGGAAAACAGGTGATATCTGCTGTTAGCACCAGCTTGTGAATGGTGCGATGAATTTATCGCCACTTTGGCTGCGATAAAGTGCCGCTAACTCTGCGATAAGTCCTTGAGAATATGCCCCGATGTTTGCGAATATCAGATAATTTGCAATTACTGTGGAGGAAAACTAGACCATAAGTGGATACCTTAACTTGGGATTCACAACAATTTGGAAATCTATCTAATTCCATCAGAGCTAAGCCAACATGATTTATATGGAATCATTTTAATTAAAACTGTACATCATTTCCAAACTAGTTTTAGATCCCAGCCAAAATCAGGAACATAACAGCCACATGAATAAGTAAGAGAAGTCAAAGGTAAAATAGTTTTTTCCCATTAGATTCCACAGAAAACATTAACACTCTTAGTATACAATGCAAAATAGAGCAACCTTTAGTGGTTTTGGTCAATGGAGTTCCTACAAAGGGCAAAAAAAAAGTGGCAACAATTAATAAGCGTAGTCAAAGTTCAGAAAGTTATAACTTACCTTCAAAAAACAACATACACTACAAATACAGACACAACTAACTTAATCTCTTACAATAACTCACCCTTTGACAAAGAAGATGAAAGTGGACAATTTTAACTTTTTAATCAGGAAGAAGCTGAACAAATGTATGAAAATTACATTGTACACCCACTTTACTCTAGAGAAATGATGGATGATGCCATAGAACATTTTCAGATGAGCTAGAGTAGAACCTATTAGTGTCTGGGAAAACGTTTAGAGGCAAGATGTTATCCACATTTAATCCCCCTGAGGAAAGGCGGGCGATGTGATGATTGTCCTATCCACATTTCAGCACCAGAATGCCAAGCAACCAGATTATATTCTGAGGATCCACGTTTTTGACAAGACATTCCTTACATTTTCACACTCCTGTATGAAAGGGAACTTTCTGTCACTTCTAATGCTGTTGCACATGTTATGCACACTAGAATTGAGTTTAGCAATATTACAGCCTAGGATTTTATTGCAAAGGTGCACAAGAAAGATGAGAATCTGGAGTATAATTTGATCAACAATATGGCATATCAGCAAGGAACTAACGGATATTAGTTTAGGAGATATGGAAAACTAAAATGTATGTTGAGAAATTTAGGACCACCAACATGGTTCATAACTTTAAGCTGTGCAGAATACGCATTGGATGACTTCTATCAATTTCTGCTTGAGGCATATGGTAACATTCAAGATATTGACACGAAAGGTCCTCAGGGACTATCTTCCTTCGAACCTGCTAATGTTTGCAGGTATTTTAACCACAAATATCACACAATACACTGAAATTTAATCAACAAAAATAAAAATCCTGTTCGAGAGGTAGTTGATTTTTTTGGGGGGAAAAGAGTATCTAACAAGAAGTGCACAACATATTCATATGCTTCTATGGATAAAAGATGCACCCAAGTTTGGATATGACTCTGTTTTAAATTTTATTTAACGTTACGTCACTTACAATATACCAAACAAAGAGCACAATGAGAAACCCTTTGATCAAGTGTTATTTTATCAATCTCATAAGTGTGGTAAATACTGCCTGTTGGAAAATGGCCATCTCTGAAGGGTCACCCCAAACTTTTTGCCTTCGTTTTTGTTGGCTTTAGGGCTCAGGATGCTTTACCTTCTAACAAGTGCTAAAGTGCATGTGCTCTCTCCCTAAAGCATGGTAACATTGGCTCATACCCATTTGGCATATTTAATTTACTCATAAGTCCCTAGTAAAGTGCCCTACATGTGCCCAGGGCCTGTAAGTTGAATGCTACTAGTGGGCTTGCGACACTGATTGTGCCACTCACACAAGTAGCCTTTCAAACCTGTCTCAGGCCTCCTATTGCAGGGCCTGTTTCTGCAGTTTACTGCCACTTCGACTTAGCATTTAAAACTGCTTGCAAAACCTTAAACTCCCCTGTTTTACATATGCCACCATTAAGGAAGGCCCTTGGTAACTCAAACTGCAAGGTGCTATGTAAGTAAAAAATAGGGCATATACTTTTAAGTTTTGAATGTTCTGGTAGTGACAAACAGCCTATTTCATTTTTCACTACTGTAAGGCCTACTTCTCTCATAGGCTAGCATTGGGAATTACTTACTACACTTTTAAGCTGTAATTCCTGATCAGAGAGGAGTAGCTTTTTCATGTTTCATATGTTTGGAATGGCATTGATAACTCCTCTTTACTGGTGAAGTTGGATTTAACATTACTGTTTTCGAAATGGCACTTTTAGAAAGTGGACATTTCTCTGTTCTTAAATCTTTTGAGCCTTACACCCTATTTCCAATACACATCTGGGTTGGGTAACAGCTGCACTTTGTGCATTCCCTCTAGACAGCTACAAACACAGAAAGGTGAGGCTCATCTGTATTCTGAGCACTAATCTGAAATCATCTGCATTCTGATGGGTCTTCCTGGGCAGGTAGGAATGGGAGGGGCTGACACTTCAATAGGTAGTGTCCTGCACACACACAAAGGATAGGACTAGCCTGACACACACAAATGGGCTGAAAGGGATTGTGTGCGCTTCAGACCCTCGTCATGTCACCTCCACTTCAAAGGCACTTTTGGGTATAAGTACTGGGGCCCTGACCCCCACAAATCAGACACTTCTGGACCTACAGCTGGACTCTGTCAGAAGAACTACTGGGATCCTCAAAGGACTCAACTGGACTGCTGATCTTTAGGGCCTGCATTTCTGTTTTTGCCCTGCTGCTCTCTGCCTTCTTCCAAATGATCTCCAAGGGCTTGATGGCTTGCCTCCTGCTGCTTGAGACTAAGGGAAAACAAAATCTATACCCCTGTGCCTATGCCTGACTCACTGGAAGTGGCACAGGTACTTGCAACATGGATTTCGACGCATCTCCTGTCTGGGTGTAGCCAAACCGGCGCATCCACCTGGTTGCAGGAGTAAAATCAGCGTATTGTTTCAGGACCAGTGCTTTCCCTCTATTGGACAGCGTATCGCTGACGGTGTAGCTTGGTAAGATAGAAGCATCCTCTCGACGGCGTGGCAGAACCTGGTGCATCGCTCGACGCCTCATGATGCACCCGTCTTTGGTACTGACGCATGCCCTTCACTGTGTGGAAAAGATCGACGCATCTTGCTGCTTGCAACCAGGAAAGGTACTTTGTTCACTGGGGCCTGCGTTGGTCCTGTGGCTGACTGGTGCTCCATCGCGGTCGTCCCAAACTTTGACTTTTCCCCAGTCTAGCCCGACCTAAAGTAACCTTTTTAGAGCTACTTGCTTCTAAGCGCTCTACTTATTTTATTTCTTCAAAATTCAATATCTCAACTTCTACACATTGAATGTTTGTTCTTTTGGTCTTAATTTACTCAGATAAATATTCCCTTTTTTCTATACTGTGTTGTGGAGTATTTTTGTAGTGTTTTCACTGTGATACTGTATGAGCTATTGCACAAATACTTTACATATTGCCTTGTAAGTTAATCCTGCCTGCTTTGTGCCAAGCCACCAGAGGGTGATGAGCACAGTATAATTTAGGATTGTGCTGTGACTTACCCTGACTATGATTGTAGTCCCTACTTGGACAGGGTGTATGCCTCTGCCAACTAGAGACCAAGTTTCTAACACAGCCTAAGAAAATATCGAACAGATCAAAACATTACTCTAAATGTTGATTTGGATTTCCCAGACCAATTCTGCAAAAAGAAGAGTCAATAATTTCATTTCATCTGTAAGACATGCAGTTACAGGTAAATCCCCCAAAAATACTTGCAATCTAAGAAGATTACAAGGATCGCAACTCATCAGCAACTACAGCCCTTAAAATCTACATATGTGGGATGCTCACATGGATATACAATTTGTTGCAGTTAACTCTACATCTGATGCACATTATGTTACTTCCTACAGTACAAAAGATGAGAAAAGACCGATATTAAGGAAGTATGGGAAGAAATATCAGCAGGTCAGTCTTTAAAAAAGCACTTACCTTTTTTGGGGTTCCCACTTCTGATTTCATCTTGAACCCCATTGTCCAGGTCCATCCTGTGCTGTTACTACTTGACCACGAGGCTCAGGAACCATGTTGTCACTGGAATCTAAGGTAGACTTCTGTGTCTCTTGTCTCATTCTTGTCTCACTATGAATTGTGTGGTGATGGGGTGTGGGTGTTGTGCTTGTGGTGACTGTGGGTCTACATACAATAGTGTGTGTATGTTGTTGGTGTTCAATAGAATATGTATGAAAAATGGCATTACACATTACCTACATATACATATTGACCGATTCACAACATATATGTGTAGTAAGATAATGATGAGTAGTACTTACCTGTCTCCACACCCCCATGCCTTCACTCCATCAGGACTTTGCTGCGAGGACACCGCCAGCACAACAGGAACATCTAAATTAGCTCAGCGCAACCCCACTGGCCTGATGGTGATGAAGTACTGTTAGCCAGCAGAGAAGACCACTGCTGCAGCGGGAAACTGTCTGTTGCTACAACATTTAAATACGGTGGATGGACCGATGTCAGTTCGATGTAGTACTAGGAACCACCGCTGCGGGGGGAGGATGGTAGCTCTGCCAAGATATAAATCAGACCTTAAAATGTAATCTCAGCGAAAGGTCAGTCGGTATGAAGTATTTGCCCATTTGAGTTCTTCAAGTTTATCTGGTAAATCCAAGGCAATTATGTGGCTTAGCTTAGGATTGTCATCAGGACGTCGAAGAGTTCTCAAAAGTCTATCTCAAAGTGAGTATCTCGCACATTTTGATTAAACTAATAGAGGCATTGTAAAAACCAATATGTTGGACACATCTTACCCAAACAGAAGTCCTTTCCTAAAAAGTGCATATCTATATGAAAATGCTCAGTTCTATACATATTGAAATAATGTAGTTGAAGATATCAATGCTGGCAACTTTTGAGTTCAAGGGACCAATGGATGTTTAATCCATCATTGTAGACCCACTCTCATCAATCACCATAAACTGAGTTGTGACACAGCAGAAAAATATTAATTCTACCAATTAGCACTTCTACAACAATTTAAACCATGGTGGGAAGAGGAAAACATTATAGGCACCTTTGAATCCCATGAAGATACATTTCATGTATATAAAAATGACACCGTTGTACCTCAATTTCATACAAACGTATTTAGAGTGTACATGAGGGAAATGTGCAGTAGGAACCAGGAAAGCACATTATCCAGTACTTAGGAATAACACTGAGCATGGTGCAATAAGTTCATGGAAGCACTCTAAACTAGCACTTGGCACTTTGCTCCCTTGGCTTGTGGAATAAATCAAATCAAATCAAATTGCTAACAATTTGGGACAAACATAGGACATCTTACAAATTCAAGGTTGCATGCTGAGTGAGAAATTTAAAAACAAATTGAGAAGGTTCTTATTTATACAGGGAACTGAGTATGAAGGGAGCTGTCACGTATGATACATTTTTGGATAATGGCCACAAATAAAAAGTCACATGGAAGAAAATGATAGGTGTCCATTCAAAGTAGGTGACCTAATAGCGATATTCATGAGCTGAATTGTTTTATCAGGATAAATATGACCCACATGTTTGCTCCTTTGGAAGATGTTTCTTCTCTCCTTAGACGTGTATATTTAAAGACATGGCTCCTGTTGAAATGCACATATTAACTCAAATGCTCTGTGAAAAAATCCCTGTTTTTCTTAAAAACATGGCTATTAATGAGTTGTGGAATGTTGTATTTAGTGATTCAGCACTACATCTCTTTTAAAATGTGATAGAATATAAGTTCGCTATGTGTATGACATAGAAGTCAGTCAGTCAGTCAGTCAGTCATAATAACTTTATTTCACCACTACAGTTGGCATAAAAAGCATTCTACAACAATCAATCATTAATATTAAAATCATTATAAATACAATAGACACACACAAGTGTATAAAACGCTATTAAAATCATACAAAGGAATAAAATGAATCATATCATAAAACAGTTTATAAGGGTATAGTCGCTGTTAGCGACATAGAAGTCCTTTTTGAAAAGATATGACTGCAGAACAAATGTATATAATGATACAATGAAGCCTTGCTCTTAATTGTACACATTGCGATTACTGGCTTGGAAAATGGATTCTAAAATGTTCTGTGTTATGAAAAGTGTAGCGTTCTAGTGGTATTATGGGCCACAGGAAGTGATGTTGGACGAGGGTCCTGAATTGCAAATAAAAAATGGGCACCATAATTGTGATACAGGCCCAGTGGAAGGCTCTCTGACGTAGCACGTCAAACGTGATACACTTTACTTTTTTATGCACCCTTGGATGTTTTTTGGCCTCTTTCTAATAGGTGTCAAATAAATTCTCAGCTTTTTGCACGATCATTGCTCTTTTTTTCGCTCTTTGATGAGTGTGCCGTTGCGACCACTGAGCGGGGAAGTTGCAGTGTGGAGGCATATACACACACACACACACACACCCGCACACACACACACACACACACACACACACACACACATGCACACACACACACACCAACACACACACACACACGCACACACTGTATTTGTTTAAGGAGCCCGGCCCGCCCGTCTTTACTGATTAAAAAGACAGGACTTTGCCTAAAAAGAAATCGTAAGTAAGAAGGGCAAGGGAGCAAGATGGAATATTTGGTTCCTGATTGCAGATTTCAAAGTGTATTGTGCGCAAAATATGATGTAAAGCATGAAGCAGAGCCACGAGTTATAAGTTAAAAACTTTCTGTGTGCATTGGAAATATATTGAAGATAAATTTAAACAGCAGCACTCATGACGAACTATCATTGGAACAAAATATGCTGCTGTGGGAAATCAATTGGTGTTACTGGTTTCTAATGCACATTCTTCAGAAGAAACACGACTGTGTAAACTGCTATTGAAAATAAAGTGGAAAAAAGTGGTTTTGTATTCGTCTATAACAGACATGTGGTCAGTTTGAAATGGAGACAATACTCACCTGTGATCCAGGCCCCCGAGAGGGCGGAAACATTTAAGGAAGATGAAAGTGATCTGCTGCTTTTTCTAAAGTGAAATAAAGCGTTTCAACACTTTGCAAATTGAAGTCGACGTACTTCTTGTGATGAGGCGTGGTGTTGGTATATATATATATATATATATATATATATATATATATATATATATATATATATATATATATATATATATATATATATTACCTACTGGCAGTCGGCAGTAGGTAGTTATAGTTAGGATCTAGTTTCCATAGGAAAAGCGATTTTTGATTTGCCAATATCTTTGGCGCCGTTTGACGAATCTTCGCGAAATTTTAAAAACTAATGGCCCGCTCCGGTCAGCTCCTGTCTTGAAAGTTTCGGGGATTCGTCAAGCGGGGCCCGAAAAAGGGGGTCCCAAAACGCGTTTTCCCCATGTAAATTTACATAGGGAACTTTAGACACGGCTGCAGCCCGAACTGCTGCACGGAATTACACCAAATTTGGCAAAAAGGTAGCTCTTGTTTCAGAAAGCGTACTTTTTTTTTAAATGGTGTAAATCCATTCAGTAGTTCCAGAGAAATTCAAAAAATAAAAATTTATATATCTGAGCACCGAGGAGGATTTGCGACTCCTCCCGAGCACGAGCTGACTTCTGATTGGCTGCCAACACTCCAAGCCTGTTTCTGGAGCACGTTACTTTGTTGTCTCCTGGATTTGTTTAGATCCTGTAAAACAGCCAAACGATCATGGATATCAAATGGTTTTTCATCCGCCACTCTGCCTTCACAATCAAGATCAGGTACCCACATTCTTGTCCCAAATAGGACCTAGTAAGGAGTGACACCTCCTAGAGAGCTTCTTGGCTGATTATTGAGCGCGCACTGTACCCCATGAAGGTGATCGACCCATCTACCGCCCTTGCCTAATACCCTAGCTGTTAAAGATTGCTTTAAGTCTCGGTTTTTCCTCTCCACAACAGAATTTCCTTGTGTGCTACTAAAATTAAGCCTTGCCTACGATCCATATTTGGTATTACTCTATCCCCCACTCCAGGAATCTGAGCATATGGAATGTTTTGTGCATCTAACTTGTAGGAGTACTTGAGTGGAAATTTTTTAGGTACTGCTGTGCTGCCTTTGCGTGAAGCATTGACAGCTACCATAATCTCGCCGTCTACCCTCGTCTTTAAACGAGTAACTGCAGCTACGGCGGCTGTGCGAACAGCCCCCTTTGCAGCTTCATCAGCCAATGAATTCCCTTCAACGTGAACGTCATCACGCTGATGACTCAGTGTATGTATCACGTGAGCCCTTGGAAGTTCGTTTCTCAACTCCACTACCTGTTCCCATAGCATTTTATGCTTAATTGTGCCACCTTTTGCATCTTTGAACCCGTTTTGTTCCCAATGATGTAGATATTCATTGTACGACTGTACACAGTAAAAGGAATCACACAATAAGTGTGGGGAATTCGTGATCCGTATTTATTAGTGCCAGTATAAGTGCTTTGAGTTCTGCCAACTGAGCCGTGCAGTCTCCTAGAGATTGCGTTTTAGTGCAACTCGGATGGAACTTTCCATCGTGCATGCTACTTTTAACAATCGCACACGCTGCGCTGTAAGCTTGCTTACTCCCTGTGGCTGGTTGAGCAGAACCGTCAGTGTAAATAATGTATTCATACTGATCTAGAGGCAAAATTTCATTTGGTAGAGGATATTCTTGTTCGTATTGCAGGAATGTCTGTGTTTTTAAACTTGGATCAAATCTGTATTCAACATCCGTTGCAGCAAGAGAATTAGCCCACTGTATCCATCTTGGATGTAAGGCTTTCGCATTTGGAATGCTAGCTTTTGTAACAGCTTCTAAAGCTGGTCCTGGGGTCATGACAATTATGCGTTTACCCTGAGCCAGAGCTCTTTCTCTTGCTACAGCGGTATGCACTGCTGTCAGGATTTTTTCTGTTGAAGTGAAACGCATTTCTGTGTTTGTGTACAGGTGTGATTTGTATGCGATTGGTACTGTTTCACCTTCATTAAAAGTTAAATAAGTGTACCCGCATTGACCCGCTATTACTCGGATCACTAAGTTCTGTGCGTTTACGCGTGTCTGTAAATGTTTAGAAGCTATCATGTCTTCCTGTAGTGAACGTAGGATATTTGTATGTTCCTGTGTCCATTGTCTGACTGAAAAATCAGGTTTTATTAAGTCGTAGAAAGGTTTTACTCTTTCTGCGTAATCCAAAATGTATGTTCGACCAAAATTTAGGAATCCCAGAATTGATTGTAAATTCTTTAATGATTTTGGAGGTTGGAGCAGCGCACACTTTTTTAAAAAGTTAGATGCTAGGCTTTTTCCTTCACTTGACAGCTTGTACCCTAAAAATAGGACACTGAGGTGGGCAATTTTTGATTTTTTGAAATTAAATTTATAGCCCTCAGAGGCGAATCCCATAATAATGGTGCTCACCCTGGTCAAGTGCCTCTTTAAGTCATCGTCCATCAGATAAATATCATCCACATAGGACAATGCTTCTTCATCCAAATTTTGGAGTAACTCTGTTACCCTTGCTGAAAACAACCCCGAGCTATTCTTATACCCTTGGGGGAGTCGGCAAAATTGCTGGTGGGACCCTAACACACTGAATGCAGTTAGATACCTACTTTCAGGCGCTATATTTTGTCAGAAAAATCCATTTGAGATACCAAGTGTTGTTTTGTATTTTTTCCACACAATGTTATTCATTAATGCGGCACTGTGTGCATTTTGAACTGCAAATGTCTTTGTGCAAGTGTTTAAATATCTGTAATCCAAAACTAAACGATATGTGTTGTCAGGTTTCATTACGGGAAACAAAGGATTGTTCATAGGTGAAGTGCAATTTTCTATCACCCCCTGATATTCAAGTTGATCTAGAATCTCCCTGACTTGTTTTTTAGCTTCCTGCTTTATAGGGTATTGCCTTTGAGCATTTGGGGAAACTTTTAACGGGATCATGTGGTGGGTTGAATCCTCATCCCAACCAGCATGATTTTTGTACAATGCTGGAGCTAGGGCAACCGCCCACTCCTGCGCATATGCATGTTTTAGGTGAATGGGAACGAGGTCGGGAAAGGCTGGAAAAATTACAGTTTCTCCCCAAGGGCACTCCATGACGAATGCTGGCGGCCAGTCTTGTTCTGCTAATAGAATGTCATAACCAGATGACAAATTTTTCCAAAAGAGACCTTTAACTTTTCTGGGTTTGTCCCCCTCCATCCGGAGTGTTATCTCATGTAACCTATGTGGGACACTTACCCGAGTATCGGGTGTTTCCACCGTGATATACTCACTCAACTCCGCTGTCACCAGAAATTCCTTCAGGTTCTGGCGAGCTATCGTTACTTCTGCCGCACTGTCTAGCATCGTCAGAGCCCACTCCTTGATCAGAAGCTGTGTCCTCAGAATTCTGGGCATGTCTGATCTTGAGACCTGCTACCTTCTTCTTTTTGAACTGATGTTTTGATTTTTGTTTATCTTCTTTTTTAGGTGCATAGTCCGCAGCGCATTGCGTGTCTCTGGACTTTGTACGCTCCTTTGACAGTCCTTCCCTCTCGGAGTTTTGTGATGAACCCTGAAAGGAACGAGAGGAACGAGTATCAGTATCCTGATACCTGTCAGGTTTTTTAATATTATCCCTATTCCTGAGGTTATACCTCTTTCAGAGGGCTCCTGTTGAGGAGACCTACCTCTGGATTGAGATCTGGTGTCTTTAGACTTTTGTTGTTTTTTATTTTCCCACTTCTTTTTAGAAGAAGTAGGTGTCTGCTTTGTAGTGTCCTTTTCAGGACTGCCCACCAGTTGTGGTTTTAATGCTTTCCCACCCAAACTGTCTCTGCCTAGTTCTGTATATGCAGTTTCAATTATTTTGGGTAGTTCATGTTGTTGGTCCTCTGGACCGAACTCCCTTAGGCGTTGGCGGATCGCCACTGAAGCTGCTTCCCCCTTAATATTAGCTAGTATTATGGCTGAGACCTGGTCAAAGTTATTTAGTAACTTCATCCCTAAGTTAAGGGCAGGCTCTGCTCCGTACTCATTTTGTATCTGTTTCAATACTTCAGGTACTACTGCTATTGACGGGATACCATGTGTTCTGGTATATATGGCGGCAAAGACTGAACCCCAAGAGGTGCAGTCCTCTACTTGTGGTGTAAGACCCATGGGCAAGCAGATCATTAGAATTCTGTGTTTATCACAGGTGGTAGTATTCGGGAATACTGCTTCAAGCTGAGTTATTTTCTGAGCTATCCAGAATGGTATTTGTTCGCGTTTTGCTGGCATTTTGCCCATTATCGCGTGTAATGTTTGTGGAGTTATTTTATTAACTGTACTCTGGACTGGATTGTCTTGTACTGCAACTGGTGCAGGCTGAACTGTTAAAGTCCTCATCACGAATTGTGTGAGGTTTCTGTAGATTTTAATTAAATCTCTGTGTTGTACGAGTAAGTCTGGCTGTGTCATTGTGTTAATGTCAGGATGCGGTGTGTATGCTGCTAGTATGGGCCATGTGGCTCCTGCTCCTCCGAGCGGGCCTAATCTTGCTCTTTCATGTACGTGGGGTATGGCGCCTTAAAACCAGTAATTATGCTCCTGGTAAGCGAGTGGAACCTCTACTTCCTCAAAAGGAATATAGTCCGCTGGTGTTTCACCTTCTTGGTAGTAGTGAAATACATTTGTAATTGCAATCACTGCTGGGACTGTAACCCATGAATAGAACACCTCTGTTTTATTGGATTCGTGTGCCTCAATCACGAAAATTACTGTACCACCCCTGGCTCTTAAGCCATGTTCTAGAAGTTTTATGGTTACTGCCCTTCTGAAATTTGGTGCAATTTGTATTGCATCTTCAGGGTCTTCTTCTAAACCGAAGAGGTTTGTTGTAACTCTCCCTGTTGCGTTTGTTTCTTCCACCATTTTTAATTGGAAGAAGGGATGTTAAAGAATTTTTAAGATAAGGTGTAAAATGCACAATTGTAGGAACTATATGTCCTTCAAGCTTGAATAACCAACAGCTAATAAATAGTACTCTCGTACTATTCAGCTGCGGCGGATTTTGTGCCCACCCACTCCAGACGTCTCTGTGGTTTTGTGAGTAGGCTCTCTGAGAATAGCACGACTGAACTACTCAGATTCTACTGTTAAATACGTACCCAACCAACGTTGGCGGCGCCATGTCGTGTAGCTCCTATAGTACCCCTGCAGGACCTGCGCGTTTGGATAACATATACTGCGGGCTTGGTGGCAGACTGACTCCATGCACCCCCACCGTATATGTTAGCCTAGTTTTGCATTTGCTAGCTCGCAGTGCCACTAGTGTCTCCTCTTATCGGGGCGAGATTAGTTTCTGGCAACCTTAGAACATGACAACCCTGATTCCCTCAGAATCGTGGAAACAATATACTACCTTTCGCTCAGTCACTCGTGCTCACTTATTCGGTTTGTCTCAGAGAGTTACACAGAATAAACAGTCGAGCGTTTCAATAAGTATTTATTGAACAGTTGTTATTCTAGTGTAAAATATATGTGCTGCGGTAACCAGCAGACAATAGCAGAGATATATTATCAGCAGTACGATAAAAGCAAAGGGATAGAACAGTTCTACCATATTGCGATAATCATGGATACATACATGAATATAAAAGCATTATGCAAGTGCGCGTACTCCTACGATGCCTACCTAGATGTACCTGTGTGTACCTAGCATATGTGTGTAGGTCTTAGAAACTAAGAGCCAAGAATCCTCCTAGGATTTAGTCGAACCCCCATACCTGAATAGAGAGAGAGTGGGACCCCGTCCTGGTCTCGAGTTGGACACCTCGTATGGGTTGTGTCAGACCACTGTCAGCTTGAGCGACTGCATGCAGGAGCCTCAGCGTCTCTGGTCAGTGTGTCAGCATGGAAGTCTCGGTTCCCTCTGCCTTGCCGGGGCAAGATGTGGTGTATTTATACCCTAAAGAGTCTCGGTGCTCAGTATGGGTTGTATTGGACATGATGAAGACGTCAGGGGTGAACTTTGTACATACATATTATGCCGGGGTGGTGTATTCTTAGAAATCCATGCATAATTAATGAGTACAGTGAGGGCCTGTGTTTGGAAGAACCCTGCTGCATTCAAAACCACAGAATAGATAACGTTCAGCCCTCAGAGCTCGTTGTGTACTAGCTGGGACCAATGTAGGTGAAAGATCATGCCTATATAAGGAATCATACTATACTAGGACATGTACAGTTGTGACCATAATTGGGCATATGCGGCCATGACCATAATTGGGCAAGTATGAATATGACCATATTAGGGTAAATATGAATACGTCCATTTTAGGGCATGTACGAACGGGTCTACATTAGGGCATCTATGCGGGATATAACAACGCGAGAGCAGGAAACCTGCTCTCGCTTCCAAATAGCAAAGCAGATTGCTTTTGGGCAAGGGGTGCTGCATGTTAGCAGCTCCCCTTGCCCAAAAGCAATGCCGGCTCCCGCAGGAGGCGGAGAGCCGGCAGGGACCATGGGTGCATTGGGGCTCCCCCCACGGTCCCCAAATTGAGGGCTGGCCCCGGGGGATGGGGTCCCATGGGGCCAGAAGTGGCCCGGGAGGGGGCGAATCGGCCACCTCCTTTTGAATTAATTTTTTTATTTAAAAAAAAACGGAAGGCCAGGCCCTGGGGGATGGGGTCCCCGAGGCCAAAAGTGGCCCAGGGAAGGGGGGCCATGCGGCCCCCTCCCCTATAACTTAAAAATTTAAAAAGAAGGCCATGGCCTGGGGTCCCCGGGGCGAAATCAGCCTCGGGAGGGGGGCCGCGCGGCCCCCTTCCCATTTTTTATTAAATAAAAGAAATATGGCAGGCCCTGGGGGATGGGGTCCCCAGGGCCCAAAAAATGATTGAAAGAAGGGGGGCCACACAGCCCCCTTCTAACAATTTTTTTTTTTAAAAGCCGGCATCTCGCGGAGGCCCCGCTTCCTCCCTGCACCACTCTGCAAACGCACCTCCTGGTGCATTCTAAGTTGGGAATTAGTCCCTGAATACGAGGTCCTGGGCCAACTAGCCCACCAGGTAGCTCCAGTAAGTGCCACACAGCTGGATTGCAGCGAGGTGGTCCGAGGCCACGCCCCCTTTAACATCATTTTGCAAACGCGCCTCTTGGCGCACTGCTGGTGGGGCGATGAGGTCCTCTTGTGTCCTGAGGACCTCAGGACACAAGTGGACTTCATCCCCCGAGCAGTAGTGCACCAGGAGCCGCGTTTGCAGAGTGGTGTAAAAAGGGGGCGTGGCCTCGGACCACTCTCAGCAATCCAGGTGTGTGGGACTTACTGGAGGTACCTGGTGGGCTAGTTGGCCCCCAGGGACCCTCAGTATTCAAGGGGACTTAATTCCCCAACTTAGAACGCGCCAGGAGGGGCGTTTGCAGAGTGGTGGAGAAAGGGGGCGTGGCCTATGTCCAGCCTTCAGCAACCCACTATCTGGGACATACTGGAGGTATCAGGTAGGCTAGTTGTCCCCTAAGTACCCCCAGCAGCGAAGAGGACTTTAATCCCCATCCAAGAGCGCACCAGGAAGTGCGTTTGCAGAGTGGTGGGGAAAGGGGGCGTAGCCTGCTATGACAATTTAGCAATCCTGCTGTGTGGGACTTACTGGAGGTAATAGGAGGAGTAGTTGGCCCCCAAGGATGTCCTTGGGGGCCAACTACCCCTCTTTTTACCTCCAGTAAGTCCCACACAGTGGGATTGCTAAGACGTCTTCGGAGGCCATGCCCCCCTTTCTCCACCACTCTGCAAACGCGCCTCCTGGCAGACTACGGGATGGGGAGGAAGTCCAATTTACTCCTGAGGGACTTTGGGTGCCAAGAAGCCCTCCTGGTACCTCCTGTAAGTCCTAAACAGCGGAATTCCTGAGAGCTGGTCGGAGGCCCAGCACCCTTTCTCCACCACTCTGCAAACACGAATACTAGTTAAAGAAGTGTTTGCAATGTAATAAGTTTCGCATTTGCGAGAGTTAGAGCTATTGGCGATGTAAATGTAAAAGTTTTTTAATAATGTTTTTTGGAGTGGGGTGGATGTACGTTGTGTGTAGTGGAATTATGTGGTAAGTTGTGCAGTGAAATTATGTGGATAGAAAGTATGTGGTATTTATTTTATAGGAATTATGTAGAGTGGGATTATGTGTTATGGAGAGTAATTATGTGGTATGGTAGTCTGTGTTGTGGAGTGGTAACCGCAGGTGTAGTCTTCCTTGTTTCCATAGAAGCTAAACTATGAACTCAATGAGACAAAAAAAAGAAGGAATCACTGATGAGCACTTCTGGACCTAGTCAGAGGTATGAGCAGGGCCACCGGAATTATGCAACTGTTTGGCTGCACCGACTTTCGCACAATTATACATTTTCCGCAGTAGCCACATAATCCATCATCTGCTCCCTAATCTGCAGATTTGAACAAAAAATGCCTTGTTTCTAGCTCAAACGGCTCAAACATTACCAAAAATGCAGCGACAAGTGTTACAGCGTGGTGGAAGGCACTTTGCAAACCTAGAATGGTCACCTGTTACTTATTGCTAAATGTGGGTGTTAAATTGGTACTAATGGTGTGCAGGCCACTCTTGCTTCCTTCTGCGCCTCTCTTGCCTCTTTCTGCATTTTTGTTGCTTCTTTCTGCACATTTCTTTCTTTTTCTGCACTTCTCTTGCCTCTTTCTGCAAATCTCTTCTACTTTCTGGACCTCTCTTGCCTCTTTCTGCACCTCTGTTGACTCTTTCTGCACCTCTGTTGCCTCTTTCTGCACCCTTCTTCCCTCTTTCTGCACCTCTCTTGCCTTTTTCTGTACCCCTCTTAAGTCTTTCTGCACCCCTTTTGCCTCTTTCTGCACCTCTGTTCCTTCTTTCTGCACTTCTTTTGTTTCTTTCTGCACCTGTCTTGCTTCTTTCTGCACCCTCTTGCCTCTCTCTCCACCCCTCTTCCCTCTTTCTGCACTTCTGTTGCTTCTTTCTGCACTTATCTTGCTTCTTTCTGCACCTCACTTGCCTCTTTCTGCACCTCTCTTGCCTCTTTCTGCAGTTCTCTTGCCTCCTTCTGCACTTCACTTGCTTCTTTCTGTAACTCTCTTTCCTTTTTCTGCACCTCTCTTGCCTCTTTCTGTACCTTATTTGCTTCTTTCTGCACCCCTTTTGCCTGTTTCTGCACCCTTCTTCCCTCTTTGTGCAACTCTCTTGCCTCTTTCTACACCTCTCTTCCCTCTTTCTGCACCACTCTTGCCTCTTTCTGTACCTCTGTTACTTCTTTCTTCACCTGTCTTGTCTCTTTCTGCATCCTTCGTGCCTCTTTCAGCACCTCTGTTGCTTCTTTCTGCAGTTCTCTTCTTCTTTCTGCACCCGTCTTGCCTCTTTCTGTATCCCTCTTGCCTCTTTGTGTACCTCTCTTACCCCTTTCTGCACCTCTCTTACCCCTTTCTGCACCCCTCTTGCCTCTTTTTCCACCTTTGTTGGTTCTTTCTTCACCTCTTTTGGTTCGTTCTGTACTTCACTTGCCTCTTTCTGTACCCCTCTTGCCTCTTTCTGCACCTCTGTTGGTTCTTTCTGCACTGCTCTTGTTCCTACCTGCACATCTTTTCCAAATTTCTGCATCCCTCTTGCCTTTTTCTGCACCCCTCTTCCCTCTTTCTGTACCTCTCTTGCCTCAGTCTGCCACCTGTTCCCTCTTTCTGCACCCCTTTTGCCTGTTTCTGCAACTCTCTTGCCTCTTTCTGCAGTTCTCTTGCCTCCTTCTGCACCTCACTTGCCTTTTTTTGCACCTCTATTGGTTCTTTTGCACTGCTCTTGCTTCTTTCTGCACCTCTCTTGCCTCTTTCTGCACCCCCTTTACCCTGTTTCTGCACCTCTCTTGCCTCTGTCTGTACCTCTATTCCCTCTTTCTGTACCTTTTTTGCCTGTTTCTGCAGTTCTCTTGCCTTCTTCTGCACCTCTGTTGCTTCTTTCTGCACTTCTCTTGCCTCTTTCTGCACCCCTGTTGCTTCATTCTGCACTTCCCATTCTTCTTTCTGCACCTGTCTTGCTTCTTTCTGGACCCCTGTTGCCTCTTTCTGCACTCGTCTTCCCTCTTTCTGTACCTTTCTTGCCTGTTTCTGCATCTCACTTGCCTCTTTCTGCACTTCTCTTTCTTCTTTCTACACCTCTGTTGCTTCTTTCAGCAATTCTCTTGACTCTTTCTGCACTTCTCTTGCCTGTTTCTGCACCTCTCTTGCCTCTTTCTGCACCTCTCTTGAGTTTCTGCACCTCACTTACTTCTTTCTGCACCCCTGTTGCCTCTTTCTGCACCCCTCTTCCCTCTTTGTGCAACTCTCTTGCCTCTTTCTACACTTCTCTTCCCTCTTTCTGTACCTCTCTTGCCTCTTTCTGCACTTCTCTTGCCTCTTTCTGTGCCCCTCGTGCCTCCTTCTGTACCTCCGTTGCTTCTTTCTGCACTTCTCTTGGTTCTTTCTGCACTGCTCTTGCCTCTTTCTGCATCCCTCTTGCCTCTTTGAGCACCTCTTTTGCTTCTTTCTGCACTTCTCTCTCCTCTTTCTGCACCCCTCTTGCCTCTTTCTGCACCTCTGTTGCTTCTTTCTGCACTTCTATTGCCTCTTTCAGCACCTCTGTTGCTTTTTTCTGCACCTCACTTGCCTCTTTCTGCACTTCTCTTGCTTCTTTCTACACCTCTGATGCTTCTTTCAGCAATTCTCTTTCCTCTTTCTGCACTTCTCTTCCTTCTTTCTGCACACCTTTTGCCTCTTTCTGTACCTCTTTTGCCTCTTTGTGCACCTCTCCTACCTCTTTCTGCACCCCTCTTGCCTCTTTTTGCACCTCTGTTGGTTCTTTCTGCACTGCTCTTGCTTCTTTCTACACCTCACTTGCCTCTTTCTGCACTTCTCTTGCTTCTTTCTACACCTCTATTGCTTCTTTCAGCAACTCTCTTGCCTCTTTCTGCACTTCTCTTGCTTTTTCTGCACCTCTCTTGCGTCTTTCTGTACCTCTGTTGCCTCTTTCTGCACTTCACTTGCTTCTTTCTGCACCTCTCTTGCCTCTTTCAGCACCTCTGTTGCTTTTGTTCTGCACCCCTCTTGCCTCTTTCTGCACCCCTCTTCGTGCAACTCTCTTGCCTCTTTCTACACCTCTCTTCCCTCTTTCTGCACCACTCTTTCCTCTTTCTGTACCTCTGTTGCTTCTTTCTGCACTTCTCTTGCCTCTTTCTGCACCCTTCATGCCTCTTTCAGCACCTCTGTTGCTTATTTCTGAACTTCTCTTGGTTCTTTCTGCACTGCTCTTGCCTCTTTCTGCATCCCTCTTGCCTCTCTGAGCACCTCTTTTGCTTCTTTCTACACTTCTCTCTCCTCTTTGTGCACCCCTCTTGCCTCTTTCTGCACCTCTGACTTAGAGGTAGTTTTAATCCCCCTGCCCTATTATGTACTAGGGCCTTACAGGGGAGGTCTTGCCAATCACAGGGGTACCCCAACCCATAGTGTACCCTAGTGTATGTAGGTGTTTTCACTGTATTCTAAGTGTCTTTCAGCATAGCACTGGCTCCGGGCCTGGTTAGCCAGAGTCAGTTACCACCAGTACCAGTCAGCAAAACGTTGGGGGCACAGGATGACTTTGCAACAAGGCCTCTTTCTGCCCATCTGTTGGTTCTTTCTGCATATCTCTTGCTTCTTTCTGCACCTTTCTTCGTCTTTCTGGACTTCTGTTGCCTCTTTCTGCACTTCTCTTGCTTCTTTCTGCATCTTTCTTCATCTTTCTGCACATGTCCTACCTATGTAGGCATATTTAGAAATTAGCATTTAAACAACCTTACAAATTCACTGAAAAAACCAGAGGTTTCATGGACGTTATAGTTAGGAATTAGCAGTTAAAAACCTTTGAAATTCACTGAAAAAACCAGAGGTTTCAGGGACGTTACAGTCAGAAATTATCATTTAAAAACCTCAGAAATTTAACTGGTATTGGTGTGTCTATGGTTTCGAGAATGGTAGTCTGTATTTTAGAGGGCGTGTATCAAAGGTTATATTATGGTGTGAGGAGGTGCATCAGATCACGTGGATGATGTCATCAGTGATATCATTTGAGATGTCATCAGTGATGTCATCAGTGATGTCACTGACCATGTCATGAGTGATGTAATATGTGACGTCATCAGCAGTGCATTGCGGGGGCGCAAGTTATAGTTAGCTCAACTAACTATAACGGCTCAATTTCTCTGGTTTTGTACGAGTGAAATGTCCAACTAACTATAACGTCCCTGAAACCTGTGGTTTTTTCTGTAAATTTCTGAGTTTTTTTAAATGCTAATTTCTGACTATAACGTCCCTAAAACCTCTGGTTTTTTCAGTGAATTTCAAAGTTTTTTTTAACTGCTAATTCCTAACTATAACGTCCATGAAGCCTCTGGTTTTTTCAGTGAATATATATATATATATATATATATATATATATATATATATATATATATATATATATATATATATATATATATATTGCAGTATCTGCTCCTTTACCTCCCCTCCACATGTCCTTAGAATCGACCGCAGGAAGGAAGCAAACTGCACAGCTCCACCAGTTGAGCGATCCTTTATTGATTAAAGTTCAAAACAGTGCAGGATGAAAGACCAATATATTTTAGCTGTAGCCTCCAATAGGGTCATAGAGTTCATGTGTATAGAGCATCTTTTTAAAGGGACCAACCCTTCCCAACTACCATGCAGATCTAAAACAACTGGACCTCTGCCCCCAGTATTATTCCTAAGGCAAAACCCTCTCACCATTATCTTGCATTACATGATATTGCATCTCGGACACAGTCATTTGTGCAAAGTATACATTCCACCTATAGATTTTGGTTCAAAACATACCTTTCCCCACTCTTTGCATATTAAATCAGATATCATATCATGTAACTGAGATACTTGCATAGACAGGAACATCCTCCTGTGAGATTTTCTCTACTAATGAGGAATCACAGGTTTAGTATTGTCAGCATGGAAACCAGAATTGTCTTCGTGGTGCTCACATTAAGGTGCATGTGTACATATATATTAGGGCGAACAAAGCAAACACAAGGAGATGATGGACGGAGTGCTGAAACTTTTCAAACACTCACCCCCAGACACAGATCTGGGTTGAATCCATCATCATTCTTTAGCTCACTTTGCCACCCCAGTTCAGACATAGCCATATGCAAATCAGTCTTGACCCTGTGCCTCATGGGAACAGTCCAGACCGAACTGCCAAGCCATGTATTCCCTGGACCGGAATCAAGCATCCTGGGACCGGTTTCGGGCTAACAGCCCTCATCAGCCAGGCTAGCTTGAATCCAGTGGCCAAGTGAGCAAGGGACCCACGTCTGGGCATACCCTACCAACTAAGCCTGGCTGATGAGGGCTGTTAGCACGAAACCGGTCCCAGGATGCTTGTTTCCGGTCCAGGAAGACATGGCTTGGCAGTTCGGGCTGGACTGTTCCCATGAGGCACAGGGTCAAGACTGATTTGCATATAGCTATGTCTGAACTGGGGTGGCAAAGTGAGCTAAAGAATGATGATGGATTCAACCCAGATCTGTGACTGGGAGTGAGTGTCTGAAAAGTTTCAGGGCTCCGTCCATCATCTCCTTGTGTTTGCTTTGTTCAGCTCTTAGTTGGCAGGGTATGCCCAGACGTGGGTCCCTTGCTCACTTTGCCACTGGATTCAAGCTAGCCTGGCTGACGAGGGCTGTTAGCCCGAAACCGGTCCCAGGATGCTTGTTTCCGGTCCAGGAAGACATGGCTTGGCAGTTCAGGCTGGACTGTTCCCATGAGGCACAGGGTCAAGACTGATTTGCATATAGCTATGTCTGAACTGGGGTGGCAAAGTGAGCTAAAGAATGATGATGGATTCAACCCAGATCTGTGACTGGGAGTGAGTGTCTGAAAAGTTTCAGCGCTCCGTCCATCATCTCCTTGTGTTTGCTTTGTTCCCCCTTAGTTGGCAGGGTATGCCCAGATGTGGGTCCCTTGCTCACTTTGCCACTGGATTCAAGCTAGCCTGGCTGATGAGGGCTGTTAGCCCGAAACTGGTCCCAGGATGCTTGTTTCTGGTCCAGGGAAGACATGGCTTGGCAGTTCGGGCTGAACTGTTCCCATGAGGCACAGGGTCAAGACTGATTTGCATATAGCTATGCCTGAACTGGGGTGGCAAAGTGAGCTAAAGGATGATGATGGATTCGACCCAGATCTGTGACTGGGGTGAGTGTCTGAAAAGTTTCAGCGCTCCATCCATCATCTCCTTGTGTTTGCTTTGTTCGCCCTTAGTTGGCAGGGTATGCCCAGACGTGGGTCCCTTGCTCACTTTGCCACTGGATTCAAGCTAGCCTGGCTGATGAGGGCTGTTAGCCCGAAACCGGACCCAGGATGCTTGTTTCCGATCCAGGGAAGACATGGCTTGGCAGTTCGGGCTGGACTGTTCCCATGAGGACAGGGTCAAGACTGATTTGCATATAGCTATGTCTGAACTGGGGTGGCAAAGTGAGCTAAAGAATGATGATGGATTCAAACCAGATCTGTGACTGGGAGTGAGTGTCTGAAAAGTTTCAGCGCTCCGTCCATCATCTCCTTGTGTTTGCTTTGTTCGCCCTTAGTTGGCAGGGTATTCCCAGACGTGGGTCCCTTGCTCACTTTGCCACTGGATTCAAGCTAGCCTGGCTGATGAGGGCTGTTAGCCCGAAACCGGTCCCAGGATGCTTGTTTCCGGTCCAGGGAAGACATGGCTTGGCAGTTCGGGCTGGACTGTTCCCATGAGGCACAGGGTCAAGACTGATTTGCATATAGCTATGTCTGAACTGGGGTGGCAAAGTGAGCTAAAGAATGATGATGGATTCAACCCAGATCTGTGACTGGGGGTGAGTGTCTGAAAAGTTTCAGCGCTCCGTCCATCATCTCCATGTGTTTGCTTTGTTCGCCCTTAGTTGGCAGGGTATGCCCAGACGTGGGTCCCTTGCTCACTTTACCACTGGATTCAAGCTAGCCTGGCTGATGAGGGCTGTTAGCCCGAAACCGGTCCCAGGATGCTTGTTTCCGGCCAGGGAAGACATGGCTTGGCAGTTCGGGCTGGACTGTTCCCATAAGGCACAGGGTCAAGACTGATTTGCATATAGCTATGTCTGAACTGGGGTGGCAAAGTGAGCTAAAGAATGATGATGGATTCAACCCAGATCTGTGACTGGGGGTGAGTGTCTGAAAAGTTTCAGCGCTCCGTCCATCATCTCCTTGTGTTTGCTTTGTTCGCCCTTAGTTGGCAGGGTATGCCCACACGTGGGCCCCTTGCTCACTTTGCCACTGGATTCAAGCTAGCCTGGCTGATGAGGGCTGTTAGCCCGAAACCGGTCCCAGGATGCTTGTTTCCGGTCCAGGGAAGACATGGCTTGGCAGTTCGGGCTGGACTGTTCCCATGAGGCACAGGGTCAAGACTGATTTGCATATAGCTATGTCTGAACTGGGGTGGCAAAGTGAGCTAAAGAATGATGATGGATTCAACCCAGATCTGTGACTGGGGGTGAGTGTCTGAAAAGTTTCAACGCTCCGTCCATCATCTCCTTGTGTTTACATATATATTACACAGTGGCGGTCGCCACCGTGTAGTTATAGTTTGGGTGATGTAAATATATATATTTACTAAAACGCACAGGCTAAGGCAGTGTTAGAGTTAGTTTAGGTGCTAAGGCCTGAACTTAAGCTAAAACTCCAGGCAATTCAGTGACAAAACCAAGTAACGTCATAGATAGGTGTTGGAATAAAACATTAGCTAACATTAAAAAAACACTGAATTACGCCAGTTACTAAAATGTGCCCCCCCCCATTGTGCACTGCTTATGGCCTTACATATTAAATCACTTGGGACATGTTAAAGTACTCCATTAATAGCATCACTGATTACATTTACAAAAACAACATTGTTGAGTTTACTAAACAGATCAAACCAATGATTCTGACAGTGTGCTGTAGCCATTGTGTACAAGGAGTAATACAACAACCTAAATAATTGACTGCCTCTTATCAGCTTGTCTGTGAGCTTTGCAAGGATGCAAAAGAAATTGGATATTTGAGAAGTGACGCACGTTTGATGGATGTCATTATCTTTTTACTTGTATTAACCCTGTTAAAGCAGGCTGTCACCTCACCAGTTTCCAATAGTTTTTGTTGCCTGTTGTTGGTATGACAGTGGATAAGTGGTATTCTTCAAAATAGGGTGCTTAGTGCTGGTCTTGCGGGGGAGGGTCTTAGTAAGTTGTGTGTTACAGTGACCTAGTCAATGGGTGCACCCTTAAGTACTCCCTTACCTATACTGTCTGCGGACTGGATCCATCATGCCAGTCCTGGTTGGTACTTTTGACTTGTGTGCATCCTGCCATGGTTTAAACACACCGTGAACCCTGGACAGCTGCAACCTTGAGTCTAAAATGATCTAGTCTCGTTCTGTCCTACGTGGTATTAAAGTTATTTCACACTTTCTTCAGCCATTATCTCCAGCCATTATCCCACATGCTTTGCATTTAAATCCATCTGTATTGCTCCAAGACTTTTGGTTCCAAGATTTTCCTGCTACATTTTCTGTGTATCCATAAACAATGTTGTTACCTCTGGAGGAATATCCATTTTGTTCTTTTGAACCCAATTCTTTGATTCTGTTTTCATGCTTAAGATTTCTCTGTTTCAACATTTTCTGCACTTTATAAGCTGCTTTCATTGGCTCCATAGCACTCTGTCTGTCTTTGCTATGGATGGAATCTATTTCACAGAGAACGTGATTGCCCTTTATATCTTCAAATGACAACCAAATAGAAATTCTCTGTAGGTTGTTTAAACGATTCAAATGGTGGATAGTTGACTGATGTTTACTTCTGTTCTCTTGATCCAAAAAAGAAGAGTGGTGTTTTCCTTCCCTTTTCAGAGGCTATGTTGCCATTTGCCATTTATCCATGAACAGTTTTTATGCAAACCCAAAACAAGAACGACCATCCTTATCCTAAAAGAGAAGTGTGACCCTTTGGTTCTCTTCATATATCTTCATTACTCATCTATGCCAGAGGTGCATCAATTCCCTTACTTTTTACACTTTATATAAGTGTTCATCTTGTTTCAAATATGTATGGAAATTCTGAAATATGTTTTTTGTTTGCCAGAGTGCCTATATATTCTTATACTTTCACTGAAAGAGATAAAAATGTACTATCGTATTAATTCCTTTTGAACCTGACCAGTCCATTGTCATTTACCCAGTTCCGATGTATGTTATGCAGAACATTCACTAGGATACACCTTTCTGTGTACAACTGTTGGCATCCATATGCATGTTTCGTCGAAACTTGTGTGAGGCAGACAGTATTGTCTCAAGATGGTATGTGTGGAGTGAGCTATGTTTCACTTTCAGAATTTACTCGACACACTGAGTGTTTTGACAACCAGTCATGTTGCACAGGTGAAGTGGGAGATCACAAGTTTGTTATGAACATGCTGGCCATCAACCATGTGCACCCAGAATAGTCAGTGAGCATGATTAGGATGCAAGGTCCAAGAGTACACCCATTTGCACGTCGATATTGTGCATCATGCAATAGCAAAAGATGGTCTTGCACATCACTCGAAGGAAGTACAGTGGCACTCCACCATTTGATCAAGACACATGAAGCGCAACTTGATACCAAATGTACAGTCTATGAAGCGCCATGTCTGTGTGTACTTTTTTACCTTAGTAGGGGCACATTTATGATTCGTTAGACAGTTAGGAAATAAGTAAAGGGTATATGTGGAATCACCTGTTAAGAAGAATAAATACTGGATATGCTTATGTACATTCTTATAAAAAGAGCTCTTGCATTCATCTGAATTTACATCAGGGCTTGAGAAGGTAACATTATTGTGGTATGTATCATTCATAATCATGACCTAAGTGAGCATGCATGTATTATGTTTGTTTTCATAACTTATCAAGCCGGTACATGACACCATAACCAAAAGCATTCAATGAAACAGCAATCGCTCACTTATGGTAGGTGAAGCTGTCATACGCTGAGAATTGAAAAACTCACATAATCAGAGGCTTCTAGGATGAAAGACAGAACACAGATTAATGCATCATAGATGCTTGTACCAGACCTGTAACTTTGGCTATGAGACGTTAGCTGTGATGCCACCTGGCAACTGGAATGATCTAGTGGTCAGAAAGTGCATTGCAGCCAGTACCTTGACATGGACAGCTATGGCATCGGGCAGGGATCTTAGTGATATTTAGTTCATATTCACAATCTGAAACCATGTCTCGGATTACTTGTGGACGGGAACAGTATCTCCCCCACAAAGACCATGATGCTTTTTTCTGTATAGCCTTTCTCTCCTCAGAGGCATAGCAGCAAACAGTGAGACCATAATTGAGGAAAACCTATGGCACCTGTTGTTGTCTTACTTTTTACCCGGAACTTTGTGTGATTGATCACTGTATTGATAAATTGCAGCTGTTGTGGCATTATGGCAATAGTGTTCTTAGGAATTCCTACCACTGGTGGATTGTGTGAATCCATGCATTACTTGATGTGTATTTTGAGAAGGACTTGTGTATTATGAACATGCGTTACAATATTTCTAAGTATGTGAAAGCAACAATTTGCAAATTGTCTCTGGGAGATAATGTATTTTGTTGTCATTCACACTGTTTCAAGATTGAGTGAATATCTACAATGTTGAGAGTCCCAATCCTCCTGCTCACTCTTGGTCGACGGGTTGGACACAAACAAATTAATTTTTTTTAAAACTGAAAGAGAGAGAGAGAGAAAGAAAGAGATAGAGATACAGGAGCAACTTGGCTGCTTCTTCAGAACATCAAAATGTTGTCAGGATCAGCAGATAGCTGGGCTTAGTTACAAACAAATATATGACAATCAGTGAGTAAGTACGGAGAAGTTTCTAAGCAGTAAAATAAGCATTGTCATTGTGTGCTACTGAACTTCTATATGGATAGTGCTGTTACGAATCCCACACCAACCAGTATCCAGGCATGAAAGCCCAGGAGGATGTGGAGATTCAGGACTTCCAGATGAAAGATGATGCAGTTGCTTCAGCCAGTTGGTTCTGTGATCACTGTGCCACAAGACTCAAGCTGCACCTGACTGTCAAGCCCTGAGTAGGTCAAAACCAGTCTGAGATTGTCTATGGTCCTGTGTGGAGGGGACCTGATCTGGCAGTTTAGGCAGAATCTTGGCTGATTTGCATATGACTGGATTCTTTGTAGAGTGGCATAGTGAGTGAAAAGTGATGGACTGGGATGCGCCCCCGAGTGATTGCCAGTGGCTAAGAATAATTCAAGCATTCCACCCATCTTTGTTCTTGTAGTGGAAGATGATGATCAACAGTACAATCAAGCGAACAAGATAAACACTGCATAAGTCCTGTTAAATGAGGGAACTAGAAAAAAAGACAAACAAGAAAGAAAACGGGGGCGTGGTCTGTGCGCCAAGGAAGATAGTGACGACCGGCTGAGCTCCGCTCGAGAGCAGAGCTTCACGCAGCCTTTTAATTTTGCATCGGGGTGGCTGCTCCTCACCAGAATGTCCTCGTCGGTCAGAGCAGCATTTTGAGCTGCTCTGACCCTTCTTTTGTGCATTCCTGACCCGGAGTTGCGGCGGTGAGTTTTTCAGCTCAGAATCGAGCTGCCACCATTTTCTAATCGTGCTGCTCACATCACATGGCTCCCTGCTGAGGCGTACCCGCGTTTCAACAAATAAATGCCTGGCAATGTTTCTGCATGTTTTTTTTCTCTCTCTTTCCTTGCCTGCTCAATATATTGGGACTGTTTAAGTAAGGCTTTGTGAACTGCATATTTTTAAACCTTGATCTGGCATTTTCTTCATTGAATTGTTTTTTTAATAAATGTCATTGAAAATGCTTACATGCTGTTTCAGTCTCACAGCATTTGCTACATAGATATTGCTACTTTTCTCTCATGCTGGTTTTTTGAGTATTTTTGAGTGCTTTCTTCGCTATGGATATCTCATATTGTGCTCAAGTTTTTTATCTTCACTTTGGAGTCTGGTCATATTTTCTTCCCACACCTGCATACTTCTATGTGCTGTTCATACAGCATATGGGCAGGCTCAGACGTCACAAAAGCTGACACATCACCCTTTACATTACGCTACAATGGCCATTGAAATTTTAGCTTCTGCTAAGCCTTCTTCTTCCGGTACTAAACCAAAGCGAGTGAAAAATGACCCCCCCCCACCGATTATGTCATCGCACAATCCTGTTCTTGACACTATCCTTGATGAGGTGAGGGGTTTAAAACCTCTCATGACTGCTACTAATGAAAAACTCCAACAAATTGAGGATAGATGGATTAATATCGAAGCGAAATTGTTTGACATGGAGCAACACATAAGGGATCTGCATGATGCTACTACCAATATTCCTATCCTGGAACAAGAAATCTAACAGCTCAAATTGCATACTGAAGATCTTGAAAATTGAAACAGACATAACAACCTTCGTTTATGTGGCTTACTAGAAAATTTTGAAGGCCCAGACCTTCTTGAAAAAGGTCCTGCCTGAGCTTTGAGACCTTCAGCATGATCCACCATTGAACATTCAACGTGCACATCATCTTGGTCACTTCCAACCACATTCTACGAGACCCAGAGTAATTATAATGTTATTCTTGGAATTTACAGACCTGATCCGTGTATTGAAGGCAGCATAAGTAAAACGTCATCTTATATGGTCTGGTCACAACATTTATATCTCTCAAGATCTCTCTAATGCTACTTATGCCAGAAGGAAAGAATTTCTTGCTCTTCATCCACAAATGAGACAATTACACATTCGTTATGGCATTTTGCATCCCTGTTTATATAAAATCACTTATGAGGGCACTACACACTCCTTTTAACATCCTGTCAAATCAAAATCTTTTCTCCAAAGTATTTCACAGTACTCTATGGATACTTTTGCCCAGTGCTCCTAAATAATTCTAACTAACTCTTGTTATTCACACATTTTTTCTACTTTCTTCTATCTATCTCTATAATGATTCTATATGGCTGTTTTCTCTTTAATATCTTAGTCTCTCTCCTACTGCCGCTCTTCTTGCTCTTGGTGCTGTTGCGTCCCATGCTCATCTCTTCTACTCTTCATTTAATCTCTTTTTTATATTGTTTGGTGAGCACTCTTTTGTTTTTTATTTTTTATTTATACTGTGTATATGTAACATATTTATTACATAAATAAATGGTGTTTTTTTGTTTCCTGCAGTGTCCACGCAGCATGTCATCTGTATTCCTGTATCTTGCATCCCACTCCCCAATATGTTTAACGTTGTCTCGTGGAATGTTCGTGGTCAGGTCTGGTGGCTTAATGGACTAATGCATCCCCTGCAGGGGCCTGTGTTCGACCTCATGGTCACAGGTTCAAATCCCGGCTTGCCCACTCATCTTTTCATCCTTCTGAGGTTGATAAAATGAGTACCATTAAGTTGGGTAACAATAAACATGTTATTCAGCGCCAAGTTACCCTTGGGCGAATGTACACTTTACAAATACTCATGTTATGTTTGGGACATCCTGTCAAAAGAGAAAAGGTAGTATCTCGCTTGACCAGATTTAATTCACATGTTACTTTTTGCAGGAAACTCACTGTAACAATGTCGAATCTCTTAAATTGAAACAACAATGGGTAGGCCAAGTTGTATATTCTCCTAAGATTAATCGTAAAGCTGGTGTTGCTATTCTTTTTCATAAATCGTTGAATGCTCAAATTTTATCAACTCAATGTGATAATGATGGATGATGGGTATTGGCTAAGGCTGTCATTCATAATAGACAATCTCTCTTGTTAATATTTATGGTCCTGTTAAATCTGACCCAGATTTCTGGAAGGAATATCAAGATTATATTAGCTTTTATTGACAAGGCTAACATTATTGTTGCAGGAGACTTTAATCAATGGTTAGATCCCTTTACTGATAGACAGTCTAAATGTAAATTTTATCCTGGCAAATCTCATAAAGCATTTCAATCTGCCATTGCCACTCGTACATTATTTGATGTTTGGAAAACTTGTAACCCTGATTCCTCTGAATTCACATTTTTCTCCAATGTTCACCATACCCATTCTTGAATTGATTATATTTTGCTTAGTAAACCCTTATTTCCCTCTATCCAATCCTCAGAGATTGGCTCTATTTTTATTTGTGACCATGACCCTGTTTTTTCTTTCTTTGATTTATCTCTGAATAATTCGAAAACTGGTTGTTGGAAATTTAATAATTTTCTCCTCTCTGATTGTAATTTCCTGACAGAGGCTACTAGCTTTATTAATGAGTTTTTTAAATATTAATCAACCTTCGGACACATCTATTCCTAATACTTGGGATTCCTTTAAGGCCTCCTTTCATTCCTTCACCATAGCCTACTCAGCAAGGGGGAAAACTCAATCACGCCAAATACAATACATTATTACAACAACTCAAAACATTAGTACATACTTATTTTTCCTCTAAATCCTCTTCTGTCCTACACGGGTTAATTAAAGTCAAGTCTGCTCTTAACAAACTTGCTACCGTTGATGCCTGTAATATCCTCCTTAAAGTTAAATCCAAGTATCAAGGAGGTCAAAACAAAGCAGGCAAGATGTTGGCTAATTTCTTAAAAATCAAATCTGAATGTAAAAACATTGGCCCCTTCTGAATGAAAATACCAATAAAATTGCATCTTCAGATGCTGACATCTCTACCACTTTTCAGGAATATTACCAATTACTGTACTCTGATGATCCCAACCCCTCAGACCATAATATGCACACTTTTTTAGTGGTGTGCCTAATCCTCCATCTATGCCTGATAAATTTGATCTTTTAGAAGCTGAAATAAATCTCCAGGAAATAATAGATGCCATCATATCCTTAAAAAAAAGAAAAGGCTCCTGATACAGATGGCCTCTCTAATGAACTTTTCTCCTCTTTCTCTTCCATTTTTGCCCCTAAACTACTTGAACTTTTTAATTCTTTTCTTGCAGATTCTAAGGCTGCTGGTTCTTTTCTAGAAGCTTTGATTGTCCTTATTCCCAGATCTAATAAAGATCACACCCTCTGTAAAAATGATCATCCTATTTCATTATTTAATTATGACTGCAAAATATTTGCCAAAATCCTAGAGTCCTGCTTTGAGACTATTGTTCCTTTACTGGTCAAAACTGACCAATCTGGTTTTGTTAATGGCAGACTGGCCACTGACAATGCTAGAATATTTTCTAATGTTATTGCTTTTGGTAAAAAATGCCACTCTTCTCTAGCTGCATTGCCTTTTGATGCCGAAAAGACTTTTGACCATATTAACTGGAAATTTATGTTTACAACTCTCCGATGGTATGGTTTTGGCCCTAATTTCATTTTATTTTCAAAATTGCTATACTATGCTCCACGTGCTAGTATTTTCATCAATATTCATTTTTCTCCTTATTTTCAGTTACATAGAGGCACACGACAAGGTTGTCCTCTTTCCCCTTTGCTATTTGTTTTCTGTTTAGAACCTTTCCTTGAACGTATTCGCTGTAATGCACTCATTTCAGGTTTTGAGCACAATTCCACTGAAACTAAACTATCAGCTTATGCAGATGATATTTTAGTTTATATATCCAATCCCCTTTCTTCTTTACCTCCTTTTCTATACGAAATTCATTTATACTCTAGCATCTCTGGATATAAATTTAACTTTTCTAAAACTGAAACATTACCACTAAATCCTTCATGTTACCAATACATGTTTGCTGATACTAATTTTACTCGGTGCCCTACCAAAATAAAATATCTTGGAATTTGGTTCTCTTCCACCGTTTTGAACACAATTCATTGCACTTTTAACCCTTTAACAACCACACTCCAGAAATTACTTTCATCATGGTCTCCTCTTCACTTATCATGGTGGGGTAGGTTGGACACAATTAAAATGATGATTGTACCACATGTCCTTTATACACTATCTATGTTACTTTTTAAGATCCCCATTTAATATATCTCTCAACTCAATTCACTTTGCACCAAATTTCTATGGAATAATAAACATTCCCGTATTGCTTCGGCTAAACTCAAACATCACAAGAGGGAGGGTGGTAGCCGTTTTCCCGATGCTAAGTTATATCGCTCTGCATTTTTATTAGACAATTTTTGCCTTAACTCATGAATTCTATGACACTCCCATACCACGATTGATTGTGTTTGAACGTTCTTTATTGAAGGGTTTCTCACTTGAAAATGTAATTTATATGTCTAATTGCACCTTTTTAATCCTATTGTGAAATATTCACAATTGTTACATACTGTATTTACTACAGGTTTTGATACTCGTCAATGTTTCTTTGTTTCCTCTATTTAGTATAACAAATGTATCAAATTTCGGCATAAATCTTTCTATTCTAAACACTGGAAAGAGAAGGGTATTATGGTTATTTATCAGCTTCTCCACCATAATTCTGTTATTCCCTTTTCCCAATGGCAAACAAAATAGAGTCTTATTTAACAAATAAATAATTTTCCTTCAGATACTCCACCACTCACTCCCCATACACCGTTACATAACATCTCTCATGACTCTATACCCAAGGCTGCCTATTTATATAATATGTTATTATCACCTATCCCTGAAAGATCCAAAACAACTATTGAGCTACTGTGGGAACTGATTTAACCATCTCACTTCCTACTCCTGCATGGGATAAATTCAGGCTTAAAATATTTAAAACATCTAAAGCAGCTCGTATTACGCAGTCTTTATTTTTTATTTATAACAGAGCTCTCATTACTCCTGAATGTATCTCCAAGTTCTCTTCCACCTCCTTTTCATTATGCTGGTCCTGTTCTTCCTTCACTGGGACTTTAATTCATCTACTATTGTTCCAATGTGTTGATATTTTGGGAATCTATCTGGTCAAAGTGTTTAAAAACTTTTCAATGTAATATTCCATTATCAATGCAAAATGTTTTTCTTGGAACTGCCTCACCATACTTTGACAGTATTTCTCCTACGCATATGTTATTTGATCTTTTTATTGCTCTTGCATTTAAGGTGATACTATCTTGTTGGATAGACACCTCTAAATTATCTATATTAACATGGTGGAATTTGATTTGTGATGAGCATAGTATAGCTACTGTTGCTACACTCTTGATGTCTCAGCAAATTCAATCAGATCTACTCTGGTTACCTTTCACTACGTCTCTTTCTGTTCACTCACCAATATCTTAGATACCATCTTTTTTCTCTTTTTCTGTCTTCTTTTCTCTCTTTCACTTTTTATTATACAAAACATAATTGTTGTATATTTATCGACTTAATATTGCCATTTTCCGTCCTCTGAACTATTTCACTATTTTGTATTCTAATTGTTATTATTTACTATTAATGTTGCATTGCTGTTATTGCAAATTTTCTTGTCTTTAACACTTCAATAACAAGTATTTTTTTAAAAGAAGAAAGGAAATGGGAATAAGGTGCTGAACTACCATGAATGGGAAGACATAAAACACAACAGAAAGTTGCAAGACAGCTACTTGCAAGTTCACAATAGACTTACATTTTCCTGCTGCCTATATTGCCCCAAAAATGGAATTGTAACTAAGAAGTGAATACACAGATGGGTGAGAAGCCTAGTTCATGACCTTAGCTGCCATGACCCAATCTTCTATAGCTTCCAGCTGACCATACAGCCAAAATCTCCTGTTACCTGTGGGAGATGTGGTCTGCTCTGTCTCCCCACCGTCCTTTTCTTTTTTCTCCCTCTAAGACTTACACAGTCAGTCAACTGATGTTAGCCAGATGCTTCCTCGAATTTCTGACGCACTGTAGTTCGTATTTCTCTCTTTTCTCTGCATTTTGCTGTTTTTTAAACATTTTCTTTCATAGGTATATGTTTTTCTGTGTTGTGTGGGTGTGCTGATGTGTGGTTGTGTGGCATCTGGTGCTCTGTATTTCTTTTGTTTTTCCACTTCTTTCAGTCATCAGCAATAGGAGTATGATGTGTAATTCAAGGCATTGCCCTCCCAAGACAATCCTTCCATTTCCCTTGTCAAATCCATGTATCAGGAGATGTCCCCCATTGAGGTTCCCTCATAACCAGTCTACAGCTTGTAGTAAGTTTTTGACCGCAGAAGATTCCTCTAACATGGTTGACAATTACTCCGGCGGAAGTGCAGCAACAACAGTGAGAATGGTTTTGGATGGGGTTTTGTGAATAGCAAAACTTTTCACTAGGCATACTCTGTAGTCATAATACAAGTGTACTATTCATTTTTATCAGAATAAGCTTTATGACTTTGGCTTAAAGTGTTTTCCTAGAGGTTTCTTTTCATTAAAAGATGAGAATTGGGGTTCCTGTAACTTGAATCTGCACTGCAATGGGCGAATTTCCATTTCATCCCTAATAACTCATGCTCAGTTCCTAATGACCCAACTTGTTTTACATGCAAGCTTTGAAAATCCTTTAAAATAATTTCAGTTTCTGGGGAATTAGGTAGACCCATTTTTACAATTAGGCCTGTAAATCTATTTTCAAAGCTTCATAAAGACCAGAGGACATTGTCACTTATATCTCTGCAATATTGCTAGCAGCTCTCTCATAAATGAGCTTTAGGCGATGTTGAGAACCTTTGTGGCATTCTTAACTATAGGACCTGCAAATTCCCTGCATCCTAAACTCACACACTCAGCTAAGATGAACCATTTCTGACAAACAGGTTCACTGCTTGCAGAATTTTATTTATTGTTATCTCAACCTCAACTTAGGGGCCCATTACAATGCTGCCCGGAAAGGCTACGAACGGGATTCGGATTCGGCGAATCCGATTCAGAACCTATGTTTCCGGCCGAATAGGACACATTTCCCAATGACCGAATACTATGCAAGGAAACTGTTTGGGCTGTCCGAATCGGTTCCAAACGGCATTCGGACAGCCTGAGTTGTTCGGAGCCGAATTGTACAGCTCTATGGACACGTTTTCCGAACGAGCGATTACGATGACCGACCGTTCCAATTCGGTCTGCCCGATACGAAACGGCTGTTGGAATCTGACTTTGGGGGCCTGTAGCAGGCCCCCCTTCACCCAGAGGCCTTTTTTCAATGGGAGCCTGTGTTCCCGTTCGGAACACAGGCTCCCATTGAAGCCAATGGGAGTCCGTTCGAACGGTGTACGGAAGCATCATAATCGGTCGGTCGGACTCGCAGAATCCGATTTGTTTGGAATCAATTCCGAAACCGATTCAGTCGGAAGAGTTTCCTAACGAGATCGTAATCAGCCCCTTAGTCATAGGATGCCAACATTTTGAAGGTGGAGAAATGGAAAGTGACACTGGCTTGCATTCCCTGATCCAAGACAGGCAACATTCTTAACTCTAGAAACATTTATTTGCCACACCACCTATCTTAGTGTGTTTGACCAATGGCAATTTAATTGCATGCTCTAATGTATGCTAAACATTTATCAGTCTTGACTGGCCCATTACACGTAGCATCTCTTATCGTCCTTTTTTAATTTGTATATGATTGCTTTAAAGTATTGTGAAAGCATTGTATTTTTAACTATGATTTATTATTCCAAATTCATTCTAGTCCTCTCCACCAATCTGGGTAGAAGCCTTATAATGGGCACAGCTACTGGAAAAGTGGGTGTGTTTTATCTATCTAAGTTCAAGCTGAATAAAATTTTGGGCTTGCTACTGGGAAGAAGGAGACTTAGTAGCTCCGAAGGCCTCCACATTCCCCGGTGTCCTATTGATCAAGCCCACTGGGATACATAGATGAAGAATGTTTAATCAATTAAACATAAAATCCAAACTCTGCCAGTACTCTGTAACTTTGAAAGAAGTGGTTAAGACATAAGACCATGCTTACTCCCCACTGATCTTGGAACAGACATGTCAGAAGATAAGATAGATATGAATATAGATCTGGAATAAGCTACGTTATTTCCAGCTGTTGCCATACTCTCGGCAAGAATGTTGCAGTAAAAGAAGAGATAAAAGTTTGTGGTCCAATATATAGCAGGTGTCATCTGTCAGGATGCATTTGGGTTTGTAGCTAACCTCACCCCTTGGCCCAAAGATTGTACCTTTCAATATATTTCTGGGAGCTAGAATTGAAGCAAAAACATATCTTAACTTTGTAGAAAAGGGCCCTTTGTAGTATAGGTGATAATGCGAAGAACCTGGAACATAACAGTCTGCAAATGAGAGAGTCAGACTTGATCTATCAAGAGGCATGCAGAAGATCCACCTAATAAACAGACATCACAATCCCATATCCCTTGATGTCTTATTTTCAAGAATATGGTTAAGGAGATGTGGTAAAGGTCACATTTTTGTTAATTTACAATTCATTTACAAGCTCTCCGTATTGTGTGTCAATAGATAAATTCAAAGTTAAGGTATTGCTCATCTGAGAAAGGAGGAAGGCATATTTACACCTGTACAAGAGGGTGTATTTCATCATCTTTTAAAATGATGATCAAGCAGCGTTACAGAGAGGGTCTACAATTGTGTGAGGAAAACTAGAAGGAAAAGGTGTTTACCATATAAAGACATTGTGATTGTGTCAATGGCACTGGAGTGGACACCTTTTAGAAACAAAGGAATTAACTTGCTGCCAGTCAGATCTTTTGTGCTTGCAATGCAGAGTAGCGCTAATGAGCAATGTAAGGTGAACTGATAGACATAAGAGAGTTAGCTGGAGCAAATGACTTAAATTTGGGGACACGAGTTCAAGTGATTTCCTGAGGGGACACACACACCAGCCTAAAGAGAGTCCCTAGGATGTGTGTCAAATCTCTGTAAACCACGTACAAAGATCCGCTTAGCTTCCCAATAACCCAAAGTAATAAGTCACAGCCTTAAATTGGGCAAGGGTTTCCCCTTGAATCGCTGCATTGCTCAAGCGTTGTGCCCTAGGGTTCAAATGGTTGGTGTGATCAAGCCTTGTAAAAGTGAGATCCAACAGTTTTCACTGGCCAGCTGGGCACTCTGATAATTTGACACTGGCCAGTGTGTGGGCCTTGTTTTGACCCCAAAAATATCACACCACACACTGGCCCTTTCAAGCTGGTCCATCTGGCAGTGCCAGAGTTACCAACAGGCCAGTCCAACACTAGGGTCCAAACGTTAGCAAACCACTTTTCAAAACTAGAGTACACATTTCTGACATATCAACAAAGAATGGACCACTTGCTTAATTTATGCTGCTGGTCACATGTGATGGGCACCTTCACTCATTTTTTTTAGGGGGACGGACTTATTTTCAACATTAGGCTCATTAGAGTTTGGACCAGAACAATAGAGAAATGCAGAAAGGGGGGAAGAGAAAGATAGGAAACTATACCAAAGGGAGGAAGATGGAATGAAAAAGAGCAGGTAAGAGCGAGATAAAGAGGCAGGAAGTGAACAGTGGTTGACGAAAGAGATATGAGGTAGAATCAAGAACAGCTACCTTGGTACTTGTAAATCTCAGCATTCAGCAGTTCCAGTGGCGGGCTCCTGATAAAATCTTTGGGCCCCTGGATTTATTTTGTACAGATTAAGCACTGATGGTTTCGACCTGGAAAGGATGGAGGCTGCTAGGGTAGAAAAAGTCACTGATAATGTCACATGGCCTATGGGGGCATTGTCGTTAACTCTAAGTTAGCATGAGCTCTGCAGACAGTACGAGGCTTTGCGCACGTTATAACATAGTTTTATTTTTGCACAGACTTTGTTTATATTTTTCACATGAGAACTGCTTGCTGTATACATTCTCTGCCAGTTCCTGGGATTTAGTCAGAACATTTTGAGCACGGTCAATAAACAATGCCCCTTGTTATTCTGTTCTGGTCAGGCCCTAGCACCTAGACAAAACATACCAATGCAGCTATTGTTTGAAAATCGTACCTTGGTATTATGGGGATACATGCATAGGGAATACACACTTGGAGAGGGACCTTTCCATGGAGAAGAGCGAGACGGCACCTATGATGTAGAACTGCCATCTATAGTCTGAGGTATGGGGTCTGCTGACAAAACCCAGAGATCTTCTAATATATAATAATATAGCTTCTTAGCTAGGGGAGGGAGGTTAGGCTCTATTGCCTTTTCATGATAACATCTCCCTTTATGATTTATGGACTAGCTGCAATGCTGACTGTATTTGTATTATGCATTTTCCTGCTTGTTGTGGCACGTATACTGCATTTTAGAGCATGTTAGTTGAAATAAATATTTTAAACTGTTTCGTGTCTCTGTCGGATCTTATTGTGGACAGGTACAAGGGTATGTCTTGCAACCGCGAGCATTGGGAGATTCGGGAGTGTTGTGTTCTGGGGTGTCTAATCACTTGTTCCTCTGTGAGTGAGTAGGAGGGCAAGTGAGACACTATACTAGTCAGTCCTGGGCTCATGGGTACTAAGGTGGTATGATGACTCAGTCCCTATGCACTAAGGTCCCATAATCCTACGCATAGTTCTGTTTTTGGGCAGAATCCCTGCAACAATAATACTAAAGAGTATTAACAAACCATGAGACTACTGAGCACCATAGACATCAATACAAACTTATCAGAGCTCCTAGTAATGATATATAAAAATGGATTATCAAAACAAAATTGCCTCAGAAACAGACGGTCGAGAATCACTGAGGTTAAAGTTATTTTCTGTAAAGGCATGCTTTGTTTTCTAATGATGTCCTTATGTTTGATAGGGAGATGAAAAAACATGTTAAGAAAACGAAAAGAACATTGTGTTATTCACAGTCCTTTTACTGCAGCTATTTCACTTTACGAAAAGAAGCAGAATGCTTGTAGAAGAGCATCGAATACGACTGCTGCACATTTTCAATTATTATCCCTTCGACATCTGCCAGTCTGATGACAGGCAAATGTATTTTTACTTTCCATGCTTTTTAACGGCTTGCCATCATGGCGTACTCAAACCAATTTCTGCCCATTTCCACTGTAAGCATGTTTTCTTAAATAACAGCCTACTGATAACAGTTCATGATTTGACAGCATAGTCAGTTCTACGCTTTGCCTCTATATTTAATTTCCGGTGAAACTGCAACATCCCATAAAATTTAAAGCTTGGCTATTTCTCATGCGCTTGCCTTAATTACTCTTTCACGTGATAGATCAAAGAATTACAAACCCAATTTTAGGAGTCCTTTACCATTACTATTGCCTGCTGATTACAACACTTATGCTAATTATAAGGCTGCTGGAACTGTGAATTCCACCTTGAAAGTTGCAATTTTGTGAGGCTGGAGCGAAGGTTATCATCCATGGATGATGATTTTAGAAATTATTTTGTGTCACCCGCATACTAGTGAATGGAAACTCCTATCCCCTGTAAGAACGAATTTAGCACCTCAAAGTACAAATTAAACAGGGTGTACTACCAGAATATCGAGATTTAAATATCAACATGCTGAATATTGTGGGCAAAATGCTGACTAACAGAATACTGTGAAGTTGTGTATATTAAGTAAAGGATTACTGTACTTACCTCCACATATATGTTCATTGATTATATATAAATATATATATTACCTACTGGCGGTCGCCAGTAGGTAGTTATAGTTAGGACCTAATATCCATAGGAAAAGCGTTTTTTGATTTGCCAATATCTTTGGCGCCGTTTGACGAATCTTCGCGAAATTTTCAAAACGAATGGTTCCCTCAGGTCAGCTCCTGTCTTGAAAGTTTTGGGGTGATTCGTCAAGCGGGGGCCGAGAAAAAAGGGGGGTCCCAAAGCACGTTTTCTCCATGTTAATTTCCATTGGAATTTTGAAACAGGCTACAGCTCGAACTGCTGAACAGAATTACACCAAATTTGGCAAAAAGGTAGGTCTTGGTCTGGAAAGCGTGCTTTTTTAGGTCGAGCCTAGTGCAGCGCGCATGCGCTGCTTTATGGGAGGCTTCATGTAATCACTCGAAACTTTTCTGTGTGGCTCTGACTCCCCCCACGCCTTTGGATGGCTGTTGGCTTTGTCAATTTGAAATGGGAGGCTGCAAATGGCTAAAGGCGGGCGCATGTCCCACCTCTTTTGCAAATGTTCACTCCCACAGCGTTTTGCTTGCGGGAGCGAGCAGCGGCACGCAGGGTGGCAGCCTCATTCCTTACATTCCTTGCAGTGCGCGCGCACCACTCGCGGTCATTCCTTGCAGTGCGCGCGCACCACTTGCGGTCTTCTTGTTTTTCTCGCGATGCTGTGCTGCCGTGGTAATTTTATTTTTAAAGCGCTCCTTTTCCTTCGGGCCGAGTTCGCGCTATATAAAAACTGCAACAAGATTAGGCGGTTATATTTTTACTTCATGACGCCCTGTTGGGGCGATGGAGGTATCTGCGGCATAGGGCCCGATGGGCAGCAGGCGGTACTGCTGTGCGGTCTGTCACACAGGAGCGCTTTGCCACGCCCACAATTATTCGACTCACTTAATCTCAAATCAATATTGATACAGTAAGTAAAAACGTATTACAGTTAAAAAAACATAAATATTACGGTAAAAGTTAAAATACCAGACAATTTAAAGCAATCGGAGGCAGTGTTTATCATTCCGCAGATACATCCCGCCAGAAAGATAAAATGCAGTGCAGATAAAAGTAACAATAAATTAAGAAGTCTAAACATTTATAACATGGATTCCCCTAGATCTTCCAAACTTTGCTCCCAGATTCTAACAAAGATTCCTACCGCGGGGCAAGCTGTCCTTTCACCCACCCGTATGGGTCTCTCTCGGCGCTTTCTAGCGTGACATTGTTTGAAATTGAATATTTGCTGGTTATGTCCTAGTCAGCGAGCACATGCAAACTTTGACACTGGGAATGGAATATGGTATTATACATTAGAAAGTCATTACAAGAATGTTTGAAAAAGTAAAGTTAATAACAAAAATTAACAAATAAAAAAAAATTAACAAACAACTTCAATGCAAACAGTGTATTGCACTGCGGAGAAAGGTTTTAATATGTGCTGTTGGGTGATGCTCGGTCCCCGGGCACTGCCTGCAGTGTGGGTAAGAAATACATCTCATTTCCCACTGATGCCGCATACATGTCGGCTGCATGGTCATTAAATAGACACATCTAAGAAGAAAGGGTTAAAAAGCATAGCTGCGGCAGATTAAAACGCCATGGTAGTGCAACCTGTGTCTCTTGGGCAACAACTGCAGTGTGTGGGGTGTTGCCACCAGCTGGACAGGTCCACAGTTTCACCGTAGCAGGGTATGCAGTGACACCAGGGCAGTGTCTGCGGTGTCAATGGCCAGCGTCAGCGGCGTCATCCGTGCAGTTACACCCCATAGAGTCTGAAGTGTCCCCTGTGCAGTGCTTGCAGTGTTACCTGTGTAACGTCTGTAGTACGCAAGCAGTGCCTGCAGTGTCACCGGACAGCTCCGGCAGTGCCGTCCATGGAGTCTCTGCAGTGCCGCACTTGCGATTTATTTATTTATTTATATAGCGCCTGAATCGACCCCCGGAGGGGTATCTCTGCGCTTCGGACAGGCAGCAAGAAGAGCTGAGAAACAGAAAAGGGTGGTCTTAAGGTGCTTTCTGAATTGGAGGTGGTCAGGAGATTGTCTCAAGTGAATAGGGAGCTGATTCCAGTAAAGAGGGCCAAGGTGGGAGAATGTCTTCCCACCCAGCCTAGCTTTCCTAACTCGGGGGACCACAAGAAGGGATTTAGTTCCTGAGCGGAGGGACCTGGAGGGCGTGTACGGCGTAAATTTCCCTGCAAGATAGGCGGGCCGAGATTGTATATGGCTTTGTGAACAGTGCAGCAAACTTTAAACTTAACCCGCTCGCGTACTGGGAGCCAGTGGAGCTGACGGAGAAGAGGGCGGGAGGCGGTCCTGGGGGGGGCATTCAGGACCAGTCGCGCCGCGGTGTTCTGGACCACCTGCAATCTACAAAGCGAGGACTCATTGGCTGAGACCAAGAGGCCATTGCAGTAGTCCAGGCGGCTCAGTATAAGTGCCTGCGTCAGGGTTTTCCGAGTTGAGTCAGGAAACAAGGGAAAAACTCGGCATAACCGGCCCAGCATATGAAAGCAGGAGCCAGCTGTCTGAGCAGCGTGCTCCTTCAAAGTGAGAGCCTGGTCCAGGTGGATGCCAAGGTTCTTAACAAGGGACTTGGGGGTGGGGGGAGCACCAAGGTCCACCGGCCACCATTCAGGAGTCCACAATAAGGGGGCATCTCCGAAGAGCAAGATCTCAGTCTTCCCGACATTGAATTGGAGGAAATTACATCTCATCCAATTGGAAATAGCCCTCATACCAGAAGAGAAGGCCGACTGAACAGATGAAGTGAATTTGTCAAAAGGAAATAGCAGCTGTGTATCGTCAGCGTAAGAAATAGGAATGAAACCACAAGTCCTAAGGAGGTTGGCCAAGGGAGCAACATAGATATTAAACAAGGTGGGGCTCAGACAGGAGCCCTGAGGTACTCCCTTGGTCAGTTTCATAGACGCTGACCGATAAGGGCCAAGATTGATGGTCTGGGAGCGGGAGGATAAAAAGCTCGTCATCCACTGGAGGGCAGAGTCTCTAAGTCCAATCTCCTCCAGTCTCCTGAGCAATATCTGATGTGAGACCATGTCGAACGCAGCAGAAAGGTCCAACAGCACCAGAATCGTAGATTGGCCCCTGTCTAAGGTCATCCTGATGTTATCTGTGACCGCTAGCAGGGCTGATTCTGTGCTGTATTTGGGCCTGAAGCCTGACTGGGAAGGATCTAAGCTGCCAGTGAGTTCGACATGGTCAAACAGATGTTTGTTGATGTACTTCTCTAGTAATTTGCTCAGGAGGGGGCGTAGCGAGATGGGACGGAGATTAGAGAGATCAGTCAGTGGAGCCTTGGTGTTCTTACGGATAGGCATAACCTGTGCTGCTTTCCATTCCAGAGGAACATGACCCTCTCTCAAAGAGATATTGAGAAGAAACTCTATGGATGGAGACAGTTGACAGGACAAGGAGGCTGCAATTTTGGCCGGGATAATATCTAGGGGGGAGCCAGATTTTACAGTACGAAGCAATGCTTCTACATCTACCGAGGTCAGAGGGGAGAAACTCTCTAACAGCTGGGGATTTACCTGTTCTGGTGGGTCGAATGCCATGGCGACCGGAAGCTGGCTCCCTGACGAGACAATTTTATCGTAGATAAGCTCTATTTTCTGCGAAAAATATTGTGCGATGTCATTGCAAAGAGATTGTGAGGGAGTCTCTAGATTATCACAGGCCTTGGGATTGATGAAGGACTGAAGGATTCGGTAGAGGGTTTTGGGAGCATTTCCAGCCTGGGCTAACTGGGATGCGATGTGAGCTTTCCGTGCGGCCTTTATGTTTTTGTGGTAGCCAGAGAGAGTAACCTTAAATCTATCGATGCCTGTAGTGTCACCTGAACGGTCTCTGCAGTGTCGCCCGTGCAATGTCTTAGAGGGAAACCCAAACGGTGCCTGCAGTGTCACTAGACAGCGCCTGCAGTGCCACTATACGTACCCTTGAGGTGCCTGCAGAGTCACTGGAAAGCGTCTGCAGTGCCACCCTAGGTACCCTTGCGCTGCTTGCAGTGACAGCTTCTGCAGTGCCTGCAGAGTCACCTGGACAGCATCTGCAGTGTCACTAATAGGTAGGTACTCTTGCGTTGCCTGCAGTGTCACTGGACAGCATTTGCAGTGCCTGCAGTGTCACTGGAAAGCATCTGCAGTGCCGCTATATGTACTATTGCGGTGCCTGCAGTGACAGCGTTTGCAGTGCCTGCAGTGTCACTGGTAATCATCTGCAGTGCCGCTATTGGTACCCTTGCGATGCCTGCAGTGACAGCGTTTGCGGTGCCTGCAGAGTCACTGGACAGCCTCTGCAGCGTCATTGTTGCAGTGCATCCGGCTCGGTGTCAGCATCAGAGAGGGGAGCCTCGCCAGGCCCCATTTCATAGAAACTTTACTCCTTCAGACGGCGTGCTTGAAATCCAGTAGATTCTTGAAAACACCTCATAGAATAAAATGCAAAGCACCCTAAACAAATGCCTCTTGATTCTTTTACGAAACCCGGCGTTCCAAATATATCGTGCGATGTCATTGCAAAGAGATTGTGAGGGGGTCTCTAGATTATCACAGGCCTTGGGATTGATGAAGGACTGAAGGATTCGGTAGAGGGTTTTGGGAGCATTTCCAGCCTGGGCTAACTGGGCTGCGATGTGAGCTTTCCGTGCGGCCTTTATGTTTTTGTGGTAGCCAGAGAGAGTAACCTTAAATCTATCGATGCCTGTAGTGTCACCTGAACGGTCTCTGCAATGTCGCCCGTGCAATGTCTTAGAGGGAAACCCAAACGGTGCCTGCAGTGTCACTAGACAGCGCCTGCAGTGCCACTATACGTACCCTTGCGGTGCCTGCAGAGTCACTGGAAAGCGTCTGCAGTGCCACGCTAGGTACCCTTGCGGTGCTTGCAGTGACAGCGTCTGCAGTGCCTGCAGAGTCACCTGGACAGCATCTGCAGTGTCACTAATAGGTAGGTACTCTTGCGGTGCCTGCAGTGTCACTGGACAGCATTTGCAGTGCCTGCAGTGTCACTGGAAAGCATCTGCAGTGCCGCTATATGTACCATTGCGGTGCCTGCAGTGACAGTGTTTGCAGTGCCTGCAGTGTCACTGGAAAGCATCTGCAGTGCCGCTATTGGTACCCTTGCGATGCCTGCAGTGACAGCGTTTGCGGTGCCTGCAGAGTCACTGGACAGCCTCTGCAGCGTCATCGTTGCAGTGCATCCGGCTCGGTGTCAGCATCAGAGAGGGGAGCCTCGCCAGGCCCCATTTCATAGAAACTTTACTCCTTCAGACGGCGTGCTTGAAATCCAGTAGATTCTTGAAAACACCTCATAGAATAAAATGCAATGCACCCTAAACAAAGGCCTCTTGATTCTTTTACGAAACCCGGCGTTCCAAATACGATAAAGTATAGCTGTAGAAAATCTGTAGTGTAGTGACGTCAGAAAAGCGATTGCGCGCCTTAATAAACGTGCAGTTTAGTGGGCGCCATATTGTGGCAGTCACTTCCTGCGTGCATAGCTCTTGCCATAGCACTGGTTCAGAGGTGGTAGTTCCACAGAACGTGCTCCCTATCAAAATCTAGCAAGTCAAGGGTTCGAACCTTTCCACGGTGGACTGGCCCTACCGTTCATGCTTTCAGCTCTGTAAAATGATTTACTGCATGTTGTTGCAGGTGACCTACTCTGTTTTTCACACTCGGGCTACCTGGGCTTGGTTTAAGGCACCTGTATTTTCAAAACACGACACGTGGGAGTGTACTAAGGCCTCGGATGGCTTACATTAATGCATTACTTTCTTTTGACAGCGGTATAAAAATCTGGCATTCCTTCTATTTTATCGTTTTAAACTATTCGGCATAAGCAACATAAGCGGCGAGGGGCAGTGCACTGCCATGGGTCTTCTCTTGTGAGGAAAGGTGCTTGGTGCTAGTGCGCAGACACCTGGGAGGCAGCCGCATGGTGCACTGTGTTCATATCCTACTCACAAGAGGTTAAAACGAACGTGAATATTTCCGAGCTGGGCTGCATATACTGACCACGCCACTGCTGTCCACAATTACAAAAAATACTCATGCAGAATTTCACCTGTCAGACAAAGTACCCTAAACTTGTGCATTGAGACTGAACACTGCATTCGATGTCTGCTCGCCCCTCATGGGGCGTTTCTGAGTAGAGACTGAATCAGATTAAGGCCTGTCTTCTCTGATTGGTCCATTACCAGCAGTGCTTAATTTGTAACCGAATAAGTGTAGGGGCCCAAGGCTTTGCTCAGAAGCCTTCGCCCAGCGCACCTGAAGGTCGTGGCTGCCAAATACCAAGGCTTCTTAGTACTGATTCTACCTCAAGCCTCTTTTCAATCACTCATTCAAACAGCATCTGTAAAGTGCCACACTGTCACCCCTAGGGGACCTGGGCGCTGTGTCTTTTATGCTTCACCGGATACTCTTTGCCCCTTTACCTCACTCTTGCTGGTTGTTTTTGCAGACACTGTAGGGGGAGGAGATAGGGAGACAGGCAGAGAGAGTGCCACAGACATGGCTCCCGCATCCTCCAGGGTGCTCCTAGCAGACTGTTCCGTACATGTTAGTGCTCCATGTCTGTGACCGCATCGCTTCTGTGTTTGTCTCTGCCTGTAACTGCTTCCAGTCTGTAACTGCCCCTGCCTGCGATTGTTCGTTGACTGTAACTGGTCTCCAGCTGTGTGTGCGCTCTGTAACTGCTGCACACATGAGTCTGTGAATGCTTCCTGTCCCACTGTTTCTTGTCTGGGCCTGGTCCCCATCCCTGTGTGGGATTCTTTCATGTGTGTGCCTGGGCCCTACATGCGACTGCATCTTGTCTGTGATTCTTCCATGTGCCTCATACCCTCCCGCGGTGTCATCCTGTTAGTAACTGCTCCCCGAGTTGTGACTGCTCCCTACTTGCGAGAGACTGCCCCCTAGCCGTGGCAGCTGTATGTCTGTAACGCTCCTACCCTGTTACTGCTCTGACTGCGACCCCTCCCTGTGCCCCTAAGTACTCCCTGTTAGTGACGGCTCCCTATCAGGCAGTGGCTGTTTCTTTTGATTGTTCCCTAAACACCTGTGCCTGTTCCCTGCTTGTGTGTGCTCCTCTTCCCTCTCATAGCGTGCTCCCTCTGTAAGTGTGTCCTGGCTCTGACTACCCCACAGTGACTGTCGCCTGCTTAGCTCGGATTGTGACTTTTCTCGCCTGTACAACCCTCCTGCATCAGCCCCTCTTCTAGAGCCTGCTGCCTGCGTAACCCTCAAGCCCGGAGCCTAAGACGCCTTCACGCTCAGAGCCTGCTGCCTGCGGGACCCTCACTCCCAGAAACTGCTTGCTGCCTGCGGAGCCCTCTCAACCTCACGCCCTGTATTTTGCACTTGCCCAAGCTCACACGTGCTTATGTTGCTCGCCCCCCCCGAAAGGCGAGACCTATTGGCTATGCCAATGCTTGTTTTAAATGGTGTAAATCCATTCAGTAGTTCCTGAGAAATTCAAAAAATAAAAATATCGATATCTGAGCACCGAGGAGGATTCGCAAACCCTCCCGGGCACGAGCTTCACTCTGATTGGCTATCAACACTCCAAACCAGGAAGTGTTGGCAGCCATCTTGTGACTCTGTAACCGAGTCAAAACAAAAAGGGTGAAAAAAAGATGAAAAACAAGAAAAGGGGGCAGGGTAGAAACACCCTGACCCCCTAGGCCTGCTCAGGGGTCCCACAAGGACCCCCAAGCCCAAAAAAAGCATTTTTTTAAAAACAAAACAGCCGAATTCGCGCTGGGTGCGCGATTCCGGCCCATTTTAAAAACAAAGCGCGGACTCCCACGCTTCGTTATCTGTAAGCCCCTGGGTGGGCCAGGTCCCGGGGGCAATCACTAATTAATTTGCGGGGGCCCCGCAGCCCCGGGTCATTTGTAATTATGATGTGGGGGGCCTCGCTGGCCCCCCCAAGCCCCGGGAACCGCCACCTCCCTGGGGCTTACAATAATTATGAGCGGGGTGCCTCGCAGGCCCCCCCAAGCCCCGGGGACCACCACCTCCCCAGGGCTATGCAAATTTAGGGAGGGGGGCTGCGCGGCCCCCCTCCTGGAGCCCTCGATGGCCCTAGGGACTGCCACCCCCCAGGGACGGCTCCTGCAATGTCCCGGGGTGCCCACCCCCAGGACATTGCTGTTTGCTATGACAGGGCGGGAGCAAGGCTCCTGCCCTGTCATAGCAAACTCTGCTTTGCTTTTTGGACGCGAGAGCAGGAAACCTGCTCTCGCTTCCAAAAAGCAAAGCAGATTGCTTTTGGGCAAGGGGAGCTGCATGTTAGCAGCTCCCCTTGCCCAAAAGCAATGCTGGCTCTGGCAGGAGGCGGGGAGCCGGCTGGGGCCGCGGGGGCAACGAGAGGCCATGCCCCGGGGATGGGGTCCCCGGGGCCATAAATGGCCCGGGAGGGGGGACATGCGGCCCCCCTCCCTATAAAAAATAAATAAAGAATTGGGCATGCCCTGGGGGATGGGGTCCCCGGGGCCAAAAGTGGCCCAGGGAAGGGGGGCCACTCGCCCCCGCCCCTTTAATTTATATATATATTTTTTTTAATATGGAAGGCCGGCCCCGGGTTTGGGGTCCCCGGGGCCATAATTGGCCTCTGGAGGGGGGCCACTAGGCCCCCCTCTAAAAAAACAACAAGGCTGGCCAGGCCCCAGGAGATGGGGTCCCCGGGGCCATAATTGGCCTCAGGAGGGGGGCCACGCGGCCCCCTTCCTGTTTTTTTTAATTTTTTTTTTTAAATATGGCAGGCCCTGGGGGATGGGGCCCAAAAAAAGATTGAAAGAAGGGGGGCCACACAGCCCCCTTCTAACAAAAAAAAAGGAAAAAAAAGCTGCATCTCTCAGGAGGCTCCGCCCCCTCCCTGCACCACTCTGCAAACACGCCCCCTGGCGCATTCTAAGTTGGGGAATTAAGTCCCCTTAAATACTGAGGGTCCCTGGGGGCCAACTAGCCCACCAGGTACCTCCTGTAAGTGCCACACAGCTAGATTGCAGAGAGGTGGTCCGAGGCCACACCCCTTTTTACACCACTCTGCAAACGTGCCTCTTGGCGCACTGCTGGTGGGGCGATGAGTTCCTCTTGTGTCCTGAGGACCTCAGGACACAAGTGGACTTCATCCCCCAAGCAGCAGTGCGCCAGGAGCCGTGTTTGCAGAGTGGTGTAAAAAGTGGGCATGGCCTCGGACCACTCTCAGCAATCCAGCTGTGTGGGGCTTACTGGAGGTACCTGGTGGGCTAGTTGGCCCCCAGGGACCCTCATGAGGAAAGGGGACTTCATCCCCCAACCAAGAGCATGCCAGGAGGCGCGTTTGCAGAGTGGTGGAGAAAGGGGGCATGGCCTGTGTCCACCTCTCAGCAATCCCACTGTGTGGGGCTTACTGGAGGTAAGAGGTGGGCTAGTTGGCCCCTAAAGGACCCCCAGCAGCGAAGGGGACTTCAATCCCCATCCAAGAGCGAACAAGGGAGCGCGTTTACAGAGCGGTGGGCAAAGGGGGCGTGGCCTGCTATGAGAACTTAGCAATCCTGCTGTGTGGGACTTACTGGAGGTAATAGGAGGGGTAGTTGGCCCCCAAGGATGTCCTTGGGGGCCAACTACCCTTCTTGCTACCTCCAGTAAGTTCCACACAGTGGGATTGCTAAGACGTCTTCGGAGGCCATGCCCCCCTTTCTCGACCACTCTGCAAACGTGCCTCCTCGCAGACTACGGGATGGGGATGAAGTCCAATTTACTCCTGAGGGACTTTGGGGGCCAAGAAGCCCTCCTGGTACCTCCTGTAAGTCCTATGCAGCGGAATTCCTGAGCGCTGGTCGGAGGCCCAGCACCCTTTCTCCACCACTCTGCAAACGCGACTACTAGTTAAAGAAGTGTTTGCAATGTAATAGATTTCGCATTTGCGAGAATTAGAGCTATTGGCGTTGTAAATGTAAAAGTTTTTTACTAATGTTTTTTGGAGTGGAGTGGATGTATGTTGTGTGTAGTGGAATTATGTGGTATGTTGTGCAGTGAAATTATGTGGATAGAAAGTATGTGGTATTTAGTGTATAGGAATTATGTAGAGTGGGATTATGTGTTATGGAGAGTAATTATGTGGTATGGTAGTCTGTGATGTGGAGTGGTAACCTCAGGTTTAGTCTTCCTCATTTCCATAGAAGCTCAACTATGAACTCAGTGAGACAACAAAGAAGGAATCACTGAGGAGCACTTGTGGCCCTAGTCAGAGGTATGAGCAGGGCCACTGGAATTATGTGACTGGCTGCACCGACTTTTGCACAATTATACATTTTCTGCATTAGCCACATAATTCATCATCTGCTCCCTAATCTGCAGATTTGAAGAAAAAAAAAGCCTTGTTTCTAGCTCAAACGGCTCAAACGTTACCAAAAATGCAGTGACACGTGTTACAGCGTGGTGGAAGGCCCTTTGCAAACGTAGAATGGTCACCTATTACTTATTGCTAAATGTGGGTGTTAAATTGGTACTAATGGTGTGCAAGCCACTCTTGCTTCCTTCTGCGCCTCTCTTGCCTCTTTCTGCATTTCTGTTGCTTCTTTCTGCACATTTCTTTCTTTTTCTGTACTTTTCTTGCCTCTTTCTGTGAATCTCTTCTACTTTCTGCACCTCTCTTCCCTCTTTCTGCACGTCTGTTGCCTCTTTCTGCACCTCATTTGCTTCTTTCTGTACCCCTCTTCCCTCTTTCTGCACCCTTCTTCCCTCTATCTACTCCTCTCTTGCCTTTTTCTGTACCCCTCTTACATCTTTCTGCACCCTTTTTGCCTCTTTCTGCACCTCTGTTACTTCTTTCTGCACTTCTCTTCCTTCTTTCTGCTCTTCTCTTGCTTCTTTCTGCACCTCACTTGCCTCTTTCAGCACCTCTGTTGCTTTTTTCTGCACATCTCTTGCCTCTTTCTGCACCTCACTTGCCTCTTTCAGCACCTCTGTTGCTTTTTCCTGCAGATATCTTGCCTCTTTTGGCACCCCTCTTTTCTCTTTCTGCACCTCTCTTGCCTCTTTCTGCACCCCTGTTCCCTCTTTCTGCACCTTTCCTGCCTGTTTCTGCACCTCTCTTGCCTCTTTTTGCACCGCTGTTGGTTCTTTCTGCTCTGCTCTTGCTTCTTTCTGTACCTCACTTGCCTCTTTCTGCACTTCTCTTGCTTGTTTCTGCACCTCTCTTGCGTCTTTCTGCACCTCTGTTGCCTCTTTCTGCACTTCACTTGCTTCTTTCTGCACCTCTCTTACCTCTTTCGGCACCTCTCTTGCCTCTTTCTACACCTCTCTTCCCTCTTTCTGCACCACTCTTGCCTCTTTCTGTACCTCTGTTGCTTCTTTCTGCACTTCTCTTGCCTCTTTCTGCACCCTTCGTGCCTCTTTCAGTACCTCTGCTGCTTCTTACTGCACTTCTCTTCCTTCTTTCTGCACCCCTCGTGCCTCCTTCTGCCCCTCTGTTGCTTCTTTCTGCACTTCTCTTGGTTCTTTCTGCACTGCTCTTACCTCTTTCTGCATCCCTCTTGCCTCTTTGAGCACCTCTTTTGCTTCTTTCTGCACTTCTCTCTCCTCTTACTGCACCCCTCTTGCCTCTTTCTCACCTCTGTTGCTTCTTTCTGCACTTCTATTGCCTCTTTCTGCACCTCTCTTGCTTCTTTCTGCACCTCACTTGCCTCTTTCAGCATATCTGTTGCTTTTTTCTGCAGATCTCTTTCCTCTTTCTGCACCTCACTTGCCTCTTTCAGCACTTCTGTTGCTTTTTTCTGCAGATCTCTTGCCTCTTTCTGCACCCCTCTTTTCTCTTTCTGCACCTCTCTTGCCTCTTTCTGCACCCCTGTTCCCTGTTTCTGCACCTTTCCTGTCTGTTTCTGTACTTCTCTTGCCTCTTTCTGTACCTCTGTTGCCTCTTTCTGCACTTCTCTTGCTCTTTCTGCACCCTTTGCGCCTCTTTCAGCACCTCTGCTGGTTCTTTCTGCACTGCTCTTGCTTTTTTCTGCACCTCACTTGCCTCTTTCTGCACTTCTCTTGCTTCTTTCTACACCTCTGTTGCTTCTTTCAGCAATTCTCTTGCCTCTTTCTGCACTTTTCTTCCTTCTTTCTGCACCCCTCCTGCCTCTTTCTGTACCTCTCTTGCCTCTTTGTACACCCCTCCTACCTTTTTCTGCAACCCTCATGCCTCTTTTTGCACCTCTGTTGGTTCTTTCTGCACTGCTCTTGCTTCTTTTTGCACCTCACGTGCCTCTTTCTGCACTTCTCTTGCTTCTTTCTACACCTCTCTTGCTTCTTTCAGCAATTCTCTTTCCCCTTTCTGCACTTCTCTGCCTTCTTTCTGCACCCCTCCTGCCTCTTTCTGTACCTCTCTTGCCTCTTTGTGCACCTCTCCTACCTCTTTGTGCACCCCTATTGCCTCTTTTTGTACCTCTGTTGGTTCTTTCTGCACTGCTCTTGCTTCTTTCTGCACCTCACTTGCCTCTTTCTGCACTTCTCTTGCTTCTTTCTAAACATCTGCTGCTTTGTTCAGCGATTCTCTTGCCTCTTTCTGCACTTCTCTTGCTTGTTTCTGTTCCTCTCTTGCGTCTTTCTGCACCTCTGTTGCCTCTTTCTGCACTTCACTTGCTTCTTTCTGCACCTCTCTTGCCTCGTTCGGCACCTCTGTTGCTTCTTTCTGCACCCCTCCTGCCTCTTTCTGCACCCCTCTTCCCTATTTGTGCAACTCTCTTGCCTCTTTTACATCTCTCTTCCCTCTTTCTGCACCACTCTTGCCTCTTTCTGTACCTCTGTTGCTTTTTTCTGCACTTGTCTTGCCTCTTTCTCCACCCTTCGTGCCTCTTTCAGCACCTCTGTTGCTTCTTTCTGCACTTCTCTTCCTTTTTTTCTGCACCCCTCGTGCCTCCTTCTGCACCTCTGTTGCTTCTTTCTGCGCTTCTCTTGGTTCTTTCTGCACTGCTCTTGCCTCTTTCTGCATCCCTGTTGCCTCTTTGAGCACCTCTTTTGCTTCTTTCTGCACTTCTCTCTCCTCTTTCTGCACCCCTCTTGCCTCTTTCTGCACCTCTGTTGCTTCTTTCTGCACTTCTATTGCCTCTTTCTGCATCTCTCTTGCTTCTTTCTGCACCTCACTTGCCTCTTTCAGCACCTCTGTTGCTTTTTTCTGCAGATCTCTTGCCTCTTTCTGTACCCCTCTTTTCTCTTTCTGCACCTCTCTTGCCTCTTTCTGCACCCCGTTCCCTGTTTCTGCTCCTTTCCTGCCTGTTTCTGTACCTATCTTGCCTCTTTCTGTACCTCTGTTGCCTCTTTCTGCATTTCTCTTGCTCTTTCTGCACCCTTCACGCCTCTTTCAGCACCTCTGTTGGTTCTTTCTGCACTGCTCTTGCTTTTTTCTGCACCTCACTTGCCTCTTTCTGCACTTCTCTTGCTTCTTTCTACACCTCTGTTACTTCTTTTAGCAATTCTCTTGCCTCTTTCTGCACTTCTCTTCCTTCTTTCTGCACCCCTCCTGCCTCTTTCTGTACCTCTCTTGCCTCTTTGTGCACTCCTCCTTCCTTTTTCTGCACCCCTCTTGCCTCTTTTGCACCTCTGTTGGTTCTTTCTGCACTGCTCTTGCTTCTTTCTGCACCTCACTTGCCTCTTTATGCACTTCTCCTGCTTCTTTCTACACCTCTGTTGCTTCTTTCAGCAATTCTCTTGCCTCTTTCTGCAATTCTCTTCCTTCTTTTGCACCCCTCCTGCCTCTTTCTGTACCTCTCTTGCCTCTTTCTGCACTTCTCTTGCCTCTTTCTGCACCCTTCGTGCCTCTTTCAGCACCTCTGTTGCTTCTTTCTGCATTCCTCTTCCTTCTTTCTGCACCCCTTGTGCCTCCTTCTGCACCTCTGTTGCTTCTTTCTGCACTTCTCTTGCCTCTTTCTGCACTTCTCTTCCTTCTTTCTGCACCCCTCCTGCCTCTTTCTGCACCTCTCTTGCGTCTTTCTGCACCTCTGTTCCCTCTTTCTGCACTTCACTTGCTTCTTTCTGCACCTCTCTTACCTCTTTCGGCACCTCTGTTGCTTCTTTATGCACCCCTCCTGCCTCTTTCTGCACCCCTCTTCCCTATTTGTGGAACTCTCTTGCCTCTTTCTACACCTCTCTTCCCTCTTTCTGCACCACTCTTGCCTCTTTCTGTACCTCTGTTGCTTCTTTCTGCACTTCTCTTGCCTCTTTCTGCACCCTTCGTGCCTCTTTCAGTACCTCTGCTGCTTCTTACTGCACTTCTCTTCCTTCTTTCTGCACCCCTCGTGCCTCCTTCTGCCCCTCTGTTGCTTCTTTCTGCACTTCTCTTGGTTCTTTCTGCACTGCTCTTGCCTCTTTCTGCATCCCTCTTGCCTCTTTGAGCACCTCTTTTGCTTCTTTCTGCACTTCTCTCTCCTCTTACTGCACCCTTCTTGCCTCTTTCTCACCTCTGTTGCTTCTTTCTGCACTTCTATTGCCTCTTTCTGCACCTCTCTTGCTTCTTTCTGCACCTCACTTGCCTCTTTCAGCATATCTGTTGCTTTTTTCTGCAGATCTCTTTCCTCTTTCTGCACCTCACTTGCCTCTTTCAGCACTTCTGTTGCTTTTTTCTGCAGATCTCTTGCCTCTTTCTGCACCCCTCTTTTCTCTTTCTGCACCTCTCTTGCCTCTTTCTGCACCCCTGTTCCCTGTTTCTGCACCTTTCCTGTCTGTTTCTGTACTTCTCTTGCCTCTTTCTGTACCTCTGTTGCCTCTTTCTGCACTTCTCTTGCTCTTTCTGCACCCTTTGCGCCTCTTTCAGCACCTCTGTTGGTTCTTTCTGCACTGCTCTTGCTTTTTTCTGCACCTCACTTGCCTCTTTCTGCACTTCTCTTGCTTCTTTCTACACCTCTGTTGATTCTTTCAGCAATTCTCTTGCCTCTTTCTGCACGTTTCATCCTTCTTTCTGCACCCCTCCTGCCTCTTTCTGTACCTCTCTTGCCTCTTTGTACACCCCTCCTACCTTTTTCTGCAACCCTCATGCCTCTTTTTGCACCTCTGTTGGTTCTTTCTGCACTGCTCTTGCTTCTTTTTGCACCTCACGTGCCTCTTTCTGCACTTCTCTTGCTTCTTTCTACACCTCTCTTGCTTCTTTCAGCAATTCTCTTTCCCCTTTCTGCACTTCTCTGCCTTCTTTCTGCACCCCTCCTGCCTCTTTCTGTACCTCTCGTGCCTCTTTGTGCACCTCTCCTACCTCTTTGTGCACCCCTATTGCCTCTTTTTGTACCTCTGTTGGTTCTTTCTGCACTGCTCTTGCTTCTTTCTGCACCTCACTTGCCTCTTTCTGCACTTCTCTTGCTTCTTTCTAAACATCTGCTGCTTTGTTCAGCGATTCTCTTGCCTCTTTCTGCACTTCTCTTGCTTGTTTCTGTTCCTCTCTTGCGTCTTTCTGCACCTCTGTTGCCTCTTTCTGCACTTCACTTGCTTCTTTCTGCACCTCTCTTGCCTCGTTCGGCACCTCTGTTGCTTCTTTCTGCACCCCTCCTGCCTCTTTCTGCACCCCTCTTCCCTATTTGTGCAACTCTCTTGCCTCTTTTTACATCTCTCTTCCCTCTTTCTGCACCACTCTTGCCTCTTTCTGTACCTCTGTTGCTTTTTTCTGCACTTGTCTTGCCTCTTTCTCCACCCTTCGTGCCTCTTTCAGCACCTCTGTTGCTTCTTTCTGCACTTCTCTTCCTTTTTTTCTGCACCCCTCGTGCCTCCTTCTGCACCTCTGTTGCTTCTTTCTGCGCTTCTCTTGGTTCTTTCTGCACTGCTCTTGCCTCTTTCTGCATCCCTGTTGCCTCTTTGAGCACCTCTTTTGCTTCTTTCTGCACTTCTCTCTCCTCTTTCTGCACCCCTCTTGCCTCTTTCTGCACCTCTGTTGCTTCTTTCTGCACTTCTATTGCCTCTTTCTGCATCTCTCTTGCTTCTTTCTGCACCTCACTTGCCTCTTTCAGCACCTCTGTTGCTTTTTTCTGCAGATCTCTTGCCTCTTTCTGCACCCCTCTTTTCTCTTTCTGCACCTCTCCTGCCTCTTTCTGCACCCCGTTCCCTGTTTCTGCTCCTTTCCTGCCTGTTTCTGTACCTATCTTGCCTCTTTCTGTACCTCTGTTGCCTCTTTCTGCATTTCTCTTGCTCTTTCTGCACCCTTCACGCCTCTTTCAGCACCTCTGTTGGTTCTTTCTGCACTGCTCTTGCTTTTTTCTGCACCTCACTTGCCTCTTTCTGCACTTCTCTTGCTTCTTTCTACACCTCTGTTACTTCTTTTAGCAATTCTCTTGCCTCTTTCTGCACTTCTCTTCCTTCTTTCTGCACCCCTCCTGCCTCTTTCTGTACCTCTCTTGCCTCTTTGTGCACTCCTCCTTCCTTTTTCTGCACCCCTCTTGCCTCTTTTTGCACCTCTGTTGGTTCTTTCTGCACTGCTCTTGCTTCTTTCTGCACCTCACTTGCCTCTTTATGCACTTCTCCTGCTTCTTTCTACACCTCTGTTGCTTCTTTCAGCAATTCTCTTGCCTCTTTCTGCAATTCTCTTCCTTCTTTTTGCACCCCTCCTGCCTCTTTCTGTACCTCTCTTGCCTCTTTCTGCACTTCTCTTGCCTCTTTCTGCACCCTTTGTGCCTCTTTCAGCACCTCTGTTGCTTCTTTCTGCATTCCTCTTCCTTCTTTCTGCACCCCTTGTGCCTCCTTCTGCACCTCTGTTGCTTCTTTCTGCACTTCTCTTGCCTCTTTCTGCACTTCTCTTCCTTCTTTCTGCACCCCTCCTGCCTCTTTCTGTACCTCTCTTGCCTCTTTGTGCACCCCTCCTACCTTTTTCTGCACCCCTTTTGCCTCTTTTTGCACCTCTGTTGATTCTTTCTGCACTGCTCTTGCTTCTTTCTGCACCTCACTTGCCTCTTTCTGCACCCCTGTTCCCTGTTTCTGCACCTTTCCTGCCTGTTCATGCTCCTCTCTTGCCTCTTTCTGCACCTCTGAATTAGAGGTAGTTTTAATCCCTCTGCCCTGTTATGTACTAGGGCCTTACAGGGGAAGTCATGCCAATCACAGGGGTACCCCAACCCATAGTGTACCCTAGTGTATGTAGGTGTTTTCACTGTATTCTAAGTGTCTTTCAGCATAGCACTGGCTCCCGGCCTGGTTAATCAGAGTCAGTTACCACTAGTACCAGTCAGGAAAAAGTTGGGGGCACAGGATGACTTTGCAACAAGGCCTCTTTCTGCACCTCTGTTGGTTCTTTCTGCATATCGCTTGCTTCTTTCTGTACTTTTCTTCGTCTTTCTGGACTTCTGTTGCCCCTTTCTGCATTTCTCTTGCTTTTTTCTGCGCCTTTCTTCCTCTTTCTTCACATGTCCTCCCTCTGTAGGCATAGTTAGAAATTAGCATTTAAAAAACCTTTGAAATTCACTAAAAAATCATAGGTTTCAGGGACGTTATAGTTAGAAATGAGCATTTAAAAAACCATAGAAATTCACTGAAAAAACCATAGGTTTCAGGGACGTTATAGTTAGAAATTAGCATTTAAAAAACCATAGAAATTCACTGAAAAAACATAGGTTTCAGGGACGTTATAGTTAGTTGGACATTTCACTCGTACAAAACCAGAGAAATTCGGCCGTTATATTTTGTTGAGCTAACTATAACTCGCGCCCCACTGCTGATGACGTCACATATTACATCATTCATGACATGTTCAGTGACATCACTGATGACATCTCAAATGACATCACTGATGACATCACTGATGACATCATTCAGTGACTGCGTGTTTCTGTAAAGTCTAAATATGTTTTATATATATATATATATATATGCCAAGGTGTATTGAAGAAACTCTGCAAACGCGCCTCATGGCGCACTACGTGTTGGGGGATGAAGTCCCCTTGCCTCTTCAGGGTCTTTGGGGGCCAACAAGCCCTCCTGTGACTTCCAGTGAGACCCACACAGCTGGATTGATGAGAGGTTGTTGGAGGCCACATCCCCTACCTCCACAACTCAGTAAACACGCCTCCTAGGGCACTACTGGTTGTGGAAAATAGTCCACTTTAGTCCTGAGGCCCTCAGGAGTAGAGCGGAATTCATTCCCCAACTTGAAGCACGCTAGGAGGCGTGTTTGCAGAGTGGTAGAGAAAGGGGGTGTGGCCTTCAAGTCCTCTCAGCAATCCCACTGTCTGGGACTTACTGGCGGTAACAAGAGGGCTTGTTGTCCTCCAAAGACCCTCAGAATTCAAGGGGATTTAATTCCCCAACTATCACTGCGCCAAGAGGCGCATTTGCAGAGTGGTGGTAAAGAGGACATGGCCTCTGGGGACTTGCCAGAGATTTAAAAAACATTTTTTAGGGAAGTGGGCTGCGTAGCCCCCTTTCCTTGGCCAATTTCGGCTCCCGGGACCCCACCGCCGCTGGCAATTCTCTTTTTTTTAAATGGGGAAGGGATCTGCGCGGCCTCCCTGCAAGCATGCAGCTCCAGCTCCCTCTGTCAAAAAGCAATTCTGCTCCGCTTCATGGCAGCGAGAGCATTTTTACTGCTCTCGCTTCCATGAAGTGGAGCAGAGTTTGCTATGGCTTGGCTGGAGCACTGCCATAGCAAACTGCAATGTCTCTGGGGTGGACACCCCGGGACATTGCTGGAGCTGGCCCTGGGGAAGTGGCGGTCCCCATGGCCATGGAGGGTTCCTGGAAGGGGGCCGCGTGGCCCCCTCCCATGATCTGTATAGTCCCGGGGAGGTGGTGGTCCCAGGGGCTGCAGGGGGCTGTGTGGGCCATCTCTATTCAGTATGTGAGCCCCAGGGAGGTAGAGGTTCCCGGGACTGCGTGGGGGGGCTGGAGTCCCTATGCATTTTAATTTATAATAGCCCCAGGGGAATGGCAGTCCCCGGGTCTGTGGGGGGGTGCATGGCCCCCGCTCTCCAGTATATTAGCCCCGGAAAGGTGGCAGTCCCCAGGGCTCCCCCGCACATTTTAATTTACTATAGCCCCGGGGAGGTAGCAGCGCCTGGGGCTGCAGGTGCCCACCAAGCCCCAGTATTATTATTTCTAATAGCCCCGGGACCTGGCCCACCCGGTGGCCTAATTAAATGAAGCATGGCAACCCACGTTTCATTTTGAAAAACATTTCGGCGGGATTCGCGGATCCAACGTGACTCCTGCCGAATTTCTTTTTTAAAAAAATGCTTTTTGGGCCCGGGGAGTGGGGGTCCCTGTGGGACCCCCCCAAGAGGCCCAGGGGGTGAGGGTGTTTCTACCCTCCCCTTTATCTTTTTTTTAAACATTTTTTCTTGTGACTCGGTTCATCCGGTACGGGCTGTAGCTGTGTCAAAAGTTTCCTATGGAAATTAACATGGAGAAAAAGCGTTTGGGGACCCCCCTTTTTCTCAGCCCTCCCCCTTGATGTATCACACTGAAATTTTCAACACAGCAGCTGACATGACTAACCCATTAGATTTGAAAAGTTCACGAAGATTCATCAAATGGCACAAAAGTTATTGGCAAATCAATAAACTGTCTTTCTATGGAAACTAGGTCCTAACTATAACCACCTACTGGTTACTGCCAGTAGGTAATATATATATATATATATTTTTTTCCTAGGCTGGTGGGAGAAGCACGTGGCCTGGGCAGGAAAAAATGAAATTTGGCTTGAAAAAGTGGTTCTATAGTCTCGATACATTGATGACCTCTTCATTATATGGAGAGGGTCAATGGAGGAGGCCAAAACATATGTAGAGGAGCTTAATGATAATGATGTAAACTTAAGATTCACTGAATGCATGAGTAAGATCAGCGTGCCATACTTAGACCTAATGGTATATGTGACTGACAATAAGGTCGAAACAACACTTTATAGGAAGCCAACAGTGGGAAACAGCGTGTTACTCGCGAATAGTTTCCATCCTAAAAGTGTCATCACTAGAGTCCCTTATGGGGAACTGATAAGAGTGAGGCGCAACTGCTCTTCAGATGATGATTTTCAAGATGAAAGCAGGAAAGCTCTCAGTAGATTTTCTAAGAGAGGATACAGGAAAGAAACTCTTATGAATGCCAGCTATAAGATCAAGCAGGTAGAAAGGAAAAGTCTTCTATTAGATACTGTGAATAACAAAGTCCTAGCTCCTGAACCCCAAGGTCGAGTGAGAATGATAACTGAGTATACAACAGGATCCACAGAAATTTTTCAAATCTTCCGACGTAATTGGAAGATCCTTAAATCAGATCACGTTATAGGATCCCTCATTCCAAAAAGTCCCCTTATTACGTATAGGAGAGGTCCGGCACTCAGAGATCTGTTGGTAAGGAGCCATTTTTTGAAAACCTCAAAGAAAAAAGATTTAATTACAGGATTCTATCCCTGCATGAGCTGCAAGGCATGCAGGAGTAGTAAAAAAGTAAAAGAATTCGCAATACCAGGGAGGAAGACAATGCGCAAGATATGTAAACTGATGAATTGCAATTCTGATTACACGGTTTACTGTCTGGTGTGTCCATGCAACAGAAGGTATGTGGGAAGCACTATTCATCCCACTAAGAAGAGAGTTCTTGAGCACATGCGTGCAATGAAGAACCACGATGCAGCATATCCAGTAGCATGACATTTTAAGGAGGAACATAACTCGAATGCCAATCTGTTGCAATTTTTCTGTCTAGACCAAGTCTCCAAGAATGAAAGAGGGGGAGATAGAATTAGAGAACTGAGAAAACTCGAATCACGTTACATTATCAAGTTGCAAACAAAGGCCCCACGGGGACTGAATAATGAGGAAGAACTCTGGTCCATATAGAATAGGAATCTTTAAGAACCATAATATCCCTTTTGGACAATAGATCAAAATGGATTGAACTAGCCCATTCAGGGCGGAATTGTTGTTTTTTAAATAATTTGTTTCTTTAAATAATTTGTTCTTTGGAATGAGATTGGGATGAGCATTAATGTTATGAGCTGGCAGGAAGCCCATAAAGGGCAAGATTGGTGTTCTACCATATATTCAATGTGAATATCATTAATTCATGAAATAATAATTAATTAACATGCCTGGTAGAGAATTGTATGCTTTCTTGTTTATGTTCATCTAACATTGAAATTTGTACAGTACAATAATGAATTAATAATGTACTGTTTCCATGTTGCATATTGTGGCTATGAGAATGAATGCATTAGCCGCTCCATCATGGCCGCCAAAGAAACTCAAATTCTGATCAGAGTTGGCCCTTCTTTATGTTTATGATTGATGAACTGCAAGTCCTCTCTCGTTTTCTATGATTGAAGCGATGTTTTAAAAAAAGTAATTGTTTGGAATTGTGATGTGACATTGAGGAAGGTGTGAAGCCGAAACACGTCTGTCCATTAGTACACATGTGACTATTAAATTTACTGACTTACTTTGCCAGTGTGCGCCTCGTTTCGTGACTTGGGAGGAAGGAAAGTCACATCCTGGGATATATATATATATATATATATATATATATATATATATATATATATATATATATATAATATATTACCTACTGGCGGTCGCCATTAGGTAGATATAGTTAGGAGCTCGTTTCTATTCAAAAAGCGTTTTTCTTTTGCCAATATCTTTGGCGCCGTTTGACGAATCTTCGCGAAATTTTCAAAACGAATGGCCCGCTCCGGTCAGCTCCTGTCTTGAAAGTTTTGGGGTGATTCGTCAAGCGGGGGCCGAGAAAAAAGGAGGGTCCCAAAACGCGTTTTCCCCATGTTAATTCCCATAGGAAATTTAGTAAAATCTACAGCCCGAACTGCTGAACGGAATTACACCAAATTTGGCAGAAAGGTAGCACTTGGTTCAGAAAGCGAGCTTTTTTTTAAATGGTGTAAATCCGTTCAGTAGTTCCTGAGAAATGAGAAAAAGAAAAGTTTTGATATCTGAGCACCGAGGAAGAGTCGCGACTCCTCCCGAGCACAGCTGACTTCTGTTTGGCTGCCAACACTCCAAACCAGGAAGTGTTGGCAGCCATCTTGTGACTCGGTAACCGAGTCACAAGAAAACAGTGAAAAGAACATTAAAAAACAAGAAAAGGGGGCAGGGTAGAAACACCCTGACCCCCTAGGCCTGCTGAGGGCTCCCACAGGGACCCCCAGGGCCAAACAAAGTATTTAAAAAAAATCGGCAGAATTCGCGCTCGGTGCGCGAATCCTGCCGAGAAAATAATTTAAAAATGAAGCGCGGGCTCCCGCGTTTCGTTATTGTTAAGCCCCTGGGTGGGCCAGGTCCCGGGGCAATCCCAAATTATATAGGGGGCCCACGGGGGCTCCCGCAGCCCTGGGGACCACCACCTCCCCGGGGCTTTATTGATGATTTGCGGGGGGCACGCAGCCCCCCCGCAGCCCCGGGGACCACCACCTCCCCGGGGCTCTAATTTTGTTAAATTAAAATGTGTGTGGGGGGGCTCAAGCCCCCCCACATGCCCCGGGGACCACCACCTCCCCGGGGCTTTGCCAATTAAACATGGGGGCACGCAGCCCCCCCACAGCCCCGGGGACTGCCACCTCCCTGGGGCTCTGTTTTAAAAAAAAAAACATGTGTGTGGGGGGGCTCAAGCCCCCCCCACATGCCCCGGGGACCACCACCTCCCGGGGCACTAAATATTCAAATTCAGGGGTCCATTATGGACCCCTGGCCCCGGGGACCACCACCTCCCCGGGGCTTTAGAAATGAAGGGAGGGGGCCGCGCAGCCCCCTCCTGGAGCCCTTGATGGCCCTGGGGACCACCACCCCCCAGGGCCAGCTCCTGCAATGTCCTGGGGTGCCCACCCCCGGGACATTGCCATTTGCTATGGCAGGGCGGGAGCTGCCATAGCAAACTCTGCTTTGCTTGAATGAAGCGAGAGCAGGTAAACCTGCTCTCGCTTCAATCAAGCAAAGCAGGATTGCTTTTGCACAAGGGGAGCTGCATGTCTGCAGCTACGTGGCCACCCTCCCCTGTAATTAAAAAATAATGAAAGAAAAAAAAACCGAAAGGCCGGCCCCGGGGGATGGGGTCCCCGGGGCCTTAATTGGCCTGAGGAGGGGGGCCACGCGGCCCCCCTCTAAATAATTTTAATTTTTTTTAAAAAAAAAGTCTGGCCATGTCCCGGGGGATGGGGTCCCCGGGGCCGAAATTGGCCTCGGGAGGGGGGCCACGCGGCCCCCTTCCCGATTTAAAAAAAAAACATTTTTTACAAAAAGGGGTCAGGCCGTGGGGGATGAGGTCCCCAGGGCCCCAAAAATGTAAAAGAAGGGGGGCCACACAGCCCCCCTTGTAAAAAAAAATATTTAAAAAAAAGCAGGCATCTAGCCGGAGGCCACGCCCCCTTTCTCCACCACTCTGCAAACGCGCCCCCTGGCGCATTGTTAGTTGGGGAATTAATTCCCCTTGAATACCGAGGGTCCCTGGGGGCCAACTAGCCCACCAGGTACCTCCAGTATGCGCCACAGAGCTGTGTTGCAGAGAGGTGGTCCGAGGCCATGCCCCTTTTCACACCACTCTGCAAACGCGCCTCTTGGCTCACTGCTGGTGGGGCGATGAGGTCCTCTTGTGTCCTGAGGACCTCAGGACACAAGTGGACTTCATCCCCTGAGCAGCAGTGCGCCAAGAGGCGCGTTTGCAGAGTGGTGTAAAAAGGGGGCGTGGCCTCGGACCACCTCTCTGCAATCCAGCTGTGTGGTGCTTACTGGAGGTACCTGGTGGGCTAGTTGGCCCCCAGGGACCCTCAGTATTCAAGGGGACTTAATCCCCCGACTTAGAACGCGCCAGGGGGCGTGTTTGCAGAGTGGTGGAGAAAGGGGGCGTGGCCTTTGTCCACCTCTCAGCAATCCCACTGTGTGGGGCTTACTGGAGGTAAGAGGTAGGCTAGTTGGCCCCTAAAGCACCCCCAGCAGCAAAGGGGACTTCAATCCCCATCCAAGAGCGCGCCAGGGAGCGCGTTTGTAGAGTGGTGGGCAAAGGGGGTGTGCTGCTGTGTGGGACTTACTGGAGGTAATAGGAGGGGTAGTTGGCCCCCAAGGATGTCCTTGGGGGCCAACTACCCCTCTTGTTACCTCCAGTAAGTCCCACACAGTGGGATTGCTAAGACGTCTTTGGAGGCCATGCCCCCCTTTCTCCACCACTCTGCAAACGCGCCTCCTGGCAGACTACGGGATGAGGGATGAAGTCCAATTTACTCCTGTGGGAGTTTGGGGGCCAAGAAGCCATCCTGGTACCTCCTGTAATTCCTACGCAGCGGAATTCCTGCGCGCTGGTCGGAGGCCCAGCACCCTTTCTCCACCACTCTGCAAACGTGACTACTACTTAAAGAAGCATCTTTCTCCACCTCTGACTTAGAGGTAGTTTTAATCCCCCTGCCCTATTATATACTAGGGCCTTACAGAGGAGGTCATGCCAATCACAGGGGTACCCCAACCCATAGTGTACCCTAGTGTATGTAGGTGTTTTCACTGTATTGTCAGTGTCTTTTAGCATAGCACTGGCTCCGGGCCTGGTTAGTCAGAGTCAGTTACCACCAGTACCAATCAGCAAAAAGTTGGGGGCACCGGATGACTTGGCAACAAGGCCTCTTTCTGCATCTCTGTTGGTTCTTTCTGCATATCTCTTGCTTCTTTCTGCACCTTTCTGTGTCTTTCTGGACTTCTGTTGCCTCTTTCTGCATTTCTCTTGCTTATTTCTGCGCCTTTCTTCCTCTTTCTACACATGTCCTACCTCTGTAGGCATAGTTAGAAATTAGCATTTAAAAAACCTTTGAAATTCATTGAAAAAACCATAGGTTTCAGGGACGTTATAGTTAGTTGGACATTTCACTTGTACAAAACCTGAGAAATTCGGCCGTTATAGTTAGTTCAGCTAACTATAACTCGCGCCCACGCAATGCACTGCTGATGATGTCACATATTACATCATTCATGACATGGTCAGTGACATCACTGATGACATCACTGATGACATCTCAAATGACATCACTGATGTCATCAGTGATGTCATCAGTAATGTCACTGACCATGTCATGAATGATGTAATATGTGACGTCATCAGCAGTGCATTACGGGGGCGCGAGTTATAGTTAGCTGAACTAACTATAACGGGCGAATTTCTCAGGTTTTGTACGAGTGAAATGTCCAACTAACTATAACGTCCCTGAAACCTATGGTTTTTTCAGTGAATTTCAAAGGTTTTTTAAAAGCTAATTTCTAACTATAACGTCCCTGAAACCTCTGGTTTTTCACACACATACATATACACACACATTTATATATATCTATATATCTATATATATATATCTATATTTAAATAATCGCAGGTGCGGGAAGTTTTGTAAAGCTGTGTTTTCACCAGAAGCCAAGCCAGTGAACAAGGGGAAATCCTGAAACGCGTATGGCGAGTGGCAGATTTCGCGCTGGGAAGCCGTACCTGTTCATGCTGCAGCCTGTCTAACAATAAATGGTGAAGTCATACATCGTGTGTGGTGTCTTCAATCATGGGAGCAATTTCATTTGGAATATTTAGTGGCCTGCTCTGGCCACGAAGATACCCCACTGCTGTAGAGCGGGTCCTCGCGCTGTTAAAATTACAGCGCAACCATGGAGCGATGTTACCAGTTGGGCGAGGCACGAGAAATGCAGCATGCAGCTGCGGTGTAACCAGCGACCCAAAGGGATGCAAAGAATGGAGGAATATTATCAGCAGCACCACCACTATGGATTAAACTATGGAGAATACGAGACCCAGAGTGCACTGATGCACATGCCCGTGGGGGTGGGACTATTTAAATAATCGCAGGTGCAGGAAGTTTTGTAAAGCTGTGTTTTCACCAGAAGCTAAGCCAGTGAACAAGGGGAAATCCTGAAACGCGTATGGCGAGTGGCAGATTTCGCGCTGGGAAGCCGTACCTGTTCATGCTGCAGCCTGTCTAACAATAAATGGTGAAGTCATACATCGCGTGTGGTGTCTTCAATTGTGGGAGCAATTTCATTTGGAATATATATATCGATATATACATACCAATAAACATTTATATATATATATAATGGTCTCACGTCTTCATGAAGACATGAGCCGGCACTCCAAGGTGGAGTTCAAAATATTAATTTATTAATTGGAAATGTTGTCTAGGCATTTTGGCTGCGCTCGGCAATCTTGCTCACAACAGCGTGCACCATCTTTACCATGATATAAATACACAAAAAACAAAGGGTCAACAAGTATTGAATATAGAAAACGGGAAAAGGTTTCAAGTGCATGTATTACATCTATCAGCACCAACTTTAAATATACATTTCAAAAACCCGCATGATTTCAATTCAGCTTCATTGATAATTTGCTTTCCAAAATTGAAAAAATATTCTTTTCGTTTACATATTACTGAAAATAAAAGCCAATAAGACAATATGAATCTATATTGTCCCTTAATTGGTTTTATACCATTGAATTCATAATGAAGATACATAATTTAGTTGGCATATTCATCACAAATAAAAAAATTAAGAATCTAAAATGAATTGTATATGATTTGGTTTCCTTTAAAAAAAATCCAATTTATGAAAATTTATCTCATTATGGCCTACAGTATTAAGATGGCAAGTGCCCAATGATTACTCTCTTGTACATGCAATCTACACCTAAAAAAGTTCTATGTGCTTAAATACACTAAGCTTCAGAAATCTCTATGTATATTCATTCATATTCAATCTTTGAAACTAATTCATTTCATCACATTTTCATGGAGGCCTAACAGAGGTAGTTTAAAATATAAATTTCATTAAAGTACAATGTACATGAATGTATTTCTCCCAAAGATCAGCCAATGCTGAAAGGAAAAGGGCACTCCAGGATGCATGAGTAAAAATATGTTCTTTGTTGTTACACAGATCTCAGCCACTCTGACGCATTTCGGCTGTAAACAGCCTTTGTCAAGGTGAACAAGCCCAATTTCCCAAAAAGAATAAATAATACCACGTAATGGAAGCTGAGAAAATACTACGTGTCTCAATGAGTTGACATAACATCTTCAACCTCAGTGCACCAAAACCGGTAATTCACCAAAATTCATCATTGTGCAAGTTAATAACAACACTCAAACACATTTAAAGTGTATCAATCCCCATATTCTCAATTTAACATCATGATTCTTATATAATCATAGAAATGGAAAAAATCTTCATATTTGGCTTAAAATGTAAACTAAACTTAAGCAAAAGAGGGCCTTATGGTTTACACCTCTGGTAGCTCTTTTTCATTAATTAAATGCTCATATTTCATATTCAGCGACAAGGTGATAATTGAGGTCAACTACGCGAAGAATACCAGTCATATCATAATATATCCTGTGGGATCTAGTTCTTTCAGATACAATAATTCATCTGTACATTCATATCATAAAAAGATGTCAGAATACTGGGCAAGTGCCCTTTCCTTGTCACTTACATGCATCAATCACAGATCAAAACACACATATATATTAAAAAAAAAACCTCAATTCCTTGTACATCATGTTGGCCATTCTATATGTCCTGGCATCAACTGATCAGAAGCAAATAATAAATTAGAGTTCAATTTTGATTCCAATTCTCATTTCTGTCTAAGGGACACTTCCCATCCCAGAAGATATGAACTCCCCATTTTCTGTAATAGCCGGGATGAGGTGTCCGGAATACGTAGGGGAGAAGAAGAGGTAAGTATGTGAGACTACAAATGGATCCAAGTTAAAATCAAATGGAAATTAAAAGGAGAGGACGGAGTGTAGATGCACATTAGTTACCCCACCTGCACCTCTAATTCCTCATCCTTATTTAACCCATAAGGAATTTTGTATGTACCTCGACTCAAGCTGTGTTAGTTGTTTCACTCTATCTCCCCCGTATGCTCTTCTCTACCCAATCAATGGCAAAAAAACACAATTTTGAAATGTTACTGCCATGTTGCCTCACCACCGGATATGCAAAATCCAAATTTCTAATCGCATGCTGGTGTTCCAGTATGCATTTGCTAAAGGGAAAATTATGCTTCCCATGTACATGAGTGAACATGGACATGGGAGGACATAAATACAGAGGTCAGATGCACAGTTTAAAAATTGCCTGATCTCCCTTTTATGTCTGCCAGATGTTAAAAATCCTGCAGTGTTAGATACATGTCTGCAAGCTCTACTATGACCACACTTATAAAATCCCTTACATTTGGTTAGCCAAGTTGTAGCATTCAGAGTCCCCATGAGGTAGTTGTGTGTGAGATAATCCCCCAAGGTCCTCCCTCTTCTATATGTGATGGAGGGTTTTAGTGACAATTCTGGGCCTATGACTGTATCCTTTTTTAAATGGCCCAATGTTCACTCATCAATTTTCTAATCCTGTGTGAGGAGGCTTGTATATGGTGATAAAAAGTATACTTTTGTCTTTGGGGTTTCTGTCATCGTTGAGATATAACAATTGGTTCCTCCTGAGAGGAGCTGCCCCTTTTTCAGCTGCACATAATACTTTAGCTATATATTCCCTATTGCAAAATCTTTGCTTCATGTATGACGTTTGTTTCCTGGGCTGCACATCGGTGCTACAAACCCATTTAAGTCTTAACATTGACCCGTAGGGGATACTGTTGATTACATTCTGGGGATGATGACATTTGTAATGTAACACACTGTTGACAGCAGTGTCCTTGCGATATATAGTGGTGTGTAACCCCCCCTTTTTCCACCCACAGTCTGACATCCAAAAAGTCTATTTCGTTAGTACTCATATTGGTGGTAAACCTCAAATTGAATGGATTGTCATTAGTTTTATCCAGGAACGTACACACTTTCTCCCGGGGGCCATTTCAAAGTAAAAACACATCACCGATATATCAAGTCCATACCAAAATGTGCTGCATGTACTCATGGGTGTTCTCTGCCCAGGACACTTGCTCCTCCCACCAGACCATCACGAGATTCTCGAAGCTGGGAGCGAAGCAGGTGCCCATTGCTCTTCCTATCTTCTGTCGATAATAGACCCCATCATGTAAGAAAATGTTTTCCTTCAGACAATATTGAATCTAGCTGAGAAGTGTTTTGTCATGTTCAAGAAAACATACAGATACAGTTTCCAGATAATGCTTGCACCCCAAATAGATGATCAATACAAGTGTACAAGGACATAACGTCCATCGTGATCATAAGGAAGGATTCAGCCCACTCTACATTATATATATATATAAATATCACCAGTGGGTACTTATAGTTAGGACCAAGTTTACATAGGAAATTGATTTTTTCATTTGCTATTAACTTTGGCACCTTTTGACAAATCTTTACGAAAAGTTCCAGCTCCTTCCTGGTAAGTTTTGGGGTGATCTGTGAAGCGGGAGCCGAGAAAAAAGGGGGGTCTTCAAACCAAATTTCCCCATGCAAATTACATAGGGATTTTTGTAATGTGCTACAGGCAAAGCGGCTAAACGGAATTATACCAAATTTGGCAGGAAGCTAGATCTTGGTCCAGAAAGCATGCTTTTTGTGATTTGGTGTAAATCCGTTCAGAAGTTTTTGAGAAATTAAGGCTCAAAAATATTTGTATATCTGGTGATTGGGTTTGTGAGTATCTCACAAGAGTTTTGCAGTTGTGCAAAATCAAAAATAGGGCCATCTGATAGGTCTCAGCCCTCAAGTCACTAGAACCAACAATCTCAAACAGAGTATCCAAATCAGTACAAGACATTTTTTAAGAATTTCCTTGTGCCATTTCTTGGGGGTCTCTTCGCAATTTTAGAAAATTCATTGTGAAAGCATGAAGATCACCTCTCATCCAAGGCACATGCACATAATTCCCTCCATGTACTTCTCTCACCTGAGATTTTGAAGCAGCCTCTAACTCTCCATCACTAACAGACCTCTTTGTTTTCTTTCCTGTATCGGGAGCTTTCTTTTTAGTAGTAACATTCTTCTTCCACCTTTGTCTGTATTTCCTCAGATCTCTCCAGTCCTTTATTTTTTCAAGTAGATACTTAATATAGGCCAACTCCTTTATTTCATCATTGGTCAAATCCATTTTTGAATTATCTCTGTTTATTTCTCATCTTACTAATGTCAACATCACACTATTCAGCCAGTGCCTTAAGCCTGCCATGTGCTTCGCTTGCACACCTCACTGCTTCTCTGATCAAGTACCTCATTTCATTCACACTGTATGTCAGCATTCTGTTTGCATCAATTATCCCCTGTAAAATTTCTTCAAATGTAATCTTTAAAAGTCCAATATTAATAACTCTCTCTTTAGGAGATGCAGCAGGAATATCAACATGTATGCCACTTGAAAGTGGAGAGAGAACAGTAGTATCTCTGTTAGTACTCAGTAAAACTATCAATGCATTGTCAGGTGCGGCACTCGCTGAGCCACCCGCAACTGCAAGCAGAGTCAATCTCTGTGCCTGTACTCTGGGACCATCTGCCGCTGTACCTGTATCTGTACCAAAGAACTCTGTCCTTGTCTCTGGATCCCATCAGTGTATTTACCAGGCCTGGAATTCAAAAAGTAATTTATAAAGTTATTCTCATCTGAGTCTCTTTCTGGGCTCTGCATCTCTCTGTCTCCTTCATCACTTTTCATTGTGTGTGTTGTTTACTTGACCATTGCAGGAAAAACTCTCACTCCCTCCAACATATCCTCCCTCCAGCATTTCTCCTAATGATCCCACTTGCTTTCAAGCCACTGTCTAAATAAACCTTTCACATGCTTTTTCATTTTCTTTCTTTCCTTCTCTGTAGCCATCCGATCCCACTTATTCAATGCCTCAAACTTTGCAGGTCTAGGTAACGGCTTCCTATCACTCGTGGTCTACCTCAAGAAATCTAGCTTTCTAATATTAAAGGTACCCTCTAAAGGAAACAGCAAGTCCTTGTCACAAGAGGCGTATTCATGTCAGTTGGCAATCCAGGTACATGTATAGAACCCAATGTTTGCCATCATTTCATATACAGGCAAACCCTCTGTAGGTGTTTTCTACCCCTCCGTTGCAGGTATGCTCGGAGCTTCGGGCTTTTTTAACACAGCACTCATTATTCTCACTCAAAATAGTCCAAACACAGCATAAAACAAGCTAAGGTTCAACCAGCCACAGTGCGACTTTGACAGCAACCAACCTAATCCCAGTACGACTCCTCGGCTGACTACCAAATCGCAGCGCAGCTTCCGCCTGAATGAGAAAACAATTGCTTAGCCTTTCTCAAGGAACACATACTAAATAAACCAAAATAAATATTGTCTTCTCAACCTCAATAGGAGAAAATCAGCATCTTATAATAAAACAAATCCTGCAAACAATAAAAACAAAACTAGTACCTTCACTGCACTTTTCAATCTCAATTCACACCAAAGCAGACTCCCATCCAGGGGCACTCCATCTCCGGCTAGTGTCTTTACTCCTGTGCACTGAGGAGCAAAAGACACCAAAGTAGATTAAACACTCAAACCCGTGAATTTTTTTTGGCAGCCCAGAAAAATCCCTATCCGTGTCTATGTGGCATCTCGCGAAACACACTACGTTTATGCAGTTGAGTTTAACAATATCTCAAAATATTTGATATCAATTAATTCAATAAACAAAACAAACAATAATGAAAACCAAAATGTCTTCAATGCAAATCATAAATACGAATAGTACATCAAAACCACAGGGATGAAACTACCAATTGAACGAAGAATCAATATCACATAACCAAAAACCTTACATGCAGCATAACAATCCATCAAACAGCACAAATCACAACACTTCATTAACACATCAAAACACTCTCAATCATCAGAATAATTCAGTCCTATTCATAATTACAACCTGTTTTACTCAGGAGCAGCACTGTAGGTCAGGATCTCAGAAAATTCTACCAGGAATCCACACTGAAAAATCCACTAACACTAAGGTCCTGTCACTATTCTAAGTCAAATGGCAATTACTAAATCAGAAAAAAGGTGCTCTTTAACTTTCAACTATCCTCTGCAACCAATATTTGTGGCTGCTGGGCACCCTGAAATTTTTACAAACCAAAACTTTACCTGAACAAAATACCCCAAATTAGATCAATCGAGACAGTGTCGCACCTCTGTTTCACACGGCAATGTGTCCTGAAGTAAGGCAGCTCCCAATGCATTAAAATATCAGAAATACAATCAATTAAGTAAAAATGCCCACTTGATAACTGAGTTCTAGATCAGCGGAATAGCTGAAAGGATTTATTACAAAGTTCAAAAGATGTGTTACAGATTAATTGCCATGAAGGATCTCAGCAAATAGAGCATTACAGAGAAGTGCAAAATCAAAAATGTTCTTACTCCCAAATGGGCAGCAAAATCAAGAGAGAAATGGACAGCATCCCTAGCTGCATCTTAGTCTTCAGGAAAGTCTTCTGGCCCACCTCCAAAATCAAGGGTTTTTATACATTATTTTCTCAATTGAAATCACTAAAACATCCTTGTGGTATGATCAATTGTGTTGCATTGTCAGCAAATCAGAGCACAGTTTTATTAAGCATCATATTCCCTTAGCACCTAAGCACTAACACACACCATGAATATTGTTATTGATTCTGTACACTCTATACTAATGCCATATGGAGATGGTGGAACAAGCTAGTATACATTAACAACAGCAAGCTATTATGAATGAATAGGGCACAGTGTTCTAGTAGAATAACCTTGAAGTAAAGTTGCAGTTTTGTGACTGGGCCGGTGAAGATTCATAGAGAACAACATGCACAATGAAAATGGCTATAAACAAACCAATTCTACTTGTCCACATACTGCATAAATATCAAACTGTGTAATGTGCAGGGGAGCAAACAGGAGAGACATCCACTTTATAAAACATGGCTGCTAGGCCCAAATTAAGGCCTACTTAACAACAGTCAGGAAAACACACCTCTGCACATCTTGGAAATTCTTTTTAAAGACAACAATGCTATATCAGTGTGTGTTTGTGTAAGCAACTGTAAAATTACATTCTGCACATTGTTGCTAATGTGCAAAACCATGAACTGACAAATATCCGTAATAAAACCCACCTCAAAATGAATTACTGTTTTGGTAATTAATGTCATGAAAGGTGCAAATGTAAGCAGAGAGTAAATAGTGGAACGTCACCACCAGTCACTGAAAGCAGTAATACAACAAAAAGAGGGTCTGATTTAGAGTCTGGCAGATGGGCTGCTCTGTCACAAATGTGAAGGAGATCCTGTCTGCCTTATTACAGGACTATTATTTACTGTTGCACTTGCAGTAAGGTTGATGGGATATCTGTCACATATGTGATGGAGTACCCATCTGACAAATTCTAAATCAGGGCCAGAGTTCCCACAAGACTGATGCATGTGAGTTTCCAAACAAATGTGTTGGTCAACAGTAAGCCAATATAAGGTCCATAATGGCACTCATATAAGGAACAAAGTGCAGGATTAAAATATTGTATATATATTATACCCTCAAATAATAATTTTGCAATGCTAGCACTGGATGAGTACAAGTAAAGAAAGAGCTGTCAGTGTGCAAGATCAGGAACATTTGACACATATATAGAGTATTGTTGACATTCATAACATTGAAGCCAACGAACCCTATGAAGGACCTAGCTCCCAGACATATACACAGTATAAACAGTATAGGAAGACAGATTGGGGGAAAAATGGAAATGGAAGCAGAGACCAGTCAACCCATTCATCACTTAGGTGGAATATTACTGAGTTGCATGAAAACAGGATGACAATGATCGAGTAGACTATGGTAAGCAATTTGGTATTTGTTGTTTTCTAGAAACTTCAGCTACTGAAGCATCACTTGTGAAAAGTGTAGCACTTTTGATACAAAGGCAGAAAAAAGGCCTAATGAGGAGACCCTGTGGGGTCTTGATATAGGAGTGAAAGGAGCGATTTAAGGGGGGGTTGATACAAGAAATGTAAGGGTGCTCATGGGTCATTTACTCACCGCCAATAACGGAAGGGGGGTTATGTGGCCTAAACTTGGCAAGAAAACTGTAATACCCTTTAACAAGAATCTCTTGCTGAATGAGTTTAAACCTTTGATTGATAATAGTCTTGTAGACAACATAGAAATATGTAGGGTGTATAGCCCTATTCTTCAAATCCAAGACCTTGTAACAACTACCAAGCAGTGCAGTGCATCAAAAAGAGGAAAAGAGAAACCTTGGCTTGGCAAAGATTGTGTAGTTAATTAGAAACCCCTGATGATACTGATACGTAAAAATAGAACTGATGAGGTGCTGAACAAAAGACTTAGGACAGTTAAAATAGAATATAAATCTCAGATTAAGGAAAAGAATCAGTTATACCAGGAGGAAATGTTGGATGAGTTATTAGAGGCAGCAAAAGGAAAGGATAGCAAGAAATTTTGGGAAGTAGTAGGATGCATAACAAATAGAGACGTGAACATTGATGCTATAGCCCTAATTACGAGTGGGTCTGTTAATTCTTACCCATACAGTTTGAAGGTATTTAACTCATTCGATAATTATCGGATGCGTTCGATAACTCAACCTTCATTCAATTTCGGCAGGTCAAACCTGCCAAAATGTAACTGGGTAAATGCATTCAGTATTTACCTATCAATCGGATTTTAGTGCAACAAACACCACAATCCTCATATTATTCCCACATAAACTTGAAATTGGCACAATTTACTAGTCCCTGTATGAGGGATTTATCCCAAAATATATTGGGACACACACAGGGGTGCACTATTATTATATTATTTATGTAACAATCATGTGAATAATTGGAATGATAAAAAAGCATCACATAAAATAAGATTTTTACTTCTATGAACCTTCAGAATTAATTATGTGCAAAACTGAATGCAGCATAAAGGCATGACCGTTGAATATCAAAGACAGAATGTGGAGGAAAACAAACATATCGAAATTCAAATGATAACAGGTAAGTAAGAATAGCTTTTCTATACCTAAAGTCACATACATATACCATGCCGATATACATATCTTCACAGTGCATAGATGTGGAGTTAGGAACAGTAAATCTATACTTCCTCCAAATTGACTTATCATTGGATATATTGGCCTGTGATATTTTGTAAACTATATTCGTATATCATGATATTTCTGTGTTCGATATTCAGTAGTACAATCCATCATAAGAGATATTCTTAGCTGTGCACCAGGAGAGCCAAGCCTACCATATCTGCCGACGTAGCCATACACAGGGTGCTTCTTGGCTTTACTGATTACTGTATCCAACAGACCCTGATAATAATAAGTGAGCACAAAATTAAAACAATACCCTTGAGAAAAAATACTGGCCAAAAAGAACTTTTAAGATTACTGGCTGGCATCACTTGACTAAGTTAAGTGCTTTGACTACCTTGGTTTAAGGCTCACAAACACATTCATATATATATTCACTGAAAAAACCATAGGTTTTAGGGACAGTTATAGTTAGTTGGACATTTCACTCGTACAAAACCATAGAAATTCCCCCGTTATAGTTAGTTGAGCTAACTATAACTCGCGCCCCCGCAATGCACTGCTGATGACGTCACATATTACATCACTCATGACATGGTCAGTGACATCACTGATGACATCTCAAATGACATCACTGATGACATCACTGATGACATCATCCAGTGACTGTGTGTTTCTGTAAAGTTTAAATATGTTTAATATATATAGGGAAAGGCGTATTGAAGAATGAGTGGGTGTATAAGTGTCTGAATGGATGATTTAGTACGTGCGTGACTGACTCTACAAGTGAGTGATTAAATGTATCTTACTGAATGCATGGGTTAGTGACATTAACTGTGTGAATGTCTGTATCCGTCTGTTTGTTGGTGTGTAAGTGGATGCATGGATTTGCGAATAGCTACATGAGTGTCTATATGGGTTATTGATTGGTTCTCTGAGTATCTGTATGGCTGCCTGAGTGTTTGTGTGGGTGGGGTGTGTGTGACTCTGTACATAGATGTGTGAGTGGGTGATTCACTGGGTGCATGATTTCAAGAGTGCATCTGTGATGGACTGCTTGGGTGGGTGAGTGTGTGTATGGGTGTGTTAGTGAGTGAATGTATATCTCAGTGGTACATGTGCGAGTAACTACATATGTAAAAGGCAGTATATATGTGTGTTAGAGTATTTAAATGGCTATAAGTGAGAGTGTGTGATTGTGAGAGTGGCTGTATGGATGCGTGTGTGCTTGTATCAGTTATTGTATAAGAGCGTAAGAATGTGCTAGTATTTGTATGAGTAAGTGAGCTGGTGTGTGTATAACTGTATATGTGAGTAAATGGGTGTGTGATTAATTTTTTGCATGACTGACTAGGTGTGTGAGTACCTCTATGGATGAGTGGCGGTGTGTGAGTGTTTATATAGGTGTATGAGTGCATATGATAGTCCTGTACTGAGTGACTGTAAGTATGAGTGACTGTACGGGTGAGTGAGTAGATGTGTGTGTGTAGACCTAAGAATCAGTGAGTGGGTATGTAGTTATTGGTATTTGAGTGTGTATGGTTTTGAGAATGGCAGACTGTAATTTAGAGTGGGTGTATCAAAAGTTATATTAGGGTGTGAGAAGATGCATGAAATTATCACATGGATGATGTCATCAGTGATGTCATTTGAGATGTCATCAGTGATGTCACTGACCATGTCATGAGTGATGTAATATGTGACGTCATCAGCAGTGCATTGCGGGGCGCGAGTTATAGTTAGCTGAACTAACTATAACGGGGGAATTTCTATGGTTTTGTACGAGTGAAATGTCCAACTAACTATAACTGTCCCTAAAACCTATGGTTTTTTCAGTGAATTTCAAAGGTTTTTTAAATGCTAATTTCTAACTATAACGTGTCTGAAACCTATGGTTTTTTCAGTGAATTTCAAAGGTTTTTTAAATGCTAATTTCTAACTATAACGTGCCTGAAACCTATGATTTTTAAGTGAATTTCAAAGGTTTTTTAAATGCTAGTTTCTAACTATGCCTACAGAGGTAGGACATGTGAAGAAAGAAGAAAAACGCACAGAAAGAAGCAAAAGAAATGCAGAAAGAAGCAACAGAAGTCCACAAAGACGAAGAAAAGTGCAGGAAGAAGCAAAAGATGTGCAGAAAGAACCAACAGAGGAGCAGAAAGAGGCCTTGTTGCAAAATCATCCTGTGCCCACAACTTTTTCAGACGGGTACTGGTGGTAACTGACTCTGACTAACCAGAGTCAGTGCTATGCTAAAAGACACTTAGAATACAGTGAAAACACCTACATACACTAGGGAACACTATGCATTGGGGTACCCCTGTGATTAGCATGACCTCCTCTGTAAGTCCCTAGTACATAATAGGGCAGGAGGATTAAAACTACCTCTTAAAATGCGCTACAGGGCGCGTTTGCACAGTGGTGAAGGGAGGGGGGCATGAGGTGACATGTGTGCAAACGCGCCCCGTGGCGCGTTTTAAGTTGCGGGATTAAGTCCCCTTGAATCCTGAGGGTCCCTGGGGCCCAACTAGCCCCCCAGGTACCTACAGTTAGGACCACAGAACTGAGTTGCAGAGAGGCGTTCCGAGGCCACGCACCTTTTTTCACCTCTCTGCAACGCAACTCTGTTGTGCTTACTGAAGGTACCTGGTGGGCTAATTGGCCCCCAGGGTCCCTCAGGATTCAAGGGGAATTAATTCCCCAACTTAAAACACACCACAGGGCGTGTTTGCACACATGTCACCTGAGGCCCCGCCCCCTCCCTTCACCACTGTGCCAACGCGCCCCGTGGCGCATTTTAAGTTGGGGGATTAGGTCACCTTGAATCCTGAGGGTCCCTGGGGCCCAACTAGCCCACCAGGTACTTCCAGTAAGCACCACAGGCCTGCGTTGCAATGCCTGTAACAAATTGTGCAGTTGTGTTTAGGTAGTGAAGGGGGTCGTGCTGGGGGTAGTGTTTTAGGGTTTAGGGTAGTGCAGTGGTGTTTGTGTAGTGTAGGGGGTCATGCTGGGGGTAGATTTAGGGTTTAGGGTAGTGCAGTGGTGTTTGGATAGTGTAGGGAGTCATGCTGGGGGAGGGTTTTAGGGTTTAGGGTAGTGCAGTGGTGTTTGGGTAGTGTAGGGAGTTGTGCTGGGGGTAGTGCTTTGGGGTTTAGGGTAGTGCAGTGGTGTTTGGGTAATGTAGGGGGTCGTGCTGGGGGTAGTGGTTTAGGGTTTAGGGTAGTGCAGTGGTGTTTGGGTAGTGTAGGGGGTACTGCTGGGGGTAGTGTTTTAGGGTTTAGGGTAGTGCAATGGTGTTTGGGTAGTGTAGGGGGTACTGCTGGGGGTAGTGTTTTAGGGTTTAGGGTAGTGCAGTGGTGTTTGGGTATTGTAGGGGGTACTGCTGGGGGTATTGTTTTAGGGTTTAGGGTAGTGCAGTGGTGTTTGGGTAGTGTAGGGGTTCGTGCTGGGGGTAGTTTTTTAGGGTTTAGGGTAGTGCAGTGGTGTTTGTGTAGTGTAGGGGGTAGTGTTTTAGGGTTTAGGGTAGTGCAGTGGTGTTTGTGTAGTGTAGGGGGTCGTGCTGGGGGTAGTGTTTTAGGGTTTAGGGTAGTGCAGTGGTGATTGTGTAGTGTAGGAGGTCGTGTTTTAGGGTTTAGGGTAGTGCAGTGGTGTATGGGAAGTGTAGGGGGTCATGCTGGGGGTGGTGTTTCAGGGTTTAGGGCAGTGCAGTGGTGTTTGGGAAGTGTAGGGGGTCTTGCTGGGGTGGTGTTACAGGGTTTAGGGCAATGGTGTTCGGGTAGTGTAGGGGGTCATGCGGGGGGTAGTGTTTCAGGGTTTAGGGCAGTGCAGTGGTGTTTGGGTAGTGTAGGGGGTCATGCTGGGGGAGTGCTTTAGGGTTTAGGGCAATGCAGTGGTGTTCGGGTAGTGTAGGGGGTCATGCTGGGGGAGTGTTTTAGGGTTTAGGGCAGTGCAGTGGTGTTCGGGTAGTGTAGGGGGCCGTGCTGGGGGGAGTGTTTGAGGGTTTAGGGCAGTGCAGTTGTGTTCGGGTAGTGTAGGGGGTCGTGCTGGGGGGAGTATTTTAGGGTTTAGGGTAGTGCAGTGGTGTTCGGGTAGTGTAGGGGGTCATGCTGGGGGTTGTGTTTCAGGGTTTAGGGCAGTGCAGTGGTGTTCGGGCAGTGTAGGGGGTCGTGCTGGGGCTGGTGTTTCCGGGTTTATGGCAGTGCAGTGGTGTTCGGGCAGTATAGGGGGTCTTGCTGGGGGTGGTGTTTCAGGGTTTAGGGCAGTGCAGTGGTGGTGGGCAGTGTAGGGGGTCTTGCTGGGGGTGATGTTTCAGGGTTTAGGGCAGTGCAGTGGTGTTCGGGCAGTGTAGGAGGTCTTGCTGGGGGTGGTGTTTCAGGGTTTAGGGCAGTGGTGTTCGGGCAGTGTAGAGGTCGTGCTGGGGGTGGTGTTTCAGGGTTTGGGGCAGTGCAGTAGTGTTCGGGCAGTGTAGGGGGTCGTGCAGGGGGTGGTGTTTCAGGGTTTAGAGCAGTGCAGTGGTGTTCGGGCAATATAGGGGGTCGTGCTGGGGGTGGTGTTTCAGGGTTTAGGGCAGTGCAGTGGTGTTCGGGCAGTGTAGGGGGTCTTGCTGGGGGTGGTGTTTCAGGGTTTAGGGCAGTGGTGTTTGGGCAGTGTAGGGGTCTTGCTGGGGGTGATGTTTCAGGGTTTAGGGTAGAGCAGTGGTGTTCGGGCAGTGTAGGGGGTCTTGCTGGGGGTTGTTTTTCAGGGTTTAGGGAAGTGCAGTGGTGTTCGTGCAGTGTAGGGGGTCGTGCTGGGGATGGTGTTTCATGGTTTAGGGCAGTGCAGTAGTGTTCAGGAAGTGTAGGGGGTCGTGCTGGGGCTGGTGTTTCAGGGTTTAGGGCAGTGCAGTGGTGCTCGGGCAGTGTAGGGGGTCGTGCTGGGGGAGGTGTTTCTGGGTTTAGGGTAGTGCAGTGGTGTTCGGGCAGTGTAGGGGGTCGTGCTGGGGGTGGTGTTTCAGGGTTTAGGGCAGTGCAGTGGTGTTCGGGCAGTGTAGGGGGTCATGCTGGGGCTGGTGTTTCAGTGTTTTGGGCAGAGCAGTGGTGTTCAGGCAGTGTAGGGGGTCGTGCTGGAGGTGGTGTTTCAGGGTTTAGGGCAGTGCAGTGGTGTTTGGGCAGTGTAGGGGGTCGTGCTGGGGGTGGTGTTTCAGGGTTTAGGGCAGTGGTGTTCGGGCAGTGTAGGGGGTCTTGCTGGGGTGATGTTTCAGGGTTTAGGGCAGTGCAGTGGTGTTCGTGCAGTGTATGGGGTCTTCCTGGGGGCAGTGTTTCAGGGTTTAGGGCAGAGCAATGGTGTTCAGGCAGTGTAGGGGGTTGTGCTGGAGGTGGTGTTTCAGGGTTTAGGCAGTGGTGTTCAGGCAGTGTAGGGGGTCGTGCTGGGGTTGGTGTTTCAGGGTTTAGGGCAGTGCAGTGGTGTTCGGGCAGTGTAGGGGGTCGTGCAGGGGCTGGTGTTTCAGGGTTTAGGGCAGTGCAGTGGTGTTCGGGCAGTGTAGGGGGTCGTGCTGGGGGTGGTGTTTCAGGGTTTAGGACAGTGCAGTGGTGTTCGGGCAGTGTAGGGGGTCGTGCTGGGGTGGTGTTTCAGGGTTTAGGGCAGTGCAGTGGTGTTCGGGCAGTGTAGGGGGTCGTGCAGGGGGTGGTGAGTCAGGGTTTAGGGCAGTGCAGTGGTGTTCGGGCAGTGTAGGGGGTCATGCTGGGGGTAGTGTTTTAGGGTCTAGGGCAGTGCAGTGGTGTTCAGGCAGTGTAGGGGGTCGTGCAGGGGGTGGTGTTTCAGGGTTTAGGGCAGTGCAGTGGTGTTCGGGCAGTGTAGGGGTCGTGCTGGGGGTGGTGTTTCAGGGTTTAGGGCAGTGCAGTGGTGTTCGGGCAGTGTAGGGTGTCGTGCTGGGGGTGGTGTTTCAGGGTTTAGGGCAGTGCAGTGGTGTTCGGGCAGTGTAGGTGGTCTTGCTGGGGGTGGTGTTTCAGGGTTTAGGGCAGTGGTGTTCGGGCAGTGTAGGGGGTCTTGCTGGGGGTGGTGTTTCAGGGTTTAGGGCAGTGCAATGGTGTTCGCGCAGTGTAGGGGGTCTTGCTGGGGCTGGTGTTTCAGCGTTTAGGGCAGTGCAGTGGTGTTCGGGCAGTGTAGGGGGTCGTGCTGGGGCTGGTGTTTCAGGGTTTAGGGCAGTGCAGTGGTTTTCAGGCAGTGTAGGCGGTCGTGCTGGGGCTGGTGTATCAGGGTTTAGGGCAGTGCAGTGGTGTTCGGGCAGTGTAGGGGGTCGTGCTGGGGGTGGTGTTTCAGGGTTTAGGGCAGTGCAGTGGTGTTTGGGCAGTGTAGGGGGTCGTGCTGGGGCTAGTGTTTCAGGGTTTTGGGCAGAGCAGTGGTGTTCGGGCAGTGTAGGGGGTCATGCTGGGGGTGGTGTTTCAGGGTTTAGGGCAGTGCAGTGTTGTTCGGGCAGTGTAGGGGGTCTTGCTGGGGGTGGTGTTTCAGGGTTTAGGGCAGTGGTGTTTGGGCAGTGTAGGGGGTCTTGCTGGGGGTGATGTTTCAGGGTTTAGGGCAGTGCAGTGGTGTTCGGGCAGTGTAGGGGGTCTTGCTGGGGGTTGTGTTTCACGGTTTAGGGCTGTGCAGTGGTGTTCGTGCAGTGTAGGGGGTCGTGCTGGGGGTGGTGTTTCAGGGTTTAGGGCAGTGCAGTGGTGTTCGGGCAGTGTAGGGGGTCGTGCAGGGGGTGGTGTTTCAGGGTTTAGGGCAGTGCAGTGGTGTTCGGGCAGTGTAGGGGGTCGTGCTGGGGGTGGTGTTTCAGGGTTTAGGGCAGTGCAGTGGTGTTCGGGCAGTGTAGTGGGTCGTGCAGGGGGTGGAGTTTCAGGGTTTAGGGCAGTGCAGTGGTGTTCGGGCAATGTAGGGGGTCGTGCTGGGGCTGGTGTTTCAGGGTTTAGGGCAGTGCAGTGGTGTTCGGGCAGTGTAGGGGTCTTGCTGGGGGTGGTGTTTCAGGATTTAGGGCAGTGGTGTTCGGGCAGTGTTGGGGGTCTTGCTGGGGGTGATGTTTCAGGGTTTAGGGCAGTGCAGTGGTGTTCGGGCAGTGTAGGGGGCTTGCTGGGGTAGTGTTTCAGGGTTTAGGGCAGGGCAGTGGTGTTTGTGCAGTGTAGGGGGTCATGCTGGGGATGGTGTTTCAGGGTTTAGGGCAGTGCAGTACTGTTCGGGCAGTGTAGGGGGTCGTGCAGGGGGTGGTGTTTCAGGGTTTAGGGCAGTGCAGTGGTGTTCGGGCAGTGTAGGGTGTCGTGCTGGGGTGGTGTTTCAGGGTTTAGGGCAGTGCAGTGGTGTTCGGGCAGTGTAGGGGGTCGTGCATGGGGTGGTGTTTCAGGGTTTAGGGCAGTGCAGTGGTGTTCGGGCAGTGTAGGGGGTTGTGCTGGGGCTGGTGTTTCAGGGTTTAGGGCAGTGCAGTGGTGTTCGGGCAGTGTAGGGGGTCATGCTGGGGCTGTTGTTTCACGGTTTAGGGCAGTGCAGTCGTGTTCGGGCAGTGTCGGGGGTCGTGCTGGGGCTGGTGTGTCTGGGTTTAGGGCAGTGCAGTGGTGTTCGTGCAGTGTAGGTGGTCGTGCTGGGGCTGGTGTTTCAGGGTTTAGGGCAGTGCAGTGGTGCTCGGGCAGTGTAGGGGGTCGTGCTGGGGGTCGTGTTTCTGGGTTTAGGGTAGTGCAGTGGTGTTCGGGCAGTGTAGGGGGTCGTGCTGGGGCTGGTGTTTCAGGGTTTAGGGCAGTGCAGTGGTGTTCGGGCAGTGTAGGGGGTCGTGCTGGGGCTGGTGTTTCAGGGTTTTGGGCAGAGCAGTGGTGTTCGGGCAGTGTAGGGGGTCGTGCTGGGGGTGGTGTTTCAGGGTTTAGGGCAGTGGTGTTTGGGCAGTGTAGGGGTCTTGCTGGGGGTGATGTTTCAGGGTTTAGGGCAGTGCAGTGGTGTTCGGGCAGTGTAGGGGGTCTTGCTGGGGGTTGTTTTTCAGGGTTTAGGGAAGTGCAGTGGTGTTCGTGCAGTGTAGGGGGTCGTGCTGGGGATGGTGTTTCATGGTTTAGGGCAGTGCAGTAGTGTTCAGGAAGTGTAGGGGGTCGTGCTGGGGCTGGTGTTTCAGGGTTTAGGGCAGTGCAGTGGTGCTCGGGCAGTGTAGGGGGTCGTGCTGGGGGAGGTGTTTCTGGGTTTAGGGTAGTGCAGTGGTGTTCGGGCAGTGTAGGGGGTCGTGCTGGGGTGGTGTTTCAGGGTTTAGGGCAGTGCAGTGGTGTTCGGGCAGTGTAGGGGGTCATGCTGGGGCTGGTGTTTCAGTGTTTTGGGCAGAGCAGTGGTGTTCAGGCAGTGTAGGGGGTCGTGCTGGGGGTGGTGTTTCAGGGTTTAGGGCAGTGCAGTGGTGTTTGGGCAGGTTAGGGGGTCGTGCTGGGGGTGGTGTTTCAGGGTTTAGGGCAGTGGTGTTCGGGCAGTGTAGGGGGTCTTGCTGGGGTGATGTTTCAGGGTTTAGGGCAGTGCAGTGGTGTTCGTGCAGTGTATGGGGTCTTCCTGGGGGCAGGGTTTAGGGCAGAGCAATGGTGTTCAGGCAGTGTAGGGGGTTGTGCTGGAGGTGGTGTTTCAGGGTTTAGGCAGTGGTGTTCAGGCAGTGTAGGGGGTCGTCCTGGGGTTGGTGTTTCAGGGTTTAGGGCAGTGCAGTGGTGTTCGGGCAGTGTAGGGGGTCGTGCAGGGGATGGTGTTTCAGGGTTTAGGGCAGTGCAGTGGTGTTCGGGCAGTGTAGGGGGTCGTGCTGGGGGTGGTGTTTCAGGGTTTAGGACAGTGCAGTGGTGTTCGGGCAGTGTAGGGGGTCGTGCTGGGGTGGTGTTTCAGGGTTTAGGGCAGTGCAGTGGTGTTCGGGCAGTGTAGGGGGTCGTGCAAGGGGGTGGTGAGTCAGGGTTTAGGGCAGTGCAGTGGTGTTCGGGCAGTGTAGGGGGTCATGCTGGGGGTAGTGTTTTAGGGTTTAGGGCAGTGCAGTGGTGTTCAGGCAGTGTAGGGGGTCGTGCAGGGGGTGGTGTTTCAGGGTTTAGGGCAGTGCAGTGGTGTTCGGGCAGTGTAGGGGTCGTGCTGGGGGTGGTGTTTCAGGGTTTAGGGCAGTGCAGTGGTGTTCAGGCAGTGTAGGGTGTCGTGCTGGGGGTGGTGTTTCAGGGTTTAGGGCAGTGCAGTGGTGTTCGGGCAGTGTAGGTGGTCTTGCTGGGGGTGGTGTTTCAGGGTTTAGTGCAGTGGTGTTCGGGCAGTGTAGGGGGTCTTGCTGGGGGTGGTGTTTCAGGGTTTAGGGCAGTGCAATGGTGTTCGCGCAGTGTAGGGGGTCTTGCTGGGGCTGGTGTTTCAGCGTTTAGGGCAGTGCAGTGGTGTTCGGGCAGTGTAGGGGGTCGTGCTGGGGCTGGTGTTTCAGGGTTTAGGGCAGTGCAGTGGTTTTCAGGCAGTGTAGGCGGTCGTGCTGGGGCTGGTGTTTCAGGGTTTAGGGCAGTGCAGTGGTTTTCAGGCAGTGTAGGCGGTCGTGCTGGGGGTGGTGTATCAGGGTTTAGGGCAGTGCAGTGGTGTTCGGGCAGTGTAGGGGGTCGTGCTGGGGGTGGTGTTTCAGGGTTTAGGGCAGTGCAGTGGTGTTCGGGCAGTGTAGGGGGTCGTGCTGGGGCTAGTGTTTCAGGGTTTTGGGCAGAGCAGTGGTGTTCGGGCAGTGTAGGGGGTCATGCTGGGGGTGGTGTTTCAGGGTTTAGGGCAGTGCAGTGTTGTTCGGGCAGTGTAGGGGGTCTTGCTGGGGGTGGTGTTTCAGGGTTTAGGGCAGTGGTGTTCGGGCAGTGTAGGGGGTCTTGCTGGGGGTGATGTTTCAGGGTTTAGGGCAGTGCAGTGGTGTTCGGGCAGTGTAGGGGGTCTTGCTGGGGGTAGTGTTTCAGGGTTTAGGGCTGTGCAGTGGTGTTCGTGCAGTGTAGGGGGTCATGCTGGGGGTGGTGTTTCAGGGTTTAGGGCAGTGCAGTGGTGTTCGGGCAGTGTAGGGGGTCGTGCAGGGGGTGGTGTTTCAGGGTTTAGGGCAGTGCAGTGGTGTTCGGGCAGTGTAGGGGGTCGTGCTGGGGGTGGTGTTTCAGGGTTTAGGGCAGTGCAGTGGTGTTCGGGCAGTGTAGTGGGTCGTGCAGGGGTGGAGTTTCAGGGTTTAGGGCAGTGCAGTGGTGTTCGGGCAATGTAGGGGGTCGTGCTGGGGCTGGTGTTTCAGGGTTTAGGGCAGTGCAGTGGTGTTCGGGCAGTGTAGGGGTCTTGCTGGGGGTGGTGTTTCAGGGTTTAGGGCAGTGGTGTTCGGGCAGTGTTGGGGGTCTTGCTGGGGGTGATGTTTCAGGGTTTAGGGCAGTGCAGTGGTGTTCGGGCAGTGTAGGGGGCTTGCTGGGGTAGTGTTTCAGGGTTTAGGGCAGTGCAGTGGTGTTTGTGCAGTGTAGGGGGTCATGCTGGGGATGGTGTTTCAGGGTTTAGGGCAGTGCAGTACTGTTCGGGCAGTGTAGGGGGTCGTGCAGGGGGAGGTGTTTCAGGGTTTAGGGCAGTGCAGTGGTGTTCGGGCAGTGTAGGGTGTCGTGCTGGGGGTGGTGTTTCAGGGTTTAGGGCAGTGCAGTGGTGTTCGGGCAGTGTAGGGGGTCGTGCATGGGGTGGTGTTTCAGGGTTTAGGGCAGTGCAGTGGTGTTCGGGCAGTGTAGGGGGTTGTGCTGGGGCTGGTGTTTCAGGGTTTAGGGCAGTGCAGTGGTGTTCGGGCAGTGTAGGGGGTCATGCTGGGGCTGTTGTTTCACGGTTTAGGGCAGTGCAGTCGTGTTCGGGCAGTGTAGGGGGTCATGCTGGGGCTGGTGTTTCAGGGTTTAGGGCAGTGCAGTGGTGTTCGTGCAGTGTAGGTGGTCGTGCTGGGGCTGGTGTTTCAGGGTTTAGGGCAGTGCAGTGGTGCTCGGGCAGTGTAGGGGGTCGTGCTGGGGGTCGTGTTTCTGGGTTTAGGGTAGTGCAATGGTGTTCGGGCAGTGTAGGGGGTCGTGCTGGGGCTGGTGTTTTAGGGTTTAGGGCAGTGCAGTGGTGTTCGGGCAGTGTAGGGGGTCGTGCTGGGGCTGGTGTTTCAGGGTTTTGGGCAGTGCAGTGGTGTTCGGGCAGTGTAGGGGGTCGTGCTGTGGCTGGTGTTTCAGGGTTTAGGGCAGTGCAGTGGTTTTCGGGCAGTGTAGGCGGTCGTGCTGGGGGTGGTGTATCAGGGTTTAGGGCAGTGCAGTGGTGTTCGGGCAGTGTAGGGGGTCGTGCTGGGGGTGGTGTTTCAGGGTTTAGGGCAGTGCAGTGGTGTTCGGGCAGTGTAGGGGGTCGTGCTGTGGCTGGTGTTTCAGGGTTTAGGGCAGTGCAGTGGTGTTCAGGCAGTGTAGGCGGTCGTGCTGGGGGTGGTGTATCAGGGTTTAGGGCAGTGCAGTGGTATTCGGGCAGTGTAGGGGGTCGTGCTGGGGGTGGTGTTTCAGGGTTTAGGGCAGTGCAGTGGTGTTCGGGCAGTGTAGGAGGTCGAGCTGGGGTTGGTGTTTCAGGGTTTAGGGCAGTGCAGTGGTGTTCGGGCAGTGTAGGGGTCTTGCTGGGGGTGATGTTTCAGGTTTTAGGGCAGTGGAGTGGTGTTCGGGCAGTGTAGGGGGTCTTGCTGGGGGCAGTGTTTCAGGGTTTAGGGCAGAGCAATGGTGTTCGGGCAGTGTAGGGGGTCGTGCAGGGGGGTGGTGAGTCAGGGTTTAGGGCAGTGCAGTGGTGTTCAGGCAGTGTAGGGGGTCATGCTGGGGGTAGAGTTTTAGGGTTTAGGGCAGTGCAGTGGTGTTCGGGCAGTGTAGGGGGTCGTGCAGGGGGGTGGTGTTTCAGGGTTTAGGGCAGTGCAGTGGTGTTCGGGCAGTGTAGGGGTCGTGCTGGGGGTGGTGTTTCAGGGTTTAGGGCAGTGCAGTGGTGTTCGGGCAGTGTAGGGTGTCGTGCTGGGGGTGGTGTTTCAGGGTTTAGGGCAGTGCAGTGGTGTTCGGGCAGTGTAGGTGGTCTTGCTGGGGGTGGTGTTTCAGGGTTTAGGTGCAGTGGTGTTCGGGCCGTGTAGGGGGTCTTGCTGGGGGTGGTGTTTCAGGGTTTAGGGCAGTGCAATGGTGTTTGCGCAGTGTAGGGGGTCTTGCTGGGGCTGGTGTTTCAGCGTTTAGGGCAGTGCAGTGGTGTTCGGGCAGTGTAGGGGGTCTTGCTGGGGGTGGTGTTTCAGGGTTTAGGGCAGTGCAGTTGTGTTCGGGCAGTCTAGGGCTTCTTGCTGGGGCTGGTGTTTCAGGGTTTAGGGCAGTGCAGTGGTGTTCAGGCAGTGTAGGGGGTCTTGCTGGGGCTGGTGTTTCATGGTTTAGGGTAGTGCAGTGGTGTTCGGGCAGTGTAGAGGGTTGTGCTGGGGCTGGTGTTTGAGGGTTTAGGGTAGTGCAGTGGTGTTCGGGCAGTGTAGGGGGTCGTGCTGGGGCTGGTGTTTCAGGGTTTAGGGCAGTGCAGTGGTGTTCGGGCAGTGTAGGGTGTCGTGCTGGGGCTGGTGTTTCAGGGTTTTGGGCAGAGCAGTGGTGTTCGGGCAGTGTAGGGGGTCGTGCTGGGGGTGGTGTTTCAGGGTTTAGGGCAGTGCAGTGGTGTTCGGGCAGTGTAGGAGGTCGAGCTGGGGTTGGTGTTTCAGGGTTTAGTGCAGTGGTGTTCGGGCAGTGTAGGGGGTCTTGCTGGGGCTGATGTTTCAGGTTTCAAGGCAGTGGAGTGGTGTTCGGGCAGTGTAGGGGGTCTTGCTGGGGGCAGTGTTTCAGGGTTTAGGGCAGAGCAATGGTGTTCAGGCAGTGTAGGGGGTTGTGCAGGGGGGTGGTGAGTCAGGGTTTAGGGCAGTGCAGTGGTGTTCGGGCAGTGTAGGGGGTCATGCTGGGGGTAGTGTTTTAGGGTTTAGGGCAGTGCAGTGGTGTTCGGGCAGTGTAGGGGGTCGTGCAGGGGGTGGCGTTTCAGGGTTTAGGGCAGTGCAGTGGTGTTCGGGCAGTGTAGGGGTCATGCTGGGGGTGGTGTTTCAGGGTTTAGGGCAGTGCAGTGGTGTTCGGGCAGTGTAGGGTGTCGTGCTGGGGGTGGGGTTTCAGGGTTTAGGGCAGTGCAGTGGTGTTCGGGCAGTGTAGGTGGTCTTGCTGGGGGTGGTGTTTCAGGGTTTAGTGCAGTGGTGTTCGGGCAGTGTAGGGGGTCTTGCTGGGGGTGGTGTTTCAGGGTTTAGGGCAGTGCAATGGTGTTCGCGCAGTGTAGGGGGTCTTGCTGGGGCTGGTGTTTCAGCGTTTAGGGCAGTGCAGTGGTGTTCGGGCAGTGTAGGGGGTCTTGCTGGGGGTGGTGTTTCAGGGTTTAGGGCAGTGCAGTGGTGTTCGGGCAGTGTAGGGCTTCTTGCTGGGGCTAGTGTTTCAGGGTTTAGGGCAGTGCAGTGGTGTTCAGGCAGTGTAGGGGGTCGTGCTGGGGCTGGTGTTTGAGGGTTTAGGGCAGTGCAGTGGTGTTCGGGCAGTGTAGGGGGTCGTGCTGTGGCTGGTGTTTCAGGGTTTAGGGCAGTGCAGTGGTTTTCAGGCAGTGTAGGCGGTCGTGCTGGGGGTGGTGTATCAGGGTTTAGGGCAGTGCAGTGGTATTCGGGCAGTGTAGGGGGTCGTGCTGGGGGTGGTGTTTCAGGGTTTAGGGCAGTGCAGTGGTGTTCGGGCAGTGTAGGGGGTCGTGCTGGGGCTGGTGTTTCAGGGTTTTGGGCAGAGCAGTGGTGTTCGGGCAGTGTAGGGGTCGTGCTGGGGGTGGTGTTTCAGGGTTTAGGGCAGTGCAGTGTTGTTCGGGCAGTGTAGGGGGTCTTGCTGGGGGTGCTGTTTCAGGGTTTAGGGGCAGTGGTGTTCGGGCAGTGTAGGGGGTCTTGCTGGGGGTGATGTTTCAGGGTTTAGGGCAGTGCAGTGGTGTTCGGGCAGTGTAGGGGGTCTTGCTGGGGGTAGTGTTTCAGGGTTTAGGGCTGTGCAGTGGTGTTCGTGGCAGTGTAGGGGGTCATGCTGGGAGTGGTGTTTCAGGGTTTAGGGCAGTGCAGTGGTGTTCGGGCTGTGTAGGGGGTCGTGCAGGGGGTGGTGTTTCAGGGTTTAGGGCAGTGCAGTGGTGTTCGGGCAGTGTAGGGGGTCGTGCTGGGGGTGGTGTTTCAGGGTTTAGGGCAGTGCAGTGGTGTTCGGGCAGTGTAGTGGGTCGTGCAGGGGGTGGAGTTTCAGGGTTTAGGGCAGTGCAGTGGTGTTCGGGCAATGTAGGGGGTCGTGTTGGGGCTGGTGTTTCAGGGTTTAGGGCAGTGCAGTGGTGTTCGGGCAGTGTAGGGGTCTTGCTGGGGGTGGTGTTTCAGGGTTTAGGGCAGTGGTGTTCGGGCAGTGTTGGGGGTCTTGCTGGGGGTGATGTTTCAGGGTTTAGGGCAGTGCCGTGGTGTTCGGGCAGTGTCGGGGGCTTGCTGGGGTAGTGTTTCAGGGTTTAGGGCAGTGCAGTGGTGTTTGTGCAGTGTAGGGGGTCATGCTGGGGATGGTGTTTCAGGGTTTAGGGCAGTGCAGTACTGTTCGGGCAGTGTAGGGGGTCGTGCAGTGGGTAGTGTTTCAGGGTTTAGGGCAGTGCAGTGGTGTTCGGGCAGTGTAGGGTGTCGTGCTGGGGGTGGTGTTTCAGGGTTTAGGGCAGTGCAGTGGTGTTCGGGCAGTGTAGGGGGTCGTGCATGGGGTGGTGTTTCAGGGTTTAGGGCAGTGCAGTGGTGTTCGGGCAGTGTAGGGGGTTGTGCTGGGGCTGGTGTTTCAGGGTTTAGGGCAGTGCAGTGGTGTTCGGGCAGTGTTTGGGGTCATGCTGGGGCTGGTGTTTCACGGTTTAGGGCAGTGCAGTCGTGTTCGGGCAGTGTAGGGGGTCATGCTGGGGCTGGTGTTTCAGGGTTTAGGGCAGTGCAGTGGTGTTCGTGCAGTGTAGGGGGTCGTGCTGGGGCTGGTGTTTCAGGGTTTAGGGCAGTGCAGTGGTGTTCGGGCAGTGTAGGGGTCGTGCTGGAGGTGGTGTTTCTGGGTTTAGGGTAGTGCAGTGGTGTTCGGGCAGTGTAGGGGGTCGTGCTGGGGCTGGTGTTTCAGGGTTTAGGGCAGTGCAGTGGTGTTCGGGCAGTGTAGGGGGTCGTGCTGGGGCTGGTGTTTCAGGGTTTTGGGCCGAGCAGTGGTGTTCGGGCAGTGTAGGGGGTCGTGCTGGGGGTGGTGTTTCAGGGTTTAGGGCAGTGCAGTGGTGTTCGGGCAGTGAAGGAGGTCGAGCTGGGGTTGGTGTTTCAGGGTTTAGGTGCAGTGGTGTTCGGGCAGTGTAGGGGGTCTTGCTGGGGGTGATATTTCAGGTTTTAGGGCAGTGAAGTGGTGTTCGGGCAGTGTAGGGGCTCCTGCTGGGGGCAGTGTTTCAGGGTTTAGGGCAGAGCAATGGTGTTCAGGCAGTGTAGGGGGTTGTGCTGGAGGTGGTGTTTCAGGGTTTAGGGCAGTGCAGTGGTGTTCGGGCAGTGTAGGGGGTCTTGCTGGTTGTGGTGTTTCAGGGTTTAGGGCAGTGGTGTTCAGGCAGTGCAGGGGGTGATGCTGGGGTTGGTGTATCAGGGTTTAGGGCAGTGCAGTGGTGTTCGGGCAGTGTAGGGGGTAGTGCAGGGGCTGGTGTTTCAGGGTTTAGGGCAGTGCAGTGGTGTTCGGGCAGTGTAGGGGGTCGTGCTGGGGGTGGTGTTTCAGGGTTTAGGGCAGTGCAGTGGTGTTCGGGCAGTGTAGGGGGTCGTGCTGGGGGTGGTGTTTCACGGTTTAGGGCAGTGCAGTGGTGTTCGGGCAGTGTAGGGGGTCATGCAGGGGGTGGTGAGTCAGGGTTTAGGGCAGTGCAGTGGTGTTCGGGCAGTGTAGGGGGTCATGCTGGGGGTAGTGTTTTAGGGTTTAGGGCAGTGCAGTGGTGTTCGGGCAGTGCAGGGGGTCATGCAGGGGGTGGTGTTTCAGGGTTTAGGGCAGTGCAGTGGTGTTCGGGCAGTGTAGGGGTCGTGCTGGGGGTGGTGTTTCAGGGTTTAGGGCAGTGCAGTGATGTTCGGGCAGTGTAGGGTGTCGTGCTGGGGGTGGTGTTTCAGGGTTTAGGGCAGTGCAGTGGTGTTCGGGCAGTGTAGGTGGTCTTGCTGGGGGTTTTGTTTCAGGGTTTAGTGCAGTGGTGTTCGGGCAGTGAAGGGGGTCTTGATGGGGGTGGTGTTTCAGGGTTTAGGGCAGTGCAATGGTGTTCGCGCAGTGTAGGGGGTCTTGCTGGGGCTGGTGTTTCAGCGTTTAGGGCAGTGCAGTGGTGTCCGGGCAGTGTAGGGGGTCTTGCTGGGGGTGGTGTTTCAGGGTTTAGGGCAGTGCAGTTGTGTTCGGGTAGTGTAGGGGGTCGTGCTGGGGGTGGTATTTTAGGGTTTAGGGTAGTGCAGTGGTGTTTGGGTAGTGTAGGGGGTCGTGCTGGGGGTTGTGTTTCAGGGTTTAGGGCAGTGCAGTGGTGTTCGGGCAGTGTAGGGGGTCGTGCTGGGGCTGGTGTTTCAGGGTTTAGGGCAGTGCAGTGGTGTTCGGGCAGTGTAGGGGGTCTTGCTGGGGGTGGTGTTTCAGGGTTTAGGGCAGTGCAGTGGTGTTCGGGCAGTGTAAGGGGTCTTGCTGGGGCTGATGTTTCAGGGTTTATGGCAGTGCAGTGGTGTTCGGGCAGTGTAGGGGGTCTTGCTGGGGTGGTGTTTCAGGGTTTAGGGCACAGTGGTGTTCGGGCAGTGTAGGGGGTCATGCTGGGGGTGGTGTTTCAGGGTTTAGGGCAGTGCAGTGGTGTTCGGGCAGTGTAGGGGGTCGTGCTGGGGGTGGTGTTTCAGGGTTTAGGGCAGTGCAGTGGTGTTCGGGCAGTGTAGGGGGTCGTGCTGGGGCTGGTGTTTCAGGGTTTAGGGCAGTGCAGTGGTGTTCGGGCAGTATAGGGGGTCTTGCTGGGGGTGGTGTTTCAGGGTTTAGGGCAGTGCAGTGGTGTTCAGGCAGTGTAGGGGGTCTTGCTGGGGGTGGTTGTGAGAAGTTGGCCTGGCATATGCTGTCCACTAATTATAGTGGGCACCTTGCACCAGTCCAAATCGTCTCTTATGGTAGGTAGGTTAAAGACAACCTTATTGAAAGCTATCCTAGTGGTAGCTGTGGAGAGCAGCCTTCAGGCTAAGTCTTGAAGGAATGTAAAGCAGCTTGTTTTACCAGTCTATAATCTCTTGAGTGACCAAATGAAAGAGCACCACACCAGGTATATATTCAAAATATATGTATTTATTACTAAACACACCCCTCTAGTCTCTTTATGAGGCTAGAGTTCGAAGTACATAGGTTATAAGATCTTAAATCACAGTAATAGCACAAATACACGTTTGGGCCCTAGGGGCGTACCAAACCATATACCAATAAAGTGGTATGCGAACCACGACTGAACTAGACACTAGGCCTAGAGCCTCTAGAAGTGCTTGGACCACAAGGAACCACCCAAGGTAGTGACACAGGGGACCCACGGGAGACGCGTGCAGTGTAAATACACAACCGCGATACGCCGTTAACTTCTATGGAGAAAGTCGGGATCGGGAAAATAGAGGAAAGGGACACTTAAAAGAGGACTAGGACAAAACCCTTTGAGATCTAGGACTTTGAAGAGTCTCTACCCACGGGAGCACCGGAGTACTCGTGTTACCTCACCCAGGGAAGCCGGGTGCATAGGTGCCTTTCGGGGTCGGGTTTCGTCGTCGGTTCTTATGGCGATCTGCTGCAAAGTGCTGCTGGCGACCAGGAGAAAAGTGTCCGGGTGGATCCAAGAGTGGATCGGAGTTCTGGAGAACCTGAAAGCAGAGGGGACAGAGTCTGGGTCACTAGCCAGTGACCAGGAAGGCGATGGACAGATGCCCACCGATGTCGAGTGCTTCAGGTGCGTTGACGGTCATCTTGACTCTTCAGCCACGAGGTCCAGGAGGCGTTGTCGGTGACCAGGAGCAGGATTCGGGCTGGTACACGATGTCTGTCGAGTGCTGAGGTGTTGGCGACCGGATTGGACCCAACAAGCCTTGGCAACGGCAAGTCTCGAGGAAGATGTAGATCGTCGATGGTGCAGACCAGCAAGGTCTGTGGAACTCACCCAGCGAAGGGTAAGTGAGGGCAGGCCTGGAGCAATCAGGACTGCCAAGTAAAGAAAAGGATTGGCCTTCGTTAAGGGCTACTAGCCAACGGGCTAGCGACCGCGAAGGAGCCTCGTGACGCCGCACGTGGAGCTGGCTTACAGGACACTCGTGGAGTGGGGGCCAGGGATCTTCGGTGCAGGTGGTGCTGGAGGCTAGGGCTACTCGGAGCCCAAAGCATGACTTCTTGGGAGACCCAAAAGATGGTGCACTTGCAAATGTGCTCGGTGTCCAGGGGTCACGGTCTCAAGTCACCCACGATAGCCACGGGCCTCAGCTTTGCTGGGAACTCAGGGTAGCCTCGGGGAAGTCTGAGAATCCACCTCTGGTGATGCGATGACTTCGGCGTCCGACGGGAGCTTCAGTGATGCGAACCGGACAGATGCTTCTTTGGTGCCTGCCAAGCAGGGGAGTCACTCCTTGACCCCAAGGGAGATTCTTCAGTCCTCTAATCTTGTCGTAGAGCGTCGAAGGTCCAGGATTCAGTTTCAGAGTTTCGTCCAGGTATAATCTAAAGTCCTAAGGACTGGGTTCCTACCTTTATTCCAAAAATAGGGGATGGACTACTCTGTGGCCCCACCTATGGGTGGGTCAGGGCAGAGGGGTGGCTACACCCCTTTCCCTTTGTCCAGTTCGCGCCAAAGCAGGGGCTGCAAGCCCCTGATCCGGTTTGAACTGGGGTATGCACAGGGACACCAAATGTGCCCCCAGTGCAGGACTTCAAAGCACCCGAAAGTGCTCCCGCCCAGCCCCAATACACATTGTCCTGTCTGGGGAGGTGGTCACACCTCCCTGGGACAGGAAACCTATTGTCCAGGCCTCCCCTGCCGGAGTTTCGTCCAGCAGCAGGAGGCCAGACTCGTGTCTGTGGCAGCAGCATCCATTTTGTGATGCCAGGGCTCTGGAAAGAAGTTACCGGACTCGTCAGAGTTAACATGCCTTTCCCTCTAGAAGGGTGGAATGCTACCCCCGCCGCCAGGATTGGCGGGGGGTAGTATTCCAAGATGTTTGACACCAAACACGACATGTTTCGGTGCAGCCATTCCATAGTTAGCATTTTACCGCGAGGATATAATGCGTTTAAGAGTATATGGTCAGGCTGCACTACAAACAGCATCAGAGATGGTCTCCGAACGCTGCAGAGGGGCCCTGCTCATGCAGGGGCACCCTCTCACATAGGAACCATGCACTCTGCCTTTAGGATTGATAAGGCCTGCCTTAGGAGTGACTTATAGGTTTATATGTGTGTATGCATTTAGTGATATAGGTAACCTATACCACAGCAAGGGGTGCATGCACCACCTTACCCAGGCTGCAGTAGCAGACCTGTGGTGTCAGTTTGGATGGCCTACCAGGGGTGGCATAATATATGCTGCAGCCCCTGGCAGGCCTCTGAGGTACCTATGCCCTTGGTACATAGTATACCATATACTAGGGACTTACAAGGGCACTCCAGATCCCAATCAGAGATGTGCCTAAGGCACATGGATACCCTTTTAAAGAGGAAACAGCTAGGCTGGGGTTCTGAATAGCAGGGCCCCAGCCAGACTAATGTCGAAAACCAGTGAAGTATGAGCAAAAAGTGGGGGTACCCCTGTGAAGCAGATCCTACTCTCCTACACAACCCCCCCAAACGTAGGGACATTAAACTAACCTTGCCCAGTTAAGTCTTCATGTTCTAAGTGGAAATACCTAGAGAGTCCATCTGCATTCACATGGTTACTCCCAGGCCTATGTTCCACTGTAAAGTCCATCCCCTGTAGGGAAATGGACCACCTAAGCAGTTTGGGGTTTTCACCCTTCATTTGTTTTAGCCATAAGAGGGGCTTATGGTCTGTCTGAACCAGGAAGTGTGTACCAAACAAGTATGGCCTCAACTTCTTCAGAGCCCAGACCACAGCAAAGGCCTCCCTCTCTATGGCTGACCAACGTTTCTCTCTAGGGGTCAGCCTTCTGCTAATAAAAGCTACTGGCTGATCCTGACCTTCTTCATTCAATTGTGACAGTACAGCCCCTACCCCCAATTCAGATGCATCAGTTTGAACAATGAACTTCTTGGAGTAATCAGGACTCTGCAGAATTGGAGCAGTGCACATGGCCTGCTTGAGGTCATCAAATGCCTTTTGACAGCTAACTGTCCACTGAACCTTTTTGGGCATTTTCTTAGAAGTTAAGTCATTCAAGGGTGTCACTATTGATCCATACCCCTTGACAAATCTCCTATAGTACCCAGTCAGGCCTAAGAAGGCTCTCACCTGAGTCTGGGTAGTGGGAGCAGTCCAGTCCATGATGGTCTGGATCTTGCTCTGCAAAGGTTGAACCTGGCCTCCACCCACAAGGTGGCCCAGGTACACAACCTGACTCTGCCCTATCTGGCACTTAGTGGCCTTGATAGTCAGGCCTGCCTTTTGCAGGGCCTGTAAAACATTCCTGAGGTGGACCAGGTGATCCTCCCAGGTGGAGCTAAAGACAGCAATATCATCTAGATAAGCTGCACTATAGGCCTCCAGTCCTGTGAGAACTGTGTTCACCAACCTCTGGAAAGTGGCAGGTGCATTTTTCAGACCAAAGGGCATCACCACAAATTGATAATGCACACTAGGGGTTGAAAATGCTGTTTTGGGCTTTGCAGCATCAGCTAGTCTGATCTGCCAGTAGCCAGCTGTTAGGTCAAATGTGCTGAGATATTTGGCAGAGGCCAAAGTATCTATGAGCTCATCTGCCCTGGGTATTGGATGGGCATCAGTCCTAGTGACTGCATTGAGGCCTCTGTAGTCTACACAAAACCTCATCTCTCTTTTCCCACCACTGGTGTGAGGTTTAGGTACTAGGACTACTGGACTAGCCCAAGGGCTATCTGAGGGCTCAATCACTCCCAATTCCAACATCTTCTGGCCTTCAGTCCTGATACAGTCCCTGACATGGTCAGGTTGCCTATAAATCTTGTTTTTAATAGGCAGACTGTCCCCAGTGTCCACTTCATGAGTGCACCAGGTGGTCTGACTGGGTGTCAGAGAAAACATATGTCTAAACTGATTGAGGACTTGCCTGCAATCAGTTTGTTGCTGGGTAGTGAGGCTGCCTGCCAAGGCCTGCACCATCAACTGACCCATCGTCAGGGTTCTGTGAGAGCAGGTCAGGGAGTGGGTCACTCTCTTCCTCCTGCCCTTCATCAGTAGCCATGAGCAAGCCCATGTCTGCCCTGTCCACATATGGCTTAAGTCTGTTGACATGGAGAACCCTGTGGGGACTCCTGGGTGTTCCCAGGTCTACTAAGTAAGTGACCTCACCCTTCTGCTCAACAATAGTGTGGGGTCCACTCCATTTGTCTTGGAGAGCTGCTGGGGCCACTGGCTCCAACACCCACACCTTCTGTCCTGGATGGTAAACAGTTAGGACAGCCTTTTGGTCATGCCAGGCCTTTTGAAGTTCCTGGCTAGCCTCAAGGTTTTTGGTTGCCTTTTTCATGTACTCAGCCATCCTGGAGCGGAGACCAAGTACATAGTCCACTATATCTTGCTTTGGGGGCTTGAGAGGTAACTCCCATCCTTCCTTCACCAAGCACAGTGGACCCCTCACAGGGTGGCCAAACAGAAGTTCAAAAGGGCTGTAACCAACCCCCTTCTGAGGCACCTCCCTATATGCGAATAAAAGGCAGGGCAAGAGTATGTCCCATCTACGCCTAAGCTTTTCTGGGAGCCCTTTAATCATGCCCTTCAAGGTTTTGTTGAATCTCTCAACTAAACCATTGCATTGTGGGTGATAGGGTGTGGTGAACTTATAAGTAACTCCACACTCCTTCCACATTGCCTTTAAGTACCCAGACATGAAGTTTGCACCCCTGTCTGATACCACCTCCTTAGGAAAGCCCACTCTTGAGAAAATTCCCAGGAGGGCCCTTGCCACCACAGGTGCTGTCGTGGTCCTAAGGGGTATAGCCTCTGGATACCTGGTGGCATGATCCACTACCACCAGTATAAATCTGTGTCCAGATGCTGTTTGGGGATCCATGGGACCAACAATGTCAATCCCTACCCTCTCAAAGGGCACCCCCACCACAGGTAGTGGTATCAGGGGGCCTTTGTAGTGCCACCTGCTTTGCCACTGGCTTGGCAGGTTACACAGGAGCGACAAAACTCCTTACTGTCTTCAGACATGTGGGGCCAGTGAAAGTGAGGGACAATTCTGTCCCAAGTCTTGTTCTGGCCCAGGTGTCCTGCTAAGGGAATATCATGGGCTAGGGTCAATAGGAAGCCCCTGAACTTCAAAGGTATTACCAACCTCCTGGTAGCACCAGGCTTGGGGTCTCTACTCTCTGAGTACAGGAGTCCATCATCCCAATACACTGTATGGGGACCACTAGCTTTCCCAGCAGCCTCAGCAGCAGCTTGCTGTCTGAGGGGTTCAAGGGAGGGGCAGCTCTGCTGCTCCTGGCTCAGATCTGCCCTAGAAGGTCCCCCTGTCCCCAAGAACTCAACCTGGTCAGGCTCAAGTTCCTCTGGGACAGTTCCTTCTTCAGGGCTGAGATCATCCCCCTCAAGGGACTGGTCTTCCTCCTGAGCCAAGGGGGAAGGCACTGCCTTAACCCTACTACTCCTCCTCTTGGAAGGCACTTGGTCCATTCTTCCAGAATCCAAGGCCTGCTCAGTTTTAGACAGTTTAGCTTGTGACCTGGTCACAGCAAACACATCTGCAGGGATCCCCAGCATTTCTGCATGGGTCCTGAGCTCCACTTCTGCCCAAGCAGAAGTCTCTAAGTCATTGCCAAGCAAGCATTCGACTGGTAGGTTTGCACTTACCACAACCTTCTTAAGGCCAGTTACCCCTCCCCAGGAGAAGTTAACAACTGCCAGAGTATGGTCTGTTCTGACATTGCTAGCATTGGTCACTTGGTACATTTCACCAAGTATAACTTGCCCAGGTAGCACAAGGTCTTGTGTCACCATTGTGACACTTGCCCCTGTGTCCCTAAATGCCAAAGCCTCTCGTCCATTGATTAAAGGCTGTTGTCTGTACTTGCCCAGATTACTGGGACTCACAGTGGAGGTCACATCCATGCCTCCATCACAGACTAACACAGCCTGAGTCAGTTCCCTGACTAAGTCAGAGCCCAACTCAGTTCCCAGGGTGAACCCTACTAAACCCTTTGCTGGAGCACTTCCACCAACTGTACTAGGGGGAACAGGTGCCTTAGGGGCATTGGTGGATGCTGGACTGGAGTCTTTGGACTTGGTGCAATCACTGGTCCAGTGGGTCTTTTGCTTACAGACCTTGCACCATGGTTTTCTTTGGCCTTTACCCTTGGTAGACTGGGAATCCCCACCAGAAGAAGATTTTTGGGGGCCTGATGAAGACTTTTGATCTTTACCCTTCTCCCCACCCTTGTCAGAGTTCTTAGCATCTTGCTTCTTGGTTTCCCCACCTTGGTTCTGTACCTTCTGCTTCACCCTGGTTCTGACCCATTTGTCTGCCTTCTTTCCCAATTCTTGGGGAGAGGTCAGATCAGAGTCAACCAGGTACTGATGCAACAGCTGGTTTTGACAGTTATTAAGAATCTGCTCCCTCATTATCAGATTATACAATCCTGAGAAGTCACACACCTTACTGCCCATCAACCAGCCTTCCAGAGCCTTGGCAGAACAATCCACATAGTCTACCCAGTCTTGAGTCTGTGCTTTTTGGGTGTCTCTGAACTTCAACCTGTACTGTTCAGTGGTTAGGCCAAACCCATCAATAAGAGCACTCTTCAAGACCTTGTAATTATCAGCATCCTCCTCTCTAACAGTGAGGAGCTTGTCTCTACCTTTGTCAGCAAAGGAGAGCCACAAGATTGCTGCCCACTGCTCCTGAGGGACCTTCTGTACTTTACAGGCCCTCTCTAAAGCAGTTATCCATTTGTGGATGTCATCCCCACTCTGGTAGGGAGGGACAATCTTGCTCAGGTTCCTATGGTCATAGGACCTTTCCCTGTCTCTAGGGACATGGCTGCCACCATGGGACTCTAGTCCCAACTTTCTTCTCTCTTTAAGGAGATCTAGGGATTCTCTATCTAAAGCCAATTGCTTCTTCCTGATCTCCAGTTGAGTTTCCTCATACTGGACCAGTCTCTTTCTTCTCTCATGAGAGGATTCCCTCCTGTGAGAAGAAACAGAGCTCCCTATTGAGGTGCCAGAGTGGTTAGACTCCTGAGAAGGAGACCTAGACTTTCTGAGCACACTCATAATCCTTCCTGGGGGGACAAAGGTGTGGTTCTCAAGATCCTCATCTTCATCTTCCCCAGAAGGGATTGGGTTTTCCAGGTCAGGGTCATTGTCACCCTCCTGGTCAGTTTCAGAGGGGGGCTGGGGGTAGTAGTACCCCTGGCCCCTTCCTCATCTGCTGGCCCACCCTCTGCTCCTACCCCTTCAGTCTCTGAAGACTTACTAAGATCATAAGCCACCAACAACTCCTGGAGGTGTTGGGTGGTGGGACTTTGGCCTGTCCTTAATTTCCTCACGTTACACAAAGCTCTCAGTTCCAAGAATGGGAGTGTGTCATACTTGGAGGGGAAGCTCAATGGCTTCCTGCAGGGCATCTCTAGATCCTGCTTTTAAAGACATTACTAGTGTGGTGTGGTGTATGCACTACCTACTCTAATGTGGCCTACTAAACTCTCTTGAGTTGTAGAAAGGGTTGTGCTATCCCTTAACACACAACTCTAAGTTCAGTAGAACTTACTGATATTCTAAGCTTAAATTATATGTACCTTAGGTACCTTTAGTGGTTTTCAGTTGATCAATTCAATTGAGATTATCTGGTAAAACAATAGCAAGCTGGAATCCCACACGCTGCACACCAATGTGAGAAGTTGGCCTGGCATATGCTGTCCACTAATTATAGTGGGCACCTTGCACCAGTCCAAATCGTCTCTTATGGTAGGTAGGTTAAAGACAACCTTATTGAAAGCTATCCTAGTGGTAGCTGTGGAGAGCAGCCTTCAGGCTAAGTCTTGAAGGAATGTAAAGCAGCTTGTTTTACCAGTCTATAATCTCTTGAGTGACCAAATGAAAGAGCACCACACCAGGTATATATTCAAAATATATGTATTTATTACTAAACACACCCCTCTAGTCTCTTTATGAGGCTAGAGTTCGAAATACATAGGTTATAAGATCTTAAATCACAGTAATAGCACAAATACACGTTTGGGCCCTAGGGGCGCACCAAACCATATACCAATAAAGTGGTATGCGAACCACGACTGAACTAGACACTAGGCCTAGAGCCTCTAGAAGTGCTTGGACCACAAGGAACCACCCAAGGTAGTGACACAGGGGACCCACGGGAGACGCGTGCAGTGTAAATACACAACCGCGATACGCCGTTAACTTCTATGGAGAAAGTCGGGATCGGGAAAATAGAGGAAAGGGACACTTAAAAGAGGACTAGGACAAAACCCTTTGAGATCTAGGACTTTGAAGAGTCTCTACCCACGGGAGCACCGGAGTACTCGTGTTACCTCACCCAGGGAAGCCGGGTGCATAGGTGCCTTTCGGGGTCGGGTTTCGTCGTCGGTTCTTATGGCGATCTGCTGCAAAGTGCTGCTGGCGACCAGGAGAAAAGTGTCCGGGTGGATCCAAGAGTGGATCGGAGTTCTGAAGAACCTGAAAGCAGAGGGGATAGAGTCTGGGTCACTAGCCAGTGACCAGGGAGGCGATGGACAGATGCCCACCGATGTCGAGTGCTTCAGGTTCGATGACAGTCGTCTTGACTCTTCAGCCACGAGGTCCGGGAGGCGTTGTTGGCGACCAGGAGCAGGATTCGGGCTGGTGCTCGATGTCTGTCGAGTGCAGAGGTGTCGGCGACCAGATTGGACCCAACAAGCCTTGGCAACGGCAAGTCTCGAGTAAGATGTAGATCGTCGATGATGCAGACCAGCAAGGTCTGGGGAACTCACCCAGCGAGGGTAAGTGAGGGCAGGCCTGGAGCAACCAGACTGCCAAGTAAAGAAAAGATTGGCCTTCGTTGAGGGCTACTAGCCAATGGGCTAGCGACCGCGAAGGAGCCTCGTGACGCCGCACGTGGAGCTGGCTTACAGGACACTCGTGGAGTGGGGGCCAGTGATCTTCGGTGCAGGTGGTGCTGGAGGCTAGGGCTACTCGGAGCCCAAAGCACGACTTCTTGGGAGACCCAGAAGATGGTGCACTTGCAAGTGTGCTTGGTGTCCAGGGGTCACGGTCTCAAGTCACCCACGATAGCCACGGGCCTCAGCTTTGCTGGGGACTCAGGGTAGCCTCGGGGAAGTCTGAGAATCCACCTCTGGTGATGCGATGACTTCGGCGTCCGACGGGAGCTTCAGTAATGCGAACCGGACAGATGCTTCTTTGGTGCCTGCCAAGCAGGGGAGTCACTCCTTGACCCCAAGGGAGATTCTTCAGTCCTCTAATCGTGAGTAGAGCGTCGAAGGTCCAGGATTCTGTTTCAGAGTTTCGTCCAGGTATAATCTAAAGTCCTAAGGACTGGGTTCCTACCTTTATTCCAAAAATAGGGGATGGACTACTCTGTGGCCCCACCTATGGGTGGGTCAGGGCAGAGGGGTGGCTACACCCCTTTCCCTTTGTCCAGTTCGCGCCAAAGCAGGGGCTGCAAGCCCCTGATCCGGTTTGAACTGGGGTATGCACAGGGACACCAAATGTGCCCCCAGTGCAGGACTTCAAAGCACCCGAAAGTGCTCCCGCCCAGCCCCA